>JAQPPZ010017255.1:4800000-7200000 GCA_028583015.1 Wollemia nobilis
TGCTCTTTTCGAGCTGATTTTTATCAGATTATCAAAGCTTATGTGACCGAGTCTTTTATGCCACGGCCAGTTTTCTTCTTCTTGACCAACCAAGCAGGCTCCTTCTGAAGTCTCCGAGAGAGTATACAAATTTCCAGAAGTTCTCAGTCCAGTGGCTATTAACTTTCCATTTCTTGTCTTCCTTACTTCACGACCCTCCTTCTTGAAAATTACTTCATGACCTCTGTCACAAATCTGACTTACACTCAACAAGTTATGCTTTAGTCCTACCACAAAAAGAACTTCCTTAGAGTTGATTTTACCGTCACTTAACTTAACTGATCCTTTACCCACTATCTTTGCTCCATCATTGTTTCCAAATTTTATAGAACCACCTTCGTATGTCTGTAGGTTGTCAAACTTCTGTTTGTCTCCTGTCATATGACTGGAGCATCCACTGTCTAGAATCCAAGGAGCAGATTTATTCTGTGCTTTGAGAGCTGTTTGAACGATCAGGGATTCTTTGTCTTTCTTCGGTTGTCCCTTTTCTTTCCATTGAGATTTGACAACAGATCTGGTTACTTTCTTCACCTTCTCCCTTTCATTTGCTTGTGACAGTTTATTGGGAAATTTTTTGTACTGTTTTGATCCAACTGAGTGATATTTTCTTTCCTGATATTTATTTCCTGCAAAAGAGCTACGACAATTTCTTGCAATATGGCCGAAGTTATGGCAGTTATAACATTCTACAGCATAATCTATCAAAGGAGAAAAAGTATTTCTACTAGTAAAGTTTCTTTGTTCTACATTATATCTACAACTTGTAATTTTATGACCATATGCATTGCACTTAAAACAATAACCAGAAAAGGAACGAGTGTACCTGGGAAATGGTTGTTGCCATGTGGAGGTAGGAGCCATGGGTCTTCTCCTTCTTTGATGAGAGACTTTGGTGAATCCATCATTTGTAGCACTCCTTTCGAACTTGGACTTGTTGTTTTCTTTTGCACGATACGGTTTATCTTTATCAACCTTGATCTTGTCTTTATTCTTTATTGGTTCTACAGTTATAGCCTTTGAGTCCATTGAGGATTCTCCTTCATCAAAGCCCAAACCAAACTTGATACCCATGGGCCTTTGATTATTCAACATTTTGTTCAGCTTCGCAGAACTGTCTTCAAATTTATGATGACAACTCAGTTTTCGATTCATTTCTTCTAGCTGCAGCCTTAATCCGACTATGTTTTCTTCTAGCTTGTTGCACTCATTTATTTTCACGGTTAGCTGAGCTTCAAAATCTTTAGACTTTTTCTTATATTCTTCAGTTTGTACTTTCAAACTTATAATTAATTTTCCAGCATCCTCAAGTTTTCTTGAAGTCTTTTTATTTCTTCTCCTTTCTGCACTTAACTCTTCAAGAGCAGCAACCAACTCACCTTCCAGATCTATCTCAACCTCATCCTCTAATTTTTCTTCACACTCTTGGGTTTCTTCAGTTCTTTGTTCTTCAAAAGCCATGAACAAGGCTTCACCAGTTTCTTCTTCTGAGTCCTCACAGGAACTGTCTTCAGAAGAGTCAACATTCTTTGAGAAGAAGCTTCTCTTCTTGAAATTTCCTTTTCTAAACTGTGATTTCTTCTTCCAGACATTTCTTTCTTGATGTGTCCCTTCATCACTTCTATTTTTCTCATTCATGGGGCATTTTGCTGCAAAGTGCCCAATGCCTCCACAGTTAAAGCACTTGAACGGTAGCTTACCTCTGTACTTTCCTTTTCCCTTTACTAATTTCCTAACAAAGTTTGCTTCATTTTCATCTGCAGATTCTTCTTCCTCTGACTCTTGTTTAGATTTTACATTTTTCTGTGCTTGGAAGGCTGCTTCTCTGTCAGAGGGCTTAGTTTGTCCAATCCTCATTTCATAAGCTGTTAGAGAACCATGCATTTCATCCATACTAAAAAAATTTAAATCTTTTGCTTCTTCTATGGCAGAAACCTTTGCATCAAACCTTTTGTTGAGAGTTCTCGGTACCTTCTTCACAACAACTGCATCTTCCATTTCTTCCCCGAGTCCTCTTATTGCATTGATGATTCCGTTTACTCTCCGCATGTAAGCTTCTATGTTCTCATCATCGGTCATCTTTAATGCTTCGAGCCGGGCACGATGTGTTTGCAGACTTAGCTTCCTTGATTTTGTTGTCTCCTTCATGAATGCTTTGCAGTTTGTCCCATATGTCTTTAGCAGATTTGCAGTTCATGATGCGTATCAACTCACTCGTCGACCAATCCACACATAATAGCATTCTTGGCTTTCGAGTTGTTCTCAAACTTTTTCTTTTCAGCCGCATCTGTTGGAGGAACAGTGGGAGTGGTGTATCCATTTTCAACAGATTCCCAAATGTCATAACCCAATGCACAGAGATAGGTCTGCATTCTGAGCCTCCAGAAAGAATAGTTTGTTCCATCGAACAGAGGAGCTTTGTTAGAAGAAAAACCTTCACCACCGGCCATTGTATATCTCCCAAGAACACCTTAGCTGATTAAGCTTGTGCAGGTGCCTGGCTCTGATACCAATTGATATTCTCACAATGACACTGAGAGGGGGGGTGAATCAGTGTAACTAATTAAAAACTTGAGTCTGCAATTATTAAAACTTAAACAAGCAAACTTAAAAAGAAAAACAGATAAGGCAAGAATAGCACATGAGCATCACACAACACAAGATTTTACGAGGTTCACCGATGTGGCTACTCCTCAAATAATGACTGTTTGGACTCCAATCCAAATCCAGTCTTTGCAAGGATTCAATATTTACAATTGTTTACCAGCACCCATTGGAAGGAGCACCAACCCCTGATTTATCTGCTGCAACAGATAGGAGCACCAACCCCTTTATCCAAGCACCAACTTGGATTTCTATTTTGCAAGATAAATGGACATAAAAATGCCTTCTCTTTTGCAAGACCCTTACTGGTCTATAGCTCATGCAATTTTATCTCACAGAAGCATAAAGAGACTTGTTAGAGACTCAATATCTTCCTTTCAAATCTAAAACCTCTCTGTTATTTTACAAGAAGAATATACAGGTTTTAGTTCTCTTGCTGTTCTTCATGCAGCACACTTACCACACTTTGCCTTTTGATTTATTCAATACAACACAGTTGCGGTAACCTTCTAACTGTGCCAGTTCGATCCTTATATCCTTGATTTCCTCGAATGGCTCAATTTGAAACGGCTCAATTTTCCCTCCAATATTTCATGTACTTTCGGCTACGATCAATGCATTAATCCTTCTCTGACCTGATCCGCCTTTTAGCCGCTTTCTTATTGACATTCTGACCATATTTTTCTCTGCATATTCTGCATATCTGATAGTCCTTCTTCTCTGCACATTCTGCACATATTGATAGTATTTTTCTCTGCATATACTGACAACCCTTCTACGCGTTTCGATGCTCTATTATCTTGTTCTTCCAAAATCTACGTAACTGCTCTTTCTAATTCTTTTGCACTCTTTTCTAAACGGTGTCGATCCTTCTATTCTACCCGTTACTTTCTTGTGAGTCAAGCACAACCATCGAGAGAATTTCTTGTTTGCAGAGATTATCTAAAAAACTGCTCTTTACGCCAGCTTGCAGCATCACGGCCTTGCAACAGCCATTCTACATTCAATGCTTAGTTTCGTGGCTACTCTTTGTAACTGCCACCTTTGCCAGCCATGCTGCAACACGGCCCTGCAACAGCCGTTCTTTTCTTACATTCGTTGTCTAGTCACTTTCACTTGTAACTACAGTTAACTGCAGCATGAATTTCTCCTATGCATTCTCACCACCTGTCACTTGGAACTCGAGATCTGACTCCAGTTAGGTTTATCGTAACTGGCGCTATTTGCCACTTGTCACAATGCATGTATCTTTGACTTTTTCTTGCCAAAACATTACCTGTCGCGATATCGCGACGTTTTCTTTCTCCTAGACTTCCTTTCTGTAAGCAACCCCGAAAACCTTACATGTCGCGATATCGCGACGTTTTTTGCTTTGCTGATGTCATCCTCAACTTTGTCGCGATATCGCGACACTTTCGGCTTCCTGAGGCTTCTCTGGCAACCTTGTCGCGATATCGCGACATTTCTTTCGGTTTGACTTTTTCAGGGCTGTTGACCGCGAAAATCCTACATGTCGCGATATCGCGACGTTTTTCGCCTCCTGGTGCTTTGCTCGGCATACACCCGCGAAAATGAGACATGTCACGAAATCACGACGCTTTCGGCTTTCCTCCTCTTTCCTTCGCTTGCCTCCGCGAAAATGATACATGTCGCGAAATCGCGACACATTCCGCTTTTGTTGACGTCATCCTCCATGTTGTCGCGAAATCGCGACGCTTCTGGCTTGTTGAGGCTTCTCTGGAAACTTGTCGCGATATCGCGACATTTTTAGACTTGCTGACGTCATCTTCAAAGATGTCGCGAAATCGCGACGTTTTCGGCTTGCAATGGCTTTTCGTTCACCCTGTCGCGAAATCGTGACACTTTTTGGTTTTGCTGACGTCATCTTCTAAGATGTCACGAAATCACGACGTTTTTGGTCTTGCTGACGTCATCCTCATTGCCGTCGTGAAATCGTGACGCTTCTGGCCTCCGTACAATTTTTACTCCATGCAGCCGCGAAAACCTTACATGTAGCGAAATCGCTACACCATTGTTGCCTTAGCATTTTTCTTTGCTGCTAGCTAGTGAAACTCCGACGTGTAGCGATATCGCTACACCTTTCCACTTTGCACTTTGAACTCGTAGCAAGATCGCTGCACCTTCCCAACATGTGTTTCAAACCTGTAGCGAAATCGCTACACCTTTTTACCTTGCCTTTCGAAACAGTTAGGAAATCGCTGCACTTTTGTTCTTAGTGTTTCAAGCTTGTAGCGAAATCGCTACATCTTTCATCCTTTGCATTTAGAGCCTGTAGCAAAATCGCTACACTTTCCTTACTTAGTGCCTTTTCTTCGCTTTCACCGGCGAAATTGCAACATGTAGCGAAATCGCTACACTTTTCTTAGTTAGTGCCTTTTCTTCCAGCATATCGCGAAATCGCGACAATCTTACTTGCATCTTCTCTCTCCTCAGACATGTCGCGAAATCGTGACAATTTGGCTTGCAATTTCTCTCTCCTACTTTTTGTCGCGAATCGCGACACATTTTCTCTCTCCTCAGTGAAAACTCGACATGTCACGAAATCGTGACATTTTGGCGTGCTTTTTCTCTCTCCTCGGATATGTCGCGAAATCGCGACATTTTTTCTTGCACTTTCTCTCTCCTGCTTTTTGTCGCGAAATCGCGACAGGAACCATGTCGCGATATCGCGACAGTTTTCTTCCTTGTCTTTTTCTGCAAATTTCTGGATCTGGGTCCCCTCTGTTTTTCTTGAGATTTTCTGCACTTGATCTGATTGACCTCTGAACTGCATCAACTGCATCAATCTGTCTGTGTTGACAACAATTACAATACTTTTGCACTGCTTTCTCTACACCTTGCTCAACAGACTCAAGCTTACCTTTGAGGTCCAAAGCATCAGATATCAAGACCTGCAAGTCACTGCTATGAGTCGAATGGCTAGGGATTGGTCTACTGCCCAAGCCACTGTTCGCGCTTTCTTCTCCAAGGTAAAGAAAGCGCAAAAGGCAAAGGACCTTCTTGATATATTTAAGTAGGAGTAGCGCACATCAATGAGTTACTTTGAAGACCTTTCTTCTTTGGGTTTCCTGAGTTTCATAGACGATGATGGGAACCTTCTCACCAGGGATGAACTTAAGCCAACGTGGCTCCATATTAAAGGTGACGTCTCCAAAATTGATGAGTGGGAAGATCCAGTCACGGAGGGACAAGTCACTGATTTCATCCTGAGACACTATAAAATTGCGGCTTGCCTGAATGACCTAGTTGCAAGAATAAAACATGCTGACATAGGGTAGATTGACCAATTCCATGTTCTGGTCAAGGAACTCGAAGACCAAGAACCATTTCAGAAAGGGGTCTGGGCTCACGTTCACTGAACCATGAAGAAAATATGTGACTGTCTCGTCTCATCACCACAATAGGAGGCCATGCCAGTAGAGGAAGGAGCAGAGGAGGAAGAAGAAGCAGAAGAAGAAGGAGAACAAGAACCAGCTGTAGAAGAGCTCTAGGAAGAAGAAGGAGGAGATGGATCAGGAAAAGACTCTGGCCCAATGGATCAAAGTTAAAGGGTTCTCCCACCGAGATGAGCTCGTTGCCCCGTGAGCCACCAAGAATATTGACAATTCTGTCACATTTCTTAAGGGGTAGAAAAAGAAACAAGTTTTGTACAGTAAAGTTTTGCTTTGTCATTTTTTTGAAAATTTGCAGCAATTTTGGCTTCCAATGCCACTGCTTTGTATATAAAGTAAAAAAGAAAGAACTTTGCTGCAAAACAAGCTAAAGAAAAGAGCTTCGCTGAAGGAAAATGAAAAGAGCTTCGCACCCAAAGCATTTCCAGCACTACTTTGGGTAAAAATTTTGTGAAGTAGTTTTCGTCGATGAAAAATACAAGGAAAAGAGAAAGAAACAACTTCGCACACAAAGCGTTCAGCAACTACTTCGAGCGAAAGTTGAATGAAGCGGCATTCAGAAGAAAAGAGAACTTGACACCTGAAGCATTTTCAACACTGCTTTAGGTGGAGTGTTTTGCAAAGTAGTATCACTGAAGTAGAATACAAAAGCAACATTCAAAGGAACAACTTTCTCAAAAAGAAAAGGTAAGAAATCTACTTCGAGCTCAAAGCATTTTCAAAAGCTACTTCGGATAAGAGGAATACAAAGAGATAGAATGAAAATACTTCGCACCCGAAGCATTTCCAACATTACTTCGAGAAGGGATTTTTGCAAAGTGGAACTCAAGGAGCATTGAAAGTACTTCGCCATAAAGTTGCCGAAGTACTCACTTCGGGCCCCTCCATCAGCGAACCATTTTTTACTTCACCAAAAGCTCATTGCAAAGCATTTACTTTGGCTAATTTTTTGTGAAGTACTTCCTCCCGAAGTAAAAGGATACACCATTTTTGAAGACAACTGCTTCGGCCGAAATCTTCCAAAACCACAGTTTTGAAAGAAGATCGCAGCGAAGCATTTCTCCAAGGCATCAGCGAAGCAGTTTTGTTAGCGAAGCAGCAAGGACGAAGAAGACCATTTTGTGAAGCAGATATGCTTCGGCACAAACCAACCTCGAAGAAGTTTTGTGAAGCTCAGTTTTGTGAAGTATGATCCAAGGAGTTTTGCTTCGGCCCAAAACCATTGTGAATTGAATTGGTGAATAAAAACTTAGCGAAGCACTTCACAAGCACGCGTTCCAAGCTAGGTATTTTTGCGAGACTATCAAGTGCCTCATAAATGCAATTTTTCATGCCTAGAAAGCCCGTTGCTAATTTTTGGCAATCAAAAATGACATATCAAACCATGATGGAGAGCCCGACGAGAATGGCGGCCACTCGAGCATCGCACCTAGAAACCAAGGATGTCCAGACGGCTCATAAATGCACCTTTCCATGGTTGACCCGATTGCAGTTGCCATTTTTGGTAATAGATTTGAAAACTCGGTCATGAGAGCCTTAGGGAGCCGAATTCTTAGGGCTCGTGGGCGTACCCTTCTTCACCATATAATTATGACTCAGAGGCCCAGGTCCTCTATAGAAACCCAGACATTGTAAAGGAAAAAGGGGGGGAACTATCTGCTAGAAAGTTATTGTAACTTGATGTCCTGCGATTAATACTAAAAGGTTTTTGAGCTCAATTCTTTTCTTTTATGCTGCCTTCTATGTTTGCTTATTTTGTCTTTCTTCGTCTATATACTGGATGTTGAACTCTGCATCTGGTGTGCGATCAGGGACTGTACCCTAAAACTCGCTTTGAAGGATACATAGGAGCAGAAAAGCATTGTATTGGCTTTCTTTTATGCTGCCTTTTATGCTTGATTCTTTTGTCTTTCTTCATTTGTATATTGGATGTTGAACCCTGTGTATGATGTGCGATCAGGGAAAGTACCTTGAAACCCACCCAAAGGATACACAAGAAAATCGATATTGCATTTCCTTCGTTTATCCTTGGTGTTCCTTGTTGCTATTCAAGTTGCTAATTAGCAATCGTGCTTCCTATTCTCTCCCACCTTACATAATCGATTTCTCTAACCCTAACTCCTTTTATCTCTTTCTTGCACCCTTATCTTCAAACACCCAAGTAGTTTAGCATAGGAGCCAGCATTTCTCTGAATATTGGCACGAAAAGGCATATGTTCCCTTTGGCCTTTCAATGTTGGTCTAGGTCTAGGGCGCGTACATTTACCCAAAATCCTTACCTAGGCAGATTTGATGACCAACAGTTACTTGATCTTGGACATTGATCAATCATGAATAGGCAAAGGGCGCAACATTTTATCTGTGAGAACCTTGAGTTCATGATTCATGAAATGCCAGGTGATTTGATCAGGTTGTGATTATTGCTTGTTTACTATCCCAAGCAGGAGAGTAATTGTCTTTGTCAATGATTCTTTGAATGCATGTCGTTTTCCTTAATTGGGTGTGTATTTGTTGGTTGGTGACTAAGTGTGACTACCCCCTCAAGCGACGAATCGATGAGGGAATGACCTTCATGAGAAAAGCGATGAGTTGCTTGACCCAAGATGACTTGTGTGAGGGTGCCCTTAGATGTTTTAGCGTTAAGCGTGTGCAATTTTTTGACATTTAGACCTATTTTTGTTGGGTGTTAACCCTTTTTACGACGCGTTTTGGAGCTAAAATTGGCAAAAATCCGTCCTCCCGTGGAGCGGTCCGACTATGGTAGCCTTCTTAGGGAGTAGGATAGTGATAATTTGTAACCCCAACATCTGTTTTGGATGCCAAGAATGTTAGGCATGAAGGCACCTTCATTCGGCAATGTTATTACTATTTTTGGGTGGGTTGCGACCCGTTTGGACGACGCCGTTTGGGGATGAAATTCTCAAAAATTTGTCTTCTCGTGGAGCGTTCCGGCTATGGTAACCTTATTAGGGAATAAGATAGCAAGGATTTGTGACCCCGACATCTGTTTTGCATGCCCGAAATTTCAAGTGCCAAAGCACTCTCATCGGGCAAGTTTATTAGCTGTTTTGGTGCATTTTTGTTCAATTTTTGTTGTTTTTTGAAATTTTTGCCTTGAATTCATTCTAGGGTGGGACGAATACCAGCTTAGTATTCGTCCCAAGGTGGGATGAGTGCTAACCAGAGTGCTCGTCCCAGGGAGGAATGAATATAAGCTCAAAAGTCCTATTTAAAGGCCAAAACTAGGGTTTGGGCTCATTTGTAATCAAATTTTCTTGCGATTTAGAGCTTTGGGGAGGAGGAGGTTAATTCTGCAAAGCGAACTGCTACCGAATTTCTCCTAACATCATGAGTGCACAAACTAGATTGAGCGGCGAAACCGAAGCGAGACAAGTAAGTGCTCCTTAGAGTTATTGCTTTATATGTTTTAAAACTGCAAGTTATTTATTTGTTTTTCTTTGTTATGTTGCTTTTCAAAATTAAAATTGAAACCCTAAAACTGAGCTGAACACAAACCAAGACTTTAACTAAAAACTAAACAGAAAACATAGTTTAAACCTAGGTGGAAATTTTATTTTTCTTTTTAAAACGGAACAGACATCCGCTTTACACTAAAGTAAACCCTAGGAAAAATTTTGATTTTTGCTAAACTAGAACCCTAGGATAAACGGAACGTAAAACCCTAGTTTTTTAGGTTGAGCTTGTCAGTTTTAAAACATAGGTGAAAACCCTAGGTTAAAAAAACTATTATTTTAATTTTGTTTTGTTTGTGCAGACTTTGTCAATTTTAAACTTAGAATACATAAATCCTAAGACAAATATATATATTTGTCAGTTTTAAACATAGAGTACAAACCCTAAGACTGACAAACTGTATTTGCTAATTTTTTTTTTTTGTATCTATTTTGAATTTTTTGTGAATTTTGTTGTTTTTGAGTTGTACATTGGTAGGCAGTGTTGTATATTCATGTTATTGTTTGTATAGTTTTCCATGATTTTAATGTTTTTGTGTTGTTTTCTTTTGCAGGTTGTGAAGATCCGGTATCGTGTACCTACTACCTTTATTGAAGCACGGGGGGCACTAACTATGGCTGATTGGGAGTGGCTTGATGCCCTTGGGCTCACGCAAGTGGCTCGACTGGAGATTTTGGTTAGGGATCGGGCCTATCTGATGGCCTTGATCAACCTGTGGGATCCTTAGACCAACATCTTCCATATCCCAAGAAGGGAGATGACAGTGACCTTGGAGGATGTCTATCGGCTTCTGTGGATTCCGATAGATGGACTGTTGATTAGAACATCGTCGCGTGATTAGCGGATAGTTGTACTGATACGATGCTTTGGGCATGGGGAGGAGCTGGGTGTGGAGAGCCCAATGGAGAGGGTAGAGGGTGACTGCCAGATTGGTGGGATTTTGGTCCGATGGTGGCTTGAGAGAGGGGTGTTGGGAGTGAGGCATGCAATGCTCATGGGCCTCATTTCCAACATGCTGCTGCCTGACTCGTTAGGTGCGAGGTTCCCGTGGAACCTACTGGATGTGGTCTAGCAGCTAGTAGAGTGCCCGACAGAGGCACTACTGATCATGATGTGGGGGCAGACGCTGTTGGCATAGCTCTATGGTGAGCTGTACGAGGTCCAATATTAGAGGCGGAAGTGGATTAGCTACAACTATCTATTGTAGAGCTGGGCTTGGCAACACATAGCGGTGGAGAGGCCAACAGGGTTACCATGGATGACTCGGATGGAGATGGAGGATAAGGATATAGGCTATGTGGTTCTGTGGTGGCGGTCTGAGGAGCAAGGACAAAGTCAACGATGGGCAGGTGTTGTAGGGTACTATGTCGATGCCCTCGCTTGGCTTACTCTAGGGGAGGTGTTCTAGCACCCTTATCGAGACTATCCAGCCTGGACGGAGGCTAGAGAGTGGCTCTGACAGGTACATAGGGAGCAGTGGCTGATTTGGCAACATGGGACCGAGCATGAGTTCTTCCCTTATAGCCAGGTGACATGACAGTTTAGGGTGCACCAGGGGTTTCTTGGTGAGCCCATGGTCTATCAACATTGGGGGGACGAGAGGACTCTGGATCGACCGGTCATCATGCCACTAGGTGAGGATTCAGATGCAGTGATTGATGTCTAGGACATGGATGATGTCGGGACTACCGCAAAGTATGACCAGTGGTGGGTACTACGGTGATGGAGAGGAGAGGGGCCACTAGGAGGCATGGAGGCAGTAGCAATAGGTAGGGAGGGTGTCGAGGCACCAGGAGATGATTGGGGAGCTCCTCGGGAGGATGCAGACATGGTGGAGGTGGAGGATGAGGATGTGGATTTAGGGGTTTTGGATCAACCAAAGATGCAAGACATCACAGAGCAGTGGGATCCAGAGCAGGTTGCTATTCTAGAGATGCCTAAACCTCAGGTAGAAGTGGAGGACATAGATTTTGGGCTACGCATTGAGATTGCATGGTTGGAGGGGCTATTGTGGCAACGCGATGAGGAGCTGGGGGACGTGCTGGAGGAGAGGGATCTCCTATGCATGTAGCTGGCAGAGTGAGAGAATGCATTGGCTGCCTACCATCGATAGGATGGGGGTACTGATGCTGCATGGGAGAGGGATCTCCTATGGACGTAGCTGGCAGAGAGGGATAGGGCTTTGGCGCAGCGTGATGAGAACTTGGCTACATATCGCTAGTGGGAGATGGACTTGGTGCGGCAACGGTTGGAGCTGGAGGCAGAGATTAGCCGCCTTGGTGGGTGGGTCCCTACGTTCAGTGGAGGTGGATCATCATGTCGCTCGAGAGGGAGTGAGACTGAGTAGTCAGCATCCTCTTAGCGTAGGCGACTGGATGAGGGGGGGCATGTAGGCGTGATGCGGGGGCTAGCAACAGCCGCCCTGAGGGGTCTCATAGGACCCACACCACAGGGGGTAGTTCCCATCGCACTAATCCTGTGTGATCATGGTGGCCGATGCCCTAGGCTTGGGGGTTTTTGAGCTTTTGGATTTTGTTGCGGGGTCACAGGACCAGTTCATTGTAGCCTATGGGTATTTTTGATGATATATACAGATGACTTTATTTTGTTTATGCAAGTGATGATTTGATTTTATGCATGATGAGTGATGAGTATGGATGTATGCATGTTAATTTATTTTTATGGATGCATATGTTATGATAAATGCAAATGTTTCTAAATTTTAGGATATGCAAATGTAATGGATGAATTGAATTTGTGTTGTTTGGTGAGAGCACCATAGACTATTTAGACCTTTGTGTTTTTGGCGATTGTTGATGGCAATGCGAGGATGAAAGATAGCGCAGTTGGTTTAGAATGTAGCTAAGGTTTTTTGAGACTCAGACGGTTTTAACTAACTAGCCATGACTGTACTTTATCTTACAAGACTTTTGGACAAGGTATGAATTGGACTTGTCTTTGACCAAGTTATTTCACATCCTTGTGTGTGCAATTGAGTTCATTTATGTGGTATTTGTTAGGATACCACCAGTGCCAGATAGGCTGTCAACCAAACCTATACTGAGGATCACCTAATTAGCTCCACTAACTCCTTTATTGTATTTGTCAGATTAATCTGCGGTGCTATCTAGGATACCATAAGCTAGCTCATCCACATGCAAACATTGATCTGTACATGAGTTAATGTGACAGATATATCATCATGCGGGAGGTTTACCACCAGTGACCGATAGGCTATCCACCAAACTAGTACTGAGGTTTGCCTCATGACCTGTCGAAATGCTGAGAGTTCTAGGGATTCAAGTTTGACTCCCTTATTTTCTTCAATTGTATTGGGATACTTGTTCTTTTGTAGTGATAAAAATCACTGTTTATTTTTATATATTCTTCTTTTGAGCAAGGGATTTGAATTTCGATGAATCCTATTATTCCTTTTGATGTTGCACGGTGATGTCAAATTTTGGAGTTTTGACTTTTTGCAAAATTTTGATGTTTGCAACTTTTGAGAACTTGGGATTCTTGGGGAATTGGGTAGGGAAGATGCTTGTCCTTTTGCCAACTCTCAGCATTCTTGGGGTCATTCGCACAGGGGGATGAGCAAGATAATCGTTTTGCTTATGGTGACCTAGATTGTTGTGCAGGTTTCATCTTTCATTCACACAACTTGGGAATTTTTATGTGTTTTAATTTGTGTTGGGACGCTACGTAACAAGGTGTGATCCAAGTAGAACTCTACCTTCGTAAAATCTGTCTGACTTGGTACAGTACATGGCTAGAAAGCAAAATGATGACTGAAGGGAGAAAACTCTTGATACATGAGAAGACCACTGACTCTGGTATGGTAAAAAGAAGTGAATGGCATTTATGTTTGATGGACTGCTTATAGAATGGAGAAATGTGGAACAAGATGGACTGGTGGAGTAATTACAGTTTATGGTGCCTTTGACCTGTATGACCACAAATATGCAATGTATGGATGTGATGCTTAATGCAGCTACATATTTTTGTGTTTTTGATGGATTGATTTTTGTGAATATGAAGATGAGATGCGAGAAGAGCTCTCTATTGGTGTGATGAGTTTGAGCATGCCTAGAAATGAGATGCAAATTTTTGTTGTTTTTGATGATTTTACTATTTTTGAATTTTCTTATTTTTGACCAAGCGATTGTGGGAATCCTTGGAGCTTTTTGGTTGACCAAGCGGTAATGGGTACCTTTGGGGCATTTTGAGATTGACCAAGTGATTGTAGGAATCCTTGGAGCATTTTGGGATTGACCAAGCGATTGTAGGAATCCTTGGAGACTTTGGGGATTGACCAAGCGATTTTTAGAATCCTTGGAGCATTTTGGGATTGACCAAGCGATTGTAGGAATCCTTGGAGCATTTTTTTGGGATACGGCTCTCTTAGATATGGAATGGTCACAAATGACTGATGTTCAAGGGTTCTAGTTCCTTGATTCCATCAAGAGAGGCTAGCCGGTATGTCCCGGGTCCTATTTTGCTATCAATTACATATGGACCTAACCAATTTTCTACGAACTTGTCCCTTAGATGGGATGACAAACTAGAGTTCTGTTGGTTTTCTTTTAAGACCAAGTCACCAACCTAAAAATCCCTCAAGTGAACTTTCATGTTGTATGCTTTCTTAAGTCACTCTTGATAGATACGTAAATGCTCGAGAGCATTAACGCATCGTTCATCAAGCAACGTAAGTTGGTCTAATCGGGCCTGCCATGCAGTGTCATCATCGATGAACTCTTGCATTGATATGTGTAGGGAAGGAATTTCCAACTCGAGAGGCATGACTACCTCGGAGCCATACATGAGCAAAAACGGAGTGGCCCTAGTGGGCATCCGAATGCTAGTGCGATAAGCCCACAGGGCAAGTGGGATTTGGATGTGCCAATCCTTATGACTGTCTGCGACTATCTTTTTGAGGATAGCAACTAGCATTTTGTTTGATGCCTCTACTTGCCCATTTGCCTATGGATAATAGGGTGTCAAAAAACTGTGCTAAATTTTGTACTTTGTGGTCAAAGCATGCACGTCTTTGTTCTTGAATGATGTCCCATTATCCGAGATTATTTTGGATGGAATACCAAAATGACATATGATGTTATGCAAAATGAACTCCACAATGCGGGGTCCTGTCGTAGAGGTAAGCGAAACTGCTTCCACCCACTTGGTGAAATACTCTGTGGCCATTATGATAAACATGTGATGACCTGACGATGCAGGGGAGATCTTTTCAATTAGATCTAAGCCCCACTACAAAAATGGCCAAGCCGACTGGATCGGCTACAAGGCCTAGGAAGGTACATGTGTCAAATTAGCATGGTGTTGACACTTCATGCACTTCCTTACATATGTGCAACAATCTCGCTCTAAAGATGGCCAATAATAGCCCATGTGAAGAATGCACTTTGTGATGGCCATACCACTGAAGTGGCCACCGCACGTACCATCATGTGCTTGGGCGATCGCCCAAGTGGACTCTTGCTGGTCCAAGCAATGAAGGAGGATTCCTTCATAGCTACGATGGTACAAAATGTCTCCTAACAAGACATACTTAGCCACTTTTTGCTTGAATGCTCATTTTGTGGCATGCGTCAATCCAAGCGGGAGATTACCTAACTTGAGGTAGTCCCTTATGGGTGAATACCAATCCTACTGATCGAAAGCCTCGATAGTATGAACAACCAATCCCTCTTGAAGTTCATCCCTAGCAAACGTTGAGTGGGAGAGAACTTGTAAGAATAGCGTTGTGTTGCTATTAATGGGAGTAGGGGAGAACAAGGACCCCTAGTTGGCATGTTTTAGACGATCATGGATTCGAGAGAACTTATCTAAGGATGGTTCAATCTGGATCATGTGGATTCCTGGTGTCAAGTTAGAACTTGCACGGTCCATCATGGATTGCGATAGTGTTTTGACTTGAATGGTTGTCATATCACCAGAAAGGTCTTGCGGGATTAGTGACCCCAAGGAGGCCATAGTGTCCACAAAATGATTCGATGACCGAGGGAGTGCCTCGATGTCGTACCACTCAATATTTGCCAGGAATTTGTCCACAAGGGCTTTGTAGGCCTACAGAACTGGGCATTTACATTGGAATACCCCTTTGACTTGGTTGACAATTAACAATGAATCACCAAAGATATTCAGTCATTTGATGTTCATGGTGATTGCTGTCTGAAGACCTATGAGCAAGGCTTCATACTCTGCATTATTGTTGGTGCACAGGAAGTCTAATTTAAAGGACAAAGGCATTGGAGCCCCTTGTGGTGTGAAGAATACTATTCCCATGCCACCACCTTGCTCACATTTAGAACCATCAAAAAATAGGGTTATGTTAGCCTATGACTCAGGCTCATCAGAATCTGGTGATTCTGAGACATGGAAGACCCCATCATCGGGTAGTTCTATGACCAGAGGCTGATCATCTTCGAGAGGAGCCTCTGCTAGTTGATTGGCTATGACCTATCCTTTGATGGATTTCTATCCAATAAAATCTATGTCAAATTCCGTCAACAACATGATCCATTTCACCATGCGACTACTATGATAAGTACGACTCATCATGTACCGTAATGGATTCTCCTTAGATAGTGTTGCTCAGCATGTAGTGGCATAGCTTTTTGGTAGCAAACACCACTGCCAAGTAGATTTTCTCGACGTATGCATAATTAAGTTCATAACTGACCAGGGTGCGGCTAAGATAGTAAGTAGCCTATTCTTTTTGAAGTTCATTCTTTCGAGCTAGCATGGCACCCAGTGCCACCTCAATAGCTGAGATGTATAAGTAGAATGGCACTCCTGGTCTAGGTGGTGCCAATATCGGCGGTGAAGCCAAGTATTTTTTGATGTCGTCAAAGGCTGACTGGCACTCATCATCCCAGTGAAATGCTACCCCCTTGTGCAATAATTTGTTCATGGGTCGACACTTGTCAGATAGCTACGCTATGAAGCGCTTAATTGACGTGACCTTTCCCTACAGACTTCTGAGTTGCTTAATGGTAGTTGGGGGAACCATTTCAAGGATTGCCTTGACTTTGTTTGGGTCCACCTCGATGCCTCCCTTTGAGACTATGAAACACAAGAGTTTTCTAGATGTGATGCCAAATACGCACTTCTTGGGATTTAGTCTGACTTTATGTTCCATGAGGCGATCGAGGATCTTGCTTAAGTCATCAAGATGATTTGGGCGCAAAAGAGACTTGGCCAACAAATCATCCATGTAATCTTCCAAAGTTTTATGCATGTAATCATGGAAGATGTACGTCATGGCATGTTGGTAGGTGGTGCTAGTATTTTTAAGGCCAGAGGGCATGACCTTATAAAAAAATGTCCCCCAAGGCATTGTGAATGCCGTTTTTAGTTGGTCTTCAGGATTGATACGAATTTGATTGTATCCCGAGAAACCATCCATGAGGGATAGCATTTCGTGACCTGTTGTAGTGTCTACCAATGCGTCGATGCTTGGCAAGGGGAAATCATCCTTAGGACTCACTTTGTTTAGATCTCAAAAATCAGTGCATATGTGAATCCTCCCATCAAGATTTTTGATGGGCACCATGTTGGACAACCATGGTGGATAATCCATGCAGATGACAAACTGTGCATCCAACAACTTTTGCAATTCATATTTGACCATCAAGGCCACTGTTGGGTGCATCTTACGTAGTTTTTGCTTAACTAGCTTGATTTTCGGATCAAGTGTTAGATTATGTGTGACTAGCTACGGATCTAGCCCCGACATGTCTCTGTATGACCATGCAAAAATCTCCTTATATTTGAGAAGGGCAATGTAGTCGGCTTGCTCTTCAGGGGATAAGCTTACCCCCAGCTTGATGATCTATGGATTCATTGGATCCAAGCCAATGTCTACATCAGTCGTCTCCTCGATCGACATGTGGGATCCATCCTCCAATTGATGTGGAGTTGGGATCAAATGGATATCATTTGCTGAGTTTAAATCTATGTTGGGAACCTCGGGTTCCTCTTTGGCATGAAAGATATCTTGAGTTATCCCTAGGGTAAAATGAAGCATTTTACCAAAAGGCCAGTACTATGATGGGGATGGAGGTGAATTGATGCGATCCCAATCAATGGCATCTATGTCTAGATGCAAGGACCGTGCTGGATCGATCGGATTGTGGATGGGGGCGATTAAGTCAATGGAGATCATGTTGATGAAATGATTTTGGTCTCCATTACCATGGGTGTGATGACTCAAACATTCTGGATGTTCTCTATGCTCCGGATCTGGCTCTAGAGGTATTGGCATGAATGGATCGACCCTATGTGTTGATAGGAGGATAGGGTCTACCCTCGACACTGATATCACCCTAGGGTCTCAGAGTGGAAGGTGCTCTTTGTATACCTGGAGTAGCGGATCCAACACTTGATCCCACCCCACTGGGTCTACGTACCACTCGTGTCTTGGCACTATGCCCATATATTCAAATATGTCATTAATCTCCAAGGGGTATGGTTGTGGCCTCTGCCGCATGTGATTAAGATATGTCATTTTTGTTTCATCTTCGTAATAACTATCGGAGATCCAAAAGCCCTCGTTGGCTCCGATAACTATTTGAGGCATTACAGGCTCATCCTACTTGAGCAAATTAATCTAGCCCCATTGTGGTTGTTCCACTCTCTATGGGGGGACCTGATTCTCTTGACGTGGCACTAGCTCGCTTGGAGCCTCTAGAGGGAACATTATCAAGAGGCTCTCTTGACAATCATTCATGGGGATCACTTGTGAGTGATCACTATCGGATTGGAAGGGATAATATGATGCTGGTTCATATTCTAATTCGTCCTTCGAAGATCCCTCTTGACACTATTTATACCTTCCTTGAAAGTGAGTCCCCAAACTTTCACCTCTCTCTAGCAAAGGAGAAGGGTTATTGAGATTAACAAGGGTGGTTGTTGACCATGGGAGGTAATCTCCCAATGTATACATTGTTTTTGGGTTGGCATAAGGATCTGATGCCAATCCACCCTTGTTGCCTATCCCTAGGACTTGCATTTTTTCCACCAAGATGTCCAAGGGCAGGGGGTGGTTGAACCCTACTCCTAACTTGTCATAAGGCATTTGGTATCTTTGCTGGCAAAGGACACACACTCCTTTCTCATACCTACCTAACCCGTATCCATGCCAATTGCATTGGCCAAGATATGTCAGAGCGAAGTCTAGGTTAGACAGATAGTTGACATCTTCTACAAAAGGCCCTTCATCTTTGTCCTCTTTCCTGCATGGCTCAATACCATGATCAAGGCCCCCATACACAAAATTTGTCTGGTTTGGCAGTTAGCCTAAAGGAACAATTGTACCGATGGGGAGCCGATGTCTCCCCATGTCTTGCATGAAATCTAGCATGACCGTTGCTATAACATTCCACATGAGATACTCCCCTAGGACCGTATTGGCCATTTCAATAGTGATTGTTGGCGATTGAGGGGGAGGGAATGGAAGCTCTTCCTGAGTCCACTCCATGTTGGGTGAAGTAGAAGCCTCAACGTCCATTGTGCCAGGCATCTCTTCGATAGAGATGGTTGATACTATTGGCAGCATCTCTTCTAGGGGTTGAGCCTCTTCTAGGGTTTGCTTCCCTTTGTCATTTTGTTTAGCCATGATGGGTGGCATTTTTTGTGAAGGATCGAATGATGAAGATGTACCTGGCTAGGGTTTTGATGGATTTATCACCAGTGGTGCTTGTGGCATCGAACCCTGTCTAGATGGATTTAACTAAAAATCCAAGTGCATCGATGGGAGGGTTGATTGCGACATCAGTTGCACCGCAATTCAATATTTGAAGGGTTCTAAGTCCATCGGGACTACATGTACTTCCCCTTAAAATGTATACTTCAAAAACTGATGAGCTATCGAAGGGACATACTCTGATAATCACTAAGTATATGCTCCACATACTATTACATCACTCATACCTTTATATTTGGATGATGAACACGTAATAACTATCATTCGTCAGATAAGGAATCCTGTAACTTCACAATCAATCCAAGAACCCCTAGCAATATTTGTAATATAACAAGCCCCTATCCTTGATACTTGGTATAAGGAAATTTATAAATTTCTTAAAAGTTATATTTTATCCAAAGGTTTAAATCACAATGAGCAAAGATACCTAAGGTAACAAGCTTGTAGATTCATAATAATCAAAGACATCTTGTATCGACCAGACTTTTATGACATCCTTATAAGGTGTCTAAATTATAATGAAGCTAAATGAGTAGTCCAAGATACCCATGAGGGAGCATGTGGTGGCCACTTCAATGGAAGTTCCATTGCTTAAATGCTCATATAAATGGGGTATTACTGAATAACCATGGAAAGGGATACCCATAATCACATGCAAAAATATGAGAAGTGCTAAAAGTATGATAATCATATCCATGTACCTTTGTAAGAGCTTCATTCCATCACATATCCTTTAAAATTGTCCAATTAGGGGCTATATATCATTAGAAAAATAAATTTGGTGTCATTAAATAGACTTATGATTACCACAACTAAATACTTCACAAAGTGGGTAGAGGCTATGCCCTTATCCTCTTGCACTAGAGTTTAGGTTTCAAAGTTTATCTTGAATTGCATTCTATCATGGTATGGTATTCCAAATGTATTTATCTCAAATAATGACACTCTATTTAAGAATATGGATGCTGCCAATATCTATGGAAAATTTAAAATCCAACATAAGTGGTCGATCCCATATTACTCACAAGATAACAATTAGGATCAAGCTTCAAATAAAAATTTAATAAAAATATTAAACACACTTATTGATAAAATTTGTTGGGATTGACATTTGTAGCTATATCCTTCTTGATGGGCATATTACACTAGTTTTAGAACTCTAAATAGTGTTATATCCTATGCCTTAGTCTATGGAACTGAGTACATCTTCCCTTATGAATTAGAAGTTTCATGACCTCAAATGCTTTTGAAGGATGCTTCTGTTAGTGATAAGTATTTCCACATATGCCTTAGCCAATTAAAATACTTGATGAAAAGTGGATCCATGCCTTAGAGAACCTATGGGTCTATCATCAATGACTTAATAAAGCCTATGGAAAATTAACACAATATCATTCCTTAAAAGTAAGAAATTTAGTTCTTAAGGAAAACCAGTAAAACACTAATGCTAAAGAGGACCTAAAAGGTAAATTTAAACCTAATTGGCTAGGTCCATTCATAGTGATAGCTAAATATAGAATAGGTACATATCTCTTAGCCATATTAGATGATAAAAAATATAAAGTACCTATAAACATAATGTATTTAAAGAGATATTATGCTTGATTATGCATGGTTTTCTTGCTCATGTGCTTGATTGAATGGTTGATTACATGCATGGTTATCTATAAAATATTTTGATTGCCTTCATGTGTCTGATTTCATGAATAATTAAGTTTATCTATTTATATGATAATTTCATGAGGGGAACATTGCAATGAGGTTATGATGAGCCTAGATAGACGATAGAGTCACTTGCATTGCATTCATAGTTTTTTTAATAAGCTAGCATACCTCCTTGATGAATCCTAAAAGTTATGCTACATTCTCTTGATCTTTCAAAAATTTTAGGAGTTGAGGTCTTGATAGTACTATCCCTAGACTTCAATGACTCATCCTCTAATTCAAAATTGCATAGTAACTAGAGAACCAATTCATATTGATATATATCTTAAACCTATGTTTTTCCTACAAAATTTCCAAATATCATTTGTGCCATTATGCATCACTTATTTGACCACTATTGGAGAATATTGTATTATTTGGTACATGCTAATGTACCCCTATGGTGTGTTTATGGTACAAATGTAAATATGTAACATATTAGTATGTGAGTCTATATTTTATAAGTGTGATTTATATTTTACATTTATGTAAGTGTTCATGCATAGGATATGAAAAAGTGTCATGTAATTATGTGTCCAAGTTTGAGGAGTGAGAATGTGCAAAAGTGTCATGTAATAGAGTGTGCATGCATATAGATGTAGGAGTGTGTAATGTGCAATATAATAAAGTGTGCAAATAGAGAGCCAATATTCATGTATACAAGTGGGAAGATGAGAAGTCAAAATACATGAGAGGATTTATCTTATGCATGGAATAGGAAAAGATGCATATCTTGAATATGTGAGAATAGCAATAGACAAGTATTGAAAATTCATATTTATAAGGCTATACTATTGATACAAAGCTCCATGCAATGTAATTAATGAATTATCAATGAGGGATATACATATTTAAATCATCATATAAAGAATCTTGTATACAATTTGAGAAATTATACTATAAGTTTTCTTCATGTTATTGAATCAATGATATTGGCTAGTTTATTCATATTATTGTTATTGTTATGAATGTTGTATTAATTTGTTTTTCAATTAATATATTAATTTCTCCTATATTTAAGTCTACTCGAAATCTTGGATATTGGAACCTGTGATAATCTAGCTTAAATATCAATAGTGGTATTAGAGCCACTATACTCTATTCTTTCTAGAAGAGTTATATTTAGGGCTACTTCTATTAGTATTTAAAGCTAGCATCGAAGGAGTTCTTCTATGTGAACTAAAAAAAAAATTAAGCCATGTGAAAGAAACATAGGCCAAATTTTGGATAATCAATTATACCCTAATATTATTTGACACTAGAAATCAATTAAAACTAGTGGGAGAAGATATAGAGTTGTCGAGGTTGGAGGATCTCAAACTTTATATATTATAGTGTAGAAGGGACTACAATATTTGGAGATACATTCCAAGAGAACATTTCTTAAGTTTTTTATGGAATCATAAGAGACAAGAGACCAATCAACGGGACATATGCTTCACTACCATGAGTAGAAGCATCATAAACAAAAGCCCAGGAGAAATAAATATTTGCTTCATAGTTGTGAGAAGAAGAAACAAAGTTAAGATCCCAAAGAAAAATGAATGATTTTCTAAGAGTAAAAAAAATAAGGTAACATCAACACCTACATAGACCGAGATCTCAAAGCAAAAACCATTATAATAAGTCGAGGAAAAGGATAATCCTGCAACAAAATGTCTGTAGAGAGTTAATGGAAAGGATAAGTGTGCAATATAACAATGCCTATAGTAAGCTAAGACAAAAGAGGAGAGTATAATACAAAACTATATGAAGCACTAATGAATTAACATAAAATATAAGATTTGTGGTATTATCGATTACAATAGTATTCCTTGGAATTTCATAATGTAACGTCTATTTGAGATGTGTCATTCACCTAAAGGTAATCCTACAATAATTTCCTAACAATAACATAAGAGCATGAATTAATGTTCATGTGTGAGCCAAGGTAAGCGTTACAAACTTTTAAGTTTGGAAAAATAATTTTGGCACTTTTTCAAATATTAAAGTTATAAGATTAAATCTTAATTAAAGCACATGATTTAATTTTTGAGATATTTGAAATTTGATTAAGTTTAGAAAGAGAAATTTAATTTATTGAATTTTAAATGATTGGATTGAAAAGGTATTTGACTTCAAAAATAGTTATTAGAAAAAACTGAAAAGTAGAGAATTATTTATTGATAATTAGGGAGTCAAAAGAATTTCAAATCCAAATAGATTTTTGAAAATTTTGAAAAATTTCATATGTGATTTTACAAAATTTTGATTGATTAGAGAATTTTCAAATCTGATAAATTATTAGGCAATCACAATGCCTTCTAATTCAAACAAATTTGTAAAATATTATTATTGAATTTGCAAATTTAAAATTTGATAGATTATATTAAACTTTGAAGAGATAAGGATTTCCACTCCAAAAGAAGTTTAAATTTTTAATTTTTATTTATTTATTTATGAATTAGAAATTTGGGAGTCAAAAGGACTTCTACTTCAAAGAATTTGATTATTTGATTTGAAAATAATCTTTGATATTTGAAGAAATGGATAGATGGCAAAAAAATAGGATAAACATTTTTTTTAAAGCGAAAAAATCCTTGTGGGGCTGCCTTGGTTTGAGAGACCACAAACAGGGGGTTCTACACCATCAAAGTCACTCGGGAGTTGCACCCAGCCCTGCCTGCACCAACATTATCAATTGGATTTTGGGTACCAATTCAGTGTTTTGGTAGGGTGGAGATTCTAACCTGGGACCTCCTTTGGAGGATTGCCCTCTCCTCTCCAACTCACCTACAACACTTGGGTTAAAAAATAGGATAAATTTTCAAAATTCATATAAAGGACCAAATCCCATGAGAGGAAGATTTCAAAATCAAAGGTTTTATCAAAATCAATTCAAAGGACCAAATAATAGAAGAGATTTTAAAAAATATGAAGTCAATCAAACTATGAGGAAAGAAAAAGAAACATGGTATATTGATTCAAGAGCTAGTTCCCATATGATTGGAAACTTGCATTGGTTTGACTTAATAGAAGTTAGACCTAATATTCCACTTAAAATTATAGATGATAAGATTTATCATGTTCAAATAGCTAGAAGAGTGATACCTAGCATGACATTTTCATATTTTGTGTTATATGATGGTCTATATGTTCTAGGTCTATCTACTAATCTTATTTATATATCTTAATTAGTTTCAAAATGTAGAACTATGAAATTCAAATATAAAAATGAACATAAAAATGCATTATCAAGAATCAAGATAGAAAAAAGGCTAGAGGTTCTATTGACAATGGAATTTTTTCTTTAGATACAATAGGATTTTTTGAAGAAATTTTAAATCGTCTTATGCCTTAAGAATAAACTAATGATGAATTAGTTGATTATTTTGAAAGATAGGAAACAATAAAATATATGAAGCATAGTCTAATTTTCTCCAACAGAGATAACACATGAAGACAATGGATGAACACAAGAATATAAAAAATAATTGCGAGAATCAGATATTGAACACTAAAGTCTTTAATAACAAAATAATGTAATATAGGGGGTGTTTAAGAATATTACATTATTTAATACATGCTAATGTACCCACATGGTACCTTTATAGTACAAATATAAATATGTAATAGATTAGGTTGTGAGTATATAGTTTAGGAGTGTGATTTATATTTCCCCTTTATGTAAGTGTTCATGTGTAGAATGTGCACAAGTGTCATGTAATAGAGTGTGCATGTGTATATATGTAGGAGTGTGCAATGTGTCATATAGTAAAGTATGCAAGTGTGCAAGTGATATAAAAAATGTGCAAATAGAGAGAAAAGATTCATGTATACAAGTGACAAGATGAGAATTCAAAAGATATGAGAGGATTTATTTTATGCATGGAATAGAAAAAGATCCATCTCCTATATATGTGAGGAGAGATATATAAGTATTGAAGAGTCATATTTTTAAGGCTATATTATGGAGATAAATCTCTATGTAATGTAATCAATGAATGATCATTGAGGAATATATGTATTTCAAGCATCATAAAAAAGCCTTATATACAATTTGAATAATTATACTATAATTTTTCTTCATATTATTGCATGAGTGATATTGGTTATTTAATTAATTTTATTTTTATTGTTATTAATTTTATGTTAATTATTTTGGCCAATTAATATAGTTATTGCTCTTATATTTGATTTTACTCAAGATCTTGGATATTGGGACCTATGACAATTTGGATAAAAATACAACAACCATGTACTTGTTAGCATCAAGTTCCTACTACATAACAAAATACTCATTCACTTGCGTGTGTTCATATGCTTGTTGGTTTCTTATTTCTTGTATATATAACCATAAGATCCACCATGACCCACAATGATCTTAATTATGATAGACCACATTATAGATTGTATTTTAGCTAAGTATCTGAGGTAGCAAATATCTCTAGAGATTCTTTATAAATTCACATCTCATCACTTCTTCAACATATCCATTATCTCATTTTCATAACTTTTCTTGTAACTATCTAGCAATCTATGATGAATTTGATACTATAAATCAATTTATATATGATATATAAAAGGGCATAATAAGCTATTAAGTTCCTTAAAATTATTTTCTTATCTCTTCTAACATGTAACATATTTTATCACAACAATGTGATATGTCATATGGTTTACCTATATAACTAGGGAAAGTGGGTGATATAATCATTCAAATACTAGCAAGTGCTTAAAAATCCTAAGATATGAATAAACATTGGATTATTCTATCAAACATGTTTCCTCAACAGAGAGATATATTAGAAATTTTAACATCATCAATATTTCAATATTTTCATCAAAAATTATCTTCAAACATCATCTCTAAACACTTGATCAATATGATCCACTCTTATACCCAAAAAGGAGGTAGGGTGGAATAATTTAATGCTTGGAAAGTGTTTAGCATACCTACATACCCAACAAGTGAGCAATGATTCTTTCAAACCTCTTGCTTTGGTATAATAGACTGTAAAAAAATTTAGTGATAAACATGATATCATATGTTGTCAAATTCACCTTTATACCTAAAATGAATGAACAAAAAGGATTACCCAATACCTAACAAGTGATCAAAACACAAAAAATATTGGATAATTAGATTAGATATCCTACCCTGGTACAAGCATCAAAATAATCATACAATATTCTCCTACTAAATTAGGGTAATATGATGACACATAATTGTTAACAATCCTATATCATCAATCCTTAATTTGAAGCATCAAACAAAAATTGTTTTGTATATTCCTAATCATTGGTACCCTTAAATATATGATGTATTGCTTGCATAATTTTACATAATTGCATGTGAAATACATGAATGATTTTCTTAATGCATTTAGAACCAAGGGAATTTGCAATGATATGATGATAAAAACTAGCCAATTTAGCTCATATACCTTGCACTTGTACTAGGTCACTAATTCTAGTGGGTCCTCACCCTTAGGAATTTGATTTTTTTTGTACACAAATTTATTTTCTCCATTAAATTATGTTTATATAAAGAATCATGTGCTAGCAGGATTTGTTTTTGTATTATTTTGTTGGGATGCATATCCTATGCATTTTCAAGGAGGGCATGCTAAGAGTTATACCTTAATTAATGTATTTCATACATAAGATATGCAATGTAAAAATAATTAAGAAGGAATAACCCCTCATTATCTTCCTTGAAAGATATAAGTTATTTGTTGCTTGTACTTATCTCACAAATAAAAAAATTTCTTAGTCCTATTGTACACATGATTTCAATTCCATAGTTGATACTATTTTTGTGATTCTATGCTTGCATAAATTATAATTTCTTGATGCATTTAAAAATTAAGAAATTTCATAATGATTTTAAGATGACAACTAGTCGGGATAGCATACACTTGCATTGCATTTGAACTAGGTCTTTGATGCTAGTGGATTCCTGCTCTTAGGATCACATGCATCCTATGTGTTCAATAAATTTTTATTATTCATGATGTATTTTTTTACACTCTTACATGATAAGGACATACACATTGTTTTCCTCCATAAAATTTATCCCCAATAGTTTTTTGACAAGATTAGCTTAACCTTTTCATATGTATCCTAAATCTTAGGAACAATGGGGTTCTATTTTTCAAACTATTATCAATAGATAAAATCATAGTTTAAACTCCTATTCCACCCAATTTTCTTAGGTACTCTTTTTGTGATAAACCAAACCAAAGCAACCTTCTTATGCTCACAAAAAGAGTTGCCATGGGAGGAAATTAGATAGAAAATTATCGAGATGTAATAAATAATTCAAAGTATACATATAATTATATGGTATGGAGACCAAAATCTAGTAGCAATTTCTTGAATTGCATGCTATATAGTGTATTTTCATATTTAAATTATGTATTTGCATTGTGTTGACAATCTAGATTAGTTCATGTACGCATTAGAACTCATATTTTAATGGTAAGAACTAGGATTATTTTTAATCATTGACTAGAAAATGATTTGTATGTGCCTATCATCGATTATAATTAGTACATAATTTTGAAAAGCAATACATTTGCATGATTCTATTGTTCACATGTATCCCATAAAAATAACAATCAATCATTATTCTTCTCAAAACTATCATCTTCTTTCCAAATTATTTCAATCCCTTTTACGTCACAAGAACAAATAGCTATATCCCTTTTATGCATCTCTATTTATCCTAACTCTTTAGTGTTATACCCATTATACACTTAATATCCCAATTGGTTGCAAGCTAGTGTTAGGGTGCTACAGTGTTGAATATCAAAGGTTCAAATCCCTTCGATAGCTTGCTAAAGTTTTGCTCAAATAATTTTTGTACATGCAATATTAAGAGGTATGTGAGTCAACTTTAGTGAAGGTAAAGTTATTTAATTAAAATTGATTAAATAATTAAGGGATATATAAGAAGAAATTTTCATAAAGTTTTATTTTATATTTTTTTTGGAGTAATAAGGGATATTAAGTGTTTGGCTTGAAGTTTGGATAAATAAGCAAAAAGGTAAAATTAGAGATTAAATAGTAACAACAAATCTTGGATATTATTCATGTATCTTTTAGAAAGGGCATGGAAAGCATAGAAAGTTGAAATTCAAAACTTGAAGAGCTTGAGAAGTGCTTCATGACATGGAAGTATAAAATAGTAGAAGCAAGTTATTAGTTTCTCCAATTCAACACACAAGTAAGTTATCTAGTGCTATACTTGGGATACCTTTAAAATGTAATAAATGTGAGACACATGGAAGTGATAGACTTAATGAATGCGAAGAACATATTGGCCATTTGAAGCTTTCTACACTAATGCATATCATCCTCTATATATTCATGAATTTAAAATAATTTTGGGTAGAATATTTCTGAATTGCCTTCAGTTGAAGAAAGCAAACTCAAGAAAATGTGAAGAATTTGATTCCATTATTGATCATATTTGGGAGTAAATTTGAGTAGTATTTGTGAGCAAATTTGGCAGCAGATATGAGTAGTATTTGTGAGCAGATTTGAGCAGTGGTTGTGATCAATTTTGGATCAGAATGAGTGAGGTTGGTGCCTCAAGGGGATTGTTGTCTCCTAGGGGTTGGTTCCTATGAACTCGCACTAGGGGATTGGTGTATCTTGTGGTTTTGTTTCCATGAAATTGCAGAATAGGATTGGTGTCTCCTATGGATTGGTTCCCACAAACTTGTATAAGGGGATCAGTGTCTCCTATGGATTGGTTCCCACAAACTTGTATAAGGGGATCAGTGTCTCCTATGGATTGGTGTCCAAAAACTTGTATAAGGGTTTTGGTGTCTCCTATGGATTGGTTTCCATAAAATTTTTTTTGAAGAAAATATAAGCAATATTTTGTTGTGGTTTTCTCCTGAGAGGGTGTTTCCATGTAAAAGTGTTGTCTCTTATGTATATGGAAATTATGCATTAATTTATTATTGCATTCATATTATTGCTATTATCATTTGAAAATAAAAGTTTTATCCTATACTATTCACCCCCATCTTAATATAAGCTTGTGTTCTTCAATTGGTATCAGATCTCATTTGTGAAAGACTAACTGATTGAAGGAAGATCTTATAGGAACACACATGGCTTACCAAGAAGGTTTTTCATCAAATAGGAGTCCATTATTTGATGGAATTAATTATACTTTCTATAGTGTGAGGATGCAAACTTATGTGATGGTACATGGCCATGATATATGGAAATCCTTTGAGGATGGATTCACACCTCCTAAAACTCCTCCCACGGACAAAGATGATAAGAAACCATTTGAAAATAATTCCAGGGTAATAAATACAATATTAAATGGGCTATGTGAAACAGAGTTTGTGAAAGTCATGCAATGCACTTAAAAAAATGAAATATAGGATAAGTTACAAAGAATATATGAAGGAGACGACAAGGTTAAAATTGTAAAAAATCAAACCCATAGGACACATTGCTAAATATCTACTCTGCATTGATGAATTTGTCAAAACCATTCATGGACTTGGAGAAATTATTTATGGCTCTAATATTATTCAGAAAATCTTGAGGTCACTTCTCATGAGGTTTGATGCAAAGGTATTGGTGATTGAAGAAATGAAGAATCTTAAAACCTTAATCATGTACAATCTACACAGAATTCTCACAGCCTATGAGATAAGGACTGAAAAAGATCAAAAATCCAAATGGAAGGTCGTGTTTAAAGCTTAAATAAGATAAAGAATAATGAACTAGAGTCAAATAAAGAATCAAGCATTAGAGAAGAAGCTAACTTTGTGTAAATAAATAAGAAGGATCCAAGAAAACACAAAGGTATAAATTTTGTAAAATATTTTAATTGTGGGAATATTGGTCACTATGCATATAATTACCCACAAGCTGGAAGTAGTAGCAGTGAAGAAGAAAATGAATACAAGAAAAAGAAAGAAATACAATTTTATCATGAAAGGAAAAATAATCATGATCAAAGTAAGTATGAGAAGAAGACATTTCAAAGGTACAAGAAGAGTCTTTATGTTGAGGAAACAAGCAATTCTTCCAGCAGTGATGAAAGCCTCTCCGATAGTGAAAGAGAAGAAATACTATTTTTGGCTATAGAGGAGAAAGAAGATGCTCTTGTTGAAGAAAATCAAGAAAAAGAGAGAGATCCAAAAAATGAAGAGGAAGCCATAGTTGACATAGAAGAGGAACTTTTTGCGGCTCTTGAAGAGTTGAAAAGTCTTAGAAAGAATAACTCAAGATTGAATACTCAAGTACAAGAGGATGATATGACAAAAATAAAGTTATCGCAAGAACTCATTGAATTGAAAGTTAAAGTTGAAGAGGTAAAATGAATTGAAGAAGGTATGGCTGAGTATTTAAAGGTAAAAGAGTTGAAATGTGGAAAACTAGAACATGAGGTTGTATCTCTAAGGAAGGAAGTTAAAAAATAAAATTATAAGCTACAACAAAATATCAGGATTGAGAAAAGCACAAAAATATTGAATGATATTATCAAAGCACAGAGATATTCGGTTATAAAGACTAAATTTGGTTTTGAATAAGTTCAAAAGAAATAAAAGGGGGAGTCAAGATCAAAAGGGATAGAGGCATCAAAGGAAAAACCTAAGACCTATGTTGATGTTTTGAAAAGTGGAAGCATCATGGAGGAAGAAAACAAAGCATTATCAACAAAAAAAAGTCCATCCTAGAAACAACAATGAGAGAACCATGTGGTAATATCATCCAAGGAAATCAAATATATTTTAATATTTCTTCCATGGTTTTTTATTTTCATGTTACCATTTTGGTCATAAAGCTACACATTGCAGGGTAGGTGCTAAAAATGATTTTAGATTCAACAAGAGGAATTTCAATTCATTTGCACCTCTAATGGACTACAACATCATTTATTACAAGTGTAATAATTTTGGGCATAGAGATAGATGGTGTAGAATGGTGTTCCCTGAAATTTCAAAGTCACTTAAGAAGGAGGATGATCAAAATATTCAAAAGGATATGCCATCCAAATTTTGGAGAAATAAAATGGAACAAGAAAAAGAGCACATTAATTTAGGAGCTTCACTCCCATCTCATCATTGAAGTATCAGTTAGAGAAATTAGAAATGGGGCAGTGTCAAGTTTCTTATCATTCAGCCCCGAGGAGCCTTTTCCATTGATTTCAAAGGGGGAGAATTTTAGTAAGGAGGAGAAACTTGTCAAGGGGAGCAACTTGTGATCATGTTGCAATAAAGGACAATTTTATTGCAGGGTGACCATCAATGACAAAGGGAGAGATTATTAAAAATGTTGAGTTGTCATTAATTTCAAAGACATAATTGGAAGGATGATTTAATTATAAGTATGCTTATGAGTTTGGTAAATATCATAATTTTGGGTTAGGAAATATCATAAGTTTGAGCAATATAAAAGTTTGGATATATTTAAATCAAAATATTTAAATATAGTTTGAATAAAAAATTTATTTATTCAAATATTATATTATAGAAGTATTTATAAAATATAAAGTTGAGAAAGCCAACTTTAGGATAGTTATGTTGGTTGCATATAAATACAAGGGTTGGAGTTCATTTCAAATTAATATTTCGATTAAAGATCCTTGATTTTGATGAGTGGATAAGCGATGGTGCGATAGAACAAAGCATGGAGTGATTTGATTGTTTTTGGAGGTGTTGGTAGACGTTCGAGGGTGAACTAAAGTTTGGATGTGTTGGAAAACGTTCAAGGGAATATGGACATATAATGGTGAACAATTCATGAAGGACTACCATGAATAAAGAGATATAGGAATCATCGTTGCACGTTCATGTTGAAAAAAGAGAAACTAGGAAATAAATTGTGATAATGCTCTCTATCAATTTGCTTTCCCTGTAGAGTCGATGATGATCTCTTCAAAGATTAGATTTTTTTCATATCTATTGGGTTCTTGGATTCAGAGCCTTTTGAGACCTTGATTGGAGGTATATCATGCGTGAAGATATTCGTACAAGCGTGCACTTAGGAATTCTTGTTGCAACTTCCAGGGATCTAATCCTCCTGTAGAAGAGGGACTCTGTGATTTTATGAGATTTGAACTCAAAGGAGGAGTTGGTGTTTTTAAGGTCTTCTTATTGTATTTGTTCTAGAGAGGAGGTAATATTCTAAAGTAGTAGTGTACTTTAATAATGGAAACAAGTGAACCAATTTTTTTTTACTTTCAATGATGGTTAGCAGTTCTCAAGGAAAGCAAAGCACTCGAGTTAGTTTCTAGTAATGCACAGGTTCATTAGAGCATAGAAGATAGTGACAGTGCATGTAAAGATATCTTAAATCTATTGCACACAAAATAAACACTAAAGGAGAACCATCAATAAATGAAGGCTAAAGGTGTAGCATCTAGGGCAAACAGAAGACACAGAATCCATTAAAAGGAACGATTAGGCAGTTAGTGATGAAGGCTTCTATGAGGAGAATTTGATTTGCATACACCTCAAAAAATAATCAAATCGCTCCATGATTTGTTCTATTGCATTGCCACTTCTTCGCTCATAAAAATTTAGGATCTTCAATCGAAAGCTTAATTTGAAATGAACTCCAACCCTTATATTTATATGCAACCAACATAATTATCCTAAGGTCAGCCCACTCAAATTTATATTTTAAAAGTACTTATCTTTTCTTCAATTTAGGTAGCTTCAATGGCTACATTTTATTTGTTACTTTACCTCTATATTTATCTCCTCCTTTGGTGACTTAGACCACTTATATCTAGTTCTATTTTCTCATAGAGAATCCTTATCAATTTGGGTCACTTAGATTGTCTCTATATCAAAATTTCTCATTTTCAACTTCTATAGAGTTGGATATTCAATGTTTCATTAAACAATCTTCTTCTTATTAGGTCCTTGCTTAAGTTCTCAATATCTAAATTTGCTTGGTTATTTTCTTTACCAATGTAGCCACTTAAGCTCTCTCAAATTGTTGCATTATTTTACTTCCAAAGACTTGATATGCACTATTCTGTCAAGTTCAAATGTGCTCAAATTTGTTGTGCTCTTTTTCCTTTGTGGTCTACATTTTCTTCATGTGGATCTATCAATTTTCTTCTTATATGAATTTCTAAATTCATACCATATATATTTTCTTTGATGCTATGTTTTATCCTAAACCATTTTAAAAATTTAAATTCACACTAGAATCCTTATTCAATGCTAGTATTTAAATATACCTCTTCCAAAATGATGGATAGAGTGTGGTAGATCCAATACCATTATTATAATTTTAGATATATTTTTACACATCCAAATATTTAGGATCATAATAAATTATCCTATATTTGAGAATTCAATATATATGACCAATATAAATAAACAAACATTCATATAAAATAACAAGAACATGAAGTAAAATGGTCAATATAATTCATGCAATAACATAAAGAAAACTTATGATAGAATTGCTCTAATTGTATAGAATGTTCATTCAATATTTAGATGATTTTATTATTTATTATTCGATACAATGCATGGAAATTTATCTCCATAATATAACCTTAATATAGTGAATTTTGGACTCTTTGTCTATTGCTTTTATCACATATTCGAGACATACAACCTTTCTTATTCCATGCATAAGACGCACCTCTAATATCTCTTGGCTTCTCATTTTTCCACTTTTATACTTGACTTTTTATTCTCTACTTACTCTTGCATAGTTTATTCTATGAAAATTTGCACACTCCTACATCTATACACATGCACACTCTATTACATGATACTTGCACACTTTCTCACTCCTCACACTTGCACACATAATTACATGACACTTGTGCATATCTTGCATATAGACACATACATAAATGGGAAATATAAATCACACTCCTAAACTATAGATTCACACCCTAATATAATAATTAAATATTTACATTTATACCATAAGGTACCATGGGCGTACATTAGAATTCCAACCAAATAATGTAATATTCTCCAACAATAGTATCTTCATTCAATTTAACAACTAGAATTATAGCCAAAAGGAGTATGTAACTATGTACCTCTATTTATAATGGCAATTATTATGATGATTATTTATCCCCCTCCTCCTATGAATCATTTTTTAATCATTCCCTTTATTTTTAACAATCCCTCATCATCTCTTCTTATTTTTTCTTTCTTTCTTTCTATCTCCTTTCTCATCATCTAGTCATGTATTTTTGAAAAAATTGAAGAATATACATGATTGTATTGCTCACTAATCTGAGAAAACCACTTATGACCCCAAAATATCCTATACCAATTGATGACTGGGCTAAATTATCCCTCACTGGATGAACCATCCTACTATAATAGGTAGCCCCATTGGGTATATAACCTTTGTGATGGCCCAATGGGCCTTCGTTCAAGAAGCCTACTACACATAAAATCCCTTTACATGATTTACTTGTCATAGTTTTCCTTTACTATATGCCATGTCACATTCTTCCCTTGTTGACTAGCATGCAAACCATACCCTCTACTACTCCAACCATGTCCAATCAAGCCTTTTGGCCTAAATGATCCATGTAGTGGTTAGATCCCCATTTTATAGGATAGAATTAAAATGTGATAAATGTTTCTCTTAGCAAAAGGCATCATCCCAAAACATGTTAAAAAATCAAACCACTTAAGCATAATTTTTTTTTTTTTAAATCTAACATTTATCCATCTCTACTAGACAAGAGAACCACTCATTTGTGCAAGATAATCACTTGCAAATATGAGTGAAGCACTCAAAAACCTAACATTATTGAATTTGATTAAATTTAAATGAATCATTTACATTTTTTGAGAAAAAATATATTTTTAGAACTTTCTCTAAATTCTTTAGAATGAGCAAATCACTACATTTCACTAGTTAATTGCTTCATTCTCTAGGAATTAGAAAAACTTTTCTCTTTTCCAATGTTTTTCTATTAGCTTCATTTAATTCATTTTTGTCTTGAATCACCATGAATAGCACATTTATATTCATGATACCTTTATTGTTTGAAGCATTCTCAATTCCATCACCTCCCACTATTGTTTCCCTACCCACTTTTTCTCCACCTTCACCCATTCCTATACTATTAGAGGAGGCCAAACCATTAGAGATATAGTTGTAGAAAAATGAAAGAGACATGGCTCCCTCCTTCAAGGAGACCAAAATAATTCTATGGTGATCCCTAACACAAAGTGGATTTATGGAATTTATATGTGAAGTCAAATAAGTTAGAGAGGATTCCCTTAAGAGGTTAAACCTAGGCTCTTGAACGTATTCCTAGAGCATAAGTCAAATATGGACATAAAGTATGGCCATGAAATTGGTGCCCCAAGAATGGGATTTCCATATTTGGCTGATCTATTTATGGATAGGTATGACCCCTTAACCAAAAGCTTCACACTTCCTCAATGGAATAAGGATACATTTTACATAAGAGAGAGAGTTATAAGGAAAATATTATAAGTAACTAATAATTTTATAGTGTGGGTTTCTTATAAACCAAAAAATAAAGAGGATTTTTACTATAGATATATTATAACATACTAGTGGGATATCTTAATCCAAAATATAAAGAAACTAAAATTTCTAGCCAACCTTAGTATCCAACTAGAATTGGGCGTGTTCAAAGAAGACATCCAAATGATGTTTTGTAGGTATATTCATGGTTCTTCAGGAGATAAATAACCTTAAAATTTATGAAGAACATATCATCCTAATTCATTTATCCAAACCTACCCAATCCATTCACTAATTATTGTATTTTTCAAGTACATTATAGATCAAATGGATAGTTAGTTAAAATAATTTAAGGAGAATAAATGTAATCATACCTCTTATTTGGTTTGGTTTATTTTACATTAGAGAAATGCAAATTTCCAACTTTATAATTAAACCAAGTAACATATTATTACTACCCCATTTAAGGTTTTGAATACATAGAAATACCATACGAAGTAGCAAATAAGACCTTCTACTACTTCTATGATGAGGTGTATGTTCCTATCATGGAAATTTTTAGGTAAAAGGAACCAAGGCTATCATATGAAACAAATTAAGATTATAATTGATATAAAATGGAGAATGAAATAATTCTAAATGAGAAGTACATTATCCTTCATATATCTCCATGGATTTTTATCCATACCCTTTGAATTGAGTATGTGTGCCCAATAACATATTCAACATAGAATATGTACAATAACTTGATTCTGTGGACCTAAAATATTTCAATGGGAAACTGAAAAACCACTTGCTACCTTGTCAAGCAACCGTTCATGAGAATCACCCCAAAGATATGTGTGTTTCGCCAAGTGGTAAAGGTATGATTGAGATAAATGGGTCTGGAATAGTTAAGATATTATTGGTCCTATGACCCACAAGGAGTATTTGAGGAGAAAAAAAATAGATATATTCTTCACTCATGAGAAGAGATACAATGTATAGCAAGAATAAAATACAAGTGAAGAATTGATCCCTTCGACTATGTGAATTATCCATAGACATAAAAATAAAATCCTAAGTTGGTATATCAATCCACTAGAGTGGATTTTTTTTAAATAAAAAAAACCCTTGCGGGGACACCTTGGTCTGAGAGACCACGACCACGGGGTTTTATGCCATCAATGTCACTCGGGAGACATGCTCGACCCTTCTTGCACCAATATTATCAATTGGATTTTGGGTACCAATTCAACTTTTTGGTAGGGTAGATATTCGAACCTGGTACCTAACTTGGAGGATTAGCCTCTCCTCTCCAACTCACATACAACACTTGGGTCCACTATACTGGATTTCATTCTATGCAATGGTAAAAAATAATTTTAATCCAAACATAAAAATGAACCATCAATATTTAGGGGTGCTAAAAATATCAGGATGAAATGGGTATGGTTCCAAGGGCTTGGTTCAACAATAAAAATGCTTTTGTAGGAGCATGGAGACTAGATTTCCAATCCCTAAAGCACCATAGTACCAGTGGGTATGTTGCATCAACATATCCAACTACATAAAAGTTTTACCCGATGCAATTGGAGGTTATAGTTATGACAAGAAGTGAGATTCAAACCCACAAATAGGCATAGAAAATTGTAACAAGTTATCGATTCCTCTAGTATAATAATAAATAAAAGTATGAAATGGGTACAATCACCAAGACTATCAAAGAAAACCTATTTGATATCAAGTTCTTTACCATATAGGATAGAAGGAACTTAAAGAGTGTAAAGAGGACCAACATACTCAATGAAGCAAGGTAAAGCACCTCAACCTCTAAAATATTCAAGAGGAATACAATGATTGAAATTAGTTTCTACCATACCAAAAAAATTGGCAATCCTCAATTCAATGATGATGTAAATAATTATCAAGTAATGAGGAGGATTTGAAACATATGGGTCCATGATTAGAGAAATTATAGCAACAATAAAATAGCAATAACAATTGTAGACAACTAAAATTGAAGAGGGGAATCCATCAAGGAGGACCTCCTCCCAAATTTTCACTTCCCTCATACCAAATACTACTCCCATTATTTATATTTTTCTTTTCCTCGTCATTCTTATGTTGCACTTCTCTCACCTTCCTTCAGTGTAGCCCATGCTTCTCTAAGGTGTACACCACCCCCAATAGTATTTTTCATGATTATGACCACACCCATTACATAATTTCCATTTCATACCATCCAAGTCACCACCACACAATCATTAGTACCGTACACCACATCATCCCCATAATCTATTGAAATTTACAATATTTTCTATAAATGAATAGAAGCAATCCATCTACTCAAATCTTATAAAAAAATGTAAAAGGATGAAAGAAAGCAAAAGAGATAAAAATATTGGATATGGCATATAGACACCATAAATAATAATTGTATTATCCATATATAATATTCAAAACACTCTACTAATACAAATTACAAGTGGTAGAAGGTATTTATACTAACACCAAAAACATAAATACATAAAAGAATTTAACCTTCTGATGATATAACAAGAAAGGGTTTAAGTTTAATTACAAGTTTATATGATGGATTTAACCATAACAAGATTAGGCATGGCTCGTAGGGATTATATAATTAAAATATTATAATAAGATCAGTACATTATGAAATGAATTCCCTTAGGCCTATCCAATATTATATTATTTGATGTTGTCCTTGGTCATGAATTATATTACAATTTCAACACCCCTATAATCAAAACTAAAGTAGTAAGAAGAGATTACAATAGTTGTAATAATATCCCCCCCATAATGGATACTCTAGTGGGCCTCTATAGTTGAGTAAAATACTTCATAATTTCACTCACCATCTAGAATATGTCTACCAATATTCAAAAACTTATCTTCAATCCTTTGCAATTTTAGCAATAAATTCTTTGTGAGATATCTTTTCCTCTTATGGTATATACAAATGGTCTTTGTCTTCTTTGAGGAATTATACTAGTGTTCAATACCATGGGTCATAGCCTCATTATATTTTAATTCCTTTGCGTGAATGTATAATAATGAAGTGCCACCACAATTCCAATTACCACCTAAAAATGAAATAGGAGAGAAAACATTTGATCAAGAGTAAGAGTCTTTTAAAATTACAAAAGCATGATAGTCATATGAAACATTATGTTCAAAACATAAAAATAATATGATATTAACAAGCATAATATTCATGCATTCTTCATCATCTTTATTTTTACCTTCAAAATATGTAATGTCTACTCTTACTAACTTGAATCTCACAATATGGTCTTCAATAATATCAAACTCATTTAATTTAAGAGAGGAGAGATATAAATCCATGTGAATTAATTTAGGAGCATTAAATTTACCAAATAAATCTTGCAATTTTAACCATAAATTTATAGGGTCATTCTACTCTTTGATGTGGAAAATTAACTTTGATTTAATTAGCAAGAAAAATAGGCAAAGAACCTCTTATTCTCTTTGGTGGTAGGTTTCTTCATCAAGGATTGCTACTTTATTTTCTTTAAAAATGCACGTAAGTTCTTACTACATAGTAAGACAATTATTTAAGTTTGAATAAATACTATGGTTTTATTCATTGAAGCAAGTAACTAGGGCTTTGTTATCCATATTACATAATTTGACCCCTGACACTATAACAAATCTATGAATTGATGCAATAGTGTGTAAAGCCCTAAAAAATATATGATTTAGAAAAAGGGTTTAAAATAATTATGTATACAAAATTTATGTCCTCTAAAATTTTTCCCTAATGGATCTCCAAAAATGAAAAATTAAAGTTCCAAACCTTATAAAGTGATGTTTAGTTGTCTATTTTCACTTGGTGATCCATGATTCATTGGTTTTTTTCACATATTTCTCATCACTTAAGTGCATCTAGAGTTCAAAATTTTGTTTTGTATAATTGGCTAGAAGTATATTAATATAAAAAATATTGGTACATGAAGACATCACATTAACCACCATATCATCAAAATATTCATAACATTCATAAATATTTAAGCCAACCAAATATGGGAGTTGAACTTGGGTATCTTGAATATTGGGTGCTTTAGACTAACAAAAGCATCCAATACATATTTATGATTGAAGGTGCCTAAATTTGCACACAATATTTTAATGTTGGCATAGATATTAAAAAAAAAAACCTCCACCCAAAAAATATTCTAGCCATGAATCAAACCCTATCCAATGAGATCACCATTACCTTTAACCAAGGGAAAAAAATAAACTTGGTTGCATATTTTTATGGATCAAAAAATAATGCCTCCATGAATACCATATTATTTTCACCTAAAACGTGACATGAAAAAAATTGAGGTTTAGACCTTGTACCTCATTTATGAAATGCTTATCCATTTGCTTGGACAACCAACTAGTCATTGTCTTAGATCAAACCATACCTTAAGGAATAGTGTTAAAGAATTTGAAAAGAGGTATCTCAAAAAATAGCAAGGTAGGGATTTGAACCTAAATCCTCCCTACCAAATGACTTAATTTCCTGCAAGCTAGTCATCTTGGCATCCTTATGAAACTTTCTAAAAAGTGCAATTTCCCCATAAGAAAGGATGTGCTCATCAAGAGGAATTCCATGTGCTATCAAGGCATGCATGTAATTAGCCCATGCTAAAATTTTTGCACCAAAATTTAAATTCTAAAATTTCAATATGCCTTATCCATCCATTTGAAATACCATGGCAAATCTATAGAACATTTAGAGAAGACCAATAGATAATTTAAATTTTGTCAAGATAATTTCACCTACCTTGACAGTAGTGAAAAAATCCAAAGATTTTGTAAGAGGCATGGAAAATTGGTTTTTTTTCTTCTTATACAAAAGATGTTTATGAATATTTGAAGATAGATTTATCCAAGTATTTAGAAGAATAATCAAAGTCTCCAAACATACTTCCTACGTAATCAAATAGTTTTGTTTCCTACCTACTATAATACCATATTGAAATTCACAATAATAAAAACAATAGAAGCAATATATCCACTGAAATCTTATGCAAAAAATATAAAAAGAAAAATAAAATAAAATAGACACAAAGGTTGGGGATCCACATAGGCACCATAATTATTCAATATATTATCTATAGATAATGTTCATAATACTATGATAATGCAAATGAGGAGTAGGGGTATTTATACCAAAATGAAAACCTCAAATACATAAAATGATTTAACCTTAAACTGACATAACAAGAAAGTATTTAAGGTTAATTACAAATTTATAAGGTATTTTCACCATGAGAATATTAACCACCACCCTTAGGGCTTATGAAATAAAATATTATAATAAATTAAATACATTGCACAATGAATGACATTAGGTCTATTGAATATTATATCATATAATGTTAGCCTTGGTCATGAATCAGATTATAATTTCAACATCATACATGTCACCACCCATTGAAACTCTATTATAGTTGGCATCATGACTCACTCCTTCTACCTCAACTATAATTTCTATTTTTACCATATATTTTGCTCAACTCACACTGCCTTTCACCTTCACACATTCAATATTCTTACCATCAAAAGCAAGGAAAATCCTTCTATAGACAATAATGCTTATTTTTCTAGCCCAATAAGTTGAGTTTGTAGGACCATACCATAAAAATAATATTACTACTAGGGTGAGCTTGATCTTTGAATTACAAATGATGTGTGAGCGTAAGTTGGAAGATGTCACCAATACATTTGACGTCCTTGATATTAAAAATAAGAATCAGAGGAAAGAATATAAAATATTCAATGAGACAACATCCAAGGATTGTATACTCATGCAATCATAATTGTCCACAAAGGGAGATGAGATTTACATTATTGAAGTCATCAAGATCGACCCTTCAAAAGAAACAATAACTCTTGCAGACTTGAATACAAAAGTTTCTAAGATAGAATTGAATAGAATGGACCCATACCAAATAGTACATCTAGTAAATAATTTCACACTTGGTGTAGCCTAAAATTTTGATCACTTGGTAGTTAAATATAAATCAAAACAAAGAAGGAACAAATATCTTGAGAAAAATATGGTATAGCTAAAGGAATAGAAGGGTCAAATCTAATGATGAGTTGAGGCTCTTAGAGAGAAAAATTTAGGAAGATTCCAACTAAATAAGCAAGTTGAGGACCTTAAATACCAACTTGTTGAAGTTAAGAATCAACAAAGACTCAAAGACTTATTAGAACAACTAGCTTAAAAATAGAATCAAATTTAGAAAGTTTTAAAAGTGAAATATCAATATAAATTGATAGTCTCAATATCAAGAGAGAAAAATATAGATTTTAATGTGCTTAATACATATAAAGAGTCAAGTCTCATTGAGGTAAGATCAAAAAAGAGATGAAAAATACCTATGAGTACTTTTGTTGAACATTATTTACAAAAGAAATCTTAGAACAAGTAGTTAAAATAATAAAGTAAGTGGTAGAACATATATCTACAAGGGATGAATACTAGGATGTATTTAAAATATTTACCTCATTTTTAGTGTCACAGGCATATCAACTTGGGATAGACTGCAAGGACCTAGTCAAGAAATTAAGGAAAATTATAGATGTCTAGAGCAACATCCAAGCTTGCAAAGATAATTTTACATCATTAAATACCTTATTCCAAGGTAATTTATTTTTGGGATGTCTAATATAGTGATGAATAGAAGCATATATTAGATGACGACTTTATAAATGTTATGTTTGAAGAGGAGAAAATTTAAACTAACCAAAAAAATATAGCTTAAACCTACAAGAATATAGATTTGGTGAATGCAAATATGTAGGAACTAGTTGTGAAGCAATATGAGCTATTAAAAAATCCTTTTGAATACGTAACATGGGAATTAGATGATCTCACATTAGTTTAGAATTTGAGAAAAACTAAATGGAAAAAATTACTAGCATTATTACAATGAAAGACAAAGGAGAACCAAACTTTTTACAAGTTTATTGTCAAGGTCCTAATTTTGAAGAGTCCATACCTGAGGATATTGGGAGTATCGAGGATCTCATACCAAGTGATCTTGACAGCCCATGAAATCACCAAAAATGTAATACCTCAAATATACCTTGGTATTTATAAATTTTTAAGGAACATGAAGTAGAGAATCAAATATAAGACACTCCAAAAAAACTCTCAAGTTTTGGATAAGCATGGAATAGGTACCAATTCACTTGCAAAGGAGATATATTGGCTCATGTGAGAGATTTGCTAGCTAAAGTTATTGGTTGACTCCAATGAGTGATTCACTAAGTGGTCTATGTGATCATAATTAGATACTTAGTATTAACCATAAAAATATCATTGTTTAAACCAAAATAATTTATGAAAAACTAAAATTATTCTATTGCTCATTAATGATATCAATATTGTATTTTTAATGGTATAATAGTTTAAGAATTTAACTATGGAGTTATTGTAATTTTATGAAAATCATATCAAAGAGATTGAATTGTTGGAATTCACAATATTTTCTATATAATATTTAAGTACAACATTTACTTAAATCTTATATAGAATTAAATAGAAGTACAAAAAGGATTTGAGAAATCCATAGAAACCATAAATAATCACTATATCAATATAAATCATTACACAACACTTCAATAGAAAATTAGAAGTGTGAAGAGGATATTTATAGCAATAGAAAAATCCCGATTACATCATAAAGTTTAACCTAAATCATATGAGAGGGATTTAGGTTAATTAGAAGTTATAAAGAGGGTTCAACCATAACAAGGTTAACCATAATCCATAGGGCTTACATAATAAAATATTATAAATAATGAATACCTTATATAATGAAATTCATTTAGGCCTATCCAATACATCACATAATGTTAGCCTTGACCAAGAGTCAAATTACAATTTTCAACACCCCCCATAATCTAAATTGAGGGTACAAGGAGAAGATACATTAGTAACAATAATATAATCCTCCATAATGGATTCTCTAGTTGGCCTTTGTATTTTGAGATATATTTATTTGAATCCCTCATATAATCTAAAATTTAATACAAAAATATTTCTTACATGGGAGTCTCCTTTGGCTTGACCACAATCACCATTTACACTACTAGACACTCTCAAACACATCCCAAAAACACTTTTACTAAGACTTTAAATGAAGAAGGTAAGTCAAAATCATAAAATATTTTAAAGATAATTTATTTCAATATTACATTGTCATATAAGGTATGTATTTAAGGCACAAATATTTCCATTCATGTCATACATCACCGTACTTGAATATTTTCTCTTTCTCATGGACCACCTAGTTTCTGCCACCAAAAGAGACTTTGCATGAACCTATTTAAAATGAATGTTCTAACAAAATTCCAAGAGTTTTTAGAAATAAATAGAATGAAGAGATCATGAAGGATTATATGTTCATGAATAAGTTGATCAATTTTCCAAAGGAGAAAGAGGGATTGACTAAATTAATTCCCAAATCCTTTTCTTCCATGCCTCCAAAGGACTCAAAATATGTTGTATCTATCACAAATTTATTAAATCTCTCAAAAAAATAGGCTAAATATTTCAATGGAATGGAATGTGTACCCTTTAAAACTAAGGCAGTAGGGCTTAAGGACTATTCCATTCAATTTAGCCCTAAACATAGGAACATGTTCATAAAGAGATGTCACAAATAATAGACCCCAAAAAATTAAAAATTAAAACTTCAAACCTTAGTGTTGCAAGGATAAATATTGACCTTCTATTTGGAAATTTTTGATTTACTCATATAATCCAATCACCTCTTACTACTTTAGCTCCTCCAATTTTCCTAGTCATGGACATAAAGACTCGACCCTATGACCTCAATTTATTGCTAGCAAACCATTAAATCTACTATGAAGCACCCACCAATGATGTCATATGCAAAACTATGTGATCTCCATTTGAGAGCAAAAGATCATAGTGAAATATTGTAAATGGAGTCTTCATCTTTCAAATCTCCTACAATTGTCATATTGGTTATAATACCATCCTATTTACTGGAAAACTAGGGCTATATATAGCCACTTGATCCCTATTATTATCTTATGTACAAAATATTGGATCATGTGGGGAATCACCCCCCAATATTTCAATTTCAAAGTACATGTAATCCATCATAAAAACACTATATTGTTTCTCTACTACTGGTAGAGCTAGTGTGACCCTCCATGGAGGGCCTATCAAAAATACCAAAAGAAGATGATGCTAGATGGGAGTCACATGCACACGAGCATGCCTGTAAAATGTGGTTGGCACAATTTTTTTTAAATTAAAATTCAAAAGTATGCTCCCCTATATTTTACCTTTGGATTGATAAGAGAACAAACATAAATCTTAAATCTAGATCAAAAAATGAGATAGAGAGCTAAGGGAACTCTAATTACAGTGGAGTAAGAAGAATATGTAGTAAAAATAAATAAATTATTAAAAAATGTGGAATAGAATTAATTCATTCTATAGATTGAAAGAATGACTACAAGATCTGAAGATATTCTAATATGACCAAGCAATATTGCTCCATACTTGCTTTGATACCATGTTGGAATTCATAATATTCTCTACAAATGAATATAAGAAAAAAAAAAGAGACATAGGGAGACATCTAGGCATCACAAATAATAATTATATCTATAGATAATATTACACAACACTCTAATAAAAAAAAGGAGTGTGAGGGGAGTATTTATAGCAATACCAAAACACCAATTACATTGTAAATTTCAACCTAAGACAGCATAACAAGGGCTTTAGATTAATTACAAGTTATAAATAGGGTTTATCCATAACAAGGTTAATCATAGCCTATAGGGATCACACAATAAAATATTAAAAACAATTTATACATTTTACAATGAAGTGCCCTTATGCCTATCCAATATATCACACAATATTGGTCTTGATCATGAATCAGATTACAATTTCAACATGAATCACATCATAAATTAAGTTAGAATTATAATTCCATATGTCCAAATAAATTCAGTTCTAATATGATCATTGTGTGCACATTTTTCTTAAGCTAATATTTAGAAGTAGAACATAAGAATAGGTTTTCAATGTCTATAAGTTGTGTCCCTTGAAATTCAAATTGTAGAATGGTGCTTGGCCTAGGTGCAAAGTTTACCTCTAATCTCTCTTTTGTGCTTATTGGAATTTAAAAGTTATCAGGTTGATGGAAAGCTTAGGTGGTAATCCACAAAGGAGGTTGGTCCACATGCCAATATGGGATGAATATTCCTATAGCAACCATATTTTGAGTTCAGAGGAGTCATTTTTCCCCTCACGGGTGGTACCCCTAAGGACACTTTGTTCAGTTGGTTACTTTCTTAGAGAAGGGGTGAAGTGGTTCTGAACTTTGAGGTCGACTGTGTCAAGAAATATGATTTATATGACCCCTTGGTTATGTGTATGGTGATGATCCAATTTGAGAAATTCATATCTTCTAAGAGTTACAAGATGGGATTTCAATCTTAGTGCTTGGAATATGTTTTATTCAATTTTAGTCATGTGTAAGGATTTAGTGGGTTGGATAAATATTCATTGGAGTCATCATGTCTTGGAATGGAAGTTGTATCATTTTCTGTTAATGATGTACATTGTGTGGATGTGCTTGCATTTCATCACTGAATTTATTCTCCCTTCCTTTTTACCTTTTTGTAGGCTTTCTTTGGATGGTATCAAATCTATCCTCATGTTTCCTTGCATCTATGGCTCTAAAAAGTATTTGTGGATCCTTTTTCTATCTAGTAGTTGGTACTTGGAGCTATTTATGGCTTTTATGGGGAAATAAAAGAGAGGATCCCCAAGATATATACCTTTGAAACTAAGGTTGAAACCAACTTTATTGATTATTGGTGATGAAGTAAAGAAGATCCTAAAAAGGGAAGGTCTCTTGGGTTGCATCCAAAAATTCCATGATCACAATCTGATTCTCTCTAGGTGGATGGTGCATTCATGGAATGAAGGATGGGTGAAGGTGGGAAACTTGGAATTTTAAGTCATAGTAGATATCATCAGTAAAATCACTAGTCTACCCTTGGATGGTTAATCTCATAATAGAAAAAAACATTCACTCCTCAGGGAGCTCTTTAGAAATATATTATATTCTATCATTTGGGTCATGTAAATGTATATTCCAATGTACAGGTTGGTGCAAAAATAAATACTGGATGAGCGGGAGGCATGCATAAATATTTTTGACCATCATTGAATGGCCACTCAGCTTAATAGAGGTAGAGGCAATCAATCTCTAGAGAAGGTCAGCTCTTGTGGTTCGAGCTACCTACATCACAAAGGGAAAAGGGAGAAAATGGATTGAGAAATAAAGCAAAGGAGGTCATAGCTATAAATTATAAGGACGATGTATGGTCACATCAAGACACACTCCTTCAATGTCATTGGTGCAAACATCAGTGAACCACCTAATAGATCATCCCACCCCATATTCACTTCTCCTTTGACTCGGCATGCAGGGGTGAATTCTAGAACCATTAAGAGGGTGCATGACATATAGGTAGTAGAATTAGAGCACTCCCACCCAATTGGATTTAATATAAATAAAACATGATGCCCAATGGTAAATTCAAACTCCAGAACCACCCAACTAGACTCATGAAATCTAGATAGTAGAATTAAGTGAACCAAATCAGATGACCATCACAGAAATAAACATTCACACAAAGGAAAAAGTAGAATGAAATTCATATTGAGATACCAAACAGTGATTTACTATTATTTACAAGTGATGAATAACTACATATGAATTATAAATGCCATAGATCCACCCTAGGAATGATAAACATACCACTATTTATAGAGTATTTTACATTGAATTCAAATTACAACATTGATGGCATCAAGCAGGAGGATCATATTGTAACAATCAAAAGATCAATTGATTTTCTATTCTTTAAAAGAATGACAACTATCTGGAGGAAGTTAGATATTTTTGCATAGATATAGGACCTTGATCATTCTTGCTAGACCTGCTCAAGCAATAAATTTCATCTACTATATCCTTTTGAGAACCTAAGAAGTCTAGATGATCATCATAGGCTCTGCATACTTACACTTGCTCCTTTTTAGCTTGTACCATGGTAGTTATAATTATTAATGGCCCATATTGAAGCTTACTTTCCCTTGATGTCAATTATGGTTAAGGACGCACCATCTTCTTAGTGTTTTGCTCATCATTTTTTGAGGATAGAATATTTAACTCGGAATATTGATACTACTTTACTAAAGTTCCATCTAGCTTCAAGGATAAGAACTTAGGACTCGTGACCATTGATCCATAGTCCAATTCTTCAATCCATGTATTTGGGATCTCATTCTTCCATCCAATGGTTATGGTAGGGATTTTAGGTCTTCCTTTGAGCATGCCCCTATCCATTCCTCCATCTAATCCTAGTCTTAGAGATATGTTCTATTGCTCGTCCTCCAAGTTTTGAAAATCCATATCTTCCATTAATAATTGAAAATTGGTTGGATCTAAGACATCATCATATTCAAAAAATAAGAGTGGGTGAAGAGGAGTAAAATTTCACTCACACTTTTGATGACTTATAGGGGGTTTTCAACTTGTGAAAAAGGGAACCCAATAAGATAATGATATATAATTGCTAAAATAAAGAGAGAACAGGATAAGGGAGCCATGGGAAGGAAATAAAAGTATGTAGGAAGTGGGACAATAAGAGAATAACAAAGAAAATAAGGGTAGAGGAATGGGAAGGAGACAACAAAAAAGAATAGCACTACAATGAACAAGAGCAATAGGAAGACAAGTAATGGAAACAACAAGAAAAAACATAGAAGGGGGGAGGAAATATTAGAAAATAATTGAGACAAATAAGCATTTGTCTTCAACCCGGAGAGATGCAAGAAATAAAGGGAAGGGAAAAGGAAAAATAAAGAGGAGGATGAAGGAAAGGAGAGACATAAAGGGAAAAACAACCTGAAGTGTGTTGAATGAAATTGATAGGACATAAGTCCTTCTCGATGAGGCACTTTCTTGGGTTGAATCCCTTTAACCATAGCATTTTGAGGATATGAGACATTCCAAGAGTAGATAGATTTCCATTGATACTCTCTTCTTTTGTCCTAGGCTTTCTTCTTTACACAATCTAGCAACGATATTTTTTATTAATTTTTATCAACCGAGAGGCTATTATGTTTTGACTACACTTTATAATCTACACATTATAATCTCATCTGCATCTTCCCATGGGGTTCTATTTATATCATGCTTGCTTCAACTCATTCCTTCAATTGAAAGTCCCAAGGTTTCTTGTTTCAGCACCCGAGGGTGAGATAAGAGGCTAATAGTTACTAGATGCATCTATTGGGATATGGAGTAACAATACCAATGCATGAAATAAATAATAACTAAGAGAAAAACATGGAGATAGAGGAAGAGTGTTATATTTTCAAGATGATTTTTTGGGGGTGTTTTTTGAAAGCAAAATCCATGTAAGTTCCAAAGATCATAATGACACCTCACAAGTGGCTATGCGTAGGACACAACTTTATTTAATTTCTAAAAAAATATGATGTGCTAGACATGCCTGAGCCTAGGTTGTCTTTGCCATTCATCCTCTAAATTTTTAATGGCCAAACCAAATTACGTAGAATTTAAGCCTTTGCTGGTACAGACACTATTTGCATGGGCTCAAAATTGCAATGGATTCGTAATTCTTCTTTATTTGCCTAAGCTCTTATGTGCTTAGACCCTCAAAAATTAAGATGTCAATAAATTTTTCCACCTCATTTCATATTTTGAGTGGTAAAGGGATATGTTTTCAAGACCGACCTACTGCACGAGTTCCACAAATGGTTTCTAATCTAGCAGTGGCCCTATATTTTGATCTAGCATGAGCTATGAAGAGGAGATAGTCATGTAGGGTTGTGATGGTTGATGCTTTGATACTATCATGTGTTTAGATATGATGAATTCCTCATAAATTTTGAGAAATATTTTCTCCCCAGATGGAAGAGCACCATATTAGGGCTAAATACCTATATGTAGAATGAGTACACTTGGGCTGAGGATAGGAGGATTAGGCTTGGAATCTTCTCCAAAATTCTACCAAATTAGATTTTTAAGTCTACCACAATTTCAAGAGGGATCCTCTTGATAAATGTGAACTAATTTAGTAGCTAGAATATGTCCTCAAGTTCAACAAATGCATCTAGTAGAGCTTTAGCCAAATTTTCCCATGCGAAGATGCTCCTAGGATGCAGGGTTTTATACCAGAGCCATGTTGTACCCTAAAGAGAAGAAACAAAAAACCTAATCATCACATATTCATGCATGATATTATGAAGGGTGGCTAGAGAAGCCATATTTTCTAGGTGTGCCTTCACACATCCACTAACACCATCATAACTTGGTAAAAATTCCAACGCAACTTCAGGGATATCATGCAAATGGGAAAGAAAAAAGCCATATTGATAATTCTAACCAGGGAAACTTGGTTGGGCCATTAAAGCACTAGTCTCTCAAAACCTTTGGATTACACCACCAGATGGGAGTCACTAGAGGAGCAGAATTTATCTACTAGCAAGATCAAGGTTTCTCATCAGACCTTGTATCCTTTGAGAAATGAAAAATATTTAGTATAAAAATACAATTGATATCATGATGTGGAGATATTGCATATTCAGAGTCACCAGGTGATTTTCCAAGATATGGGTAAACCAGAGTATCACCAAAATTTGGTTTCCTCAAACATGAAAACTTATTGAGTTTCCCAACAAAGTCACCAAAAAATATTGGTACAAAAACTAGCACCAGATGAGTGGGAGGCAAACCCGAAGAGTTTTAACAAGCTTTGGACGACCACCGAGCCCGAGAGAGGAAGAGGTGATTAATCTCTGAAGAATTTCAGCTCCTGTGATTCTAACTATCTACATCACAAAGGAAAAAAGAGGGAAAAGAGAATGAGAAAGAAAGCTAATGAGGTTGTCGCCAGAACTAACAAATATGGTGTATGGCCACATCAAGACACACTCCTTTGATGTTGCTGGTGTAAATAGCAGTGAACCACATAAAAATCAGCCCATCCTATCTTCACTTCTCCTTTCGCTCGACGTGCAGGGGTGAATTCCAGAACCAGTGAGAGGGTGCATGAAATATAGGTAGTAAAATTAGAGTGCTCCCACTCGATTGGATTTAATAGAAATAAAACCCAATACCCAGTGGTGAATGCGAATTCTAGAACCACCCATATAGACTAATAAAATATCATAATTAAGATAGTAGATAACATAATTAAGTGAATCAAATTAGACAACCATCACAAAAATAAATATTCACACAAAGGCAAAAGCAAAATGAAATATAGATTAAGAGAAAAAATAGTGATTTACTATTATTTACAAGCGATAAATAATTACATATGAATTGTAAAGAACATGGACCTACTCCAGAAATGATAAACATCCTACTATTTATAGAGGATTTTACATTGAGTTCAAATTACATCATTGATGGCATCAAGTTGGAGGATCATATTGGAACAGTCGAAAGATCGACTGATGTTCTATTCTTCAAAAGAATGGTGGTTATTCGAAAGAATTATGGTTGATTACCACAATCTCTAAGTACTTCCACTTGCTCTTTTTTAGCTCATACTAGGGCAATTGTGACTATTAATGGCCCAAATTGAAGCTTCCTTCCCCTCGAAATCAACTATGGTCAGGGATGTTCCATCTTCTTAGTATTTTGCTCATAATATTTTAGGGATGAAATATTTAGCTTGGACTATTGATACTACTTTTCCAAAGTTCCATCCAGCTTTGGGTACGGGAACTTGGGACTTGTGACCATTGATTCATAGTCTTATTTTTCCATCCAATTGTTAGGGTGGGTATTTTCAGTATTCCTTTGAGAATACCCCTATCCATTCCTCCATTCAATCCCAATATTTGAGATCTATTCTATTCCTCGTCCTCCTAGTTTCATAAATCCATCTCTTCCATCAATGCTACAAAATTGATCGACTCTAATACATCATCATCTTCAAAAATAATACTGGGTGAAGAGGCATAAAATTTCACCCACAATATATACTTAGGAAATTAGATTACTTTATAGGTAATTTATCTAATTAATTCATGCAATGTAATAAATGCACAAAGTGTCAGTGTGCAAGTTGTATATGTGCAAGGTGTCCCTTGCATAGCTAGATAGAGTGTTGGTCAAGTACCCTATTTTTACCTATATAAGGAAGGCCTGATTGTTAGATATATATAGAGAGACAGGAATATAGTATCTTAGAGGATATTTGTAGGTAATAGTGCAATTTTATGTGGATAACCATCCAATGGTGATGGTTCTAATGTAGTTCAGTTACTTTATTAATGGAGTATTCATTTCATCCATACATTGTATTCATTTATATCATTTCTATTTATTACATGTATCAGTAATCTAGTATATTTACTTTCTTTCATATTAGTTTGCATCTTGTATTGCTATATTCTAGTGCTCATTACATCAAAATCTAATTGTGGTATCTGAACCATGATAGATCTAGTCTATGTCAATCTATAGGAAAACCACCATCTTATTGAGACCAAGTTTTTTGGTGGACCTAATGCACCGCTGGACCAACCACTATCAAAACTCTTAGAAGAATCTAGGTGGTAGAATTAGGAAGATTCACAAGTGAGGACTAAAATAAATCTCAGTTCCAAAATACTAAGATTGCACTTGACTAAAGTCTTTCCATAAAGTTGCAAGAAAATCTCGTGAAGACCAAGACTCAACATTCAATCCACTAGATTGATATATTACATAGTGATGATGAGCAAGGTGCAACCAAAGTATTGTCATTGTTTTCAACACAGTCAGGTTGATCAGTTGATGCAATGGACAAGAGTTGATTGATGAGCAAGGTGCAACCAAAGTATTGTCATTGTTGTCAACACAGTCAGGTTGATCAGTTTATGCAATGGACAGGAGTGGATAGGAATTGATTGATGAGTAAGGTGATGGATAGGAGTTCATTGATGAGCAAGGTGCAGCCAAAGTATTATCATTTGATAGATCGGTTGATGAAGTGAACAAGATTTCAGTGGTCATACAAAGCATGTATAATGATTATCCAAAGAATAACGTAGTTGCCCATATGCAAAAGCTCAAAGAAAAAGACAAGTAAGAAAAGTGTCGCAATATCGCGACATGTTGAGCAAGCATGAGAAACTGTCACGATATTGCGACATGTTGAGAAGCTGGAAAAGAAACTATCACGATATCGTGACATGTTGAGAAGCTAGAAAATAAACTCATGATATGTTGGAAGAGAGAGAAAGCGTAAGAGAAACTGTCATGATTTCATGACATATCGGAGGAGAGAGAAAATGCTGGCAAAACAGTCATGATTTCGTGACATGTTGAAAGCAAATAAGGCAAGTAGCAAAACTGTCATAATTTCATGACATGTTGAAAGCAAATAAGGCAAGTAGCAAAACTATCATTATTTCATGACATGTTGAAAGCAAATAAGGCAAGTAGAAAAACTGTCATGATTTCGTGACATGTTGGGAGAGAAAAAGCCAAGTGGGAAAACTATCATGATTTCGTGACATGTTCGAAGAAGAAGCGCATGCAAGGAAAACTATCATGATTTCGTGACATGTTTGGAGAGAAGGCGTAGGCAAAGAAAACTATCACGATTTTGTGACATGTTCGGGGAGAAGGAGCTTGCAAAGAAAAGTGTCACGATTTCACGACAATCTACAAGAGAGGTAGTACGAATGAAAATGTGTCACAATTTCATGACATGTTTGAGAGAAAGAGCTTGCAAGGAAAAGTGTCACGATTTCATGATAATTTGCAAGAAGGATGGTACGGATGAAAATGTGTCATGATTTCATGACATGTTTGAGAGAAAGATCTTGCAAGGAAAAGTGTCACAATTTCATGACAATTTGCAAGAAGGATGGTACGAACGAAAAAGTGTCACGATTTTGTGATAGGTTCGAGAGAAAGAGCTCACAAGGAAAAGTGTCGCGATTTCGTGACAATTTACAAGACGAAGTGCTAAGGAGAAAAAGTGTCATGATTTCGTGACATATTGCAGGAGAGAAAAGGCAAGATAAAAAGTGTCGTGATTTCATGACATATTGCAAGAGGAAGAGCTCGAGAGAAAAAGTGTTGCGATATCACGACAACAGAGAAGAAGACTCCGAAGGATGAAGTGTCGTGATTTCGTGACAGAAGAAAAATGAAAGAGCATGGAAGTAGAAGCATCATGATTTCATGAAAAATTCAAGGAGGAAGAGCTCAAAGGCGAAAGCATCATGATTTCGTGACATGTTCCATTTTCATGGGCGTAAGGCAGAGAAAAGCACAAGGCAGCGAAAGTGTCACGATTTTGCGACATGTTCCATTTTTTTTGGTGCATGCAAAGAAGAGTGTACGATAGTGAAAGATGTCATGATTTTGTGACATGTATTGTTTTCGCTAGTTCTTGTAGAAAAGAGTGTTCGAAAGCATAAAGTTTCACGATTTCGTGACATGTCATGTTTTCGCTAGTGCAAGCAGAGAAGAGTGCAAGGAAGTGAAAGTGTCATGATTTCAATACATGTTGTATTTTCACGGATGCAAGCTAAACTATGAAACAAGGAGGAAAAAGTGTCACGATATCACGACATGCTATGTTTTCATGGTCTACTACCAAGAAAAAGTCAAATGGGCAAAAATGTTGCGATATCACGACATGTCATAGATTCGTGGGTAAAAGCCGAGAAGCATACACAGGGACAGTTGCAGAATAAGTTCATGCAACAAAATAAGAATTGTGATAGGTGGAGAGTTACAAGGAGATCATGTAAGCTATAATAAGAAATGTGAAAAAGAGTGCGGCGGTTACAGAAATGCAGTAGTAGGGGGTGTTGCAAAGACAATCATGCAGTTAAATAAGAATAGTGAACTGAAGTAATTACGACAGTTACAGGGGTAGTTACAGTGACAATAAATAGAAGTCATTACTATAGTTATAGGAGCCATTACAAAGAAATATCATGCAGCAGTGGTTACTAAAAGTCATCAGACGAAGACCACGAGTTGGACAGAGAAATGTCTCGAAGCTCAAAAAAATAACCACTTTATTAATAAGGTTGCATGTGAGAATAAAGAAGCCGTTACTATTAATAGGTTGCATGCGTGAATATGGAAGTTAATAATAGAAACAAAACATCGTTATAAAGGGAGATTTGTGTGAAGTAGGTTGTGTGAGCTTCGTGCGGGAAGAGAGAGCAGCATGTTGAAGAATAGGGAGAAAGTGCTGCAAAAAGAGAATAGAGAGAGCATTGATGTGAGGAGAAAGGAGCCATCAGATAGTGAGATAGTGCTACGGGATGTAAGAGAGCTGTAAGTGAGAAGAGAGAGCCAAACACAGGGGCTAAAAGAAAGTAGCAAGAGTGAGCCGTAAAATAGTTGAGCTTTGTGCGATAAGAGAGTGTTGTGCTCTAAATGGGGTGATAGAGCAGTGTGTTGCTGTATAGAGGGATAGTGTTGTGGGCTATTATAAAGCTGGAAGAATGTTGTAAGAAGTACAAAGTTGTGAGAGCTGCAAGAGTAAGCCATAAGAAAGGGTTGTAAGTGTGCAGTAAGTAGAGCTGTAAAAGAGTGTGCTTGTGACGGGAGTGAGATTGAGAGTTAGAAATAGAATGTATTGAGTCTCTAACAATTCTCCTTATGCTTCCATGAGATTGATTTGAGGTAAGATAGACCAGTGAGGGTCTTGTAACACAGAAGGCATTTTTATGTCAATCAATATTTAAAATAGAAGTCCAAGTTGGTGCTTGGAATCATGGGTTGGAGCTCCTTTCTGTTGATGCAGATAAATAAAGGGTTGGTGCTCCTTCCAATGGGTGCTGGTAAACTGATTGTGAAGTTGGTGCTTTGCAAAGGCTAGATTTGGATGGGAGTCCAAGCAGTCTATTTTTGAGGAGTAGCCAAATCTGGTGAACCTCATTAAATCTTGTGTAATGTGTTGCTATCTTGTTACACTTGCTACATCTAGTTTTAAGCATTCATTAGTTTTGAATTAAGAGATGAAGATTTAAGTTTTTAATTAGTTGCACTGATTCACCCCCCCTCTTAGTGCCATTGTGAGACTAACAATTGGTATCAGAGCCAAGTTCCCAATTCAAGCTAAATCAGTCAGGGTTGATCTTGGTTTAGTACACAATGGGTAAGAAGAATAGATCCTCCTCCAAAAAGGCATCTCAACCAGTTTCAGTTCTTGTGGAAGAGAAAACTAAACTAGAGAAGGTAGAAGAAGTGGATTCTAAAGTATGCAATGAAAACCTGGAGATTGAAGTAGATCTAGAAGGTGAGTTGATAGCCGCACTTGAAGAGTTGAGTATAGAAAAGAAAAAGAACAAAAAAATGTCCAAGAAGTTAGAAGAATATGGGGATGAGATTGAAGATCTCTTCCTACAAGTTCAAAAGGCAAAGAAATCAGAAGAAGCCTTGAAGACACACCTGGATGATGAGGATGATGTATGCAGCACAAGTGAAGAGGAATCTAACAAAGTTATTGTTGATCTAAAGTTGCAAGTAGAATAGTACAAAAGGATTGAAGATATTCTTAGGTCTCAAATCAATGAGAAAGAGACTATTTGCTGCCAACAAGAAGAAGAGATTGTTTCATTGAAGAAAAAACTAGAAGAGGCCAATGTAAATCTCAAATATGAGAAGAGCACATAGTTGCTAGATAAAATGATAAAGCAACAAAGAAGCTCCACGGCTAAGTCTGGTCTTGGATATGAAGCTGAACAACCATCATCTTCCAAAAATGCAGAGAAGAAGAAGTTCACTGATAAAGGAAAGAAGAAAGAAAAGTCTAAAGCTAAATCTTCAAAAGGAAGAAAATATCAAAGAAGATCTACAGCAAAGCAACCACCACAAAAGAGGTTCTCTCACTCTCACTCTTTTCATAATAATGCTTTTAATGGCTATTGTTTTAGATGCAGCCATTATGGTCACCAGGCAATTTATTGTGGACTAAACAATAGATCAAAAAGTTATGCTGATAAAAACACATCTGCTTTCCTAAGTGAACACCCTGTGCAATGTTTTAAATGTAATGGCCATGGGCACATAGCAAGGTTTTGTCCAAGCACTTCTGTATCCAATCTAAGGCAAGACCATAGATTTCATCATACACATAGAATGCAATGTAGACAGGGAACAAAACATGTGCAATGTTTTAAATGTAATGGTCAAGGGCACATAGCAAGGTTCTATCCAAGCACTTATGTATCTAATCTAAGGCAAAACCCTAGATTTCATTAGACACAAAGAGGGCAACACAGACAGGGAACATATCATGTGCATAAAAGAAAATAAAATAATCATCCATCAAGAATGCACAAGAGACAACCCCGCAAGAGAAATGTTCAAGTTCATGAACAAGGGCAAAATAGGGAAGTAATTGAAAGACTCAAGCCCAAGTTCAGGAAAGTCTAGAGAAAGGCAAAAGAAAGGAAATCGTGTCTCCTTGGTTTGAAGGAGACTACTCCACCATTGCTCTAAGCAACTCCAGGTGGCACATCCTCAGGGGCAGCAATCTTAAAGTTTATTTTTATGCTCCTATGTATTTGTTTGGTTATCTGAGGATGAAAGGCAAGTAGTCGGGATATTGTTGTTTAGTTTGTCAAGTGTGTTTTTCAGTTCATGTAGTTGTTTGTGGAGGTGCCGTGAAGGGTGGTGATTTATTTGAGAGTCGTCACCATTGGTAGTTTTGAGATATGTCATTATTGTACTGTTGATGATTCTTACTGCCACTATTCATAGCTATGGATCATAACAGTTCAGATAAGTTGGTTGAGTGGAAAGAATGTTTGCCCTAGCTACATATATGTGTTTCAATAAAAGTAGCATGTATTTGTTCTAAACTTTGTGTTAGATATTTCATGACGCCTTGGTGAATATAGTTAATTCACAGACAATTTCATTTTAACTGTTGATAAAATGCCAATCCGAGGTTAAGAAGTATGAGGTTGAGTAAGGTGCACTATGGTTGGCCATAAAGTGTTTGACAAAATGTCTTCTCCTGATTTGCACGGTTGAAAGTAAGGTGTGATCTACGGTAACTGTAGAAAACTCAGATCAGTAAATTTTGAAAGGGAATTGGTTGAGCTACGAGGATAGTATTTGATGCTTGCACTAGAGTTGGTAGTAAATTGCGGTGTTGGTACGTGTTGGACAAAAGTTGGTACAAGTGTGAGTCACTTGTCAATTTTGTTGATAGATGTGAAATTAGCGTGTTGAATGGGAAGATTAAAAAGGTTATAATGGCACGATTTTCAGCTCTGGTGATGGATGGTTGAGTTGCTTTCATAGAGGTTGTTTTGATCAAGTTAATGCTTTACTTGATACATGATTTGAGCTTACTCCATTGAGATTGATTTGAGCAAGTTATTCTTTGCATTGGTGATTTATGTTGGTGACTATTTTGTTCAAATACCTTTGGAAGGAAAAGGATGTCTACTAGTTTCCTTTTCATGTAGTGATTGGTTGAATGCTTCAAGGCTAATCTTGAGTTGAATAATGTTGGTTAAACCTTGTCTATAAGCATTGTTGTTAGATCCCTAATTGATTGAGAAGAAGAAAATTGGTTGTGGTTGAAGGTGGATTGAGGTAGTCTGCTGGATTCTCATTGCAGAGAAAGACAAACAGCTGAAATAAGGTTCAAGATTGTTGAGAATATCCAAGATGCATTTGTAAATGCTGCCAGCATTGTAGAACAAATAGTTGGTTATATACAATCAGAGTATGCCTTCACTAATAGTGGACAAGTTTGAGTTTGCACAGCAACAAAGGGTTGGTACTCAGAAGACAGTGGTCTAGTCATGTTCTTACACATGTTATATTGGTGAAGTTGATGGTGATGGTGTCTTTCAATGGTTATTGTTGCTATTCACATTTTTGATATTGTTGTGCCTATTATGCTTATCATGATGTTGCTAATCGTGAGATGAAGTGGTCTTGGACTCAGGGGGAGCATTTATGCATTTGTTTATCTTATTGCTCATGTTTATGTTTTTTTCTAACTATAATAATTTTTTCCTCGAGAATGTTATGCATGGACTCGGGGGAGTTTTGCGACCGCCCTTTGGTATTATTGTCAAAGGGGGAGAAGAATTACAGGTAATTGCATGCAATTACGTGTGTTGCCAACAATTCCAAAGGGGGAGATTGATGAGCAAGGTGCAACAAAAGTATTGTCATTGTTGTCAACACAGTCAGGTTGATCAATTGATGCAATGGATAGGAGTTGATTGATGAGCAAGGTGCAGCCAAAGTATTGTCATTGTTGTCAAGACATAGAGGTTCGGTTGATGCAATGGACAGGAGTTCATTGATGAGCAAGGTGCAGCCAAAGTATTGTCATTTGATAGATCGGTTGATGAAGTGAACAAGAGTTCAGTGGTCATACAGAGCATGTATAATGATTCTCCAAAGAAGAACATAGTGGCCCATATGCAAAAGCTCAAAGAAAAAGAAAAGTAAGAAAAGTGTCACGATATCACGACATATTGAGCAAGCATAAGAAACTATCGTGATATCATGACATGTTGAGAAGCTAGAAAATAAACTATCGTGATATCACGACATGTTGAGAAGAGAGAAAATGTAGCCAAAACTGTCATGATATCGTGACATGTTGGAAGAGAGAGAAAGCGAAGAGAAGCTATCACGATTTCGCGACATATTGGAGGAGAGAGAAAATGTTGGCAAAACTATCATGATTTCGTGACATGTTGAAAGCAAAGAAGGCAAGTAGAAAAATACGTCACGATTTCACGACATGTTGAAAGCAAAGAAGGCAAGTAGCAAAATTGTCATGATTTTGTGACATGTTGGAAGCAAAGAAGGCAAGTAGAAAAACTGTCACGATTTCACGACATGTTGGAAGAGAAGAAGCCAAGTGGAAAAACTGTCATGATTTCACGACATGTTCGAAGAAGAAGCGCATGCAGGGAAAATTGTCATGATTTTGTGACATGTTTGGAGAGAAGGCGCAAGCAAAGAAAACTGTCATGATTTCGCGACATGTTTGAGAAGAAGGAGCTCGCAAAGAAAAGTGTCATGATTTCATGACAATCTGCAAGAGAGGTAGTATGGACGAAAATGTGTCATGATTTCGTGACATGTTTGAGAGAAAGAGCTTGCAAGGAAAAGTGTCACGATTTCATGACAATTTGCAAGAAGGATGGTACGGACAAAAAAGTGTCACGATTTCGCGACATGTTCGAAGAGAAAGATCACCAAGGAGAAAAAGTGTCGTGATTTCGTGACATATTTGCAAGAAGGATGGTACGAGAGAAAAAGTGTCATGATTTCGCGACAGGTTCGAGAGAAAGATCTCGCAAGGAAAAGTGTCACAATTTCGTGACAATTTGCAAGATGAAGCACTAAGGAGAAAAAGTGTCACGATTTTGTGACATATTGCAGGAGAGAGAAGGCAAGATAAAAAGTGTCACGATTTCATGACATATTACAAGAGGAAGAGCTCAAGAGAAAAAGTGTCATGATATCACGACAACAGCAGAGAAGAAGACTCTGAAGGATGAAGTGTCACGATTTCATGACAGAAGCAAAACGAAAGAGCATGGAAGTAAAAGCATCATGATTTTGCAACAAATTCAAGGAGGAAGAGCTCAAAGGTGAAAGCATCATGATTTTGTGACATGTTCCATTTTCACGGGCGTAAGGCAGAGAAAAGCACAAGGTAGCGAAAGTGTCACGATTTCGTGACATGTTCCATTTTCGCTAGTGCATGCAAAGAAGAGTGTACGGTAAGAGAAAGATGTCACGATTTCACATGTCATGTTTTCGCTAGTGCTTGCAGAGAAGAGTGTTCAGAAGTGTAAGGTGTCACGATTTTGTGACATGTCATGTTTTCTCTAGTGCAAGCAGAGAAGAGTGCAAGGAGGCGAAAGTGTCACGATTTCGCGACATGTGTTTTCACGGATGCAAGCTGAACTATGAAACAAGGAGGTGAAAGTGTCACGATATCATGACATGCTATGTTTTCATGGTCTACTACGAATAAAAAGTCAAAGGGGCAGACATATCGCGATATCACGACATGTCATAGCATTGGCGTGAGGTAAAAGAAGAAGCATACACAAGGACGATTGGAAATTAGTTCATGCCAAAATAAGAACTTTTACAGGTGGAGAGTTACAGTGAGATCATGTAAGCTATAATAAGAAATGTGAAAAAGAGTGTGGCAGTTACAGAACTGTAGTAGCAGGGGGTGTTGCAAAGACAATCATGCAGTTAAATAAGAATAGTTAATTGAAGTAATTATAGTAGTTATAGGGGCAGTTACAGTGACAGTAAACAAAAGTTATTACTGCAGTTATAGGAGCCATTACAAAGAAATATCATGCAGCAGTGGTTACTAAAATTCATCAAACGAAGACCACGAGTTGGATAGAGAAACGTCTCGAAGCCCAAACAAAGAACCGCTCTATTAATAAGGTTGCATGTGAGAATAAAGAAGCCATTACTATTAATAGGATGCATGCATGAATATGGAAGTGAAGAATAGAAACAGAACATCATTATAAAAGGATATTTGCATGAATTAGGTTGTGTGAGCTCCGTGCGGGAAGAGAGAGCAATGTGTTGAAGAATAGGGGGAAAGTGCTACAAAAAGAGAATAGAGAGAGCATTGTTGTGAGGGGAAAAGAGCCATCGGATAGTGAGATAGTGTTGCGGGCTATAAGAGAGTTGTAAGTGAGAAGAGAGAGCCGAACACAAGGGCTGAAAGAAAGCAGCAAGAGTGAGCCATAAAATAGTTGAGTTTTGTGTGATAAGAGAGTGTTGTTCTCTAAACGGGGTGTAAGAGCAGTGTGTTTCTGTATAAAGGGATAGTGTTGTGGGTTGTTACAAAGCTGGAAGAATGTTGTAAGAAGTACAGAGCTGTGAGAGCTACAAGAGTAAGCCATAAGAAAGGGCTATAAGTGTGCAGTAAGTAGAGCTATAAAAGAGTGTATGTAGGGAGTATTGAAATTAAAATATAATATATTGAGTCTCTAAAAATTCTCCTATGCTTCTATGAGATTGATTTGAGTTGAGATAGACCAGGTGAGGGTCTTGTAACATAGAAGGCATTTTTATGTCAATCAAGATTTAAAATAGAAGTCCAAGTTGGTGCTTGGAATCAAGGGTTGGTGCTCCTTCCTGTTGGTGCAGATAAATTAGGGGTTGGTGCTCCTTCCAGTGGGTGCTGGTAAATTGATTGTGAAGTTGGTTCTTTGCAAAGGCTGGATTTGGATGGGAGTCCAAGAAGTCTATTTTTGAGGAGTAACCAAATCTAGTGGACCTCGTTAAATCTTGTATTATGTGTTGTTATCTTGTTACACTTGTTGTATCTGGTTTTAAGCATTCATTAGTTTTGAATTAAGAGATGAAGATTTAAGTTTTTAATTAGCTGCACTGATTCACCCCCCCTCTCAGTGCCATTGTAAGACTAATAAGTGAAGATCATCTAGGAAATCTGGAAGTTGCTAACTATTGTCCAAAGTTTTTTTGTTGTAGATAATTAATACTCAGAGGATTGGTACTCCTCCTATGATAGAAATCTAGGATATTCCAGCTTTATTTCCTGAAAGCTATGTTATCAAATTCGTTGAATTTTATCTATAAAGTTCGAAATCCATCGAATTTAAATCTCTAACAAATAAATTTGATGAATAATTCTTAAATTTTGCAGGCATTGGTGGTGAATACGTGGATTTCATGGCTGCATTTAATGAGGACATTGAAGGGTCTGGGAATGGCATTCCAAGCCTCCGACCTTGTCCTTTTTCAGGTATTTTTTATCAAAGACAACAATTTTCATCTATCTTCTCCCTTATTCTCTTTCAAAGATAAGTGTGTTCCATGATGACTCCATCTTGCTAAGGTCTCCCGCATAAGTGGTGATGCAATGCTAATTGTCTCTTCAGTGGTATTGCAATGTCCCTGCACTATGGGAAATATGTGAAACAAAATAGTAGGGGAGTTCTAGCAGGGGAGTTCCAAAGATTATGAGAAGTCTCCAAAAGAAAAGGCCAAGAGCATGAGAACTTATTGAAATTCCATGAACTGGAAGCTCCAATAGCGCCCATTTATCTCGTTAATGATTTCTTTCTTCCTCATATAAATTATAAAAATGTTTATATTTTAAAAAATATTTAAAGTATATATTTAAAAGTATATATATTAAAATTAAATATTATAATTTTATATTTTTAATTTTTAAAATTTTATATTAAAATAAAAAATAAAACTATTTCAAAAAATATATGTATTTATAATAATCAAATTTTATGTCTAATGTTTTTCGAATTTTTTAATATGGATTTTTTTTTTGAGATTCAATAGTGTCAACTCGAATACGAACTCAAACTTGATAACTAAGCCTAAAGGTTGATGTGCCCTCATAGTGCAAATATTAGTTCCTTGTGCAAGAGAAGAACACTACGAAAGAAGAATTCTGGAGAAGAGCCATGGTCAAGTTAGAAGATAAAATATCTCCATTTCGAGATTGAAGAACTTCACATTTGAAGAATCGAGCAAAGAATCCTTGAAGAAAATTCCATAGAAGCCTTAAAGAAGAAGCCACATAAGTATTGATATTAAAAATTCCATAGACTCCTTGATACTAAAAAGGCCATAGAAGCCTAGATACTGAGAAAGGACATAAAATACTTGATTTTGAAGAATAATTTGAAAATAATATCTGATTTAGAAGAAGATTAGTATCGTAGTACTAATATTTTTACTGTAGTAAAATAAGATTCAGTGAGTTGGGAGACTTCCTACAAAAAATTTAGGAAGCGTATCTTCTTTATAATCAATTCATCACCTAAAGCAAAAGATATCAGGATAATATCTCTTTGAAGGAATTCTAGACTTGAAAGAAGGACTAGGAGAGTCATGCTCGAATCCAAAAGCAATAGAATCAGAGATCCAGAAGTAGATCTCACCACCAACACTTCTAGGAGAAAAATATTGAAAAGATATCAAGGAAAGACTAGCAGAAGCTGCAAGATCAAAGACCTTGAGAATGTCTCATCAAGAATCTATAAAAAGGCTTAGATAGCCTTACTGAAGAAATCATCAAAGGAGAACTCACTAAAGAAATCCACTACCAAATAGAAGCCCCTAATAGTGAAGGACTTGGGACAATTGTTGCCATCCAATAAAAATCCCAAGAGAAGGTGAATTTACTAAGGAATGCAAAATTTGAGAAGGAGAATTTGGTAAAGTGTTTCAAATTTGAGAAGAATCTAGTAAATACCTCAAGACATTCAAAATCTTGAGAAGAATATCCTACTTAAAATTAAAATTCAACAAGAAGACTTGAAGATAAAATAACCTTAACAAATCTAGGAGATTTAAATATTACCTCTCACAGAAAGAAGGCACTGCTTCAGATACATGGACTTATCCAAATATACAGTAGAAGGAGGAGACCACAAGAGGAGAACAAGCCACAAAATATTAGTCTTGTGAAAGAAAGTTTGAGACCATCATTTAATGAAGAAAGAGATATTCAAGATAGTCTACAAAAAGCTGCAAGATCCTACTCATAGTAGCAACTTAGTGATCTTAGACATCAAGATCCACATCCTCTACAGAAGCAACAAAAGGAGCTATAGAAGAATTTAAAAATTTATGCAACTATTGGTTCTAACTAACTCATTAATTAGATTATTTATTAGATTCTTTGGAGCACCTTATTTGGATTAAAGTTGTAAGAAGAAAAAGTAGATTACAGTATTCAAAAGTGCAAAAAGGAAAAGGTTATTTTTAAGGTTCATTTGCACATTAATTAGGAGTTGATTAGATTTCATAATTATATCTATCAACTACATATCATCTAATTTGGAAAATAAAAGAATACTAAGCCCTATAATATTAGTTATAGTGTATTTTTGGAATAACTCTTGAAGATTCATTTTAGATTATTCTTGATTAGTTGCAGTAAATTGATTAAGTGCATTATCTTGAGATTTGATTGGAGTTATAAGGTGAAATTTTTAGTGCATTAAAAATAAATTCTATTAGATTTATTTTCACTATTATACTACTCTAAAAAAAAATTACTTTTTTGCTTCTGAGGGGTATAAAATCTTATTTGTATCAACTATCTAAAGAAATTATTGAAGCACAAATCTAAAATGCATTGTTGCCAATTGAAGCCACAAAAAACAGGTTACAATCCTCCAAAACTTGGAGAATAACACAACTAAGAAAAAATAGAAATAGAAGCTTCAAATATTAAGACTCGGTGAGTCTCATATCCAAAGCATTACAAGATTGGATGCAAGAAAATAAAGTTTAAAAAATTACATAAATTAAAAAGCTTGGATTTTTAATTTATCCAAGTTATCCAAGTTTGGATTTTTTATCAAAGTGTCCAAGTAAAAATGGGAAGGTGTCTACTCATAAACGACAACCTCAAAAATATTGTGCAGGAGAAATATCTTTCATAAAACCAGAATGTTAGATGAAAAAAAGGAGTGAAAAATAAGGTGCATCAAATGAGTATTATGTACAATTTATGGTACATTTTATTGAACTACTCTAATATGGTTTTTACAAAAAAAGCACAGATTTTAATGTGCCCCAAAAGGTACACTAACTATAGGAAAATCATCCAAGAAAAATTGAATGTCAGCACTCTTCTTCCCAAGAAAAAGGAGCCACTCAAAGGGCTCATATTGGATGGATGAAACTGCAAAAACAAATACCACAAGAGGCTATCATCAAGCTACATTTATGTAGATAAAAAGAGTGCACATATACCAATGAATAAAATCTACATATACCAACGTCGTATGGACTACATCTACACTACAAAGAGAAGGCATCTACTTATACCAACGTGGGATGGACATCATAACAAGCGGTTATCTACACTACAAAGAAGCATAGGAATCAACACATTGGAGGCATAGAAAATAAAGAGCAAAGGAGCTACATTCATGGTATTAAAATTGATGAAGATAATCCACGAAAGCAAGCACCAAAATTTTCATTCAAAGCTCCATAGTGCCTCATCAATCCACCTGCAAAATAAAATCTTGCTTACTTCTCAAGAAACATAGCAAAGCAAAGGAATGGTATACAAAAATACTTAAGGAGTTATAATATTCTCCTTGGAAGGTATTACAAGAAAGGACTTCATGCAGAGAGCTTGAATTCCACTTGGTATCAACCTTCTAAAGTGCATACGTTACAAGGATTTCATCTCTCAATGCTCAAGAAACCTCACACATACATTATAGGGAATATCAAGGATGTGGTGACACTTGTTATCCTCCACAAGCCCCACATGAGTGACCAAGAGGTGTTGAACAAGAAAGTGGTATGTTAATAAAAGGAGGAGTGCTCATATGTAATGGGTGTGACACGTGTCACAAATCTCAATATTATTCCTCCATGAAAGGTGCTTAAAGTCTAAAGTTCACAACACAACAAAATGCTATCAAAACCAGTCAAGCACAATATGGAAATAAGGAAGAAGGAGCATTAAAGGCTCCTAGTCTTGAAGATCAAAACTTCATATTTTTGCAGTGTCTACATTCCAGCATTGAATAAAAGCATCTCCATTGATTCCAGTGCCCAAGGGAACTTTAATACTGCAGTTATATCCAACCGAAGGAAGTAATGAATAGTGAGAATATTAGAATCAAAAGGTAAGGTTTAAATCCCACTTTATTATTGCTTTCAATTTTGGAGATATAAGGGTTATAAGCTAAGGTTGAAATTTATATTTTGAAATCAAAAGCTACAAGGGATAACTTACCAAGGAGAAATAAGGAATTCTACTTGGATTAAATTCTTTAACATTTTACAAATATTATTAATTTTCTAATTTTCCAAATTTTGGAGTGATAAGAGTTACAACATCAAACTAGGTATTTGGAAATTAGAAATTAAAACCTAAGGGTTATAAAAAAGAGGTTATTAAAGATTTTTTTGTTAAGGTTGGAAATTTATAATTTTTGTGTCTCATTATTTTTCAAAATGGGACAAAAGAAATCCAACATTAAAACCTTTTCAAAAATTGGAAAAGTGCTTAGTTGAATTAGGAGAAATAAGGTGTTAGAATAGTTGATTTTTGATCTTTACAAAACTGTACAAAATCAACCACAAATTGAACTATATTTTACAAAAGTACTATATCATATTCCAAAATCATTAGGGAGTCATAAGGCATTCTACAAAACTTGATAATAATATCTATCAAAGGTTTTCAAGTTGGGAAGATATAAGCTTTCTTCAAAAACCTAAAATTAGGTGTTCATACTCTCATTACTAGGGAGACATAAGGAAGCCTAAAAATATAAAATATTAATAAAGGTTTCATCAAATCAAGATTATATACTTGAATGAGGGATTTCATATCCTAATATAGGGAGTTATAAGGTAGACTACCAAGGTTCTACCAAATTTCAATAGCAAGAATCACTATTTCAAAGATCTATCATGGATGAAATTATGAGAAAAGCTTTCAATAATGAAGAACTATTCCATGAAGTAGAATTATACTCTTAAAATTTAATAGATACTCTAGAAGGATATGAGTATCTACCCTCCAACGAAAAAGAGAAATATCCTTATTCCTTAAATAAACCAAAGAGGATAGCTTTATAGCATTGATTAACTATCTTCATGAAATCCTCTTCATTGCATGGTGGAACTCACAAAGTTTGGTTATATTTTCACCTGAAGAATGTCTAATGATTTATCTATCATTATTTGTGTGTGTACTTACTCAAAATAAGAAACATACTAGAAATAAAGAACAATACTATTGTAATGATATACTAACTTGTCATGAAGCAGAGATTTCACCAACATCACAATAGAATCACAGGAAGACAAAAAGAAAAAGGAAGAAGAGATACCAAAAGAGGCCATGATATGAAGACTGAAGTAGCAAAAAAAGAACCATATCAATACTGCTCTAAACAAGCTAAAGATCCTCAAATTAAAGAATAATATTTAGCTTTAGCTACAACTTACTTTATATCATATAAAGACACATATTACTAGTTGAACCTGAATACAAAGAATGTAGAGGAAGAGTACAAAGCTCAATATGAAACTGAAGATCCATATTGAATACTCAAAGTCTTCAATAACCAAATAATGCAATATAGGGGGGTGTTAGAAATATATTATATTCCATCATTTGGGTCATGTAAATATATATTCCAAGGTACATACTTAGGATATTACATTACTTTAGGGGGAAGCTATCTAGTTACTTCTTGCAATGTAATAAATGCACAAGTGTCAATGTGCAAGTTGTCCCTTGCATGGATAGGTAGAGCGTTGGGCAAGTAACCTATTTTTGGATATATAAGAAAGGCATCAATTTTAGATAGATATAGAGAGTTAGGGATATAGTAGCTTAGAGCATATTTATAGGTAGTAGTGCAGTTCCGTGTGGATCACCATCAAGTGGTGATGGGTGCAATGTAGTTCATTAGATTTATTAATGGAGTGTTCATTTATTCCATATCTACATTGTATTCATTTATATTATTTCTATTTATTACATGTCTTAGTCATATAGTAAATTTACTTTCTTTCATATTATTCTACATCTTGTGATTGCTATCTTCCAGTGCTCATTACATCAAAAGCTAACAAAAATTAGTTTATTTCTCGGTGAGAATGAGAACCTCTTGAGGGACCAAATTTTTTCAATGCAAAGGATATCATTCTTCCTTGGGATATATTTTTAGTTTTTATAATAGATTATTTTACTCTAGATCCTTCTAATGATGTTGTTTAAAGTTTCCACACAATATTTTTGAATCACTGGAGATGTAAAATATGGATGAATATCCCTACATTTCTCTTCCATTCGATGAAAAAATCCATCATGGATGTGTAGGGTAGTAGAGGATTAGATTAAATCCATAAAAGACTTGCTTTGCTAGTGTTTGAACATATATCTAAGGAAAGGGGCCCGATAGTTGCAGATATTATCAGGTTCATTAAATCCAAACCTATCCCAATGCCCATCATCTCTAGCGTGGAGTTTTTATAGTATATTTCTAGAGGTTTGAGTGAGTCTAATGAAGGGGAAGAAAGTTTTACTTTATCCAAAGGGGTGGGCAAGCTAAAAATATTTAAGGATTTTCTATATCTCCCAGGCGAGTGAGAAGGAGAAATTCAATTCAATCTAGGAGATCGAGTTCATAGTCATTGAAGTATTACAAGATGGAGAGACCCCTTGACTTGTCGAAGGTGATAGAGAGTAGCAAAAAATCTAAAGGTATATTAGTATTCACCAGAGGAATTTGGGGAGGGAGAGCGAGGTGGTCCAAATGACTATTGGAAAAGAAAGTAGAAAATGAGGATTCATAAATTACTTTAGTACAGTTAGATTCAGAAGACCTGAACCACACCAATAAGAAAGGTAAAGCAATAGAGGATGCTCATAAATTTACTCCCACTGATGGATATGAATGTACCCTAATCTAGAAGATCAAAGAGGTGGAGGACAAACAAAACTCAATTTTGGGTGTGACTAAAATTGTTGTGGATTTCACTAAGAAAATGAATTGATTAGTGGGGGAAATTTTGGAGGAAGAATCAGTTGGTAAGGCCATGCCCATAGTAATCCTCTACATTAGAATCTCATTGAGCCCTTCATTGTCTACCCATTAGGTTTGTCTAAGTAGCCACTTGTCTGCCCTATTGGTGCTGGTAGTCAATTTTGGGTCCTATGGATGGATTATGAGATGGTAGATCCCTAGTTTTGGCTTTCTTTTTTCTATTTTTGTCTATGTATATTGGTTTTTTTAGTGTTCTATGGTTTTCTTAAAGTGAAGCAAATGTAAAAGTTTGATGGAATCCTTTAAAAGTATTTTTTTCTTAACCTAATAAAACAAATATCCATAAGTTTTACATTATTTATTTAATATGTTAGAAATCCAACACTAGTAATCCTTAATTTCATTTTCATCAATATGAATATGTGTACCATTTATTGAGAAAATTTAATTAAAAATGACCAATGATATATACAAAGGTTGGCACCAAAGTAGTCATGATGTCATAGGTTAGGTTGTGATGATAATGAAGTATGATTCGACAAGAAGGTATATTATTTACTATTTTATGACAAGACTAGAAGGGTATCAAGTCCTTGAGGCTAAACGGTACTAGGCTTCAATCATCTATTTCTTCAAACCTTGTTTATCCTTAAATCATTATCCCAATAAGAATACTACCATAACTAAATGGTATATACAAATCGTACTACCATAAGGTCATGTGTGGAATGACTAAACTCATAATAATTTATCTTACTACTCTTATATGAAATATCCCTAATATCTTCTATAAGAAATCCATCAAGTCCTTCTAGTGATACATCCATCTATATATAGAATTATTTGTTTCAATTCATTTTTATAAGGATATAAAACTATTGATCAATGCTTTAGGTTTATAAAATATTATTTTTACACCTTTCTATATAGTCAATTTATTTTTTCTAAGGTAAAGTGATGGATGGACCATATTGAAAAATTATAAATAAATATTTTGTAATTGTTTTACAACTCTATAAAGCTTTATACCTCACTAATAGTAATGGATCCCATCCATTTCATTATAAATTTTATCTTGGGTTTTGAAATATTACAATAAACTCAATGCTCTTAGAAATATTTATAATCAAAATACAAGTGATCCTTATGCTTACATGGGTTGTACAAATAGATGATCATGCCATTTATTAAATAAATGTAATCATGTCTACAAAATATTTAAAAACTTTAGAGATTAAGGGAATCAATCAACATAAAGGTTCTATTGTGAACTCATTATGTAAATATAGGATTCTAAATATGATATTTAAATTATCTTGTTATTTAATATGGAGCTAATACCTTTTGGAAGCAAAATTGGATTTAATTAATATAAGAGGGGTATTTCTAAGGCTAATTTTTTTTAGCAATTTATCTATTTTTCATGTCTGTTATTATGGAACTAGAATTAAATTTTTTTGCCATGTTTTATTTAGCACATAATACTACGATGTCACATATGAACATAAGTTTTTCTATTATGTACATATGAAAAGAAAGGCACTCATATGGTTAAAAAAAATCAATATAAACAAATAAGATGCATTGTATAATGTTTCAAATATGTATTTAATATCTTCAAAGCTTCTTATTGTATGTTATTTATTTGTTCATTTATGCTTAAATGATTTTTCTACTAAATTAGGGTTTAGACCAAATTACTCAACAATATTTTACTTCTTTCTTAAAAGCATTTAATAGACAAGATATAGAGTGAAAAAGGAGAAGCTTATTGTTGTTTTGTATATTTTAAACATGTATTTTGACATAGTACCTAAAGGTAAATTATGAAAAAGAATGAAATAAATTATCATACAAACCAACTACAAATCCATTGTACATAGAATTTGTGAGTAGGTTATGGAAAAACTTAGATCTCTAGAAAGACTATCTTAGTATTTTGGGAGTGATAATTCGGTGGAACAAGATTTTCCAGTGTCACATGCTTTATTTGGCCTTTACATTAACAAATTGGAGGAATGGGTAGTAAGCATAGGAGTGTTAGAAATATTGAGTTTTCATTCATGTCGAAGGCATAAATATCTTCAAGGATGAAATATTAATGTCAAAATGCAGAAATGTCTTCAAGGTTGAAATTATGAGTTATCATTGAAGTGCAAGGCAGATATATTCAAGGGTGCTTTAATATTAGGCAGTGATGGATACATGGGAATATGGGAAGGTGGAGATCTAGGGAAGATATCTCATCGTCGATGTGAACATGCTTTCTGTAGTGACAAGAAAAATGGTGAAAAGGCGCTCCATCCACTACCAGAAACACCATTGGGAGGTGGAATTAAAGGAATTTCATGATAACCCAAATTTTTTTAAGGAAGCCAAGAATGGGCTGACCAGAATGGATTTGCCCACCCCGTGGAATGGGGTCATGAAGAATGTGATGGATTTTATCATGGCAGAGGATCCCAGTAAGACTCTATTAAGCTTCCACTATGCATTCATGAATTTATTTATAGATGTCAACCTGATAAGTATTCCTCAATTCCTGATGAATTTGATGAACTACACCATCAACGCTTGTCGTAGCAAGAGTGGGTTTGCTATGCCAATACACCAAGGATTGTTTAAATTGATTTACAAGTGGGTTTTTGCCATGAAACCAAATATTGAACCTCCAGTCATTGAGAAAATTCTGCCCACCCACCATGCAGAAAGTTCGGGGGCAAGAGCCAGTTTAGGCACAATCAAACATTCCTCTATGTCTCCTATGAATAAGAGAGTGGGAGATCCAATCACCAGAGGTTGCATGGATAAGAAAAAACTAAGGATTGAGGAACCCCAAAAAAGATCATATTTGATATTGAAGAACAAACAAATTCAAAGCAGATCCAAAACAAGTACCAACGATATGGAATATGACGGACCTACCATCATGGTCCTCAAACGGTTTGTCCTAAAATATCATGCTAGCATCATCCACCAGATGCAGGAGACTTATGACACCCTGACTTAGGTGTTCTTCAACGAGGGGTACATGCCGAAAGTAAAATCCAAGGACGATCATGAGGAAGAAGAGGATGAAAAGTAAGAGGATGAAAAGTAAGAGGAGATCGAGGAAGACGTTGAAGATGAGGCCTGAGGATCCTTGAGTCCTGGGGGTTTCACTTTTGTCTTACGTTTTGTACATAGGAAGTATTCCTCCTATTGCTAATATTTTTTCCTTTTTGTAATTATGATCAAAGTGGGTTACCCATCTTGGTTGGTCCGGTCAAGTTTTTTGTCTATGTTTGCTTCGCCCGCCCGGTAAGAGTTGTTAGGAAGATCAGCAGTAGTAGTGGACATAATGACCTTAGGATAAATAGGATATGTACCATCAGCTTTAGGTAAACTTTTGTAATAGGTTTTGGGTTAACCTACAAAACCCGATAATCAATGAAGAAATTTACTTAACAAAAAATAAAATATATTTGAATATTAAAATGGGAGTTTTATATTTAAATCAAAGGATTTAAATGTAGTTTAAATATTAAAATATTGTGTAACCTCCTTAAGCACACCATGCAAAAGGAATTAAACTAAAAAAATCAAATGATGGGTCAATCGCTTTGAGCACACCATCCAAGAGAGTTTGAAAATTTAAATATTTAAATGTTGGGCCAACTTCGTTGTGCACGAATGGAAAAAATCATATAAATATAAGCTCTTAAATTCACTTTGGATAATGCATGGAATTCAAATAATATCTATAAAGAAAAAAGAGAGAGTGATAAGAAGGAGGGAGGAGAGGAACGCATGTTTGGAAGCAATCAGAAGAAGACTTTAACTATCTATTCGTGCCACTTCTATCCCAACTGAGTTTTTACACTAGTCAGTAGCCTAGCTCATGCTAGGGTGCTCCTGTGTAGAAGGTTTAAGGGTCAAAACCCCTCGAATTATGTTTTGGTGTGTTTGTATGTTTGAGTTTGCATAGAGACAAAGTTAAATATTATATCATGAATCTTTGGTTTCATCCACTGGGTTAGCTTAGTCGATTACTTAGCCTGAGTTAAGGAATTATGTTGTAGAAGGTTAAGGGGTCGAATCTCTTCTACGCCCATTTTTCTAAAGAGTTGAAGACAAAGCAACAAAGGAATTAAATATTCACTAGCACATTTTTAGTTTCATGTGTTGTGTTAGTACAACTAGTCATGAGCCCATGTTAGGGTGCTACACTTCTAAAGGTCAAGGGATCAAATTCCTTCTGTAGCTGTGCAAGGTATTTCTAAAATTTTTATTTTATTAAATTTGATAAAAGGGGAGATATAAGGTGTAGTATTGTGATTTAAGTTTTGCAAATAATAAAAGGGGAGATATAAGGTGTAATATTGTGATTTGATTTTTGCAAATTATAAAAATGTGTAATGTTGTGATTTGAATTTTGCAAATTATAAAAGGGGAGGTATAAGGTGTAATGTTGTGATTTCATTTTTTCAATTTAATAAAAGGGAGATGTTTTTAGTATAAAAGTTCTATTTTTGCAAATCATAAAAAGAGGTATAAAGGATATGTAAGAATAAATATTTATATTGTAAGTTTTAAAAGAGAGATATAAGGAGTTATTTTTGAGCTTTATTTTGAAATAAGTGATAACGGTTTAAAGTGGTTGATTTGATATTTAAATCAAGAAAGGAAAATGATAATTATTGACCAGATTTTAAAAGCACATGCAAGAGGAAGATCATCATTATTGAGGTAGATTTCAAGGGCACAAACTTGGAATAAATCAAGGTTTCAAATAATATTAAGTACACATATTCACCCAAGCATTCAATTAACAAGGATAATTCAGTAATTTCAATAAGAAGAAGAGGTACACATGATAGTAGAAGAAGATCAAGGTATTGACATCACCAAGTCAACACACAAGTAAGTTATTCAATGCTAGATTTGAGTAGGTTGTGTAAGTAGGTTTTGTAAGAAGGTTTTGGAGCAGATTTGACTAGGTTTTTTAATCAAGTTTTGGAGTAAACATGAGGAAGATGATTGGTGTATCCTATGGATTGGTGTCCATAAAATTGATAAAGGGGATTGGTGTCTCCTATGGATTTGTGTCCATGAACTTGAGAAAGGGGATTGGTGTATCTTATGGATTGGTGTCCATGAAATTGAGCTAGTGGATTGGTGTCCATAAAATTAAGCAAGGGGATTGGTGTCTCCTATGGATTGGTGTCCACGAACTTGAGCAAGGGGATTGGTGTCAACAAACTAGGGCAAGGGAATTGGTGTCTCCTATGGATTTTTATCCATGAACTTGTATAGGGGATTGGTGTCTCCTATGGATTGGTGTTCATGAAATTGTAATAGGGATTGGTATCTCCTATGGGTTGGTGCCCATAAAATTTATTAAAGAAATTTATAAGAAATATTTTACCATGGTTTTCTATCGAGAGGGTTTTTTTCATGTAAAATATTTATCTCTAATGTGTGGTGATTTGTGCATTGTTTCATTATTGCATTGTTATTACATGAGGTTATTTATTTGGAAAGAAAAGAGAAATTTTTTATCTTGTACTATTTAGCCCCATCTCAATATAAGCTTGTGTTATTCAATTGGTATCAGAATAGGTTACTTCATGAAAGCCTAACAGATTGAAGAATGATATTACAAGAACACACATGGCTAGCCATGAAGGTTTTTTACCAAATAGAGCACCACAATTTGATGGTACTAACTATGCTTTTTGGAGCATAAGGATGGAAAATTATCTGATATCACATGGCTATGATATATGGCAATCTATTTAGGATGGATTCACACCACTTACAAATCCTTCCACGAATAGAGATGGCAAAAAACTATTTGAAAATAATGCAAGGGCAATGAATGCAATATTAAGTGGTTATTTGAATTAAAGTTTATGAAATTCATGCAATGCACCTTAGAAAAATAAATATGGGACAAGTTAAAAAGAACATATTAAGGAGATGACAAGGTTGAAATGGAAAAACTTCAAACCCATAGGAGCAAGTTTGAAGACTTAAAGATGAAATATGAGGAAGATATTTCCAAATATCTACTCCGAGTCAATGAGGTTATCGACACCATTCTTGGACTTGGAGAAAATATTGAAGACTCTAATATTGTTTACAAAACCTTAAGGGCACTTCCCATGAGGTTTGATGCAAAGGTTTTAGCAATAGAAGAGATGAAGGATCTTAAAATCTTAAGAATGGATGAGCTACATGGAATTCTCATAGCCTATGAGATGAGAACTGGAAAATATCAAACATCCAAATGGAAAGCAACATTTAAAGATTCAAATAAGACAAAGAATAAGGAATTAGGATCAAGTGAAGAATCAAGCAATGAAGAAGAAGCTAACTTTGTGCAAATAAATAAGAAGGGTCCAAGAAAACATAAAGGTATACATTATGTGAAATGTTTTAATTGTGGTAACATTGGTCACTATGCATCTAATTGCCCACAAGCTAGAAGTAGTAGTAGTGAAGAAGAAAAGGAATATAAGAAAAAGAAAGAAATAAAATTTTATCATGAAAATAAAAATAGGTATGGTCAAAACAAGCATGAGAAGAAGATCTTTCAAAGACACAAGAAAAGCTTTTATGTTGAATAAGTAAGAAGTTATTCTAGTAGAAGTGATGAAAGTCTCTCAAATAGTGAGAAGAAATCATATTTTTGGCCATAGAAGATAATCCTATTTTCAAAGACCAAGAAGAAGAAAAAGATTCATAAAATGAAGAAGAATCCATGGTTGATATAGAGGAGGAACTTATTGTTGCTCTTGAAGAGTTGAAAAGGGTTAGATATAAAATCCCATCCGTGACTATGCAAGGTATTTATAATTTTTTTATTTTATTAAATTTTATAAAAGGGGAGATATAAGGTATAGTATTGTGAATTGATTTTGGCAAATAATAAAATGGGAGATATAAGGTGTAATATTGTGATTATATTTTTGTAAATTATAAAAAGGGAAATATAAGGTGTAATGTTGTGATTTGTTTTTTGCAAATTATAAAAGGGGATATATAAGGTATAATGTTGTGATTTCATTTTTACAATTTAATAAAAGGGAGATGCTAGTATAAAATTTCTTGTTTTGCAAATCATAAAAATATATGTAAAGCAGATGTTGTTAGAATAAAACTTTATATTGTAAGTTCTAAAAGGGAGATATAAAGATTTATTTTTGAGCTTTATTGTGTATGTTTTTGAAAGAAGTGTTAAGGGTTTAAAGTGGTTGATTTGAAATTTAAATCAAGAAATTAAAAAGAGAATTATTGACCTTATTTGAAAATCACATGCAAGAGGAAGATCATCATTACTGAGGCAAATTTGAAAGGCATATATTTGGAACAAATCAAGGTGTCAAAGAATGTTAAGTTCACATATTAATCCAAGCATTCAATTAACAAGGAAGGACAATTCAGTCATTTCAAGAAGAAGAAGAGGTACACATGATAGTGAAATAAGAACAAGGTATTGGCATCTCCAAGTCAACACACAAGAAGTTATTCAATGCTAGATTTGAGCAGGTTGTGTAAGCAATTTTTGGAGGATATTTGAGCAAGTTTTGTAAGTAGGTTTTGGAGCAGATTTGAGAAGGTTTTTTTAGTAAGTTTTAGAGTAGACTTGAGCAAGGGGATTGGTGTCTCCTATGGATTGGTGTCCATAAACTTGAGTAAGGGGATTGGTGTCTCCTATGGATTGGTGTCCATGAACTTAATCATTGGGATTGGTGTCTCTTGTGGATTGGTTTCCATGAACTTGAGTAAGGGAATTGGTATCTCCTATGGATGGATATCCACAAACTAAAGCAAGGGGATTGGTGTCTCCTATGGATTTGTTTCCACAAAATTGAGCAAGGGGATTGGTGTCTCCTATGGATTTTTATCCATGAACTAGATAAAGGGGATTGGTGTCTCATGTGGATTGGTATCTATAAAATTGTATAGGGTATTGGTGTCTCCTCTGGATTGGTATCCATAAACTTGTAATAGGGGATTGGTTCCCATTAAATGTATTGAATAAATTTATAAGAAATATTTTGTCATGTTTTTCTCCTGAGAAGGTGTTTCCACATAAAAGATTTGTCTCTCATGTATGTGGTGATTTGTGAATTATTTCATTATTTCATTGTTATTACTTGAAGTTATTGCTTTGGAAATAAAAGAGAAAAGTTTTATCTTATACTGTTCACCCCCTCTTAGTATAAGCTTGTGTAAATACTTAAAAATATAAAATAACATCTAAAATATTTAGATAATTTTTGTAAAGAATTTGGGATGTGGGTAAACACTAGCAAGACTAAAATTATGGTCTTCTCTACTCAATGAGAGAAAAAATGTCCATATATTTTATTCGAAGGAAATAATTTAGAAATAGAAATAGAATACAAATATCTTTGGTTAAGTTTTCAAATCAAACTCAATTGGTAAATATGTAGGGTAAAATTAATTCAAGCAGGATGGAGGGATCTCTACTCATTTTTAAATAGGGGTAAAAAAATAGAGCTATATGAGTGGAAAATCATTAGGGCACTTTTTGGGTTTTTAGTTATTTCAATGGTGCTATATGGGTGTGAGGTGTGGGCAAGTAATAAATCAAATTATAAATAGAAACAAATAGAAATAATTCAAAAGCAACTAAGTACAAATAATTTTAAAATTAAAGCATTAGTCCCATATGATATTTTATTTGCTAAAATAGGAAATTTTCCACTATAAGTAGAAGCTATGATAAGGCTATTGGGATACTTAAATAAAATACAAAGAATTAAAGATAATATGTTTCCAAAACAAGTAATAAAATAAACATTAAATACAAGAAAAGACATATTAATGAAATGAAACAATAAATGGATGGACAAATAAAGTATTAAATTTCATGATAGCCCAAACTCTAACAAAGAATTTAAGCAATATGTGAGGGGAAAATATAGACTCATCATGTGGACTAAAAATTTAGAAATGAAAAAATAGTTATACATCAATAATATCAACCTAAACCATGAAAAAAACCAAAATAATTACATAGACAAAAGATCGAGTGGAAGTAAAAATACTTATAGCCCAACTAAGATCTTATTCACACCATTTTAGATGCAAACCTAGGAGATGGATAATTCCTTAGGGGGTATGGTCAAAATGAATAAATGTATTTTGCACAGTAGGAGTAGTTGAGACAAAAAAATATTTTGTCACGGAATATGAAGCCTATAAGCACACTAGGGTTGCATATGGGGAGTAAAATCACTATTGGAGTTTTTTGAAGAATCTAGAATAGAAAAAATAGGGAAAATTCTCATTAAAATCAATAACTTAAGAAACACATTTCAAAATATGATAAGAGGATGTTGAACTTTTTTACTTTGTTGAATAATGTTCTTTCATAGATGTTGTTAGACTTTGAAACTCTAGATAGGAGGTCCAAGGTTTGAATTCAAAAGGTAACAGGGTTGTACTTGACACCTCATATTTTATCAAATATCTTGGTCCCATATTTTATTTTGGTCTCATGGACATAATTACAATTATTTTAATTTTTAGTTAATTCAAATACTTAGTTGTTTTAGATAATATTCTTATTAGTTCAATTAAGTAATTAAACTCTCTTGTTATGGATTCAAGAAATGTATGACATGATAATTATCATATAACACTTTCAAATAACGATGCAATTGCTTAAAACTTGAGGTTTATCAAGAAACTTCCCATGAATTCAAAAAATAATAATAAACAATAAAATTTCATTGTTATTTTTGTTTATCAACTGATATTTTAGAGATCTAACAAATAAGTAAATTATATTCTAAAACATGTATAGATTGTACAATGCTAATATATAATATTTTGTATTATTCTTATTATCTTGGAGTAAGAAAATTAATAAAATAAATTCTCATAACAAGACAAGAGGGTAACATAAATCATCTTTTTTATATTAAAATGCATAAAAAATAGTAAAATTTTATTAACAAACTGGGTGAGATATTAAAAAATGGTTTTCTATATATGGTTGATGACGATGTCACTTTGAAGGATGTTGCACATCATGAACATAACTATGCCCAACCAAGTAGTATTGATTCAAATAGGATTTCATATGCATTTCCAAATATTAAATGCATAGTGAAGCCCTTCAAGGTAGGTCTATTTTTTGTAATTACTATTATTTACTAAATTCATTATCTTGGTAATGCAACCAAATAATTTAATTATATTTTATTAAAATAAAATATAAAAAATTAGTAAAAATATTACAAATGTTTTAGAAATAATATATGGAAAGAAAATGGATCTACTAAATATGAGGATGTAACAACCCCGGTCTACTCACCTGGTTGTACCACCAAAATCAAGATAGACTTTTCACAGGGAAATTTTTTTAAAACAAAATTTTAATGTGACAGTTTTATTTATGCCAACTTGCTCAATAACAAAATAGATCCACCCAAGTATTACATTCATGCTTTCATTTTAGTATTGGCATATCATACCACTTTTGGGTTTAGGACTGTTGCAGACAGTCACCCAAGTGGACAAGATTGGCCAAATCCTATGGTGGTGCCTTTTTGTGATTTTGATTGTCCTCATTTACTTCCACTGTTTTTGGCATGAGGGTCGAATCACGATGGGGGTTATCCTTTAGGGCCCATAACACCTAAAGGGTGGATGATTTTTCCCATACCTTGTCATACTAAACCTTCGACTTTGAGTCATCTTGTCTATTTTGTATGAAAGGTAGCAGTGTACATATACCCAGTGTCTAACTGATTATCCCTTCCCAGATTCAATTAGAGCCATGTCAATACACTGACCTTGGACTTAGTCTCTCATGCACATTGTAAATCATGCATGTTTGTCCCATACCAAACGACGTGGTGTGTCTCGCATAGTCAAATGAGCAAGGGACTTATCACATTACTTTTCGAGAAGCAACCTGGAGAAGGTGTCCCATACCACCTCTCATTAAAAGATCTGACCTGATCACAAACTTTGACCCATCTCATCAGTCCATAGTTGCTCTCAAATTTTGTCGAGTACATGCTCATACTATGACAACCTTGGGTGATTTCCTTTAGTCCTCCCTACATGGAGACTCTTAAAAAGTTTCTCTTTTTTCCCTCAGAAGTCATGGTTAATGGTTTAAGATCAAGAAAAGGTTTTCTTTCTAAATTCTGAAATAGAGAATTCAATTCTCAACAGCAGTTCTATCTACACTTCGAACTATATATTTTTTAAAAGATGTAAAGATATGCACTCTTTATATACATCTATAACATTTAGGCAACCAGGCCCGTATAAGTAAGTTTACTTCAAACTCAAACTACTTATATTTACAAGAGTACCTTATGGTTAAATAATCCCTTGTAATATTTAGAGAACCCCTTAATTCCATTTTTGAACCCATTGAATAAGTATTTATTCTCTATAAAGAGGTAGAGTTCTCTAAGTAAATCATTGTTTCTTTTGATAGCCAACAAGATTTCTTTGTTTTTATTTATACACCATGCTGCCAAGACATTTATTATTTTTAATTTCTACGTGATTGCTTCACATAAGACAACCACAACCATTACTACACAATTAACCATATTTACGAATACTCATTGAACATATGGGCCAACTACAAATGCTTATATATCATACTCACTTATAATATTTTGCTACAAACAATAGCTAAAGGTATGAGTTTACATTTACCAAAGTAGTGGTAAACTACTTCATTTCCTAAGCCATGTTTCTCACTTGGGGGCAGCGAATGATTCGCTGGAAATATTAAACTCAAACGTAGTTGAACAAAGAGAACATGCAAGTCTATTTCTCCTTTTAAATTCTTCAAAGAACATCTAATCTAACACAAAGCTAGAGTGTGGTAATCATTTTCCATTTCAAAGATATATGCCCTGTAAATAAACTCCTAATACAGGTAAAGCATTTCAATTTATTTGACATTGGAAAAGATTGATAAGCTTCCCTTCCCAAAATTCATTCAACCAATCATATAAACTCAACAGAAGAACACATGTTTTAATTGTACAGGACAACGCCTAGTTTAATTATATTTACTTTTGATTGAACAAGATATAAAATCAACAGTCAAAGTCATATCTTCACAAAAATGTTTGCTTGAAAAAGTATAAATTCAATTTACATATAGTTATTTCTATACTGCATTGATATCTATACAATTAACAATAAGATATCTCATTTAAATTAGATCTTTTGATTATTTATCTAATGGATTTTACAAACAAGCTTCTATTGTTTGGTTTTCATAATGTCCATATTTCGTTGCACCCAACCAGCCATCTTCTCCAGTAGATGCAGGTTGAACTTGGGTAGTCTTCATACAACTCTTTTTGAGTTGAGTAGGATATTACATCTACCACAAAGAACCCCTATCACATCCTCCTTCGTTTTGCAAGAGGGAAAGGTTTAATTATGCATTTTTGCTATCATTCATTTTCAGCATATGGCTGCCTGCACTCGATTGACGTGCCCCTAGCTTCTTTTAGTCTTGATAGTCCCCATATTCATATGTCTTGCCTTGATTGGGGATCAGAATCATCTATAATATGCATGCATACTACTAATGCATTTACTCTACATGCCTCACAACAGAGATTTGCAAGACAAATAATCAAATCAACTCTTTTGGTAAACTCATTGCATACACCTATTTTTAATTCAAATGTTTGGAGTTCCTAGGTAATGTTTCTGCTTCCTATTTCTTTTTCCAAATAAAGGATACGACACACACTTTTAACCTCTTTAAACATAGGCAAAGCTCAAGCCGAGATGTACAAACTTACAACACTTAATATTCTTTTTGTTTTTCCCAAGCAAGGGTCAAATATTGGAAGTAAGCCAACAAAACAAACATGGCAAACTCTTTTCAGATAACGAATATTAATCACAGAACCCAGTGGAAAACAACAACCAAGAGACCATTACCATATCATTTACAAGAATTTAACACATGGAAAGAAAAGAAACCATCCCAACCTGGGAATTGGCATACAATCCTCTATCCGTTGTGCAAAATAATGGTGTGTTGAACCAGCTTCTTCTGTCAACGTCCAGAGCCAAAACTCCCTCTTCCACTTTTCCATTCGTCTCTCTTTTTGCAGTCCTCCTCTCTAATTCTTATCTCCCTTTTTTTTCCTTTTTGTTTCATTGCCCACTTCCCTATCTTCTCTCCACAACTTCCTTAAATCCAGGCCTCTTATCCAAAATGAAGAACATGCATAACTCCCATTTGGAAGGGCGTTGTTGCAACTCATAACCACACGACCATCATCATCATGACAGGGCATTGTGAAGTGGAAGCTTCAGTCCCATTTCAACTTTGCTCGCACATTCTTAATACCATAGAACAAACATTACCAACATATAATATTTACTATATGACATATGCCCAATCCATAAGCATTTCGTATTTCATTATTATTTTTATTTTATTTATTTATTTTTTAATTTATTAATATATTTTTATTTCATAATATTCTCACTCAATAATCATCAATTTCCAAAGCAATTTAAACACAATATTTTCAGTCCATCACAACTTATAAAAAAGGTGGCTCCCATGCCATAGCATCTTCATTGCCACATATAAAAAGACAACAACATATAATGATAAACCAAACTTATACAATCAATATGCAACATAAGGGCAAGACATATGACTAATGCAGACCCTTTTCTTATGCACCTACATGAAATATTCCACCGTGAACTTCCATGTGTTCACTAAGCTGAATCATCACTTCCCCAATTTTACCTTTTTTGATGACTTTACTTGTCTGCCAATGGAATGTTCCTGATCCTGCACACATAGGACCATTAGCAGTACCACATTTCAAAGAAAAGATAAATTAAATATCATTAATTTCATTTGCTATCAATGGTTGCACAAGGGGGTCATTACATCCTTCCCCGCTAAGAACAACACAGTCCCTATGTTTGATACATGGTAAATATAAATTTAAAATATAGAATACATGTATGCAACAATTATAGTAAAGAAACAAGAGATATCCTCATTCCAAACCACATGTAAGTGTGTATAATCAAAATCCTTTCATGGCCAACTTATTTATATATCCATTCACATGATGTTTCATGATATCTCAATCATAATTACATGCATATCTAAAAATCATACATCATTATAAAAAGCAAACAAAATACTCTACTCAGTATCCCATAGCATTAACTAAACTACTTTACTCAATGTCTAGTTTCACATCCATGCATAATTACATTATTATTTATAATAATATTTTTGTAATGTCTATATCTACTCAAACAGGTAAGGAAATTGCTACTGCATATCTGCCACATCTTCCCATGTGGTATTTCTATCCGAGTAGTGGTCCCATTGGACCCAACATTGCTCTATGCTTCTCTTTCTCAGGTTCTTGGTTCGAAAACCAAGCACATGAACAAATCAAACTTCAAATTTTAGTGGATCGATCATCTGCAATTTGGAAACATCCAAAACATGAGTTGGATCATAAATATATTTTCTAAATAGGGACACATGGAAGACATTATGGATTTTGGATAAGCTTGGTGGCAGAGCTAATCTGTACGCAACAAGACTTATCTTGGCCACAATTTCAAATGGGCCTACAAATCGAGGATCAATTTTGGAAGATTTTATTGAACTTTTAGTTGGTTTCACCCTTAAGAATACCCTATCTCCCACAAAATATTCCCTCGATGTTATTTTGAGGTCCGCATAGATTTTTGAGCAATCTATGGCTTCTTTCACTCTATTTTGGCGATCATGGCTTATTTCAACTCCTAAATTATTTTTAATTGATCTTCCATATCTTTCACAATTTTTAGTTCCGATCACTACCCGATCCTCTAGATTATCCCATGATAAGGGAGTTTTGCATCTTCTCCCATATAAGGCTTCAAAAGGTGCCATACCTAGTGATGCATGATAATTGTTATTGTATGCAAATTTCACTAGGTATAAATAGTCTTCCCACTTTGTATGTTGATCCATGCAATACATTCTTAACATATCCTCAAGTACTTGATTCACCCTCTCGGTCTGCCCATCCATCTCAGGGTGATAAGTAGTACTAATATTCAATTTGGTTCCCAAGGCCTCATGTAATGCTTACCAAAATTCAGAAGTGAAGTGAGAATCTCTATCAGAGATTATGAATTCTAGAAAACCATGCAACCTTACCACCTCTCTGGAAAACTTACTTGCTACTGGTGCATCATCTTGCACATTGCCTGGTATAAAATGTGTAACCTTGGTTAACTTATCCACAACTACCAAGATCACGTCATGCCTGAATCTTGTTTTAGGCAATCCCACTATAAAATCCATTGATACCACTTGCCATTTTTGCGTAGGTATCTCATGTGGGTATAACTTTCCAGCTGGATGTAGATGTTTCGCTTTCACTTTTTGACACTCTAAACATCTAGCCACATAATTAGTGATATCCTTTTTCATTCCCGTCTAGTAATAAGTTTTCCACAAATTCTCGCATATTTTTGCTCCTCTCGGGTGCACTGAATAAGGAGTATTATGGGTCTCCTTTAGGATTGTTTCTCTCAATCCACCTATGCTTGGAACTACCAATCTATTTTTGTAAAATAATAGATTATCTTTCAACACAAAATCTGTATCTTTTCCAAGTTCTTGCTCAATCTGTTCATTACGAGATTGGCAAAATTCATATTTTCCTTGTAAATTCGTAATTTGGTCCAATAGATCATATTGGCATTTGGTCATTGCAGTAATACACCCTCTCCTACTCAGAGCGTCAACAACCTTATTCTCTTTTCCCTTAATGTACTCAATGCCAAAATCATATTCAACTAAAAATTCCATCCATCGTCTTTGCCTGGCATTCAATAAAGGTTGAGTAAATATATACCTCAAACTTTGGTGATCTATCTTTAACTCAAATGGTTTACCCAATAAATAATATCTCCAAATTTTTAGGGCATGAACAACCACTGCCAACTCCAAATCATGAGTGGCGTAATTTATCTCATGCCTCTTAAGTTTTTTGGACTCATAGGCAATAACCCCATCATCTTGGGTCAAAATCCCTCCTAATCCTTCAATAGAGGCATCAATACAAATTGTAAACCGCTTATTAGGATATAGTAATTACAAAATCGGTGTGGTGGTTAGCCTTTTTTTCAAGACCCCAAAACCCCCCCCCCATTTTTCTCCCCTTTTTAGGGTTTCCCCCCCCCCCTGGGGGGTTTGGGGGGGGGGGGCAATCTCAAAAAAAACCACAAAAAAACCACTAATATTCCCCCCCCCCCCCCACCCCCCCCCCCCCCCCCCCCTCAGTGGGGGGCGGCCCCCCACTAACCTCCCCTCTCTTTTTTTTCTTTTTTATCCCCCTCCTTAATCTTTGTTGCCTTTTTTAAAACTAAACCCCCCCCCCCCCCCCCCCATATGTCCTAAGTATTGTACTTGTGAAGTGTAGAATTCACACTTGGATAGCTTTCCATATAATTGATTCTCTCTAAGAATCTCAAGAACAATCCTCATGTGTTGGTCATGTTCTTCCTTGTTCTTGGAATAAATCAGGATGTCATCCAAAAATACAAGCACAAACCGATCCAATTGTTCTCTAAATATGCTATTCATGAGATTCATGAATGCGGTTGGGGCATTTGTTAGCCCAAAGGGTAGGACTATAAATTCAAAATGTCCATACCTTGTTCTAAATATTATTTTAGATGTGTCTTCTTCTCGTATCCTTAACTGATGATAGCCAGATCATAAATCAATCTTTGAGAAGATGGTTGCTCCTTTCAGTTGATCAAAGAGATCATCAACCCTAGGTAACGAATATCTATTTTTGATAGTTACCTTATTCAGCATTCGGTAATCTATGCACATTCTCAAAGTACCATCCTTATTTTTAACAAACAAAATAGGAGCTCCCCAAGGTGACACACTAGGCTTTATTAGCCCTTTTTCTAGCAAATCTTGAAGTTGCATTTTGAGCTCTTGTAGCTCAATGGGAGTCATTCTATATGGTGCCCTTGCAATAGGTGCATCTCCAGGTAATAATTCAATGGAAAAATCAAATTCCCTCTGAGGAGGTAACCCTGGAAGGTCCTTCAAAAATACATCCTTGAATTCTCCCAACACAGGATTCTTTTGGAATAAGCCATATTCCATTTTAGTTTCTTCCTTCTTATTCATCTTAACTATGAAGATTGTTCCCTTCCTCCTAATAACTTTCTTTATCTGCATTGTAGATAGTAAATGTGGTTTAACCTCATCTCGACCACAATAAATTCTAATTCTTTGGTTAGACTCATCTTTAAATTCCACCCATATCTCTTCAAAATTTAGAAGAGCCTTATGTGCCCTTAACCAATCTATTCCCAAAATTATATCTGATTCTTGCAAAGGTGCCACATATAGATGCCAATTAGTTTTTCCCTGTGGCAAAGTGATATGTGGATCAAACAAGCATTGGCTAACTTGGTAGGTTTACCCTGACCCGTACTCTACCTTCCAACCTTTGGCCAAAAATCTAGGTCTAATAGGTAATTCCCTCACTATTTTAGTGGAAATAAAACTATCAATTGATCCACTATCTATCAAAATATGCACATATTTATCAAAAAAAATCCATTTAATAAGAAAGGAGTAATTTGACCATCAAGGTTAGGACTACCTATGGTCACAAAGATCTTGTGGGTAGTCTCTTTTGTATCTTTTTGACATAGATCAACTCTGAGGGGACATTTACTAGCATAGTGAGCTCCCTGACATACATAACATCCATTTGGTGGAGCTTTATTTCCTTTGTTGTCATTCTCATTTTTATTCTAAGGAATAGTCTCCTTGGCCTTTTCTTGATTTATGGGTCTCTGATCTTGTCTTTTAGAAAATTCTCTGCCATCCCTTCTGAACTTATTATTTTGAAAGTTACCTCGATTTCTACCTTCCCATCTATTCTGATCTCCTCCTTTAAGTTTCTTATTTTGATCTTTCTCCCATTTCATAAACCCAACACTTTTCCACTTCTTGAGTTCATCCTTTTCCTTTTCTGATAGCTTTTGGTAGTTAAAATATGTCTTTCTAGTTTCTTGATTGGCTTCCTCCTTTCTTGCCAAATCAAAGGCTATAGGTAGATTATTAGGGTTGTGCATGTTTACCACTATCATAATTCTAGGATGAAGTCCTAGTAGGAATTTTTGGGTCTTCATTTCTTCATTACTTTCATATTGAGATGCATATTTTAATAGTTGCACAAACTTCTGGTGGTATTCATGGACTGACATATTGTCTTGTCGTAAATTAGAAAATTCCCCAAACTTCTCCACATAATATTGTTTGGTCAAAAATATATCTCTGAATTCCTTAGCAAACTCCTCCCACCCAAGTTCCATAGCTTCAATATTATGTCCTTTCTTATAAGACTTCCACCAATCTAAAGCTACTTTAGTCATATTCATAACTAGTAAATAAATTTTTTATTTAGGTGATAAAATCACCAAGGAGAAATACGATTCTAAATCATTTAGCCATTTTTCAATAGTATCTCCATCACCCTTTCCATTAAATTTGGATATCACAATCTTCTTTAGATTCCTATCCAATTCTTTGCTTACCTTGGCCCTACTAGTACTGGATCCTATAGGTTCTCTAGGTACCTCCTCTATCCTGCCACTTCCAATTTCTCTTTCCCTAGCTAGATCTTCTATGACCCTTCGCTGTTGATCAATCAATTCTTTTTGTTGGGCCATATGGGTTTTTTTCTAGGCCATATCTTCCCTTTGTTGATCCATTTGTGTTTGCAATAAATGTGAAGAACACAAGCTTATACTAAGAGAGGGGCTGAATAGTATAAGACCATTTTTTAATTTTATTTCCTAATAAATATAATGTAATGTATAGATAGTAATATCAATAGTAGTAATAAAAAAAATGCACAAATCACCATACACAATATAGACATCAATTTTATGTAGTTCACCCAATGTAGGATACTCCACGGAGAAAATATTTCACTAAAATTTTCTCAATCTATCTCTTGGTAATACTTTCTCTATTACAATGCTTATGGACCTTTGTCCAAAGGAGACACCAATCCCCTAATCAAGTTCATGTATATCTATCCACAGGAGAAATCCTTTCTCCTTAGCTCTAATTAGTGATATTTTAGAAGAATGGTTGTCCCCACTACTATGTCTAATGGATCTCTATCCATTGAAGACAGTTGTCCAAACTACCCTGGCTAATGGATATATGTCCACTAGAAACTATCATCCTTTATACTCTATCACATTCAAATATCTATCTCAAATCTACACTAAACACAGTCCTTCAATATAGCACAAATCTACTTTGTCTCTATCTCTGGTATAGCATAAACCTATACTCAAATCTACACCAAACACTGTCCTCAAATCTATACTAAACATAGTCCTTTGGTCTAGCACAAATCTATCCTCAATATCTATCCTTTGATTTGTACTAAACATAGTCCTTTGATATAACACAAATTTATCCTCAATATTTATCCTCAAGCCTTAACATAAATCTTGACGTAATCTAAAATCAACTCTGCTATATATGCCACAAATCTTAACTCAAGTTTTGAACAAATCAATCAACTTTGCTCACAAGTCTTCTCAAAGACTTGTCTCAAAACTGCCTTGTAAGCTTCCACAAAATCTCACACTAATCTTTCCCTAAGTCCTCTCAAGAACTTGTCCAATATGCTCTCAACAATTCCTTACTAGCACTTGTCCAAATCTGCTCAATAAGTCTTCACTAGAACTTATCCACATCTGCTCTCAATCTGTATTGTAAGCTTCCACAAAAGCTCACACAAATCTATCCACAATTCTTCTCCAATACTTACCTCAAATTTGCTCACAAGTCCACACTAGAACTTGTCTAATCTCATAGAAACATAAAGAGAATTATTAGAGACTCAATATGCTTCACACTCATAACAAATATCAATTAATTTCAATCATTCTTTTAGAAACATATAGAGAATTGTTACAGATTCAATATATTTCACATTCATCACAATTCTCAATCACTTTCAATCACTCCTTTTACCACATAAACATATAGAGAATTTTTAGAGACTCAATATGCTTCACACTCACTAACTCTCAATCACTTCCTCAAATAAATTTAGAATATAGAACAATTTTTTTCATAAAACTTGAACAATTCACTTTAACATATTCACCTGACTAGGCTCAATCAACTCTACTCAATCAATCACTCAATGAAATAATCCTTGCTCACAAAATCTAGTCCAAGCATATGAACATTCACTCAAATATTTCCAACAATGCTTATCAACCAATCTCACATAACAATGATAATCATGTTCTTTCCAAAACCTAGTTCAAGTTCTTCACTCAACCATTGACTTCAACAACAATTCTTATAACACAAGGTGCATAGCATTCACTTCAAAATTGCTCAACAACTGAATAAGAAAACCTAATCAAGTCCTTTTCACTCCAAATTTGTTTTCCAGAAAACCAACCAATCAACTAAACCAAGGAAGAATTTTCCCATACCTTTTGCTTGATGAGAAGTAGACCACACAAATCTACCACAATCATAAATATTTTTTTGCCAAACTCAAGGAGGTTAGAAGATAATAATCTCTCTCTCTCAAGGAATCACAATACAAAATAATATGAAACACAAATACACCTTATCACTCCATATTTAAAATAACATCCAACACCTTAAAAATATTAGAACAATTACTTTTACAATAATCCCTTTGGCAAAATTTACTTTAATATAAAATCAACACCTTAAAAGGCTTACTCCTCAAATATAACAATTAGGACTTTATTTTAAAAATTAATATCAAACTCCTTATAACTCCCTTCACTATTTTACCATGAAAAATAACCACAAGAAATTAACTTTAATTAATTCTTATGCCTCCCAACTACCTCACGTCAAACCTTAGGGTAATAAAAAATAAATTAAAAAATGTACCTTTGCCCTTAGTGGGTTTTGAACCCACGAAACTGCATCCCCATGTGCCTTAGTCGTAGCTTTGGTTGTCACATGATCTAGGTGCTCAAGTGGGAGCTAGATTGCCCACACACTCTATTACCTTATTTGCTGCCACAAAAACATAAATGCAAAAAGGGCTTCCAAACTTGTTGTCACTAGGTTTCGAACCCGTGACCCCTTTGCCAAAAGTGCCAATACAAATGCCACCTGATCTAGCCATCAAATGGTGTGCTAGGAACTAAGCACCTCGATGTATTAAACACACTGAATTTTGGATTTATGAAACACACAAAAACTATTATGTTTCCTCAATGAGTTACAACGTATTTTTTCAAAGGATATCACACATACTTTTTGGCCTTAGCAAAGGCAATATATATCTGTATTTATTATCACATCCATCACATCGGTGGGGGGAAGTCTTTGAATTGCACATCGATAGAATAAAATTTGGTTTTGCCACTTCTAATAAATAAATAATATTTATTTATAAAATTTGAATTTAAATTTTTATAAATTAAATATTAAAACTTCCTTGGGATTTCTAATTTTAAATTAAAGGCCTCGTTGGTGGTTTTAATAAAAACCTTTTTTTCATGGTTTTAATAAAAACATTTTATTTTTGCTCACATAAAATTATGAAGCTCTTTTGGAACCAATCAATTGTATTTCTCCTTAGGACATTTTGACATCAATGACAACTCACTCTTGACATCAATGACAAATTATCTACTCAAAATGTCCAACAATCTCCCCCTTTGTCATTGATGGCAACCCAAATCCTTTTTACCAAACACTTGACATTTTTCTTGCTCTGATCCACCTGAATCAATGCTCTCTCCTTAAAACTAAATCTCTAACACTTTGAAATCAACGACAAAGGGTCACCATTTGTGCTCAAGGATAAGAATAAGTATCTTAGCTTAGACCATCCCCCACCTCCTCTTGAGGTGGTTAATTCTGAGGTGGGAGTATTTATACTACAAGAAAGCACTAGTATTTAACTTTGTCATATTTCCTTCTCATATGATCCTTATGATTCCTTTAATTTTTCTTGTTCATGTTCATGTTCATGTTCGTGTTACTATTATTTTTCCTATTTATGCTTTATTATGGAATGTTTGCTCTACGCAACTTTGTTGTATGTCCATCATTGTTGCGCTTATAACACTTAATGTTATTATTCCTTGGAGGTGAAAATGTCTTGGGATTTCTCCTAGTGAAGCCATATTTTTTCATGTCATGAACATTGCAATTTGTTGCCTTGTGACCAAAATAATTACATGAGTAGTAATATCCATGGAAAATTTACCTACTCTTGAATTTTCCATATTCCTGTCTTTCATGTGTCCTGCATTATGAAGCCTTGTGCCAAAATCTGTGACATGAGAAACATCTTCCACCAAAGTTTCCTTGTCTTTATCTCATTGGTATCTTAGTCTCTCTTAACCTATCTAATTGTTGTTCCATATGTTTCTTCTTTGTACATTGTTCCTTTCCTTTTGAACTTTGTGTTGTTCAACTCATCCTCAGAAGCCTCATTTTCTCTTACATTGTCTTCTTTCGAAGTTTCTTCTTCTTCAGAGCTTGATGTTGACTCCTCTTCTTGTTTATTTTGAGCCTATTCAAAACCAAAACCTATTTTGTTTGTTGACCTTATTTGTACCTTTATCATCTTATCTACAATATTTGAGCTCTGACCAAACTTGTGTAGCTTGTCCTTGGAATTTTATAATTCTTCATGAAGAACACAAGCTTATACTGAGAGGGGGAGGGTGAACAATATAAGACCTATTTTTACTTTTTCCTTTATACCTCAAAATAGTAAAGCAATATACCTAAAGCAATATCAAAGCAATGCACAATATCATCCACAAAGTGACACCAATTTTAACGTGGTTCACCCAAAATGGTCGGGCTACGTCCACAAAACTTTTCTCTAAAAGTTATCTCAAAGTTCTTTGGGAATCCTTCCCAATTACAATATTTATGAGCCTCGGCCCAAAGGAGATACCTTCCCCTTATCAAAATTTATGAGCCTCTGCTCAAAGGAGATACCTTCCCATCTGCTCTAGAAATGATCCCTTAGAAGATCAACTGCCTCTACCTCTTGCCAGCATGTGGAACTCCTTTCCATCGAAGACCTCCTATCCTTAATGCTTAGCCTAAGAGACCTCTACCTTCTATGATCACGTCCACAACAACTTAACAACCTGTACCAAACATAATTAGTCAATCTAGTACAAGTCTTCCTCTGTCTGTTAGATCTATCCAATGCTTGAACAAATCAATCCTCTACACACAAGCCTTCTCAAAGACTTGCCAAATCTATCCTTAGGTTCTTCTCAAAGAACCAGTGCACCTCTATCCTCAAGTTCTCTGATAGAACTATCAAACTCAGCTCACAAGTCCTCTGCTAGGACCTGTCCAAATCTACTCACAAGTCCCCACTGGAACCTGTACAATTGCTCACAAGTCCTCACCAAAACCTGTCCAAGACTGCTCACAAGTCCCCACAGAAACCTGTCCAAAACTCAGCAAGCTCACCAAGAAAAAAACTTTCTTAGTAGGAAATCACAAGATGAATTGTTAGAGACCCAATGTGATTTGTCAAACTCATAGAAGCATAAAGAGAATTTTTAGAGACTCAATATGTTCTATACTCAACTCCCAATCTCAAAACTCAACTCAAATCAACTCAGCTCAAAATCAATCTCAAATATGAAAACTCAACTCAATATCTAAAATGGATAGGATAGGATGCTTTCTTTCAAGAACATGAAACCCCAACAATTGCCAACTATGCAAATAATCACATAACAATGATACTCATGTTATTTTCACCATCAATTAGGGCTTCAACAACAATGCTCATCAAACAAGGTTCAATCAACACCATTTAGCTCAAAACACAACCTTGAAGCGTTTCACAATCAACATTAGAAAAGGAAACAAGTGGAACTCATTTTCTCTCCAATATTGTTTGACCAAAAAGCATCCACCAACTCAAATCACAATAGCACAAAACAACTTTTCAAATAATCAACAAAGGAGTAAGCCCAACACTTTAACCAAGTAAAGAATAGCTTGATTATTACCAATTTAATGAAAGCAAATGTCAATCTCAAAGCTGCCCACTTAAGGTTTCACAACTTCACACAAGAAGCAATTTTAACATTAAAACATCATGCTTTCATTTCCATAATCAACCAAAAGCACTCTCAACATTACAAGAAAAATTTATCCCTTATACTCCTTATTTCTCCCTTATAGTCTTATCAAAAATAAAATTTATCTCTCATAAGAATGCAATAAGATATTTCAAACAACACCTTCAAAAGAATCTTTTATCAAAAATAAAACAAGCTTTAAACTCCTTATAACTCCTAAGTTGTTTTGCCCTCTAATAAACTTCCTCCATTCGCAAAATACACTTAGCAAAAATTAATTTCGAAAGTACCTTGGCCAACATCAAAAATCATGCTATGGAGAAATTGTGCATGAATTCTAACACCACCCGTTGTGTCCACTTCATGATGTAAAACCCTTTCGCGTTATTTGAGCATGGAACCTCTCATTCGGGTAGTGTGCCAACAGCCTAGCCGCTACCGGTGTGTGAAAGGCGCCCGATGAGGTTTAAACCTCACACTGTTAGCCTTGTTCCTTTTGTTCTAGGGATTAAATAAAACAACAGTGCCTCCATTTCTTCTGATGTGAACACAAATACGAAAACCTTACGGTGGATTTACAACAAGCGATGAGTACAAAAAATGAACAATGGATTCATGAAAATGACGAAGACACAATCGGAGAAGAAATATAAATAGCAGATCACAAAATCACAGTGAGGAAGAAATCAAACAACAGATCATGAATTCATAGCGAGCAACTCTTTTCAAAATGCGAATTGGATAATTCTTGATTTTCATTGAGGGAGATTTATATGCATTTTTACCATAAGCTCTTGACGTCGACGAGGAGTTTAACACGTCGGCAGAGGTCTTGGCTAGCACCCACAATCTTAAAACATAGCGCCATGGGTTAGGAGAACCCATTGCAAACAATAATTTAATATTTATTTAAAAATAATTAAAGGGAACCTTAACAAGGTTTTTAATTATTTAAATAAATACTTTCTCCTATACCCAAATGCATTAAACTAATGCATCCACCTGTAATCTTTAAACCTGCCAACTTGGGGTTTACAAAAGACCTTTGAAACTGTCATGTCGTAACCTTCATCAAAAAACATTATTTGACATCAAATCAAATTCCTTCAAGAGCTTCTTGACATCAATGACAACTTATACACTTGAGCAAAGGAAATGTACCCAAAGTACCCAAAATTGCCAACAATCTCCCCCTTTGTCATTGATTGCAAACCTTTACTAAAAACACTTCTCAAGAGCCAAAACTGAAACCAACTATGCTAACAACTGACCAACTATGCCCACAACTGAGAATCTTCCTTTGAAGTTTTGCTCCCCCTGACTTGAAGCTCTCCCCTTCACTTTGAAGCTCTCCCCCTTACTCATATCTCTCCCCTTTGTCATAAATGGCAAAGGGTCACCTTTGGGGCTCAAGACTAAGAATGAGCCTCTTAGCTTAGTCCCTCCCCCACTTCCTGATGAGGTGATTAATTCTAGGGTGGGAGTAAAACTCCCATTAGGCACTGATCATCATCAGCGTCTATAACTTCCTTGTTGGGCCTTCTCTTGAACTCTTTGTCCATATTCATGTTCTTGTCACTTGTTCTTGTTCTTGTTCTCATCCTCGTTCTTGTCCATGCCTTGATCCTTGGACCTGATCATGCCACTATTTTTGTTCCTGTATTCTAGAATTTCAGCTCTACACTGTCTGATTATGTGACCTTCATTGTTGCACTTGAAAAACTTGACAATGTTGTTTCTCTGAGGTAAACCTGATCTTTGAATCCACCTGTTCTGACCAAACCTATTTTGACCAAACCTGTTTTGGCCAAACCTATTCTGACCAAACCTATTCTGACCAAACCTGTTTTGACCAAACCTGTTTTGATCAAACCTGTTCCTGTTATTTACCTTGCAATAAACTGCCTTGTGCCCAAACTGTTGACAAAAGTAGCAATACCCTTGAAATAAACTAGCACTTCTGAAATTGTCATTTACCTTCTTCACTTGAGCCATGCAATGTGAAGCCATGTGACCAAACCTGTGACAAGCAAAACATCTACCTTGAAATTTTTCTTTATTTGACCTCTTAGGTTCTGAATACTTCTTCTCATTCTAAATTATGTTTTCTATTTCTGTGCATCTATCATTCAAGGACTCATTTTCTGAAATACTTTCCTCATCAGAACTCTCTTCCTTTTGGAGTCTCTTACTAGACTCTCCAACTTGTTCCTTGTGTGGCTTAACAAAACCAAGGCCTGTTTTATCTATTGTCTTTCTTTGACCTTTGATGAGTGACTTAACCTTTTTGGAGCTATCTTGAAACTTTTAAAGCTTATCCTTGTACTCTTTAGTTTCCTCTTTCAAAGAAGCCATTTTATGTTCTTAAATCACTATACTCAAGAACCTTAGACTCTAACTCATCCTTGAGTTCTTGTGTCTTAGCTATAGAGAAGTCAAGACTTTCTATAAGATCATATCTTTCCATAAAACATTCATCTAACTTATCCTTGAGTCTAGAATTCTTCTTTCTTTCATTTTTCAAAGCACGAAGAGCACTAATAAGTTCACCTTCAAGATCTACTTCACCTTCCTCTATATTTTCCTCTATTTGTTTGCTTTTTGAATCATCAAAGCCTTTTTCAGATTTCTTATCACTAGAGGTGCTACCCTTTTCAAAAACCATACACGCATCTTCCTTATAGTTTTCTGAAGCATCCTCATACATACTAGAAACCAAATCATTATTTGTGCAATCATCCTCAAGGTGACCAAAGTTTCCACATCTAAGACATTTCATGATAATGAATCTATGTTTCGGTTCTTCCTCTTTTTTTGATATGAACAACAACTCATTTTCATCATCACTTGAAGAACTTTCACTATCACTACTAGAACACTTACTTGCTTTGTCTAGGTAGAAACTCTTCTTGTGCTTGTGAGAATACCTATTTCCTTGATTGTTGTGCTCATCTATTTTCTTCCTGTGATGCTTGTGCTTTTCAGAATCCTTGCTCTTAGAATCTTTTTTATCTTCATCACTTTCATTCTCGGGAACAGTACAATCAGGGGCATAATGACCAAACTTTCCACAATTGAAACATCTTATATTTTTCATACTTTTGTGCTTTCTAGAGAACTTTCTTTTCTTGCTATAATATGCCTCTTCATCACTAGAAGACTCATCACTATCTTGAAGCTGTTTACCCTTGGATTTCTTGGTAGCCTTGAAAGATGCCTCTTTCTTGAAATCAACCTTCACTTGAGTTCTCAACTCAAATGCTGCAAGTATACTATGGAGCTCATCCTTTTTCATCTTATCCAAATCTTTAGCTTCCTCAATAGCAAAAATATTTTCACTAAATCTATTAGGAAGAGATCTCAAAATCTTATCACAAACATCATTTTCAACAAGCTCAAGACCTAAGTCTTTCATGGAGTTAACAACCTCATCCATACGAAGCATGTAGTCACTAATATTTTCATCATTATTCATCTTGAGTTGTTCAAACATACCTTTGAAGTGTCTCAACTTGGCCTTTCTGACATTTGTATCACCTGTATGAACCACCTTCAACTGTTTCCACATTTCACTAGTTGTCTTGCAGTGAATCACTTTGGTGAGATCTGCTTTCTATAAGCCTTTCAGGATTGCATTCATTGCCTTTGAATTGCTATGATGTAGGAGCCTTTCTTCTTTAGTATTAGGACCATGTTCAGGAATAGTGTACTCATCTTCAATCACTTCCCAAACCTCATTCCCAAGTGCCATTAGATGAACCTTCATCCTTGCACTCCAAATACCAAAATTTGACCCATCAAGAATAGGTGCTGCATTGCCACTTGAATGATCCATTGTGTTCTTTACTAGCTTTTCCTTAAAGCTGTTAAACTTTTCAAAGGCACCCGCTCTAATACCAATTGAAGAACACAAGCTTATACTGAGAGGGGGGTGAACAGTATAAGACCTCTTTTTACTTTTTTCTTTATACCTCAAAATAGTAAAGCAATATACCCAAAGCAATATCAAAGCAATGCACAATATAATCCACAAAGTGACACCAATTTTAACGTGGTTCACCCAAAATGGCTAGGCTAAGTCCACAAAAAATTTCTCTAAAAGTTATCTCAAATTTCTTTGGGAATCCTTCCCAATTACAATATTTATGAGCCTCAACCCAAAGAAAATACCTTCCCCTAATAAAAATTTATGAGCCTCTGCTCAAAGGAGATACCTTCCCCTCTACTCTGGAAATGATCCCTCAGAAGATCAACTGCCTCTACCTCTTGCCAGCATGTGGAACTCCTTTCCATGAAAGACCTCATGTCCTCAATGCTTAGCCTAAGAGACCTCTGCCTTCTATGATCACGTCCACAACAGCTCATCAACCTATACCAAACACAGTCAGTCGATCTAGTACAAGTCTTCCTTTTTCTGTCAGATCTATCCAATGCTTGAACAAATCAATCCTCTACACACAATCCTTCTCAAAGACTTGCCAAATATGTCCTCAGGTTCTTCTCAAAGAACCAGTGCACCTTTGTCCTCAAGTTATCTGATAGAACTATCAAACTCAGCTCACAAGTCCTCTGCTAGGACCTGTCCAAATATGCTCACAAGTCCCCATCGAAACCTATCCAAAACTACTCACAAGTCCCCACCAGAACCTATCCAAGACTGCTCACAAGTCCCCACCGGAACCTGTCCAAAACTCAGCAAGCTCACCAAGAAAAAAATTTCTTAGTAGAAAATCACAAGGTGAATTGTTAGAGACCCAATGTGATTTTTCAAACTCATAGAAGCATAAAGAGAATTGTTATAGACTCAATATGTTCTATACTCAACTCCCAATCTCAAAACTCAACTCAAATCGACTCAGCTCAAACTCAATCTCAAATATGAAAACTCAAATCAATATATAAAATGGATAGGATAGGATGCTTTCTTTCAAGAACATGAAAACCCAACAATTTCCAACTATGCAAAGAATCACATAACAATGATACTCATGTTATTTTCACCATCAATTAGGGCTTCAACAACAATGCTCATCAAACAAGGTTCAATCAACACCATTCAAATCAAAACACAACCTTGAAGCATTTCACAATCAACATTAGAAAAGGAAACAAGTGGAACACTTTTCTCTCCAATATTGTTTGAACAAAAAGCATCCACCAACTCAAATCACAATAGCACAAAACAAATTTTCAAATCATCAACAAAGGAGTAAGCCCAACACTTTAACCAAGTAAAGAATAGCTTGATTATTACCAATTTAATGAAAGCAAATGTCAATCTCAAAGCTGCCCACTTAAGGTTTCACAACTTCACACAAGAAGCAATTTTAACCTTAAAACATCATGCTTTCATTTTCATAATCAACCAAAAGCACTCTCAACATTACAAGAAAAATTTATCCCTTATACTCCTTATTTCTCCCTTATAGTCTTATCAAAAATAAAATTTATCTCTTATAAGAATGCAATAAGATATTTCAAACAACACCTTCAAAAGAATCTTTGATCAAAAATAAAACAAGCTTTAAACTCCTTATAACTCCTAAGATGTTTTACCCTCTAATAAACTTCCTTCATCCACAAAATACACTTAGCAAAAATTAATTTTTAAAGTACCTTGGCCAACATCAAAAATCGTGCTATGGAGAAATTGCACACGAATTCTAACACCACCCGTTGCGTCCACTTCACAATGTAAAACCCTTTCACATTATTTGAACGTAGAACCTCCCGTTCAGGTAGCACACCAACAGCCTAGCCGCTATCGGTGCACCAAAGGTGCCCGATGAGGTTTAAACCTCATGCTGTTAACCTTGTTCCTTCTGTGCCAGGGATTAAATAAAACAACAATGCCTCCCTTTCTTCTGACATGAACACGAATATGAAAACCTTATTCCAGATTTACGACAAGCGATGAGTACAAAAAATGAACAACGGATTCACAAAAACGACGAAGACACAATCGGAGAAGAAATCCGAACAACGGATCATGAAATCACAGCGAGGAAGAAATCGAATAGCAGATCATGAATTCATAGCGAGCAACTCTTTTCAAAATGCGGATTGGATAATTCTTGATTTTCATTGAGGGAGATTTATATGCATTTTTACCATAAGCTCTTGATGTCGGTGAGGAGTTTAACACGTCAGCGAAGGTCTTGGATAGCACCCACAATCTTAAAACATAGCGCCATGGGTTAGGAGAACCCATTGCAAACAATAATTTAATATTTATTTTAAAATAATTAAAGGGAACCTTAACAAGGTTTTTAATTATTTAAATAAATACTTCCTCCTGGACCCAAATGCATTAAACTAATGCATCCACCGTAATATTTAAACCTGCCAACTTGGGGTTTACAAAAGACCTTTGAAACTATCATGCCGTAACCTTCATCAAAACAAATTATTTGACATAAAATCAAATTCTTTCAAGAGCTTCTTGACATGAATGACAACTTATAAACTTGAGCAAAGGCAATGTACCCAAAGTACCCAAAATTGCCAACACTTCGCTTAGTAGAGTTACTTCTTGTTCTAAATTTTCACTTTCTAAGACCTTTGCTTCTAGCTTATCCTTGAACTTCTTTGTCTTAGCCATTGACTTGTTTAGATCCTCTATAAGATTTCCTCTTTTTTCATCATATTCTTGAAACTAAAATTCAAGTTGAGAGTTTTGCTTTCTTACCTTCTTTTAATTTTTAAGAGCATAAATGAGCTCTCCTTTAAGATCAACTCCTTTTTATGATTCTTCCTCTATTTGTTTGCCTTTGTCTACATCTTCATTTTATTTTGACTTGTATTCTATAGGATCATCATCTTCTTCTTCTAGTACCATTAGAATATTCTCTTCTGTTACTTCAAGTGTATCTTCATATTCATCATCATTGAAATTGAAACCATTCATTTTACAACTATCTTCAAGATATCCAAAATTACCACATCTAAAACACTTGAGAATTATTGGTGACCTTTTCTTGACTTCTTATTTTTCTTCAATCAAAAATAGGACTTCATATTTATCGTTAAAGCTATTATCACTATCACTTGAGTACTTACCTTGTATGCATAGTAGCTCCTCTTTTTTCTTTGAAAGAACTTATTTCCTTGTCTACCTTGTCCATCATTACCTTTCTTTTTGTACTTGTACTTTTTAGATTCCATGCTCCTGTGATCCTATTTTTTTCATCATTGTTATGTTTAGCTTATTGAAAATCAGTTGCATAGTGACCATACTTTCCATAATTGAAACATCCAACATATTTTATATTTTAAATCTTCTTGAATCCTTATTCCTTCTCCCATAATTATCTTTTTCATCATTGGATGACTCATTGCTCGATTCTAAATTATTATCCGTTGTCTTATTAATTACTTTGAAGGCTAATTCCTTTTCAATATTAGGTTTCCCTCTTATTTTTAACTCAAAGGCTATGAGAATACCAAGTAACATATCTCTTGTCAAAGAATCCCCATCCTTTATTTCTTCTATAGCTGAAATATTTTTACTAAACCTTGTTGGAAGAGACCTTAAGATCTTATCACAAAAATCTGATTCTTCAACATTAAGTCCAAGTCCTTGCATAGCATTAACAACCTTATCTACCCAAAGTAGATAAGTACTAATATTTTCCTCATTCTTCATTCTTAATTCTTCAAATTGTCCTTTGATATTTCATATCTTTACCTTTTTGACACTTTTATCTCCTTCATATATGCTTTGCAAATTATCCCAAATTCCTTTTGCATATTTATAATGCATATCTTTTATTGATTTTGTTCTATGAAAACCTCTCAAAATTGCATTCATTGCTTTTGAATTGTAATGTTGTAGAAGCTTACCTTCCTTATTTGTAGGTGGATCAGTTGGTGGTATGTATCCATTTTTAACTACTTCCCAAATTTCATTGCCAAGTGCCATTAGGTAAACCTTCATTATCATACTCTAATATATATAATCACTTCCATCAAAAATTGGGGTTGAATTATCTGAGGACACATTCTTAGAATCTATTGTGTTCTTGAAAAAAATTCCTTCAAGCTATTAAATTCTTTTGAAGAAACTCTCTCTGATACCAATTGAAGAACACAAGCTTATACTAAGAGGGGGTGAACAATATAAGACCAATTTTTAGTTTTCTTTTCAAATTAATATTATGCAATGTATAGATAGCAATATCAACAATAGTAATCAAAACAATTCACAAATCACCACACACAATAGAGACAACAATTTTACATGGTTCACCCAATGTGGGCTACTTCATAGATAAAATATTTCACTAAAATTTTATCAATCAATATCTTGGGAATACTTTCCCTATTACAATATTTATGGACCTTTTTCCAAAGGAGAGACTAATACCCTAATCAAGTTCATGGATACCTATCCACATGAGAACTCCTTTCTTCTTAGCTCTAACTAGTGATATTCTAGAACTATTGCCCCTACTGCTCTAGCTAATGGATATCTATCCACTGAAGGCACCTGTCCTCAATACCCTAGCTAATGGATCTCTCTCCATTGCAGACTATCGTCCTCTATACTTTGTCACATTTAAAGCTCTGTCTCAAATCTATACTAAACATTGTCCTACGGTATAGCACAAAATTTCTATGTCTCCCTCTTTGGTATGGCACAAACCTATCCTTAAATTTACACCAAAATCTGTCCTCAAATTTGTACTAAACATAGTCCTTCGATATAACACAAATATGTCCTCACTATTTATCCTATGATCTATACTAAACATAGTCCTTCGATCTAGCATTAATTTATCCTCAATATCTGTCCTCAATCCTTAACACAAATCTTGACTCAATCTCAAATCAACTTTGCTAGATCTTCCAAAAACCTTAACTCAAGGTTTGAAAAAATAAATCAATTCTCCTCACAAGTCTTCTCAAATACTTATCTCAAATATGCCTTATAAGCTCACACTAATCTGTCCACAAGTCCTCTTAAGAACTTATCCAATCTGCTCTTAACAATTCCTTATTAGCACTTGTCCAAATCTGCTCAATAATTCCTCACTAGAACTTATCCACATTTGCTCTCAATTTGTATTGTAAGATTCCACAAAAGCCCACACAAATCTATCCATAAGTCTTCTCAAAGACTTACCTCAAATATGCTCACAAGTCCACACTAGAACTTGTCTAATATCATGGAAACATAAAGAGAATTGTCATAGAATCAATATTCTTCACACTCATCACAAAGAGCAATTACTTTCAATCATTCTTTTAGAAACATATAAAGAATTTTTAGAGACTCAATATGCTTCACATTCATCACAATCCTCAATCAATTTCAATAAGTCATTTTACAACATAAACATATAGAGAATTGCTAGAGACTCAATATGCTTCACACTCACTAACTCTCAATCACTTCCTCAACTCAATTTAGAATATAGAACAATTTGTTTCATAGAACTTGAACAATTCACTTTAACGCATTCACTTGACTAGGCTCAATCAAATCTACTCAACCAATCACTCAATGAAATAATCCTTACTCACAAACTCTAGTCCAAGCATATGAACATTCACTCAAATATTTCCAACAATTCTTATCAACCAATCTCACATAACAATGATAATCATGTTCTTTCCAAACCCTAGTTCAAGTTCTTCACTCAACCATTCACTTCAACAACAATGCTTATAAAATAAGGTGCATAGCATTCACTTCACAATAGTTCAAAAACTCAATAAGGAAACCTAATCAAGTCCTTTTCACTCCAAACTTATTTTCCATAAAACCAAACAATCAACTCAACCAAGGAATAATGTTCCCATACCTTTTTCTTTATGAGGATTAGACCACACAAACCTGCCATAATCATAAACAGTTCTTTGCCAAACTCAAGGAGGTTATAATATAATAATATCTCTCTCAAATAATCACAATACAAAATAATATCAAACACAAATACATCTTATCACTCCATATTTAAAATAACATCTAATACCTAAAAAAGATTAGAACAATTACTTTCACAATAATCCATTTGGTAAAAATTCCTTTAATATAAAATCAACACCTTAAAAGGCTTAATCCTCCAATATGTAAATTTAACAATTAGGAATTTATTTTAAAAATTAAGATCAAACTCCTTATAACTTCCTTCACTATTTTACCATGAAAAATCACCATAAGAAATTAACTTTAATTAATCCTTATGCCTCCCAACTACCTCATGTCAAACCTTAGGGCAATGAAAATTAAATTAAAAAATGTACCTTTGCCCTTAGTGGGTTTTGAACCCATGACGCTGCCTTCCCAAATGCCCTAGCCACAACATTGGTTGCCACATGAGCTAGGTGTTCATGTGGGAACTAGAGTGCCCATGCACTATATTACCTTCTTTGTTGGCACTGTAACAAAAATGCAAAAAGGGCTTCCAAACATATTGTCATCGGGTTTAGAACCCGTAACCATTCTGCCACAATTGGCAACCCAAATGCCACCTAAGCTAGCCACTGGATGGTGCTAGGAACTAAGCACCTCGATGTCTTAAACACACCAAATTTTGGATTTACACAGTGCATGAAAACTACTATATTTCCTCCATGAGTTACAATGCGTTTTTCAAAGGATATCACACATAATTTTTGGCCTTAGCAAAGGCAATATATATACCTTTATTATCACTTCCATCACATTAGCGGGGGGAAGTCTTCGACTTGCACATCGGCAGAATAAACTTAGGTTTTGCCACTTCGAATAAATAAATAATATTTATTTATAAAATTTAAATTCAATTTGAATTTAAATATTTATAAATTAAATATTAAAACTTCCTTGGGCTTTCTAATTTGAAATTAAAGGCCTCCTTGGGTTTTTATAAAAAACCTTTTACATTTCTCATCCATGGTTTTAATAAAAACCTTTTATTTTGTTCCTTTATGGGTTTAATAAAAAAACTTTTAATTTGCTTCTCCATGGTTTTAATAAAAACCTTTTATTTTTGTTCACATAAAATTATGAAGCTCTTTTGAAACCAATCAATTGCATTTCTCCTTAGGACCTTTTGACATCAATGACAACTCACTCTTGACATCAATGACAACTTATCTAATGAAAATGTCCAACAAAATGCACTACTTTTAACAAACTTCCCTCCACTTTATCAGTTTTTTTGGAGGAAGTTCATTTATTTGTTTCATTATTCTCTTACATTGAGGACCCTCCCATATTATGTCTATCCTTGGTCTCATGCTAGGACTTTCGATGAATTATTCCTCTCTACATTTCATATGATTTCTCAAAGAGCCTTCTTGCATCATTCATATCATTTGACCTATGAGTGAAATAAGCAATTCAGTTTTATAAGTTTTCATTGATCTACCCAATATTATTTAATTAAGCATTCATAGTGACACAACTTATGTTTCTTCTATTCTGATACCATATGTAACAACTCCAGTCTACTCACCTAGTTGTTCCACCAAAAATAAGATAGAATTTTCACAAGGAATTATTATTACTATTTTTAAGCGAAAAACCCCTTACGGGGCCACCTTGGTCTGAGAGATCATGAACAGGGGGTTCTATACCGTCAAAGTCACCCGGGAGTCGCACCCGACCTTGCCTGCACCAAAATTATCAATTGGATTTTCGATACCCAGTTCAACTTTTTGGTAGGGTGGAGATTTGAACCTGGGACCTCCCTTGGAGGATTGCCCTCTCCTCTCCAACTCACCTACAACACTGGGTACAGGGAATTATTTTTTATCAAAATATTAATATGATAGTTTTATTTATGCTTACATGCTCACTAACAAAATAGATCCACCCAATAATTAATATCATTATTTTAATTTAGTACTGGAATATCATACCAATTTTAGATTTAGGATTGTTGCAGACAACCACCCAAGTGGATGAGATTGGCCAAATCCTGTGGAGGTGCCTTTATGTGATTTCAATTATCCTCACTTACTTTCATTGTTTCTAGCATGAGGGTTGTGGGGGTTATCCTTTAGGGCTCATAAAATCTGAAGGGTGGATGTTTTTCCTCATACCCTATCATGCTAAACCTTTGAATTTTATTCGACTTATCTATATCTATATGCAAGGTAGTAGTGTATATATACCCAGTGTCTAATTGATTAACCCCTTATTAAATTTAATTAAAGCCATGCCAATACACTAACCTTGGTCTTGGTTACTCATGCTCATTATAACTCTTGCATTTTTATCCCATACCAAATGACGTAGCATTTCTCGCATAGTCGAATAAACAAGGGACTTATCACAGTACTTCTTGAGAAGCAACCTAGAGAAGTTGTCCCATACCACCTCTCATTATTAGATATGACCTGGTTACATACTTTGACCCATATCGTTAGTCCACAATTGCTCTCAAAAACTATCGAGTACATGCTCATACTACAACAACCTTGGATGATCTTATTTAGTTGTCCCTTCCTAGAGACTCTTACAAGGTTTCCATCTTTCCATCAGGAATCAAAGTTAATGGTTTAACATCAAGAAATATTTTCTTTTCTAAATTCTAAAATAGAGAATTCAATTCTCAATAGCAGTTCTATCTTATACTTTGAACTACCTATTTAAAGATGTAAAGATATGCATTCTTTTTATACATCTAAAACATTTAGGCAACCCAACCCATATAAATAGGTTTATTCAAACTCAAACTACTCATATTTACAAGAGTACCTTATAGTTAAATAATCCCTTGTAATATTTAGAGAACCCCTAATTTCATTTTGAACCCAATGAATAGATAATTTCTCTCTAGAAAGAAGTCAAGTTCTCTAGGTTATCCAAATTTTCCACCGGTAGCCAACAAGATTCTTTTTTTATTTATTTATTTTTATGCTGCCAAGATATTTCTTGCTTTGAATTTAATGTGAATACTTCACGTAAATCAACCACAAGCATTACTACACAATTAACCATATTTAAGAAAACTCATTTTGACATATGGATAAACTAAAAATGCTTAAACAACATACTAACTTATATCCTTTTGCTGCAATAGAAGATAAAGGTAGGGGTTTCAACTTATCAAAGTAAGCGATGAACTACTCCATCCCCTAAGTCATGTTTTCTCACTTAGGGGCACCGAATTGTTCGTTAGTAAAGTTATGCTCATACATAGTTGGATAGAGAGAACATACAAGTATATTTCTCCATCTTAATCTTCAAATGAACATCTAACCGACACAAAAAAAAATAGAGTATGGAAATTAATTTTGATTCCAAATATATGATACACCCTTTATTTACTACTAGTCTGTCAGGTTAAGTATTTCAATTTATTTTACCTTGGAAAAATTGATAAGATTTCCCTTCCTAAATTCATTCACACAATCACATAACCTCAAATAGAAACCACATATTCAAATATGTAGAACAAAACAAGACTTATTTTATTTAATTTATGTTTGACCAAGAAATATTCGGTAGTCAAAAGCTATATCCACAAGAAGACGATTATTTACAAACAAGATGCATTCAATTTACAAATGGACGTTTTCCACTATACTATTAACTATACAATTTTGCAAATAAGATGTTTGTTTGAATCAAATCTCCTTATTGTTTATCTAACTGGTCTTATAAACATGTTTCTCTAGTCTAGTTTTCATAATGTCTATCTTCTGCTGCATCCAACCAACCGCTTTCTTCAGTAGTTGCAGGTTGAACTTAGGCATTCATCATACAATTCTTCTTGAGTTGAGCTAAACATAACACCAACATCAATAAACCTCTTTCATATCGTTGTCCATTTTGCAAGAGGGACAGGTTCTAATATGTATTTTTGTTATGATTCATCTTCAAAAATGATGGCTTGCACTCGACTGACATACCCCTAGATTCATTTAGTCTTTACAGTAGATTCATTTAGTCTTTACAGTCCCTATATTCATCCGTATTGCCTTGATTGGGTATCATAATCGGCTATAATATGCATGCATACTACTAATGCATTTACTCTACATGCCACACAATAGAGATTTGTAAGACATATAACCAAATCAACTCAATTGGTAAATTCATATGCATACAACTATTTTTCATTCAGTTGTTTGGAGTTCCCAGGTAATGTTTCTACTTCCTATTTCATTATCCAAATTAAGGATACAACACACACTTTTAACCCATTTTTAACCCCTTTTTACACAGGAAAAACTCAAGTCGAGATGTATATATCACACAACACTTATTACATTTTTTTATTTTTCCAAAGGTCAATTTATGGAAGCAAAGCCAAAAAAACAAACATGGCAAACTCTTTTTTAGATCATGAATATTTATTACAAAAGACAACAACCAAAAGGTCATTACCATATCCTTTTCAAGCATTTTAACAAACGAAAATAACAAAAAACCAACCCAACCTGGAAATTGGCGTGCAATATTCTAACCATTGTGCAATTCAATGGTACATTGAACAAGCTTCTCCTATCAGCGTTCGGTGCAATAACTTCCTCTTCCACTTTTCCAAGCGATGGTTACCCACAATCACTCTAAAAAATTCTTATATCCTTTTTTTTCTATTTCAACTCCCACTCGCTATCTTCTTTCTACAACTTCCTTAAATCCAAATCCCTTATCCAAAATGAAGGACATACATAACTCCCATTTGGAAAAGAGTTGTTGATACCCAAAACCACATGATCCCCATCATCATGACAAGGCATTGTGTCATTGTGAAGTGGAAACTTCAGTCCATTTTCAATTTTGTTCCCACGCACTTTTATACCACAAAACAAACATCACTAAAAATATAATATATACTATATGCCATATGCCAAATCCATAAGCATTTCATTTTTTTAATTTATTAATATTTTTTTTATCATACTATTTTCACTTAATAACCATCACTTTCCAAAGCAATTTACACACAATATTTTTAGTTCATCACAACTTATAAAAAGGTGGCTCCCATGCCATAGCATCTTCATTGCCACACATAAAAAACAATAACATATAATGATAAACCAAATTTATACAAAAAATATGCAACATAAGGGTAAGAAATATGACTAATGCAATCCCTTTTATTATATGTCTACATGAAACATTCCACTGTGAACTTCCATGTGTTCACTAAGAGGAATCATCACTTCTCCAATTTTTACCTTTTTTGATGACTTTACTTGTTTTCCAATGGAATGTTCCTAATCCTGCATACATAGGACCATTATTAGTACCACATTCCGAAGAAAAGATAAATTAAATATCATTAATTTTATTTTCTATCAATGGTTATGCAAGGGGATCATTAAAGAGGAAATATACATCTTTTCTCTTTCATATATAACAATGGTATAGCTAAGTTATTCTAATGTATGATGATGTATAGTGTGGGTTAATATTGGTTAGAATACCTACAAGTGGCTTTGGTTGCATCCTTATTACATGGAACAAGAAATATTCCCTTATATGCTTGCTTAAGAAACCAATAACCTAACCAATTGGTTCATCCAAACCCCATTAGGGGGCCAGAGGTCCAAGGTTCAAATCTCAGGCCTCCCTGAACTAAACGCTTGTCCCTTTCCTGGTGCTTTCAACGGCGTAAAAGGTTTAAAATGATTGTGGCATGGTGGTTATAGGGGCGGACTGCACTGTGGCATGGTGGTTATAGGGGCGGACTGCACGAAAATATGTATGGCGGCTTCTAGGGCAGACAGCAACCATATAAATTCAAAAAAAACAAAAAAAAAGAAAAGAAAAAGAAAGAAACCAATAACCTTGATAATACAAATAGTATTCATTTATTCATTAACTTAAAAAAAGGAGTAAGTGTATCTAAAAAATCACAGAAATAAGAACTATATATAAACCAAAATAAAAAAGAATTGCTATGAAAATATGAAAAAATTTACCTTTTGAATGAGATGAAAGCACATTTCTTAAAATTATGGACGAGAAGGAAAGGAATTTTAATGGTTAATAGACAAAAAAAAATTAATTTTTATAGTAAAAAACAACTTCATGATCGATTTGAATTATGAAATAATAAAATTAATATAGAGATCATCAATATTTACAATTTTTTTTACTCTAAATTCAACTCTTACGATGTAAAATAATGTCTTATGCCATGAATAAGATATAAAATTATATTCTAATTTAAAGATATGGCGTAATTTTATTTTAAATAATATTATAAAAGAAATATTTTGTTGATTAACTATTTTTTCATGTAATAATAAATATGTTTTTCGAACAAGATTAATACTTATAAACCTAACATTATGCATATTTAAATATCATTATACACTTAGAAAGGATAAGTCTGTCTGTCTTAACTAGGGAATTCAATTTGAAAATCATCAATAAAGGTAAAGGTGTTATATTGGAGGTAACCCAATTAAATTTGTAAGAGATGGAAAAATGTTGATGTTTAGATGCAAAAGAGACATAGAAAGACAAAGTCAAGCTCACAATAAATATAATTTTATGGTAACCTAAGGAAAGAAATAAATAATAATAATAATAACTTATCCAACAGAGAATTAACAAGAACCAACATGTAATATTTTGAATTTAATAATAAAATTATTAAATTGTTTTTTATTTTAAATGTATTTTTTTTTTAATATTCATTTGTGAAATGTATCATGCTATAAGTACTAAGAGCATGTTTGGAAAAAATCTTATTGACCCGCCTGAAATTTTGATGTGAAAGATAGACCTTTAATGGTATAAGATTTTTTTAAAAAAGTAAATTCTTTTTTTTAATGGTAAAAATTTGTTGAATCAACATATTTTACAAGAATAAAAAAATCCTGTAACAATAATTCTTACAAGGACCAGAATCATCATATCTGACAAGCAAAAGATATCTAACAAATAACAACCTCAACCACCATATCCACAAGAAGTAAATTAACAAGATGTTGAGAACAGTCCAATGGAAGCTGATCCCATTCCCTAACATTCCAGTCTTCCTGAAACTCAAAAACTCATTTTGCGAAGCAATCAGCCACATCATTCCATTCCATTCCATGGGAATATGAACAAAAAAATAAACTCCACATGCCGACAGGTTCGAGTTACTACTGCAAGTTGCCAATGAACATTAGGAGATTATGAGTCTTCAATAAGTTAATAATAATTTTAGGCAAGGGCTTCCTCTTATAACAGGAAAAAAATTAAAAGGACTATACCAATGTCATCTCTCCTAACACCACCAATACTTCTATTAATCTTAAACACCCCTAGGTGAAGGATGTCATCTACCATCTTTATGTACTTTTTAATTAGAAAAGTAATGAAATATTAAACCTTAATAATAATGCACAACATAAAATTCTAATACTTTTTCAAATTCAAATTTTTTTATATAAATTTAAAAGTCTTTATAACTAAAGACACTCAAATTATTAAAAACCTTTTCTTTTGAATTAAATAATTTAAGATGTTGGGGGCAAATTTACATGATTAAAGGCTATTCCCAGATAAGTTCCATCCGTTCCTCGTCCTACACTATAAATGAGAATTGCCCCGATGATATATATTTACGCCTGCTAAAACTCCTAAATCATCGAGAATTTTACTGTTTCTTCTTGTTTAAACACACAATGCATTTTATTTGTAAGTGCGCTCTACCTATTTCCATGAAACTTGTAGCAATGTGGCTTTTATAAAATTCATTACCTCAGATTCTCCTTAAATATTAGACTCTAACGCCCAAACCGGTCGCTATAGTTCCAAGTGTACACTTTAGGTAAAGGAAAAACGTAAACAAATAAAAATAAAAATAATATACTTCCATTTTTATATGTCACACTTCAATACAAAATATTGACTACCAAGATGGGTGAAGAGTGATGTATCAGCCAAGCCTTCCAACCATTTCCATTGGTTCTAGACTGAATAAAAAATAAATGAATATATTCTTACTAAGCTATGCATAAAAAGGTTAGGTTAAACTCTTACTCTGAAAGTCCTCATCATAGGATTATGGAGAATTTTAATGAGTTTTATATAACATAAATGAATAGACAAACATATTTTAAAAATACTGTACTATAGCCAACCATTTTTGAAAGATAGTATAGATTGTTAGGACAATTTTGTTCATCATTTATCAAAGAATAAAACATTTAAAACTAAAAAATGTCATAGAGTTTGCTTATATATTATTGAAGAATTTTTGAAAACATAATAAATATATTAATAAATTATAGTATTTTTATTAATATTATTATTATTATTTTGATTTAATAAAAAAGGGTTTTAATGATCTCCAAACTTGAGGGCTTTAAGAGAGATCCACACCACGAGATAAGGGTTTTGAGATGATCCCACAACTATTACAATAAACTTCAAAAGGGTTACTTAACAACAAGTTCCAAAAAAAGAAATACAATTTACATCTAAAAAGGGTAACCCACTCAAGAGGAGCAAAGGTAAAAAAAAACTAGCCACCAACCCTCCTACGTAAAGTATAACAATAAAGTCCTAGAGGATATGAATTGAACATCCCAGATGGGGAATAAAACCATACCCATTTAATGGGAGTAAACTAAAACATCCTGCTCAAAATTTATCACTCTGCCCAGTGAAGGATATAAGGCTTACACTTGCAACAATTCGAAAGAGAAACTAAAAAACTATGAGCCACCTAAACCAAAGCAAGAGTCGTAAAATAAGAACAACTGATCTCAGGTACAAGAAAAATGAGATAGAAACATTCTACACTACATCTGAGAGGGAGAAGGGTAAGATCTCAAAAAAATAAGCCTTAGAACCTTGGGATCAAACACATCACCACTGCTAGAGATGGAAAAAGAGATCTTTGTAGACTGTCAAAGCTAGGAAACCCACGAGAGACATGGGATCAAAATTCAAAAACCATCGCAGCATAACAACCCAATTTTACCCCAACTTTTTTGGGTTGGTATTTGATCCTATCTCCTTGAAAGAGCTAGATTAATAAATAAATTACCGAACCAAAAGAAAGTAGCACAAACCATCCATAGACCACTACTAGTAGAGAACCCTAGCAACATAGCCATCTTAGCACCATCCAACCAAAGCCAACCAAGGGAACACAATAAGATTTTTGTAGCCAAACACCATACCAATATCACCCCAATGGGTTTGGGTTGGTAGATGGCCCTTTCCTCTCCTTGGAAAGACAAAAAAAACATTAAACTATTGAAACCAAAATAAATGTTGGACAATCCAATTAAGTACTTGAAGCTAGCAAACAACCCAAGAAACGTAGCCACCCAACACACCCACCAACCAGAGTGAGAGCTACCCAAGGGGTCAACAACTAGAATTTTCTACTACATTATAACAACCCAAGATCACCCCTACAGGTTTGGATCAAAATTCGGTCCTTTGCCCCAAATAAGAGTGATAATGCCAAACCCATAAGAAAGCAAAACATACTAGCAAGATCCCCAACAAGAAAAACACTCTGGTCATGAACCACAACCAAGAAAATAAGCATGAATAGAAAACAAAAACCAGAATGGGAGAAAGGAAATCCTACTCAAAGGGTTTTAGAGCATCAAATTTGGAGCAGGAGTGAAACCCTTATGAAGAAAACCCTCATCATGGGCCCTCCGTGCTATGGTGAGCCTCAAGCCCTCTTTTCCATGGTGAGCCTCAGGTTCTCTCACACCCTCCTTGTCATAGTGAGGCTCAAGACCTCTCTCCCAATTTTCTTAATAATTATAATTAAAAAATTATTAAACAAAATATTTATTTATATAAGTGGTATTAGCTTAACTAGTTAATATTTCTCAATATTTGAGGAGACCAAGGTTCAAATCTTGCCAACCCATACATGCATAATATCCAGGATTTTTTGTAACACAACTATGTGGTGGTGATATAATATGAGTGGGATCAGTTTCAATCCCATCTAACCAAATGAAAAATAAATAAATCATTTAATTATAAAAATTATTGATTTAATTCATAAAATTGAATATTTTTATAACATCCAATGTGGGAGGCAAAAATAAAAATTATACATATTGAAGAAAATATTTATAAGTTTGAATTATAAATCCATTTCAGTATTCTTTTTAACATCCACTCTTAATAACCCCATAAGGGGGTCGGGAGGTCCAAGGTTCAAATCTCGGGCCTCATCGGACTGAACACTTGTCCCTTTCCTGGTGCTTTCAGTGATGTAAAAGGTTTAAAATGATTATGGAATGATAGTTATAGGGATGTACCGTGCGGAGATCTATGTGATGGCTTCTACGACAAACAATGTAGAATACTGTAATGACCATAAAAGTTGGACAACCTGCCTGGATTTGTGGCGGCTACTGATTCCAAAAAAACATCCACTCTTAATCACAACATGGAGTAACCAACTTTGGTCATTTTCTTCATTATATAATCATCAAGTTGCTTCATAACATAGTTTGAATGAAAACCACCTCATAAAAATCCACTCCATTTCACACAATAAACATGCAGGTGTCTCTTTGTTCCCACTTACTACATCTAAGATCAATAAGAGTTCTCTTATTCAAATCCTACATGGAACATGTGTTGACAATAAGAGTCATCCCTAAATAATATAATTATAATGTCTTTTAAAAAAACTGATCAATATAGTAATCCTAGTTATTTTGATTCCAATCATAACAAAGTGCATGAACTATATTAAAAATGGATGCCAAAAATAACCATTATCCTTTCTATCATTATTTATCTAATTATCTTATTTCATACTAGTATATTTATAAATTGTATGATACATTGATTTTCCAAACAATTCTCCGGGATGAGTCATACAACTACGGGTATCAATCACATTATTGGATATTGTCACTATAAAAAAATTCAACCAAGAAACACTTGGCCACTACCATCTAGTTTATCCCCTTCTAGATACATCGTGGTTTGAACCTTGGACCTCCCAAAAGAGAGGAAAAAACTCTAACCATTATGTTGTTCTTGTCATACATATGGGTTAATTTGATACAATAAGATATTTTTGTGATCTAAACTCCAACTTGGGTTTTTGGTGATACCCCTAAAAGTATAGACTTTGGAAATCTTCATGTAGATTAGTTTGGGTATGATGGTGTTAAGAATAAATATAAAAATAAATCTTATATAATCATAACGTAATATTGAAAGGTTCCCTTAATCGCCCATTTTGTGTGTGGTAAAAAATAATCAATGTTGAGTAATAGAGATTCACATTTGATAAAATGTCAATAATCATAATCATAATAAAAAATAAAAAATTTTCTTCAACCAATGAAAAATGGTGAAACATGAAGAGATGTAAATATAGTTGAACTTAATAGGTAAATACCCGAATTCCAAGTAACCTTATGTCATAGTTAGAAAATAGACATTAAAGTTAATTATTATAATATTATAATAAAAACCCCTATAGAAGATATATTATAGCTCGTAAAGAAACACATAAGTGAGTAGAGTGCAATCTGTGACTAAATTAAAGCTTATTACTAAATATTTAAATAACTATTACAAAATTTTATTTATTTATTTATTTATTATTATTATTATTATAACAATTATACATATGTTATTTAAAAATATTTGAAGTTAGGTATCCACAGTGAAAGTTTACCTTTTTAAATACTTAAGCTCATGTAATTTGATCCCATACAATTCTTACAATAAAATATTTATTTTAGTTGTCATAGATAAGGATTTTGCATTCACAATATTTTTTTTTTTTGGGAGCTACTATTTTTTTCTTAAAAACACATGCTAAGCATTATATTATGTCAATGAATGATTTTTTAACTATAATAATAAATTATATAATATTTTAATATTTGAAAGATAATTTTTTTTTTTTTTAAATTTAACAAAAATTTTATATTCATATTTAATTTAAATTTTAAATCAATAATACTGAGAGTGTAAATAAAATACGTAAAGCCCTCCACGAATTTGATCAAATTGTCTTTGCATCCCATTTTCTCAAATAAAAAAAGAAAAGTATTGAAGTCTCTTGCCATCAACAATGGATCTTGCACAAAATATTTCCTATGCAAGGAGGAAGGAGTGTCATTATATCAAAATTTGTTGATCATTTAATGAGGAGGACAATGAATTGGTAATGGCTGAAATCCTATAAAATATTCCGTCAATTATTATAGAAGAAATCAATAAAGAATTGGTAAACCTTATGTCAAATACTAAAAACAAGAAGTTAATGGGACAAATTTTCTAATTAATAATGATAAAGCCTCTAGATTGGATGGTTTTTCACCAAAATTTTTCAATCATGTTAGGATATTGTTGGTATTGTTGTTGTAGTTTTGGAATTTTAGGAGAACACTATTCTAAAATCATGGAATGCCACTTTTTTTGTTCTTATTCCAAAGGTTCTAGATGTTAAAGACTTTAAATATTTCAAGCCTATCAGTTTATGTAATATTATTTATAAGGTAATTACTAAAATTCTAGTAGGAAAATTACAGAAGTTTTTACCTCTTTTGATTTTATAAGAACAAGTAGATTTATCCAAGGAAGGAAAATTATTGATGGTATCATAACTATTCATGAGACCTTCCATTCCATCAACAAAAGAGGATAGGAAGGTATGCTTTTAAAGTTGGATATGCAAAAATTATATGACAGGATGAGTTAATTTTTTTTAATCTGATTCTAACAAAATTTGGTTTAAGTGTTCAACAGAGAAACTGAATAAAGGTATGTACTTCTATTGCTAGATTTTTAGATTTTATTAAAAGTGAGGTTGTTGGTTTCTTTCCTGCACAAATGGGTTTAGGCAATGGGATCCTATATCCCTTATCTATTTGTGAAATGTATTAGGCTATAATTAGTAAGAGCATTTTGGAAAGAGATCTAAACTTGAGATCATATATTAAAAATCCATCATATTTTTTACCATGACTTGTCCTTAAATATATTAAGAAATCAATACCAACTACATTGTGATATATTAAAATATGTTAATTTAAAATAACTTAATTATGTTTATTTGTTTTCATTTATATTTTAATGTTATAGTAAATGAATACCATAAGCATAATTGGAGAGGTATACATATGTAAAAAAGTGTGCATATCATTGTTTAAGTAAAATGATGTAAATAAGACATCAATGCCACATTGATTTTCTAAGATACAAATGGAACAATTTTCATGAAGGTGAAATAAATTATAGTATCTATTTCCCTTGTTACATATGACATATACATTCATACTAAAAGAAACCCATCTCACTTTTAAAATGTGACCTCTTTTTCAAGTCAAAAATATCATATCTTTAAGATCAAGTTGCATTATATGGAGTGTAACATGGGGTCGAAGATGTCAGAGGGTGGGAATTCCTCTACGGGAGCACACAGGAGTGGAAACGGTTCGAACCAATGGCACAGTGAAGCAGATGGAGGGCAACCGGGTTTCAGGGATACTGAGGCGTCCTTGCCAAATGAATGAGTTCAAAATGATGTCGATGGAAGTCAAGGTAAGGAACCGCCAGACAAATGGAGAGGTGGGCCCCAAAAGTTGTATGCCCAGGAAGCATCTTCAAAAACCCTAAGTGGTCACTTCACCAAGGAGCTATTTCTGACTGGGGATGAGTTGGACATCCCGACGGAAGTCTTCTCAAGCTTCATGAAGTATGAGAAATATACTCTCATTGGTAAGTTCATTGGTGGTCGACCCAACATGGAGACCATTTGCAAATGGGTGACAAGCAAATGGAGGACCTCTGGGCACATGGAGTTGGTGGCCCTAACCTAGGGATTTTTCACTATAAGACTGAACAAAAAGGAGGACTACTATAAAATCCTGGCTAGAGGTCCATGGTTCCTAGGCCACAGAAGCCTATTTCTTAGGAAGTGGGGCAAGGATTTCAATCCTAACACCCAAAACATCAACATTGCTCCAATATGGGTTAGGTTCCTGAGTCTCCCACTCTTTGGATGTAATGAAAATTTAATAAGAGGCATTACACGCTCTATAGGGGAGTTGGTCACCATTGACCCTCCCACCCGAACTTGAACAAGGTTCATCCAAGCCCATTTTTGTGTTTTGACAGATCTGGAGGCTGACCTCCCATCATCCATCACCCTCCGGTTTGGAGGCACCATCCTCCACAAAAAAGCTATTGTCTATGAGAACAAACCAAATTTCTACCCCTAGTGTCATTCTCAAGGACACCTTCAGTCCAATTGTCCTCTTCAAAAACTAGGTAAGATGAAGCAGGAGACATGTAACCCCTTGGAACATGGTAAATGCCAAGTGAAACAGTCAAATATTCCAAATGCGGAGGGCCATGGTTCTCCAGGCCCCTCCAGGTACCATGACAAAATCTCCCAGCTTAAGGAGGATACCACCCACCATCCGAACTCAGAGCAGTTTAGAGCAAACACCCGGCAAGGTGCAAACTCCCACCTGGGAAGTCATCCATAGGAGGAGAAGGAACAGTCCCCCCCAAAAACACCACTTAGTCATATTCACCCAAGATCTAGGACCAGGGCCCTCTCGATTTCAACCATTCCCAAACCTTGCTAGAATATTACCTCCTAAGAAGGAGGGGTGAACAGTCTGATCATATTAGCCCTCAAAATATGAGAAGTCGAAAGAAAAGCATGGATTACGGTAGTGAGAAGAAGCAGGTCTGACCTCCCAACAAAGACAGAAGAGACAAAGAGATGGCAAAAGAGGTCATGAATGGCACCCAACATCTGTTGTTTTTGTATGACTTTGATACTCAGACGGGCCAAATGCATGTACCAAAACCTCCCCTCCAATAAGGAAATTGAGGCAAGAAGAACCTCAAATTGTTCAGATGAAAGTTCTCTCATGGAATGTGAGAGGACTGAACGGAGCAACCAAACGGAGGTTAGTGGATGATCTCTGAAAGAGGACCAACCCCTTCATCCTTATCTTGCAAGAGACCAAGACCGATGCTATCTCCTATGATAAATCTACTAAGGCCATTTGGGCCAAGGCAAAATTTATTTCCAATCCTACAATGGGAACAGCTGGCGGTCCCATGGTTCTTTGGAATCCAAAGAGTGTCGAGGGTAGCTTGCTATCAACCTCCAATAGGATTATCAATGTGTTGTTCCATTCCAAAACCATCAATTAATCCTAGATTTTGTCTAATGTTTATGCTTCGAATTCTACCATGGAGAGAGCATAAATGTGGAAAGCTATTTCACAGATGAGGGAAAATTTTAGTAATTTTCCCTGGGTCTTAGGGGGGGATTTCAACTATCCTCTTCACCCACCTAAAAAGAAAGGAGGCTCCGACCATTCCAACCGTAGCCTGGAGGACTTCAAATATTTTCTCTCTACTAATAGCTTACTTGACATTGAACTCAAAGGGGCATATTTCACATGGAGCAATAGGAGGATCAGGAGCAGCCTTATTCAAGTCAAGCTCAACAGATTTTTCATATCCCAAGAAGCTATTCCCATCCTTGGTGGTGCAACTCTTTCGACCCTACCAAGGATTGGTTCTGATCACAACCATAATTTTTTGGAGATGAATGATGGGCCTGCCTTTAAGACCCCCTTTAGATTTGAATCCATGTGGACTTCTCATAAAGAATTCAAAGGATTGGTTTCAACATGGTGGCAACAGGAGGTGGGAGGATCCGCTTCAAAGAGAGTGGCTATATAACTCAAGATGGTCAAAGAGAAGTTGAAAATATGGAATAAAGAGGTCTTCGACAACATTTTTGAGTCCAAAAGGTCCATATTAGATAACCTAAAATTTTTGGAGGAGAGAATGGAGCTCGAAGGTTACACCAAGGCCCTCAAGGAGGAAGAATGAAGCCTCTTGGTGGACTTCCATTCTACTCTTGCAAGGGAGGAAACCTTCTGGAGCCAAAAATATAGAGACATTTGGTTGAAGAATGGAGACTCCAACACGAGGTTCTTCTATGCATCAACCATGAGGTAAGGAGGCACCAACAAGATTAGGGAAGTTTCTTGCAAGGATGGGCACGTAACAAGGGAGATAGAGGAAATAAGAAATGAAGCGGTTGACTTTTTTCAGGACTTTTTTGGTGTTACTCCCGACAGTGATCTCTAGGTCCAAAAATCTTTGCTTGCCAAATTTCTAACTAAAGTCCCCCACGAGGTAAGCATCAAGCTACTGGAACTTTTTTCCCCATCTGAGATTAAAGAAGATTTTCTCTCCATGCAACCAGACAAGGCCCCTAGGCCTGATGGTTTTCCCCCCATTTTTTTCAATTCATGTGGGATGTTGTGGGTTCGGATGTGTGCAAAGCTATGCAGGATATTAAAGCTTCCAGATCCATCCACCTGAAACTCAATTCCATATTTCTTGCTCTCATTCCTAAGTCTCCAACCTACAAAAGCTTCTTTGATTACTGGCCTATCAGCCTGTGCAATGTTTTTTACAAGATCCTCACCAAATCTATAGCCAATAGACTAAGGCCCGTTCTCCCTATCCTAATTGATCCTTGCCAGGGTAGCACTATTAAATGCAAAAACCTTCTTTATGGTGTCATCACTATCCATGAAACTCTTCACTCTGCTTACCGCTCCAAGAATGCTACACTCTTTCTAAAGCTAGACATGAACAAAGCCTTTGATAGAGTTGATATAAGGTTCTTGTGTGCATTTCTCCTCAAGTTCGACTTCCATCCTCACTGGATCGACCTTGTCTATAGCTGCATATCCACTCCCTTCTTCTCCGTCCTGATAAACGGGTCCCCTGCTGGGTATTTCCAAAGTGCGAGAAGCCTTAGACAAGGCGACCCTTTGTCACCCATCCTCTTCATCCTCTTGGCAGAGGTTCTGAGCTGGTATTTGAAAGAGGCTCTTCATCAAAATAATATTTTTGGCATTCTTCCCACTACTAGAGTTGAACCCATCACTCACCAGCAATTCGTGGATGACACCCTCATCTCCACTGGGGTGTCTGTTGCCCAAGCCAAATCCCTCAAGTGAATCCTCTCCTATTATGAGCAGTATTTCGAGGAAAAGTTCAATTATATTAAGAGCAAAATCTACTTTATTAACACTCCCCTGCGAAGGCAACTTTGGATTGCCAGAATTTTAGAATGCACCATTGACTCCCTGCCTACTTCTTATCTTGGGTTGCCCCTATCTTGCAATGGCTGTGTCAGTGAAAGTATGTGGAACATGATCCTGGAATGCCTTCACAAGAAATTAGGCACTTGGAAAGGCAAAATCCTATCACAAGTCAGGAAAGCCACCCTTACCAAAGCTTATCTTCAGGGGATCCCAACTTATTTTATATCTGTGTTCATGTTTCCAGTTTCTATCCACTCCAAAATTGAGAAGATCTAGAGGACCTTTCTGTAGTCTGGCAATGAAGAAAAATTCAGAATCCCTCTCGTTGCCTGGGATAAGGTTTGCTCATGGAAAGACCAAGGCGGCATGGGGATGAGGAGATCAGGGCTTATGAAAATAGCTTTGATCGCTAAGCATGCATGGAGGATCCTAACAAATGAACTGATTGAGTGGGTCAAGCTGGTCAAAAGGAAATATCTAGGCTCCAATTCTTTCCTTGAAGCTGGGGCTCCCTTCGTAGCATTGGATTTTTGGAAATTTGTGCTCCAATATTGTCATTTGATCAACTTGGGAGCCCATTGGATTTTGGGTGATGGCATTTCATCCCCTTTTGGAAAGATAGGTGGGCTTCTAAAGAGGCCCTTGGTTTGAGGGCAGACCTTGCTGGCCTGAGAGCTCAGACCGACCCAAATTCCCAACTCAAGGTGGCAGATTTCATAGACTGGAGTACCCTTCCCCCTCGATGGAAGCTACCAGTCGTGGATGGGTTTAATAATGAAGTGACATTTCTGTCAAATATCCTCCAATAGGTTTTAATCCCATATGTTAGGAGGACTGATAGAATCATTTGGCGAGGCATGGAGGATGGTATTTTCTCTGGAAAATATGCCTATGATTTTCTAACTAGCGATACTACCCTGGATTATCGATGGAAAGTTGTTTAGAGGAAAGAGGTCATCCCTAAAGTGAATTTATTTGCTTGGATTGCTTTCCATAACAAAAATTTAACCATTGACAACCTTCACAAGAGGGGCTTTTCCTTCCCCAATAGGTGCTATATGTGCTTAGCTGAGTGCGAGATGACGAATCATTTATTCTTGCACTACCCCTTTTTCTACTCGGTCCTCAACATTGTCCTATCCTTCTTCCAAATCCTCTAGTGCTCTCATCGTTCCCTCAGAGATTCTTTCCATTAATGGCCCAATCCTTTCAAGAATCCTAAACTCCACTTCCTTTTTTAGGCCTCCTTCCACCACTCCATCAGGCAAATCTGGTTATAAAGGAATGCCAAAGTCTTTGGCAAAGCCCCAAAAGTGCCTCCTTATGTCGCTCAAAGGGCCTTATCCTACGCCATCGATAACTCTAAAGCTATTCCCAGTCCCCGTCGCCACCTTCCAAGTGAAGAAGTGATTTTCAAAAATGATGGATCTATGCCCATCTTCAAAATCTATTACAGGTCCCTGCTGAAGAAGTGTTATTTGGACCAAGCCCCCCGGGGGGTGGATTAAATTGAATTTTTATGGAGTGGCAAAGGGTAATCCTGGGCCCACTGGATTATGTGGAGTTGTTAGAGATCATTGATGTGAACCTTGTGGTGGCCTACTATGAAGAGTTGGGCTCCTAGATGAATCACTATGCCGAAGCCAGAGGCGTCCTGAGAGGAATCCATATCCTCTCTAAGGATACTCGACCACTAATAATTGAAGGAGATTCACTCAACATCATGAACTACCTTCTAGGCACCAGAGACCCATCTTGGAGGGTCTTTAAAATTGTTCTTGAGGCAAGAACGCTCCTTTCCCAATGTGGCAGGTGGAAAGCGGGTCATATCCTCAGATAAGACAATCACATGCTAGAAAATATGGCCAAAAAATGGCTCGTGACCATGTGTTCGGTCGTGTGGTGATATCGCTTCCCATATGAGGTGGAAAGGTTAGCCAGAGCAGATATCCCTTCATGATGTTTTCTCTACATAAATATTGGAAGGTCCTTCTCGATGAGTATCGCCCTGGGGTGGTAGCTCCATCACATCCCCTATGCGATAGCACCCACATAAGTCATAAGAAGTGCAGTCCTTTATCCAAAGATTGTTGCTTTCAATGTTCCAAGGTGCACCAGACTTGGTGCCCTGGTGGTCATCAGCGCACCCCTCTGCACCAAGGGGGTCTAGCTATTTTTTCCTGCACTTTACAGTTTCCCCTTTTGCTTAGTGATGGAAGTTCAAAGTACCCCTTCCCAATGGTGTCCATGTGTGGCTGGGAAAATGGAAAAGTGTGATAATTTTTGGGCTTGGATCACGTCAAATCCTTACCTCAAATTTGGCACACTCTCTCCAGTACTTCTCCCGTGCATGGAAGGATGATGGAGGCTGCATGGCTAGATGTATGGAGAGGCAACGTGGCAAATTTAGGCTGAGGATGGGTGAGATTGTGATCTATGTGCCACCTTACCTATTTGGACCTAGGCTTGCGGTGCTGGCTTCGAGTCGATCATGGGTGACAGCTCATGGTTAGTTCTATCCTCCGCCTTCCTTCTTATTTATTTTGGTGATTTGTTCCAAACTCTATCTCTAGAGCATTCTACAAGTATTTTTAACCATGGTTGTTCCATTCATCAAACCCTCTACTCTTTCCCTTTGTGATGAGGTATGAATGTTTATGAAATCCAAGAAGCTGTTGCCCTTTCTAGAAAATTTTGGTGGTCCTGACTAGGAAATCATGCAGGGCTTCATTGATACTTGGACCCAGGGCGATGTGGTCATAAAAGGGATTAATATTTTTTTGTCTGTTGATTTCATGGTGGCAGTATCTGGTTTACCTTCCCTTGGGCAGATCATCAGAAGAGATAGCCACAATTGGGCCAAGGAGCTGGAGCAGTTCCCTGATAAAGGGAAAAACCTCAGATGGGATAAGTCATGCCTCCTTCAGTCAGAACTCCCGAAACCATATAGGTTCACCATGATTCCCATCATGCAATATATAACTTGTGATGATCTTGAGAAGCCACTCTACAGCTTCCACATTAGTTTTTACAATCACCTCCGGGATGCCAAGCAAGTGAGCTTTCCTGATTACCTAATGTATTCCATTGCTCTTGCCATTGAGAAGAGTAGGAAATCGTCATCCCCACCCACCCATCAATGCCTTATGGCAGTCATTTATAGGCATGCCCTAGCCATGCAGCCTCCTCCTCAGGTCGTCAATTCATTAAATTCCTACGCCCCTGGGAATGTGTCCTCTCCTACATAGGGCCAAGCTTCCAGTACCTTCAGAACTAGCCCTCCCAGTGCTGACAGGCCTTCCCCTTATAGCAGCACCTTTCAAACTTGGCCAAAATAGAGTGTTGGCGGTAATTCCTCCACCCCCGACAGATCCTCCCAATGCCTAAAGAAAATTAGAAAGGCAAAGAAGGATGTCCTCCTGTAGCAGATTACATCAGACACTAAGAGTGACAGGGAGATCCCTCCTGATAAATCCCTTCTAGGCCTGGCATCTACCATTCTCACTTCTATCAACTCCATGATTAAAACTTTGAAGTAGACCCAGAAGCGTCAGAACTCGGAGGATCAGGAGGATCCGCAGTAGCTATTTTTTGTCTGGTGATTGACTATTTTGCTTTTTCTCCCCAATGTTTTAGTTTTTTTGGTTATTACATTTTGTTACCTTAGTTAATTTTTGGTTTGGTTTCTAGTTAATCAGGCATAAATACATTTTATTTAGCCTCCGGGTAATTAGTCTAGGTTTTGCTATCTCTGCAATCAGGCTTATATATCCATCCAGGAGGCATGATGCATCATTAGAAGTAAGGCTAATTTTGTACATAAGGTTTTGGGATCCTCTATAAAAACCCACTGTTAATCTTCTAAATTTACCAAAAAAAAAAATCATATCTTTATAAAAAAATTCTTCATTTTAATATAAAAATCTTCTTAAGTTTGTGATGTTTATAAGAATACCATACTTTCACCCATAGAACTATTATTTTTACATGCCATGTTTTTTGGTGTTTACTTTAGTGGTATGTTTTATAATGAACAATATACTATTTGAATAATTCCTAATATGAACTAAAGGATACAACTCTCATGAATTATAAAATAATCTTCTTATTGCTAAAAGGAAATTGAAATATCAAACAAATTGTGGCTTTAGCATTAAAATAGACTTAAAGTTTCTTAATTCAAATGGTCTCTAGATGGAGGCTTCACATGCATAATAATTCTCCTTATATTAACAATTCTAGTTAACATATTCTAAGAAACATATGCATAGTTGTCCTTCATATATATCATTACTCCTCTATACCATAATGGATATTCTCAATAATAGATACAAACATAATGGTAAATATTTTTCTTAGTAATTTTTTTATAAATTGTCTTATAGGATTAACTACACTTTCAATCAAATATCATTCTCCTGGATCTAATTTTGTCATACGACTAGTAACTTTTACCAGTCATCTTATCCTAGTGCAAAATTTATATTGATATTCCTTTTCTATATTTTATTTCCTTGTGATGTCTCTCATTATATTATAGCCTATATATTGTCCCCTTTTGTAATATTTTCTATCACATTTTCTATGTCCAATCATTGTACATTTTATCCAAATATTAATTTAAGCGTGGGATTTGGTTAGCATTTTCAATTGAAACTACTTTCATAGGATTTCCATCCCATGGACATATCTATTATGGGTCATATTACCAAAATTTTCAAGAATAGAGAGCAAGATTTAAACAATAAGTAGGTATTTATCAAGCACATGCATACTAGGTTATGTAACATATTAGCCCCCAACAATAAAGCTATTATGATATGTTTTAGTCATACATATTCCTTCCAATGTGGTCAATAGATTAACAACTTACTCATATTATATAAATAATAAAAATATTCTAAACATTTGTAACTTTTCATAATAATAAATTTTTATTTTAATATGGGCCACTCTTTCTCTATTTTATCTCCTTAATGTATCTCAATGAATTTTGACCCACTAACATCTTAACATGATGTTTTTCCTTGTAGATTTTAATTTTATAGGTCACACCAAGAAATTTTAGTCTTTTGTGATCACACCTTTTTAGCTAATATGATTATAATTAAATCTAATAGGAGATATTACCCGTAGACTTCATCAGCTTTCTCACATGGTGCATGATCTTCCAAAGGTCAGACAAGAAATAGTGATGAGCAATTTTAGGATTTTATTACTTCTATTTCTTTCTTAGAAGACACAATGGAAGACATAGATCTTCACCATATGATAGACTCTCCCAAATATAGCTATAATCTTTTTGTTGCTATTAGCTTCTATTCTTATGTATATTTATATGTATTCTTATTGATGCTTTACTCCTTATCCACCTCATTTTGTTTTTTTTGCTAGTGGATAGTGTTAGAAAATGTATAATATCTAACTTTAAATAAATCTATTAATAGTCATTATATACTGATTGTATACCCTATAACATAGATCCATATTCATTATTATTTATATATTATATTTACACAAAAAAAAATAACTTGACAATCACATGCAAGCTACCCAAAACTCTATAATTTTAGAGCAATCTCATTCTTAGTCATAAATATCTATTACAAATATATCAACATATAAAAAAAAAAAAAACAAACATAAACCCTAATGACTTGATATTTGAATAAAATAATAACACACTTAAAAAAGTGCACTACAAATGATGAGAAGTATTTTGTAGAAGCTTAGAAATACTACAAATGATGAGAAGTACTTTGTAGAACCTAAAAATTTTAAATACTTCAAAAAAATAATATCACAAAATAAATTTTGTTCTTATTTTAATTATTAAGATTTAAATTTAAATGAAATAATTATAATATTCCAATTAAATAAATTAAACTTTTATTTTTAATATAATTAATTTTTTTATAAGCCCAAATTATATTTGAAATAAAATATAAATAAACTTTAATTTTTTCTTGCCTTATTTTTATTTTTTTCTCTTATTTTAATTTTTTTCTCTTATTTTAGACCATGGTTATGCACATTGGTATAAAATATTGATACATATTATTTTTATTCTCTTCTTTTATTCTAGATCATGGTTATGCATACTGGTATAGAAGATTGATACAAATTTTCACATAGACCAATTCAAATTGTAACACAAACTCAAAGTTTTTGGTGAAAGGCATTTAGGTTAATAGGTTTTTATGTGGAGTTTGAATAAATTAATTTTTTGTTTGGTAAGTAATGTAAATTTATAAATTGTCTTACAACTATTTATAAAATAGGTAGATTTAATGATAAAGATTTAAAATTTTATATAAAATAAAATTCAATCTTATAAATAAAATTATATATCATACTTATTCTCATAACTAAAATATAGTTAAATAACCATATATGTATATATATATATATATATAATATACATTAACAAATAACATTTTCTATAAAAAATCAAATCATTTCATATAACCTATATCTATAAAAACTCCTTTCCTCGAAAACCATTGGTGCTTGGAAAGCAAGTTTCAGATCTTTCTCCACATCTATTGTTCAGTTGTCAATTTAAAATTGAAAGGTAAACTTATCTTTTAATATATATATTTATACATAGAAGAAATGGTAATGCGATTGGATGTTGCTTCTATAAACCCTACACTACTGGGTAAAAGTTGAAGGACCCGGATCCTGTAAGGTATCTAATTGAAACAACCAACTACAAACACTAAACTGCTATCATCCAACCTATCTAGTATACTATAAAATCTGTAGAGGAAAGTGGTGGGCAATAGGAACTTCATCATCAAATTATTAGGAGCTTTTTCTTGTTGCATGTGATTAGACGTTAATGGAAAAGGAGGGGCCACAAACAATGTGTTATTCTAGATACTGAAGACCTCATTCACTTTCTTCAGGTAAAGATCCAGAAGACCATCATAAGCCCTAACCCACCTTCCAAGATTTTCCACACCCAGAAGACCATCATAAGCCTTAAACCACCTTCCAAGATTTTCCACACCGCCTACCAAGAATGAGAAAATATGAGCACAGACAAACAAATTCAGCCTAACCCGCCTTCCAAGATTTTTCACACCTTCTACCATGAATGAGAAAATATGAGCACAGACAAACAAATTCAGTCAAACTAAAAGCGAGTGTTGGAAAGGTGACTGAAAATCTACAATGTACCTCTTTTTGAGAGCATTCCACGTATGTGCATAAGACGTAACACAATCGGCCTTGACCCACCCTCCAAGATTCTCCACATTGTAGACTTGTTTACTCATCCTCACCCATACGCTACGATGTTTTCCTTCTTAAGTTGTGTTTACATTGACTTGTTTACTTTCATTTTTATATATGTCTTACTTATATGCAAAATATTGACAGGCAAGAGTGATTTATCAACAAAGTCTCCAGACAATTTTTACCGTTTTAGTAAACTAGGGTTAAACTCTAAACTCTTACTTTGAAAGTCCATCGTCGGCTTATTGAGAATTTTAACGACTTTCATATAACATAAATAAACAACCGACCACGTTTTGGAAGATAGTGTACAAATTTGTTCATCATTTATCAAAGAATGAAACATTAAAAACTAAAAAATATTACACATTTTACACAAATGGTTTGCTTGTATATTGTTGAAGAATTTTTAAAAACATAATAAATATGTTAAACACATAAGCTCACTAGAATTAATATTATTTATAGATAATATTAATTAAAATAATATTTTTAGTAATATTATACATCTCTTTATAATTATAATTAAAAAATTATTTAATAAATTATTTATTAATAAAAAATATTTGTTTAATTTATAAAATGAAATATTTTTATAGCATCCCAAAGTGGGGGAAAAGTAAAATTATATATATTTAAAGAACTAGTGTGAATTATAAATCCATGTCAATATGCTTTTAACATTCTCTCTTAATCATCACATGGAGTAACCACTTTGCATCATTTTCTTCAATATATAATCATCAAATTGCTTCAATCATAATATAATTTACATGAAAACCACCTTTTAAAAATTCATCCCATTTCACATAATAAACTTGAAGGTGTCTCCTTGTTCCCACTTACTACATCTAAGGTAAATGAGAGTTCTCTTATTCCACTCCCACATGGAACATATGTTGACCATAAGATTGATCCCTATATAATTTAATTATAATGTCTTTAAAAATTACTTATAGAGGACCAAAACAGTGACCATAGTTCATTTTTCTTTCAAGTATAACAAAGTGCATGAACTATAAAAAACCAATGCCAATAAAAAACCATCATTCTTTCTAATGTTTTTCTCTAATTATCTTATTTCATACTAGTATTTTCATAAATTTTATGACACATTGATTTCCAAGAAAATCCCCTTGGTTGAGTCATACAACTATTAGGAGACATGTTTCACACTTATTGACCATCACCTATACCTCCATAACATTACCATAGATATAAAATATCAAACATATAGGTTAATTAGCAACAATATTATATTTTTGTGATCTAAGATACCCCTTAAAGTATTGTTGGACATACAAGACATCCCATAAGTTACTTGAAATCATCATACAAGGATGTAAGTCAAAATTCAATGTCAAGTAATAGATATTCACACACGATACAATGTCAAGTTTATCAATAAATTTCGGAATAAATGGAAAACACATTACCCAACAAAGAAAAATAAACATCATATAATCATAACATGATATTGAAAGGTTCCCTTAAATATCAAATAATTATAATAAAAAATAAAGTATTTTCTTCAACCAATGAAAAAATGGTTGAACTTGAGAAGGTTTAAATACCCAAATTTCAAGTGACCTTACGTCATGGTTAGAGAATAGAACATAAGGTTAATTATTATAATATTATAATAAATCCCCTTATAGAAGATGTATTATAGCCCATAATAAAACAAATAAACGAATAGAGTACAATGAGAGACTAAATTGTAGTTTATCACCAAATATTTGAATAATTATTACAAATATTTTTTGACAATTATATATTTGTTATTTAGAAATATTTAAAGTTAGACATCCACAATGGAAGTCTACATTTTCAAATGCTTAACTCATTTAATTTGATCCCATAAAGTTCTTACAATAAAATCTTTATTTCGGTTGTCTCTATAGACAAGGATTTTTGCACTCATAGTAATTTTTTTTTTTGGGAGCTACTTACACATGTTAAACATTATATTATGTTAAATACTAACTTCTTAACTATAATAATAAATTGCCAAAGGGTCCTTGGTTCAACGGTTGGACAAATAGTTGATATAGCCACACCAAGGTTCAAATTTGGCAACACAAAATAGCTCAATATGACTAGATTGATATAAAAGGAAGAAGGAAACCCTTTCAAAAATATAATAATAAATTATATAATACTTTAAATTTTTAAATATAATTTTAGACTCTGCTAGGGTCTGATGTAGAAAACTTCTATGCGGGGATGGTAGCAACTTCTAGAGGAGGTCTAAAAAATTGGAGGAATATCGTGATGTCATCGGGTTCGGCATAGAGAGTGTATGCTCATGATGTTTTTTCATTTGAAAATGAATGGAAGGAACAGGATTTTCCAGTGCATGTCGGGAACCGCTTGTTAAAGAACAATGGATGTTTGGAACGATGTGAAGCCAGGCTAGTTCTAGTGGTTCAGCCAGACTCAGTGGCGGAAGATGCGGAGTATCTAACCAAACATGCCCTTATTGGCAAATTTTTGGGCATCCAAATTTCTCTCCCCTTTATGGAGAATTTGGTCAGGGAGACTTGGAATCCTGAAGATGACGTGGAGGTGATGCTGAGTGCGAACAGCTATTTTATGGTGGTTTTCTATTGTATTGTAGATCATAACAAAACATTTGAAGGGGGTCCTTATTTATATAACCAAGCAGGACTCTTTCTTAAACCTTAACATGTGGGTTCAACCCATCAAAGGAGCGGTCGTCACAGGTTCTAGTATGCGTGCGGCTTCCATGACTCCCACTGGAATTCTGGAGAACTGATATCTTGCATAAGATTGCCCTTCTGCTTGGGAATCTGGTTGGACCATCAAAACAGACAATGGATAAAAAAATAATCTCTATTGCTCGTATTTGTGTTGAAATTGACTTAAATAATCCTATTCCATATTCTATTTAAATACAATTTGGATCAACTACATGGGTTCAAAAACTTGACTATGAAGCTCTTCCATTTCGTTGTTAGATTTATCATGAATATGACCACCTGCAAATAAAATGCCCTAAGTTTGTCCAACCTATGGCTTCAAATCCTAGGCCCTCTCGATCTAGAAAAAGTTTGGATAAAGTAAAATCCTTGATAAAGGAAGGGAAACGGGATAAGGAAGGTTTTGTTCCAGTAAAAAAAGGACGAAGGGCAAACAAAGACCTTAAGGATAGCTAGCCATATGCTCTACTCAATCACTTTCAAATATTAGATGATCTTAATCAGTGCATGGAGATACCTGAAACGTCGCTACCTGATGCAAATATAAAAAGTCTGAATCAAATATCTCTTCTTGAGGGGGAACTTAAGGAATCATATCTAGGGGGTTTAAATGAAGAACAAAGGACTTTGGATCTGAGTATAGGGGACATGGATGGGTATAGCCCTCTAAGGGAAACTATTTTTGAAAGTGGAACAGTTTTAGTTATGCCCTCTCCTACTCAGGCACCGATGCAGTTACCCTTGGACTGGAAAACTCCTACGGTATTGGGATTGCAGCAGAAAATAATTTTAAAAAGTTTTTCGGATAAGAATATGAAGGTGGGTCAAAAGAAGGACCGGAATAAAATTAAGTTAATGGGGGAGACTTTGGTGGAGTCAGGCTTGGTGGGAAAATTTGACTCCCATTTTTATAACCCCCAAAAATGATTATCCTCTCATGGAATGTAAGGAGGTTGAAAAACATCCCCAGAAAAAAAGATGTTCGTGATTTGGTTTGTGTAAATTCTTCAAATGTGGTGTTTATTCAGGAGACCAAATTGGCTATTGATAGTATGTTCAATATTACTCCCAATTGTGGAGAAGGGGGTAATGCTAGTGTATTGGTGCATGTATATATGTTGGTGGCATCGCTTGTTTATGGGATCCGGTTAATATATCCCCTCTTACTTGGATTTCTAGCAAATGGTCTATTTCGATGGTCGGGCATGATAATGAATCTAGTGAAACCATCCAACTTAAAAATTTGTATGCTCCTATTGATTACAATGGTAAATGGAATTTATAGGAGCACATTTACTTTGTGAGAAGTTTGGTTCCCCTGTACCCATGGATTTTGGCTGGAGATTTCAACTCTATCACTTTTCTAGAGGCGAAATGTGGTGAGGTGGACCATATCGAGCATTTTTCTTCTATATTCAGTGCTCATATCTAGGCCCTAAACTTGGTTGACATCAAGATAGATAATGGGATCTTTACTTAGCACAATAGAAGATGTGGGGAAGCTTCCATATTAGAGAGATTGGATAGGTTTTTGATATCTAGTTATTGAATGGGTAATAACAGAAGTGCTAGTTCTATGATTCTTGAGGGTAGGGGATTGGCCTATCAAACTCTCTACTTTGGAGTAAGGGCTAAAAAATAATCCCTCCTTTAAGTTTCAACTTATGTGGCTTCGTGATCCTAAGCTTCATGATTTCATGTGATGCTGGTGGACCACTGGCAAACCTCCTCATGGCACCACTATGTATTCCTTTATGAAGTGACTATAATTTGTAAAACATAAATTGAAGAGATGGAATAGATTGAATTTTGGGAACCTTTCCTTGGCTAAGTTGGCATCTCTTAGGAGGATGGAAGAAACTTCAAGGAATATTAGAGATCAGGGATTCATGAAGGAGCTTCTTGTTGAGGAATCTAAGGTTGCGAAAGACCTTGCTGAATGGGAACTAAGAGAAGAAATTTTTTGGAAACAAAAAGCTCGAGTAGATTGGCTTCAGTAAGGGGATAGGAACACAACCTTATTTTATAACTTAGTTAAGGCTCATCGTAATGGTAACCTGATTACCTCTCTTGTGAATTCTCAAGGTGCCCTGCTCTCTTCATTCAAGGATATTTCAGAAGAGACAAAGAGGTATTTTTCCTCTCTCTTCAAGGAGGACTCCCTGTCAGATGACGAGAATGAAAATATTATTATAAACAATATTCTAGTGATTGTTTCTAGAGAGATGAATGAGAAATTGATGGGTCCAATTTCCCTTGAGGAGTTGGAAAATATTGTATTCAAGATGAAAAAAGGAAAATCCCTAGGCCTAGATGGATTCCTGATTGATTTTTATCAAGATTTTTGGGATTTAATCAAATTTGATCTTTTGGAGGTGGTCCATGAGTCCCAAAAGAACAAACAGATGCTAAGGGCCCTAAATTCTACCTTTGTGGTGCTTATACCCAAAAAAGAGCGAGCAAATTCCTTGGATATGTTTAGGCCTATTGCTCTCTGCAATGTTGTGTATAAGATCATCACAAAAAATATTGTTGAGAGGCAGAAGATATGGTTGAGAAAAATCATATCTGAGGAGCAAGGAGGGTTTGTTGTTTTTCAAACAAATATTTTATGGGGTTGTTATTGCTACAGGATCTATTCGCTCGATGGAAACTTCTAAGGATAAAACTATGTTTAATAACTTGGACATTTCCAATGCCTATGATCGGGTCATATGGTCCTTTATTCAGAAATTTCTTGCTACTTTTGGATTTGAGGAGGAATGGATTAGATGGGTGATGAGTTGTGTTTCTTCTTCCTAATTCTCTGTTCTTGTTAATAATGAGCCATCAAAGTAGTTTGAGGCCTCAAGGATATTGAGGTAAGAAGATCCTTTATCTACTTATTTGTTTATGATTATGGCGAACGGGTTGGGAATATTCCTCAAGTCTCAAGTCATGAAGGGTCTCATTCAGGGGTGGAAGTGGGATAGTAGTTTGCCACCTCTTTCCCACCTTCAATTTGTTGATGATACTGCTTTTTTGGCAGTTTCCACTATCAAGGAAGCTGGCAATATTAGACGGACTCTTGACATATATCGTGGTGCTTCTAGACAGTTGATTAATGAGGACAAGTCTTCTATTTTCTTCTTCAATAACCCTCTCGTTATTCAATCCAGGATTGCTCACATACTAAGATTTCAAGTTGGGACTCTCCCCTTCATTTATCTTGGTATTCCAATTTCATCTCATCCTCTACCTAGATCTTCTTGGAAGTCTATGCTTGATAAGTTTAGAAGGAAGGTGAATCACTGGACTTTCATATGGCTATCCACTGCAAGTATATTGTTGCTTTTAAAATCTATTGTTCAAGATTTACCCATTTATAGATGTTTTGTACAAATAGCTCCCTCTCACTTCATCAAGGACATTGATGGTTTATCAATATAGTTTTTATGGTCTTGAAAACTTGATCAATCTAAATATATTTTGGTTAGGTGGGATTCTATATGTAGGCCGATGCAAGAGGGATGCCTTGGATTGCGATAGATAGCTCTTTTTGGGTAGGCTTTGGCTGCAAAACTTTATTGGAGATGGTGTACCTCTCAAGATCATATTTGGGCTAAAATATTATCTTGTAAATACTTGAGAGGTATTTCTGAGGCTGAGATCCCTAGAGTCATCTTAGTTGGGAAAGGTTCAGTTATCTGGGACACTCTAAAAAGAGGAGATAATTTAATCAAGTAGGGTTTGTTCTAGATTTGAAATTAGGGATAAAATGCTCTTTTTTGGGAGGATTCTTGGGATGGCCAACCTCTTATCTTGAATCAATATCCTAGGTTACATTTCCTAAGAATTTTTTTCTTGGAAGCAGGATGGTCTCATGTGGAAGACTTTAAAAAATATAGTATTTTGGAAATATGGAGATGTACCGGTGGAAAGATCCATAAGAATGGCCCTAGGGGGACTGGCCAAGGACACAAAGGTGCTTGCTCTTATTCTTATGGGTAGGCCTTGTTATTCATTGAGGGGTAAATATATTTTGGCTTGGAACCCTAATCCTAAGGGAACCTACTCGGTAGCCTATGGTTATCAGGTTCTTGATAAGCAAAAGTATGGGAGTCTTCCTGTCACTTGGTGGAAAAGGGTGTGGAACAAATTTGCCTGGCCAAACTGTAACTTCTTTCTTTGGTTGGTAGCTCGTAATAAATACCTCACTTGGGATAATGTGAGGAAGAGGGGATTTCAGGGTCCCTATTTTTGTGTCCTTTGCAGTAAGAATGAGGATGAATCTTCTCATTTATTTTTCCAATGTTCCTTTGCCAGATACATTTGGCATCGTTGGTGGAGCACTTGGAACCATCCATGTTTTCATGTGTTGTCCCTAGTGGAGTTTTGGAGTAGTTTGGGTAGACCTTCGACCAAGGCCCCCTTCCTTCGGGTGGCTTGGAATTTGGGTCATTTTTGCATCATCTGGCAAATTTGGCTCGAATGGAACCGGTGCATATTTTAGGGCAGTTATTTGGCTATTCAATAGATCTGGTAAAGGATCATATATATGGTTTAGGAAACCATCCATAGAAAATGTTATGTGGATTCTAGGGAGGAGAAGGTACAACAAGCCCTTGGTCTCTTTGGGGATGGTGTGAACTCTTCTAGCCCTAGTAGGGTTCCTTAGCTCAGTAAGAAGGTTAGGAGAGATGGTAGGTGGAGGCCACCCCCTAGAGGATTTTTAAAAATTAATATCTATGGATCGTGCAGGGGTAATCCTAGACATGCTGGCATTGGCGGTGTTGGGAGAGATTCTACTAGTGGTGTTATTTTTTTATTTTGCATTTATAAAGGTGTTCAATCCAATAATTTTATGGAAGATCTTGCAATTATTGACGCCTTGCAGAGGGGATTTTCTCTTGGCTGGCATAGAATTATCTGTGAGTCTGAATCTCAAATTATGGTTAATATTTTAAATAGTAAAACGATGGAGGAAGTTAATCGAAAGTTGGCCTCTATAGCCGTTCAGATTCTAAGAATGAGTGAAGAGTTTGAATTTATATCCTTTTTGCACATTCCAAGGGAATGGAATCTGGTTGCTGATTACCTAGCCAAAAGGGCTTCTGAGCTACTGGATCCTTGAAGTATAGATAATTGGGAGAGTATCCCATCTAGGGAATCTCAACGCCTATGGGAGTTGATCCACAAGGATGTACAAACTTAATGTGGTTTTTTCTTGTTGTATTTTTTGGGTGTCATTCTAGTCTAGTGTTTTTAGCCTATTTGGATGTTTATTTGAGTCCTAGTTGGAAGCTCAGTTGTACTCTGTAATCCAAAATTTTTATCAATAATTTTTTACCCCTTTATTTAAAAAAAATATAATTTCATTATTCAAAAAATTTAACAAAAAAGTTTTATAATATTATTTTATTTTATTTGTTATTAATTATTATAATAAACTCCTTTTATACAAATGTAATATCTATCTATCTACCTATCTATCTATCTATATATATATATATATATATATATATATATATATATATATATATATATATATATATATATATATATATATCTATTTATCTATCTATATTGTAGACATGGAAAATTGACCCACCAAAATGAGTCAATTCTTCCTTAGACCCTGATCCAGCCACCCAAGCTTACCAAGCACAAATTTGGGGCCTTTTTGCCTTTTACTTTTTCCTTGTTTCCTTAGCTTTACCAAATTTGCACTTGGTCCATATGGGGCGAGAAGTAGCAGTTTTTCTCACAACAACCCCTACCCTCATAGGCCCATTTTGGGGTCAACCCTTTCTTGTGGTGAAATTTTATTTTCCCACGCACTTTTCCCTCCAAACCTCTTATAAATAGAGTATTATATTCCCCATTGACTCACTCATTTTCTCATGTTAACAAGTGCCCTTCTACTATAAGTTGTTTTGATGTTTTGTGCTTTGGTGTTTGCTACCCTTAGGGATTAAGTGCAAGAGTCTTGAAAATTGGAGATATCAACCATATTAGAGTGCTTCTTCCACATCTTAATTACTCCTTGCTTTATCCATCAGCTTATTAAGTTTTGCAAGTCTATTTTTTGCTATTTTACATTATATTTTTAAATTTTTTAGGACCTAAAAAGGGTATCTAAACAAGATTCATATCTCACCCATACAAGGCATAAATTTGGTAAGCTAGATTCATGCTCCCATTTTATAGGGTATGAATTTGGTAAATTATGTCTTGGGAGCAAGTTTCACACTCTAAAACATTGATTTTACATATGCATTTTAGTGTTTTTCTATGTCCACCCTATGTACATTATATTTCATTATTATCTATCTATTTCACTCTATTTGTGCATGTTCCAAATGTCAAATATGATTTTGATTTTAAACAGTCAGCTAAAAAGACCAAGGGGGATTGATTTTTGCACCTCCAAGCTTAGTCAAATAGTGTCCTAAGCAAACACCCAAATATTGATCAAATTTTTGTAGGAATTTTGATACTAGATATGCAAAGAATTACTAAAAGATCAAGAACTGATTTATTTATTCCATAGGATCAACTTTGTATAAATAGTAAAGTTGATCAATGTGAGTCATTGGATTACAACAACTCAACAAATCTAAACTAGTCTAAATTGAGAGTTCACTTCAAGTAAGACTATCCTAGTATAACTTAAGAGAACAAATATTTATTCTAACACCCCCCCTTAAGTGATACTAGGGGTGTAAAAAATATGAGTCCCGAAGCAAGGCCTGATGAGGTACTCATGTACAATGAACTCCTATAGAAGAGATGGTGAAAAAACCCATGGGAAAAACCATATTTCAAGCAACATCAAAAGAAGAAAAAGAAGAAGAGGCATGTCTTCAGATGGTGAACATTATCCTCTGATGAACAACTAAAAAGAAATGAGTCCCGAAAACAAGGTCTAATTAGGTACTCATGTACAATGTATTACATACAATAAGAAGAAGAGAGAGGTGAAAACCTCCTTGCACCCTTCTAATGCATTTGATTAACTCCAAGTTTCTCTCACAATTGAATGTAACATGAAGAAGGGAAGGATTTAGTGAAGATATCTGTAATTTTAATTTTCTATGAGAATGTACTCCAATTTTAGATCCTCTTGTTGAATATGTTGTCAAATGAGGTGCATGTGAATCTCAATGTGCTTGGTGCACTGATGTTCCACTGGATTGTAGGAAATATAAATTATGCTCTGACTGTCACACCAAAGGATAATGGGTTTGTTATGGAAAAAATTGAATTACCTTAGTATCTAACGAAGCCAAAGAGCTTCTTGATTGGCTAAAAATGGTGCCCTGTATTTTGCCTCTATGGATGATAAAGCTCTTGCCTATTATTTTTGCATGACCAAGAAATAGGTGAAGAACCAAGACAAAAAACATAGCCAAATGTGGAACATCTATATTCAAATAAACCTACCCAATCAGAATTTGTGTAACTCTTGATATCCATGGATCCATCCTCATATAAGAGCCCAAAGTGAGTAGTTCCTTGCAAGTAGTAGAGGATTCTCTTGGCTGCTTTCCAATGACTGAAATGAGGTTGATGTGATAATCTAGATATTAAGCCAACATCATATGAAATATTTGGGTTAGTATGAGTTAGGTATAATAGAATTCCTACAAGTTGTCTATAGAGAGTAGCATCATATAGAGGGGACTTGCAAGAAATACTTAGAGTTATTCTAGACTGAAAATTTGTGGAAGAAGGCTTACAATCAGTCATATTAAACCATTGAAGAAGTCTAGAGTATATTTTTGTTGACATAATGAAATTCTTGCATTTGTTTGAGTTATCTGAAACCCAAGGAAGGAATGGGTTAAACCTAGATCAGCCATCTCAAATTTCTCGAAAAGGGAGTCTTTGACAGTTTGGATGTGATAAGTGGCACTACTAATGAGTAGTAGATCATAAACATAGAGAAAAATTATGGTGATGTTTTATTCATCCCTCAAAAAGTAGACTGTGGCATCAGACTCACAATGATAAAACCTTGAGGATAGAAGGAATGAGTCCATTTTTTCATACCAAGCTCTAGGATCCCGTTTGAGTCCATAGAGAGATTTCCTTAGTCTACAAACAAGTGAGGAGTCTTGAATAAATCTAGTAGGTTTTTCCATGAATATTTAATATTTTAAGTCACCATGTAAGAAAGGACTTTTAACATCCATTTGAAATATTGGCCATTTTTGAGAAGCAACAAGTGCAAGAACCAATCTTATAGAATCCATTTTTGTAACTAGTGCAAAGGTTTTAGAATAATCAATGCCTTCAATTTATGAAAAAACTTTAGCTACTAAGGTAGCTTTGTGTTTGTCAATCTCTCCATCAGGTCCATACTTAGTTCTGTAAATCCATTTACAGTGAACCGATTTCCTTCCTTTAGGTTATGGGACTAGATCCCAAGTTTTATTTTTGATTAAGGAAGAGAATTCATTCTCCTTGGCATCATACCATTCTTTTATATCAGTTTCTTCTTTGAATGATTGACAATCTTTTGAAATGGATTGACAGATAAGACTAGAACCTACAAAGTTGCTTAATCTAGATGATGGAAGATTTTATATGTAAGGAGTGGCTGCTTGAACTATGGTGTGGGACCATTTAGGCATTTTGGAAGGATTAATGGATGTGGTAGGACATTGAGGAGGAGTTTGAATAATGGGATCCTCATTTTTGTCATCTATCTCAAGGATAGTATCTTCGCTATATTGGGGCTCAAATGTTGATATGGCTCGAGATAATTATTTTTGGAAGATGATTGAGGATCTTTATGAGGGAATGTTTCATCAAATTGAAAAATTTTATGAAAAAATACCTCATGATTTGTGGCATCAAGGAGCCTGTAGGCTTTCATTTCCTTGTAATAACCAACAAAGATAAGTTGCTTGCTAATTTTGCCTAGAGCCTTCGTCTTTTTCTTTGGGATGTGTTCCCAAGTAGTACACCCAAAAACTTTAAAATGATACATCAGGTTTGGAGTCAGTCCATGCTTTTTCGAGATTCAAATGGACAAGAGATTTATGAGGTGTGTGATTTTGAATATATTTTTCATAGTTAATATCTTCAGCCCAAAAAATTGTTGGAATATCTCTTGAATGGAGCATATAGTTTACCATTTATTTCAAAGATCTATTTTTCCTTTCTACAATACCATTTTGCTGAGGATTATGGGAGACTAAATTTTTATGAATTATTCCATGAGTTGATAGGAATATGGAGAACTCATTATTAAATTATTCTCCCCAATTATCTATATGAATTTGCTTGATTTTATAATTGGCTTGATTTTCAACTAAGGCTTTGAATATTTTAAAGTGGGATAGCACATCACTTTTGTCTTTTAGAAAGTAGACCCAATTTCATCTTGAAAAAACATCAAGGAAGGTTAATGCATATTTGCTCCTTTGAAATAAGGCTTTGGTAATACCATCAAGTCACTATGGATTAACTCTAGAGGGGATGAGGCATTTTGAGAACTACTTGGGTGAACAAAATTTTTTGATGTTGTTTACCAAGAGCACATCTAGGGCATACTCCATAAATAGAAGAGACTTTTGGTAACCCTATTACCATTTCATAAGTATTCAACTCTTTTAGATAGTTATAATTGAGATGTCCAAACCATTCATGCCAAATTTTTCTCTCAAGAGCTCCATGTGCAACAAAATAGGAGACTCTATATGAATTTGTGAATCCATTGAAGTGAAATAGGTGAGTTTTATGATCAATATCTCCTTTTTCTATGAGAGAGTGAGGTTATTTAAATTATCTTATTTCAACCCCTATTGGTGAGAATAGAAATTTTTTGCCCTTTGAAAAAGTACAAATATGATAGATGGATACAATATTTGTTGCTATATTTGGGACATAGAGAACATTATTGATATAACCACCATCAATGGATATGTTACCTTTTATTTTGAAAAGGATAAAGGATGAGTCACAAACTTCTATGCTACAATTTGAGCTGGAGGAGATTGAATAGAATGACTCATGTGAAGAAGTCATACGATGAGTTGCACCTAAATATAGAACCTAGTATTTTGATGGAGTTTTTATATTTTTGCCTTGAACATTTAAGGCTTTTTCTATCTACTTCTTGATGTATGTTTTGTGATCCTTCATTGTTGCCTCTAGTTGTTGTAGTCCTTTCCAACATTTGTTCACAGAGTGTCCATACTTTTTGTAATGTGTACAAGTTATAGGGCCTCTTTCTTTCTTTTTAAAAATTTCTTTAGTGGAGGTGGATGCTACTAATGCTTTTGAGGAAGAGAGAGATCTCATATTTTGTAATTTTTGTTTCCTCTCTAGTTAGCCTATTACAAAATTCCTCTAAAGAGGGCATTTTAAAACTTGTACCAAGTGCATATTTTGTAGACAAAAAGTGGTGGAAAGAATTTGAAACACTCCATTTAATTTAGAAAGAATAATATAGATGCATTCTTATTCTATTTTATTCTTGCCACTGCCTTTTAGTTGAGTGAGGACTTATTTAAATTTGGTGAGAAAGTTAACAATATTATTGAAGTCTTTAGGACATAATGTTTTTAATTCTACCTCTAGGTGTATTGACCTTATTTGATCCACTTTACCAAACAAGTTATTTCATTTTTCATCAACTTTCCAATGGGGTTTTACATTCTGAAATGTGAAACCATAAGCTTTCATTTACATTTGTGCTTATAATACCCATTGTTTCATACATCTTCCCTTTATGAACAAATATCTCATATTATTTTTCAAATTCAAGTTGTTTCTCTTCTAGCAAGTATGTGACCCATTTTTGAAAAATAAGATTTATATACAAACATAATGGTAAATATTTTTCTTACTACTTTTTTTATAAATTGTCTTATAGGATTAAGTACACTTTCAATCAAATATCATTCCCCTGGATCTAATTTTGTCATACGACTAGTAGCTTTTATCAGTCATCTTCTCCTAGTGCAAAATTTATATTGATATTCCTTTTCTATATTTTATTTCCTTGTGATGTCTCTCATTATATTATAGCTTATATAGTGTCCCATTTTGTAATTTTTTCTATCACATTTTCTATGTCCAATCATTGTACACTTTATCCAAATCTTACTTTAAGCGTGGGATTTGGTTAATATTTTCAATTGAAATGTACTTTCATAGGATTTCCATACCATGGACATATCTATTATGGGTCATATTACCAAAATTTTCAAGAATAGAGAGCAATATTTAAACCATAAGTAGGTATTTATCAAGCACATGCATACTAGGTTATCTAACATATTAGCCCACAACAACAAAGCTATTATGATATGTTTTAGTCATACATATTCCTTCCAATGTGGTCAATAGATTAACCACTTACTCATATTATATAAATAATAAAAATATTCTAAAAATTTGTAACTTTTAATAATAATAAATTTTTGTTTTAATATGGACCACTATTTCTCTATTTTATCTCCATAATGTATCTCAATGACTTTTGACCCACTAACATCTTAACATGATGTTTTTCCTTGTAGATTTTAATTTTATATGTCACACAAAGAAATTTTAGTCTTTTGTGATCACACCTTTTTAGCTAATATGATTATAATTAAATCTAATAGGAGATATTACCGGTAGACAGCTTTCTCACATGGTGCATGATCTTCGAAAGGTCAGGCAACAAATAGTGATGAGCAATTTTAAGATTTTATTACTTCTATTTCTTTCTTAGAAGACACAATGGAAGACATGCCTAGATCTTCACCATATGATAGACTCTCCCAAATATAGCTATAATATTTTTGTTGCTATTAGATTCTATTCTTATGTATATTTATATGTATTCTTATTGATGCTTTACTCCTTATCCACCTCATTTTGTTTTTTTCTCTAGTGGATAGTGTTAGAAAATGTATAATATCTAACTTTAAATAAATCTATTAATAGTCATTATATACTGTTTGTACACCCTATAACATAGATCCATATTCATTATTATTTATATGTTATATTTACACAAAAAAAAATCACTTGACAAACACATGCAAGCTACCCAAAACTCTATAATTTTAGAGCAATCTCATTCTTAGTCATAAATATCTATTACAAATATATCAACATATCAAAAAAAAAAAAAACAAACATAAACCCTAATGACTTGATGTTTGAATAAAATAATAACACACTTTAAAAAGTGCACTACAAATGATGAGAAGTATTTTGTAGAACCTTAGACATGACTTAAATGAAACATATTTATTAAAAAAATGTATAATCAATTATTTGATAGATAATTTGAATTAAGTTTTTTTTTGTAAAAAAGTTTCATTCCTAACAATTTTAAATACTTAAAAAAATAATATCACAAAATAAATTTATTTTTAATTAAATTTTGTTCTTATTTTAATTATTAAGATTTAAATTTAAATGAAATAATTATAATATTATAATTAAATAAATTAAACTTTTATTTTTAATATAATTAATTTTTTTATAAGCCCAAATTATATTTGAAATAAAATATAAATAAACTTTAATTTTTTCTTGTCTTATTTTTATTTTTTTCTCTTATTTTAGACCATGGTTATGCACATTGGTATAGAATATTGATACATATTATTTTTGTTCTCTTCTTTTATTCTAGATCATGGTTATGCATATTGGTATAGAAGATTGATACAAATTGTCACATAGACCAATTCAAATTGTAACACAAACTCAAAGTTTTTGGTGAAAGGCATTTAGGTTAATAGGTTTTTATGTGGAGTTTGAATAAATTAATTTTTTTTTTTGAATGAAAAGACCTTATATTAATTGGAAATAATCACTTTCATACAAAAATGTTGGGTGGAATTAACACACCCCGTGGAACACACCCAAACAAATTACAGGATCACATGAATCAACTCAAATCAGGGACAAATGTATGCAGTTACTGAGTAAAGAAAAGAAGACAAAACAGGGACAACTGTAGGCAGTTACTGGATCAATTGGAATCAAGCGAACATCCCATCCACTAGAGGTGCGAAAGTGGACTACAATGGAGACCAATGATGCTAAGAAGTTGGAGCAGATAAATGATCTCTTCGACCACTACGAGAACGAGCTGAAGGTGAGCCTGTGCGAGAGAAGCCACGAGTTCTGGACACATGGTTGTTGGAAGGAAGTCGGATAACAGAGCAAGGTGCATTAGCCCAATGATCCAGAAGTGGTCTAAGATATTGCAGCTCCACCTGAACTTTCTCCACCTGAGTAAGGATATGTAACCAACAATCATAGAAGAGAGCATATCTAGCAGCAATAGAGAAGGAGGTAGAAGCCTCATGTCTCCCAAAGATAATATTATTTCTTGTTTTCCAGAGATGGTATAAAATACTAAGATGAAAAATATGCCAAAATTCGTTGAGGGGAAGAGAAAAATCTAGGGGATCCCCAAGTATTGCATTAACCCAAGAACATTGCTCCAAAGAAAAGGAATTGAAAAAAGAAAGAACCCAATCCCAAGCATTTTTGGCTGTTTGACAAGCCCAGAACACATGAACAAAATTGTCAGGACCTCTACAAAAATCACAAATAGAATTAGCAACCCCCATATATTGTAACCTATGACCAAGGGGAAGGCCTTGATGTAATAAACTCCAGGCAAAAAAAACAATGCTTAGGTTCAAGATAGGGCTCCAAAACCACAAAAAACCGAAGGCTCCATCTAGATTGAGAAGACACTAGATCCCAACGGTGGTTTAAAGTATCAACCAGAGGAGAATGAGGGAACAACATATGATACCCTAAAGAAGGTTTATATTTCACTAGAGGAGTATGATTAGGTCAACACCAATCAGATGACCAATGCTGTGGAAAGTTCTTACCAAAATGTAGCCAAATAGAGAAAGGAGTGTTGTCGAGAACCACATCAAAAGTTGCTCGATCATCTGGATTAAGACCAAACTTCTAGCAAAACTGATCCCAAGAATACCAATGCTTGGTATGAGCATCAAAGAAATCTGAAAATGTTACAATACCCTTTTTGAAGAAGCATAATGCTCTGACCCATTGAACTTGAGCCAAAGGTAGGCCCTCTAAATTGACTACAGGAGACCACCAAGGACTTAGAGTGGATATAGAAGCTCCGATAGATTTATCTTTACCCTGCCATTGGAGCCTGGGTTTGAAAGCTTCCCATGCCTTCCAGATACTTTGCATCACAAAAGAACCTGTAATTTTAAATGGGGCTGGAGATGTCAAAATGGTTTGTAAGGTCAGGCCCCGCCACCCTTTCCTCCCAAAGGGTAGGCCAGAAGAGATGCAGTGCCGTACAAGAACTTTCCAAACTTCATCACCCTAAAGTGCCCGAAGAATCCATTTAGCACATAAAGAAAACCCCTAGAAATGATAGTTAAATAAACCCATACCCCCTACCTTTTTAGGAAGACAACAAACATCCCATGCCACTCTATGAAACCCCTATTTTTGTTTGTTTGAAGCCCAAAGAAAATCCCGCAAGAGCTTGTCCAACTTTTGATAACAATTTTTAGATGGGACCCAACAAGAAGAGTAATAGACATGTGTAGAAGCTAGCACCTTAGAGCAAACTTGAAACTTACCAGCCAAGGAAAGCTTTTTAGTAGACCAGTCACCCAACTTCTTCTCAATTTTTTGGACAACCATATTCCAAAGTTGAGCAGGAGAATCCTGGAAGGCAAAAGGAATACCCAAGAATTTGAATAATTCTCCTGGTTGGATCTAATGCCAAGAGTAAGAAGCTAACCACTCAGGAAGTGGCGTGGGATCTTGTCTATAACAAGATGTTTTCTTCCACTGAATGTTAGAACCAGATGCTAAACAAAAAGTCTCAAGGCATTGTAAAGTCATAGTGACTAACTGCTCATCTTCATGTAATGTCAAAAAAGAATCATCAGCAAAATGGCCATTCACCATTTGAAGAGAGGAAGCAGGTAAAGAAATACCTTTAATAATTCCTTGTGAAGTTTTATGGGCTAAAAGGTAGCCAAATGCTTCAACAGCTAGAATAAACAGGGAAGGGGCTAATGGGCAACCCTGTCGGACAAAGCGAGCCAGTTGAATACCAGCAGAGTGTTGGCCATTCATTGTGAGGACTGCAGAAGCATCATAAAATAACATTTTAATAGATTGCACAAAATAGGGGCCAAAGCCAAGAGCCTGGAGGAGGGAAATAATGAAATTCCATTCAATACGATCATAGGCTTTTTCAAAGTCAAGTTTGATAAACAGAGTATCCTGTCCATAAGTTCTAGCCCATTCCATGCCTTCCCAGATAGCAAGCACATTGTCCAAGATATACCTCGCCCTTAACAAACCTTGTTTGCTCGGTCGGATGAGAAGAGGTAAAATAGGCTAAAGTTTTAAGGCTAAGGCCTTAGCAATGATCTTGTAACTTACATTCAGTAAGGTAATGGGGCGCCAGTTGGTTATAAGTTCTGGGTCTCCAAGCTTGGGGATAAATTTGATATTTCCTTTATTGATGAGGTGTCCTAAAGACCCAGATATCATAGCTTCTTGATAGACATGTAACAGATCAGAACCAAGCATATCCCAAAATTCTTTGTAAAATTCACAAGGGAAACCATCAATACCAGGAGCCTTATCATTAGCCATGTGAGACAGGGCATTCTTCAAATCTTCCAGGGTTAAAGGTGCATCACAACAATCTCGATGATCCATCGAGAGCTTTTGAGGAACAACTGCACAACAATCATCAAGAGATTTTTTTCTCGCAGAGGTGAGAGGCTGAGAAGCAAAAACTTTTTGATAGTGTAACACAAAAGTATGAATTATATCAGGTAAATTAGTGAACCCGATTCCCTCAGATTGAATGGCTTGAAACTGTGTGGAATGAATAGGGAGCCGGAGGTGCTTGAAGAACTCCTTAGAAACCCTATCACCAATTGCAATCCAATTCAGTCGTGCTCTGAGTTGAGCACCTCTAGCTTCATACAACTCTGCCATATGAATTTCATGCTGAAGAGTAGCAGCATGTGCCTGGTATGCAGAGTTGAAAGGATTAGCTTGCAGATGGAGAGTATCTTTGATTAACTCATTCTTTAAAACTGAATTTGCTTTCCTCCTTATTTTAGCCACATCCTTGCCAAGGATGCAAAGAACAATAGTAGTACGAGAGATAGCATCATTCCACCACTGAATCCAGCCTACCGCGCCAGAGGGTCGAGGAACAACATTCAAAATTCTATGGATATGAGCTTTCATGGAGACATGTTGTAGAAAGGAATTATTAAAATAAAACTAAGAGGAAAAAAACCTAGCAGGAGCTTGATCTTGGGTGATAGCAAATAAAATTGGAGCATGATCAGAAAGAGTGGTAGCTAGCAGGGTCATGACAAAGGGGTGACCAAGAGAAATTCGGGTAAAGTGAAAACTAGAACTCTCTGAAAGCATGGCACGATCCAATATTTTCAACACCCTAGCATCATCAACCTAAAAATTAGACCAAGTATACCATTGAGAATTGGAGAAAGCATCTGGAGAACACCCAAAGTTAGGATCATATAGACTAAGTTTACTTTTCATAAAATACCAAGCCTCTCGTTCTCCGACACACCAACGCATAGGGGTTCGACTCAGCTTATCAGATGGTTTTTCAACCATATTAAAATCCCCACACATAACCCAAGTAGCAAAATGTAGAGAGAAAGCAAGCCACCGCCATAAAGCACATCGCTCTGAAGCATTATTAGAGGCATAAACATTAATAATGCCAAATGGTTTCCCAGCCAATTCCAGCAACACCCAAACAACTTGATTAGAAGGGTCAACTCCCCAAGACACCACATGCGAGTGCCAATTGGGGGAAATGATAACTATAGCACCACCTTTTCCAGGTTCATGATTTGTGTAAAAAAATGGACCACGCAACCAAAGAAAATTGCAGGTACAATCTAACATGAAATCATTGATCTTAACTTCTTGCAAACAGACAAAGTCAAATGTACCATAGATATGAGCAGCATTATCAATCACATCCCGGACCATATATTTTTGGACTCGGACATTCCAAGAAAAAAATATCATTTCATGAGTACTGATGAATCCCCCAATGCTTTGAGGGACTCAAAAGGATTATCATCATCAAAAATAGCAACCTGCAGGGGCCCATCAATCACACATCGTTTCTCAGAAGGAGCATCAAACAAACGTCTTCTCGGGCTACGGGACCGCCGAATGTTAGCACGATTAAACTCATCTGCTGATCTGGGAGAAAGAACAGTGGTACCAACAAAATCCTGCTGAGTAGAAACATCATCAGAATGAGAAGGGAGAGGAGTAGACGACTGTTGGGGTTGAGGACAGGGTTGTGGATGGGGTGGATGTGGGGGTTGAGGACGGGGTTGTGGATGGGGTGGCTGTTGGGGATGTTGACGGGGTGGTGGAGGGGGTGGCTGTGGGCGTTGTTGTTGGGGTTGTTGTGGGGGATGACGATTGCGACGATTAGAAACCACATGCTAGTCCGCATCACCACTGGTACCAAAAGGGCTAGGGTTACCCAGGGTTGCAGAGGTAGATGGATCAACAAAGGGAGAAGCAGATTTATTCTAGAACTGACCAGCCATAAGAGGGCATGCACAAATTTTATGCTGAGAGGATTGGCACCTATAGCAGGTATTCGGGAGATTTATGTACACAATCCTCTGAGTAATAGTATTATCCCCAATATGAATATCGATCTCTTCATCAAGATCTTGAGTAAGATCAACCTTGACACATACTCGCTTGGTGGGACGGGCCTTAAACCACTTGTCAGGCTCAAAACAAACAAAGGTGCCGATGTTCTCTGCTATGGTACGCAGATGCTTCCATAAAGGAATGGGAAGGCCAAGAAATTCAATCCAAACTGGAACATCTGAGGCTCCCTCCTCAGTAACAGAAAAATCTCTGTTATAGGCTTGCAGAATTAACAAAGAGTTTCGAACAATCCAAGGACCCCGATTGAGCACCTTCTCGGCATGAGCAGGATTAGAAAATTGGAAAAGGAAATACCCTTTGGTGAGATTGGACACAGAATCAATCTTAACACCATGAGGATGCCAAACTTGACTTACCCAGGACCACAACAAAGTGTCATTAGGAATTCTACCCAGAAAATATCCTATTAGGGTATGATTCTCAAACCATTGATAGGAATCAACAAATTCATTCACAGGAATACAAGCAGTGGGCCGATAATTTTTACCTGGAGTTTGACCTTGAGCAGGAACTTCCTGGGATGCTTGTTGGGTGCCATTATGATGTCCAACTACTATAAGCTCAAGGGATGTTGGAGAGGGAGCGTTGGCGGAAATTAGAAGAGGGTGGACTACCGCCCTAGGCGGCGAAAATGCAAGAGGTGAACTCAGAGCAAACCAGCTTCAAGATGATTGACATGCAAGATGTAGGATGCTTGAGGCAGAACATGCAGGGAACAGAGAACATGTAGAACATGTAGAACATGCAGTAAAATATTTTTTGTTTGGTAAGTAATGTAAATTTATAAATTGTCTTACAACTATTTATAAAATAGGTAGATTTAATGATAAAGATTTAAAATTTTATATAAAAAAAAAAATCATTCTTATAAATAGAGTTATATGTCATACTTATTCTCATAACTAAAATATAGTTAAATAACCATATATGTATATATATATATATAATATACATTAACAAACAACATTTTCTATAAAAAATAAAATCATTTCATATAACCTATATCTATAAAAACTCCTTTCCTCAAAAACCATGGGTGCTTGAAAAGCAAGTTTCAGATCTTTCTCCACATCTATTGTTCAGTTGTCAATTTAAAATTGAAAGGTAAACTTATCTTTTAATATATATATTTATACATAAAAAAATTGGTAATGCGATTGGATGTTGCTTCTATAAACCCTACACTACTGGGTAAAAGTTGAAGGACCCGGATCTTGTAAGGTATCTAATTGAAACAACCAACTACAAACACTAAACTGCTATCATCCAACCTATCTAGTATACTATAAAATCTGTAGAGGAAAGTGGTGGGCAATAGGAACTTCATCATCAAATTATTAGGAGCTTTTTCGTGTTGCATGTGATTAGACGTTAATGGAAAAGGAGGGGCCACAAACAATGTGTTATTCTAGATACTGAAGACCTCATTCACTTTCTTCAGGTAAAGATCCAGAAGACCATCATAAGCCCTAACCCACCTTCCAAGATTTTCCACACCCAGAAGACCATCATAAGCCCTAAACCACCTTCCAAGATTTTCCACACCACCTACCAAGAATGAGAAAATATGAGCACAGACAAACAAATTCAGCCTAACCCGCCTTCCAAGATTTTTCACACCTTCTACCATGAATGAGAAAATATGAGCACAGACAAACAAATTCAGTCAAACTAAAAGCGAGTGTTGGAAAGGTGACTGAAAATCTACAATGTACCTCTTTTTGAGAGCATTCCACGTAACACAATCGGCCTTGACCCACCCTCCAAGATTCTCCACATTGTAGACTTGTTTACTCATCCTCACCCATACGCTATGGTGTTTTCCTTCTTAAGTTGTGTTTACATTGACTTGTTTACTTTCATTTTTATATATGTCGTACTTATATGCAAAATATTGACAAGCAAGAGTGATTTATCAACAAAGTCTTCAGACAATTTTTACCGTTTTAGTAAACTAGGGTTAAACTCTAAACTCTTACTTTGAAAGTCCATCGTCGGCTTATTGAGAATTTTAATGACTTTTATATAACATAAATAAACAAGCAACCACGTTTTGGAAGATAGTGTACATACAAATTTGTTCATCATTTATCAAAGAATGAAACATTAAAAACTAAAAAATATTACACATTTTACACAAATGGTTTGCTTGTATATTGTTGAAGAATTTTTAAAAACATAATAAATATGTTAAACACATAAGCTCACTAGAATTAATATTATTTATAGATAATATTAATTAAAATAATATTTTTAGTAATATTATACATCTCTTTATAATTATAATTAAAAAATTATTTAATAAATTATTTATTAATAAAAAATATTTGTTTAATTTATAAAATGAAATATTTTTATAGCATCCCAAAGTGGGGAAAAGGTAAAATTATATATATTTAAAGAACTAGTTTGAATTATAAATCCATGTCAATATGTTTTTAACATTCTCTCTTAATCATCACATGGAGTAACCAGTTTGCATCATTTTCTTCAATATATAATCATCACATTGCTTCAATCATAACATAATTTACATGAAAACCACCTTTTAAAAATTCATCCCATTTCACATAATAAACATGAAGGTGTCTCCTTGTTCCCACTTACTACATCTAAGGTAAATGAGAGTTCTCTTATTCCACTCCCACATGGAACATATGATGACCATAAGATTCATCCCTATATAATTTAATTATAATGTCTTTAAAAATTACTTATAGAGGACCAAAATAGTGACCATAGTTCATTTTTATTTCAAGTATAACAAAGTGCATGAACTATAAAAAACCAATGCCAATAACAAACCATCATTCTTTCTATTGCTTTTCTTTAATTATCTTATTTCATACTAGTATCTTCATAAATTTTATGACACATTGATTTCCAAGAAAATCCCCTTGGTTGAGTCATACAACTATTAGGAGACATGTTTCACACTTATTGACCATCACCTATACCTCCATGACATTACCATAGATATAAAATATCAAACATATAGGTTAATTAGCAACAATATGATATTTTTGTGATCTAAGATACCCCTTAAAGTATTGTTGGACATACAAGACATCCCATAAGTTACTTGAAATCATCATACAATGATGTAAGTCAAAATTCAATGTCAAGTAATAGATATTCACACGTGATACAATGTCAAGTTTATCAATAAATTTTGGAATAAATAGAAAACACATTACCCAACAAAGAAAATTAAACATCATATAATTATAACATGATATTGAAAGGTTCCCTTAAATATCAAATAATTATAATAAAAAATAAAGTATTTTCTTCAACCAATGAAAAAATGGTTGAACTTGGGAAGGTTTAAATACCCAAATTTCAAGTGACCTTATTTCATGGTTAGAGAATAGAACGCAAGGTTAATTATTATAATATTATAATAAATCCCCTTATAGAAGATGTATTATAGCCCATAATAAAACAAATAAATGAATAGAGTACAATGAGAGACTAAATTGTAGTTTATCACCAAATATTTGAATAATTATTACAAATATTTTTTGACAATTATATATTTGTTATTTAGAAATATTTAAAGTTGGACATCCACAATGGAAGTCTACATTTTTAAATACTTAACTCATTTAATTTGATCCCATAAAGTTCTTACAATAAAATCTTTATTTTGGTTGTCTCTATAGACAAGGATTTTTGCATTCATATTAATTTTTTTTTTTGGGAACTACTTACACATGTTAAACATTATATTATGTTAAATATTAACTTCTTAACTATAATAATAAATTGCCAAAGGGTCCTTGGTTCAATGGTTGGACAAATAGTTGACATAGCCACACCAAGGTTCAAATCTGGCAACAGAAAATAGCTCAATATGACTAGATTGATATAAAAGGGATAAGGAAACCCTTTCAAAACTATAATAATAAATTGTATAATACTTTAATTTTTTAAATATAATTTTAGACTCTGCTAGGGTTTGATGAAGAAAACTACTATGCGGGGATGGTAGCAACTTCTGGAGGAGGTCTAAAAAATTGGAGGAATATCGTGATGGCATCGGGTTCGACATAGAGAGTGCATGCTCATGATGTTTTTTCATTTGAAAATGACTGGAAGGAACAAGATTTTATAGTGCATGTCGGGAACCGCTTGTTAAAGAACAATGGATGTTTGGAATGATGTGAAGCCAGGGCAGTTCTAGTGGTTCAACCAGACTCGATGGCGGAATATGTGGAGTATCTAACCAAAAATGCCCTTATTGGGAAATTTTTGGGCATCCAAATTTCTCTCCCCTTTGTGGAGGCTTTGGTCAGGAAGACTTGGAATCCTAAAGACGATGTGGAGGTGATGTTGAGTGCGAACAACTATTTTATGGTGGTTTTCTATTGTATTGCAAATCGTAACAAAGAATTTGAAGGGGGTCGTTATTTCTATAACCAAGTTGGACTCTTTCTTAAACCCTGACATGTGGGATCAACCCATCATAGGAGCGGTCATCACAGGTTCTAGTATGCATCCGGCTTCCATGACTCCCAATAGAATTTTGGAGAACTGATATCTTGCATAAGATTGCCCTTCTACTTGGGAATCCGGTTGGACCATCACAACAGACAATGGATAAAAAGGTAATCTATGTTGCTCATATTTGTGTTAAAATTGACTTAAATAATCCTATTCCATATTCTATTGAAATACAATTTGGATCAACTACATGGGTTCAAAAACTTGACTATGAAGCTCTTCCATTTTGTTGTCAGATTTATCGTGAATATCGCCACCTGTAAATAAAATGCCCTAAGTTTGTCCCACCTGTGGCTTCAAATCCTGGGCCCTCTTGATCTAGAAAAAATTTGGATAAAGGAAAAGCCCCGATAAAGGAAGGGAAACGGGATAAGGAAGGTTTTGTTCCAGTAAAAAAAGGACGAAGGGTAAACAAAGACCTTAAGGATAGCCAGCCATATGGTCTACTCAATCCATTTGAAATATTAGATGATCTTGACCAGTGCATGGAGATACCTAAAATGTCACTACCTGATGCAAATATAACAAGTCTGAATCAAATCTCTTCTTGAGGGGGAACTTAAGGAATCATATCTAGGGGGTTTAAATGAAGAACAAAGGACTTTGGATCTTATTATAGGGGACATGAATGGGTATAACCCTATAAGGGAAACTATTTTGGAAAGTGGTACAATTTTAGTTATGCCCTCTCCTACTCAGGCACTAATGCAATCATCCTTGGACTGGAAAACTCCTACGGTATTGGGATTGCAGCAGAAAATAATTTAAAAAAGTTTTTAGGATAAGAATATGAAGGTGGGTCATAATAAGGACCAGGATAAAATTAAGTTAATGGGGGAGACTTTGGTGGAGTCAGGCTTGGTGAGAACTTTGGACTCCCATTTTTATAACCTCCAAAAATGATTATCCTCTCATGGAATGTAAGGGGGTTGAATAGCATCCCTAGATAAAAAGATGTTTGTGATTTGGTTTGTGTGCATTCTTTGGATGTGGTGTTTATTCAGGAGACTAAATTGGCTATTGATAGTATGTTCAATATTACTCCCAAGTTGTTGAGAAGGGAGTAATGCTAGTGTATTGGTGCATGTAGATATGTTGGTGGTGTCGCTTGTTTATGGGATCCGGTTAAGATATCCCCTCTTACTTGGATTTCTAGCAGATGGTCTATTTCGATGGTCATGCATGATAATGAATCTGGTGAAACCATCCTACTTACAAATTTGTATGCTCCTATTGATTACAATGGTAAAGTGAATTTATGGGATCACATTTACTTTGTGAGAAGTTTGGTTCCCCTGTACCCATGGATTTTGGTTGGAGACTTCAACTCTATCACTTTTCTAGAGGAGAAATGTGGTGGGGTGGACCATCTCGAGCCTTTTTTTTTTATATTCAGTGCTCATATCCAGGCCCTAAACTTGGTTGACATCAAGCTACATAATGGGATCTTTACTTAGCACAATAGAAGATGTGGGGAAGATTCCATCCTAGAGAGACTGGATAGGTTTTTGATATCTAGTTATTGAATGGGTAATAACATAAGTGCTAGTTTTATGATTTTTGAGGGTAGGGGATTGGCCTATCAAACTCTCTACTTTGGAGTAAGGGCTAAAAAATAATCCCTCATTTAAGTTTCAACTTATGTGGCTTCATGATCCTAAGCTTCATGATTTCATGCGAGGCTAGTGGACCACTGGCAAACCTCCTCATGGCACCGCTATGTATTCCTTTATGAAGTGACTGTAATTTGTAAAACATAAATTGAAGAGATGGAATAGAATGAATTTTGGGAACCTTTCCTTGGCTAAGTTGGCATCTCTTAGGAGGATGGAAGAAACTTCAAGGAATATTAGAGATCAGGGATTCACGAAGAAGCTTCTTGTTGAGGAATCTAAGGTTGTGAAAGACCTTGCTGAATGGGAACTGAGAGAAGAAATTTTTTGGAAACAAAAAGCTCGAGTAGAATGGCTTCACGAAGGGGATAGGAACACAACCTTCTTTTATAACTTAGTTAAGGCTCACCGTAATGGTAACCTGATTACCTCTCTTATGAATTCTCAGGGTGCCCTACTCTCTTCTTTCAAGGATATTTTAGAAGAGACTAAGAGGTATATTTCCTCTCTCTTCAAAGATGACTCCCTGTCATATGATGAGAATGAAAAGCTTATTCTAAAATATATTCTAGCGATTGTGTCTAGAGAGATGAATGAGCAATTGATGGGTCCAATTTCCCTTGAGGAGTTGGAAAATATTGTATTCAAGATGAAAAAAGGAAAATCCCCAGGCCCAGATGGATTCCCGATTGAGTTTTATCAATATTTTTAGGATTTAATAAAATTTGATCTTTTGGAGGTGGTCCATGAGTCCCAAAATAACAAACAAATGCTAAAGGACCTAAATGCTACCTTTGTGGTGCTTATACCCAAAAAAGAGCGAGAAATTACTTGGATATGTTTAGGCCTATTGCTCTCTGCAATGTTGTGTATAAGATCATCACAAAAGTTATTGTTGAGAGGCAAAATATATGGTTGAGAAAAATCATCTCTAAGGAGCAAGGAGGGTTTGTTTTTGGTCGACAAATATTGGATGGGGTTGTTGTTGCTATAGGATCTATTCACTCGATGCAAACTTCTAAGGATAAAACTATGTTTAATAAGTTGGACATGGCCAAAGCCTATGATCGGGTCAGATGATCCTTTCTTCAAAAAGTTCTTGCTACTTTTGGATTTGAGGAGGAATGGATTAGATGGGTGATGAGTTGTGTTTCTTCTTCCTCATTCTCTTTTCTTGTTAATAATGAGCCATCAAAGCTGTTTGAGGCCTCAAGGAGATTGAGGTAAGGAGATCCTTTATCTACTTATTTGTTTATCATTATGGCGAACGGGTTGGGAATATTCCTCAAGTCTCAAGTCATGAAGGGTCTCATTCAGGGGTGGAAGTGGGATAGTAGTTTGCCACCTCTTTCCCACCTTCAATTTGTTGATGATACTGCTTTGTTGGGAGTTTCCACTATCAAGGAAGCTGGCAATATTAGACGAACTCTTGACATATATCGTGGTGCTTCTAGAAAGTTGATTAATGAGGACAAGTCTTCTATTTTCTTCTTCAATAACCCTCCTCTTATTCAATCCAAGATTGCTCACATACTAAGATTTCAAGTTGGGACTCTCCCCTTCATTTATCTTGGTATTCCAATTTCATCTCATCCTCTACCTAGATCTTCTTGGAAGTCTATGCTTGATAAGTTTAGAAGGAAGGTGAATCATTTGACTTTCATATGGCTATCCACTGCAAGTATATTGTTGCTTTTAAAATCTATTGTTCAAGATTTACCCATTTATAGATTTTTTGTACAAATAGCTCCCTCTCACTTCATCAAGGACATTGATGGTTTATCAATATAGTTTTTATGGTCTGGAAAACTTGATCAATCTAAATATATTTTGGTTAGGTGGGATTCTATATGTAGGCCGATGCAAGAGGGAGGCCTTGGGTTGTGATAGATAGCTCTTTTTGGGTAGGCTTTGGCTAAAAAACTTTATTGGAGATGGTGTACCTCTCAAGATTAGATTTGGGCTAAAATATTATCTTGTAAATACTTGAGAGGTATTTCCGAGGTTGAGATCCCTAGAGTCAGCTTAGTTGGGAAAGGTTCAGTTATCTGGGACACTCTGAAAAGAGGAGATAATTTAATCAAGCAGGGTTTGTTCTAGATTTACAATTAGGGATAAAATGCTTTTTTTTGGGAGGATTCTTGGGATGGCCACCCTCCTATCTTGAATCAATATCCTAGGTTACATTCCCTAAGAATTTTTTTCTTAGAAGCAGGATGGTATCATGTGGAAGACTTTAAAAAATCTAGTATTTTGGAAATATGGAGATGTGCGGGTGGAAAGATCCATAAGAATGACCCTAGGGGGACTGGCCAAGGAAACAAAGGTTCTTGCTCTTATTCTTATGGGGAGGCCTTATTATTCATTGAAGGGTAAAGATATTATGGATGGGAACCCTGATCCTAATGGAACCTACTCGATAGCCTATGGTTATCAGGTTCTTGATAAGCAAAAGTATGGGAGTCTTCCTATCACTTGGTGGAAAAGGGTGTGGAACAAATTTGCCTGGCCAAAATGTAACTTCTTTCTTTGGTTGGTAGGTCATAATAAATACCTCACTTGGGATAATGTGAGGAAGAGGGGATTTCAGGGTCCCTATTTTTGTGTCCTTTGCAGTAATATTGAGTATGACTCTTCTCATTTATTTTTCCAATGCTCCTTTTCCAGATACATTTGGCACCATTGGTGGAGTGCTTGGAACCATCCATGTTTTCATGTGCTGTCCCTAGTGGAGTTTTAGAGTATTTTTGGCAGACCTTCGGCCAAGGCCCCCTTCCTTCGGGTGGCTTGAAATTTGGGTCATTCTTGCATCATCTGGCAAATTTGTCTCGAATGGAACCGATGCATATTTTAGGGCAGTTATTTGACTGTTCAACAGATTTGGTAAAGGATCATATATATGGTTTAGAAAACCATCCATAGCAAATGTTATGTGGATCCTCTTTTGGATTCTAGGGAGGAGAAGGTACAAAAAACCCTTGGTCTCTTTGGGGATGGTATGAACTCTTCTAGCCCTAGTAGGGTTCCTTAGCTCAGTAAGAAGGTTAGGAGAGATGGTAGGTGGAGGCCACCCCCTAGAGGATTTTTAAAAATTAATACCGATGGATCATGCAGGGGTAATCCTGGACATGCTGGCATTGGCGGTGTTGGGAGAGATTCTACTAGTGGTGTTATTTTTTTATTTTACATTTATAAAGGTGTTCAATCCAATAATTTTATGGAAGATCTTGCAATTCTTGAGGCCTTGCGGAGGGGATTTTCTCTTGGCTAGCATAGGATTATCTGTGAGTCTAAATCTCAAATTATGGTTAGTATTTTAAATAGTAAAAGGGTGGAGGAAGTTAATTGGAAGTTGGCCTCTATAGCCGTTCAAATTCTAAGAATGAGTGAAGAGTTCAAATTTATATCCTTTGTGCACATTCCAAGGGAATGGAATGTGGTTACTAATTACCTAGCCAAAAGGGCTTCTGCGCTACTAGATCCTTGAAGTATCAATAATTAGGAGAGTCTCCCATCTGGGGACTCTCAACGCCTATGGGAGTTGATCCACAATGTACAAACTTAATGTGGTTTTTTCTTGTTGTCTTTTTTGGGTGTCATTATAATCTAGTAGTTTTAGCCTATTTGGATGTTTATTTGAGTCCTGGTTGGAAGCTCATTTGTACTCTGTAATCCAAAATTTTTATCAATAATTTTTTACCCCTTTATTTAAAAAAAAATATAATTTCATTATTCAAAAAATTTAACAAAAAAGTTTTATAATATTATTTTATTTTATTTGTTATTAATTATTATAATAAACTCCTTTTATACAAATGTAATATCTATCTATCTACCTATCTATCTATATATCTATCTATCTATCTATTTATCTATCTATATTGTAGACATGGAAAATTGACCCACCAAAATGAGTCAATTCTTCCTTAGACCCTGATCCAGCCACCCAAGCTTACCAAGTGCAAATTTGGGGCTCTTTTGCCTTTTACTTTTTCCTTGTTTCCTTAGCTTTACCAAATTTGCACTTGGTCCATATGGGGCGATAAGTAGCAGTTTTTCTCACAACAACCCCTACCCTCATAGGCCCGTTTTGTGGTCAACCCTTTCTTGTGGTGAAATTTTATTTTCCCACATGTTTTTCCCTCCAAACCTCTTATAAATAGAGGATTATATTCCCTATTGACTCACTCATTTTCTCATGTTAACAAGTGCCCTTCTACTATAATTTTTTTTTATGTTTTGTTCTTTGGTGTTTGCTACCCTTAGGGATTAAGTGCAGGAGTATTGAAAATTGGAGATATCAACCATATTAGAGTGCTTCTTCCACATCTTCATTACTCCTTGCTTTCTCCATCAGCTCATTAAGTTTTGCAAGTCTATTTTTTGCTATTTTACATTATATTTTTAAATTTTTTAGGACCTAAAAAGGGTATCTAAACTAGATTCATACCTCACCCATACAAGGCATAAATTTGGTAAGCTAGATTCATGCTCCCATTTTATAGGGTATGAATTTGGTAAATTATGTCTTGGGAGCAAGTTTCACACTCTAAAACATTGATTTTGCATATGCATTTTAGTGTTTTTCTATGTCCATCATATGTACATTATATTTCATTATTATCTATCTATTTCACTCTATTTGTGCATGTTCCAAAGGTCAAATATGATTTTGATTTTGAATAGTCAGCTAAAAATACCAAGAGGGATTGATTTTTGCACCTCCAAGCTTAGTCAAATAGTGTCCAAAGCAAACCCCCAAATATTGATCAAATTTTTGTAGGAATTTTGATACTAGATATGTTGAGCAAGGTGCAGCAAAAGCAGTGCAAAAGAATTGTAATTGTTGTCAACACAGATAGAGTGATGCAGTTGAAGCAGTTCAGAGGTCAGTCAGATCAAGTGCAGAAAATCTCAAGAAAAACAGAGGGGACCCAGATCCAGAAATTTGTAGAAAAAGACAAGGAAGAAAACTGTCGCGATATCGCGACATGTTTCCTGTCGCGATTTCGCGACATATCGGAGGAGAGAGAAAATGCATTGAAAAATGTCACGATTTCGCGACATATCGGAGGAGAGAGAATGTGCAAGGAAAAATGTCGCGATTTCGCGACATGCTGGAAGGAAAGAAACCAAATCGAGAAACTGTCACGATTTCGTGACAAGTTTGAAGCAAAGGCACCAAGGATGAAAAATGTCACGATTTCGCGACACATCGGAGGAGAGAGAAAGTTGATGAAGAAGTTGTAGCGATTTCGCTACATGTCTGAGTTTCGCCAGCATAAGCAAAGAAAAAGCACCAAGTAAGAAAAGCGTAGCGATTTCGCTACAAGCTTGAGACACTAAGGACAAAAGTGCAGCGACTTAGATACAACTTCGAGTTGCAAGGTGAAAAGTAGTAGCGATTTCGCTACATGGTCAAAGTGCAAGGCAGAAAGATGTAGCGATTTCGCTGCAGGTCGAAAGTGCATAGTGCGGAGGTGTAGCGATTTCGCTATAGGTTGAAAGTGCATAATGCGAAGGTGTAGCGATTTCGCTACAGGTTAGAAACACATGTTGGAAAGGTGTAGCGATATCGCTACACGTCGGAGTTTCACTAGCAAGCAGAAAAGAAAAATGCTAAGGCAACAATGATGTAGCGATTTCGCTACATGTAAGGTTTTTCGCGGCTGCATGGAGTAAAAATTGTACGGATGCCAGAAGCGTCGCGATTTCGCGACAGGGTGAACGAAAAGCCATTGCAAGCCGAAAACGTCGTGATTTCGTGACATCTATGAAGATGACGTCAGCAAAACCAAAATGTGTCGCGATTTCGCGACAGGGTGAACGAAAAGCCGTTGCAAGCCGAAAACGTCGCGATTTCGTGACATCTTTGAAGATGACGTCAGCAAGTCTAAAAATGTCGCGATATCGCGACAAGTTGCCGGAAAAGCCGTTGCAAGCCGGAAGCGTCGCGATTTCGTGACACCTTAGCGGATGACGTCAGCAAGACAGAAAATGTCGCGATATCGCGACATGTTTCCAGAGAAGCCTCATGAAGCCAGAAACGTCGCGATTTCGTGACATCTTAGAGGATGACGTCAGCAAAACCAAAAATGTCGCGATATCGCGACATGTTTCCAGAGAAGCCTCATGAAGCCAGAAACGTCACGATTTCGCGACATCTTAGAGGATGACGTCGACAAAACCAAAAATGTCACGATATCGCGACAAGTTGCCGAAGAAGCCTCGGGAAGCCGAAAGTGTCGCGATATCGCGACAAAGTTGAGGATGACGTCGACAAAGCGGAAAACGTCGCGATATCGCGACGGGTAATGCTTTGGCGAGGAAAAAATCAAAGATACATGCATTGTGACGGGTGTCAAAAAGGCACCAGTTACGATAAACCTAACTGGAGTCAGATCTACAGTTCCAAGTGACGGGTGGTGAGAATGCATAGGAGAAATTCATGCTGCAGTTAACTAAAGTTAAAAGGAAAGTTACGAAGCATTGCAATTAAGAAAAGAACGGCTGTTGCAGGGCCGTGTTGCAGCATGGCTGGCAAAGGTGGCAGTTACAAAGAGTTGCCACGGAACTATGCATTGAATGTAGAACGGCTGTTGCAGGGCCGTGATACAGAATTCTCGATGCTTGTGCTTGACTCACAAGAAAGTAACGGGTAGAATAGAAGGATTGACACCGTTTAGAATAAAGTGCAAAAGAATTTTAAAGAGCAGTTTCGTAGAGATAATAGAGCATCGAAACGCGCAGAAGGGTTGTCAGTTCCAGCAGAGTAGAATGTCAGACTGTGCAGAGAAAAGGCTGTCAGAATGTCAGAATGTCAGAAAGAAAGCGGCTAAAAGGCGGATCAGGTCAGAGAAGGATTTGACACGTCAATTACAGCCGAGAATGCATGAAAAGTTGGAGGGAAAGTTAAACCGTTTGAAATTGAGCCGTTCGAAGAAATCAAGTATATAAGGATCGAATTGGCATAGTGAGGAGGTTACTGTGACTGTGTTTTTATTGTGCATTTAAAAGGTCTCAGTGAGTAAGGGTGCTGTAAGAAAATAGCCTTGGATCAAAACCTGCAATTCTATTGAATATTCAAGAGAAAGGTTTTAGATTAGATCAGAAGATATTGAGTCTCTAACAATTCTCTCTATGCTTCGTGAGATTTTTGTATGTGCTATAGACCAATAAGGGTCTTGCAAAAGAGAAGGCATTTTTATGTCCATTTATCTTGCAAAATAGAAATCCAAGTTGGTGCTTGGATAAAGGGGTTGGTGCTCCTATCTCATTGCGACGGATAAATCGGGGGTTGGTGCTCCTTCCAGTGGGTGCTTGGTAAACAATTGTAAATATTGAATCCTTGCAAAGACTGGATTTGGATTGAAGTCCAAACCAGTCATTCTTTGAGGAGTAGCCACATCGGTGAACCTCGTAAAATTCTGTGTTGTGTGATGCTCTTGTGTGATACTTGCATTATCTAGTTTCAAGCTTGCATCATTAGTTTTAAAAGTTGCAGATTTAAGTTTTTTAAGTAGTTACACTGATTCACCCCCCCTCTCAGTGTCATTGTGAGAATATCAATTGGTATCAGAGCCAGGCACACTGCACAAGCTTAATCGGCTAAGGTGTTCTTGGGAGATATACAATGGCCGGTGGTGAAGGTTTTTCTTCTAACAAAGCTCCTCTGTTCGATGGAACAAACTATTCTTTCCGGAGGCTCGGAATGCAGACCTATCTCTGTGCATTGGGTTATGACATTTGGGAATCTGTTGAAAATGGATACACCACTCCCACTTGTTCCTCCAACAGATGTCTGCTGAAAAGAAAAAGTTTGAGAACAACTCGAAAGCCAAGAATGCGATTATGTGTGGATTGGTCGACAGTGAGTTGATACGCATCATGAACTGCAAATCTGCTAAAGACATATGGGACAAACTGCAAAGCATTCATGAAGGAGACAGACAAAATCAAGGAAGCTAAGCTACAAACACATCGTGCCCAGTTCGAAGCATTAAAGATGACCGATGATGAAAACATAGAAGCTTACATGCTGAGAGTAAACGGAATCATCAATGCAATAAGAGGACTGGGGAAGAAATGGAAGATGCAGTTGTTGTGAAGAAGGTACTGAGAACTCTCAACAAAAGGTTTGATGCAAAGGTTTATGCCATAGAAGAAGCAAAAGATTTAAATTTTTTCAGTATGGATGAAATGCATGGTTCTCTAACGACATATGAAATGAGGATTGGACAAACTAAGCCCTCCGACGGAGAAGCGACCTTCCAAGCACAGAAAAATGTAAAATCTAAACAAGAGTCAGAGGAAGAAGAATCTCGAGATGAAAATGAAGCAAACTTTGTTAGGAAATTAGTAAAGGGAAAAGGAAAGTACAGAGGTAAGTTGTCGTTCAAATGTTTTAACTGTGGAGGCATCGGGCACTTTGCAGCAAAATGCCCAATGAAGGAGAAAAATAAAAATGATGAAGGAACACATCCAGAAAGAAATGTCTGGAAAAAGAAACTGCAGTTTAGAAAAAGAAACTTCAAGAAGAAGAGTTTCATTTCCCAGAATATCGATTCTTCTGAAGACAGTTCCAGTGAGGAATCAGAAGAAGAAAGCTGGTGAAGCCCTATTCATGGCTTTTGAAGAACAAACAAGCGAGGAAACACAGGAGTGTGAAGAAAAATTAGAAGATGAGGCTGAGATAGATCCGGAAGGTGAGTTAGTTGCTTGCTCTTGAAGAGTTAAGTGCAGAAAGGAAAAGAAATAAAAAGATTACAAGAAAATTTGAGGAGGCCAGCAATGTAATAATAAGTTTGAAAGTACAAACTGAAGAATACAAGAAAAGGTCTGAAGATGTTGAAGCTCAGCTGACCGTGAAAATAAATGAGAGCAATAAACTGGAAGAGGAAATAGTTGGATTAAGGCTGCAGCTAGAAGAAATGAATCGAAAACTGAGCTGTCATCAAAAATTTGAAGACAGTTCTGAGAAACTGAACAAAATGTTGAATAATCAAAGGCCCACAGGTATCAAATTTGGCTTGGGCTTTGATGAAGGAGAAACCTCAAAGGACTCAAAGGCTGTAACAGTAGATCCAGTAAATAATAAAGACAAGATTAGAGTTGATCAAGATAAACCGTATCATGCAAAAGAAAACAACAAATCCAAGCTCGAAAGGAGTGCTACAAATGATGGATTCACCAAAGTCTCTCATCAAAGAAGAAGAAGACCCATGGCTCCTACCTCCACATGGCAACATCCATTTCCCAGGTACACTCGTTCCTTTTCTGGTTATTGTTTTAAGTGCAATGCATATGGTCATAAAATTTCTAGTTGTAGATATAATATAGAACAAAGAAATTTCACTAGTAGAAATAATTTTTCACCTTTGATAGATTATGCTGTAGAATGTTATAACTACCATAACTTCGGCCATATTGCAAGAAATTGTCGTAGCTCTTTTGCAGGAAATAAATATCAGGAAAGAAAATATCACTCAGTTGGATCAAAATAGTACAGAAAATTTCTCAATAAACTATCACAAGCAAATGAAAGGGAGAAGGTGAAGAAAGTAACCGGATCTCTTGTCAAAACTCGAGTGGAAAGAAAAGGGACAACCGAAGAAAGACAAAGAATCCCTGATCGTTCAAACAACTCTCAAAGCACAGAATAAATCTGCTCCTTGGATTTTGGACAGTGGATGCTCCAATCACATGACAGGAGACAAACAGAAGTTTGATAAGCTGTAGACATACGAAGGTGGTTCTGTGAAATTCGAAAACAATGATGGAGCAAAGATAGTGGGTAAAGGATCAGTTAAGTTAAGTGATGGTAAAATCAACTCAAAGGAAGTTCTTTTTGTGGTAGGACTGAAACATAACCTACTGAGTGTAAGTCAGATTTGTGACAGAGGTCATGAAGTAATTTTCAAGAAGGAGGGCTGTGAAGTAAGAAAGACAACAAATGGAAAGTTAATAGCCACTGGACTGAGAACTTCTAGAAATTTGTATACTCTCTCGGAGACTTTAGAAGGAGCCTTCTTGGTTGGTCAAGAAGAAGAAAACTGGTTGTGGCATAAAAGACTCGGTCACATAAGCTTTGATAATCTAGTAAAAATCAGCTCGAAAAGAGCAGTAAGAGACATACCCACTATTGGCAAACCATCAAACAACATTTGTGAGTCATGCCAAAAGGGGAAGCAAACCAGATCTACCTTCAAAGCAAAAGAGTACTTCACAAGCAAGCCACTAGAACTGATTCACACTGATTTGTGTGGTCCCATGAGGACAGAAAGCATAAATGGATACAAATATTTTATGCTGTGTATTGATGATTTTTCCAGAATGACATGGGTACTCTTTCTGAAACAGAAGTCAGAAGCCTTTGAGATGTTTAAAACCTTCAAAAATCTTGTTGAAAATCAATCTGGAAAAAGAATTAAATGTTTGAGATCTGATAGAGGAGGAGAGTTTATTTCAAATGAGTTTGCTGAATTCTATGAAAAACATGGAATAAGAAGACAGTTCTCAGCAGCAAGAACACCTCAACATAATGGAGTAGTTGAAAGAAAGAATAGAACTGTACAAGAAATGGCAAGGACCATGTTAACGAGAGAGCAAAATTGCTGACGAGTTCCGGAAAGAGGCAGTCCATACTGCAGTCTATATTCAGAATAGGTGTATGTTGAGGCCGCATGAAAGCAAAACACCATATGAACTGTGGTTTGGCAAAAAGGCTACAACAAAATACTTCAAAGTGTTTGGCAGCAAGTGTTACATTAAGAGAACTGAAAGCAATCTTGGCAAGTTTGAAGACAGAGTTGATGAAGGAATATTCCTTGGGTACTCAACTAAAAGCAAAGCCTATACATGCTACAACAAAAGACTTAAGAAAATAGTGGAGAGTGCGGATGTGAAGGTTGATGAAGGCGAGGAAACAAGAAATCAGCAATAATGAAAACTACCCAACCTATGAAGAATTTATTGAAGAAGATGAAGATCAAGAAAAAGAAGAGAGACAGAAATCAGATTCGAGAGGACTTAGAAAGAGATGAAAATAGAAAATACGAGAACGAGCGGTTGGCGGAAAAATCATCCCAAAGAGCAGATTATTGGGGACCCTACGGTTGGCATTCGGACAAGAAGAAGAGTAGTAAATAACTATTCTCTGTTATCCGAGTATTGAGCCCAAGAATATTATTGAAGCAAGCACGGATGAAAGCTGGATGGAAGCGGTAAATGAAGAACTAGATCAAATTGAGAAAAACAAAACACTGGGAATTAGTACCAAGGCCTGAAAATAAAAACATAATTGGTACTAAATGGATATTTAGAAACAAAGCTGAATGAAGATGGACAGGTTGTAAGGAATAAAGCAAGATTAGTCTGTAAGGGATATGCCCAAGTTGAGGGGATTGATTTTGAAGAGACTTTTGCACCCGTGGCCAGACTTGAAGCAATAAGACTGTTTTTGGCTTTAGTTGTTCATAAGAATTTCAAGGTTTATCAGATGGATGTAAAATCAGCATTTCTGAATGGAAATCTTGAAGAAGAAGTATATATTGAACAGCCTGATGGTTTTCAACTTTGTGATAATCCTAACTTTGTTTGCAAGCTGAAGAAAGCATTGTATGGCTTGAAACAAGCACCTAGAGCTTGGTATGCAAGAGTGGACAACTATCTCACTAAGCAAGGATTCAAGAAAGGTATGGTGGATAGCAATTTATATGTGAAAACTGAAAATGGCAATTTCATTGTTCTAGTTGTTTATGTAGATGATATAATTTTTGGGAGTAGCAATGATGAATCATGCAAAGACATAGCAAACAAAATGCAGAAAGAGTTTGAAATGTCTATGATAGGTGAACTTTCATATTTCCTTGGATTACAAGTTAATCAAACTGAAAAGGGGATCTTTATTTCTCAAATTAAATATGTGAAAGAAATGCTGAAAAAGTTCACTATGGAAGATAGTAAACCAGTGAGCACCCCCATGACAACAAGCTGCAAGTTGAGCAAGGATGATAAATCTCCGGATGTTGATCAAACAATGTACAGATCAATGATAGGGAGCCTGCTGTATTTGACAGCCACTAGACCGGATATCTTGCAGGCTGTCTGCATGGTTGCAAGATTTCAGGCTAGTCCAAAAGAGACTCATGTGACAGCAGTGAAAAGGATTTTTAGGTATCTCAAAGGTACTATGGAGTATGGGCTGTGGTATCCAAAAGGAAAAGACTTCACTCTCTTTGCATACTCTGATGCTGATTGGGCAGGATGCATTGATGACAGAAAAAGTACAAGTGGAGGAGCATTCTTTCTTGGAAACAAATTGGTTGCATGGCACAGTAAGAAGCAAGAATCAGTCTCTTTATCCACAGTCGAGGCCGAATACATTGCAGCTACTACATGTTGTACACAAATACTATGGATGAGACAAACATTGAAAGATCTAGGTATTCACTTCAATGAGCCCATTTCAGTCAAATGTGACAACACTAGTGCAATCAACATTTCAAAGAATCCGGTCATGCATTCCCGCACCAAGCATATTGCAATCCGGTATCACTTCTTGAAGGATAAGGTTGCAGAAGGAGAGGTCAGATTGGAGTTTGTTCCCACTACGAGCAAGTAGCGGACATATTCACCAAACCTTTACCAAAGGAAGTATTTGAATACCTTCGGAAGAAGTTGGGAGTAGTCACACTTCCCAAGAACTGACTAGCTATGGGAAATACATTCTCAGGGGGAGCATTCAAGTTATTTATGCTCGAGAATGTTGTGCATAGACTCAGGGGGAGTCTGCAGTAGCCCTTTGGCATTATTGGCAAAGGGGGAGAAGAATTTGAGCAAGGCTACAAAGTGTTGCCAACAATTCCAAAGGGGGAGATTGTTGAGCAAGGTGCAGCAAAAGCAGTGCAAAAGGATTGTAATTGTTGTCAACACAGATAGAGTGATGCGGTTGAAGCGATTCGGAGGTCAGTCAGATCAAGTGCAAAAAATCTCAAGAAAAACAGAGGGGACCCAGATCCAGAAATTTGCAGAAAAAGACAAGGAAGAAAACTGTCGCGATATCGCGACATGTTTCCTGTCGCGATTTCGCGACATATCGGAGGAGAGAGAAAATGCATTGAAAAATGTCACGATTTCGCGACATATCGGAGGAGAGAGAAAATGCATTGAAAAATGTCGCGATTTCACGACATATCGGAGGAGAGAGAATGTGCAAGGAAAAATGTCGCGATTTCGCGACATGCTGGAAGGAAAGAAACCAAATCGAGAAACTGTCGCGATTTCATGACAAGTTTGAAGCAAAGGCACCAAGGATGAAAAATGTCACGATTTCGCGACACATCGAAGGAGAGAGAAAGTTGATGAAGAAGTTGTAGCGATTTCGCTACATGTCTGAGTTTCGCCAGCATAAGCAAAGAAAAAGCACCAAGTAAGAAAAGCGTAGCGATTTCGCTACAAGCTTGAGACACTAAGGACAAAAGTGCAGCGACTTAGATACAGCTTCGAGTTGCAAGGTGAAAAGTAGTAGCGATTTCGCTACATGGTCAAAGTGCAAGGCAGAAAGATGTAGCGATTTCGCTACAGGTTGAAAGTGCATAGTGCAGAGGTGTAGCGATTTCGCTACAGGTTGAAAGTGCATAATGCGAAGGTGTAGCGATTTCGCTACAGGTTAGAAACACATGTTGGAAAGGTGTAGCGATATCGCTACACGTCGGAGTTTCACTAGCAAGCGAGAAAGAAAAATGCTAAGGCAACAATGATGTAGCGATTTCGCTACATGTAAGGTTTTTCGCGGTTGCATGGAGTAAAAATTGTACGGATGCCAGAAGCGTCGCGATTTCGCGACAGGGTGAACGAAAAGCCATTGCAAGCCGAAAACGTCACGATTTCGCGACATCTATGAAGATGACGTCAGCAAAACCAAAATGTGTCGCGATTTCGCGACAGGGTGAACGAAAAGCCGTTGCAAGCCGAAAACGTCGCGATTTCGCGACATCTTTGAAGATGACGTCAGCAAGTCTAAAAATGTCGCGATATCGCGACAAGTTGCCGAAAAGCCGTTGCAAGCCGAAAGCGTCGCGATTTCGCGACACCTTAGCGGATGACGTCAGCAAGACAGAAAATGTCGCGATATCGCGACATGTTTCCAGAGAAGCCTCATGAAGCCAGAAACGTCGCGATTTCGCGACATCTTAGAGGATGACGTCAGCAAAACCAAAAATGTCGCGATATCGCGACATGTTTCCAGAGAAGCCTCATGAAGCCAGAAACGTCGCGATTTCGCGACATCTTAGAGGATGACGTCAGCAAAACCAAAAATGTCGCGATATCGCGACAAGTTGCCAGAGAAGCCTCAGGAAGCCGAAAGTGTCGCGATATCACGACAAAGTTGAGGATGACGTCAGCAAAGCGGAAAACGTCGTGATATCGCGACAGGTAATGCTTTGGCGGGAAAAAATCAAAGATACATGCATTGTGACAGGTGTCAAAAAGGCGCCAGTTACGAAAAGTTAACTAGAGTCAGATCTGCAGTTCCAAGTGACAGGTGGTGAGATTGCAGAGGAGAAATTCATGCTACGGTTAACTGAAGTTAAAAGGAAAGTTACGAAGCATTGCATTTAAGAAAAGAACGGCTGTTGCAGGGCCGTGTTGCAGCATGGCTGGCAAAGGTGGCAGTTACAAAGAGTTGCCACGGAACTATGCATTGAATGTAGAACGGCTGTTGCAGGGCCGTGATACAGTATTCTCGATGCTTGTGCTTGACTCACAAGAAAGTAACGGGTAGAATAGAAGGATTGACACCGTTTAGAATAAAGTGCAAAAGAATTTTAAAGAGCAGTTTCGTAGAGATAATAGAGCATCGAAACGCGCAGAAGGGTTGTCAGTTCCAGCAGAGTAGAATGTCAGAATGTGCAGAGAAAAAGGCTGTCAGAACGTCAGAATGTCAGAAAGAAAGCGGCTAAAAGGCGGATCAGGTCAGAGAAGGATTTGACACGTCAATTACAGTCGAGAATGCATGAAAAGTTGGAGGGAAAGTTAAACCGTTTGAAATTGAGCCGTTCGAAGAAATCAAGTATATAAGGATCGAATTGGCATAGTGAGGAGGTTACTGTGACTGTGTTTTTATTGTGCATTTAAAAGGTCTCAGTGAGTAAGGGTGCTATAAGAAAACAACCTTGGATCAAAACCTGCAATTCTATTGAATATTCAAGAGAAAGGTTTTAGATTAGATCAGAAGATATTGAGTCTCTAACAATTCTCTCTATGCTTCGTGAGATTTTTGTATGTGCTATAGACCAGTAAGGGTCTTGCAAAAGAGAAGGCATTTTTATGTCCATTTATCTTGCAAAATAGAAATCCAAGTTGGTGCTTGGATAAAGGGGTTGGTGCTCCTATCCATTGCAGCAGATAAATCAGGGGTTGGTGCTCCTTCCAGTGGGTGTTGGTAAACAATTGTAAATATTGAATCCTTGCAAAGACTGGATTTGGATTGAAGTCCAAACAGTCATTCTTTGAGGAGTAGCCACATCGGTGAACCTCGTAAAATTCTGTGTTGTGTGATGCTCTTGTGTGATACTTGCATTATCTAGTTTCAAGCTTGCATCATTAGTTTTAAAAGTTGCAGATTTAAGTTTTTTAAGTAGTTACACTGATTCACCCCCCCCTCTCAGTGTCATTGTGAGAATATCAAGATATGCAAAGCATTACTAAAAGATCAAGAACTGATTTATTTATTCCATAGGATCAACATTGTATAAATAGTAAAGTTGATCAATGTGAGTCATTGGATTACAACAACTCAACAAATCTGAACTAGTCTAAACTGAGAGTTCACTTCAAGTAAGACTATCCTAGTATAACTTAAGAGAACAAAGATTTATTCTAACACCCCCCTTAAGTGATACTAGGGGTGTACATAATATGAGTCCCGATAGCAAGGCCTGATGAGGTACTCATGTACAATGAACTCTTATAGAAGAGATGGTGAAAAAATCCATGGGAAAAACCATATTTCAAGCAGTAGTAGAAGAAGAAGAAGAAGAAGAAGAAGAGGCATGTCTTCGGATGGTGAAGATTATCCTCTGATGAACAACTAAAAATAAATGAGTCTTGAAAACAAGGTCTAATTAGGTACTCATGTACAATGTATTACATACAATAAGAAGAAGAGAGAGGTGAAAACCTCGATGCAGCCTTCTAATACATTTTATTAACTCCAAGTTTCTCTCACAACTAAATGTAACATGAAGAAGGGAAGGATTTAGTGAAGATATCTGTAATTTTAATTTTCTATGGGAATGTTCTCCAATTTTAGATCCTCTTGTTGAATATGTTGTCGAATGAAGTGCATGTGAATCTCAATGTGCTTGGTGCACTAATTTTCCACTAGATTGTAGGAAATATAAATTATGCTCTGATTGTCACAGCAAAGGATAATGGGTTTGTTATGGAAAAAAATTAATTACCTTAGTATCTAACGAAGCCAAAGAGCTTCTTGATTGGATAAAAATGTTGCCCTATATTTTGCCTCTATGGATGATAAAGCTCTCGCCTATTATTTTTGCATGACCAAGAAATAGGTGAAGAACCAAGACAAAAAACATAGCCAAATGTGGAACATCTATATTCAAATAAACCTACCCAATCAGAATTTGTGTAACTCTTGATATCCATGGATCCACCCTCATATAAGAGCCCAAAGTGAGTGGTTCCTTGCAAGTAGTAGAGGATTCTCTTGGCTGCTTGCCAATGACTGAAATGAGGTTGATGTGAGAATCTAGATATTAAGCTAAGCCAACATCATATGAAATATCTAGGTTAGTATGAGTTAGGTATAATAGCATTCCTACAAGTTGTCTATAGAGAGTAGCATCATATAGAGGGGACTTGCAAGAAGTACTTAGAGTTATTCTAGACTGAAAATGTGTGGAAGAAGGCTTACAATCAGTCATATTAAACCACTAAAGAAGGTCTAGAATATATTTTTGTTGACATAGTGAAATTCTTGCATTTGTTTGAGTTATCTAAAACCTAAGGAAGTAATGGGTTAAACCTAGATCAACCATCTCAAATTTCTCGAAAAGGGAGTCTTTGACAGTTTGGATGTGAGAAGTGGCACTACTAATGGGTAGTAGATAATAAACATAGAGAAAAAGTATGGTGATGTTTTATTCATGCCTTAAAAAGTATACTGTGGCATTAGACTCACAATGATAAAACCTTAAGGATAGAAGGAATGAGTCTATTTTTTCATACCAAGCTCTAGGATCCTGTTTGAGACCATAGAGAGATTTCCTTAGTCTACAAACAAGTGAGGAGTCTTGAATAAATCTAGTAGGTTTTTCCATGAATATTTACTCTTTTAAGTCACCATGTAAGAAATGACTTTTAACATCCATTTGAAATATTGGCCATTTTTGGGAAGCAACAAGTGCAAGAACCAATCTTATAGAATCCATTTTTGTAACTAGTGCAAAGGTTTTAGAATAATCAATGCCTTAAATTTTGTGAAAAAACATTAGCTACTAAGAGATCTTTGTGTTTGTCAATCTCTCCATTAGGTCCATACTTAGTTCTGTAAATCCATTTACAGTGAACCGATTTCCTTCCTTTAGGTTATGGGACTAGATCCCAAGTTTTATTTTTAATTAAGGAAGATAATTCATTCTCCATGGTATCATTCCATTCTTTTATATCAGTTTCTTCTTTGAAGGATTGATGATCTTTTGAAATAGATTGACAGATAAAACCAGAACCCACAAAGTTGCTTAATCTAGATGATGGAAGATTTTGGATGTAAGAAGTGGCTTCTTGAACTATGGTGTGGGCCCATTTAGGCATTTTGGAAGGATTAATGGATGTGGTAGGACATTGAGGAGGAGTTTGAATAATGGGATCCTCGTTTTGGTCATCTATCTCAAGGATGGTATCTTCGCTATATTGGGGCTCAAATTTTGATATGGCTCGAGATAATTACTTTTGGAAGATGATTGAGGATATTTCTGAGGGAATGTTTCATCAAATTGAAATTTTTTGTGAAAAAATACCTCATGATTTGTGGCATCAAGGAGCCTGTAGGATTTCATTTCCTTGTAATAACCAACAAAGATAAGTTTCTTGCTAATTTTTGTCTAGAGCCTTCCTCTTTTTCTTTGGGATGTGTTCCCAATCAGTACACCCAAAAACTTTAAAATGATACATCAGGTTTGGAGTCATTCCATGATTTTTCGAGATTCAAATGGACAAGAGATTTATGAGGTGTGTGATTTTGAATATATTTTTCATAGTTAATAGCTTCAGCCCAAAAAATTGTCGGAAGATCTCTTGAATGGAGCATACAGTTTACCATTTATTTCAAAGATCTATTTTTCCTTTCTGCAATACCATTTTCTGAGGATTATGGGAGACTAAATTTTGATGAATTATGCCATGAGTTGATAGGAATATGGAGAACTCATTACTAAAGTATTATCCCCAATTATCTGTATGAATTTGCTTGATTTTACAATTGGCTTGATTTTCAACTAAGGCTTTGAATATTTTAATGTGGGATAGCACATCACTTTTGTATTTCAGAAAATAGACCCAAGTTCTTCTTGAAAAAACATCAATGAAGGTTAAGGCATATTTTGCTCCTTTGAAATAAGGCTCTAGGAATACCATCAAGTCACTATAGATTAACTCTAGAGGGGATGAGGCATTTTGAGAACTGCTTGAGTGAACAAAATTTTTTGATGTTGTTTACCAAGTGCACATCCAGGGCATACTCCATAAATAGAAGAGACTTTTGGTAACCCTGTTACCATTTCATAAGTATTCAACTCTTTTAGATAGTTATAATTGAGATTTCCAAACCATTCATGCCAAATTTTGCTCTCAAGATCTCCATGTGCAACAAAATAGGAGACTCTATATGAATTTGTGAATCCATTGAAGTTAAATAGGTGAGTGTTATGATCAATATCTCATTTTTTCTATGAGAGAGTGAGTTTCTTTAAATTATCTTATTTCAACCCCTGTTGGTGAGAATAGAATTTTTTTGCCCTTTGAAAAATTACAAATATGATAGATGGATACAATATTTGTTGCTATATTTGGGACATAGAGAACATTATTGATATAACCACCATCAATGGATATGTTACCTTTTATTTTGACAAGGATAAAGGATGAGTCGCCAACTTCTATGCTACAAGTTGAGTTGGAGGAGATTGAATAGAATGACTCATGTGAAGAAGTCATATGATGAGTTGCACCTGAATATAGAACCTAGTATTTTGATGGAGTTTTTATATTTTTACCTTGAACATTTAAGGCTTTTTCTATCTACTTCTTGATGTATGTTTTGTGATCCTTCATTGTTGCCTCTAGTTGTTGTAGTCTTTTCCAACATTTGTTCACAGAGTGTCCATCCTTTTTGTAATGTGTACAAGTTATAGGGCCTCTTTCTTTCTTTTTAAAATTTTCTTTAGTGGAGGTGGATGCTACTAATGCTTTTGACGAAGAGAGAGATCTCATATTTTGTAATTTTTGTTTCCTCTCTAGTTAGCCTATTACAAAATTCCTCTAAAGGGGGCATTTTAAAACTTGTACCAAGTGCATATTTTGTAGACAAAAAGTGGTGGAAAGAATTTGAAACACTCCATTTAATTTAGAAAGAATAAGATAGGTGTATTCTTATTCTATTTTATTCTTGCCACTACCTTTTAGGTGAGTGAGGACTTCTTTAAATTTGGTGAGAAATTTAACAATATTATTGAAGTCTTTAGGATATAATGTTTTTAATTCTACCTCTAGGTGTATTGACCTTATTTGATCCACTTTACCAAACAAGTTATTTCATTTTTGTCAACTTTCAAATGGGGTTTTACATTCTGAAATGTGAAACCATAAGCTTTCATTTACATTTGTGCTTATAATACCCATTGTTTCATACATCTTCCCTTTATGAACAAATATCTCATATTATTTTTCAAATTCAAGTTGTTTCTCTTCTAGCAAGTATGTGACCCCTTTTGGAAAAATGAGATTTATATACAAACATAATGGTAAATATTTTTCTTACTAATTTTTTTATAAATTGTCTTATAAGATTAAGTACACTTTCAATCAAATATCATTCTCCTGGATCTAATTTTGTCATACGACTAGTAGCTTTTATCAGTCATCTTCTCCTAGTGCAAAATTTATATTGATATTCCTTTTCTATATTTTATTTCCTTGTGATGTCTCTCATTATATTATAGCTTATATAGTGTCCCATTTTGTAATTTTTCCTATCACATTTTCTATGTCCAATCATTGTACACTTTATCCAAATCTTACTTTAAGCATGGTATTTGGTTAATATTTTCAATTGAAACTACTTTCATAGGATTTCCATCCCATGGACATATCTATTATGGGTCATATTACCAAAATTTTCAAGAATAGAGAGCAAGATTTAAACCATAAGTACGTATTTATCAAGCACATGCATACTAGGTTATCTAACATATTAGCCCCCAACAACAAAGCTATTATGATATGTTTTAGTCATACATATTCCTTCCAATGTGGTCAATAGATTAACCACTTACTTATATTATATAAATAATAAAAATATTCTAAACATTTGTAACTTTTAATAATAATAAATTTTTATTTTAATATGGACCACTCTTTCTCTATTTTATCTCCATAATGTATCTCAATGACTTTTGACCCACTAACATCTTAACATGATGTTTTTCCTTGTAGATTTTAATTTTATATGTCACACAAAGAAATTTTAGTCTTTTGTGATCACACCTTTTTAGCTAATATGATTATAATTAAATCTAATAGGAGATATTACCGATAGACAGCTTTCTCACATGGTGCATGATCTTCGAAAGGTCAGGCAGCAAATAGTGATGAGCAATTTTAGGATTTTATTACTTCTATTTCTTTCTTAGAAGACACAATGGAAGACATGCCTAGATCTTCACCAAATGATAGACTCTCCCAAATATAGCTATAGTCTTTTTGTTGCTATTAGCTTCTATTCTTATGTATATTTATATGTATTCTTATTGATGCTTTACTCCTTATCCACCTCATTTTGTTTTTTATTTGTTAGAAAATGTATAATATCTAACTTTAAATAAATCTATTAATAGTCATTATATACTGATTGTATACCCTATAACATAGATCCATATTCATTATTATTTATATATTATATTTACACAAAAAAAAATCACTTGACAAACACATGCATGCTACCCAAAACTCTATAATTTTAGAGCAATCTCATTCTTAGTCATAAATGTCTATTACAAATATATCAACATATCAAAAAAAAAAAAAAAACATAAACCCTAATGACTTGATGTTTGAATAAAATAATAACACACTTTAAAAAGTGCACTACAAATGATGAGAAGTATTTTGTAGAACCTTAGACATGACTTAAATGAAACATATTTATTAAAAAAATGTATAATCAATTATTTGATAAATAATTTGAATTAAGTTTTTTTTTTTTTTAAGTTTCATTCCTAACAATTTTAAATACTTAAATAAATAATATCACAAAATAAAATTATTTTTAATTAAATTTTGTTCTTATTTTAATTATTAAGATTTTAATTTAAATGAAATCATTATAATATTATAATTAAATAAATTAAACTTTTATTTTTAATATAATTAATTTTTTTATAAGCCCAAATTATATTTGAAATAAAATATAAATAAACTTTTATTTTTTCTTATCTTATTTTTATTTTTTTCTCTTATTTTAGACCATGGTTATGCACATTGGTATAGAATATTGATACATATTATTTTTATTCTCTTCTTTTATTCTAGATCATGGTTATGCATATTGGTATAGAATATTGATACAAATTGTCACATAGACCAATTCAAATTGTAACACAAACTCAAAGTTTTTGCTGAAAGGCATTTAGGTTAATATGTTTTTATGTGGAGTTTGAATAAATTAATTTTTTGTTTGATAATTAATGTAAATTTATAAATTGTCTTACAACTATTTATAAAATAGGTAGATTTAATGATAAAGATTTAAAATTTTATATAAAAAAAAAAAATCGATCTTATAAATAGAGTTATATGTCATACTTATTCTCATAACTAAAATATAGTTAAATAACCATATACGTATATATATATATATAATATACATTAACAAACAACATTTTCTATAAAAAATAAAATCATTTCATATAACCTATATCTATAAAAACTCCTTTCCTCAAAAACCATCGGTGCTTGAAAAGCAAGTTTCAGATCTTTCTCCACATCTATTGTTCAGTTGTCAATTTTAAATTGAAAGGTAAACATATCTTTTAATATATATATTTATACATAGAAAAATTGGTAATGCGATTGGATGTTGCTTCTATAAACCCTACACTACTGGGTAAAAGTTGAAGGACCCCGATCCTGTAAGGTATCTAATTGAAACAACCAACTACAAACACTAAACTGCTATCATCCAACCTATATAGTATACTATAAAATCTCTATAGGAAAGTGGTGGGCAATAGGAACTTCATCATCAAATTATTAGGAGCTTTTTCGTGTTGCATGTGATTAGACGTTAATGGAAAAGGAGGGGCCACAAACAATGTGTTATTCTAGATACTGAAGACCTCATTCACTTTCTTCAGGTAAAGATCCAGAAGACCATCATAAGCCCTAACCCACCTTCCAAGATTTTCCACACCCAGAAGACCATCATAAGCCCTAAACCACCTTCCAAGATTTTCCACACCACCCACCAAGAATGAGAAAATATGAGCACAGACAAACAAATTCAGCCTAACCCGCCTTCCAAGATTTTTCACACCTTCTACTATGAATGAGAAAATATGAGCACAGACAAACAAATTCAGTCAAACTAAAAGCGAGTGTTGGAAAGGTGACTGAAAATCTACAATGTACCTCTTTTTGAGAGCATTCCACGTAACACAATCGGCCTTGACCCACCCTCCAAGATTCTCCACATTGTAGACTTGTTTACTCATCCTCACCCATACGCTACGGTGTTTTCCTTCTTAAGTTGTGTTTACATTGACTTGTTTACTTTCATTTTTATATATGTCGTACTTATATGCAAAATATTGACAAGCAAGAGTGATTTATCAACAAAGTCTTCAGACAATTTTTACCGTTTTAGTAAACTAGGGTTAAACTCTAAACTCTTACTTTGAAAGTCCATCGTCGGCTTATTGAGAATTTTAATGACTTTTATATAACATAAACAAACAAGCAACCACGTTTTGGAAGATAGTGTACATACAAATTTGTTCATCATTAAAGAATGAAACATTAAAAACTAAAAAATATTACACATTTTACACAAATGGTTTGCTTGTATATTGTTGAAGAATTTTTAAAAACATAATGAATATGTTAAACACATAAGCTCACTAGAATTAATATTATTTATAGATAATATTAATTAAAATAATATTTTTAGTAATATTATACATCTCTTTATAATTATAATTAAAAAATTATTTAATAAATTATTTATTAATAAAAAATATTTGTTTAATTTATAAAATGAAATATTTTTATAGCATCCCAAAGTGGGGAAAAGGTAAAATTATATATATTTAAAGAACTAGTTTGAATTATAAATCCATGTCAATATGTTTTTAACATTCTCTCTTAATCATCACATGGAGTAACCAGTTTGCATCATTTTCTTCAATATATAATCATCAAATTGCTTCAATCATAACATAATTTACATGAAAACCACATTTTAAAAATTCATCCCATTTCACATAATAAACATGAAGGTGTCTCCTTGTTCCCACTTACTACATCTAAGGTAAATGAGAGTTCTCTTATTCGACTCCCACATGGAACATATGATGACCATAAGATTCATCCCTATATAATTTAATTATAATGTCTTTAAAAATTACTTATAGAGGACCAAAATAGTGACCGTAGTTCATTTTTATTTCAAGTATAACAAAGTGCATGAACTATAAAAAACCAATGCCAATAAAAAACCATCATTCTTTCTATTGCTTTTCTTAATTATCTTATTTCATACTAGTAGCTTCATAAATTTTATGACACATTGATTTCCAAGAAAATCCCCTTGGTTGAGTCATACAACTATTAGGAGACATGTTTCACACTTATTGACCATCACCTATACCTCCATAACATTACCATAGATATAAAATATCAAACATATAGGTTAATTAGCAACAATATGATATTTTTGTGATCTAAGATACCCCTTAAAGTATTGTTGGACATACAAGACATCCCATAAGTTACTTGAAATCATCATACAATGATGTAAGTCAAAATTCAATGTCAAGTAATAGATATTCACACGTGATACAATGTCAAGTTTATCAATAAATTTGGGAATAAATAGAAAACACATTACCTAACAAAGAAAAATAAACATCATATAATCATAACATGATATTGAAAGGTTCCCTTAAATATCAAATAATTATAATAAAAAATAAAGTATTTTCTTCAACCAATGAAAAAATGGTTGAACTTGGGAAGGTTTAAATACCCAAATTTCAAGTGACCTTATTTCATGGTTAGAGAATAGAACGTAAGGTTAATTATTATAATATTATAATAAATCCCCTTATAGAAGATGTATTATAGCCCATAATAAAACAAATAAATGAATAGAGTACAATGAGAGACTAAATTGTAGTTTATCACCAAATATTTGAATAATTATTACAAATATTTTTTGACAATTATATATTTGTTATTTAGAAATATTTAAAGTTGGACATCCATAATGGAAGTCTACATTTTTAAATACTTAACTCATTTAATTTGATCCCATAAAGTTCTTACAATAAAATCTTTATTTTGGTTGTCTCTATAGACAAGGATTTTTCCATTCATATTAATTTTTTTTTTGGGAACTACTTACACATGTTAAACATTATATTATGTTAAATATTAACTTCTTAACTATAATAATAAATTGCCAAAGGGTCCTTGGTTCATCGGTTGGACAAATAGTTGACATAGCCACACCAAGGTTCAAATATGGCAACACAAAATAGCTCAATATGACTAGATTGATATACAAGGGAGAAGGAAACCCTTTCAAAACTATAATAATAAATTGTATAATACTTTAATTTTTTAAATATAATTTTAGACTCTGCTAGGGTTTGATGAAGAAAACTACTATGCGGGGATGGTAGCAACTTTTGGAGGAGGTCTAAAAACTTGGAGGAATATCGTGATGGCATCGGGTTCGACATAGAGAGTGTATGCTCATGATGTTTTTTCATTTGAAAATGAATGGAAGGAACAAGATTTTCCAGTGCATGTCAGGAACCGCTTGTTAAAGAACAATGGATTTTTGGAACGATGTGAAGCCATGGCAATTCTAGTGGTTCAGCCAGACTTGATGGCGGAAGATGTGGAGTATCTAACCAAACATGCCCTTATTGGAAAATTTTTGGGCATCCAAATTTCTCTCCCCTTTGTGGAGGCTTTGGTCAGGAAGACTTGGAATCCTAAAGACAATGTGGAGGTGATGTTGAGTGCGAACAACTATTTTATGGTGGTTTTCTATTGTATTGCAGATCGTAACAAAGCATTTGAAGGGGGTCGTTATTTCTATAACCAAGTTGGACTCTTTCGTAAACCCTGAAATGTGGGTTCAACCCATCATAGGAGCAGTCATCATAGGTTCTAGTATGCGTGCGGCTTCCATGACTCCCACTAGAATTCTGGAGAAATGATATCTTGCATAAGATTGCCCTTCTACTTGGTAATCCGGTTGGACCATCACAACAGACAATGGATAAAAAGGTAATCTCTGTTGCTCATATTTGTTTAAAATTGACTTAAATAATCCTATTCCATATTCTATTGAAGTACAATTTGGATCAGCTACATGGGTTCAAAAACTTGACTATGAAGCTCTTCCATTTCGTTGTCAGATTTATCGTGAATATGGCCACCTGTAAATAAAATGCCCTAAGTTTGTCCCACCTGTGGCTTCAAATCCTGGGCCCTCTTGATCTAGAAAAAGTTTGGATAAAGGAAAATCCTCGAAAAAGGAAGGGAAACGGGATAAGGAAGGTTTTGTTCCATTAAAAAAAGGACGAAGGGCAAACAAAGACCTTAAGGATAGCCAGCCATATGCTCTACTCAATCGATTTGAAATATTAGATGATCTTGACCAATGCATGGAGATACCTGAAACGTCGCTACCTGATGCAAATATAACAAGTCTGAATCAAATATCTCTTCTTGAGGGGGAACTTAAGGAATCATATCTAGGGGGTTTAAATGAAGAACAAAGGACTTTGGATCTTAGTATAGGGGACATGAATGGGTATAACCCTATAAGGGAAACTATTTTGGAAAGTGGTACAATTTTAGTTATGCCCTCTCCTACTTAGGCACTAATGCAGTCATCCTTGGACTGGAAAACTCCTACGGTATTGGGATTGCAATAGAAAATAATTTAAAAAAAAAATTAGGATAAGAATATGAAGGTGGGTCATAATAAGGACCAGGATAAAATTAAGTTAATGGGGGAGACTTTGGTGGAGTCAGGCTTGGTGAGGACATTGGACTCCCATTTTTATAACCCCCAAAAATGATTATCCTCTCATGGAATGTAAGGGGGATGAAAAGCATCCCCAGATAAAAAGATGTTCGTGATTTGGTTTGTGTGCATTCTTTGGATGTGGTGTTTATTCAGGAGACTAAATTGGCTATTGATAGTATGTTCAATATTACTCCCAAGTTGTGGAGAAGGGAGTAATGCTAGTGTATTGGTGCATGTAGATATGTTGGTGGTGTCGCTTGTTTATGGGATCCGGTTAAGATATCCCCTCTTACTTGGATTTCTAGCAGATGGTCTATTTCGATGGTCATGCATGATAATGAATCTGGTGAAACCATCCTATTTACAAATTTGTATGATCCTATTGGTTACAATGGTAAAGTGAATTTATGGGATCACATTTACTTTGTGAGAAGTTTGGTTCCCCTGTACCCATGGATTTTGGCTAGAGACTTCAACTCTATCACTTTTCTAGAGGAGAAATGTGGTGGGGTGGACCATCTCGAGCCTTTTTTTTCTATATTTAGTGCTCATATCCAGGCCCTAAACTTGGTTGACATCAAGCTACATAATGGGATCTTTACTTAGCACAATAGAAGATGTGGGGAAGCTTCCATCCTAGAGAGAATGGATAGGTTTTTGATATCTAGTTATTGAATGGGTAATAACAGAAGTGCTAGTTCTATGATTTTTGAGGGTAGGGGATTGGCCTATCAAACTCTCTGCTTTGGAGTAAGGGCTAAAAAATAATCCCTCCTTTAAGTTTCAACTTATGTGGCTTCATGATCCTAAGCTTCATGATTTCATGTGAGGCTGGTGGACCACTGGCAAACCTCCTCATGGCACCGCTATGTATTCCTTTATGAAGTGACTACAATTTGTAAAACATAAATTGAAGAGATGGAATAGAATGAATTTTGGGAACCTTTCCTTGGCTAAGTTGGCATCTCTTAGGAGGATGGAAGAAACTTCAAGGAATATTAGAGATCAGGGATTCACGAAGAAGCTTCTTGTTGAGGAATCTAAGGTTGTGAAAGACCTTGCTGAATGGGAACTAAGAGAATAATTTTTTTCGAAACAAAAATCTCGAGTAGATTGGCTTCACGAAGGGGATAGGAACACAACCTTCTTTTATAACTTAGTTAAGGCTCACCGTAATGGTAACCTGATTACATCTCTTGTGAATTCTCAGGGTGCCCTACTCTCTTCTTTCAAGGATATTTCAGAAGAGACTAAGAGGTATATTTCCTCTCTCTTCAAGGATGACTCCCTGTCAGATGATGAGAATGAAAAGCTTATTCTAAAATATATTCTAACGATTGTTTCTAGAGATATGAATGAGCAATTGATGGGTCCAATTTCCCTTGAGGAGTTGGAAAATATTGTATTCAAGATGAAAAAAGGAAAATCCCCAGGCCCAGATGGATTCCCGATTGAGTTTTATCAATATTTTTGGGATTTAATCAAATTTGATCTTTTGGAGGTGGTCCATGAGTCCCAAAATAACAAACAAATGCTAAAGGCCCTAAATGCTACCTTTGTGGTGCTTATACCCAAAAAAGAGCGAGCAAATTACTTGGATATGTTTAGGCCTATTACTCTCTACAATGTTGTGTATAAGATCATCACAAAAGTTATTGTTGAGAGGCTAAATATATGGTTGAGAAAAATCATCTCTAAGGAGCAAGGAGGGTTTGTTGTTGGTCGACAAATATTGGATGGGGTTGTTGTTGCTACAGGATCTATTCACTCGATGGAAACTTCTAAGGATAAAACTATGTTTAATAAGTTGGACATGGCCAAAGCCTATGATCGGGTCAGATGATCCTTTCTTCAAAAAGTTCTTGCTACTTTTGGATTTGAGGAGGAATGGATTAGATGGGTGATGAGCTGTGTTTCTTCTTCCTCGTTCTCTTTTCTTGTTAATAATGAGCCATAAAAGCTGTTTGAGGCCTCAAGGAGATTGAGGTAAGGAGATCATTTATCTACTTATTTGTTTATCATTATGTCTAAAGGGTTGGGAATATTGCTCAAGTCTCAAGTCATGCAGGGTCTCATTCAGGGGTGGAAGTGGGATAGTAGTTTGCCACCTCTTTCCCACCTTCAATTTTTTGATGATACTGCTTTGTTGGGAGTTGCCACTATCAAGAAAGTTGGCAATATTAGATAGTCTCTTGACATATATCTTGGTGCTTCTGGACAGTTGATTAATGAGGACAAGTCTTCTATTTTCTTCTTCAATACCCCTCCTCTTATTCAAGCCAGGATTGCTCACATTCTAAGATTTCAAGTTGGGACTCTCCCCATAATTTATCTTGGTATTCCAATTTCATCTCATCCTCTACCTAGATCTTCTTGGAAGTCTATGCTTGATAATTTTAGAAGGAAGGTGAATCACTGGAGTTTCATATGGCTATCCACTACAAGTATATTGTTGCTTTTAAAATCTATTGTTCAAACTGTATCGTTCCAAATTTTTCACATCCTTACCTTCAGGCTATAGGATCCTGGCCCAGAAGGAGGATGGGAAAAGGATGGCACAGTACCTCGGACTGAGAGGCCTTGCGAAGGTCTCGCCTCTCAGGGGAGGTGTATTATGGTGATTTTTTGACGGATGGTGGGTTCACCAGGAAACGTTTGAATGGCAGTTTCCACGCCTAGGTTGGGAATGTGTTTAATGTGTTCAGTTTTATCTTTAAACATTCGAGTCCTAGGTTTGGCCAAATGAATCTAAGTTGTTCTATTATGAAAATGCAGACTAAATGAAATACATAAAAACAAATTAGAACAAAAAATAGAGAAAGTAAGCAAGATTAAAAAGCCATACCTGATCCGGATGTCTGATGAAGATTCTAATTCTTGAAGCAGTCAGGATCGCCTCTGATTTGACAAGATCGTCTGCTATCAGACAAGATCGTCTGAGATTTGACGAATTCGTCAAACAAATTCGTTAGACCTGCAATCAGAGAAGTAGACACAAAATGAAAAAAATGCAACTATTCTAACAGAGGGCAATGATGTAGAATAACAACAATAACATTAAAATGATGATAATAAGAAAAATACGAGTGCACTACAATGATTTAATGATAATTGGTGACTTTATTATGCATTTAAAGCTACATGGGTGAACTCCAAAATGCAAAGTAATAAGGAATAAACTTAGATTTAACTAAATGCAGAACAATGTATAAAATAAAAGGATGAAGAAATGCAAACTCCGGGCACTGATTGCCCCCAATGTTGACTACAATCGAAATCATCTCGCATTGGTACGAAATCATCTCGAATTGAACAGGATCGTCCACGACGAACTGAGCTTGCTCCGGCTGAAAAATACTAAGGTTCCTGCAACAAAATTTGGATAGGACAAGTGCAGATAGTAATTTGGGATGTTTTAGTGCGTGTAAAGTCAAGTTACAGGAAATATCAGCCAGGGGTAGGTTAAGGGGAGGGCCTAAGTTTAAATAGGCTTAGGAGGGAGGTTAGGAGGTTGGAGATCATCCCAATTTGGGAGATCTCCAACGGGGAGGGTCTCTAACGATGCAGACACGCTTCTGCCCGGATTAGAGACGTCGTTGGAACAAAGGCTAATTGAGAAAAATCAGTTTTGGGACAAGATCGTCTGGACGTCCTAGTCCAGATGAAATCGTCCGATCTGAGGCGATATCGTCTGATCGGCGATGATATCATCAAACGGTCAAAACAAACTCTAAAAATGGCGCGGGAAAGGAGGAAACGGGTAGCAGGAGGTTTGGGAGCGGTTTTGGGGGTTAAAATTTGAATTTGAATATTTACTAGAGTAATTGTAATTATTTAAGGTTTTACTGCGCCAATTTTAGGGTGCTACATTTTGCCCCCTCTTTAGCAAATTTTCCGAAGAAAATGCGTTAAAGATGAGTTCTTCTCGATCTACGAGAAAGCAAAAATTATTCCCATTTTTAGGCGACGATTCTAGGTCGAATCGTACGACAGCTTACTATGGTGCCCCCTCCGTGTTTTTACCCAAATCGAACGTTTGAGGTAAAAACACGAAAAAGCAAAATTTTAAAATGTTTTTAATTGTTTTTGAATAAAATTAAGAAAAATAGGGTAAAACCCTAATTCATTGTTACTATTCATTTTCCTAGTTTTTAGAGCTCTAGAGACAAGATGGTCGAGACAGCGCACAGATCAACAGAGGTCCGACGCGGGCTACGGGTAAGGGTCTAAACTTAGTTTAGAATGCTTTAATTTAGAATTTCATGCTTTTTAGATTAGATTTGATTGATTTTTGAGCATCGCGGCCATTTTTGGGCCGTCGACGTCGTCGAGATGAAATCGTCTCGATTTCGTCGAAATCGTCTCGATATCGTCGATTTCGTCCAAGGGCGAAATCGGCGATAGGGGGACGATTTCATCAAAAAGGGGACGATTTCGGTTGGCAAAATCGGAGACGAATTTGCTCAAATTGGGGACGATATCATCCAATTGTGGACGATATCATCATTTATAAAATTGAACTTATTTTGACTTGCATTTTTAATTAATGATTTATTAATGATTTTTATTGTTGATTTTGTTTATGTTGCGGAGAGGATTACTAAAGAGCGAGAGAATGGAAATATGGCTGGTTGAGGGATGACTTGGCCGCCCTGTCTCAGGAAGAGCGAGATCGGCTGGCTCAGGTCGGCTTGCAGCATGTGGCAGAGATGCCACAAGTTTCTATAGATATGGGGCTATTGATAGCCCTAGCAGAGAGGTGGTATCCGGGTTCTTCCTATTTTTGGTTATCGATAGGGGAGATGACTCCCACACTGGAGGATGTATGGAGGATTTTGAGGATCCCCATACAAGGACGGCTGATCACTCCCATGGCCAATCAGGGCCACATGATGATGCGACTGTGTGGAGATCCGAGCTTCGCCCTAGAGAAGGGCAAAGTGAATATCGAGTCACTACGCCAGATGCCTGGGGCATCTAGACTCACATGGGTTTTGGCTGGGGTGGTAGGTGGACTTCTGCTGTGCCACCAGAGCGGATGTAGGGTACCATGGGTACTGACAGATGTGGTCTACGACATGAGAGACCATGGATACAAGTTTGCTTGGGGGAGCTTTGTACTCTACCGGTTGTATAGGATCCTTCATGGGGTCGTATACAAGGGCGATCGATGTCTGGTTATGACATCACTACTACAGGTTTGGTGTTGGGAGCACATCGTGGTGCGGAGGCCGATAGGGCTCCCACTGACAAGGATTGATGGGGAGAGGCCCCAAGTTTTCTACTGGTGGCTTCGAAGAGGGGCACAATGGCGGATAGATCTACCAGCATCCCGGAGACTACTAGACGACCTCGTCTCCGACCAGATCACCTGGAGGCCTTGGAGAGATCATCCAAGGTGGGCCGAGGATGGACAGGAGTTGGCTCGCATCAGGCGAGTCTACTGGCTGAGGATGGAGAGGGGAGAGGTGGAGCTCCACCGGTATGACCGAGTTTTGAGGTAGTTCGGTCTATAGCAGGGGATCCCATCTTTGAGAGACTACGAGTTTTCTTGGACTATTCGGGATAACACTACAGTTAGCGGGGCTCCAGATATGCAACGATTCTAGAGTTAGGATGCTAATGATGCCCCCATTCAGCCAGTGGATGGGGATGATGCTGGGGTAGCCGACGACTACGATGCCTAGTACATAGGCATCCGCCCTCCTCGGATGATGAGGGCTCAGGGTTCGATTCATGTAGTTGTGCGTCGGATGGGGAGGCGATGCTAGGCAGCCATTGAGGCAGCATAGGGTCACGGAGGGAGAGAGCAGAGGAGGCCACAGGCTCCATAGAGGCCGTGACAACGGGAGAGGAGGGAGGAGAGACCCCCTTCTCCATAGAGAGAGAGACCACCATCGCCTGATAAGGGCAAGGGTGTGGACACAGGAGAGAGTAGTGAGATGGCTACTCTCTAGGTGGAGACTATCCGTCTCTAGGCATAGGTGCAGACTTTGTAGGAGGAGGTTGCACGACATCGAGCGGAGGCTACATAGCTCAGAGATGAGGTTGCACGCCTCAGAGCACGGAGTGGAGGAGCGAGCACTCAGGAGCTAGCATGGTCGATTGCTTAGACCACGTTCTACCAGGGTATCTACTTCCAGATGGTGCCAGAGGGTCAGAGGGTACAGCTGCTAGTCGGCATTGCTGACCCGATCAGGATTGGGTCATCGAGGACTTCATCTCGATCGACGACTAGGACTCATAGTACCACACATACTACGATGGGGCCACCTCGTCCACCTCAGGGCGGGGGAGGAGATGAGGCTGAGAGCTCGAGGGGTTCTCGAGACATTGCACAGAGGATTATATGATTTGAGAGGATTGAGTATGCCAAGATGTAGATTGTGGCATACCAATCTATTTTTGAGATGATGTACATATATTTGATATATATATAGATGAGATATTTTTTTGATCATATGACTTGTCTTATGATGATATGACTTGTTTATATGTTTTTATGATGCTTTAATGTTTGAAGTGTGATTGATTTGATGATTCATGTAATTATGTCATTGGAAAATATTATGGTTTGAATGTCATGCTTTTAAAATTTAAATGAAATAATCTGATGTAACAAATTGGTTGTTTGTGATGTGATAATTTGATAAAAAATAAAAGGGACTTTTAACAATAATTTCAAAGGACATTGTCGCTATTATAGACCATTTCATGGAGTCGCCGCTCACTCGGTCGTCAAGCTAATCCCAAGTATAGAAATATTGTTAAAAGTAAAAGAGTGCTTAAGAGACTGTCTTAAGACTTTGGTGTGATGATGCAAATGATGATGATGATGATGATTTTGTTTTCAGAATTTTCATGAAAATATTATGCATGAAATATTTTAAAATGATTTTTGCTAGGCATAAATTCCTAAGTGTGATAAAATTTTTGGATAATTCCTTAGGAATTATACCATCATTGCAAATTTGCATATTGACATAATGACATGAAATAGTGATAAGGTGTTTGTTTTTTTTAAAGCATAATTGTATAACATAATGATTTAAGTCATATGGTTTTTATGATTTTTAAATAAATGGGGAATAAAAATTGATACAATGGTTTGCGCTAGGCATAGAATATGTAGGTATAGACTTATACCATCATCGTGAAAATCAAAGAAGAAAATAGATAATAGTTTTATTGCATGGTTGATTTTTAATTTTTGAAAATAAATAGAAAATATGAAGAGGAGGACTTGCGCTAGGCATAAGACTCCAATTTTAGTTTTGGAACTATACCATCGTCGTGAAAGTCGACAATATATATATATATATATATATATATATATATATATTTTTTTTTTTTATATTGGGGGGGGGGTGTGTGTTTTTATTGTATGGTTTGAAAGAAATTTTGATTTTTGATTATGTATGTAGTTGTCTTTATACTAAACAACTGTACTTTAAAGAAAAAAATGAATTTATTCCAAACGATTTGCAAAAAATATTTCAAAGTATCTTAAAGACAAAAGTTAGATTTATAAGGAATCCCATGTGCATATGTGAGTTCATTTCCAATCTTGATTTATCATAATGATACACAAAATCTCTCAAATACAAATGTGTGTGCAATTGCATTGTTCATTTACCAGTTTGAGCAAGATACTATGATACAAGTGATTTGAATGAACCAAATAAGTGTTCATTAACCATGATTTAGATGCATATAACCATACCGGACTACTATGTAAGTCGGATTATCAAGAGCTAGCTAATCCATAAGCAGACATAGGTCTGTACAAAAGAAGGTCGCTAATGTGACAGACATATCGCCATGCTAGGAGTTACCCAAGGCCAAGCGGGTTGGGCACAAACCACCTGTTATGGGGCTTACCTCACGAGTTTTCGAATAATTGAGAATTCCAGGGATTCAAGCTCATCAACCCTTCTTTTCTTTTCAAAGGGTAGGGAGAGGGATTTTATTGCTTTTGCTTTTGCTTTCTTTTGCTTTTCTTTTGTATTTTTGTATGATTTTTGAGATAATGCTTGAAACATTGTTGTAATGATATAAAATAACATTTTTCTTTTTCTCTTTTTCTTGAACTTTGCTTTTCTTCCTATGCTAGGGATACTTGCTCGGATTAGCTGTAGAGCAAGGGATTTTTATTCCGGGTAGGGGTGAGCTTGTCCTTTTGCCAATTCTCAAAGATTCTAGACCATGTGCATGATAGGATAGCAGGGGAAACTTTTCGCTCAAGAAACCACTTCTACTATGTAGCATAGCATGGACATTACAAATATAATCATTTTATTGTGAAAGGATGTGCTTGGTTTAAGTAAATAACAAGATCAATTCTCTGTGCTCAAACTTTATTTAATTGAATTTTGTGGACTTTGATATAAGAGAGATTAGTAATCATGCCAGATAAAAATCAAGATATTTATTTTGTGTTTGTGAAAGTGAGGGATTCCAAATAAATGCTAATTTATCCAAAATAATTTGAAATATATAACTGCAACATTTGTAAGAAGAAATATATACAAATACTTTTTGAGAAGTTTGAGAATGTTGACTCTCTCTTTCTTCTTTATTTTGTTTTGGTTTCGAAAGAGTCAAGAATATTGTTGTTTTTATTTTTATTATTTTTGTTTGTTTTTGTTTTTGTGTAAACAGTTTGATATATTTTTAAAATAAGACAACATGCAAAATATGTACAAATGATGAAATGACTAAATTTTGTTACGCATAGTAACGTTTAAGATGCAAAATGTTCATGGGTTCTTTTAAATCTTTACCATCTAAGGTAGCTAATTTGTATGCTCCCGATTCAAATTTAGCAGTGATAATGTATGGTCCAAGCCAGTTGGGCTCAAATTTACCTTTAAGGTCTTTAGTTGCATTAGTATTTTTTTTATTTTCTTTTAAAACAAGGTCGCCGATCTCAAAGGATCGATGACGAACTTTTTTAGCATATGATCTTTTAAGCTTGTTTTGGTAGGCACGGAGATGCTCCAAAGCATTGATGCGCTTTTCATCTAGGAGTTCCAGCTGACTGAGTCTGCCAGCTCGATATTCATCTCCTACTTTGGTATCTTGAAGTAGTAGAGCCAAAGAAGGAACTTCTAATTCAAAGGGAAAAACGGCTTCAGCACCATAAACCAAAACAAAAGGTGAAGTTCCAGTGGGAGTTCGAACACTAGTTCGATAGGCCCACAAGGCTGGATATAATTGAATGTGCCAGTCGTGGCCAAATTTATTGACCAATATTTTGAGAATTTTGATTAAGGTTTTGTTAGATGCTTCTGCTTGACCATTACCCTGAGGATAATAGGGAGTGGACCAGCGATGTTGAATCTTATATTTTTGGCATAATTTCTTGACATCTTTATTTTTGAAACAAGTTCCATTATCAGAGATGAGATTTGCAGGAATTCCGAACCTACAAATGATTTGATTAAAAATAAATTTAGAAACTTGTGTGCCGGTGCAGGAAGCTAAAGGCATAGCTTCAACCCACTTCGTGAAATACTCGATGGCGGTTATGATGAATTTGTGTCCATCAGATGACACAGGATTGATTTTGCCAATAATGTCTAAGCCCCATTTTGAAAAGGGCCAAGGAGATGAAATAGCCTGCAGCTCTTGTGCAGGCGCATGGACAAGGTCAGCATGTTTCTGGCACTTGTCGCAATGGTGCACATACTCATGTGCATCATTCTCCATGGTAGGCCAAAAGTATCCTATCCTAAGGAGCTTTTTAGCAATGACACTACCACTGAAGTGTCCTCCACAAGATCCATCGTGGGCTTCACTCAAGGCTGATTTGGATTCTTCTAAATTCAAACATCTTAATAGGATACCTTCAAAAGATATCCTATACAAAGTATTGCCAATTATTACAAATCGACTTGCTCATCTACGTAATAACCGATGATTGGTTTCTATTAGAATTGGCAGGGAAAGTCCCATTTTGAAGAAAATCAAATATATCTATATACCAAGGTTCAGGAGTAGTTTCATTGATTAGAAACACATCCAAAGGTTCTAAGCATGACTTATTTGAAGCAGGTTCCTAGAGTCAACGAATAATGATAGTGGCATATTCGTCATCTAACTCCAAGGGCAGAAGAGATGCAACTACGACCATAGCATCAATTACACGGTTGCAAGTTCGAGGAATAGCTTCCAAGGAAACTTGATCAAATAGAGACATTAATTGTAAAACATAGGCTTTATATGGGCATAGTTTATCATCGGTATAACCAAGCATCATATCAAAAATATTAAGAAGAGGAAAATCATCTTTAGGGCATGCAACGTTAATATCTCTAAAATCTGTGCAAACCCTAACTTTGGTGGCTTCTTTCTTGGTGACTAGAACTACATTTGAGATCCATTCAGCATAATCAATAGCTTGTATAAAAACAACATTCAGGAGTTTTTCTAACTCCCCTTTGACTAGCAGGGCCACTTTGGGATGCATTTTTCTAAGTTTTTGTTTAACAGGTTTAGCATCCGGATGGACTACTAGGTGATGCATGACTACGGAAGGGTCCAGACCTGGCATATCTTCATATGTCCAAGCGAAGACATCTTCATATTCTTTAAGGAATGCAATGTATTGCTCTTGTTTTTCTTGACTTAATTCTGACCCAATATTGATTATGTGAGGATTATCCTCAGTTCCAATGTTAACTTTAATGACGTTTTCTACTTCCATGTGTAGATCTCTTTCAAAATTAGGTGGGGTGGGTGAGACGCCCAATTCTTGTAATTATTTTAAGGTTAAGTTGGATAATTCATCTTGAGGATTAGTGGCCTCAAGCTGGGCTATAGTTGGTATAGAACCATCAAAATAAAATCCATTGTGTAACATCTCTTCAACGGAGACATCGTGGAAGATATCTCCTTCCAACTCCTCATCGGAGTCAGCAATCATTTCAGGGTAAGCTATGGATAGCATGTTACATGTAAATGGCTGATTTTTTAGAGGCAAATCATCACGCCTATCCAAATAATCTTGATAACATATGAGTTGATCATCATCTTCAAAAGGGAAGGGTTGACCCTTACTAGGAAATAGGCCCACACCACAATGAGCAGGCCACGGTTCTACCTCGAAAGGTTCTTTCATGCCATTTTGGAAAGGTCCCAAGCCTTTCCCTTTATATCCCATTTTAAGCATTATGGGTTTAGCTTTAATATACTCATTAGTAAAATAACATCGAGCATATCCATCATGATGAGTTTTGATATTTCGAGGTATTCTTCCCCGGTCATATCCTTTATAAATGAAGGCACAACTCCCGACTTGGTAAGTACTTCCCATAGGTTGTGGGAGGCCCAAAGTACGAGGAGATGGCGGCAAGTTATTTAAAAGAATTGAATCTTGCATGAAAGCATTTGTTTTTTTTGATATTAAGATTGTGGATAAATCCGGTAAAAGTTCATCAGAAAGAGCATAAGATGTAGAAGGATCATTCCCTATATCTTTAGATGTGGAAGGTATGATAGATGTTGATAATGTGGAAGTGTTAATGAATGGGTCTATAGGTTTTGAAATTATAGGGATAGAACATGAAGGATTGGTTGTGGATTGAAGATCTTTTTGAGGTTCTAGAGTGGTTTGTTTAGAAGATTGTTGATCTATATATGAGGGTGAAATGAATGGAGGAGAAATAGGTGAAGCTATGGGTGTGTGTTTCACAGTTTTAGATGAAAAATAAGAATTAGGATGTGTGGATGATAGAGCAGGGCAAAATTGCACTCCAACAGGTTCTGCCAAAGCACACATATCAAAGGGTCTAGGATCACCATGGATAGTGACCAACTGATTTTTAAATTTGAATTTAACACATTGGTGTAAAGTTGATGGGACAGCCCGCATTGCATTGATCCAAGGATGACCCAAGAGTATATTGTACGATGCGGGGCAATGTACAATAAACACGGTCGTATCTAAGGTTCTAGGACCAACTTGCAATGGGATGGTAATAACTCCACATGTTTCTTGTGTTTCGTCATTGAAAGCTTTTATGATCATGTCGGTTTTCTTCATTTCATCACTTCTAAAGCCAAATCGTTGGTAGAAGTCAAAAGTGCAAATGTTTAGAGATGAACCATTATCAATCAGGACTCTTTTAACAGCTACATCTCCAATTAGAGCAGTAATATATAAGGGATTATCCTTATGTAAACTGTGTTGTGGGATATCTTTATCCCGGAAGTCAATACAATCGACTTCTCTAGTGATGATAGTATTGGCCATGGCTTCAGGTTGAATATTTTGAGGTACCATCATTTGGCTTAATGTAAGCATCAACTCATCCCTATGGGTAGGAGAAGATCTTAATAAATCCAAAAGGGAAATTTTGGTTGTAGTATTGGATAATTGCTCATTAATATTGTAAGGGGGTTTAGGTTGAACATTGGAAGCATGATTCCCTTTATTGGGATTTTTCAAAACAAATGGAGCTGATCCATCATTCTGGTTTGGTTCTTGTTGAGAATTTTGAGCCTGTTGTCGGGTAACGACTCCAATGGTACCTACAATGTTATATTGAAGACGCTGAACTGGTCTCGGTTGAGCGTTTATGGCTTGTTCATTAGGGAGGAATTGATTAGAAGAGGGTCGAGTAGTAACTCTTCTAGGAAATGGTTCTTCTGGAACCATAGCATCTGTGATGGGTTGAATAGGATCTGATTCATTTTCAGAACTATTCGATTGGTTTGAGGTGATGTCTATTTCACTTTTAGTATCTGATTCTACATCACTAGGATCTGGAGTTTGAAAATTATGTAGGGGCCTGGTCGTGACCAGGGATAAGGTTGTGTCAAATATTTGAGGATCCTGAACAGGTAATTGTCCGCTAATAGTTCCTACATATCGGGTAGGAGGAGGAACATTATGATGCTCAATTTGATTGGCCACCTCTTTACCATGTCTTGGTAAAGGATGTTGAAATATGTCTAATGATTGATTAGCATTTTGATTTTGATTTTGGGGAATGTTCTTTTGAGCATTATTAGGAGCATTTTGTTTAGGTTGGAAGGCTTGCACCTCCATTTCATTATTATCAATCAGATCTTGTATTTTATGTTTCAACCTTTTACAAGCGTTGGTAGAGTGTCCAGGTCCTCTATGGAAATCATAGTGTAAGTCAGATCTGTATCCGGGTATGGTTGGATCAGGTTCCCGGATAGTTGGTAATTGAATCAAACCTCTTTCGAGTAATTGAGGTAAAATAGTTGATAATGGTTGATTCAATCTAGTAAATTCTCGAGGAGGTTTATCAGGAGGTTTCAATATAAATTTTTTTGTTGTCTTCGTTGCATTGATATTAGCAACATTTTTGCTGTCAGTGACTCCGTCACCTACGACTTGTTTGTTTTTATATTGATTTCTGGATGTTTTCTCATCATCCTTCTTCCTAAGTTGGCCTCTCCTAATGAGGGCATCTTCTACTCTTCGAGCTAAATCTATAGCTTGATCGAAGGTAGTTAAAGTAGCAGTTGATAACTCATAAGATATTTGTTCTTGCAAATTATTGATAAAAATGTCCAACATTTCCCTATAAGGTAGCACAAAGTGCAGTTTTCCTATCAACTGCCTCCATCTAGCTAAGAAATCAGCAAAACATTCATCTTTGTCTTGTTTTAAGTTGTATAAATATTTAATGGTTACATGCCTCTCGATGTAGGCACTAAATTGATGGACAAAAGATTCAGCTGTTTCTTCAAAAGTTTCTCAAAGAATGAGTGGGCAATTGATAGTACCACTCTAATGCCATTCCACCTAAACTTTTTGGGAACATTTTTAGTAATAGCAAGTCATCATGTGATATATCATGACATGCTATCCTAAACATGCGAAGATGCTCTATGGGATCTTCGGTTCCTTTATATATAGGCGGGATGGGCATGGGAAAATGCTTAGGGTACGGTTGTGCTACAACTATGGGATCCAAAGGTTGACTACATATCTCTCGATAATTGTACGAGGGACGGTAGGGATCTATCTGGTCCATACGCGAAGCTAACTATTTCACCATGGCTTCCAGATTACTAGTTTGCCCACCATATTGGTTCGGTAGGGCATTAATATGGGATTTGTGAACATATGATGGAGGGACATGAAGATTAGATGCTATGTTGCTATTGTGTAAATTGTTGGTAGGAAAGGTGTTATGAAGAAATTTTGAAGTTGTATTATGTTGTATCCCAGATTGTTGAAAATTGGTGTTTGGCTTCATTTTAGGTTTTTGTTTACTTGAAGCATATTGATCAATAGTTTGGCGAAGTAAAGCGGTGAAGGAAGTTTTCTTTTGTGTGGGAATGATTTTAGGCTCAATAACGGGTTCCTTAGGAGGTTGGGTAACCTGTTGTTTTGGCATGTTTTGAATCATAGTGACCATATCTCTATTGGATGGTCCAGCCTTATCACTTTCTTGATCAATAAAAGACAAGGGATTAGTGTGCACATCAAACATATGTTCCATGGCTGCTTGAGTGTCACTAATTTGCCCTTTATCAATATGAACTGCCATATTAAGAGCGCCAATGTTATTATTGAAAAATTTCCAGAAATGATCTAAGTTATCAAAAGCAATAGTTCCATCTGGAGCTACTCTAGGGGATGAGGATCCATCCTCTTTAACATTTTCTTCTTGTTCATTGTCTTCACCTAGGTCATCTTCTGGTTGATCTAGAGTTTCTCCTTCCGGAATTGGATCCTCGGGAAGGACATTTGGGTTTCTAGTTTTATCTTCTAACCAATCTTCTTCTTCTCCTTCGGTTTGTTTACCATTCCTAAGTTTAGGCATTGTGCTTAACTTAGATTTCAGCAAATATATATATATATATATATATATATATATATATATATATATATATATATATATATATATGCAACAAGCTTAAGAGGTATATATTAATTATATACCTACTACAATATTTAAAATGAAATGTTTTGGTTTTTGTTATGTTTTTTAGTTTTTCTTGTTTTTGTAATAATATTGTAAAGATAACAAACAACACAATAAATGCAAGAAATAATAATAATGAAAGCAATGATCTAGTTTTCTATAAATAATTTATAAATGTCATTAATGGGCTCAAGTTCTTCAGGAGTCATGAAGTGTTCTTCTTCAAATTGAAAATTTTCTTTCAAGAATTTAATGAAAAGGGCTATAGTGATATTATCTGTCTCAGATTCTGGTTGATAGAAGTAAAGCTCGTGGCAATACTCTCGATATAACACAGCTCGAGGAACTCTATTCCATATTTCCCTATCCGTAAGAACGACCTCTTGGTCTTCTACATGACCTAGGAACTGGTGTATAGTGGCTGCGTTCTCGAGGTATTCCTCGAAGGTGAACAATTTTGAAGACACAAGAGCTCTCCTATAAGCTAACCATCTATGGCAGGCTCTCTGAAGTTCATGATAAAAGACGAGTTGATGAGGATCCAGGATTCTATCTAGGACAAGCCTCTTGATTTGTTTAAGTTTTGTTGACCTAGATGAAATGACACCTAGTCTTCTATCAAGTTCGTCCCACAAAAGTTGATTTCTATCTTTTTCAGGCACACTAAGCACATAATTGATTTCTATGGCTGCTAATTGGTTTTCAACATTTATAGTAACTGCTAATATTTTCTTAGGAGCTACCATCTAAACATGATATGCAACTTATTAGTTTTAAATGATTTTAAATGCATCTATGTTTTTTTGTGTTTTTTATTTTTTGTTTTGTTTTCAAAAGGTTTTAAATGCATTCACGTCGGGTTCACCAAAATGTATCGCTCCAAATTTTTTGCATCCTTACCTTCAGGCTATAGGATCCATGCCCGAAAGGAGGATGGGAAAAGGATGGCACGGTACCTCGGACTGAGAGGCCTTGCGAAGGTCCCGCCTCTCGGGGGAGGTGTATTATGGTGATTTTTCGACGGATGGTGGGTTCACCAGGAAACGTTTGAATGGCAGTTTCCACGCCTAGGTTGGGAATGTGTTTAATGTGTTCAGTTTTATCTTTAAACATTCGAGTCCTAGGTTTGGCCAAATGAATCTAAGTTGTTCTATTATGAAAATGCAGATTAAATGAAATACAAAAAACAAATTAGAACAGAAAACAGAGAAAGTAAGCAAGATTAAAAAGCCATACCTGATCCGGATGTCTGATGGAGATTCTGATTCTTGAAGCAGTCAGGATCGCCTCTGATTTGACAGGATCGTCTGCTATCAGACAAGATCGTCTGAGATTCGATGAATTCATCAAAGACCTGCAATCAGAGAAGTAGACACAAAATGCAAAAAATGCAACTATTCTAACAGAGGGCAATGATGTAGAATAACAATAATAACATTAAAATGATGATAATAAACAAAATACGAGTGCACTACAATGATTTAATGACAATTGGTGACTTTATTATGCATTTAAAGCTACATGGGTGAACTCCAAAATGCAAAGTAATAAGGAATAAACTTAGATTTAACTATGTTTAGAACAATGTATAAAATAAAAGGATGAAGAAATGCAAACTCTGGGCACTGATTGCCTCAATGTTGACTACAGTCGAAATCATCTCGCATTGGTACGAAATCATCTCGAATTGAACAAGATCGTCCACGATGAACTGAGCTTGCTCCGGCTGAAAAATACTAAGGTTCCTGCAACAAAATTTGGATAGGACAAGTGCAGATAGTAATTTGGGATGTTTTAGTGCGTATAAAGTCAAGTTACAGGAAATTTCAGCCAGGGGTAGGTTAAGGGGAGGGCCTAAGTTTAAATAGGCTTAGGAGGGAGGTTAGGAGGTTGGAGATCATCCCAATTTGGGAGATCTCCAACGGGGAGGGTCTCTAACGGTGCAGACACGCTTCTGCCCGGATTAGAGACGCCGTTGGAATAGAGGCTAATTGAGAAAAATCAGTTTTGGGACAAGATCGTCTGGACGTCCTAGTCCAGATGAAATCGTCCGATCTGAGGCGATATCGTCTGATCGGCGATGATATCATCAAACGGTCAAAACAAACTCTAAAAATGGCATGGGAAAGGAGGAAACGGGTTAAACGGCGGTTTGGGAGCGGTTTTGGGGGTTAAAATTTGAATTTGAATATTTACTAGAGTAATTGTAATTATTTAAGGTTTTACTGCGCCAATTTTAGGGTGCTACACAAGCTTTACCCATTTATAGATATTTTGTACAAATAGCTCCCTCTCACTTCATCATGGACATGGATGCTTTGTCAAGATAGTTTTTATGGTCTAAAAAACTTCATCAATCTAAATGGATTTTGGTTAGGTGGGATTCTATATGTAGGCCGATGCAAGAGGGAGGCCTTGGGTTGCGATAGACAACTCTTTTTGGGTAGGCTTTGGCTACAAAACTTTATTGGAGATGGTGTACCTCTCAAGATTAGATTTGGGCTAAAATATTATCTTGTAAATACTTGAGAGGTATTTTTGACGATGAGATCCCTAGAATCAGCTTAGTTGGGAAAATTTCAGTTATCTAGGACACTCTAAAAAGAGGAGATAATTTAATCAAGCAAGGTTTGTTCTGGATTTGCAATAAGGGATAAAATGCTCTTTTTTGGGAGGATTCTTGGGATGGCCACCGTCCTATCTTGAATCAATATCTTAGGTTACATTACCTAAGCATTTTTTTCTTGGAAATAGGCTGGTCTCATGTGGAAGACTTTAAAAAATCTAGTATTTTAGAAATATGAAGATGTACAGGTGGAAATATCCACAAGAATGGCCCTAGGGGGACTGGCCAAGGACACAAAGGTGCTTGCTCTTATTCTTATGGAGAGGCATTTTTCTTCATTGAGGGGTAAATATATTTTGTCTTGGAACCCTGATCCTAAGGGAACCTACTCGGTATCCTAGGTTATCAGGTTCTTGATAAGCAAAAGTATGGGAGTCTTCTTGTCACTTGGTGGAAAAGGGTGTGGAACAAATTTGCCTGGACAAAATGTAACTTCTAATAAATACCTCGTAATAAATACCTCACTTGGGATAATGTGAGGAAGAGTGGATTTCAGGGTCCCTATTTTTGTTTCCTTTGCAGTAAGAATGAGGATGACTCTTGTCATTTATTTTTCCAATGCTCCTTTTCCAGATACATTTGGCACCGTTGGTGGAGTGCTTGGAACCATCCATGTTTTCATGTGCTATCCCTAGTGGAGTTTTAGAGTATTTTGGGAAGACCTTTGGCCAAGGCCCCCTTCCTTCGGATGGCTTGGAATTTGGGTCATTCTTGCATCATCTGGAAAATTTGGCTCGAATGGAACTGATGCATTTTTTAGTGTTGTTATTTTGCTATTCAATAGATCTGGCAAAGGATCCTATATATGGTTTAGAAAACCATCCATAGCAAATGTTATGTGGATCCTCTTTTGGATTCTAGGGAGGAAAAGGTACAACAAGCCCTTGGTCTCTTTGGGGATGGTGTGAACTCTTCTAGCCCTAGTAGGGTTCCTCAGATCAGCAAGAAGGTTATGAGAGATGGTAGGTGGAGGCCACCGCCTAGAGGAGTTTTAAAAATTAATATTGATGGATCTTCCAAGATTAATCTTGGACATGCTGGCATTGGTGGTGTTGGGAGAGATTCTACTAGTGGTGTTATTTTTTCTTTTCCATTTATAAAGGTGTTAAATCCAATAATTTAATGGAAGATCTTGCAATTATTGATGCCTTTTAGAGGGGATTTTCTCTTGGCTGGCATAGGATTATCTATGAGTCTAAATCTCAAATTGTGGTTAATCTTTTAAATAGTAAAATGGAGGAGGAAGTTAATTTGCAGTTGGCCTCTGTAGTTGTTCAAATTCTCAGAATGAGTGAAGAGTTCAAATTTATATCCTTTGTGCACATTCTAAGGGAATGGAATGTGGTTGCTGATTACCTAGCCAAAAGGGCTTTTGAGCTACTGGATCCTTGGAGTATCGATAATTGGGAGAGTCTCCTATCTGGGGACTCTCAATGCCTATGGGAGTTGATCCACAAGGATGTACAGACTTAATGTGGTTTTTTCTTGTTCTATTTTTTGGGTGTCATTCTAGTCTAGTGGTTTTAGCCTATCTGGATGTTTATTTAAGTCCTGGTTGGAAGCTCATTTGTACTCTGTAATCCAAAAATTTTATCAATAAATTTTAACCCCTTTATTTTAAAAAAAATGATAATTTCATTATTCAAAAAAATTAACAATTTTTTTTTTATAATCTTATTTTATTTTATTTTTTATTAATTATTATAATAAACTCCTTTTATAAAAATGTAATATCTATCTATCTACCTATCTATTTATATATCTATCTATCTATCTATTTATTTATCTATTTATCGTTAGACCCTGAGCTAGCCACCCAAGCTTACCAAGTGCAAATTTGGGGCCTTTTTGCCTTTTACTTTTGCCTTGTTTCCTTAGCTTTACCAAATTTGCACTTGGTGCATATGGTGCGAGAAGTAGCAGTATTTCTCACAACAACCCCTCCCCTCATAGGCCCATTTTTGGGTCAACCCTTTCTTGTGGTCAAATTTTATTTTCCCACTCGTTTTTCCCTCCAAACCTCTTATAAATAGAGGATTGGATTCCCCCTTGACTCACTCATTTTCTCATGTTAACAAGTGCCCTTCTACTATAAGTTGTTTGGATGTTTTGTGCTTTGGTGTTTTCTACCCTTAGGGATTGAGTGCAAGAGTCTTGAAAATTGGAGAGATCAACCATATTAGAGTGCTTCTTCCACATATTCATTACTCCTTGCTTTCTCCATCAGATCATTAAGTTTTGCAAGTCTATTTTTTGCTATTTTACATTATATTTTTAATTTTTTTAGGACCTAAAAAGGGTATCTAAACTAGATTCATACGTCACACATACAAGGCATAAATTTGGTAAGCTAGATTCATGCTCACATTTTATAGGGTATGCATTTGGTAAATTATGTCTTGGGAGCAATTTTCACACTCTAAAACATTGATTTTGCATATGCATTTTAGTGTTTTTCTATGTCCACCCTATGTACATTATATTTCATTGGTATCTATTTGTTTCACTCTATTTGTGCATGTTCAAAAGGTCAAATATGATTTTTATTTTGAACAATTAGCTAAAAGGACCAAGGGGGCTTGATTTTTGCACCTCCAAGTTTAGTCAAATAGTAGCCTAAGCAAACCCCAAATATTGATCAAATTTTTGTAGGAATTTTGATACTAGATATGCAAAGAATTACTAAAAGATCAAGAATTGATTTATTTATTCCATAGGATCAAATTTGTATAAATAGCAAAGTTGATCAATGTGAGTCATTGGATTACAACAACTCAAAAAATCTGAACTAGTCTAAACTGAGAGTTAACTTGACTTATGGAAGAGTGGTAACTCAAGTAAGACTATCCTAGTATAACATAAGAGAACAAAGATTTATTCTAACACCCCTCCTTAAGTGATACTAGAGGTGTACAAAATATGAGTCTCGATAGCAAGACCTGATGAGGTACTCATGTAAAATGAAATATTATAGAAGAGATGGTGAAAAAACCCATGGGAAAAACCATATTTCAAGCAGCAGTAGAAGAAGAAGAAGAGGCATGTCTTCAAATGGTGAATATTATCCTGTGATGAACAACTAAAAAGAAATGAGTCCCAAAAACAAGGTCTAATTAGGTACTCATGTACAATGTATTACATACAATAAGAAGAAGAGAGAGGTGAAAACCTCCATGCACCCTTCTAATGCATTTTCTTAACTCCAAGTTTCTCTCACAACTGAATGTAACACGGTGAAGGGAAGGATTTAGTGAAGATATCTATAATTTTAATTTTCTATTGGAATGTACTCCAATTTTAGATCCTCTTGTTGAATATTTTATTGAATGAAGTGCAGGTGAATCTCAATGTGCTTGGTGCACTGATGTTCCATTGGATTGTAGGAAATATAAATTATTCTCTGATTGTCACACCAAAGGATAATGGGTTTGTTATGGAAAATATTGAATTCCCTTAGTATCTAACGAAACCAAAGAGCTTTTGGATTGGCTAAAAATGTTGCCTTGTATTCTGCCTCTATGGATGATAAATCTCTCACCTATTATTTTTGCATGCCAAGCAATAGGTGAAGAACCAAGAAAAAAAACATAGCCAAATGTGGAACATATATATTCAACTAAACCTACCCAATCAGAATTTGTGTAACTATTGATATCCATGGATCCACCCTCATATAAGAGCCCAAAGTGAGTAGTTCCTTGCAAGTAGTAAAGGATTCTCTAGGCTGCTTTCCAATGACTGAAATGAGGTTGATGTGAGAATCTAGATATTAAGCCAGCATCATATGAAATATCTGGGTGAGTATGAGTTAGGTATAATAGAATTCCTACAAGTTGTCTATAGAGAGTAGCATCATATAGAGGGGACTTGCAAGAAGTACTTAGAGTGATTATAGACTGAAAATGTGTGGAAGAAGGCTTACAATCAGTCAACTTAAACCACTGAAGAATGTCTAGAGTATATTTTTGTTGACATAATGAATTTCCTGCATTTTTCTGAGTTATCTGAAACCCAAGGAAGTAATGGGTTAAACCTAGATCAACCATGTCAAATTTATCAAAAAGGGAGTCTTTGACAGTTTGGATGGGAGAAGTGGCACTACTAGTGAGTAGTAGATCAAAAACATAGAGCACAAGTATGGTGATGTTTTATTCATCCCTCCAAATGTAGACTGTGGCATCAGACTCACAATGATAAAAACTTGAGGATAGAAGGAATGAGTCTATTTTTTCATACCAAGATCTAGGAGCCTATTTGAGACCATAGAGATATTTCCTTAGTCTACAAACAAGTGAGGAGTCTTGAATAAATCTAGTAGGTTGTTCCATGAATATTTCCTCTTTTAATTCAGCATGTAATAAAGGAATTTTAACATCCATTTGAAATATTGACCATTTTTGGGAAGCAACAAGTGCAAGAACCAATCTCATAGAATCCATTTTTGTAACTAGTGCAAAGGTTTTAGAATAATCAATGCCTTCAATTTGTGAAAAAATATTAGCTACTAAGTAAGCTTTGTGTTTTTCAATCTCTCCATCAGGTCCATACTTAGTTCTCTAAATCCATTTACATGAACCAATTTCCTTCCTTTAGGTTATGGGACTAGATCCCAAGTTTTATTTTTGATTAAGGAAGAGAATTCATTCTCCATTGCATCATCTCATTCTTTTATATCAGTTTCTTCTTTGAAGGATTAACGATCTTTTGAAATGCATTGACAGATAAGACCAGAACCCACAAAGTTGCTTAATCTAGATGATGGAAGATTTTGGATGTAATGAGTGGCTGCTTGAACTATGGTGTGGTCCCATTTAGGGATTTTGGAAGGAGTAATGGATGTGGTAGGACTTTGCGGAGGATATTGAATAATGGAATCCTCATTTTGCTCATCTATCTCAAGGATGGTATCTTCACTATATTGGGGCTCAAATGTTGGAGATGGCTCGAGATAATTATTTTTGGAAGATGATTGAGGATATTTATGAGGGAATGTTTCATCAAATTGAAAATTTTTGTGAAAAATACCTCATGAGTTGTGGGATCAAGGAGCATGTAGGCTTTAATTTCCTTGTAATAACCAACAAAGATAAATTGCTTACTAATTTTTGTCTAGAGCCTTCCTCTTTTTCTTTGGGATGTGTTTCCAAGCAGTACACCCAAAAAATTTAAAATAATACATCATGTTTGGAGCCAATCCATGATTTTTAGAGATTCAAGTGGACAAGAGATTTATGAGGTGTGTGATTTTGAATATATTTTTCATAGTTAATAGCTTCAGCCCAAAAAATTGTCGGAAGATCTCTTGAGTGGAGCATACAGTTTACCATTTCTTTCAAAGATCTATTTTTCCTTTCTGCAATACCATTTTCTGAGGATTATGGGAGACTAAATTTTTATGAATTATGCCATGAGTTGATAGGGATATGGAGAACTCATTACTAAAGTATTATTCCCAATCATCTGTATGAATTTGCTTGATTTTACAATTGGCTTGATTTTCAACTAAGGCTTTGAATATTTTAAAGTGGGATAGCACATCACTTTTGTATTTCAGAAAGTAGACCCAAGTTCTTCTTGAAAAAACATCAATGAAGGTTAAGGCATATTTTCCTCCTTTGAAATAAGGCTCTGGGAAGACCATCAAGTCACTATGGATTAACTCTAGAGGGGATGAGGTCTTTTGAGAACTACTTGGGTGAACAAATTATTTTGATGTTGATTACCAAGAGCACATCCAGGGCATACTCCATCAATAGAAGATAATTTTGGTAACCCTATTACCATTTCATAAGTATTAAACTCTTTTAGATAGTTATAATTGAGATGTCCAAACCTTTCATGCCAAATTTTGCTCTCAAGATCTCCATGTGCAACAAAATAGGAGACTCTATATGAATTTGTGAATCCATTTAAGTGAAATAGGTGAGAGTTATAACAAATATATCCTCTTTCTATGAGAGAGTGAGGTTCTTTAAATTATCTTATTTCAACCCCTATTGGTCAGAATAGAACTTTTTTGCCCTTTGAAAAAGTACAAATATGATAGATGGATAGGAGATTTGTTGCTATATTTGGGACATAGAGAACATTATTGATATACCCACCATCAATGGATATGTTTCATTTTATTTTGATAGGGATAAATTATGAGTCACCAACATCTATGCTACAAGTTGAGCTGGAGGAGATTGAAGAGAATGACTCATGTGAAGAAGTCATGTGATGAGTTGCACCTGAATATAGAACCTAGTATTTTGATGGAGTTTTTATATTTTTGCCTTTAAGATTTAAGGATTTTTCTATCTACTTCTTGATGTCTGTTTTGTGATTCTTCATTGTTGCCTCTAGTTGTTGTAGTATTTTCCAACATTTGTTCACAGAGTGTCCATCCTTTTTGTAATGTGTACAAGTTATAGGGCCTCTTTCTTTCTTTTTGAATTTTTCTTTAGTGGAGGTGGATGCTACTAATGATTTTGAGGAAGAGAGAGAGATCTCATATTTTTTAATTTTTGGGGTCAACCCTTTCTTGTGGTGAAATTTTATTTTCCCACTTTTTTTTCCCTCCAAACCTCTTATAAATAGGGGATTAGATTCCCCCTTGACTCACTCATTTTCTCATGTTAACAAGTGCCCTTCTACTATAAGTTGTTTGGATGTTTTGTGCTTTGGTGTTTTGTACCCTTAGGGATTGAGTGCAGGAGTCTTGGAAATTGGAGAGATCAACCATATTAGAGTTCTTCTTCCACATCTTCATTACTCCTTGATTTCTCCATCAGATCATTAAGTTTTGCAAGTCTATTTTTTGTTATTTTACATTATATTTTTAATTTTTTTAGGACCTAAAAAGGGTATCTAAACTAGATTCATACCTCACCCATACAAGGCATAAATTTGGTAAACTAGATTGATGCTCCCATTTTATAGGATATGCATTTGGTAAATTATGTCTTGGGAGCAATTTTCACACTCTAAAACATTGATTTTGCATATGCATTTTAGTGTTTTTATATGTCCACCCTATGTATATTATATTTCATTGTTATCTATTTGTTTCACTCTATTTGTGCATGTTCAAAAGGTCAAATATGAAGTTAATTTTGAAAAATCATCTAAAAGGACCAAGGGGGCTTGATTTTTGCACCTCTAAGCTTAGTCAAATAGTGGCCTAAGCAAACCTCCAAATATTGATCAAATTTTTGTAGGAATTTTGATACTAGACATGCAAAGAATTAGTAAAAGATCAAGAACTGATTTATTTATTCCAAGGATCAAATTTGTATAAATAGCAAAGTTGATCAATGTGAGTCATTGGATTACAACAACTCAACAAATCTGAACTAGTCTAAACTGAGAGTTCACTTGACTTATGGAAGAGTGGTAACTCAAGTAAGACTATCCTAGTATAACTTAAGACAACAAAGATTTATTCTAACACCCCTCCTTAAGTGATACTAGGGGTGTACAGAATATGAGTCCCGATAGCAAGGCCTGATGAGGTACTCATGTACAATGAACTCTTATAGAAGAGATGGTGAAAAAACCCATAGGAAAAACCATATTTCAAGCAGCATTAGAAGAAGAAGAAGAAGAGGCATGTCTTCGGATGGTGAATATTATCCTCTGATGAACAACTAAAAAGAAATGAGTCCCAAAAACAAGGTCTAATTAGGTACTCTACAATGTATTACATACAATAAGAAGAAGAGAGAGGTGAAAACCTCCATGCACCCTTCTAATGCATTTGCTTAACTCCAAGTTTTTCTCACAACTGAATGTAGCATGGAGAAGGAAAGAATTTAGTGAAGATATCTGTAATTTTAATTTTCTATTGGAATGTACATTAATTTTAGATCCTCTTGTTGAATATTTTATCGAATGACGTGCATGTGAATCTCAATGTGCTTGGTGCACTGATGTTCCATTGGATTTCAAGAAATATAAATTATGCTCTGATTGTCACACCTAAGGATAATGGGTTTGTTATGGAAAAATTTGAATTCCCTTAGTATCTAACGAAGCCAAAGAGCTTCTGGATTGGCTAAAAATGTTGCCCTGTAATCCGCCTCTATGGATGATAAAGCTCTCACCTATTATTTTTGCATGCCAAGCAATAGGTGAAGAACCAAGAAAAAAAACATAGCCAAATGTGGAACATATATATTCAACTAAACCTACCCAATCAGAATTTATTTAACTGTTGATATCCATGGATCCACCCTCATATAATAGCCCAAAGTGAGTAGTTCATTGCAAGTAGTAAAGGATTATCTAGGCTGCTTTCCAATGACTAAAATGAGGTTGATGTGAGAATCTAGATATTAAGCCAACATCATATGAAATATCTGGGTGAGGATGAGTTAGGTATAATCGAATTCCTACAAGCTGTCTGTAGAGAGTAGCATCATATAGAGGGGACTTGCAAGAAGTACTTAGAGTGATTATAGACTGAAAATGTGTGGAAGAAGGCTTACAATCAGTCATCTTAAACCACTGAAGAATGTCTAGAGTATATTTTTGTTGACATAATGAAATTCCTGCATTTGTCTGAGTTATCTGAAACCCAAGGAAGTAATGGGTTAAACCTAGATCAACCATGTCAAATTTCTCGAAAAGGGAGTCTTTGACAATTTCGATGGGAGAAGTGGCACTACTAGTGAGTAGTAGATCAAAAACATAGAGCACAAGTATGGTGATGTTTTATTCATCCCTCCAAATGTAGACTGTGGCATCAGACTCACAATGATAAAACCTTGAGGATAGAAGGAATGTGTCCATTTTTTCATACCAAGATCTAGGAGCCTATTTGAGACCATATAGATATTTCCTTAGTCTACAAACAAGTGAGGAGTCTTGAATAAAAATAGTAGGTTGTTCCATGAATATTTCCTCTTTTAATTCAGCATGTAATAAAGGAATTTTAACATCCATTTGAAATATTGACCATTTTTGGGAAGCAACAAGTGCAAGAACCAATCTCATAGAATCCATTTTTGTAACAAGTGTAAAGGTTTTAGAATAATCAATGCCTTCAATTTGTGATAAAACTTTAGCTACTAAGTAAGCTTTGTGTTTTTCAATCTCTCCATCAGGTCCATACTTAGTTCTCTAAATCCATTTACATGAACCAATTTCCTTCCTTTAGGTTATGGGACTAGATCCCAAGTTTTATTTTTGATTAAGGAAGAGAATTCATTCTCCATTGCATCATCTCATTCTTTTATATCAGTTTCTTCTTTGAAGGATTAACGATTTTTTGAAATGCAATGACAGATAAGACCAAAACCCACAAAGTTGCTTAATCTAGATGATGGAAGGTTTTGGATGTAATGAGTGGCTGCTTGAACTATGGTGTGGTCCCATTTAGGGATTTTGGAAGGAGTAATGGATGTGGTAGGATTTTGAGGAGGATATTGAATAATGGAATCCTCATTTTTCTCATCTATCTCAAGGATGGTATCTTCACTATATTGGGGCTCAAATGTTGGAGATGGCTCGAGATAATTATTTTTGGAAGATGATTGAGGATATTTATGAGGGAATGTTTCATCAAATTGAAAAATTTTGTGAAAAATACCTCATGAGTTGTGGGATCAAGGAGCATGTAGGCTTTAATTTCCTTGTAATAACCAACAAAGATAAATTGCTTACTAATTTTTGTCTAGAGCCTTCCTCTTTTTCTTTGGGATGTGTTTCCAAGTAGTACACCCAAAAAATTTAAAATAATACATCATGTTTGGAGCCAGTCCATGATTTTTAGAGATTCAAGTGGACAAGAGATTTATGAGGTGTGTGATTTTGAATATATTTTTCATAGTTAATAGCTTCAGCCCAAAAAATTGTCGGAAGATCTCTTGAATGGAGCATACAGTTTACCATTTATTTCAAAGATCTATTTTTCCTTTCTGCAATACCATTTTCTGAGGATTATGGGAGACTAAATTTTGATGAATTATGCCATGAGTTGATAGGAATATGGAGAACTCATTACTAAAGTATTATCCCCAATTATCTGTATGAATTTGCTTGATTTTACAATTGGCTTGATTTTCAACTAAGGCTTTGAATATTTTAATGTGGGATAGCACATCACTTTTGTATTTCAGAAAATAGACCCAAGTTCTTCTTGAAAAAACATCAATGAAGGTTAAGGCATATTTTCCTCCTTCGAAATAAGGCTCTGGGAAGACCATCAAGTCACTATGGATTAACTCTAGAGGGGATGAGGTCTTTTGAGAACTAATTGGGTGAACAAATTATTTTGATGTTGATTACCAAGAGCACATCCAGGGCATACTCCATCAATAGAAGATAATTTTGGTAACCCTATTACCATTTCGTAAGTATTAAACTCTTTTAGATAGTTATAATTGAGATGTCCAAACCTTTCATGCCAAATTTTTCTCTCAAGATCTCCATGTGCAACAAAATAGGAGACTCTATATGAATTTGTGAATCCATTTAAGTGAAATAGGTGAGAGTTATGACAAATATATCCTCTTTCTATGAGAGAGTGAGGTTCTTTAAATTATCTTATTTCAACCCCTATTGGTCAGAATAGAACTTTTTTGCCCTTTGAAAAAGTACAAATATGATAGATGGATAGGAGATTTGTTGCTATATTTGGGACATAGAGAACATTATTGATATACCCACCATCAATGGATATGTTTCCTTTTATTTTGATAGGGATAAATGATGAGTCACCAACATCTATGCTACAAGTTGAGCTGGAGGAGATTGAAGAGAATGACTCATGTGAAGAAGTCATGTGATGAGTTGCACCTGAATATAGAACCTAGTATTTTGATGGAGTTTTTATGTTTTTGCCTTTAAGATTTAAGGATTTTTCTATGTACTTCTTGATGTCTGTTTTGTGATTCTTCATTGTTGCCTCTAGTTGTTGTAGTCTTTTCCAACATTTGTTCACAGAGTGTCCATCCTTTTTGTAATGTGTACAAGTTATAGGGCCTCTTTCTTTCTTTTTGAATTTTTCTTTAGTGGAGGTGGATGCTACTAATGATTTTGAGGAAGAGAGAGAGATATCATATTTTTTAATTTTTGGGGTCAACCCTTTCTTGTGGTGAAATTTTATTTTCCCACTTTTTTTTCCCTCCAAACCTCTTATAAATAGGGGATTAGATTCCCCCTTGACTCACTCATTTTCTCATGTTAACAAGTGCCCTTCTACTATAAGTTTTTTGGATGTTTTGTGCTTTGGTGTTTTCTACCCTTAGGGATTGAGTGCAGGAGTCTTGAAAATTGGAGAGATCAACTATATTAGAGTGCTTCTTCCACATCTTCTTTACTCCTTGATTTCTCCATCAGATCATTAAGTTTTGCAAGTCTATTTTTTGCTATTTTACATTATATTTTTAATTTTTTTAGGACCTAAAAAGGGTATCTAAACTAGATTCATACCTCACCCATACAAGGCATAAATTTGGTAAGCTAGATTCATTCTACCCTTTTATAGGGTATGCATTTGGTAAATTATGTCTTGGGAGCAATTTTCACACTCTAAAACATTGATTTTGCATATGCATTTTAGTGTTTTTCTATGTCCATCCTATGTACATTATATTTCATTGTTATCTATTTGTTTCACTCTATTTGTGCATGTTCAAAATGTCAAATATGATTTTTATTTTGAACAATCAGCTAAAAGGACCAAGGGGACTTGATTTTTGCACCTCCAAGCTTAGTCAAATAGTGGCCTAAGAAAACCTCCAAATATTGATCAAATTTTTGTAGGAATTTTGATACTAGACATGCAAAGCATTACTAAAAGATCAAGAACTGATTTATTTATTCCATAGGATCAAATTTGTATAAATAGCAAAGTTGATCAATGTGAGTCATTGGATTACAACAACTCAACAAATCTGAACTAGTCTAAACTGATAGTTCACTTGACTTATGGAAGAGTGGTAACTCAAGTAAGACTATCCTAGTATAACATAAGAGAACAAAGATTTATTCTAACACCCATCCTTAAGTGATACTAGGGGTGTACAGAATATGAGTCCCGATAGCAAGGCCTGTTGAGGTACTCATGTACAATGAAATATTATAGAATAGATGGTGAAAAAACCCATGGGAAAAACCATATTTCAAGCAGCAGTAGAAGAAGAAGAAGAAGAGGCATGTCTTCGGATGGTTAATATTATCCTCTGATGAACAACTAAAAAGAAATGATTCCCAAAAACAAGGTCTAATTAGGTACTCATGTACAATGTATTACATACAATAAGAAGAAGAGAGAGGTGAAAACCTCCATGCACCCTTCTAATGCATTTTCTTAACTCCAATTTTCTCTCACAACTGAATGTAACACGGAGAAGGGAAGGATTTAGTGAAGATATTTGTAATTTTAATTTTCTATGGGAATGTACTCCAATTTTAGATCCTCTTGTTGAATTTTATTGAATGAAGTGCATGCGAATCTCAATGTGCTTGGTGCACTGATGTTCCACTGGATTGTAGGAAATATAAATTATGCTCTGGTTGTCACACCAAAGGATAATGGTTTTGCTATGGAAAAAATTGAATTCCCTTAGTATCTAACGAAGCCAAAGACCTTCTGGACTGAATAAAAATGTTGCCCTATATTCTGCGTCTATGGATGATAAAGCTCTCACCTATTATTTTTGCATGCCAAGAAATAGGTGAAGAACCAAGAAAAAAAACATAGCCAAATGTGGAACATATATATTCAACTAAACCTACCCAATAAAAATTTATTTAACTGTTGATATCCATGGATCCACCCTCATATAAGAGCCCAAAGTGAGTAGTTCATTGCAAGTAGTAAAGGATTCTCTAGGCTGCTTTCCAATGACTAAAATGAGGTTGATGTGAGAATCTAGATATTAAGCCAACATCATATGAAATATCTGGGTGAGTATGAGTTAAGTATAATCGAATTCCTACAAGTTGTCTGTAGAGAGTAACATCATATAGAGGGGACTTGCAAGAAGTACTTAGAGTGATTCTAGACTAAAAATATGTGGAAGAAGGCTTACAATCAGTCATCTTAAACCACTGAAGAAGGTCTAGAATATATTTTTGTTGGCATAATGAAATTCTTGCATTTGTTTGAGTTATTTGAAACCCAAGGAAGTAATGGATTAAACCTAGATCAGCCATCTCAAATTTCTTGAAAAGGGAGTATTTGATAGTTTGGATGGGAGAAGTGGCACTACTAGTGAGTAGTAGATCATAAATATAGAGAACAATTATTGTGATGTTTTATTCATCCCTCCAAATGTAGACTTTGGCATTAGACTCACAATGATAAAACCTTGAGGACAGAAGGAATGAGTCCATTTTTTCATACCAAGCTCTAGGATCCTATTTGAGACCATAGAGATATTTCCTTATTCTACAAAAAATTGATGAGTCTTGAATAAATCCAGTAGGTTGTTCCATGAATATTTCCTCTTTTAAGTCACCATGTAAGAAAGGAATTTTAACATCCATTTGAAATATTGACCATTTTTGGGAAGCAACAAGTGCAAGAACCAATCTTATAGAATCCATTTTTGTAACTAGTGAATTTGTGAAAAAACTTTAGCTACTAAGCAAGCTTTGTGTTTTTCAATCTCTCCATCAGGTCCATACTTAGTTCTCTAAATCCATTTACATGAACCAATTTCCTTCCTTTAGGTTATGGGACTAGATCTCAAGTTTTATTTTTGATTAAGGAAGAGAATTCATTCTCCATTGCATCATCTCATTCTTTTATATCAATTTCTTCTTTGAAGGATTGACGATCTTTAGAAATGGATTGACAGATAAGACTGAAACCCACGAAGTTGCTTAATCTAGATGATGGAAGGTTTTGGATGTAAGGAGTGGCTGCTTGAACTATGGTGTGGTTCCATTTAGGGATTTTGGAAGGAGTAATGGATGTGGTAGGACTTTGAGGAGGAGATTGAATAATGGGATCCTCATTTTGGTCATCTATCTCAAGGATGGTATCTCCACTATATTGGGGCTCAAATGTTGGAGATGGCTCGAGATAATTATTTTTTAAATATGATTGAGGATCTTTATGAGGGAATGTTTCATCAAATTGAAAAATTTTGTGAAAAATACCCCATGAGTTGTGGGATCAAGGAGCATGTAGGCTTAAATTTCCTTGTAATAACCAACAAAGATAAGTTGCTTGCTAATTTTTGTCTAGAGCCTTCCTCTTTTTCTTTGGGGTGTGTTCCCAAGCAGTACACCCAAAAACTTTAAAATGATACATCATGTTTGGAGCTAGACCATGCTTTTTCGAGATTCAAATGGACAAGATATTTATGAGATGTGTGATTTTGAATATATTTTTCATAGTTAATAGATTCAACCCAAAAAATTGCTGGAAGATCTCTTGAGTGGAGCATACAGTTTACCATTTCTTTCAAAGATCTATTTTTCCTTTCTGCAATACCATTTTTTTGAGGATTATGGGAGACTAAATTTTGATGAATTATGCCATGAGTTGATAGGAATATGGAGAACTCATTACTAAAGTATTCTCCCCAATTATCTGTATGAATTTGCTTGATTTTACAATTGGCTTGATTTTCAACTAAGGCTTTGAATATTTTAAAGTGGGATAGCACATCACTTTTGTATTTCGGAAAGTAGACCCAAGTTCTTCTTGAAAAAAAATCAATGAAGGTTAAGTCATATTTTCCTCCTTTGAAATAAGGCTCTGGGAAGACCGTCAAGTCACTATGGATTAACTCTAGAGGGGATGAGGTCTTTTGAGAACTACTTGGGTGAACAAATTTTTTTGATGTTCTTTACCAAGCACACATCCAGGGCATACTCCATCAATAGAAGAGAATTTTGGTAACCTTATTACCATTTCATAAATATTAAACTCTTTTAGATAGTTATAATTGAGATGTCCAAACATTTAATGCCAAATTTTGCTCTCAAGATCTCCATGTGCAACAAAATAGGAGACTCCATATGAATTTATGAATCCATTTAAGTGAAATAGGTGAGCGTTATAATCAATATCTCCTTTTTCTATGAAAGAGTCAGGTTCTTTAAATTATCTTATTTCAACCCCTATTGGTCAGAATAGAACTTATTTACCCTTTGAAAAAGTACAAATATGATAGATGGATAGGAGATTTGTTGTTATATTTGGAACATAGAGAACATTATTGATATACCCACCATCAATGGATATGTTACCTTTTATTTTGATAGGGATAAATGATGAGTCACCAACTTCTATGCTACAAGTTGAGCTGAAGGAGATTAAAGAGAATGACTCATGTGAAGAAGTCATATGATGAGTTGCACCTGAATATAGAACCTAGTATTTTGATGGAGTTTTTATATTTTTGCCTTTAACATTTAAGGATTTTTCTATCTACTTCTTAATGTATGTTTTGTGATTCTTCATTGTTGCCTCTAGTTTTTGTAGTCTTTTCCAACATTTGTTCACAGAGTGTCCATCCTTTTTGTAATGTGTACAAGTTATAGGGCCTCTTTCTTTCTTTTTTAATTTTTCTTTAGTGGAGGTGGATGCTACTAATGGTATTGAGGAAGAGAGAGAGATCTCATATTTTTTAATTTTTGGGGTCAACCCTTTCTTGTGGTGAAATTTTATTTTCCCCCTTGTTTTTCCATCCAAACCTCTTATAAATAGAGGATTAGATTCCCCCTTGACTCACTCATTTTCTCATGTTAACAAGTGCCCTTCTACTATAAGTTGTTTGGATGTTTTGTGCTTTGGTGTTTTCTACCCTTAGGGATTGAGTGCAGGAGTCTTGAAAATTGGAGAGATCAGCCATATTAGAGTTATTCTTCCACATCTTCATTACTCCTTGCTTTCTCCATCAAATCATTAAGTTTTGCAAGTCTATTTTTTGCTATTTTACATTATATTTTTAATTTTTTTAGGACCTAAAAAGGGTATCTAAACTAGATTCATACCTCACCCATACAAGGCATAAATTTTGTAAGCTAGATTCATTCTACCCTTTTATAGGGTATGCATTTGGTAAATTATGTCTTGGGAGCAATTTTCACACTCTAAAACATTGATTTTGCATATGCATTTTAGTGTTTTTCTATGTCCATCCTATGTACATTATATTTCATTGTTATCTATTTGTTTCACTCTATTTGTGCATGTTCAAAATGTCAAATATGATTTTTATTTTGAACAATCAGCTAAAAGGACCAAGGGGACTTGATTTTTGCACCTCCAAGCTTAGTCAAATAGTGGCCTAAGCAAACCTCCAAATATTGATCAAATTTTTGTAGGAATTTTGATACTAGACATGCAAAGCATTACTAAAAGATCTAGAACTGATTTATTTATTTAATAGGATCAAATTTGTATAAATAGCAAAGTTGATCAATGTGAGTCATTAGATTACAACAACTCAACAAATTTGAACTCGTCTAAACTGAGAGTTCACTTGACTTATGGAAGAGTGGTAACTCAAGTAAGACTATCCTAGTATAACATAAGAGAACAAAGATTTATTCTAACACCCCTCCTTAAGTGATACTAGGGGTGTACAGAATATGAGTCCCGATAGCAAGGCCTGATGAGGTACTCATGTACAATGAAATATTATAGAAGAGATGGTGAAAAAACCCATGGGAAAAACCATATTTCAAGCAGCAGTAGAAGAAGAAGAAGAAGAGGCATGTCTTCGGATGGTGAATATTATACTCTGATGAACAACTAAAAAGAAATTATTCCCAAAAACAAGGTCTAATTAGGTACTCATGTACAATGTATTACATAAAATAAGAAGAAGAGAGAGGTGAAAACCTCCATGCACCCTTCTAATGCATTTGCTTAACTCCAATTTTCTCTCACAACTGAATGTAACACGGAGAAGGGAAGGATTTAGTGAAGATGTCTATAATTTTAATTTTCTATTGGAATGTACTCCAATTTTAGATCCTCTTGTTGAATATTTTATTGAATGAAGTGCATGTGAATCTCAATGTGCTTGGTGCACTGATGTTCCACTGGATTGTAGGAAATATAAATTATGCTCTGGTTGTCACACCAAAGGATAATGGTTTTGCTATGGAAAAATTTGAATTCCCTTAGTATCTAACGAAGCCAAAGACCTTCTAGACTGACTTGCCCTATATTCTGCCTCTATGGATGATAAAGCTCTCACCTATTATTTTTGCATGCCAAGCAATAGGTGAAGAACCAAGAAAAAAAACATAGCCAAATGTGGAACATATATATTCAACTAAACCTACCCAATCAGAATTTGTGTAACTATTGATATCCATGGATCCACCCTCATATAAGAGCCCAAAGTGAGTAGTTCCTTGCAAGTAGTAAAGGATTCTCTAGGCTGCTTTCCAATGACTGAAATGAGGTTGATGTGAGAATCTAGATATTAAGCCAACATCATATGAAATATCTGGGTGAGTATGAGTTAGGTATAATCATATTCCTACAAGCTATCTGTAGAGAGTAGAATCATATAGAGGCGACTTGCAAGAATTACTTAGAGTGATTCTAGACTAAAAATATGTGGAAGAAGGCTTACAATCAGTCATCTTAAACCATTGAAGAAGGTCTAGAGTATATTTTTGTTGACATAATGAAATTCCCGCATTTGTTTGAGTTATCTAAAACCCAAGGAAGTAATGGGTTAAACCTAGATTAGCCATCTCAAATTTCTCTAAAAGGGAGTCTTTGCCATTTTGGATGGGATAAGTGGCACTACTAGTGAGTAGTAGATCATAAACATAGAGAACAAGTATGGTGATGTTTTATTCATCCCTCCAAATGTAGACTGTGGCATCAAAATCACAATGATAAAACCTTGAGGATAGAAGGAATGATTCCATTTTTTCATACCAAGATCTAGGAGCCTGTTTGAGACCATAGAGATATTTTCTTAGTCTACAAACAAGTGAGGAGTCTTGAATAAATCTAGTAGGTTGTTCCATGAATATTTCCTCTTTTAAGTCACCATGTAAGAAAGGAATTTTAACATCCATTTGAAATATTGACCATTTTTGGGAAGCAACAAGTGCAATTATAGAATCCATTTTTGTAACTAGTGCAAAGGTTTTAGAATAATCAATGCCTTCAATTTGTGAAAAAACTTTAGCTACTAAGCGAGATTTGTGTTTTTCAATATCTCCATAAGGTCCATACTTAGTTCTGTAAATCCATTTACATGAACCAATTTCCTTCCTTTAGGTTATGGGACTAGATCCCAAGTTTTATTTTTGATTAAGGAAGAGAATTCATTCTCCATGGCATCATCTCATTCTTTTATATCAGTTTCTTCTTTGAAGTATTGACGATCTTTCGAAATGGATTGACAAATAAGACCCAAACCCACGAAGTTGCTTAATCTAGATGATGGAAGGTTTTGGATGTAAGGAGTGGCTACTTGAACTATGGTGTGGTCCCATTTAGGCATTTTGGAAGGAGTAATGGATGTGGTAGGACTTTGAGGAGGAGATTGAATAATGGGATCCTCATTTTGGTCATCTATCTCAAGGATGGTATCTTCACTATATTGGGGCTCAAATGTTGGAGATGGCTCGAGATAATTATTTTTGGAAGATGATTGAGGATCTTTATGAGGGAATGCTTCATCAAATTGAAAAATTTTGTGAAAAAGACCTCATGAGTTGTGGGATCAAGGAGCATGTAGGCTTAAATTTCCTTGTAATAACCAACAAAGATAAGTTGCTTGCTAATTTCTGTCTAGAGCCTTCCTCTTTTTCTTTGGGGTGTGTTCCCAACAGTACACCCAAAAACTTTAAAATGATACATCATGTTTGGAGCTAGTCCATGCTTTTTCGAGATTCAAATGGACAAGATATTTATGAGATGTGTGATTTTGAATATATTTTTCATAGTTAATAGCTTCAACCCAAAAAATTGCTGGAAGATCTCTTGAGTGGAGCATACAGTTTACCATTTCTTTCAAAGATCTATTTTTCCTTTCTGCAATACCATTTTTTTGAGGATTATGGGAGACTAAATTTTGATGAATTATGCCATGAGTTGATAGGAATATGGAGAACTCATTACTAAAGTATTCTCCCCAATTATCTGTATGAATTTGCTTGATTTTACAATTGGCTTGATTTTCAACTAAGGCTTTGAATATTTTAAAGTGGGGTAGCACATCACTTTTGTATTTCGGAAAGTAGAACCAAGTTATTCTTGAAAAAAAATCAATGAAGTTTAAGGCATATTTTCCTCCTTTGAAATAAGGCTCTGGGATGACCATCAAGTCACTATGGATTAACTCTAGAGGGGATGAGGTCTTTTGAGAACTACTTGGGTGAACAAATTTTTTTTATGTTGTTTACCAAGAGCACATCCAGGGCATACTCCATCAATAGAAGAGAATTTTGGTAACCCCATTACCATTTCATAAGTATTCAACTCTTTTGGATAGTTATAATTGAGATGTCCAAACCTTTCATGCCAATTTTTGCTCTCAATATCTCCATGTGCAATAAAATAGGAGACTCTATATGAATTTGTGAATCCATTTAAGTGAAATAGGTGAGTGTTATGATCAATATCTCCTTTTTCTATGAGAGAGTGAGGTTCTTTAAATTATATTATTTCAACCCCTATTGGTGAGAATAAATTTTTTTTGCCCTTTGAAAAAGTACAAATATGATAGATGGATAGGATATTTGTTGCTATATTTGGGACATAGAGAACATTATTGATATACCCACCATCAATGGATATGTTATCTTTTATTTTGATAGGGATAAAGGATGAGTCACCAACTTCTATGCTACAAGTTGAGCTGGAGGAGATTGAAGAGAATGACTCATATGAAGAAGTCATATGATGAGTTGCACTTGAATATAGAACCTAGTATTTTGATGGAGTTTTTATATTTTTTCCTTGAACATTTAAGGATTTTTCTATCTACTTCTTGATGTCTGTTTTGTGATCCTTAATTGTTGCCTCTAGTTGTTGTAGTCTTTTCCAAAATTTGTTCACAGAGTGTCCATCCTTTTTGTAATGTGTACAAGTTATAGGGCCTCTTTCTTTCTTTTTGAATTTTTCTGTAGTGGAGGTGGATGCTACTAATGATTTTGATGAAGAGAGAGAGATCTCTCATATTTTTTAATTTTTGTTTCCTCTCTAGTTAGCCTATTACAAAATTCCTCTAAAGAGGGCATTTTAAAACTTATACCAAAGAATATTTTGTAGACAAAAAGTGGTGGAAATAATTTGAAACACTCCATTTAACTTAGAAAGAATAAGATAGATTCATTCTTATTATGTTTTATTATTGCCACTGCCTTTTAGTTGAGTGAGGACTTCTTTAAATTTGGTGAGAAAGTTAACAATATTGTTGAAGTCTTTAGGATATAATGTTGTTAATTCTACCTCTAGGTGTATTGAACTTATTTGATCCACTTTACCAAACAAGTTATTTCATTTTTGTCAACTTTCAAATGGGGTTTTACATTCTGAAATGTGAAACCATAAGCTTTCATTTACATTTGTGCTTATAATACCCATTTTTTCATACATCTTTCCTTTATGAACAAATATCTCATATTATTTTTCAAATTCAAGTTGTTTCTCTTCTAGCAAGTATGTGACCCATTTTTGAAAAATGAGATTTAATATTTTTGGTTTCCATGTATGATAGTTGTGAGGGGTGAGTGGGTCAATTGTATTCATTTTATAAAAAGAATATTTCAGTGAACCAATTATTCCCCCATTTACTGCAATAATCTTTAGATAAGACAATTATGCACCTTCCTTAGATTATAGTAGTGTGGAGCAAGAATTCCTATGAAACAAGGCAATAGAAGACAAACCTCTATACCAAAATTATAAATTTACCCGCCCTTACAAGAGGGAAACTATAAGTAAATTAAGGAGTTAAATAGGTGGAACATAGGCAATGGGAAGTAAGAATAACCTACCATACCTTTATACCGAATCTTCTTAATGACCCACCCTGATGTGAGGGAGACTATAGGTCAATTATAAGAATGATACATGGAACATAGGTGATTATATCGAAGATATGGGCCAAAAATTTGGTGTCTTTCTTGAATATGTTTGATTACTTAGAGTGAATTTTGAATTGTATTACAACTATAACATATATGAAATGCTTTAGGATATTGTGCAAGCATCAAACATCAAATTCCCAAGAGAGTGTGTCAAAACCAATGCAACAATCCGTAGTAATGCAGTAAAAGATGCAACAGTGCAGTAGTAAGAAGAGCAACAGTAGTATAGTCTGCAATTTATGAATTTAGACACATGAAGAAGCCCCCCCTTTGTTTGAATCCATTTAGAGTAGGTGCAATATGCAACACTACCATAAAAAAACCGCCCAAAAGATATTTTATGGCTGATTTTACAAGGACATTCTCACTTAGAATGCCTTAAAAAATAGGCAAAGAACAGTGATATGGTCTTTTAAGAAAACTCATACAATGTTTTTCTTCTTGAAGAGAAACAATTGAGCTTAAAGAACATTGAGCTCACGTACATATTCTAGCACCCGATAGCAGTAAATTTATACAAGGATGCCTATTCTTTTAAAAAAAAATAATATTGCCCACCCACTGAATAAAAAAATAGCACCCTCAAACTTGGTTTATCCACATAAATCTTACACCCAAACCCTTTGATCGTCTATATTCTCTTGGATACAGTCGAATGATGATGAGATCTGCACTTGTGGAGTCACATTAGTGTGAAGGTACGTAGCCCCAAGCTCTACACTTGAATGACATCCCAAATCTACACTCGAGTTGAATCTTACATGGTCTGAAGGTGCCGAAGCTCCTGGTTCATGTCTATTGCAGTCGAATGACATCCTAGCTCTACGCTCGAGTGGAATATGTGAGGTTCGAATGTGCCAAAGCTCCTGGTTCACGTTGAAATCATTTCTTATTGTGGTTGAGTATATGGTTCCATGCAAATGTGAAAAAGTATTGTTGCACTTCTACATAGGGGTGACTCGATTTATAGTTCATATGTGGGCAACATAGGATGAATAAGACCTCCACAACAAATAGATAACTAAAGAGACACTAGTAGAGGTTCCAAGGAGGAAGACGTTGAAAGACGTCCATTGGATGGATGCCAAGCTGATTGAGGGTGGGCAAATACTGAAAAAGGTCCAACACAATAGTCTCTTGGAACACATGCAAGATAAGGGTACCGCTAAAGACTCAATGGTGCATGTAATTCAAGGGCACCAATGATTTTTCATCAACAAAATGGCACCAAGGAATATAAGGGTGCCAAGGAGATTTCACTACCACATTGCTGACCAAAACTATTAATGTCAAGGAGATCAAACTTCCATAAGAAAACCTACAGGAAAAATATTCTTTCAATAAGAAATAAATCGACGAGTAGCTTCGAGTGAAGAGTCTCGGGTTATGGGTGCATGTTTAAATAAACGCAACAGAATATTTCTTCTTTAATGGTCTACGAAGACTGTTAATACATGCTTTTAAAGGAAATTGAAGCACGTACTTTGCATGATATTTATACTATATGGTAAATATTTCAACATATAACAAAACCAATCACTTTTAAATATTCAAAATGAGAATTAAGGCTTGAAATGTTAGTAGTAATACCACAACATTACATTCATGCAATGATATATATGCAAAAGTTAAAATTCAAACACTTTTCAACATATAATTTTGTTGAAAAAAATGACTTATGAATAAATATTATGACTAATTTTAACTCTAAGCAAGTTTTTGTAGTAAAAACAATTATCCAAATAAGGTGAACTAAAGAACACAAGCTTATACTGAGAGGTGGTGTGAACAGTATAAGACCCATTTTTACTTTTTCTTTCAATTCAATATTATGCAGTGTATAGATAGCAATATCAATAGCAGTAATCAAAGAAATTTACAAAATACCATACACAATAGAGACACCTCAATTTACGTGGTTCACCCAATGTGGGCTACTCCATGGAGAAAATATTTTATTAAAATTTTCTCAATCAATATCTTTGGGAATCCTTCCCAATTACAATATTTATGGACCTTTGTCCAAAGGAGATTATGATACCCTAATATCAAGTTCATGGATCTCTTCCATAGGAGAACTCTTTCCCCTTATGCTATGGCTAGTGATCTTCTACAAGACTTTGTATCTCTACTGCACTGATTGGTGGATTTCTCTCCTCTTGAAGACTCCTCACTCAAATATGTCTTCAATTGACATGGTTGCTAGATCTCTATCCACTGAGACTCTGTCCTCTATAATCTGTCACCTCTTAAGATTTGTCTTAATAGGTTCACTCATAACCTTCTCAAATCTGCTCAATAGGTCCACTCAAAACCTGCTCAAATTTGCTTAACAGTTCCACACAAAACCTACTCAAATATGCTCAATAGGTCCACATAGAACCTATCCAAATATACTCAACAAGCTCACTCATAACTTGTAAAAATATGCTCAACAGGTCCACACAGAACCTGCTCAAATTTTCTCAACAAGTCCACACAGAACCTATCCAAATCTGCTCAACAAGTCCACACAGAACTTGTCCAAATCTGCTCAACAAGTCCTCTCTAGGACTTCCTCAAATCTACATAGCAAGATTCCATAAAAGCTTACTCAAAAACAGTCCACAAGCCTTGTCAATGACTTTTTTCAAATCTTCTTAACAAGCTCACATATAACTTGTCCAATCTCATAGAATCATAAAGAGAATTGTTAGAGATTTAATATGTTCTATACTTAATGCTCAATCAATATCTCAACTCAATATCATAGAAGCATAAAGAGAATTGTTAGAGACTCAATATGTTCTATACTCAAATCCCAATCTCAAATCAAATCAATCTCATAGAAGCATAAAGAGAATTATTAGAGACTCTATAAGTTCTATACTCAAATCTCAATATCAAATCAAATCAATCTCATAGAAGCATAAAGATAATTGTTAGAGACTCTATATGTTCTATACTCAAATCTCAATCTCAAATCAAATAAAAATATAGAATAGTTTGTTTTATGGAACTTGAAAAACCACATGCATCCACTTGACTAGGCTTAATCAACTCAACTCAACCAATCACCTCAATGAACAATCCTTTCGCACAAACCCTAGTCCAAGCATGTATCAATCAACTCAAAAAATTTCAAACAATGCTCAACAACAAATCTCACATAACAATGATACTCATGTTCTCTTCTAACTCAAGTTCAATTTCTTTGCACAACCAATGGGCTCCAACAACAATGCTTATAAAACAAGGTTTAATCACAACTCTCAATCCAAAAAACCTTGAAGCATTAAACCAATCACTTTCAAAAAGGAAACCACAATCAATCATTTTCACTCCAAAGATATTTTTAGAAATCAACCACCATAATCAATCAATAGGAGAATGTGCCCATACCTTTTATGAAGATGAAGAAGCCTCTTTGGAAATCTACCACAATCACAATATTCTTTTGCCAATCTTCACAAGGGGTAGAAGATCATAAAATGATCAACATTGCTCCACTTCACAATAATATTTACCAAGATTTTTAATTAGAAAACCTTCTTAAGAATTAATGCACAACTTCCTTATCACTCCTAAAATAGCTTGTACCATAAAATAAAATAAATCAAATAATTGCATAGCCTTGTCACTCCACAAACTACTTATACCATAAAATAAATCAAATATTTTACATCATCTCTTTCAATATTTTTGCACTCAAAAATAATCACAAAGCTTTCTTAGATAATATCTCACATTAATCAAATATCAAACCTTATTAAAATATTAAATCTTTCTCAACCTTATATCTCCCATAAAAATCATAATCAAACTTTAGAAATCAAATATTTTAATTAAAATAATGACCCCCAAAAATATCGGAGTCGAAGCACATACCTCAAAGGAGCCCTCGAAGGGCCTTGGCATTTTGAACCTCTGCCCACCATGTTGCCAAGTGATAGCTAAGCCGCGTGAGCTAACACTGCCCACATGAGTGCTTTGGATACTCTTACTTAAGCCGCATGCATTTTCCTCACAAGCCACCAAAACTTTGACAGTCCACAACTTGACTGCCTATGTCACACTCCATGAAATTTGCTGCACAATATTTGGATGCCAAGCACTTTAGGTTTTCAAAAATCATGCGACACTCCTTAGGTTTATTAAATGGAAAAACTTTGGCTTATTTATATAAGCCATATTTTAATGTGAATATGACGACCCTTTTAACATTGCCCTCATGACGTCGGCGATGCCAATAAGAAAGGAGGTAAAAACCTTTTATTTAATTTTAAAATTTAAATTTAAATTTTAAATAAATTTAAATTTAAACTAAACCTTTAAAATTAAATTTCTCCATCATCGGGGCACATTTTTTGATGAAACAAAAAGCCAACTTGGGTTTTAAGAAAAACCCATTTCAAATATGTCATCCATTAGTTTTAAATAAAAACTTTCCTTGCCTTCCTTGGTTTTCATAAAAACCTTTTGCTAAGATTCCCTTGAATCTCCTTTTGGAACCAAATGTCATGCATACCTTCTAGAACCTTTGATCAAAACCTTGGCTTATCATGAAGCTCTTTTTGGAGATAAATCATAGTGCTTACTTCCATAGGTCCTTTTGACATCAATGACAACTTTTGCCTTAGGGACTCAAAATGTCCAACAATCTCCCTCTTTGTCATTGATGGCAATCCATATTCATTTTATTGAAACCTGACCTTCTTTTATGCTCCCCCTAGGACTTTGCTCCCCCTGGCTCAATGCTCTCTCAAATATCAAATATCATATCAAATCTCTCCCCAATACACAAATATCTCCCCCTTTGACATCAATGGCAAAGGGTCACCTTTGGGGCTTGGGGCTAAGAATGAGCCTTTTAGCTTAGCCCCTCCCCCACCTCCACACGAGGTGGCTAATTCTGGGGTGGGAGTATTTCTACTCCCCAAAAGCTTAGATCTATGCTTTTATCTTTCTCTCTTCTTTTTTGGGTTTTCTGAATCCTCTCACTATTTCTTTCCAAGTTATCATCCTTGTTCCTATCGTCACTTTTGTTCCTATTCATGTTCTTGTTCTCATCCATGTTCCTATTCTGGTTCTCATCCTTGTTCCTATTATTATTTTCTATGTCTCTATTCCTATTCATTTTCTTGTTTCTGTTCATATTCCTGTTTCCGTTCATATTCTTGTTTTTGTTCATATTCTTGTTCTTGTTCATACCTATTTTTGGAATATTTTCTCTACACCATCTTGCTATGTGTCCATAATTATTGCACTTATAACACTTAATATTATTATTCCTTGGATGTGCAATTATCTTAGGATTTCTCCTAATGAAGCCATATCTTCTTCTATCATGAACCTTGCAATTCATTGCCTTGTGACCAAACTCATTGCATGAGTAGCAATAAAATTGGAAAAGTTGTTCTCTTACATATACCTATATTTTATAGGTCATGCACTGTGAAGCCATGTGTCCAAACCTATGACATGAAAATAATATTCCATTGAAGCCTCTTTTTCTTGACCTCATTGGTCTCCTATCCTGATTGTTGTTCCATCTGTATCTTCTTTGTGCATTGTTCCTCTTTTTGTTGAACTTTTTTTTGTTTTACTCATCCTCTGATGTCCCACTTTCACTTAAACTATCTTCTTTTGAAATTTCTTCTTCATCAAGACTTGAAGTAGATTCTTTCTCTGGTTTCTTTTAAACCTTTCCAAACCCAAGACCTGTTGAACATGATGTTCGTTGTTGTCCATGGATGAACTTATCCAAGTTCTTAGAGCTATTTGTGAAACTCTTCATCTTGATCTTGGAATCCTTTAATTATTCTTTTAGAGTAACCACTTATTATGCTAACTTATTACATTTCAAAATCTTTGCTTCTAACTTATCCTTGAACTTGCTTGTCTTAGCCTTTGACTTCTTTAAATCCTCTATGAGGAATAACCTTTCTTCATCACATTATTGAAACTGAATTTCAATATTGGAGTGTTGCTTTCTAACATTATTTACTATGTCAAGGGCATAGATAAGTTCTCCATTGAGATCATAATCATTCTCTACTAAATAATCTTATATTGTTTTGCCTTTGTCCTTATCATTACTTCCTTTTGACTTGTCTTCTATAGGATCACTTTCTTTATCTTCCAAAGCCATTAGAATATTCTCATCTGGTATTTCAAGTGCATATTCAAAATCATAATCACTGAAACTATAACCATCCCTAGTGCAATCATATTCAATATGTCCAAATTTACCAAATCTAAAACACTTGAGAATAACTAGAGTCCTTTTCTTAACTATATATTTATCCTTAACCATAAATAGGACTTAATATCTATCATTGTCTAGAAAACTAGCATCATTATCAATTGAGTACTTACTTGCATTTTATGCATAGTAGCTTCTCTTTTGTCTCTGGAAGAACTTCTTTCCTTGTCTGCTTTGTCCATCCTTGCTTTTCTTTTGGTACCTATGTCTTTCTGATTCCCTATATCTGTGATATTGTTTTTCTTCATCATTGTTGCATTTTGGTTCTTTGCATTTTGTTGCATAGTGTCCATACCATCTACAATTGAAACATTTGATAGATCTTAGATCTATGGGTATTTTGGAACCTCTATCTCTTCTGCCATAATTTTCTTCTTCATCATTGGATGACTCATTGCTCGATTCTATCTTCTTTTCATTTTTCTTTTTATCTACTTTGAAAGCAACTTATTTTGGAGGAATAAGATCTTTTGTTCTTATCTCAAAAGTAGTAAGCATGCCAAGCAAAGAATTCCTTGTCAAAGAATCATTATCAATTGATGTTTCTATAGTAGAAACCTTTTCACTATATCTTTTTGGAAGAGCCATCAATAACTTATCACAAGCATCAGATTCATCAACCTTCATTCAAAGACCTTTCATCTCATATAGAAGTTCATCAACCTTGTTGAGATAGTCATGAATGTTTTCATCATCCCTCATTCTTAGGTTCTCAAATTATCATTTGATATTTTTGATCTAAGTCATTCTAAATCCTTTAACAATTCTCCTTATATTAACTATTCTAGTTAACATATTAATTATCCTTATATTAACAATAATTCTCATGCATAATAATTCTCCTTATATTAACAATTCTAGTTAACATATTCTAAGAAACATATGCATAGTTGTCCTTCATATATATCATTAGTCTTCTATACCATAATGGATATTCTCAATAATAGATACAAACATAATGGTAAATATTTTTCTTACTACATTTTTTATAAATTGTCTTATAGGATTAACTACACTTTCAATCAAATATCATTCTCCTAGATCTAATTTTGTCATACGACTAGTAGCTTTTATCAGTCATCTTCTCCTAGTGCAAAATTTATATTGATATTCCTTTTCTCTATTTTATTTCCTTGTGATGTCTCTCATTATATTATAGCTTATATAGTGTCCCCTTTTGTAATTTTTTATGTCACATTTTCTATGTTCAATCATTGTACACTTTATCCAAATATTACTTTAAGTGTGGGATTTGGTTAATATTTTCAATTGAAACTACTTTCATAGGATTTCCATCCCATGGACATATCTATTATGGGTCATATTACCAAAATTTTCAAGAATATAGAGCAAGATTTAAACCATAAGTAGGTATTTATCAAGCACATGCATACTAGGTTATCTAACATATTAGCCCCCAACAAAAAATCTATTATGATATGTTTTAGTCATACATATTCCTTCCAATGTGGTCAACAGATTAACAACTTACTCATATTATATAAATAATAAAAATATTCTAAACATTTGTAACTTTTAATAATAATAAATTTTATTTTAACATGGACCACTCTTTCTCTATTTTATCTCCATAATGTATCTCAATGACTTTTGACCCACTAACATCTTAACATGATGTTTTTCCTTGTAGATTTTAATTTTATATGTCACACAAATAAATTTTAGTCTTTTGTGATCACACCTTTTTAGATAATATGATTATAATTAAATCTAATAGGAGATATTACCGGTAGATAGATTTCTCACATGGTGCATGATTTTCGAAAGGTCATGCAACAAATAGTGATGAGCAATTTTAGGATTTTATTACTTCTATTTCTTTCTTAGAAGACACAATGGAAGACATGCTTAGATCTTCACCATATGATAGACTCTCCCAAATATAGCTATAGTCTTTTTGTTGCTATTAGCTTCTATTCTTATGTATATTTATATGTATTCTTATTGATGCTTTACTCCTTATCCTCATTTTGTTTTTTTCGCTAGTGGATAGTGTTAGAAAATGTATAATATCTAACTTTAAATAAATCTATTAATAGTCATTATATACTGATTGTATACCCTATAACATAGATCCATATTCATTATTATTTATATATTATATTTACACACAAAAAAATCACTTGACAAACACATGCATGCTACCCAAAACACTATAATTTTAGAGCAATCTCATTCTTAGTCATAAATATCTATTACAAATATATCAACATATCAAAAAAAAAAAAAACATAAACCCTAATGACTTGATGTTTGAATAAAATAATAACACACTTTAAAAAGTGCACTACAAATGATGAGAAGTATTTTGTAGAACCTTAGACATGACTTAAATGAAACATATTTATTAAAAAAATGTATAATCAATTATTTGATAAATAATTTGAATTAAGTTTTTTTTGTAAAAAAGTTTCATTCCTAACAATTTTAAATACTTAAAAAAATAATATCACAAAATAAATTTATTTTTAATTAAATTTTGTTCTTATTTTAATTATTAAGATTTAAATTTAAATGAAATAATTATAATATTATAATTAAATAAATTAAACTTTTATTTTTAATATAATTAATTTTTTTATAAGCCCAAATTATATTTGAAATAAAATATAAATAAACTTTAATTTTTTCTTGCCTTATTTTTATTTTTTCTCTTATTTTAGACCATGGTTATGCACATTGGTATAGAATATTGATACATATTATTTTTATTCTCTTCTTTTATTCTAGATCATGGTTATGCATATTGGTATAGAATATTGATACAAATTGTCACATAGACCAATTCAAATTGTAACACAAACTCAAAGTTTTTGGTGAAAGGCCTTTAGGTTAGTAGGTTTTTATGTGGAGTTTGAATAAATTAATTTTTTGTTTGGTAAGTAATGTAAATTTATAAATTGTCTTACAACTATTTATAAAATAGGTAGATTTAATGATAAAGATTTAAAATTTTATATAAAAAAAAATTCAACCTTATAAATAAAGTTGTATATCATACTTATTCTCATAACTAAAATATAGTTAAATAACCATATATATATATATATATATATATATATATATATATATAATCAAATCATTTCATATAACCTATATCTATAAAAACTCCTTTCCTCAAAAACCATCGGTGCTTGAAAAGCAAGTTTCAGATCTTTCTCCACATCTATTGTTCAGTTGTCAATTTTAAATTGAAAGGTAAACTTATCTTTTAATATATATATTTATACATAGAAGAATTGGTAATGTGGTTGAATGTTGCTTCTATAAACCCTACACTGCTGGGTAAAAGTTGAAGGACCCGGATCCTGTAAGGTATCTAATTGAAACAACCAACTACAAACACTAAACTGCTATCATCCAACCTATCTAATATACTATAAAATCTGTAGAGGAAAGTGGTGCGCAATAGAAACTTCATCATCAAATTATTAGGAGCTTTTTCGTGTTGCATGTGATTAGACGTTAATGGAAAGGGAGGGGCCACAAACAATGTGTTATTCTAGATACTGAAGACCTCATTCACTTTCTTCAGGTAAAGATCATCATAAGCCCTAACCCACCTTCCAAGATTTTCCAGAAGACCATCATAAGCCCTAACCCACCTTCCAAGATTTTCCACACCACCTACCAAGAATGAAAAAATATGAGCACAGACAAACAAATTCAGCCTAACCCGCCTTCCAAGATTTTTCACACCTTCTACCATGAATGAGAAAATATGAGCACAGACAAACAAATTCAGTCAAACTAAAAGCGAGTGTTGGAAAGGTGACTGAAAATCTACAGTGTACCTCTTTTTGAGAGCATTCCACGTAACACAATCGGCCTTGACCTACCCTCCAAGATTCTCCACATTGTAGACTTGTTTACTCATCCTCACCCATACGCTACGGTGTTTTCCTTCTTAAGTTGTGTTTACATTGACTTGTTTACTTTCATTTTTATATATGTCATACTTATAAGCAAAATATTGACAAGCAAGAGTGATTTATCAACAAAGTCTTCAGACAATTTTTACCGTTTTAGTAAACTAGGGTTAAACTCTAAACTCTTACTTTGAAAGTCCATCGTCGGCTTATTGAGAATTTTAATGACTTTTATATAACATAAATAAACAACCAACCACGTTTTGGAAGATAGTGTACAAATTTGTTCATCATTTATCAAAGAATGAAACATTAAAAACTAAAAAATATTACACATTTTACACAAATGGTTTGCTTGTATATTGTTGAAGAATTTTTAAAAACATAATAAATATGTTAAACACATAAGCTCACTAGAATTAATATTATTTATAGATAATATTAATTAAAATAATATTTTTAGTAATATTATACATCTCTTTATAATTATAATTAAAAAATTATTTAATAAATTATTTATTAATAAAAAATATTTGTTTAATTTATAAAATGAAATATTTTTATAGCATCCCAACGTGGGAAAAGTTAAAATTATATATATTTAAAGAACTATTTTGAATTATAAATCCATGTCAATATGCTTTTAACATTCTTTCTTAATCATCACATGGAGTAACCAGTTTGCATCATTTTCTTCAATATATAATCATCAAATTGCTTCGATCATAACATAATTTACATGAAAACCACCTTTTAAAAATTCATCCAATTTCACATAATAAACATGAAGGTGTCTCCTTGTTCCTACTTACTACATCTAAGGTAAATGAGAGTTCTCTTATTCCACTCCCACATGGAACATATGTTGACCATAAGATTCATCCCTATATAATTTAATTATAATGTCTTTAAAAATTACTTATAGAGGACCAAAATAGTGACCATAGTTCATTTTTCTTTCAAGTATAACAAAGTGCATGAACTATAAAAAACCAATGCCAATAAAAAACCATTATTCTTTCTATTGTTTTTCTCTAATTATCTTATTTCATACTAGTATCTTCATAAATTTTATGACACATTGATTTCCAAGAAAATCCCCTTGGTTGAGTCATACAACTATTAGGAGACATGTTTCACACTTATTGACCATCACCTATACCTCCATAACATTACCATAGATATAAAATATCAAACATATAGGTTAATTAGCAACAATATGATATTTTTGTGATCTAAGATACCCCTTAAAGTATTGGTGGACATACAAGACATCCCATAAGTTACTTGAAATTATCATACAAGGATGTAAGTCAAAATTCAATGTCAAGTAATAGATATTCACACGTGATACAATGTCAAGTTTATCAATAATTTTGGGAATAAATATAAAACACATTACCCAACAAATAAAAATAAACATCATATAATCATAACATGATATTGAAAGGTTCCCTTAAATATCAAATAATTATAATAAAAAGTAAAGTATTTTCTTCAACCAATGAAAAAATGGTTGAACTTGAGAAGGTTTAAATACCCAAATTTCAACTGACCTTATGTCATGGTTAGAGAATAGAACGTAAGGTTAATTATTATAATATTATAATAAATCCCCTTATAGAACGTGTATTATAGCCCATAATAAAACAAATAAATGAATAGAGTGCAATGAGAGACTAAATTGTAGTTTATCACCAAATATTTCAATAATTATTACCAATATTTTTGACAATTATATATTTGTTATTTAGAAATTTGTAAAGTTAGACATCCACAATGGAAGTCCACATTTTTAAATACTTAACTCATTTAATTTGATCCCATAAAGTTCTTGCAATAAAATCTTTATTTTGGTTGTCTCTATAGACAAGGATTTTTGCATTCATAGTACTTTTTTTTTTTTGGTAGCTACTTACACATGTTAAGAATTATGTTATGTTAAATATTAACTTCTTAACTATAATAATAAATTGCCAAAGGGTCCTTGGTTCAATGGTTGGACAAATAGTTGATATAGTCACACCAAGGTTCAAATATGGCAACACAAAATAGCTCAATATGACTAGATTATTATAAAAGGGAGAAGGAAACCTTTTCAAAACTATAATAATAAATTATATAATACTTTAATTTTTTAAATATAATTTTAGACTCTACTAGGGTTTGATGAAGAAGATTGCTATGCAGGGATGGTAGCAGCTTCTAGAGGAGGTCTAAAAAATTGGAGGAATATTGTGATGGCATCAGGTTCGGCATAGAGAGTGTATGCTCATGATGTTTTTTCATTTGAAAATGAATGGAAGGAACAAGATTTTCCAGTGCATTTCGGGAACCGCTTGTTAAAGAACAATGGATTTTTGGAATGATGTGAAGCCAAGCCAGTTCTAGTGGTTCGACCAGACTTGGTGGCAAAAGATGTGGAGTATCTAACCAATCATGCCATTATTGGCAATTTTTTGGGAATCCAAATTTCTCTCCCCTTTGTGGAGGCTTTGGTCAGGAAGACTTGGAATCCTAAAGGCTGATGAGTTTCATTGTTCATTCATCATTTAATCATTATGTGTGTCAATCCAGGGCGGTGTCCAAGGCTATATACGAAAGAAGGATCCAACACGGTAAAGATTAGTTCATTCAGAAAACAAGCTTTATTGATGGATCAGTTAGCATTTGGGGGGTTTGTTGTGACCTCTAACTCCTAAGAATTGAAATTAACTCCTATTTACCTTTGCAGAAATAAAATTGCAGGAAATGAAATTGCAGAATCTGAAAATGACAGAAAATGAAATGTTGCTAAATTGAGAGTGACAGAAAAGTAAATTGCAGAATTGAAAACACACACACACTTGCATGAAAGTAAATCAACTGGAGAATTTAAAAATAGAATTTTAACTACTGCAAAACCAAATCAACAATTACTGCAAAACTGAAAAATGACAAAAATCTGGAAATTGCTGTGAAATGCAGAAAATGTTGTCAAAGGCTGAAAACTGTGTTGAAAACTACTAAAGAAATGGAAAACTGGCAGAATTCTGCTAATCTGCTATAGCAAGAAATCAACAAGAAATTCTATCAGAAATTGCCTTCCTCTGGCCCTGCAAGTGGCCCTTGCTTCCAGAACCAGAAGAAGGTGAGAAGTTATGCTAAGAAAATCTAGATGCTAATCATCAACCTCAAAATGCCAATTGATATCTGAAGATTGCACCTTTTTATTCAATCTGAAACTGCATTACAGTAATGCAGGAAAAACCTGCAAATTATTGTTCTGCTACAAAGAAACTTCACTCTATGCTAATTTCGGTATTCTATTGCCTATCTATCTATATGCTCAACCATCTAGGAGCTTTCTTATTTATAATATAATGTTGATATGCTTGGTTACTGATTTGTAGGGATTTACAACCGATTGCATAACTATTTCCTAGAATGCAGGAATTTGCTTTGTCAAAACTTTATCCATTCATCCTTGTTGGGCTGCATTTGTTGAGGAAATCACGTTAAGATGAGTTGGGACAACCTCCTGGTCAATTGCCAATAATTTCCTCCACTGATTTGTCACTTTTTGACCACTTTCGGTTGTTCCTGCGCTATTCCCTATTCCTGCACCGCTTATTCCTGTGCTGCTCCGAAATAATAGGCAGGTGACAATTCGTTGCTTATCTGCGCTCCAAACGCATAGGGAGGAAGTTGTTGACTGTTTGGATTGTTTTCCCTTATCTTGTACACCCTTTTGCATTGGTGGCACGTGCTGGAGTGACTGATTCCAAGCCCTGCTGTATATGTACAGCTGGCTAGAATTTGCATGACTGTGTCCTGTATTTACCAGATTTCTTGCATTTTAGCCTTTTGACTTGTTGCTTCCATTTGCATCACGTGGCAGTGTTGTCAGGTGGAGAAAGAGTCATGCCTATTCTCCCTCAACTGTTTCCAAGCATTTACCTCTTCTTTATTTGACAAATTCCATGCCTTCCTTCAAAGTGACAGGTGGCTGGAATTTGTATGGACTGTGACCTGTTGTTTCCAACTGCCAAAACATGCCCAGATGCCCTTTTGGAGTGCTCATAACTTGTTCATCGTAACTCCATTTTTTACCAAATTGTGTCCACGTGTTCTTGGTTATATGAACAACATTGGGTTTAATTTTCAACTCTTAATTCCTCAGGAATTACTCCCTGCACCGTTGTCAAGTTGGCCTTTAACACAGATTTTTACCAAGCATTTCTAGCTGTCAAAAAGTGTGAAACTGCCATTTTGCAGGCCCCATAACTTCCAGGTTACTTGTCCATATGCCTTCAAATTTGGGTCATGTTTTCTCTATATTATGAAGTACCATTGGTATGAATTTGGTACCTTAACTCACTCTGGATCATTCCCAGTAGATCCGCCAATGTTCCCTTTAACGCAGATTTGCACCTGTTAACAGCTCCAGAAAAGACTAAGGCATGAACAATGAGCGCAGGAATGAACAATGAGGAGGAATGAACAATGAGCGCAGGAACGATGTAACCTTCATAACTTTTTATCTATAGCTCGGATTGACTTGCTTCAAAAAGCAAAGTTGTAGTTCTTGATGAGAGGAATCTATTCATGCCATCAGAATGTAATTGCAATACATGTTTTATTTACTACCTAATCAATTGAAACGAGTGCATAAAATGTTGAAAATAGTCAAAATAGAGGTATAATGTTCCAAACATAAAATCATGCAAACATGTAACAAATAACATATTCTAATCACTATTTGGCACTTTAACTTTGTCATATTTAATATTATGGCAGTTTTTATATGTCAACCATAGTGTAATAATGAGGCATTTCTAGGCCTCATCATTCCCCCCAGCTTGAACTGATGCATGCCCTCATGCATCCTAGTAGGCCATAGTAAGATGAACAACATCCTTTTGCCACCTACTACCCGAGAAAGTTCTTGCTGCACTACACCAAGCATTGTAGTTCCTGCAATTTTTTTTTTTTTTATTTATTTTTTTTTATCTTTTGTATCTAATGTGCCCTGCTGTTCTGCAGCATTTTCAAGAATTTTTGGCATAATTTGTCTCATTTTGAAGCTTGCTCTGGAATGAGACTGTCATTCTGAAGATGTGTCAAAAACATGCTGAAATGGCCTCCTATGCAAAATCTAGCTGCAGATTCTAGTGTGGGCCCATCTTTAGAGTGTATAAGCCGTTCATAACATCAAAAATTCTTTTTCCATCCTTTTGTTTAAATGCTATATATTTTTTATTGCAGCAGTAGTAAAACAGAATTTTCAGGTGCATTTTATCCTTCTCAGATTTATGAGGCATTGGTGGGGTATCAACTTGAAGTTATCCTTCTGAAATCTGCCCTACTAATAAAGATAAAATGGCTGCCATGTCTGTCCCAAAATCAGGTGTTTCACAATTTTGAATTTTCCATGCAACTAAGGGCAAAAGGGGGGTGTTTCTTGACATTTTGAACAACATGTTCCATTTTTTTTTACTTGCCAATATTGTATGAACAGTTTATGCCAGATACTGATTATCATATACTAAATGCTAAATGCTTACCATGACTAAATGCAAGAAACACATACCTTACTGTCCTGAAAATTTATCATCCGCCTTACAAGCTGCTTGTGATGATGATTTTTTTTTTCTGAAATAAGAACAACATAGGTGCAGTAGGTGAGATTTGTACAATGGTAGAACAATGATGGGTGGATCAACAAGGCAATGCATGCCGAAAAACCGGTTTTCATGCAAGCCAACTCAGCAGTGCCTCAAGGAGGTTTTCACTACTGAGTTATTCATTTTTTTTCATTTTTCATTTGTTTCTCATTTTTGTCATTTTTTTTTCATTTTTTCATCAGAAGAGGCTGCCATTTTTGGTTTTCAACCAACTTCTGTTTTGTCATTTTTTTTTCATCAGAAGAGGCTGCCATTTCTGGTTTTCAACCAACCTCTGTGTTTTCAAGTGCTTCAATGAGAGAGAATGTCTCTTGCTCTTATTTGGATAAGAACAATCCTTATTCTGCAAAAACATGTCAGTCTTTGTATAAAAACACCATCTTTTTCTGTTGAAGGCTGCAACAATGATGTGCCCTTTCTTTCCATATAAGTAATAAGATTCTTCTTATGTCATCATTAACTCCTTATTGCTGGAAATGAAGTATTAACTTCATTGTTCCTCCTCCCTACTGAAATTGATGCTTGTCCTCATGTATTTCCATTTTGTGGGACATGCTTTTTACTGCATTTTTTTTTTATCCTTTTTTTTTTAACTTTTTCTCTTATCTTGCTTGTACCCATGAAGGAATTTCACAAGCAAGATTATTCTCTTTTTGCTTTTCTTGTTTTTTTTTTTTCAAACTTTTTATCATCACTCTGAATCTGATATGGAAGAGAAATTCTCTTCCATCATGTGTACATCCAATTGTTTAATCTCCCTCAAGAACTCCTCCTTAGTTAATGGTGCATGGTATACCCAAAGGTAATGTCCATTCACCACTAACTTCCTCCTTGAATCATCAATGGGAGAAAGAAGCACTGCTCCATATCTGAAAACTTCTTCAATCAAGGGTCCTTGCCTCCTAGTCTACAAAATCTCGTTAATTTGTACTTGAAACAATTCAACACCAATTCCCAAAGATGTTAAAAGCATTAGTAACTCAATTTCAATAGGAAAATATGGTTTTTTATCATAAACCAGTTCATGTAGTGTGAAATTGAGTATGTCTAATATATGATCAATAAATGGAAAATGGTCCTTATGTGTGAATGTATTCAGTTTTTGATAATATTCACACATTCTCAGTTTCCCATTTTTCTTTGGAATAATAACCAATGGAGGAATCCATCGGTTATCAAAAATTGGACAAATGGATCTAACCTTCAAGAGTTTCTTTACTACAGTTTGGACAATATCTCTTAAGGTAGACTTTAATTGCATTTGCAGTTGTTTCATAGGTTTAACATTTTCAATACATATCCTATGAGTGCATACATCAAGATGAAATCTTGACATACCCTTATATTTCCATGCAAAAGGATTGAAATAATGTTTCAAAACATCAAACAATTTTGCTTTTTGTTTATAAGTCAGCCAGCTAATAATGTTCAAGAATTTTCTTGGTTGTACTTCAATTTGTTTCATTCCTAGGAGGACAAAATTTACCCCTTTGTAATTGCTTACTAAGGAGTTTAATGGAAGTAAACTATCTATGTGCAGATTTTCTAGTTTTTCTCTTTTATCCAAGGCTACTTTTTGTGTGTCTGGACTAAAGGGTTTTTGTGTATCTCCATTGACTTTTATCTCTTCAAGCTCAGGTAAGGTCTTGTTTGAGCACAATTGGATACTGCTGCAGTCAATAACATTTTCTACGATGTTTTTACCAGATTCAGCTACATAGACAGGGGCTACCTGTCCTATTTTATTCAGATTAGCCACAGGTTGGGCTGGAGGTGGTGGTTGATTTACTTCCTCTGTTGGTTGTTGTTGGGATCTCTCTTGAGAAGAACTTAGACTAGGCAACAAATTTTGCATCTCTAGGATATTTCTGAGTTGTGGAAGTAAATGGCATTTATCAGTGATATGTCCTTGTGAACAAATGCTACAAGTAGCTGATATAGTTGTTTTGTTCAAGGGATAATTTTGTATGTCTGCCATGATGTCTTCCCAACACCTAGTACAAATTTGTTTATACTACCCTGATGATATGGATATAAAAAGGGCAGTTCAAGCAAATGGCTTCCTCAAATTTTTTCAAGAGATCTTATACTTCCTGACAATGAGGATGATGAATGTCTTTCAATTTTATCAGGAACTTCAAAAACAAATAATTCAACCCCTAAGTGTGAAGATCACCTTCCTGTGGTTTCTTGCTTGTTTTCTAAATGGACTAAAATGCAACTATCAAAAATTATTATTTATACTAGTTATGATATTCAGATTTTACTCTGAAGTTCACAACTTAGCACAATAATAATTATTTGACTGTTGTTACCCTCTAACAACACCGTGTTCCCTAACAACGGTGCCAAAAATGATGAGTGTCGTTGTTCATTCATCATTTAATCATTATGTGTGTCAATCCAGGGCGGTGTCCAAGGCTATATACGAAAGAAGGATCCAACACGGTAAAGATTAGTTCATTCAGAAAACAAGCTTTATTGATGGATCAGTTAGCATTTGGGGGGTTTGTTGTGACCTCTAACTCCTAAGAATTGAAATTAACTCCTATTTACCTTTGCAGAAATAAAATTGCAGGAAATGAAATTGCAGAATCTGAAAATGACAGAAAATGAAATGTTGCTAAATTGAGAGTGACAGAAAAGTAAATTGCAGAATTGAAAACACACACACACTTGCATGAAAGTAAATCAACTAGAGAATTTAAAAATAGAATTTTAACTACTGCAAAACCAAATCAACAATTACTACAAAACTAAAAAATGACAAAAATCTGGAAATTGTTGTGAAATGTAGAAAATGTTGTCAAAGGCTGAAAACTGTGTTGAAAACTACTAAAGAAATGGAAAACTGGCAGAATTCTGCTAATCTGCTGTAGCAAGAAATCAGCAAGAAATTCTATCAGAAATTGCCTTCCTCTGGCCCTGCAAGTGGCCCTTGCTTCCAGAACCAGAAGAAGGTGAGAAGTTATGCTAAGAAAATCTAGATGCTAATCATCAACCTCAAAATGCCAATTGATATCTGAAGATTGCACCTTTTTATTCAATCTGAAACTGCATTACAGTAATGCAGGAAAAACCTGCAAATTACTTGTTCTGCTACAAAGAAACTTCACTCTATGCTAATTTCGGTATTCTATTGCCTATCTATCTATATGCTCAACCATCTAGGAGCTTTCTTATTTATAATATAATGTTGATATGCTTGGTTACTGATTTGTAGGGATTTACAACTGATTGCATAACTGTTTCCTAGAATGCAGGAATTTGCTTTGTCAAAACTTTATCCATTCATCCTTGTTGGGCTGCATTTGTTGAGGAAATCACGTTAAGATGAGTTGGGACAACCTCCTGGTCAATTGCCAATAATTTCCTCCACTGATTTGTCACTTTTTGACCACTTTCGGTTGTTCCTGCGCTATTCCCTATTCCTGCATCGCTTATTCTTGTGCTGCTCCGGAATAACAGGCAGGTGACAATTCGTTGCTTATCTGCGCTCCAAACGCATAGGGAGGAAGTTGTTGACTGTTTGGATTGTTTTCCCTTATCTTGTACACCCTTTTGCATTGGTGGCACGTGTTGGAGTGACTGATTCCAAGCCCTGTTGTATATGTACAGCTGGCTAGAATTTGCATGATTGTGTCCTGTATTTACCAGATTTCTTGCATTTTAGCCTTTTGACTTGTTGCTTCCATTTGCATCACGTGGCAGTGCTGTCAGGTGGAGAAAGAGTCATGCCTATTCTCCCTCAACTATTTCCAAGCATTTACCTCTTCTTTATTTGACAAATTCCATGCCTTCCTTCAAAGTGACAGGTGGCTGGAATTTGTATGGACTGTGACCTGTTGTTTCCAGCTGCCAAAACATGCCCAGATGCCCTTTTGGAGTGCTCATAACTTGTTCATCGTAACTCCATTTTTTACCAAATTGTGTCCACGTGTTCTTGGTTATATGAACAACATTGGGTTTAATTTTCAACTCTTAATTCCTCAGGAATTACTCCCTGCACCGTTGTCAAGTTGGCCTTTAACACAGATTTTTACCAGCATTTCCAGCTGTCAAAAAGTGTGAAACTGCCATTTTGCAGGCCCCATAACTTCCAGGTTACTTGTCCATATGCCTTCAAATTTGGGTCATGTTTTCTCTATATTATGAAGTACCATTGGTATGAATTTGGTACCTTAACTCACTCTGGATCATTCCCAGTAGATCCACCAATGTTCCCTTTAACGCAGATTTGCACCTGTTAACAGCTCCAGAAAAGACTAAGGCATGAACAATGAGCGCAGGAATGATGTAACCTTCATAAATTTTTATCTATAGCTCGGATTGACTTGCTTCAAAAAGCAAAGTTGTAGTTCTTGATGAGAGGAATCTATTCATGCCATCAGAATGTAATTGCAATACATGTTTTATTTACTACCTAATCAACTGAAATAGTGCATAAAATGCTGAAAATAGTCAAAACAGAGGTATAATGTTCCAAACATAAAATCATGCAAACATGTAACAAATAACATATTCTAATCACTATTTGGCACTTTAACTTTGTCATATTTAATATTATGGCAGTTTTTATATGTCAACCATAGTGTAATAATGAGGCATTTCTAGGCCTCATCAAAGGCGATGTGGAGGTGATGCTGAGTGCGAACAGCTATTTTATGGTGGTTTTCTATTGTATTGTAGATTGTAACAAAGCATTTGAAGGGGGTCCTTATTTCTATAACCAAGTGGGACTCTTTTTTAAACACTGACATGTGGGTTTCAAACCATCAGAGGAGTGGTCGTCATAGGTTCTAGTATGGGTACGACTTCCATGACTCCCAATGGAATTCTAGAGAACTGTTATCTTGCATAAGATTGCCCTTGTGCTTGGGAAGCCAGTTGGACCAACAAACAATGGATAAAAAGGTAATCTTTGTTTCCCGTATTTGTGTTGAAATTGACTTAAATAATCCTATTCTATATTCTATTGAAATACAATTTGGATCAACTACATGGGTTCAAAAACTTGACTATGAAGCTCTTCCATTTTGTTGTCGGATTTATCATGAATATGACCACCTGCAAATAAAATTCCCTAAGTTTGTCCCACCTGTCACTTGAAAACCTGGGCACTCTCGGTCTAGACAAAGTTTGGATAAAGGAAAATCCCTGATAAAGGAAGGGAAACAGGATAAGGAAGGTTTTGTTCTAGTAAAAAAAGGACAAAGGGCAAACAAAGACCTTAAGGATAGCCAGCCATATGCTCTATTCAATCGATTTGAAATATTAGATGATCTTGATCAGTGCATGGAGATACCTGAAATGTCACTACCTGATGCAAATATAACAAGTCTGAATCAAATATTTCTTCTTGAGGGGGAACTTAAGGAATCATATCTAGGGGGTTTAAATGAAGAACAAAGGACTTTGGATCTGAGTATAGGGGACATGGATGGGTATAACCCTATAAGGGAAACTATTTTGGAAAGTGGTATAGTTTTAGTTATTCCCTCTCCTACTCAGGAACTGATGCAGTCATCCTTGGACTAGAAAACTCCAATGGTATTAGGATTGCAGCAAAAAATAATTTAAAAAAAAAAATGGATAAGAATATGAAGGTGGGTCGGAAGAAGGACCAGGATAAAATTAAGTTAATGGGGGAGACTTCGGTGGAGTCAGGATTGGTGAGAACATTGGACTCCCATTTTTATAACCCCCAAAAATGAATATCCTCTCATGGAATGTAAGGGGGTTGAACAACATCCCCAGACAAAAATATGTTCGTGATTTGGTTTGTGTGCATTCTTTAGATGTGGTGTTTATTTAGGAGACTAAATTGGCTATTGATAGTATGTTCAATATTAATCCCAAGTTGTGGAGAAGGGGGTAATGCTAGTGTATTGGTGCATGTAGATATGTTGGTGGCGTCGCTTGTTTATGGGATCCGGTTAAGATATCCCCTCTTACTTGGATTTCTAGTAGATTTTCTATTTCGATGGTCAGGCATGATAATGAATCTGGTGAAACCATCCTACTTACAAATTTGTATGCTCCTATGATTACAATGGTAAAGTGAATTTATGGGAGCACATTTACTTTTTGTGAGAAGTTTGGTTCCCCTATACCCATGGATTTTGGCTGGAGACTTCAACTCTATCACTTTTTTAGAGGATAAATGTGGTGGGGTGGACCATCTCGAGCCTTTTTCTTCTATATTTAGTGCTCATATCTAGGCCCTAAACTTTGTTGACATCAAGCTAGATAATGGGATATTTAATTAGCACAATAGAAGATCTGGGGAAGCTTCCATCTTAGAGAGACTAGATAGGTTTTTGATATTTAGTTATTGAATGGGTAATAACATAAGTGCTAGTTCTATGATTCTTGAGGGTATGGGATTGGCCTATCAAACTCTCTTCTTTGTAGTAAGGGCTAAAAAATAATCCCTCCTTTAAGTTTCAACTTATGTGGCTTCGTGATCCTAAGCTTCATAATTTCATGCGAGGCTAGTGGACCACTGGCAAACCTCCTCATGGCACTGCTATGTATTCCTTTATGAAGTGACTATAATTTGTAAAACATAAATTGAAGAGATGGAATAGAATAAATTTTGGGAACCTTTCCTTTGCTAAGTTGGCATCGCTTAGGAGGATGGAAGAAACTTCAAGGAATATTAGAGATCAGGGATTCACGAAGGAGCTTCTTGTTGAGGAATCTAAGTTTGTGAAAGACCTTGCTAAATGGGAACTGAGAGAAGAAATTTTTTGGAAACAAAAATCTCGAGTAGATTGGCTTTAGGAAGGGGATATTTTAGAAGAGACTAAGAGGTATTTTTCCTCTCTCTTCAAGGAGGACTCCCTGTTAGATGATGAGAATGAAAATCTTATTCTAAAATATATTCTAGCGATTGTTTCTAGAGAGATGAATGAGAAATTGATGGGTCCAATTTCCCTTGAGGAGTTGGAAAATATTGTATTCAAGATGAAAAAAGAAAAATCCCCAAGCCCAGATGGATTCCCAATTGATTTTTATCAATATTTTTGGGATTTAATCAAATTTGATCTTTTGGAGGTGGTCCATGAGTCCCAAAAGAACAAACAGATGCTAAGGGCCCTAAATGCTACCTTTATGGTGCTTATACCCAAAAAAGAGTGAGAAAATTCCTTGGATATGTTTAGGCCTATTGCTCTCTACAATGTTGTGTATAAGATGATCACAAAAATTATTACTGAGAGGCAGAAGATATGGTTGAGAAAAATCATCTTTGAGGAGCAAAGAGGGTTTGTTGTTGGTCGACAAATATTGGAAGGGGTTGTTATTGCTACAGGATCTATTCACTCGATGGAAACTTCTAAGGATAAAACTATGTTTAATAAGTTGGACATGGCCAAAGCCTATGATTGGGTCAGATGGTCCTTTCTTCAAAAATTTCTTGCTACTTTTGGATTTGAGGAGGAATGTATTAGATGGGTGATGAGCTATGTTTCTTCTTCCTCATTCTCTGTTCTTGTTAATAATGAGCCATCAAAGCTATTTGAGGCCTCAAGGAGATTGAGGTAAGGAGATCCTTTATCTACTTATTTGTTTATCATTATGGTGAAAGGGTTGGGAATATTTCTCAAGTCTCAAGTCATGCAGGGTCTCATTCAGGAGTGGAAGTGGGATAGTAGTTTGCCACCTCTTTCCTACCTTCAATTTCTTGATGATACTACTTTGTTGGGAGTTTCTGCTATCAAGGAAGCTGGCAATATTAGACAGACTCTTGACATATATCTTGGTGCTTCTAGACAATTTATTAATGAGGACAAGTCTTCTATTTTCTTCTTCAATACCCCTCCTCTTATTCAAGCCAGTGATCAGGCCAGGAATTGGCTCATCCATGAACACTCTTTGATACATTTTAACTATTTGACTTACCCTTTTTACTATGATTTTATGTTAATTATGGGAAAAATGCATTATATAATGATGTTTGCAAATTCTGAAATGACAAAGTGCATATACTTTGTTTTACTATTTTTACTACAATTTCATCTATTTTTCAGTCAATTAATCAATAGTATTATAGAAATTTAGACCTTGTTGAATATCTAATGCTTAGTAATATTGTGTTCATTTTTTTAATATAATTCAAATGGAAAAAAGCACCAAGAATTTGTCCACTGTAGCTGATTGTGAAGGAAAATAGGCTGTAACTATGATAGTTCCAGCTAGCTGTACATATACAGTGGGGCTTGGAATCAGTCACTCCAGCAAATGCCACAAATGCAAAAGGGTGTGCAAGATAAAGGAAAAGTCAACACGTTACTCCCTACACGTTTGGAGCACAGATCAATAGCAAATGGTCACCTACCTGTTGTTCCAGAGTAGTGCAGGAATAAGCGGTGCAGGAATAGGGAATAGTGCAGGAACAATCAAAAGTGGTTAAAAAGTGATAAATCAGTAAAGGAAATTATTGGAAATTGACCAAGAGGTTGTCCCAACTCATCTTAACATGATTTCCTCAAAAAATGTAGCCCAAAAATGATGAATGGATAAAGTTTTGACAAAGCAAATTTTTGCATTCTAGGAAACAGTTATGCAATTAGTTGTAAATCCCTACAAAGTAGTAACCAAGCATATCAACATTACATTATAAATAATAAAGCTCCTATATGGTTGAGCATATAGATATATAGGCAATAGAATATCGAAATTAACATAGAGTGAAGTTTCTTTGTAGTAGAATAGTAATTTGCAGGTTTTTCCTACATTACTATAATGTAGTTTTAGATTGAATAAAAAGGTGTAATCTTCAGATATCAATTGGCATTTTGAGGTTGATGATTAGCATCTAGATTTTCTTAGTGTAACTTCTCACCTTCTTCTGGTTTTAGAAGCAAGGGCCACTTGCAGGGCCAAAGGAAGGCAATATCTGATAGAATTTCTTGTTGATTTCTTGCTGCAGCAGGTTAGCAGAATTTTGCCAGTTTTTCATTTCTTTAGTAGTTTTCAACACAGTTTTTGACAACATTTTTTGCATTTCATAGAAATTTCCAGATGTTTTGTCATTTTGTAGTTTTGCAGTAATTGTTGATTTAGTTTTTACATTTCATAGCAATTTCCAGATATTTTGTTATTTTGCAGCTATGCAGTAATTGTTGATTTTTTTTGTAGTAGTTAAAAATTTTGTTTTTAAATTCTCCAGTTGATTTACTTTCATGCAAGAGTGTGCGTTTTTCCAATTTTGCAATTTCCTTTTATGTCACTCTCAATTTAGCAACATTTCATTTTCTGTCATTTTCAGATTCTACAATTTCATTTCCTGCAATTTTATTTCTACAAAGGTAAATAAGAGTTAGTTTCAATTCTTAGGAGCTAGAGGTCACAACAAAACCCCTCAAGTGGTAATTGATCCATCAATAAAAACTTGTTCTTGGATAAACTGAACTTGTAAATGTGATACTTCCTATCATATACAGCCTTTGGACACTACCCTAGACTGACATATAATTACTAAATGATGAATGATCAACGACCCTCATCATTTTTTGCACCATTGTCGGGGAACAAACGATGTTGTTAGGAAAAGTGACACAGGTCAAGAATTGTGTTACAATTTTTGAAATATTGTATTTCAGTTTATTTACTGAATAGACATGAATGCATAGGCCAAGAGATGAAAGAGGGAGGTTTATCAAAACTATTTCTGAACCACCAAGGCATTCTTCACAATCAGATGAAGAATTTCCAAATCGAGAAATACCTTCTTCACCAACTGAAGCGTTGGATAGAATTAGAACAAAAACTTTTGGCAGCACTTTCTGCTAAACATTCCCTTAAGACTAAACCATCCACATCAAACTCAAGAAAGAAAATAACTATGGCAGCAGCACCACCACCACCAGGTGGGTATTATGATGATCCTCCTAGGACTTTTGAATATCCCATACTGTTGGATCTAGATCTAGATGCTCCCATGAAAATTATTTCTCCATCCATATTGCCAATTTTTAGGGGAACTGTTTCAGAAGATCCTGATCAATTTCTGTTTGAATTCAAAATGTTATGTTAGACTTATGACTACATAAATGATAATCAAAAGTTGAAATTATTTTCTTCCATGTTTAAGGATGCTGCTCTCTGATGGTTTATGAGTAATCTTGAACCTAATTCAATCCGTACTTGGGGTGACATGGAGACTACATTCTTACATAAATATCAGGATTACTATAGAGTAAAAAATAGAAAAGATGTTGTTTTGGATCAAGCAAGAAGAAGATGATAGTTTAGAGGACTATCTTTATCGCTTTGCCTTTGTCCAAAAGAGATGTGGTCCTATAGAACCTGATTTCTTAAATCCTATCTTCTTAAGAGGATTGCAGGATGAATATAGGGAAGTGTTAGATTTAATGGGAAAAGGAGACATAGATCAACTTGACCTTCAAGATATTATGGAGTTATGTAGAAATTATTCTCGCACTCACCAACGAAAAAAAAAACTAAATTCTAGAAATAATGACATAAAGGAGTTGATGGAGGAAATGGCTAATTTAAAAATTGATATCCTTGTTCAACTTAATTTTGCATTAGGTGAGAGAAACAAAAAACCCAATTCTACACCACCTTTGGAAATTTATTTCCTGAGATGCAGGAATAAGCATGCTTTGCAGGATTACCCTTTAAACAAAACTTCCATTTGTGGAATTTGTTCCAAGGAACATTCAACAAATAGATGTCCTTTGTTGCCTCATCTAAAATCTATTTTAGGCACCCAAACATAAGAACTTAATGCTATTGGTTAGAGATCCGGTGGTGGCTATACACAATATCCCAATGCTCCTCATTTTCCAAACTAGGGACAATCTCCTTGGAATATGAGCATGCCATGGGGACATGCAGAAGTCCCTGCACAACCTTGGAACCAACCTTGGACAGCTCCTCCAGATTGGTCACATCCTAGGTGGATGAACCCACCTTGGAATACAATTCATCCACAGTGGACACAACAAGGACAAATATGGGGACAACAATATCCACCATATCAAGGACAACAAAGGTCTTAAGGGCAAACTCAAAACTTGCTGCCAGCTCCTAATCCAAATTTTTAGGGAAGAACACAACATCAAGAAATGCAACCAGTGAAACAACCTCCACTCCTAGCTCAGCCTGTGACTAACCCAAATAATACCAGACAAATAGCCCTTGTTTATGAGGCTGAGTCTGAAGACTCTACTGTAATTCATGTACTTGACTGCAGTAACATCCAGCTGCATTCAGGGAAGGTTTTACTTGAACCTGTTTCACCCACCATTGAAGAAATAAGTGAGAAACAAGAACCTCCAAATCAGGAGACAGTGCAACAAAAATAAAAAGAAAAAGTAACATAAAAAATGCAAGAATATTCTTCAATAGCATTACCATACCCTAAAAGGTTTGATCATATTGATACTTCCCCTGAATCAGAATTAGTGATAGAACTTAAAAAGATGTCAATTTCTCTCCCTTTGTTGCAGGCAATAAGGGATGTGCCTTCAATCAAAAAAAATATTAAGTAGTTATGTATCAAGAAAGCTGGTAAAAAGAAGGCCTTTCCTAAAATCGTTCAGGTAGAAGGAAAATTAGCTGATTTATTGTCTGGTAAACTAGTTTCTCCCAAATATAGTGACCCCGATAGTCCAATAGTTACAATTACTATTGGATTAATGCAAATTCCTAATGTGCTAATTGATCTTGCAGTTGCAATTAATGTTATGACTAAGGACACAATGCAAAAATTGCATCTCAAGAATCTTAGTCCTACCGCCACAGTTTTGGAAATTGCGGATAGGTCAGTTGCTAAACCTGAAGGTATCCTAGAAGATGTAGCCATTGAAGTCTCTTCTTGGGAATATCTTGTAGACTTCTTAGTGTTGCAACCTAGAAATTTAGTCAATGGATACCCTATCATTCTAGGACGACCTTGGTTGGCTACTACAACTACTTTTATACACTACAGGTCAGGGGAAATGACCATTTATAATGGTGTTGACCTAAAGAAAATTTATTTGTATCCACCAGCTCAACCTTCAACTAAATTTTTGGGACAAATTTGGTATCCTGAATTTGATTAAGAACAAGAAACCATTGCCACTTTGGCTACAGTTGTAGTAAAAGAACATATTGAGGAAATCACTACACCTGAAAGAGAAATATTCGAGAATGAAACTGTCCTCATTGAAACATTACAATCGGAAGGACTAACAGATGATCAAATTCTTATTCATTAATTGTTGTGGCAAGAGGAGGAACAACATTCAGAACCTTTGTCATCCATTCCTAATTAGGAAAGATCATTCATTCTACCACATGGATGGCATCATCATCTCCTTAATACCTTCAAATGTCCTCTGATTCCAACAGGTATCATTTTTGAGATAGATTCTAGAGTATTTCATACTTTATAGCCACATCATTATCCATTAAATGCATTAATTAGTAACTATGAAGCAACTAGTTCTATCTATCTAGGGATCAAACAAATTGAAATCCAGCTAGGTAAATTTCTGAACATTAATAGCTGGCTAACTGAGGACCAAGAAACCAAATTTTTTGTAGTCTTACAAAACCATGTTCAAGATTTTGCATGGAACTGTAAAGACATGACAGGAATTCATCCGGAGGTATGTACACATAGGATATACACAAAATATGTAAAACCAGTAAGGCAACCTCAAAGATGTTTGAATCCTGCTCTAAAGGAAATTGTGAAAGAAGAAATTGAAAAACTCTTAGATGTTGGATTCATTTATCCAATTTCAAACAGTAAGTGGGTTTCACCACTAGTCATTGTTCCAAAGAAAAATGGTAAAATGAGAGTATGTGTGGATTATAGGGAGTTAAATAAGGCCACACATAAGGATCATTTCCCATTACCATTCATAGACCAAGTATTGGATACCCTTGCTAGAAAGAAATTTTTATGTTTTCTTGATGGTTTCAGTGGGTATAACCAGATACAAGTTGCACCAGAAGATCAAGAAAAGACTACCTTTACATGTCCTTGGGGAACCTTTGCTTAAAGGGTTTTACCCTTAGGTTTATGTAATGCTCCAACAACATTTTAGAGAGCTATTTTAGCAATTTTTTCTAATTTAACCAATGAAAGTGTTGAAATTTATATGGATGATTTCACGGTATTTAGAAATAGTTTTGAATATGCATTAGAAAAGCTTGAAAAAGTATGGATTCACTGTGAAACATACCACCTCTCTCTGAATCATGAGAAATGCTTCTTAATGATGGAGGAAGGAATTGTTATTGGACATCATATATCTTCTTATGGAATCAAGGTTGATCCTAAGAAGGTTGAAGTCATAAAAAAACTCCCTCCTCCACAAACTCAAACTGATGTACACAGTTTCTTAGGGCACATTGGTTTTTATCGTAGATTCATTGATAACTTCAGTACCATAGCAAATCCTATGTTTGCCTTACTCATGAAATATTCTGAATTTGTTTGGTCTTCTGAATGTCAAAATTCTTTTGAAGACTTAATGGAAAAGTTAACCACTCCACCTGTACTAAGAGGTCCTAATTGGGAGTTACCTTTTCATATTCAAACTGATGCTTCTAATACTGCTATTGGAGCTGTGTTAGGAAAGATTGAAAATGGGGAACATTATGCTATTTATTATATCAGTAAAAATTTGACAGGAGCTGAGAAAAACTATAGTACCACTGAAAAATAATTATTGGTTGTAATCTATGTTATTAACAAGTTCTGACACTATATCATAGGGTACCAAGTATTCATCCATACGGATCATACTGCAATCAAATATTTGATGAATAAAACATTGGTTAGTGCAAGAATTATTCGTTGGTTGATTCTGTTGCAGGAATTTGATGTTACCATAGTAAACAAGCTTGGGAAATCTAATGTAGTCACAAATTTCTTGTCAAGAATACGAAACGCAGATATAGGAGAAGTGGTGGAAGATACCTTTCCAGATGAAAATTTATTTGATGTATCTGTACAATCTCCATGGTTTGCAGACATAGCTAATTACTTAGCTACAGGGAATATTCCTCTTCACTTTACCCCTAAACAAAAGAAACAGTTAATCAAGCAAAGTTCTTCTTTTCAATAGATAGAGGGATTACTATTTAAATGAAGTCTTGATCATGTTTTACATAGGTGTATCCGTCAGGATGAAGTATATGATATCCTATGAGCATGCCATGATGAACCATCAAGATGGAATTATTCAGTCAAAAGCACTATTCGCAAAATCTTGGGAACCGGGTACTATTGGCCATCTTTGCATAAAGATGTAAAAAGGTACATTAGACATTGTGATGCCTTCCAGTGAATGGGAAAACCTACCTTTACTAATGAAATGCCATTACAACCTCAAATAGGAACATAACCATTTGAAATATGGGGTTTAGATTTCGTAGGACCCATTAATCCTCCTTCCCAAGGCAAAGTGCATATCTTGGTATGTACTAATTATGTTACCAAATGGGTAGAATATTATGCCTTTAAGCATGCTAGAGAAGACAAAGTCACTGATTTTTTGTATTCATAGATTTTTTTTGCATTTTGGAGCCCCACAATCCATCACCACAGATCATGGACCCCAATTTACTTCCAAAATTATTGAAGCCTTCACTCACCTCTATCAAGTCAAACACATAAAATCCTCACCTTATCATCCACAAGCCAATGGCCAAGTTGAAGTGACCAATAGGGAATTAGAACGAATTCTGACCAAAACCGTAGCAGTCCATAAAAGAAATTGGCTGGAGAAGTTACCAGAAGCTATTTGGGCTTGTAATACCACTTGGAAATCTACCACTGGATTTACACCCTATGAATTGGTTTATGGAAAAAAATTGTTGTTTCCTATTGAGTTTGAATTACTAACTCTTCGAACTGCTTTGGAAGTAGGTATAGATTTGTCACAGACACAAGAAGATCGTATTCTGCAACTTGATGCATTGGATGAACTATGCATGGATGCACTACATCAGACAGAGATAATCCAAGCACAACGAAATATGTGGCATGATAGTCACATAAAGCAGCAAAAATTTTAGCAAGGTGACTGGGCCTTGTTGTTTGATTCACAATACAAGGATTTCCCTTGAAAGTTGCAAAATAGATGGCTTGGACCATACCAGATTGAGGAAGTGTTTGACAATGAAGTTGTTCGTCTTACACCTATTGGAGACTCATAATGCAAGTTGGTGGTGAATGGACATCGTCTTCGTATGTACCACAAACCATAAAATAGGGAAGAATTTCTCAAGCAAGTGGAAAATTTGGATGTACACATTTGGGAAGAAAACACTTCTTCCATACCGAATTTAGCAGATTGACACAAGATTTGATCAAATAAAAATAAAAATAAAAATAACAATTCGGGAAGTGAAAACTTCTTTGGGGCACTCCTGAGTTGGGTTTACATGAAAACCGGTGTTTCGGAATGTTTACCTAGCTGGTTTCACTATAATTGTTCAGTCTTGTCTCATGACCATCATTTCATCTATTTTCATATTACACCTACATTAGTTCAAATATTGATTAGCTGGAAATCTCAGCAGGAGCACCTCGAAATGTACATAAAATGGATATAATAGGTATGTGTCTTTTTCATTCTCTGAATAATGTAAATCATTAGTATATAGTGTATATATCCTTGATTAGTATAAAAGCATATAAAAAGGGGGAATTAAAAATGGAAAGTCCTTGTCAGTAATGCCTCTGCCTAATTCTGCTCTAGAATGAACAAAATAGAAGTGTGCCGAAATCAAAAAGGGAAGTGCAAGAATAAAATTTTTATATTCCAAAGCGCAGGAATAAACTATTTATATCCAGAGTGCAGGAATAAGTTGTTTATGTTTTAAGTGTAGGAACGACGTGTATAAATGCTAAAAAGATTTATTAAGCGCAGGAATAAATCACTAAGTGCAGGAATGAAATTATGTGTAAAATTTTTTACGACACATGGCCTGTGATGAGTTAATTGGTTTAGAAGGAAAGGACAGGTCTCCAACTCAAGGTGGCATGTGACAGTTGGCATTCATAACAAAAATGAGTGAAATTAAGGGTGGTAACTTCACGTGCATTGCCACGTCACCTGCCCTAATTACGCTGTAAGTTTCAAAGCAGTTATTGCATTACTATAATTGTTCCTGCTATGGCGATTAAAACCCTAAATCAGACACATGCTTGTACTTTCCACCAATTTATAGAAATTACAGAACAAAAGGTAGTAAATTACACCATGGGGGGAAAGAAAATTAGAGCCGAACCTGAAAATATTAGCTACCTAGAAAGTGATCCTGCATCTCTGTAAATATTCACTGGTGGATGATTTTTGTCATTCCTGTGAAAATTTGATGGCTATTCCGAGGGCTTGGCAAAAGAATTTGCATGCACCTTCTGCAATAATCGAGTGCACATTAACGGGATGACCATCCAGGTAACTCCAAAAATACTCAGCCAAATCACTGAATTACCCCTTCAGGGTTTGCAGATTATAAAAACTAGGAGAAATATTTTAGTTGACCTAGTTAATCAATTTAAGGAAGAAGGGGATGGAGAAATTGAATTCTTGATGCACAAAAATTTTTGTAAGGGGGTAAAAAGACCTAGTTTACCATTCCCTTGGAACGAAGTTGCAATGTGGGTTATGAGATACATCACTTGTGATGGCCAATTTCCTATTGTATCTAGCCCACACCTTCGTATCCTCAACCATCTGTGCCATGAAGCAGTAAAACCAGAATGTAGGGTCAATATGCCCTTATATATTTATCAAGAGTTAAAGGCTATGGCGCTAAAATACCAAGTAGGGAAAGTAAGCTTTAAGCACCATGGGCTCATAAAACTTATTTTCCAATATCACTTTAGGGGCAACCCTAGGAATTTTGACCGCTTCTTCACTCCTTGGGCAAAAATAAATGACTCTAACCCTGCATCAGGAGAAGAAAAAGCAGAGGAAGAATCTAAAGAGAACCCTAGTCCAAAACCCTCTAAAATTAGAATCTCTCCTTCTCCAGATGGTCCCCCATCTTCACAAACTAGGAAAAAACAAGCATCCATATCTGGTTCCCAGTTTAAAAGAAAAAATGGTAACATTTGCAGATAATGTACAACCCAACGGAGACATTGGGAGTTCAAGTGAACATGCACCTACTCCAGAATCAATAGAAGAACCTGTATCTAATCCTAAATCAATAGCAACATCTGTAGTTGCTCCAGAACATCCAAAAACTGCACATACTAAGAAGTATCTAGGTTCTACAGGGTTAATAAGGTCTGCTAGACTTCAAAAAATTGAAACCCTGCCAGAAAAACTAATAGATATCACAGAACCAATCTGTTTATCAAGTGAAGGAGAAGTTAGAACAGAAGATTCACAGGAACAAAATTTTGAAATAGAAATGACAGACACAGGGATACATACAATGGAACTGGATACAACTATGGAAGAAACTCTAATAAGCTCTATACGTCCATTAGTTGATTATACTGATTCTGATCTTGAGGAGCAGCTAAAATATGATTCCAAACTAGCTAAGGATGATGTGCATTTTTTAGTGCATGCTGAGTCTGAGCAGTATTTTGAGTCTGAGTCTAAAGAGGAAATTGATATCCACACTCAATTTCATGCTGCAAAGAGTGTTATTAAAACCCAGACCCATTGGATTGAGCAAGCTAAAGAGACCATCAAACAAAAGGATCAACAAATTTCTCTGCTTCAACAAAAAATTCAAGATTTGCAAAACCAATTGTCTCAACTAGAATATCAATCTACATAGTTACCAGAAGCATCACCTAATGAATGGGCATAGATCCTCTTGGATTTAGCTAAACAATTTAAAGCTAACATAGCACCTGCACAAAGATCACCTATCAGAGAGGAAGCAGGAATAGCAATATCTGATGATGTGATTCAACATGAGATTCCATCAAGAATTTTGTTGACAAATGATACTACACTTTAGCAGGAAACACAGACACCTTCTATGGAGGAACAAGAGGTTGCAGCACAAGATCAGGTATCCACACTCTCTCTTCTCATTTCTATTACAATGGAAAAAGGAACACAAATAGATTTTCTAGTTGTAATACCAACTATGGAAGTTGGTGTACAAGTAAATATAGTGGTGCAAATGCAACCCATTGTCATGCCCCCAGACATAGTGCCTTTAACTAGGTACAATGAAGACCTAGCATATTCAATGACTCAGTTTCATTAGTTAGAGGGAAATGTTTCCAATTTAAACTTTGAACCAGACAAATTAGTAAAGAAGGAAACAAAGCTTAATAGATTAAAAGCATAGGTTCAGGATGTATGCTAGATTATACAATATGCAATACAGTGCAGAAGACCACCTAGGTTTTATAGCCTCCTACTCAAGGAGAAATACCTTCACTGGTAAATCATGAGACTTGCTTCTGAGCGGCCTCATCAGTTGAACACTCCTAAAGAATTCATAGAGGCATTTATGCAGAGTCCAGCAAAGCAACAAAACTTGTTATGTGAGTTATTTTTGCATAATTTCTTTTTGCCAACAGAAAGTATGTTTCTGCCTCATATTTATATAGGTGACTTACAGCTTAGAGCCTTCATGTCCACTCTGTAAAGTCATATCTATTGGGATACAAAAAATAAGTTAACTAAGGAATTGGAATCACAAGCTATTTTACTTATTAGACCTACTCCCCTGAATCACAAGGACTATACAAATGTTCATTATACCTTCATGTGACATATCAGAATGAAACAACTCTATCTAGGGAACCTTAAAAAATGTATAACCCAATTTCAAATTTTTTGTGTAGATTTCTTTGATGATGTTGTGGCAGCCTATAAAAACATATGGGGTGAGTTATCTATCTCTCTATAGAAAAGAGAGCCAATTTCTCCCACTAATTTGTTGTGGTCGAGAAGAAGGGCAAAAGGCATTGTCCAAATTATCTTAGAAATCAAGGAGCTCTGGATAGGTCTGAGATATAGGATGCCCATAATTATCACTCCTATCCCCTACTTTTTTGATACTGACCCACAGCCTGATATGCACTTCCAAAAGTGGTTTCAGTCCATAAAAGCAGTCAACAGATTCTATAAAATTGGTGGCGCATTACTCAAATTTCATGAAAGATGTCTAGACTTGGATCTGTGTGTTGTTGTCACTATACAAAATGCATGAGGACATGCATTACCATAAGTTAGGGGGAATGATGAGGCCAGGAATTGCCTCATCCATGAACACTCTTTAATACATTTTAACTATTTTAATTACCCTTTTTACTATGATTTTATGTTAATTATGGGAAAAATGCATTATATAATGATGTTTGGAAATTTTGAAATGACAAAGTGCATATACTCTATTTTACTATTTTTACTGCAATTTCACTTGTTTTTTAGTTAATTAATCAGTATTATTATAGTAATTCAGACCTTGTTGAATATTTGATGCTTAGTAATATTGTGTTCCTTTGTTTAAACTAATTCAAATGAAAAAAGGTGCCAAGAATTTGTCCACTGTAGCTGACTATGTAGGAAAATAGGCTGCAACTGTGACAGTTCCAGCCAACTGTACATATACAACAGGGCTTGGAATCAGTCACTCTAGCACATGCCACAAATGCATAAGGGTGTGTAAGAGAAAGAAAAAGTCAACATGTTAATCCCTATGCATTTGGAGCACATATCAGCAGCAAATGCTCACCTGTCTGTTGTTCTGGAGTAGTGCAATAATAAGCGACGCAGGAATAGGGAATAACGCAAGAAGAACCGAAAGTGGTCAAAATTCGACAAATCAGTGGAGGAAATTATTATAAATTGACCAGGAGGTTGTCCCAACTCATCTTAACATTATTTCTCAACAAATGCAGCCCAACAATGATGAATGGATAAAGTTTTGACAAAGCAATTTTTTGCATTCTAGGAAACAGTTATGCAATCAGTTGTAAATTCCTACAAAGCCATAACTAAGCATATCAGCATTATATTATAAATAATAAAGCTCCTATATGGTTGAGCATATAGATAGATAGGCAATAGAATACCGAAATTAGCATAGAGTGAAGTTTCTTTATAGCAGAATAGTAATTTGTAGATTTTTCTTGCATTATTGTAATGCAATTTCAGATTGAATAAAAAGGTGCAATCTTCAGATATCAATTGGCATTTTGAGCTTGATGATTAGCATCTAGATTTTCTTAGTATAATTTCTCACCTTCTTCTAGTTCTAGAAGCAAGGGCCACTTGCAGGGCCAAAGGAAGGCAATGTCTGACAGAATTTCTTGTTGATTTTTTGCTACAACAGGTTAGAAAAATTCTATCAGTTTTCCATTTCTTTAGTAGTTTTCAACACAGTTCTTGACAGCATTTTCTACATTTCACAAAAATTTCTAGATGTTTTGTCATTTTGCAGTTTTGCAATAATTGTTGCTTTAGTTTTTACATTTCACAGCAATTTCTAGATATTTTGTTATTTTGCAGCTGTGCAGTAATTGTTGATTTGTTTTGCAATAGTTAAAAATTTTGTTTTTAAATTCTCCAGTTGATTTACTTTCATGCAAGAGTGTGTGTGTTTTCAATTCTGCAATTTCCTTTTCTGTCACTCTCAATTTAGCAACATTTCATTTTCTGTCATTTTCAGATTCTGCAATTTCATTTCTTGCAATTTTATTTCTACAAAGGTAAATAGGAGTTAATTTCAATTCTTAGGAGCTAGAGGTCACAAAAAAACCCCCCAAGTGCTAACTGATCCATCAATAAAAACTTGTTCTTGGATAAACTAAACCTGCAAAGGTGATACTTCCTATCATATACGGCCTTTGGACACCACCCTGGACTGACATATAATTACTAAATGATGAATTATCAATGACCCTCATCAGCCAGGATTGCTCACATTCTAAGATTTCAAGTTGGGACTCTCCCCTTCATTTATCTTGGTATTCCAATTTCATCTCATCCTCTACCTAGATCTTCTTGGAAGTCTATGCTTGATAACTTTAGAAGGAAGGTGAATCACTGGACTTTCATATGGCTATCCACTACAAGTATATTGTTGCTTTTAAAATTCATTGTTCAAGCTTTACCCATTTATAGATGTTTTGTACAAATAGCTCCCTCTCACTTCATCAAGGACATTGATGCATTGTCAATATGGTTTATATGGTCTAGAAAACATGATCAATCTAAATGGATTTTCGTTAGGTGGGATTCTATATGTAGGCTGGTGCAATAGGGAGGCCTTGGGTTGCGATAGACAACTCTTTTTAGGTAGGCTTTCGCTACAAAAATTTATTGGAGATGGTGTACCTCTCAAGATCAGATTTGGGCTAAAATATTATCTTGTAAATACTTGAGAGGTATTTCTGAGGCTAAGGTCCCTAGAGTCAGCTTAGTTGGGAAAGGTTCAGTTATCTAGGACACTCTGAAAAGAGGAGATAATTTAATCGAGCAGTGTTTGTTTTGGATTTGCAATCAGGGATAAAATGCTCTTTTTGGGGAGGATTCTTGGGATGGCCACCCTCCTATCTTGAATCAATATCCTAGGTTACATTCCCTAAGCATTTTTTTCTTAGAAGCAGGTTGGTCTCGTGTGGAAGACTTTAAAAAATCTAGTATTTTGGAAATATGGAGATGTACAGGTGGAAAGATCCACAAGAATGGCCCTAGGGGTACTGGACAAGGACATAAAGGTGCTTTCTCTTATTCTTATGGGGAGGCCTTGTTCTTCATTGAGGGGTAAATATATTCTGGCTTGGAACCCTGATCCTAAGGGAACCTACTCGGTAGCATATGGTTATCAACTTCTTGATAAGCAAAAGTATGGGAGTCTTCCTGTCACTTGGTGGAAAAGGGTGTGGAACAAATTTGCCTGGACAAAATGTAACTTCTTTCTCTGGTTGGTAGCTTGTAATAAATGCCTCACTTGGGATAATGTGAGGAAGAGGGGATTTTAGGGTCCCTATTTTTGTGTCCTTTGTAGTAAGAATGAGGATGACTCTTCTCATTTATTTTTCCAATGCTCCTTTACCATATACGTTTGGCACCATTGGTGGAGCGCTTGGAACCATCCATGTTTTCATGTGTTGTCCCTAGTGGAGTTTTAGAGTAGTTTGGGAAGACCTTCGACCAAGGTCCCCTTCCTTCGGGTGGCTTGGAATTTGGGTCATTCTTACATCATCTAGAAAATTTGGCTTGAATGGAACTGATGCATATTTTAGGGCAATTATTTGGTTGTTCAACAGATCTGGCAAAGGATCCTATATATGGTTTAGGAAACCATCCATAGCAAATGTTATGTGGATCCTCTTTTGTATTCTAGGGAGGAGAAGTTACAACAAGCCCATGGTCTCTTTGGGGATGGTGTGAACTCTTCTAGCCCTAGTAGGGTTCCTCAGCTTAGCAAGAAGGTTAGGAGAGATGGTAGGTGCAGGCCACCCCCTAGAGGAGTTTTAAAAATTTAACAAAAAAGTTTTATAATCTTATTTTATTTTATTTGTTATTAATTATTATAATAAACTCCTTTTATACAAATGTAATATCTATCTATCTACCTATCTATATATATATCTATCTATCTATCTATTTATCTATCTATATTGTAGACATGGAAAATTGACCCACCAAAATGAGTCAATTCTTCCTTAGAACCTAAGCCAGCCACCCAATATTACCAAGTGCAAATTTTGGGCCTTTTTGCCTTTTACTTTTGCCTTGTTTCCTTAGCTTTACCAAATTTGCACTTGGTCCATATGGGGCAAGAAGTAGCAGTTTTTCTCACAACAACCCCTCCCCTCATAGGCTCATTTTGGGGTCAACACTTTCTTGTGGTGAAATTTTATTTTCCCACTCGTTTTTCCCTCAAAACCTATTATAAATAGAGGATTAGATTCCCCCTTGAATCACTCATTTTCTCATGTTAACAAGTGCCCTTCTACTATAAGTTGTTTTGATATTTTGTGCTTTGGTGTTTGCTAGCCTTAGGGATTGAGTGCAGGAGTCTTGAAAATTGGAGAGATAAACCATATTAGAGTGATTCTTCCACATCTTCATGACTCTTTGCTTTCTCCATCAGATCATTAAGTTTTGCAAGTCTATTTTTTGCTATTTTACATTATATTTTTAATTTTTTTAGGACCCAAAAAGGGTATCTAAACTAGATTCATACCTCACCCATACAAGACATAAATTTTGTAAGCTATATTCATGCTCCCATTTTATAGGGTATGCATTTGGTAAATTATGTCTTGGGAGCAAGTTTCACACTCTAAAACATTGATTTTGCATATGCATTTTAGTATTTTTCTATGTCCACCCTATGTACATTATATTTCATTGTTATCTATATATTTCACTCTATTTGTGCATGTTCCAAAGGTCAAATATGATTTTGATTTTGAACAGTCAGCTAAAATGACCAAGGGGGATTGATTTTTGCACCTCCAAGCTTAGTCAAATAGTGGCCTATGCAAACCCCCAAATATTGATCAAATTTTTGTAGGAATTTTGATACTAGATATGCAAAGCATTACTAAAGTATCAAGAACTAATTTATTTATTCCATAGGATCAACTTTGTATAAATAGCAAAGTTGATCAATGTGAGTCATTGGATTACAACAACTCAACAAATCTGAACTAGTCTAAACTGAGATTTCACTTGACTTATGGAAGAGTGGTAACTCAAGTAAGACTAACCTAGTATAACTTAAGGGAACAAATATTTATTCTAACACCCCCCATTAAGTGATACTAGGGGTGTACATAATATGAGTCCCGATAGCAAGGCCTGACGAGGTACTCATGTACAATGAACTCTTATAGAAGAGATGGTGAAAAACCCCATTGGAAAAACCATATTTCAAGTAGTAGTAGTAGTAGTAGAAGAAGAAGAGGCATGTCTTCGTATGGTGAATATTATCCTCTGATGAACAACTAAAAAGAAATGAGTCTTGATAACAAGGTCATGTACAATGTATTACATACAATAAGAAGAAGAGAGAGGTGAAAACCTCCATGCACCCTTCTAATGCATTTGTTGAACTCCAAGTTTCTCTCACAACTAAATGTAACACGGATAATGGAAGGATTTAGTGAAGATATTTGTAATTTTAATTTTCTATGGGAATGTACTCCAATTTTAGATCCTCTTGTTGAATATGTTGTCGAATGAAGTGCATGTGAATCTCAATATTCTTGGTGCACTGATGTTCCACTGGATTGCAGGAAATATAAATTATGCTCTGATTTTCACACCAAAGGATAATGGGTTTTTTATGGAAAAATTTGAATTCCCTTAGTATCTAATGAATCCAAAGAGCTTCTTGATTGGCTAAAAATGTTGCCCTATATTCTTCCTCTATGGATGATAAAGCTCTCACCTATTATTTTTGCATGACCAAGTAATAGGTGAAGAACCAAGACAAAAAACATAGCCAAATGTGGAACATCTATATTCAACTAAACCTACCCAAACAGAATTTGTGTAACTGTTGATATCCATAGATCCACCCTCATATAAGATCCCAAAGTGAGTAGTTCCTTGCAAGTAGTAGAGGATTCTCTTGGTTGCTTGCCAATGACTGAAATGTGGTTGATGTGAGAATCTAGATATTAATCCAACATCATATGAAATATCTGGGTGAGTATGAGTTAGGTATAATAGAATTCCTACAAGTTATTTGTAGAGAGTAGCATCATATAGAGGGGACTTGCAAGAAGTACTTAGAGTGATTCTAGACTGAAAATACATGGAAGAAGGCTTACAATCAGTCATCTTAAACCAATGAAGAAGGTATAGAGTATATTTTTGTTGACATAATGAAATTCTTACATTTTTTTGAGTTATCTAAAACCCAAGGAAGTAATGGGTTAAACCCAGATCATCCATCTCAAATTTCTAAAAAGTGAGTCTTTGACAGTGTGGATGTGAGAAGTGGCACTACTAGTGAGTAGTAGATCATAAACATAGAGAACAAGTATGGTGATGTTTTATTCATCCCTCCAAATGTAGACTGTGGCATCAGACTCACAATGATAAAACCTTGAGGATAGAAGGAATGAGTCCATTTTTTCATACCAAGCTCTAGGAGCCTGTTCGAGACCATAGAGAGATTTCTTTAGTCTACAAACAAGTGAGGAGTCTTGAACAAATCTAGTAGGTTGTTCCATGAATATTTCCTCTTTTAAGTCACCATGTAAGAAAGTAATTTTAACATACAAGTGCAAGAACCAATATTATAGAATCCATTTTTGTAATTAGTGAAAAGGTTTTAGAATAATCAATGCCTTCAATTTGTGAAAAAACTTTAGCTACTAAGCAAGCTTTGTGTTTGTCAATCTCTCCATCAGGTCCATACTTAGTTCTATAAATCCATTTACAGTGAACCAATTTCCTTCCTTTAGGTTATGGGACTATATCCCAAGTTTTATTTTTGATTAAGGAAGATAATTCATTCTCCATGGCATCATCCCATTATTTTATATCAGTTTCTTCTTTGAAGGATCGACGATCTTTTGAAATGGATTGACAAATAAGACCAGAACCCATAAAGTTGCTTAATCTAGATGATGGAAGATTTTGGATGTAAGGAGTGGCTTCTTGAACTATGGTTTGGGCCTATTTAGGCATTTTGGAAGGAGTAATGGATGTGATAGGACTTTGAGGATGAGATTGAATAATGGGATCCTCATTTTTTTCATCTATCTCAAGGATGGTATCTTCAGTATATTGGGGCTCAAATGTTGGAGATGGCTCGAGATAATTATTTTTGGAAGATGATTGAGGATCTTTATGAGGGAATGTTTCATTAAATTGAAAAATTTTGTGAAAAAAGACCTCATGAGTTGTGGGATCAAGGAGCCTGTAGGATTTCATTTCCTTGTAATAACCAACAAAGATAAGTTGCTTGCTAATTTTTGTCTAGAGCCTTCCTCTTTTTCTTTGGGATGTGTTCCCAAGCAGTACACCCAAAAACTTTAAAAAATGATACATCATGTTTGGAGCCAGTCCATGCTTTTTCGAGATTCAAATGGACAAGAGCTTTATGAGGTGTGTTATTTTGAATATATTTTTCATAGTTGATATCTTCAGCCCAAAAAATTGTTGGAAGATCTCTTGAGTGGAGCATATAGTTTACCATTTCTTTCAAAGATCTATTTTTCCTTTCTACAATTCCATTTTGCTGAGGATTTTGGGAGACTAAATTTTGATGAATTATGCCATGAGTTGATAGGAATATGGAGAACTCATTACTAAAGTATTCTCCCCAATTATCTGTATGAATTTTCTTGATTTTGCAATTGGCTTGATTTTCAACTAAGGCTTTGAATATTTTAAAGTGGGATAGCACATCACTTTTGTATTTGAAAAAGCAGACCTAATTTCTTCTTGAAAAAACATCAATGAAGGTTAAGGCATATTTTGCTCCTTTGAAATAAGGCTCTGCGAATGTTGGCAATTTTGGGTACCTTGGATGCATTGCCTTTGCTCAAGTGTATAAGTTGTCATTGATGTCAATAAGCTTTTGAAAGAATTTGATTTGATGTAAAATAATTTGTTTTGATGAAGGTTACGGCTTGACAGGTTCAAAAGAAAGCAAGTTAGAAAAGTGTCGCGATATCGTGACATGTCACAGTTTCGCAACTCAAGGAGGAGAGAGAATGTTCAAGTCAAAAATGTCGTGATTTCATGACATATTGCAAGGAAGGTTGTTCGGACGAAAAAGTGTCATGGTTTCGCGACATGTTGCAGGAGAGAGAGTCCGAAAGAAAAAGTGTCGCGATTTGGTGACATAATGTAGGAGAGAGAGTCCGAGAGAAAAAGTGTCGCGATATCGCGACATGTCGGGTTTTCGTGACCCGAAGAAAATAAAAGCGCTAAGGAGAAAAAGTGTCACGATTTTGCGACAAGTCAGAAGACAAAGTGGAAGCAAGATAAAGTGTCATGATTTTGCGACATGCTACAGAACTCAAAGTGAGAACTATCGCGATTTCGTGACATGTAGCAAAGGGAAGAGTCTGAAATGAGAAGTGTCACGATTTTGCGATAGGTTGCAAAGAAGACGTACGAAAGCTGAAAGCATCGTGATTTCATGACAGGTTGCAAAGAAGACGTACGAAAGCTGAAAGCATCGCAATTTCGCGATAGGTTGAAGAGAAAGCAAACAAATACAAAAAGTGTCATGATTTTGTGACAGATCGAGTTGGCAATGTTCGGTTGGAGAAAGTGTCATGATTTCACGACAAAAGCATAGAGGAAGGCTATGAAGATAGAAGCGTCACGATTTCATGACAGAAGTGAAATCGAAGTTTGTAGATGCAGAAGTGTCACGATTTCATGACAAAAGCAGAAAGGATGTCGATGAAGGGAGAAGTGTTGCGATATCATGACAAAAGCAAAGTTGATGCTGACAAAGACAAAAGTTTCACGATATCGCGACAAAATATTAGTTGAAGTCGACAAAGGCCGAAGTGTCACGATATCATGACAAAAGCCAAAAGAAAGTGTATGGTTGCAAAGGTGTCGCGATATCACAACATGTAGTTTTGCAGTAGAAGCTACAGAAGAGTTGCAGAGGCAGTGAAGATGACAAAGTTAAATTTCAGCCGACGAAGATTAGGGTTTGCAACCAACATAGTTTAGGGTTGTGCAGCCAACTAAGATCAAGGTTTTGATCTTGAAAGTGTTAGTATAAAAGGAGGGTTGTTTGGAGATTTGAGGCATGATTGAATGCATGGTTGAAGTGTGACATTCGGAGATAGTGTGCAGTGCAAGAATTTTGATCACTAAGAGTAGAGTACAAATTCGATCGTAGTGTGCAGAGTGCATTTCATCGAATCATTCTAAGTGTGAAAGATTGCAAAGGAAGCAGAGTGTGCGAAGACGATGCCGCTATGATTGCACAAAGGTGCAAAGGTTGAAGTTACGACCAAGTTCAACTGTAACTGCGTAGAGAGATCTTAAGGACAGATTTGTGTGAGCTTTTCTAAGAGCTTACAAGAAGATTTGAGACAAGTCTTTGTGAAGACTTGTGGATAGCTTTAAGCAAGCTTTTTGAGAGCTTGTGAGCATGTTTTGGACAAGTCATTGAGAGGGCTTGTTGGACAGTTTTGAGCAAGTTTTTTTTTGAGCTTGTGTAGTTGTTTGGGCAGGTTCTAGTGAGAACTTGCAAAGCAGATCTGAGACAAGTCTTGGTGAAGACTTGGGTGAAGATCAAGCAAGCTTTAGTGAAAGCTTGTGAACCACTTTTGTGAACCATAATTGAGAACCAGTTGAGGACAGATATTGGTGCAGATTCAAGGACATTTGTGCCAGATCGAAGGACTGTGTTTGGTGCAGATCAGAGAAAGATGAACGAGGACATTTGTGCTAGATCGAAGGACTGTGTTTAGTGCAAATTCAAGGACCATCTTTGGAGGTGATAGAGTTGAGTATAGAGGTCTCCAGCCAAAGTAGGGAGGATAGGTGTCTTCTGTGGATAGAGTTCCATTTTCTAAGGGCAACAGAGGCAGAGGTTTTCTAGAGGATCACCAGCCAGAGCAGAGCTAGGGGATTGGTGTCTCTTGTGGGTTGGTGCCCATGAACTCGAGATTAGGGGATTGGTGTCTCCTTTGGGTTGGTGCCCATAAACATTGTAATTAGGAAAGATATTCCAAGAATTTGGATTGATAAAATTAGTGAAATATTTTATTCGTGGATGTAGCTCACATTGAGTGAACCACATAATTTGGTGTCTCATGTGTGTGTGTCAATTTGTACATTGATTTGGTTTCTGCTATTGATATTGCCATTGATATATTATATAATATTGATTGGGATAATAAAAGTGAAAAGTGGTCTTATACTGTTCACCCCCCCCCCTCTCAGTATAATCTTATGTTCTGCAATTGGTATCAGAGCCGGTGCCTTCGAAAAGTTTAACAGCTTGAATGAAGAGCTGGTTAAGAACACAATGGATTATTCAAGTGGCAATGCAACACCTATTCTTGATGGGTCAGATTTTGTTCTTTGGAGTGCAAGGATGAAGGTTCATCTAATGGCACTTGGTAATGAGGTATGGGAAGTAATTGAAGATGAGTATACTATTCCTCTACATGGTTCGAATACTAAAGAAGAAAGGCTCCTACATCACAGCAATGCAAAAGCAATGAATGCAATCTTGAAAGGCTTACAGAAAGCAGATCTCACCAAAGTGATTCACTACAAGAAAACCAGTGAAATGTGGAAACAGTTGCAGGTGTTTCATACAGGTGATACAAATGTCAAAAAGGCCAAGTTGAGACACTTCAAAGGTATGTTTGAACAACTCAATATGAATGATGATGAAAATATTAGTGACTACATGCTTCGTATGGATGAGGTTGTTAACTCCATGAAAGACTTAGGTCTTGAGCTTGCTGAAAATGATGTTTGTGATAAAATTTTAAGATCTCTTCCTAATAGATTTAGTGAAAAAAATTTTGCTATTGAGGAAGCTAAAGATTTGGATAAGTTGAAAAAGGATGAGCTCCATAGTATACTTGCAGCATTTGAGTTGAGAACTCAAGTGAAGGTTGACGTCAAGAAAGAGGCAGCTTTCAAGGCTACCAAGAATTCCAAAGGTAAATAGCTTCAAGAGAGTGATGAGTCTTCTAGTGATGAAGAGGCATATTACAACAAGAAAGGCAAGTTGTCTAGAAAGCACAAAAGCGTAAAAAATATAAGATGTTTCAATTGTGGAAAGTTTGGTCATTATGCTACTGACTGTACTGTTCTCATGAATGAAAGTGATGAATATAAAGAGGATTCTAAGAGCAAGAATTCTAAAAAGCACAAGCATCACGAGAAGGACAAAGATGAGCACAGCAATCAAGGAAAGAGGTATTCTCACAAGCACAAGAAGAGTTTTTACCTAGACAAAGCAAGTAAGTGTTCTAGTAGTGATAGTGAAAGTTCGTCAAGTGATAATGAAAATGAGATGTTCATATCAGAAAAGGAGGAAGAACCGAAACATAGATTCATTATCATGAAATGTCTTAGATGTGGAAGTTTTGGTCACCTTGAGGATGATTGTACAAATAATTATTTGGTTTCTAGTATGTATGAGGATGCTTCTGAAAACTATAAGGAAGATGCGTGTATGGTTTTTGAAAAAGGTAGCACCTCTAGTGATAAAAATCTGAAAAAGGCTTTGATGATTTAGAAAGCAAACAAATAAAGGATCTTGAAAGTGAACTTACTAATGATCTTAGTGTTTTGAAAAAGGAAAGAAATAAGAATGCTAGACTCAAGAATAAGTTAGATTAATGTTGTATGGAGAGAGATGATCTTATAGAAAGTCTTGACTTCTCTATGCTTAAGACACAAGAACTCAAGGATGAGTTAGAGTCTAAGGTTCTTGAGTGTAGTGAGTTAGAATAGAAAAGGGCTTCTTTGAAAGAGGAAACTAAAGAGTACGAAGATAAGATTTACAGGTTTCAAGATAGCTCCAAAAAGGTTAAGTCACTAATCAAAGGTCAAAGAAAGACAACGGATAAAACAAGCCTTGGTTTTGTTAAGCCACACAAAGAACAAGTTGGAGAGTCTAGTAAGAGACTCCAAAAAGAAGAGATTTCTGATGAGGAAAGTATTTCAGATCATGAGTCCTTGAATGATAGATGTGCAGAAATAGAAAACAAAATTCAGAATGAGAAGAAGAAGTTTTCAGGACCCTAGAGGTCGAATAAAGGAAAATTTCATGGCAGATGTTTTGCGTGTTATAGGTTTGGTCACATGGCTGCACATTGCATGGCTCAAGTGAATAAGGTAAATGGTAATTTCAGAAGCGCTAGTTTCTTTCAAGGGTATTTCTACTCTTGTCAATAGTTTGGGTGCAAGGTTGTCTATTGCAAGGTTAATTACAGGAACAGGTTTGATCAAAACAAGTTTGGTCAGAACAGGGTTAGTTAGAACAGGTGGATTCAAAGAATATATATACCTAAAAGAAATAACATTGTTACTTGTTATAAGTGCAACAATGAAGGTCACATAGCTAGACAGTGTAGAGCTAAACTTCCAAGGTATAGAAACAGGAACAGTGGTATGAACAGGTCCAAGGATCAAGGCATGGATAAGAACAGGAATGAGAACAGTGACAGGAATAGGAATAGGAATATGGGCAAAGAGTTCAAGAGAAGGCCCGACAAGGAAATTATAGACGCTGATGATGATCAGTTCCTAATGGGAGTTTTACTCCCACCATAGAATTAATCACCTCATCAGGAGGTGGGGGGGACTAATCTAAGAGGCTCATTCTTAGTCCCAAGCCCCAAAGGTGACCCTTTGCCATTGATGACAAAGGGGGAGAGATATGAGTAATGGGGAGAGCTTCAAATGAAAAGGAAAGCTTCAAGTCAGGGGGAGAAAAACTTCAAAAGAAGATTCTCAGTTGTGGGCAGTTTCTCAGTTGTTAACACAATTGGTTTCAGTTTTGGCTCTTGAGACATGTTTTCAGTAAAGGTTTGCCATCAATGACAAAGGGGGAGACTGTTGGCAATTTTGGGTACCTTGGGTGCATTGCCTTTGCTCAAGTGTATAAGTTTTCATTGATGTCAAGAAGATTTTGAAGGAATTTTATTTGATGTAAAATAATTTGTTTTGATGAAGGTTACGGCTTGACAGGTTCAAAAGAAAGCAAGTTAGAAAAGTGTCACAATATCGCAACATGTCGCATTTTCATGACTTAAGCAGGAGAGAGAAAGCAAGTTAGAAAAGTGTCACGATATCGCGACATGTCGCAGTTTCGCGACTCAAGGAGGAGAGAGAATGTTCGAGTTAGAAATGTCATGATTTCACGACATATTGCAAGGAAGGTTGTTCGAACGAAAAAGTGTCGCAATTTCGTGACATGTTGCAGGAGAGAGAGTCCGAAAGAAAAAGTGTTGCAATTTCATGACATAATGTAGGAGAGAGAGTCTGGAAGAAAAAGTGTCACGATATCATGACATGTTGGGTTTTCATGACCCGAATAAAAGAAAAGCGCTAAGGATAAAAAGTTTCACAATTTCGTGACAAGTAAGAAGACAAAGTGGAAGCAAGATAAAGTGTCATGATTTTGCAACATGCTACAGAACTCGAAGTGAGAACTGTCACGATTTCATGACATGCAGCAAAGGGAAGAGTCTAAAATGAGAAGCGTCATGATTTTACGATAGGTTGCAAAGAAGATGTACAGAAGCTGAAAGCATCACGATTTCATGACAGGTTGCAAAGAAGACGTACGGAAGCTGAAAGCGTCGCGAGTTCGTGACAGGTTGAATAGAAAGCAAACAGATACAGAAAGTGTCACGATTTTGCGACAGATCGAGTTGGCAGTGTTCGGTTGGAGAAAGTGTCATGATTTCACGACAAAAGCAGAGAGGAAGGCTATGAAGATAGAAGTGTCACGATTTCATGATAGAAGTGAAGTCAAAGTCTATAGACGCAAAAGTGTCACGATTTGACGACAAAAGCAAAAATGAGGTCGACAAAGGGAGAAGTGTCATGATATCGCGAAAAAAGAAAAGATGATGCTGACAAAGACAAAAGTGTCACGATATCATGACAAAAGCTTAGTTGAAGTCGACAAAGGCCGAAGTGTCGCGATATCATGACAAAAGCCAAAAGAAAGTGTACGGTTGCAAAGGTGTCACGATATCATGACATGTTGTAGTTTTGCAGCAAAAGCTATAGAAGAGTTGCAGAGGCAGTGAAGCCAACAAAGTTAAATTTGGGCCGATGAAGATTAGGGTTTGTAGTCGACATAGTTTAGGTTTGTGCAGCCGACTAAGATCAAGGTTTTGATCTTGAAAGTGTTAGTATAAAAGGAGGGCTGTTTGGAGAGTTGAGGCGTGATTGAATGCATGGTTGAAGTGTGACGTTCGGAGATAGTGTGTAGTGCAAGAATTTTGATAGCTGAGAGTAGAGTATGAATTCAATCATAGTGTGCAGAGTGTGTTTCATCAAATCATTCTAAGTGTGAAAGATCGTAAAGGAAGTAGAGTGTGCAAAGACGATGTTGTTGTGATTGCGCAGAGGTGCAAAGGTTGAAGTTACGACCAAGTTCAGCTGTAACTGCACAAAGAGATCTTAAGGACAGATTTGTGTGAGCTTTTATGAGAGCTTACAAGAAAATTTGAGACAAGTCTTTGTGAAGACTTGTGGATAGCTTTGAGCAAGCTTTTTGAGAGCTTATGAGCAGGTTTTGCATAAGTCATTGAGAGGGCTTGTTGGATAGTTTTGAGCAAGTTTTTTGTTGAGCTTGTGGAGCTGTTTGGGCAGGTTCTAGTGAGAACTTGCAAAGCAGATCTGAGACAAGTCTTGGTGAAGACTTGGGTGAAGATCAAGCAAGCTTTAGAGAAAGCTTGTGAACCACTTTTGTGAACCAGAATTGAGAACCAGTTGAGGACAGAGATTGGTGCAGATTCAAGGACATTTGTGCTAGATCAAAGGACTATGTTTGGTGCAGATCAGAGAAATATGAACATGGACATTTGTGCTATACCGAAGGACTATGTTTAGTGCAAATTTGAGGACCATCTTTGGAGGTGATAGAGTTGAGGACAGAGGTCTCCAACTAGAGTAGGGAGGACAGGTCTCTTCTCTGGATAGAGTTCCATTTGCTAAGGGCAATGGAGGCAGAGGTTTTCTAGAGGATCACTAGCTAGAGCAGAGCTAGGGGATTGGTGTCTCCTATGGGTTGGTGCCCATGAACTCAAGATTAGGGGATTGGTGTCTCCTTTGGGTTGGTTCCCATAAACATTGTAATCGGGAAAGTTATTCCCAAAATTTTGATTGATAAAATTAGTGAAAGATTTTATCCGTGGATGTAGCTCACATTGAGCAGACCACGTAATTTGGTGTCTCATGTTTGTGTGTCAATTTATACATTGCTTTGGTTTCTGCTATTGATATTGCCATTGATATATTATATAATATTTATTGGGATAAGAAAATTAAAAAGTGGTCTTATACTTTTCATCCCCCCCCTCTCAGTATAAGCTTGTGTTCTACAGGGAAGACCATCAAGTCACTATGGATTAACTCTAGAGGGTATGAGGCATTTTGAGAACTACTTGGGTGAACAAAATTTTTTATTTTGTTTACCAAGAGCACATCTAGGGCATACTCCATCAATAGAAGAGACTTTTGGTAACCCTGTTACTATTTCATAAGTATTCAACTCTTTTAGATAGTTATAATTGAGATGTCCAAAACTTTCATGCCAAATTTTGCTCTCAAGATCTCCATGTGCAACAAAATAGAAGACTCTATATGAATTTGTGAATCCATTGAAGTGAAATAGGTGAGTGTTATGATCAATATCTCATTTTTCTATGAGAGAGTCAGGTTCTTTAAATTATCTTATTTCAACCCCTATTGGTGAGAATACAATTTTTTTGCCCTTTGAAAAAGTACAAATATGATAGATGGATAGGAGATTTGTTGCTATATTTGGGACATAGAGAACATTATTGATATACCCACCATCAATGGATATGTTACCTTTTATTTTGACAGGGATAAAGGATGAGTCACCAAATTCTATGCTACAAGTTGAGCTGGAGGAGATTGAAGAGAATGACTCATGTGAAGAAGTCATATGATGAGTTGCACCTGAATATAGAACCTAGTATTTTGATGGATTTTTTATAATTTTGCCTTGAAAATTTAAGGTTTTTTCTATCTACTTCTTGATGTCTATTTTGTGATCCTTCATTGTTCCCTCTAGTTGTTGTAGTCTTTTCCAACATTTGTTCACATAGTTTCCATCCTCTTTGTAATGTGTACAAGTTATAGGGCCTCTTTCATTATTTTTGAATTTTTCTTTAGTGGAGGTGGATGCTACTAATGCTTTTGAGGAAGAGAGAGAGATCTCATATTTTGTAATTTTTGTTTCCTCTCTAGTTAGCCTATTACAAAATTCCTCTAAAGAGGGCATTTTAAAACTTGTACCAAGTGCATCTTTTGTAGACAAAAAGTGGTCGAAAGAATCTGAAACACTCCATTTAACTTAGAAAGAACACGATAGATGCATTATTATTCTATTTTATTCTTGCCACTGCATTTTAGTTGAGTGAGGACTTCTTTAAATTTGGTGAGAAAGTTAACAATATTGTTGAAGTCTTTAGGATATAATGTTGTTAATTCTACCTCTAGGTGTATTGACCTTATTTGATCCACTTTACCAAACAAGTTATTTCATTTTTGTCAACTTTCAAATGGGGTTTTACATTCTGAAATGTGAAACCATAAACTTTCATTTACATTTGTGCTTATAATACCCATTGTTTCATACATCTTCCCTTTATGAACAAATATCTCATATTATTTTTCAAATTCAGGTTGTTTCTCTTCTAGCAAGTATGTGACCCCTTTTTGAAAAATGAGATTTAATATTTTTGGTTTCCATGTATGATAGTTGTGAGGGGTGAGTGGGTCAATTGTATTCATTTTGTAAAAAGAATATTTCAGTGAACCAATTATTCCCCCCTTTACTGCAAGAAGATTTAGATAAGACAATAATGCACCTTCCTTAGATTATAGTAGTGTGGAGCAACAATTCCTATGAAACAAGGCAATAGAATCCAGACCTCTATACCAAACTTATAAATTTACCCGCCCTTACAAGAGGGAAACTATAAGTAAATTAAGGAGTTCAATATGTTGAACATACACAATGGGAAGAAAGAATAACCTACCAGACCTTTATACCGAATCTTCTTAATGACCCACTCTGATGTGAGGGAGACTATAGGTCAATTATAAGAATGGTACGTGGGACATAGGTGATTATATCAAAGATATGGGCCAAAAATTTGGTGTCTTTCTTGAATATGTTTGATTTCTTAGAGTGAATTTTGAATTGTATTACAACTATAACATATATGAAATGCTTTAGGATATTGTGCAAGCATCAAACATCAAATTCCCAAGAGAGTGTGTCAAAACCAATGCAACAATCCGTAGTAATGCAATAAAAGATGCAACAGTGCAGTAGTAAGAAGAGCAAAAGTAGTAGAGTCTACAATTTATGAAGTTAGACACATGAAGAAGCTCCACATTTGTTTGAATCCATTAAGAGTAGGTGCAATATGCAACACTACCATAAAAAAACCCCCCAAAAGATATTTTATGGATGATTTTACAAGGACATTCTCACTTAGAATGCCTTAAAAAATAGGCAAAGAACAGTGAGATGGTCTTTTAAGAAAACTCATACAATGTTGTTCTTCTTCAAGAGAAACAATTGAGCTTAAAGAACATTGAGATCACATACATATTCTAGCACCTAATAGCAGTAAATTTATACAAGGATGCCATTTTTTTTTTTTTTTAAATAATATTTCCCACCCACTGAATAAAAAAAATAGCACCTCAAACTTAGTTTATCCATATAAATCTTACACCCAAACTCTCTGATCATCTATATTCTCTTGGATACAGTCGAATGATGATGAGCTCTACACTTGTGGAGTCACATTAGTGTGAAGGTATGTAACCCCAATATCTACACTTGAACGACGTCCCAACTCTACACTTGAGTTGAATCTTACATGGTCTGAAGGTGCCAAAGATCCTGGTTCGTGTCTATTGCAGTCGAACGACATCCCAACTCTACGCTCAAGTGGAATATGTGAGGTTCAAATTTTCCAAAGCTCCTGGTTCACGTTGAAATACTTTCTTATTGTGGTTGAGTATATGACTCCCTGCAAGATGTAAAAAAGTACTAATGCACTACTACATATTGGTGACTCGATTTATAGTTTGTATGTGTGCAAGATAGGATGAGTAAGACCCCCATGACAAATAGATAACTGAAGAGACACCAGTAGAGGTTACAAGGAGGAATACATTGAAATACGTCCATTGGATGGATGCCAAGCTGATTGAGGGTGGGCGAATACTGAAAAGGTCCAACAAAATAGTCTCGAGGAACACATGCAAGATAAGGGTACCGCTGAAGACTCAATGGTGCATGTAATTCAAGAGCACCAATGATTTTTCATCAACAAAATGGCACCAACGAATATAAGGGTGCCAAGGAGATTTCACTACCACATTGTTGACCAAAACTATTAACGTTAAGGAGATCGAACTTCCATAAAAAAACCTACGAGAAAAATATTCTTTCAACAAGAAATAAATCGACGAGCAACTTTGACTGAAGAGTCTCGAGTTATGGGTGCGTGTTTAAATAAACGCAGTAGAATATTTCTTCTTGAATGGTCTACGAAGACTGTTAATACATGCTTTTAAAGGAAATTGAAGCATGTACTTTGCATGATATTTATACCATATGGTAAATATTTCAACATATAACAAAACCAATCACTTTTAAATATTCAAAATGAGAATTAAGGCTTGAAATGTCAGTAGTAATACCACAAAATTACATTCATGCAATGAGATATATGCAAAAGTTAAAATTCAAACACTTTTCAACAAAATAAAACAATTTTGTTGAAAAAATGACTTATGAATAAATATTATGACTACTTTTAACTCTAAGAAAGTTTTTGTAGTAAAAAAAATTATCCCAATAAGGTTAACTGAAGAACACAAGCTTATACTAAGAGGTGGCATGAACAGTATAAGACCCCTTTTTACTTTTTCTTTCAATTCAATATTATGCAGTGTATAGATAGAAGTATCAATAACAGTAATCAAAGCAATTTACAAAATACCATACACAATAGAGACACCTCAATTTATGTGGTTCACCCAACGTGGGCTACTTCACAGAGAAAATATTTTACTAAAATTTTCTCAATCAATATCTTTGGGAATCCTTCCCAATTACAATATTTATGGACCTCTGTCCAAAGGATATATTGATACCCTAATCTCAAGTTCATGGATTTCTTCCATAGGAGAACTCTTTCCCCTTATGCTATGGCTAGTGATCTTCTAGAAGACTTTGTATCTCTGTTGCACTGATTGGTGGATTTATCTCCACTTGAAGACTCCTCACTTAGATCTATCTTCAATTGACATGGCTGCTAGATCTCTATCCACTAAGAATCTGTCATCTATACTCTATTAACTCTAAATCTTTGTCTTAATAGGTTCACTCAGAACCTTCTCAAATCTGCTCAATAAGTCCACTCAGAACCTGCTCAAATTTGATCAACAGGTACACACAAAACCTGCTCAAATATGCTTAATAGTTCCACATAGAACCTATCCAAATCTAATCAACAAGCTCACTCAGAACTTGTCCAAATATTTTCAACAGGTCCACACAGAACCTTCTCAAATTTGCTCAATAGGTCCACATAGATTCTGTCCAAATCTGCTCAATAGGTCCACACAGAACTTGTCCAAATCTGCTCAACAAGTCCTCTCTAGGTTTTGCTCAAATATACATAGCAAGATTCCATAAAATCTTACTCAAAATCAGTCCACAAGCCTTCTCAAAGACTTTTTTCAAATCTTCTTAACAAGCTCACACAAAACTTGTCCAATCTCATAGAATCATAAAGAGAATTGTTAGAGATTTAATATGTTCTATACTTAATGCTCAATCAATATCTCAACTCAATCTCATAGAAGCATAAAGAGAATTTTTAGAGACTCAATATGTTCTATACTCAAATCCCAATCTCAAATAAAATCAATCTCATAGAAGCATAAATAGAATTATTAGAGACTCTATAAGTTCTATACTCAAATCCCAATATCAACTCAAATCAATCTCATAGAAGCATAAAGAGAATTGTTAGAGACTCTATATGTTCTATACTCAAATCTCAATCTCAACTCAAATAAAAATATAGAACAACTTTTTTTATGGAACTTGAAAAACCACATGCATCCACTTGACTAGGATTAATCAACTCAACTCAACCAATCACCTCAATGAACAATCCTTTCTCACAAACCGTAGTCCAAACATGTATCAATCAACTCAAAATATTTTCAACAATGCTCAACAACAAATCTCACATAACAATGATACTCATGTTATCTTCTAACTCAAGTTCAATTTCTTTGCACAACCAATGGGCTCTAACAACAATGCTTATAAAACAAGGTTTAATCACAACTATCAATCCAGAAAACCTTGAAGCATTAAACCAATAACTATCGTGATTTCGTGACAAGTCAGAAGATAAAATGAAAGTAGGATAAAAGTGTCACGATTTCGTGACATGCTACAGAAGAAAGAGTTCAAAGTGAGAACCGTCACGATTTTGTGACATGCTGCAGATGAAAATGTTCGAAGTGAGAACTGTCATGATTTCGTGACATGCAGCAGAGGAAAGAGTTCAAAGTGAGAACTGTCACGATTTCGTGACATGCAGTAGAGGAAAGAGTTCAAAGTGAGAACTGTCATGATTTCGTGACATGCAGCAGAGGAAAGAGTTCGAAGTGAGAACTGTCATGATTTCATGACATGCTGCAAAGGAAAGAGTTCGAAGTGAGAACTGTCACGATTTCGTGACATGCTACAGACGAAAGTGTTCAGAGTATGAAATGTCACGATTTCATGATAGGTTGAAGAGAAAGCGTACGGATGCAAAAAGTGTCATGATTTCATGACAGGTTGAAGAGAAAGCGTACGGATGCAAAAAGTGTCACGATTTCATGATAGGTTGAAGAGAAAGCATACGGATGCAGAAAGTGTCATGATTTCATGATAGGTTGAAGAGAAAGCATACGGATACAGAAAGTGTCACGATTTTATGATAGGCAAAAAAGAAAGCATACGGATGCAGAAAGTGTCATGATTTCATGACAGATTGAGATGGCAGCGTACGATTGCAGAAAGTGTCACGATTTCATGACAGAAATAGAAAGCAGGTCTTCAACAGGAGAAGTGTCATGATTTCATGACAAAAGCTAAGATGTGAAGTACGAAAGCAGAAGTGTCATGATTTCATGACAAAAGTAGAAAGGAGGTCGACAAAGGGAGAAGTGTCGCGATATCACGACAAAAGCAAAATTGATGCTGACGAAGGTAGAAGTGTCGCGATATCGCGACAAGAGCTTAGTTGAAGTCGACAAAGGTAGAAGTGTCGCGATATCATGACAAAAGCCAAAAGAAAGTGTACGGAGGCAAAAGTGTCATGATATCATGACATGTTGTGTTTTCATAGAAATAGCAAAAGAAGAGTTACAGAGTCAGGTAAGTTGAAGCCGACGAAGACCGATGACAGCCGATGAGAATTAGGGTTTATAGCCGATGAAAGCTAGGGTTTACAACCGACGATGATTAGGCTTTGCACTTGCATAATCAACCGACTAAAGTTAGAATTTTATCATGAAAATTTTATTATAAAAGGAGGGTTGTTTGGAGATTTGAGAAGTATCAAATTTGCGTGAATTAAGCCCATAGTGCGTAGAGAGCGAGTCATGTCGAATCGAGCTAAGTGCGAAGCAAGAGCGCACAGAGAGCAAAAAAGTGCAAAGGGGCAGAAGCGATCATTCGATTGTATCGAAGCAGAGTGTGCGAGGCATTTGCATAGAAGCAGACTATTCTAAAATAGATTGTGCGAAGCGATTGCACAGAAGAAGCAGAGTGCATAGAAACAGCAGACTGTGTGCAAAAAGGGTGAAGGTATTTTTCTATAAATTTCATAGATTCACTTGAAGTCCAAGTTGCAGCTTGGCATCAGGGGTTGGTGCTCCTTCCAGTAGGTGCTGGTAAATTAGGGGTTGTTGCTCCTTTCTATTGGTACAAAAAAATTGAGGGGTTGGTGCTCCTTCCAGTTGGTGCTGGTAAATAGATTGTAAAGTTGTTGCTTTGCAAAGGCTGGATTTGGATGGTAGTCCAAGCAGTCATTTTTGAGGAGTAGCCACATTGGTGAACCTCGTTAAATCTTGTGTTGTGTGATGCTCTCTTGTTAACTTGTTGTATCTGTTTTGAGTTTGCTTTATTTCAGCATTAAGAGTTGCAAATTTAAAGTTTTAAAAGAACACACTCGATTCACCCCCCTCTAAGTGTCACTATGAGTATAACAATTGGTATCAGAGCAAGGTTCCTGAATAGGCTCAATCAGCTAGGGTGATCTTGGAAGTGATGCAATGGCAGGTGGTGAAGGTTTCTCCTCAAACAAAGCACCATTGTTTGATGAAACTAATTATGCATTCTAGAAAATCAAGATGCAGACATATCTCCGTGCTTTGGGATTTGATATCTGGAATGCAGTAGTTAATGGTTACATAGCTCCCGCCACTGCTCCAACCGACAACACCGATAAAAAGGCATTTGAAAATGACTCAAAAGCAAAAAATGCCATCATGTGTGGATTAGTGGACAATGAGCTGGTCAAGATCATAAGTTGTGAATCGACAAAAGATGTATGGGACAAACTAGAGAATATTCATGAGGGAGACGATAAGATCAAGGAAGCCAAGCTTCAAACACATCGAGCTCAATTCGAATCATTAAAGATGACCAACGATGAGAACATAGAGGCTTTTATGCCGAGAGTTAATGGAATCACTAATTCGATCAGAGGTCTCGACGAAGATATGGATGATGCTACTATCGTGAAAAAGGTATTAAGATCGCTTCCTCAAAGGTTTGATTCTAAAGTCTCAGCCATAGAAGAAGCTAAAGATCTAAATCACTTTAGTATGGATGAGATGCATGGTTCTTTGACTGCTTATGAAATGAGAATAGGAAGGTCTAATCCCATAGATAGAGAAGAAACATTTAAAGCCCTAAAAGGTAAAGACACAAAACAAGAGTCTGAAGAAGAAGAGACATCAGATGAAATGGAAGCAAATTTTGTCAAAAAACTGAGAAAGGGAAAAGGAAAATACAGAGGAAAGCTACCATTTAAATGTTTCAACTGTGGAGGCATTGGGCACTTTGCGACCAAATGTCCACTCAATGAGAAGAACAAGGGTGAGGAAGCATCGCACCAAGAAAGAAGTGACTGGAAGAAGAAAACAAACTTCAGAAAAGGCAACTTCAAAAAGAAAAGTTTCATCTCCAGGAATGCAAATTCTTCAGAGGACAGCTCTAGTGAGGATTCTGAAGAAGAAACAGGTGAAGCTCTATTCATGGCATTTGAAGTAGAAAAATTAGAAGAGGTAGAAAAATCAGAAAAGAGGGAAGGAATGAACTCTAAAGTATCTATTGAAAAACCTGAGGCTGAAGTAGATCTAGAAGGTGAGCTGGTCTCTGCACTTGTAGAATGGAAATCTGAGAAAAGAAAGAATAATAAACTTTCAAGAAAGCTTGAGGATGCGAACGACATCATAACCAGCTTAAAAATACAGACATAGAAGAATACAAGAAAATGTCTCGAAGATCTCGAAGTTCAGATAACCATGAAGATAGATTACTGCTGTAAACTAGAAGAAGAGAATGTTGGTCTACGAATGCAGATACAAGAGCTGGATCGAAAAATTAGCTGCCATCACAAACGTGAAGAAAGTTCGATGAAGCTGGATAAAATTTTAAGTGATCAAAGACCTGCAGGCATCAAATTTGGTCTGGGCTTCATTGAAGGAGAATCATCAAATGGACCAAAAGCCAAAAATGTAGAAACTATAAGGAATGAAGATAAGAAACAGGTTGATGAAAGAAAAACAACTCATGCAAAAGAAAGCAGTAATGCCAGGCCCGAAAGGAGAACTGACAATGATGGATTTACCAAGGTCACACATCAAAGGAGAAGAAGACCTATGGCTCCTACAACAACCCGGCAAAGACCATCTTTCAAGGTTCAATCATTTCTTTTCTGGTTTCTGTTTCAAATGTAATGGTTATGGGCATAAAATTGCAGACTGCAAGTATAATGTAGGACCAAGAAATTTCACTAGTAGAAATGCTTTTTCACCGCTAATAAATTATGCAGTAGAATGTTTTAACTTGTCATAACTTTGGGCATATTGCAAGAAACTGTCGTAGTACTTCTGTTTCAAATCAACCTCGAAAAGAAAATTTCAACCAAATAGGACAAGACAAAATAGAAAACTTCCTGAAAGATATGCACAAGATACTGAAAAGGGAAAGTTCAAACTAGAGCCCAATACGGTAGTCAAAACAGAGTGGAAACAGAAAGAGCAGCTTAAGGAAGAAAAGGAATCCCTAATAGTACAAACAACTTTCAAGGCACAGAATAAATGTGTACCATGGATACTTGACAGTGGATGCTCAAGTCATATGACAGGTGATAAACAAAAATTTGAAAAATTACAGAAATATGAGGGTGGTTCTATAAAGTTTGGGAATAATGATGGAGCTAAGATAATCGAAAAAGGATCAGCTTAAAATTAGTGATGGGAAAATCAAGTCAGAAGAAGTTTTGTTTGTGGATGTTTTGAAATACAACCTATTAAGTGTCATTCAGATCTGTGATAAAGGACATGAAGTAGTATTCAAGAAGTAGTGGTTGTGAAGTCAGAAAAACAAACAATGGAAAATTGATAGCAACTGGATCAAGGACGTCTAGCAACCTGTACACACTCTCAAAAACTTTAGAAGGTACTTGTTTCATTGGACAGGAAGAAGAAAACTAGCTATGGCACAAGAGGCTTGGACACATCAGTTTTGATAATCTGGTGAAAATCAGCTCGAAACAAGCAATGAGAGATATTCCAACCATTAGAAAACCTTCAAATAGCATTTGTGCTTCATGTCAAAAGGGAAAGCAAACCAGAGTCTCATTCAAAACAAAAGAGTACCACACTAGCAAACCTTTGGAACTTATACATACAGATTTATGTGGACCCATGAGAACACAAAGCATAAATGGTGACAAATACTTTATGTTGTGTATTGATGATTATTCCAGAATGACATGGATATTTTTCTTAAAGAATAAAACAGAAGCTTTTGAAATGTTCAGATCTTTCAAACATCTAGTTGAGAATGAAACAGGAAAAAGGATCAAATGTTTAAGATCAGATAGAGGAGGAGAATTCATTTCAGATGAGTTTACAGAATACTATGAAAAACATGGTATCAAGAGACAATATTCAGTAGCTAGAACACCCCAGCAGAATGGTGTGGTAGAAAGAAAGAACAGAATAGTACAGGAAATGGCACGCACTATGCTGGCTGAGAACAAAATAGCAGAAAGATTTTGGAAAGAAGTAGTCCACACTGTAGTGTACATCCAAAATAGGTACATGCTGAGAACACATGAAAGCAAAACTCCTTATGAGTTGTGGTTCGGTAGAAAGGCAACAACAAAACACCTCAAAGTTTTTGGCTGTAAGTGTTACATCAGAAAAACTGAAGATAATCTTGGGAAGTTTGAAAATAGAGCAGATGAAGGTGTCTTCGTTGGCTATTCATCAAAAAGCAAAGCTTACAAATGCTACAACAAGAGACTCAAGAAAATTGTGGACAATGTCGATGTTAAATTTGATGAAGGTAGGGAACGAATAGTTAACTTTGAAGAAAACTACCCAATTTATGAAGAAGTCATTGAAGGAGATGAGGAAAATGAAACAGAAAAAAAAACCAACACTTGACTCAGATGACTTAATTGATGACTCAGAGGTGGAAGAAAATAAGAAATTCAAAATAGGCAACTGGCAGAAAAATCATCCTAGAGATCAAATAATTGGAGATCCCACAGCTGGTGTTCAGACAAGAAGGAAAGTAGTAAGTAATTACTCTCTTTTATCCAGCATTGAGCCCAAAAATATAGCTGAGGCAAGCAAAGATGATAGCTGGATGAAGGCAATAAATGAAGAATTAGATCAGATTGAAAAGAACAAAACTTGGGAATTAGTACCTAGACCTGCAAATAAGAATGTAATCGGCACCAAATGGATATTTCAAAACAAATTGAATGAAGACGGATAGGTAGTTAGGAATAAAGCAAGACTGGTTTGTAAAGGTTATGCACAAGTTGAAGGCATTGATTTTGAGGAGACTTTTGCACCAGTGGCCAGACTAGAAGCAATCAGAATGTTTCTGGCCTTAGCAGTCTATAAGAATTTCAGAGTTTATCAGATGGATGTAAAATCAGCTTTTTTAAATGGGAAACTTGAAGAAGAGGTTTATATTGAACAACCAGATGGTTTCCAAATTGGTGAAGATCCCAACCTTGTCTACAAATTAAAGAAAGCTTTATATGGCTTAAAATAGGCACCCCGAGCATGGTATGCAAGGCTAGACAACTATCTCTCTCAACAGGGGTTTAAGAAAGGTATGGTGGACAGTAATCTGTATGTCAAAATAGAAGGTGGGCATCTCATTGTTCTTGTTGTATATGTAGATGATATCATATTTGGTAGCAACAAAGATGAATCATGTAAAGACTTAGCAAATAAGATGCAGAAAGAATTTGAAATGTCTATGATTGGTGAACTATCTTACTTTCTTGGGTTACAAGTTAATCAAAATGAGAAAGGCATATTTATTTCCCAAGTCAAATATGTGAAAGAGATGCTAAAAAGGTTCACAATGGAGGACTGTAAGCCAGTTAGCACTCCCATGATGACAGGCTGCAAGTTGAGCAAAGATGACAAATCTCCACCTGTTGATCAAACCATGTACAGATCAATGATTGGAAGCTTACTATATTTAACAGCTACCAGACCAGATATTCTATAGGCAGTTTGCATGGTAGCAAGATTTCAGGCCAGTCCCAAAGAGACTCATGTGACAGCAGTAAAAAGGATTCTTAGGTATCTCAAGGGTACTATGGAGTATGGGTTATGGTATCCGAAAGGTAAAGACTTCACCCTTATTTCATATTCAGATGCAGATTGGGCAGGATGTGTTGATGACAGGAAGAGTACCAATGGAGGTGCATTCTATCTTGGTGATAGGTTGGTTGCTTGGCACAACAAGAAACAAGAGTCAGTTTCTTTATCAACAGTTGAGGCAGAATATATTGCAGCAACAACATGTTGTACACAAGTTTTGTGGATGAAACAAACTCTGAAAGATCTTGGTATTAATTTTAGTGAGCCAATATCAGTTAAGTGTGATAACACCAATGCAATTAACATCTCCAAGAATCCGGTAATGCATTCACAGACAAAACACATTGCTATCAGATATCATTTTTTGAAAGAGAAAGTTGTCAAAGGTGAGGTTAAGCTGGATTTTGTTCCAACTACAGAGCAAGTAGCAGATATCTTCACAAAACCATTGCCCAAGGATGTTTTTGAATACCTTCGCAATAAATTGGGAGTGGTGACCCTTCCCAAGAAGTGACTAGCTACAGGGATCACATTCTCAGGGGGAGCATTGAAGTATTTGTTTATCTTCTTGCTCATGTTCTTGTTTATTACTAAGTGTAATAAATTTTGCCTGAGAATGTTGTGCTTGGACTCGGGGGGAGTCTGCAGTAGCCCTTTGGTATTATTGTCAAAGGGGGAGAAGAGCTACAGGAAGTTGCACATGTGTTGCCAACAATTCCAAAGGGGGAGATTGTTGAGCAAAGTGCAGCAACAGGATTGTCATTGTTGTCAACACAATCAGCTAGATCATTTGATTCAATGCACAGGAAGTTCAGATGCTCAGAAGCTATTCAGATGCAGCAAACAAGAAGTTCAGAGATCTCTCAGAATATGTACAGTGTTTTTCCAAAAAGACCTAAGTGGCCCACATGCAAAAATTCAAAGAAAAAGACAAGGAAAGTGTCGCGATATCACGACATATTCAGAAAATAGGAAAACTGTCACGATTTCATGACATATTGGAGGAGAGAGAAAGTGCAAAGAAAAATGTCATGATTTCATGACATATTGGAGGAGAGAGAAAGAGCAGGGAAAACTGTCACGATTTCATGACATGTTGGAAGAGAAGAAGGCAAGTTGAAAAACTATCGTGATTTCGCGACATGTTGAAGCAGAGGCGCAAGAGGAAAACTATCACGATTTCATGACATGTTGGAAGAGAAGAAGGCAAGTTGAAAAACTATCACGATTTCATGACATGTTCAAAGAAGCAAGGAAAACTATCATGATTTCGTGACATGTTGGAAGAGAAGAAGGCAAGTTGAAAAACTGTCATGATTTCATGACATGTTCAAAGTAGAAGCACAAGAGAATAACTGTCATGATTTCATGACAAGTCAAAAGATAAAATGAAAGCAGGATAAAAGTGTCACGATTTCATGACATGCTGCAAAAGAAAGAATTCAAAGTGAGAACCATCACGATTTTATGACATGCTACAGATGAAAATGTTCCAAGTGAGAACTTCACGATTTGACATGAAGAAAGAGTTCAAGTGTAAGAACTATCATGATTTCATGACATGCATAGAGGAAAGAGTTCAAAGTAAGAACTATCATGATTTCATGACATGCAGTAGAGGAAAGAGTTCGAAGTGAGAACTATCATGATTTCATGACATGCTGCAAAGGAAAGAATTCAAAGTGAGAACTATCACGATTTTGTGACATGCTGCAGACGAAAGTGTTTAGAGTATGAAATGTCATGATTTCATGACAGGTTGAAGAGAAAGCGTACGGATGCAGAAAGTGTCACGATTTTGTGACAGGTTGAAGAGAAAGCGTATGGATGCAGAAAGTGTCATGATTTCACGACAGGTTGAAGAGAAAGCATACGGATGTAGAAAGTGTCACGATTTCATGATAGGTTGAAGAGAAAGCGTACGGATATAGAAAGTGTCATGATTTCATGACAGGTAGAAAAGAAAGCATACGGATGCAGAAAGTGTCACGATTTCATGACAGATTGAGATGGCAGCGTACGGTTGCAGAAAGTGTCATGATTTCATGACAGAAATAGAAAGCAGGTCTTCAATAGGAGAAGTGTCATGATTTCACGACAAAAGCTAAGATGTGAAGTACGAAAGAAAGTGTCATGATTTCATGACAAAAGCAGAAAGGAGGTCGACAAAGGGAGAAGTGTCACGATATCACGACAAAAGCAAAATTGATGTCGACGAAGGCAGAAGTGTCATGATATCGCGACAAGAGCTTAGTTGAAGTCGACAAAGGTAGAAGTGTCACGATATCATGACAAAAGCCAAAAGAAAGTGTACAGAGGCAAAAGTGTCACGATATCATGACATGTTGTGTTTTCATAGCAACAACAAGAAGAGTTATAGGGAAAGTTGAAGCCGATGAAGACCGATGATAGCCGACGAGAATTAGGGTTTACAATCGATGAAAGCTAGGGTTTACAGCCGACGATGATTAGGCTTTGCACTTGCATAATCAGCCGACTAAAGTTAGAATTTTATCATGAAAATTTTGTTATAAAAGGAGGGTTGTTTGGAGATTTGAGGTGTATCGAATTTGCATGAATTAAGCCCGTAGTGCATAGAGAGCGAGTCATGTCGAATCGAGCTAAGTGCGAAGCAAGAGCGCACAGAGAGCAAAAAAGTGCAAAGGGGTAGAAGCGATCGTTCGATTGTATCAAAGCAGAGTGTGCGAGGCATTTGCGTAGAAGCAGACTATTCTGAAATAGATTGTGCGAAGCGATTGCATAGAAGAAGCAGAGTGCATAGAAATAGCAGACTGTGTGCAAAAAGGGTGAAGGTATTTTTTTGTAAATTTCATAGATTCACTTGAAGTCCAAGTTGCAGCTTGGCATCAGGGGTTGGTGCTCCTTCCAGTAGGTGCTGGTAAATTAGGGGTTGTTGCTCCTTTCTGTTGGTACAAAAAAATTGAGGGGTTGGTGCTCCTTCCAGTTGGTGCTGGTAAATAGATTGTAAAGTTGTTGCTTTGCAAAGGCTGGATTTGGATGGTAGTCCAAGCAATCATTTTTGAGGAGTAGCCACATTGGTGAACCTCGTTAAATCTTGTGTTGTGTGATGCTCTCTTGTTAACTTGTTGTATCTGTTTTGAGTTTGCTTTATTTCAGCATTAAGAGTTGCAAATTTAAAGTTTTAAAAGAACACACTGATTCACCCCCCCTCTCAGTGTCACTGTGAGTATAACAATTTTCAACAATGCTCAACAAAAAATTTCACATAACAATGATACTCATGTTCTCTTCTAACTCAGGTTCAATTTCTTTGTACAACCAATGGGCTCTAACAACAATGCTTATAAAACAAGGTTTAATCACAACTATCAATCCAGAAAACCTTGAAGCATTAAACCAATCACTTTCGAAAAGGAAACCACAATCAATCATTTTCACTCCAAAGATATTTTCAGAAATCAACCACCATAATCAATCAATAGGAGAATGTGCCCATACCTTTTATGAAGATGAAGAAGCCTCTTTGGAAATCTGCCACAATCACAATATTCTTTTTCCAATATTCACAAGGGGTAGAAGATCATAAAATAATCAACATTATTCCACTTCACAATAATATTTATGAAGACTTTTAATTAGAAAACCTTCTTAAGAATTACTGCACAACTTCCTTATCACTCCCAAAACCACTTGTACCATAAAATAAAATAAATCAAATAATTGCATAGCCTTGTCACTCCACAAACTACTTATACCATAAAATAAATCAAATATTTTACATCCTCTCTTTCAACATTTTTGCACTCAAAAATAATCACAAAGCTTTCTTAGATAATATCTCACATTAATCAAATATCAAACCTTATTAAAATATTAAAGCTTTCTCAAACTTATATCTCCCATAAAAATCATAATCAAACTTTAGAAAGAAAATATTTTAATTAAAATAATGACCCCCACAAATATCGGAGTCGGAGTGCATACCTCAAAGGAGCCCTTGAAAGGCCTTGGCATTTTGAACCTCTGGATTAAGGGATCTACTTTGTCCATCCTTGCTTTTCTTCTATCATGAAGGAAAGGTTCATGATAGAAGAATATATGGCATTTTGAACAGATCTATATTTCATAGGTCATGCACTATGAAGCCATGTGTCCAAACCTGTGACATGAAAATAATCTTCTGTTGCAACCTTTTTTTCTTGACCTCATTGGTCTCCTATCTTGATTGTTGTTCCATCTGTATCTTCTTTGTGCATTTCTCCTCTTTTTGTTGAACTTTTTTTTGTCCAAATCATCCTCTTATGTCCCACTTTCACTTAAACTATCTTCTTCTAAAATTTCTTCTTCATCAAGACTTGAAGTAGATTATTTTTCTTGTTTCTTTTAAACCTTTCCAAACCTAAGACCTGTTGAACATAATGTTTGTTGTTGTCCATGGATGAACTTATCCAAGTTCTTAGAGCTATTTGTGAAACTCAGCATCTTGATCTTGGAATCCTTTAAGTATTCTTTTAGAGTAACCACTTATTGTGCTAAATTATCACATTTCAAAATCTTTGCTTCTAACTTATCCTTGAACTTGTTTGTCTTAGCCTTTGACTTCTTTAAATCCTCTATGAGTAATAACCTTTCTTCATCACATTCTTGAAACTGAATTTCAAGATTGGAGTGTTGCTTTCTAACATTATTTACTATTTCAAGGGCATATATAAATTCTCCATTGAGATCATAACCCTTCTCTACTAAATAATCTTATATTTTTTTGCCTTTGTCCTTATCATTACTTCCTTTTGACTTGTATTCTATAGGATCACTTTATTTATCTTCCAAAGCCATTAGAATATTCTCATCTGGTCTTTCAAGTGCATCTTCAAAATCATAATCATTGAAACAAAAACAATCCCTAGTGCAATCATATTCAAGATCTCCAAATTAACCAAATCTAAAACACTTGAGAATAACTAGAGTCATTTTCTTAACTGTATCTTTACCTTTAACCTTAAATAGGACTTAATATCTATCATTGTCTGAAAAACTAGCATCATTGTCAATTGAGTACTTACTTGCATTTTATGCCTAGTAGCTTCTATTTTGTCTTTGGAAGAACTTATTTCCTTGTCTGCTTTGTCCATCCTTGCTTTTCTTCTAGTACCTATGTCTTTCTGATTCCCTGTATCTGTGATCTTGTTTTTCTTCATCATTGTTACATTTTGGTTCTTTGCATTTTGTTGCATAGTGTCCATACCATCCACAATTGAAATATTTGATAGATCTTAGATCTATGGGTATTATGGAACCTCTATCTCTTCTACCATAATTTGCTTCTTCATCATTAGATGACTCACTGCTCGATTCTATTTTCTTTTCATTTTTATTTTTATCTACTTTGAAAGAAACTTCTTTCGGAGGGATAGGATCTTTTGTTCTTATCTCAAAAGTAGCAAGCATACCAAGCAAATAATTCCTTGTCAAAGAATCACTATCAATTGATGTTTCTATAGTAGAAACCTTTTCACTATATCCTTTTGGAAGAGCCATCAAGATCTTATCACAAGCATCAGATTCATCAACCTTCATTCAAAGACCTTTCATCTCATGTACAAGTTCATCAACCTTGTTGAGATAGTCATGAATGTTTCCATCATCTCTCATTCTTAGGTTCTCAAATTCTCATTTGATATTTTTGATCTTAGTCATTCTAACTCCTTTAACAATTCTCCTTATATTAACAATTCTAGTTAACATATTAATTCTCCTTATATTAACAATAATTCTCATGCATAATAATTATCCTTATATTAACAATTCTAGTTAGCATATTCTAAAAAACATATGTATAGGTGTCCTTCATATATATCATTAGTCCTCTATACCATAATGGATATTCTCAATAATAGATACAAACATAATGGTAAATATTTTTCTTAGTACTTTTTTTATAAATTGTCTTATAGGATTAACTACACTTTCAATCAAATATCATTCTCCTAGATCTAATTTTGTAATACGACTAGTAGCTTTTATCAGTCATCTTCTCCTAGTGCAAAATTTATATTGATATTCCTTTTCTATATTTTATTTCCTTGTGATATCTCTCATTATATTATAGCCTATATAGTGTCCCCTTTTGTAATATTTTCTATCACATTTTCTATGTCCAATCATTGTACATTTTATCCAAATCTTACTTTAAGCGTGGGATTTGGTTAATATTTTCAATTGAAACTACTTTCATAGGATTTCCATCCCATGGACATATCTATTATGGGTCATATTACCAAAATTTTCAAGAATAGAAAGCAAGAACCATAAGTAGGTATTTATCAAGCACATGCATACTAGGTTATCTAACATATTAGCCCCCAACAAAAAAGCTATTATGATATGTTTTAGTCATACATATTCCTTCCAATGTGGTCAATATATTAACCACTTACTCATATTATATAAATAATAAAAATATTCGAAACATTTGTAACTTTTAATAATAATAAATTTTTATTTTAATATGGACCACTCTTTCTCTATTTTATCTCCATAATGTATCTCAATGACTTTTGACCCACTAACATCTTAACATGATGTTTTTCCTTGTAGATTTTAATTTTATAGGTCACATCAAAAAAATTTAGTCTTTTGTGATCACACATTTTTAGCTAATATGATTATAATTAAATCTAATAGGAGATATTACCGGTAGACTTCATCAGCTTTCTCACATGGTGCATGATCTTCGAAAGGTCAGGCAACAAATATTGATGAGCAATTTTAGTATTTTATTACTTCTATTTCTTTCTTAGAAGACACAATGGAAGACATGCCTAGATCTTCACCATATGATAGACTCTCCCAAATATAGCTATAGTCTTTTTGTTGCTATTAGCTTCTATTCTTATGTATATTTATATGTATTCTTATTGATGCTTTACTCCTTATCCACCTCATTTTGTTTTTTTCGCTAGTGGATAGTGTTAGAAAATGTATAATATCTAACTTTAAATAAATCTATTAATAGTCATTATATACTAATTGTATACCCTATAACATAGATCCATATTCATTATTATTTATATATTATGTTTACACAAAAAAGAATCACTTGACAAACACATGCATGCTACCCAAAACTCTACAATTTTAGAGCAATCTCATTCTTAGTCATAAATATCTATTACAAATATATCAACATATCAAAAAAAACAAAAACAAACATAAACCCTAATGACTTATATTTGAATAAAATAATAACACACTTAAAAAAGTGCACTACAAATGATGAGAAGTATTTTGTAGAACCTTAGACATGACTTAAATGAAACATATTTATTAAAAAAATGTATAATCAATTATTTGATAAATAATTTGAATTAAGTTTTTTTTTTTTTAATTTTTCATTCCTAACAATTTTAAATACTTAAATAAATAATATCACAAAATAAATTTATTTTTAATTAAATTTTGTTCTTATTTTAATTATTAAGATTTAAATTTAAATGAAATAATTATAATATTATAATTAAATAAATTAAACTTTTATTTTTAATATAATTAATTTTTTTATAAGCCCAAATTATATTTGAAATAAAATATAAATGAACTTTAATTTTTTCTTGACTTATTTTTATTTTTTTCTCTTATTTTAGACCATGGTATAGAATATTGATACACATTATTTTTATTCTCTTCTTTTATTCTAGATCATGGTTATGCATATTGGTATAGAATATTGATACAAATTGTCACATAGACCAATTCAAATTGTAACACAAACTCAAAGTTTTTGGTGAAAGGCATTTAGGTTAATAGGTTTTTATGTGGAGTTTGAATAAATTAATTTTTTGTTTGGTAAGTAATGTAAATTTATAAATTGTCTTACAACTATTTATAAAATAGGTAGATTTAATGATAAAGATTTAAAATTTTATATAAAAAAAAATTCAATCTTATAAATAAAGTTATATATCATACTTATTCTCATAACTAAAATATAGTTAAATAACCTATATATATATATATATATATATATATATATATATATATATATATTAACAAACAACATTTTCTATAAAAAAATCAAATCATTTCATACAAAAACCATTGGTGCTTGAAAAGCAAGTTTCATATCTTTCTCCACATATATATATATATTAACAAACAACATTTTCTATAAAAAAATCAAATCATTTCATACAAAAACCATTGGTGCTTGAAAAGCAAGTTTCATATCTTTCTCCACATCTATTGTCAGTTGTCAATTTTAAATTGAAAGGTAAACTTATCTTTTAATATATATATTTATACATAGAAGAATTGGTAATGTGGTTGGATGTTGCTTCTATAAACCCTACACTGCTGGGTAAAAGTTAAAGGACCAGGATCCTGTAAGGTATCTAATGTAAACAACCAACTACAAACACTAAAATCCTATCATCCAACCTATCTAATATACTATAAAATCTGTAGAGGAATGTGGTGCGCAATAGAAACTTCATCATCAAATTATTAGGAGCTTTTTCGTGTTGCATGTGATTAGACGTTAATGGAAAGGGAGGGGCCACAAACAATGTGTTATTCTAGATACTGAAGACCTCATTCACTTTCTTCAGGCAAAGATCATCATAAGCCCTAACCCACCTTCCAAAATTTTCCACACCACCTACCAAGAATGAGAAAATATGAGCACAGACAAACAAATTCAGCCTAACCCGCCTTCCAAGATTTTTCACACCTTCTACCATGAATGAGAGAATATGAGCACAGACAAACAAATTCAGCCAAACTAAAAGAGAGTGTTGGAAAGGTGACTGAAAATCTACAATGTACCTCTTTTTGAGAGCATTCCACGTATGTGGATAAGTGCATTCCAAGGGATAAAACGTAACACAATCAAAACTAAAAAACATTACACATTTTACACAAATGGTTTGCTTGTATATTGTTGAAAATTTTTTAAAAACATAATAAATATGTTAAACACATAAGCTCACTAGAATTAATATTATTTATAGATAATATTAATTAAAATAATATTTTTAGTAATATTATACATCTCTTTATAATTATAATTAAAAAATTATTTAATAAATTATTTATTAATAAAAAATATTTGTTTAATTTATAAAATGAAATATTTTTATAGCATCCCAAAGTGAGGGAAAAGGTAAAATTATATATATTTAAAGAACTAGTTTGAATTATAAATCCATGTTAATATGCTTTTAACAGTCTCTCTTAATCATCATATGAGTAACCAGTTTGCATCATTTTCTTTAATATATAATCATCAAATTGCTTCAATCATAACATAATTTACATGAAAACCACCTTTTAAAAATTCATCCCATTTCACATAATAAAAATGAAGGTGTCTCCTTGTTCCCACTTACTACATCTAAGGTAAATGAGAGTTCTCTTATTCCACTCCCACATGGAACATATGTTGACCATAAGATTCATCCCTATATAATTTAATTCTAATGTCTTTAAAAATTACTTATAGAGGACCAAAATAGTGACCATAGTTCATTTTTCTTTCAAGTATAACAAAGTGCATGAACTATAAAAAACCATTACTCTTTCTATTGTTTTTCTCTAATTATCTTATTTCATACTAGTATCTTCATAAATTTTATGACACATTGATTTCCAAGAAAATCCCCTTGGTTGAGTCATACAACTATTAGGAGATATGTTTCACACTTATTGACCATCACCTATACCTCCATAACATTACCATAGATATAAAATATCAAACATATAGGTTAATTAGCAACAATATGATATTTTTGTGATGTAAGATACCCCTTAAAGTATTGTTGGACATACAAGACATCCCATAAGTTACTTGAAATCATCATACAAGGATGTAAGTCAAAATTCAATGTCAAGTAATAGATATTCACACCTGAGAAGGTTTAAATACCCAAATAAAGTATAATAAAAAATAAAGTATTTTCTTCAACCAATGAAAAAATGGTTGAACTTGAGAAGGTTTAAATACCCAAATTTCAAGTGACCTTATGTCATGGTTAGAGAATAGAACGTAAGGTTAATTATTATAATAGTACAATAAATCCCCTTATAGAAGGTGTATTATAGCCCATAATAAAACAAATAAATGAATAGAGTACAATGAGAGACTAAATTGTAGTTTATCACCAAATATTTGAATAATTATTACAAATGTTTTTTGACAATTATATATTTGTTATTTAGAAATATTTAAAGTTAGACATCCACAATGGAAGTCTACATTTTTAAATACTTAACTCATTTAACTTTGATCCCGTAAAGTTCTTAAAATAAAATCTTTATTTTGGTTGTCTCTATAGACAAGGATTTTTGCATTCATAGTACTTTTTTTTTTTTTTTTGGACTACTTACACATGTTAAGCATTATATTATGTTAAATATTAACTTATTAACTATAATAATAAATTGCCAAAAGGTCCTTGGTTCAATGGTTGGACAAATAGTTGATATAGCCACACCAAGGTTCAAATATGGAAACACAAAATAGCTCAATATGACTAGATTGATATAAAAGGGAGAAGGAAACCCTTTCAAAACTATAATAATAAATTATATAATACTTTAATTTTTTAAATATAATTTTAGACTCTACTAGGGTTTGATGAAGAAAATTGCTATGCGGGGATGGTAGCAGCTTCTGGAGGAGGTCTAAAAAATTGGAGGAATATCATGATGGCATCGGGTTCGGCATAGAGAGTGTATGCTCATGATGTTTTTTCATTTGAAAATAAATTGAAGAAACAGGATTTTCCAATGCATGTCAGGAACTGCTTGTTAAATAACAATGGATGTTTGGAACGATGTGAAGCCAAGCCAGTTCTAGTGGTTTGACCAGACTCGGTGGCAGAAGATGTGGAGTATCTAACCAAACATGCTCTTATTGGCAAATTTTTGGGCATCTAAATTTCTCTCCCCTTTGTGGAGGCTTTGGTCATGAAGACTTGGAATCTTAAAGACAATGTGGAGGTGATGCTGAGTGCGAACAACTATTTTATGGTGGTTTTCTATTGTATTGTAGATCATAATAAAGAATTTGAAGGGGGTCATTATTTCTATAACCAAGTGGGTCTCTTTATTAAACCCTGACATGTGGGTTTCAACCCATCATAGGAGCAGTCATCACAGGTTCTAGTATGGGTGTGGCTTCCATGACTCCCACTGGAATTCTGGAGAACTAATATCTTGTATAAGATTGCCCTTCTGCTTGGGAAGCTGGTTGGACCGTCACAATAGATAATGGATAAAAAGGTAATATCTATTGCTCATATTTGTGTTGAAATTGACTTAAATAATCCTATTCCATATTCTATTGAAATACAATTTGGATCAACTACATGGGTTCAAAAACTTGACTATGAAGCTCTTCCATTTTGTTGTCAGATTTACCATGAATATGGCCACCTGCAAATTAAATGCCCTAAGTTTGTCCCACCTGTGGCTTCAAATCCTGGGCCTTCTTGATCTAGAAAAAGTTTGGATAAAGGAAAAGCCTTGATAAAGGAAGGGAAACGGGATAAGGAAGGTTTTGTTCCAGTAAAAAAAGGACGAAGGGCAAACAAAGACCTTAAGGATAGCCAGCCATATGCTCTACTCAATCGATTTTAAATATTAGATGATCTTGACCAGTGCATGGAGATACCTGAAACGTCGCTACCTGATGCAAATATAACAATTCTGAATCAAATATCTCTTCTTGAGGGGGAACTTAAGGAATCATATCTAGGGGGTTTAAATGAAGAACAAAGGACTTTGGATCTTAGTATAGGGGACATGAATGGGTATAACCCTATAAGGGAAACTATTTTGGAAAGTGGTACAATTTTAGTTATGCCCTCTCCTACTTAGGCACTGAAGCAGTCATCCTTGGACTAGAAAACTCCTATGGTATTGGGATTGTAGCAGAAAATAATTTAAAAAAGTTTTTCGGATAAGAATATGAAGGTAGGTCAGAAGAAGGACCAAGATAAAATTAAGTTAATGGGGAAGACTTTGGTGGAGTCAGGCTTGGTGAGAACATTGGACTCCCATTTTTATAACCCCCAAAAATGATTATCCTCTCATGGAATATAAGGGGGTTGAACAACATCCTCGGACAAAAATATGTTCATGATTTGGTTTGTGTGCATTCCTTGGATGTGGTGTTTATTCAGGAGACTAAACTGGCTATTGGTAGTATGTTCAATATTACTACGAAGTTGTGGAGAAGGGGGTAATGCTAGTGTATTGGTGCATGCAGATATGTCGGTGGAATCGCTTGTTTATGGGATCCAGTGAAGATATCTCCTCTTACTTGGATTTCTAGAAGATGGTCTATTTCGATGGTCGGGCATGATAATGAATCTGGTGAAACCATCCTACTTAAAAATGTGTATGCTCCTATTGATTACAATGGTAAAGAGAATTTATGGGAGAAAATTTACTTTGTGAGAAGTTTGGTTCCACTGTACCCATGGATTTTGGTTAGAGACTTCAACTCTATAAATTTTCTAGAGGAGAAATGTGGTGTGGTGGACCATCTCGAGCCTTTTTCTTCTATATTCAGTGCTCATATCCAAGCCCTAAAATTGGTTGACATCAAGCTAGATAATGGGATATTTACTTAGCACAATAGAAGATGTGGGGAAGCTTCCATCTTAGAGAGACTGGATAGGTTTTTGATATCTAGTTATTGAATGGGTAATAACATAAGTGCTAGTTCTATGATTCTTGAGGGTAGGGGATTGGCCTATCAAACTCTCTGCTTTGGAGTAAGGGCTAAAAAATAATCCCTCATTTAAGTTTCAACTTATGTGGATTCATGATCCTCAGCTTCATGATTTCATGCGAGGTTGGTGGACCTCTGGCAAAACTCCTCATGGCACCGCTATGTATTCCTTTATGAAGTGACTACAATTTGTAAAACACAAATTGAAGAGATGGAATAGACTGAATTTTGGGAACCTTTCCTTAGCTAAGTTGGCATCTCTTAGGAGGATGGAAGAAACTTCAAGGAATATTAGAGATCATGGATTCACGAAGGAGCTTATTGTTGAGGAATCTAAGGTTGTGAAAGACCTTGCTGGATGGGAACTGAGAGAAGAAATTTTTTGAAAATAAAAAGCTTGAGTAGATTGGCTTCAGGAAGGGGATATTTTAGAAGATACTAAGAGGTATTTTTACTCTCTCTTCAAGGAGGACTCCCTGTCATATGATGAGAATAAAAAGCTTATTCTAAAATATATTCTAGCAATTGTTTCTAGAGAGATGAATGAGCAATTGATTGGTCCAAATTCCCTTGAGGAGTTGCAAAATATTGTATTCAAGATGAAAAAATGAAAATCCCCAGGTCCATATGGATTCCCAATTGATTTTTATCAAAAATTTTGGGATTTAATCAAATTTGATCTTTTGGAGGTGGTCCATGAGTCCCAAAAGAACAAACAGATGCTAAGGGCCCTAAATGCTACCTTTGTGGTTCTTATACCCAAAAAAGAGTGACCAAATTCCTTGGATATGTTTAGGCCTATTGCTCTCTGCAAAGTTGTGTATAAGATCATCACAAAAATTATTGCTGAGAGGCAGAAGATATGGTTGAGCAAAATCATCTCTAAGGAGCAAGGAGGGTTTGTTGTTGGTTGACAAATATTGGATGGGGTTGTTATTGCTACAGGATCTATTCACTCGATGGAAACTTCTAAGGATAAAACTATGTTTAATAAGTTGGACATGGCCAAAGCCTATGATCGGGTCAGATGGTCCTTTGTTCAGAAATTTCCTGCTACTTTTGGATTTGAGGAGGAATGGATTAGATGGGTGATGAGTTGTGTTTCTTCTTCCTAATTCTTTGTTCCTGTTAATAATGAGCCATCAAAGTTGTTTTAGGCCTCAAGGATATTGAGGTAAGAAGATCCTTTATCTACTTATTTGTTTATCATTATGGCGAAAGGGTTGGGAATATTGCTCAAGTCTCAAGTCATGCAGGCTCTCATTCAGGGGTGGAAGTGGGATAGTAGTTTGTCACCTCTTTCCCACCTTCAATTTGTTGATGATACTACTTTGTTGGGAGTTTCCACTATCAAGGAAGCTGGCAATATTAGACAGACTCTTGACATATATCTTGGTGCTTCTGGACCAGCTTGATTAATGAGGACAAGTCTTCTATTTTCTTCTTCAATACCCCTCCTCTTATTCAAGCCAGTATTGCTCACATTCTAAGATTTCAAGTTGGGACTCTCCCCTTCATTTATCTTGGTATTCCAATTTCATCTCATCCTCTACCTAGATCTTCTTGGAAGTATATGCTTGATAAGTTTAGAAGGAAGGTGAATCACTAGACTTTCATATGGCTATCCACTACAAGTAGATTGTTGCTTTTAAAATCTATTGTTCAAGATTTACCCATTTATAGATGTTTTGTACAAATAGCTCCCTATCACTTCATCAAGGACATTGATTCTTTGTCAATATAGTTTTTATGGTCTGGAAAACTTGATCAATCTAAATAGATTTTGGTTAGGTGGGATTCTATATGTAGGCCAATGCAAGAGGGAGTCCTTGGGTTGCGATAGACAACTCTTTTTGGGTAGCCTTTGGCTGCAAAACTTTATTGGAGATGGTGTACCTCTCAAGATAAAATTTGGGCTAAAATATTATCTTGTAAATACTTGAGAGGTATTTCTGAGGCTGATATCCCTAGAGTCAGCTTAGTTGGGAAAGGTTCAGTTATCTGGGACACTTTGAAAAGAGGAGATAATTTAATCAAGCAGGGTTTGTTCTGGATTTGCAATCAAGGATAAAATGCTTCTTTTTGGGAGGATTCTTTGGATGGCCACCCCCCTATCTTGAATCAATATCCTAGGTTACATTCCCTAAGCATATTTTTCTTGGAAGCAAGCTGGTCTCATGTGGAAGACTTTAAAAAATCTAGTATTTTGGAAATATGGAGATGTACAGGTGGAAAGATCCACAAGAATGGCCCTAGGGGGACTAGCCAAGGACACAAAGGTGCTTGCTCTTATTCTTATGGGGAGACCTTGTTCTTCATTGAGGGGTAAAGATATTATGGCTTGGAACCCTGATCCTAAGGGAACCTACTCGGTAGCCTATGGTTATCAGGTTCTTGATAAGCAAAAGTATGGGAGTCTTCCTGTCACTTGGTGGAAAAGGGTGTGGAAAAAAATTTCCTGGCCAAAATGTAACTTCTTTCTCTAGTTGATAGCTCATAATAAATGCCTCACTTGGGATAATGTGAGGAAGAGGGGATTTTAGGGTCCCTATTTTTGTGTCCTTTGTAGTAATAATGAGTATGACTCTTCTCATTTATTTTTCCAATGCTCCTTTGCCATATACATTTGGAACCATTGGTGGAGCTCTTGGAACCATCCATGTTTTCATGTGCTGTCTCTAGTGGATTTTTAGAGTAGTTTGGGCAGACCTTCGGCCAAGGCCCCCTTCCTTTGGGTGGCTTGGAATTTGGGTCATTATTGCATCATCTGGAAAATTTAGCTCAAATGGAACCGATGCATATTTCAGGGCAGTTATTTGGTTGTTCAACAAATCTGGAAAAGGATCCTATATATGGTTTAGGAAACCATCCATAACAAATGTTATGTGGATCGTCTTTTGGATTCTAGGGAGGAGAAGGTACAATAAGCCCTTGGTATTTTTGGGGATGGTGTGAACTCTTCTAGCCCTAGTAGGGTTCCTCAGCTCAGCAAGAAGGTTAGGAGAGATGGTAGGTGGAGGCCACCCCCTAGAGGAGTTTTAAAAATTAATATTGATGGATCGTCCAGGGGTAATCCTAGAAATGCTGGCATTTGCAGTGTTGGGAGAGATTCTACTAGTGGTGTTATTTTTTTCTTTTCCATTAATAAAGGTGTTCAATCCAATAATTTTATGGAAGATCTTGCAATTCTTGAGGCCTTGCGAAGGGGATTTTCTCTTGGCTGGAATAGGATTATCTATGAGTCTGAATATCAAATTGTGGTTAATATTTTAAATAGTAAAAGGGTGGAGGAAGTTAATTGGTAGTTGACCACTGTAGCCATTCAGATTCTAAGAATGAGTGAAGAGTTTGAATTTATATCCTTTGTGCACATTCCAATGGAATGGAATGTGGTTGCTAATTACCTGGCCAAAAGGGCTTCTGAGCTACTGGATCCTTGGAGTATTGATAATTGGGAGAGTCTCCCATCTAGGGACTCTCAACGCCTATGGGAGTTGATACACAAGGATGTACAGACTTAATGTGGTTTTTTCTTGTTGTCTTTTTTGGGTGTCATTCTAGTCTAGTGGTTTTAGCCTATTTGGATGTTTATTTGAGTCCTATTTGGAAGCTCATTTGTACTCTGTAATCCAGAATTTTTATCAATAAATTTTTACCCCTTTATTTAAAAAAAAAAAATATAATTTCATTATTCAAAAAAATTAACAAAAAAAGTTTTATAATCTTATTTTATTTTATTTTTTATTAATTATTATAATAAACTCCTTTTATACAAATGTAATATCTATCTATCTACCTGTCTATCTATATATCTATCTATCTATCTATTTATCTATCTATATTGTAGATATGGAAAATTGACCCACCAAAATGAGTCAATTCTTCCTTAGACACTGAGCCAGCCACCCAAGCTTACCAAGTGCAAATTTGGGGCATTTTTGCCTTTTACTTTTGCCTTGTTTCCTTAGATTTACCAAATTTGCACTTGGTCCATATGGGGTGAGAAGTAGCAGTTTTTCTCACAACAACCCCTCCCCTAATAGGCCCATTTTGGGGTCAATCCTTTCTTGTAGTGAAATTTTATTTTCCCACTCATTTTTCCCTCCAAACCTCTTATAAATATAGGATTAGATTCCCCCTTGACTCACTCATTTTATCATGTTAAAAAGTGCCCTTCTACTATAAGTTGTTTTGATGTTTTGTGCTTTGGTGTTTGCTACCCTTAGGGATTGAGTGCAGGAGTCTTGAAAATTGGAGAGATCAACCATATTAGAGCGCTTCTTCCACATATTCATTACTCCTTGCTTTCTCCATCAGATCATTAAGTTTTGCAAGTCTATTTTTTGCTATTTTACATTATATTTTTAACTTTTTTAGGACCCAAAAAGGGTATCTAAACTAGATTCATACCTCACCCATACAAGGCATTAATTTGGTAAGATAGATTCATGCTCCCATTTTATAGAGTATGCATTTGATAAATTATGTCTTGGGAGCAAGTTTCACACTCTAAAACATTGATTTTGCATATGCATTTTAGTGTTTTTCTATGTCCACCCTATGTACATTATATTTTATTGTTATCTATTTGTTTCACTCCATTTGTGCATGTTCCAAAGGTCAAATATGATTTTTATTTTGAATAGTCAGCTAAAATGACCAAGGGGGCTTGATTTTTGCACCTCCAAGCTTAGTCAAATAGTGGCCTAAGCAAACCCCAAAATACTGATCAATTTTTTGTACGAATTTTGATACTAGATATGCAAAGCATTACTAAAATATCAAGAACTGATTTGTTTATTCCATAGGATCAACTTTGAATAAATAGCAAAGTTCATCACTGTGAGTCATTGGATTACAACTCAACAAATCTGAACTAGTCTAAACTGAGAGTTCACTTGACTTATGGAAGAGTAGTAACTCAAGTAAGACTATCCTAGTATAACTTAAGAGAACAAAGATTTATTCTAACACCCCCCTTAAGTGATACTAGGGGTGTATAGAATATGAGTCCTGATAGCAAGGCCTGATGAGGTACTCATGTACAATGAACTCTTATAGAAGAGATGGTGAAGAAACCCATGGGAAAATCCATATTTCAAGCAGCAGTAGAAGAAGAAGAAGAAGAAGAGGCATATCTTCGTATGGTGAATATTATCCTCTGATGAACAACTAAAAATAAATGAGTCCTGAAAGAAAGGTCTAATTAGGTACTCATGTACAATGTATTACATACAATAAGAATAAGAGAGGGGTGAAAACCTCCATGCACCCTACTAATGCATTTTCTTAACTCCAAGTTTCTCTCACAACTGAATGTAACACGAAGAAGGGAAGGATTTAGTGAAGATATCTATAATTTTAATTTTTTATGGGAATGTACTCCAATATTAGATCCTCTTGTTGAATATGTTGTCGAATGAAGTGCATGTGAATCTCAATGTGCTTGGTGCACTGATGTTCCACTGGATTGCAGGAAATATAAATTATGCTCTGATTATCACACCAAAGGATAATGGTTTTTTTATGGAAAAAATTGAATTCCCTTAGTATCTAATGAAGCCAAAGAGCTTCTTTATTGGCTAAAAATATTGCCCTGTATTCTTCCTCTATGGATGATAAAGCTCTCACCTATTATTTTTGCATGACCAAGCAATAGGTGAAGAACCAAGACAAAATACATAGCCAAATGTGGAACCTCTATATTCAACTAAACCTACCCAATTAGAATTTGTGTAACTGTTGATATCCATGGATCCACCCTCATATAAGATCCCAAAGTGAGTAGTTCCTTGCAATTAGTAGAGGATTCTCTTGGCTGCTTGCCAATGACTGAAATGAGGTTGATGTGAGAATCTAGATATTAAGCCAACATCATATGAAATATCTGGGTGAGTATGAGTTAGGTATAATAGAATTCCTACAAGTTGCCTATAGAGAGTAGCATCATATAGAGGGGACTTGCAAGAAGTACTTAGAGTGATTCTAGACTAAAAATACATGGAAGAAGGTTTACAATCAGTCATATTAAACCACTGAAGAAGGTCTAGAGTATATTTTTGTTTTCATAATGAAATTCTTGCATTTGTTTGAGTTATCTAAAACCCAAGGAAGTAATGGGTTAAACCCAGTTCAACCATCTCAAATTTCTTGGAAAGGGAGTCTTTGACAGTTTGGATGTAATAAGTGGCACTACTAGTGAGTAGTAGATCATAAACATAGAGAAAAAGTATGGTGATGTTTTATTCATCCCTCCAAATGTAGACTGTGAAATCAGACTCACAATGATAAAACCTTGAGGATAGAAGGAATGAGTCCATTTTTTCATACCAAGCTCTAGGAGCCTGTTCGAGACCATAGAGAGATTTCCTTAGTCTACAAACAAGTGAGGAGTCTTGAATAGATCTAGTAGGTTGTTCCATGAATATTTCCTCTTTTAAGTCACCATGTAAGAAAGGACTTTTAACATCCATTTGAAATATTGGCCATTTTTGGGAAGCAACAAGTGCAAGAACCAATCTTATAGAATCCATTTTTGTAACTAGTGCAAAGGTTTTAGAATAATCAATGCCTTCAATTTGTGAAAAAACTTTTTTTTTATTGGTTGAAAGGGTGTTGAAAGGTCCCTGAACCTTGTACAAGATAGTCATGGGCCTCCGAAGAGGGAGGCTGAGGGAATGAAATGTGGCAGTAGAATGAGACAGCCTAAAAATAGCAAGGGCCACCTAAGGTAAAGGCACTTAGAGGAACCAACATGAAGAACTAACTAAAGGAAACCCTGACCAGAGGTTGATCAGAAAATGGGAAGTGAAACTTAAACAAAAAATTCACCATTTGGAAGTGTTGTTGTTGCTCCACAACGTACCCCAAAATTGGAGCCCACCTTTTTGCATGTTTTCCAAGAAGTCCGAAGAAGCCTAGTTGCTAAAGGTCAAAGAAGAAGCAAATCACCACAAGGAGGAAAGTGTCGTGATATCACGACATGTTGCATTTTCATGGTCCAAAGAAAAGGGAGAAAGCAAGGAGGAAGAAGTGTCATGAAATCGTGACATGTTGCATCGTCGCGGCCAAAGGAGAAAGAGGTGTCACGATATCACAACATGTTGCATTGTCGTGGCCGAAAGAGAAAGAGTGTCGCGATATCATGACATGTTGCATCATCATAGAAAAAGTAGAAAAAGTGTCGTGACATCACGACAAGTTGCATCGTTAAGGCCAAAGGAGAAAAAGTGTCATGAAATCATGAAATGTTGCATTGTCACGGCCAAAAGAGAAAGAGTGTCGTGAAATCGTGACCTATTGCATTGTCGCGGCCAATGGAGGAAAAGTGTCATGATATTGCGACATGTTGCATCTTCGAGGCCAAAATATGGGAAGTGTCACAAAATCATGACATGTTGCATCATCACTGCCAAAGGAGAAACAGTGTCACGATATCACGACATGTTGCATCGTCGCTGCCAAAGGAGAAAAGGTGTCGTGATATCATGACATGTTGCATCATCGCTGCCAATGGAGAAAAAGTGTCATGATATCGTGACATGTTGCATCGTTGTGGCCAAAGTAGAAAAGGTGTCATGATATCGTGACATGTTGCAACATCATGGCCAAAGGAGAAAAAGTGTCGCGATATCGCGACATGATGCATCATCACAGTTGAGGAGGAAAAGGTGTCGTGATATCGTGACATGTTGCAACATCGCAGCCAAAGGAGAAAAGGTGTCACGATATCATGACATGTTGCATTGTCTCGGCCAAAGGAGAAAAAGTGTCATGATATCGTGACATGTTGCATCGATGCGGCCAAAGGAGAAAAGGTGTCGCAATATCGTGACATGTTGCGTTGTCATGGTCAGAAGATAAAATGTGTCACGATATCACGACAAGTTGCATCATCTCTATCGAAATAGTAAAGTGTCACGAAATCATGGCATGTTGCAGCGTCGCGTCCAAAGGGGGAAAAGGTGTCACAATATCGTGACATGTTGCATCGTCACGACCAAAGGAGGAAAAAGTGTCGCGATATCGCTACATGTTGCATCGTCACAGCCAAAGGAGGAAAAAGTGCCGTGATATCGCGACAAGTTGTATTTTCATGGCCAAAAAGAGAGAAGTGTCACGAAATCACGACATGTTGCATTTTTGTGGCCAAAGGAGAAAAGTGTCACGAAATCGTGACATGTTGCATTTTCGCAGCCAAAAAGAGAGGTCTCGCGATATCGCAACATGTTGCATTTTTGTAGCCAAAAAAGAGAGAAGTGTCATGAAATCATGACATGTTGCATTTTCATGGCCAAAAAGAGAGAAGTGTCACGATATCGCGACATGTTGCATTTTCATGGCCAAAGGAGAAAAGTGTCACGATATCGCGACATGTTGCATTTTCGCGGCCAAAGGAGAAAAGTGTCGCAATATCGCGACAGGTTGCATTTTTGCGGCCAAAAAGGAGAGAAGTGTCATGATATCGCGACATGTTGCATTTTTGCGACCAAAGGAGGAGAGAGAAAAAGTGTCATGATATCGCGACATGTTGCATTTTCACAATTTAATAGGTGCAGGCAAGCAGCCAATACCCCTGACACCAACTCACATTGTGCAAACATTGAAGCTTGTAGGAACATTCCTTAGGTCAATGGGGAAGGATTCTCGCCACACTTGAATGTCAAATTTGTTAGTGTACTTTAATATTTTGTTAATTTGTTAAATTAACTTAGCAACTAGTTATTTTAGTTGCAGTGGCATCCTGTTGAGATGCGTCCATTCCGGGCTAATCCAGGAAGTCCATTTGTATTGCAGTCGTATTTAAACTGCACAATATTTCAATAAACAATTGGTTCGTTTCCTAACATGGCATCAGAGCCAGTAGCGTGAGAAGAGAGGCTGGAGGCAGACACTGCTTGCTTGGAGAAAAGAAGCTGAAGAACCTGAGCATTGTTTTTCCTATTTTTTTTCTTCCTTCCACGACGTGTTACGTGATTTTTTTTATCACGCCGTCGCGTGATAACTGTTGAAAAAAAAAAAAAATTCAGCGAAAGGTGTCTGCATTCCCCCCCTACCCACGATTTTCAAAAAAAAAAAAATGTGGAGGCCGAAGCCTCCACCCCCACCCCCACCCTTCCCATGTCCGCGCAACTCAAGACAAAGATCGCAACGCGTAGCTTGCGCAGCGCAAACGCTACGCAGCCAGCGTAGCGCTGCATCGCACAGTGCCTAACGCAAACACTGTGCAGCCAACATAGCACTGTGTCACGCAACGTTGCATCGCATAGCTTGCACAGCGTAAACGCTGCACAGCCAGCACACAGCATGTAGTGCTGCTTTGCGTAGCATGCACTGTGTAGCCAACGCAGCACGCAGCAGCACTGCACTACGCAGCCACTGCACAACATGCAATGCACATTGTGTAGCGTGCGATAGTGCCCAGCGTGTGGTAGCGCCCAACACAGCAAGCAGAAGCTGCGCCAGCGCCCAGTCGAAGGCCGCTGCAGAGGAGGCACAACCAGGGTGTTGAAAAGGGAGGATCTCCCTGATCCTTTCGGATCAGCCCGCTGGCTCACGTGGTCGTGAGCCATGCGGTAAGGCTCTGGGAGCCTGCAGGTCGAGGGTTCAAAGGTAAAATTTTCTTTTCAAAGTTTTTTTTTTTAATTATTATTTTTTAGTTAAAATTTTTAATTTTAATTTATTTTCTATAGTTTTAAAGCTTTATAAATTAAAATTTATTTTTTCATAAGTTTTTAAAACTATATAAATTAAAATTATTTATTTTAACTTTAAATACATAATAATTATTAAAATGCTTTGTTAAAGAGAATTTTTTTTAGGGGGATATTTTTTTCAAAAAATCAAAGGGGGAATGTGAGTAATTTTTTGAAAAAAGCAAATTTTTGGCATTATTGTAAAGGTGCATTTTCGACTGTGTCTGACACCTGGAGGGTTAATTCTTGTGGGCACTTTTTATGTTGTATGTTGCATATTTCATTTTTGCACTACTTCATTAAAATTAAAAAAAAAAAATCAAATACACTCCCTAAGTCCCCGGAATAATTAAAACCCATCCGTGCAATTTATTGCACTGCAATGTTCGGTATTTGTGATACCTCTGGCTAGCACTTACAAGTAAAGCCATCGTGATTGCGCTACTGTATCCATCACCTAATATAGCTGCTACAACGACGTCTAAGCTTGTTCTCTATAAATCATCGAGGAGAGATAAGTTTGCCATTTTTGCATTTTTTTACTCCATCCACTACCCTTAATCGCTCTTGTGTTTAGGTGTAAATCCTGACGAAGTATTCTTCATAGTGTTTAGGGGAAGTTACGCCCCACGCATGAGAAGAATCTTCTATGGTAGGTGCCATCAACAAGGCGATTCCCTTTCAGTACTGCTTATGTTCCACGTATCGTATGATCTCTAAAACTCACCTATAGTATCCCTCACGTAAGGGCAGGTGATTTTTGTTGATCTTTCTAAATACCTATAGTTTCCCTCATGTAAGGGCGGGTATTTTGTATGGTATAACGGCCTAGCAAAAGGTATATAGAAAGGGGGACCAATTGGTGATATAAGGAACCTTCACTATGGCCACTGTTGTAAAGTTGATGACTGATCCGCATCAGTTATTGAAAGGTCCAAATGGAAACATAAGATGAAGGCAATTCTCCAAATGGAAGATTTATGGGATATTGTTATTGTAGTAACACCTAGGCCTTCACCAGCATTAGGATCCACAACTCCTACTGCTGATCAGATAGCTTTTGACAAGAAAGACAGTCGAGCAAAGGTGTTCATTTTGTTTGCTATTTTAGATGAAGTGCAACCTCATATAGCTGACAAAGCAAGTGGTAAAGAGGCATGGGATGCTCTTAAAACCATCTATGAGGGAAAGAATGATTCCACCATTCTTCATATTCAACAACAACTTCATAACCTGAGTTTGAGACAGGGTGAAATCAGCTTGAACTCTTTCTGTGCAGAGTGTCTGAATTGAAAGAGAAATTGAATTCTTTGGGAGATCCTGTGGATGACAAGCTTCTCATTTCAATTGTGATGAGAGCTTTGCCTTCTTCATTTGATATGTTTATCACCTCCATCCAGGTGTCTCAACGACAAATTACCTACATCAATTTGGTCAATCTGCTTCAACAACAGGAGGCACACCAACTTCACAAGGATGATTCTTCCAATACAGCCCTATACACCAACAGAAGGTGGTTCTAGGAAGAAAGGTAATGGGCAAAAAGGAGGCAACTTTCGGAAAGGAGGAAATTCTCAACAGGATATGAAATGAAAAGGAAAACAACCTCAACATAAGAAGAGGTGGTGCAAGATCTGTGAGAAATACAACCATGACACCAACAGGTGTTGGCATAAGAACAAGCAGAGAGGCCAAAACAAACCACAAAATAAAAACAAGCAACCCCAGGTGAATGTTGTTGTTGAAGAATCTGACTCAAATTCTGAATGGGCACATAAGGTGCTCATGACTACCATAGATTCCACATAGAGGGATCCTGTTTGGTATGTCGATTCTGGAGCTAGCAAACATATGACTAGCGACAGATCATGGTTTGAATCATTCGTGGCCAAAGAGGGCAAACCCGTCACCATTGTCGATGATAAAACCTATAGGGTTCAGGGGAGAGGGTACAGCTTCGACCACTCTTCCTGATGGCAAGTGTCAGATTGACAAAGTCCTCTATGTTCCAGGATTGGCTAACAATTTGTTGTCAGTCACACAAATCCTGGATAGAAATATGGTTGTCAACTTTCATGTTGAGAATGGCAAGAAGTGTTGTACTATTACCAGGAAGGGTAAACAGATTGCAACAGCTTCATATAAGCACGACTTATTTGCCCTAGATGCTATCTCTACTCCACATGTTGCCATGATTGTCTCTACCAAGGAGGCAACTTCCCTATGGCACAAGAGATATGGGCATCTTAGTTCTAGCTACTTACTTGAGCTCAGTAAGTATGAGATGGTAAAGGGTCTTCCTTCCCTTTCTGCCACATTGCCACATGTGCTCCGATCGCTTGGCAAGAAAGCAAGATAGAGTACCATTTGAGAAGAGCTCAACAAGAGCACAAAAACCTCTGGAGTTAATTCACATCGATCTATGCGGTCCTTTCACACCCAACAGTTGTGGAGGGAAGAGGTACTTTCAGTTATTCGTAGATGACTACTCACGAAAGATGTGGGTTTTATTTCTCCAACTAAAATTTGAAGCTTTCGCATTCTTCTAGCAGTTCAAGAAATCCGTTGAGAAGGATTCAGGAGCTTCTATTAAAACCCTCCACTCAGATCAAGGGGGGCAGTTTACCTCTAAATAATTTTTTGCATTCTTAGATAAGCATGGAATCAAGAGAAAGTTAACAACTACCTATAATCCTCAGCAAAATGGAGTTGCTGAGAGAAGGAACCATTCTATCATGGAAATGGTTCATTGTATGCTCACAAGAGCTACTCTTGGGCAACAATATTGGGCAGAAGTTGTCACCACTGCAGTATATCTGTTGAATAGGGCACCCATAAAGGCCCTAAAAGGATTGACTCCATAGGAAGCATGGAGTGGTCAAAAACCCTCCATATCTCATCTACGTATTTTTGGATGTCACGCTTTCATGCACATACCAAAAGAGAAAAGGAAGAAGCTAGATGAGAAAATACTGAGATGTATTTTTCTTGGTTATGATGAGCACTCTAAAGGATATCATTTGATAGATCCTTTGACCAAGAAAATTCATGTCAGCAGAGATGTTGTCTTTGATGAAGCTTTCACATCACAAAGCACATCTAAAGTACACCTAGATCTTGTGGAATCTAAGGAAGAGAAGATTCCTTTGTCAACATAGACAGGAGGTCCTTCTACATCTTATTCAACACCACTGAAGAAGAATCCAAAATGGTGTACAAATACAATCAGAGACGCAAATTTATCCACTCCTCCCAATTTGAACTTGGATAGACCTCGTACACGCAATATGGCTCAAAAGGAAAAAGAAGCCAAAGAAACTGGTGAGGTTGATGATCTTTGTCAATCTTTTGAGGAACTTTCTATAACTCCACGTACATAAGTAGAGGATATGGATATTGATGATGATAGGGTGTTCATGTCTACCATAGACGATCTTGAACCTGCATCAGTGCAAGATGCTCTTAGTGAGCCTCAGTGGAAGGCCGCTATGGATACAGAGTATGAGTCTTTGATGAAAAATAAAACTTGGAAGCTTGTTGATCTGACGCATGGAAAGAAACCCATTGTCTGCAAATGGGTATATAAAGTCAAGTACAAGGCAGATGGAACAATTTATAAGCATAAGGCCCATCTTGTTGCAAAGGGCTATGCTCAAAAGGAAGGCATTGACTACGAGGAAACTTTTGCACCTACTGCTCGGATGACCACAATTCAAGTTATGTGTGCTATGGCAGCACAATATGGGTGGAAATTTCACTAGATGGATGTCAAAAGTGCCTTTCTAAATGGTGATCTCCAAGAAGAAGTCTACATGACTCAACCAGAAGGATTTGAAGTGGAAGGCCAAGAGCAGAAGGTTTGCAAATTGGTCAAATCCTTATATGGTTTGAAACAAGCTCCTCGAGCTTGGTATATAAAAATGGACAATCACCTTATGCAGCATGGATTTAAGATATTTCTGTCAGATGCAAACCTCTATTTTAAGAAACAGGGTTCTGAGATAGTGTTGCTTGTACTCTATGTTGATGATCTGCTCATTACAGGGAGTTCAGAAACTATGATCTCTACTGTCAAAAGACACTTGTGTAAATCTTTTGAGATGATAGATCTCGGACTTCTCCATTACTGTCTTGGTCTAGAATTTAGCCAGAAGGAGCACTCCATCAAAGTGTCTCAGAAAAAATATGCCAAGACATTGCTAGAAAAATATCACATGACTGATTGCAAGCCAATGGCAACTCCGATGGAGACAGGACTTCAGTTATCATGATATGATGATTCACCTCAGGTATATGGTACTCTCTATCGACAGTTGATTGGGAGTCTCATATATTTGACCAATACTAGGCCAGATCTCGTATTTGCTGTCAACTATCTTTCGAGGTTCATGCAGGATCCTAAGACCACTCATTGGAAAGTAGCAAAACGTGTTCTTCACTATGTCCGTGGCACAATAGAATATGGCCTAGAATACAAGAGGAACAACAAATTCTTCTTGCAAGGATACACGGACTCCGACTATGCCAGATTATTTGATGATCGCAAGTCAACTTCTGGATACATTTTTCATCTGGGATCTGGTCCTGTCTCTTGGCACAACAAGAAGCAACAGGTGGTTGCTATTTCATCAATAGAGGTAGAGTATCGTGCCGCACGTGAAGCTGTGTGCGAAGTGATATGGTTGCATCACATTCTGACAAGTATGGGCCATCCATCAAAATCTCCAATACACTTGTTTTGCGACAATCAGGGTGTTCTGAACCTCATCAAGAATCCATTCCATCATGAAAGAACAAAGCACATTGACACACAATGTCATTTCATTCGAGATGAAGTTCCAAAGCACCGAATTCAGCTTCAACACATTCCCACCGATGCTCAAGTTGCAGACATTTTCACTAAGGCACTTGCATGTGTCAAATTTGAATTGTTTCACAGCTCTCTTTGTATTGCAAAATGATGTAATCAGGGGGGATGTTAGTACAGCTATTAGTTATTACATTACCCAAATAATGTAATAATGGGGGATGCTAGCGTACTTTAATATTTTGTTAATTTGTTAAATTAACTTAGCAACTAGTTATTTTAGTTGCAGTGGCATCCTATTGAGATGCGTCCATTTCGGGCTAATCCAAGAAGTTTGTTTGTATTGCAATATTATTTAAACTACACAATATTTCAATAAACAATTGGTTTGTTTCCTAACAAAATTTGTTGACTCCCCTGTTAGCTAGCCAGTTCGTAGCTTTGTTTCCTTCCTGATACTGATGCTTAATGACTAATTTTGGGTAATTTCCAACTAGAGCCTTGCATTCTTGGAAAATCAAAGCAAGGGATCAGGTAGGCTTAGAAGTACCTTTGAGGCAGTTGATACATTGTAACGAGTCTCCTTCGATGATAATTTTATTGATGGTCAATCCTTCCATGAGGATAAAACTTTGGAACAGAGCTCGGGCCTCTGCCATATTGTTGGATTGAATTCCCAAGTTCTAGGCGAAGGCCAAAATTATTTCTCCCCTGTGGTTTCTAAGAATTCCTCCTCCACCAGCCGCTCCAGGGTTGCCTTTAGCTGCACCATCGAAATTGAGCTTGTGACACCCAGTAGGTGGTAAACCCAACTTGATGACAGACCTGTCAACAAAATTACGAGGTATAACAGATATGTTAGATAGATTGAAAAGTTTGGCTAGATCAGATTCTAAGCCAGGAGGGGGGGTTTGGAGAAGAAACAAGAGAGGCATTCTCCGTAGATAGGGCCAATATTTTGACAATGATAATATTCTTATCAATGGCTTGATTTTTGAAAATTCTGGCATTTCTCTTGAGCCATATCTGCCATAGGTAAAGGTGAAGGCAAGCTTGCCACATGAATTTTAGTTGGTTGCTCTTGAAAGGTCAGGGCCATTGCTTAATAAGGAGGGGAATGGAAGGTGGGAGGGCTATGGATATGCCAAAGGTGTTATGGACCTGGTTGAGAACTGCTAAAGAGAATGGAAATTCCAAAAAAACATGCGAAATTGACTCACAGGCGTTTTTGCACAAGTTACACATTGGGAATGAGTGACCCTCTGATTATCAAGTTTTCAATGGTGAGAATTCTATTTTGGGTGGCCAACCAACAAAAGAATTTGACCTTAGGAATGATCTTGGGAACCCAGACCTGATTTGATAAGTCCCATCCAACAGTGGGAGTTTCTTGATCGTAGTAAGCTGATTTGATAGAAAATTTCTAGATTCTTCAAGATTCCAAACCATGGAATCATCTTTGTGGGAGCTTGGGATGATGTAAGTCCTCAAGTTTTGTGAAAAAACTTTAGCTACTAATCAAGCTTTGTGTTTTTCAATCTCTCCATCAGGTCCATACTCAGTTCTGTAAATCCATTTACAGTGAACCAATTTCCTTCCTTTAGGTTATGGGACTAGATCCCAAGTTTTATTTTTTATTAAGGAAGAGAATTCATTCTCCATGGCATCATCCCATTATTTTATATCAGTTTCTTCTTTGAAGGATTGACGATGTTTTTAAATGGATTGACAAATAAGACCAAAACCCACAAATTTGCTTAATCTAGATGATGAAAGATTTTGGATGTAAGGAGTGGATTCTTGAACTATGGTTTGGGCCCATTTAGGCATTTTGGAAGGAATAATGGATGTGGTAGGACTTTGATGAGGATATTGAATAATGGGATCCTCATTTTGGTCATCTATCTCGAGGATGGTATCTTCACTATATTGGGGCTCAAATGTTGGAGATGGCTCGAGATAATTATTTTTGGAAGATGATTTGAGGATCTTTATGAGGGAATGTTTCATCAAATTAAAATATTTTGTGAAAAAATACCTCATGAGTTGTGGGATCAAGGAGCCTGTAGGCTTTCATTTCCTTTTAATAACCAACAAAGATAAGTTTCTTGCTAATTTTTGTCTAGAGCCTTCCTTTTTTTCTTTGGGATGTGTTCCCAAGCAGTACACCCAAAAACTTTAAAAAATGATACATCATGTTTGGAGCCAGTCCATGCTTTTTCGAGATTCAAATGGACAAGAGATTTATGAGGTGTGCGATTTTGAATATATTTTTCATAGTTAATAGTTAATGCGATGTTGAAAATTGTTGGAAGATCTCTTGAGTGGAGCATATAGTTAACCATTTCTTTCAAAGATCTATTTTTCCTTTTTGCAATTCCATTTTGCTGAGGATTATGGGAGACTAAATTTTTATGAATTATGCCATGAGTTGATAGGAATATTGAGACCTCATTACTAAAGTATTCTCCCCAATTATCTGTATGAATTTGCTTGATTTTGCAATTGGCTTGATTTTCAACTAAGGCTTTGAATATTTTAAAGTGGGATAGCACATCACTTTTGTATTTGATAAAGTAGACCCAAGTTCTTCTTGAAAAAACATCAATGAATGTTAAGGCATATTTTGCTCGTTTGAAATAAGGCTCTGGGAAGACCATCAAGTCACTATGGATTAACTCTAGAGGGGATGAGGCTTTTGATAACTACTTGGGTGAACAAAATTTTTTGATGTTGTTTACCAAGAGCACATCCAAGGCATACTCCATCAATAGAAGAGACTTTTGGTAACCCTGTTACCATTTCATAAGTATTCAAATCTTTTAGATAGTTATAATTGAGATGTCCAAACCTTTCATGCCAAATTTTGCTCTCAAGATCTCCATGTGCAACAAAATAGGAGACTCTATATGAATTTGTGAATCCGTTAAAGTGAAATAGGTGAGTGTTATGATCAATATCTCCTTTTTCTATGAGAGAGTGAGGTTCTTTGAATTATCTTATTTCAACCCGTATTGGTGAAAATAGAACTTTTTTTCCCTTTTAAAAAGTACAAATATGATAGATGGATAGGATATTTGTTGCTATATTTGAGACATAGAGAACATTATTGATATACCCACCATCAATGGATATGTTACCTTTTATTTTGATAGGGATAAATGATGAGTCACCAACTTCTATGCTACAAGTTGAGTTGGAGGAGATTGAAGAGAATGACTCATGTGAAGATGTCATATGATGAGTTGCACCTGAATATAGAACCTAGTATTTTGATGGAGTTTTTATATTTTTGCCTTGAAAATTTAAGATTTTTTCTATCTACTTCTTGATATCTGTTTTGTGATCCTTCATTGTTGCCTCTAGTTGTTGTAGTCTTTTCCAACATTTGTTCACAGAGTGCCCATCCTTTTTGTAATGTGTACAAGTTATAGGGCCTCTTTCTTTGTTTTTGAATTTTTCTTTAGTGGAGGTGGATGCTACTAATACTTTTGAGGAAGAGAGAGAGATCTCATATTTTGTAATTTTTGTTTCCTCTCTAGTTAGCCTATTACAAAATTCCTCTAAAGAGGGCATTTTGAAACTTGTACCAAGTGCATCTTTTGTAGATAAAAAGTGGTGGGAAGAATTTGAAACACTTGTAGACACCAAAATGGAACCAATCCGATTATGTGACTGCAAACACTGATCGCACTAACACACACAACCCCAAGGGCAGCCTCTAGAGGTTAAACAATGGTCCTAACCACTCTCACAGTAGTTTTGGGAAGGTCAGGAGTCAATTTGGCACCTTCAGGCACTCTGCTCCATACTCGTTCCACCTAGGGACGATTACAAACTGGTATTCGCCCCACCTAGGGATGATTAGTAGTATTCACTCTAGGGTGGGGCAAATAGTAGGTTTGATGGGAAAAAAGTCAAATCTTGACAAATGACAGCTCAGATTCGCCACTTAATTCTTCCTTCATTACATGGGAGTATGAGTGAGAATTTTTGAGCGTTAGAGGCAGTTACAGAGGCAATCATGAAGCCCCTAATCCGGGAGGAATATCCTCCCTCCTAGGAAGGCATGATTGCCAAGTGGCACCTCTGCATGCTCATCCAAAGAGACCCCCAAGTCTATAAATTGGTGAGTTTTCTCACCATGATATATATAGAGAAGGAGAATTTTGAGCAACGAAGTGCTATCATTTTACTTCCACACACACACCTTTTGATTTGTGCCTTTCGCATCCTTGATCTCTTTTGGAAGAGAGGTCATAGGGTGGTTATTGGAAGCACAAATCCGGAACCAAAACCCAAAATTTGGCCACAACATCCTACCAATTTTTTTGACAACACCCCACAAGAGATTTTGTACCCATCCCAAATGGATTGGTGCCGAAATCGGGCCCCAAACGGTAGGAGTCCTACCCCTGGGTGCCCCCCATACTACTGCAGTCCTAATTTTCCCACCCCGGAGTGATTAGAAATCTATGGTAGATGTCCCTTCTGTGATTTTTGCATTCGATTCTATGCTGCTTAGATAGGTTGTCATTTAAATTTCACATTGTTTTGAGCAATTTTGATCATGTTTTTATCATTTCTCGCCTTTACTAACATGCAGGTAGTGTCATCAAATTCCCGATGATAGATGCCAAATTGGGAAAATTTGACCTTCTAATTCTTCCAAAAATTCCCCCAATTTGATAAACCCAACTTTGTAGGTGATTTGGAGCTTCCTAGATGTGACATTTGGGACCATGTATTTTGACGTTTTTGTTGCAGGTCTATTCGTCCCGCCTCGAAGAGAATACAAATTGGTGAGGAATTTCCCAACTATTCCATTTGTAGTGTTTTCTTTGTGAGGTTTTAATTCCCCTATAAAATTTTTAGTTCATTTGGAGTTATGCTAGTTATCGTTTTATTTACATCTTGCTTGCACTAATTGAATGCTTGGGGATTGCATGTTTTATTTCATCAGCAGGTGCTATTGACTATTTTCTATTTTCGCGAACGTAAGGTCTTAACATCAGAGGAGTAGAAAGGATTCAAAACTCATTAACACTAGTGACAACGATGTTTGGTCCACCAACTTTATATGTGGGCACGCGGAAGAAGGAATAGCACCCATGGGTGTAACAAGAACACATATTTAATGCTCCTAGCCCTTAGAAGGGGAGGAGGCAGATTGTAACCAAGTTCTAAAACATATCAATAAAAATGGTTGTCTTCCTTATCAGATTTTTGTTTTGTTTTTATTCGTTCATGCTTTCCCTCCTTTCATGCACTTTCAGTTCATAGGATTTAGCATTAAGTTTAGTTTTGTTTGCATCACACTTGGAGTTTTCATTTTTGTTTCCATATCCTTGTGCCACCAGTGGCAATCATGGTGGGATGTTGGTCCTCTATTTGTAAGATCAGAAGTCTGATCAAAACTTGATTATTTTTTCTTGTAGGTGCCAAGTTTCAATCGTTGGACTACTGTTCATTCCAGCCTATGGTGAATACAAAGCTAGAATTCGTCTCACCCAGGGACGAATGGGCAACTGTCCCACCCTATGATGAATACAGCTTTGTTATTCATCCCACCTAGGGAAAAATAGTTGTCTGTGTAGTTTCAGGATAGAAACTCAGAACCAACAGATTTGAGCAGAGAAGAGGTAAGGGTCTTGAACTCTTCCTATCATTTTCTATTTTATGTTTCCTATTTTTTTGGTTCTTCGCTTGCTTAGGAAAATTTATACTGCATGTTTACTTTCTTTCATGCAAAATAAAAAGAACCCCACATATCACGTGGAAGCATAAACACCATGGAGCTTGTCGTAAAACCCCAGCCCTTGATCAAGACCAATGGTGGATTTCATCACCACCTTGGCTTGAATTTTGCATTCATAACCCCGATCGCTACTATTTCTAGACGTAAATCCTGATGAAATCTGATCGAGTGTAGCTGGGATGATTCCCAGTGCATGAGGATAAGTCTTCTATGGTAAGTGTCACAAACAGGGTGATTCCCCTTCCATACCACCTATGTTCCATGTACCATCTGCTCTCACATACCAACAGTTTCCCTCATGTAAGGGTGGGTATATAGAGAGGTTGGTATATCGACCTGGCAATGGTATATCAAAGGGGCGACCATTTTTGGGAGCCATAAGAGCCATCATATTGCATTTAAATGTTCTTTACAAAATATTTCAAAAATAAAAATCAAAACACACTAAACCAGTTTTAGGGCACACCTCTAATCTTTAAAATGAGATAATCATTGTTTTGTGTGTGTGATATTTTTTGTTTAGTGTAGCATAAAAATCATAAAAGAGAAACACCACCATGGTGTACACCCGTAGCCAAGCCCAATCAAGGGTGGAAGCTGTAGAGAGTATACAAGGAGTCACAAGTCGCCTTCGGTATAGCCCCAAGGACTTGGTCATTCCACCTTGGCAGCCTGGCCCCCAAGAGAGCCCACATCGTGCCATTTTAGAATGGGACTATAGGGGCACCCCTTCGTGGGGCACTCCCATCCAACATAGACCCTTTTAGGAGGAGTCCTTACAGGTGGTACTCAATATAAATGGGAATGCTCCCTTGGAAGCTTGGTATGAGTGGCCACCACATGAAGTGCTAGAATAGTAGAGGGTCCATGAGGAGAGGCCACATGATTATGTCATCCCTCCCTTACCTCCCATCACTGTTAGTAACAATAGACAAAATCTAGAGCACAAGGTGCTTCAAGCAGGGCGAGTCAACTCTGTCCATCCCTTTCACGTATATAAAAGGGAACACGAGGAAGATCATTATATTCCTTAAGAGCAATATACAACATGGGAGCAATGCACCTCCGCACCTGCTACCTACCAGAATAACCTACTAAGGCCAAAGCCTCGAGTGAATGTCACCAACCTCGACAGAGGGAAGTGACCTATAGATATATTAGATCATCACGACTGAGATAAATGCGTAGGAGAGGCATCTAGGCCTCATAGACTCAAGATGGTGAAATAAATCGACCTGGCAGTCACCATACATGCCACCCACCAAGCGCAGATTATGTAGCTTGAGCAAGACCAATAGCAACTAGAGCATCTATATCACCTCAGCAAAGAGTGCATTCAACACCAAACAGATGAGCTACTCCATAACATTGTGCCTAAGAGGGTTCCAACCCCTTGCACCCAAATAACATAACCATATGAGAGGCATGACCCCTTGGTATGAGATAGGTCTCCATGACCTTACCAAGTGTTGCCTCTGAGACCTCCTAGACCTGAGCGAGAGGCCACTCCCAGGAACAACGATGGGCACCCTCCATGGGGACCCACCCATGGTCATAGGTCTCATCCTAAAAATCCTCAAGAATCCTATGAGGAGTATGAACAAGAAGATGAGCGGGCCGAAATGCCCTACCAAGGCAGAGGGGCTACTCTCCAGCCACCCCTCCATAGGCCTCAAGTCTCCCACAACCCACAATAGGAGATAACTAAGGAAGAAGAGATTAAATATTTTTATGCATATAAAGCTTTGCTAGAGTGCTTGGAATCTGTGGAGACCAAGACTTATGGTCCCCAAAAGCCCACGTTACGCCAACTCCATAGTCATCCTGTGCATCCATCAGTGCCAACATCCCCTTACCTTGAACACTTTAAGCTGCCTCAGTTGGCAATATTTAGAGGTGAGGAGGATACCCTAGAGCATGTGACTAGATTCCTGAGCCAATGCTTTGGTATTCATGATAATGATGCTTTGTTGTTAAGAACATTTATCACCATGTTCGCAGGCCCTGCCTTGAATTGGTTCACTCAATTACCAAAACACAACATTAGAAACTTAGATCATCTAGTGGATGCATTCCTTGAATGCTTCACCTTCAACACCAAGAAGAAGGCATCACTAAGTGACCTAGCCAGCCTCAGGCAGTATGAGGAAGAAACCATGGTGGCCTATGGGAACCGGTGGAGGACTTTGCTTTCAAAGCTGCCCTACCTCCCTCTTATGTTCGACCTCACCCAAATGTTCTCAAAGAGCTATTTGGGATCGATATCTATGCTATTGTAGCTACAAAAATATGCCACTTTAGATGAATCTCTGGCACAAGCCAGAATCATTGAAGAGATCAAGATTTGGGATATTGATATAGCCAATCCAAAGAAGAAAGAATGGTCTAAGAACACCAAAATAAGGACCATGCAATAGAAACCCACTGTGGTCAATCAGGTTGTTATAAATGTCCCCAAGCCTGCACAAGCAACATAGCCCCAAAAGGCTAACTATCAGGTGGTGCCTCTTAACAGTTATGATCAAGAAAATTAGATGCAAGAACAAAATCAGTAGCGTCGCCCTAGGCGATAATTCATACCTTACACAGAGTCCAGAGACTCCCTGTTTGACCGCTTGTCAGTAGAAAACTTGATCAACCTGCCTGAAATTCAACCCATAGATCCCAATGCACCAAAACCTAAGGGCTATAGGGAAGATTTGTACTGTAGGTTCCATAGGTAGAAGGGACATGACCTTAATGCATGTTGGAATTTTAAGGGCTTGGTGCAAGAACTAATAGATAACAAGACATTAGCAATGGATAATCCTATGGCACCAAGAAACCAATAAATGGACATCTTTAAGGACCCCTTGCCTCCGCATGATGCACAAGCAAAGACCCTACAAGTCAATGAGATCACATAGAACTGCCCCATGCAGGGGTATGTAGGGTTGATCAGTATAGTGACTCAGAACAGGAGGTATCCAAGTGTAGCTGCCCCTGTGATAGCTATAGGAGAGGTTCCAACAACGTCACAACCACAACAACACCTTACATAACCTTCTCCACATAGACTCGTGGCCATGATTCAGAACAAACTCACTAGAGCTTGAGGACCATGTCGGCTAGGCTCTCCATATACGAGCTCATATAACAATCAACGCCCCATCGGGAGGCTCTAATGGAGATATTGAAAGCCATCGAGTTGTAGCCCCACGAAGCAAATTCCTTCAACAACTTTGTAGGACATGTCAAACGATGCACTGATCCAATCATCACCTTTAGAGAAGACAAAGTGAAATCAGTGGTTGATGATATGGCAGATCCACCCCTGCACGTTGTTGTGTAGGTCAACGAGATTTTGTATAAGAGGGTGTTGGTAGACACTGGCTCATCCAGTAATATCATCACAATAGTGGCATTGAAACACCTAAATTTGCTAGCATCTCACATCATGGATTCCACCTACACTCTGTGAGCATTCAATGATGTGATATGCTCGACAATGGGCACAGTTGTCTTACCTATGCAGGTGGGACAAAATACTATACCTACATTGTGCCATATTTTAGAATGCAAGATGGCCTATAACATCTTGTTGGGTTAGCAATGGATCAAGGACATGAAGTGTGTCCCTTTGATATCTCATCAGTGCTTGAAGTATATATTTGAAGGGAAGGTGCATGTAGTCCCGACGGACTTAGAACCCTTCAAGTACTACAATGTGGTGCAGATAATGCCACAATCGACCCTTCCATCAACACATTTGGATTTTTAGTTGAATCCATCTAAATAGGGTCTGATTTCATAGGCATCCCCATTGACAAACCTATTGTGGCTGATCCACAACACACCCCAAAATTGGGGACCCACATTTTTTGCATGCTTTCAAAGAAGACTACAGTGGCCCAGATGCTAAAAATCAAGGAAAAAAGCAAAATTTCACAAAAGAGAAGAAGTGTCGCGATATCGTGACATGTTGCTCCGTCACGGCCAAAAATGAAAATTTGTCGCGATATCGCGACATGTTGCTCCGTCGCGGCCAGAAATGAAAAGTTGTCTCGATTTCGGGACATGTTGCTCCGTCGCAGCCAAAAATGAAAAGTTGTCGCAATTTCATGACATGTTGCTCCGTCGCGGCCGAAAATGAAAAGTTGTCACGATTTCATGACATGTTGCTCCGTCGCGGCCAAAAATGAAAAGTTGTCACGATATCGCGACATGTTGCTCCGTCGCGGCTAGAAACAAAAAGTTGTCATGATATCGCGACATGTCACATTTTCACGGCTCAAAATAGCAAAGTATAGCAAAATGAAAAAGTGTCATGATTTCATGACATGTCGCGTTTTCACAGTTGAGAGCAACAGAGAGCAGTCCAAAAGAGAAAAGTGTTATGATTTTGCAACGAAAAGCAGCGAGATGGTACGAAAGAGAAAAGTGTCATGATTTCGTGACAAAAAGTAGCGAGACATCCCAAAAGAGAAAAGCGTATGATTTCATGACAAAAAGCAGTGAATGGTATGATTGGAAAAGGTTTCGCGATATCGTGACATGTCATGTTTTTGTGGCCAAGTGCAACGAGATAGAGCAAAATGAAAAGTGTCGTGATTTCGTGACAGGTTGCATCCGAGCGGCCCGAAAGAGAAAAATGTTGTGATATCGCGACATGTATCATTTTCACAATGCATGAAGAAGAGTTAAGCTGCTGACAGAAAAATTTCATGATATCATGACATGTATCATTTTCGTGATGCATGAGGAAGAGTTAAGCTGCTGACAAAAAAATGTCGCGATATCGCGACATGTCTCATTTTCGTGGTGCATGAAGAAGAAAAGGTTGTTGACATAAAAATGTCACGATATCGCGACATGCTATTTTTGGTCATGATTTACAGGGGGCCATTATGGAACATGCAGGGAAGTGCTGAACACATGGCATAAGGGTGTAAGGGTTATAGAACAGTTACAGTTAGCAAGAAGATCAAACGTTTCGACGCTCGAACAAAAGCCAGAAATAATGCAAAGAGGCAGGAATATGAAACAAAGAGACTTGGGATATGAAGCAAAGCGTCACAGGGTAGAACAGAGAACCATACCAGAGGGTTTAAAATCAGAAGCCAAATGCAGATACGGGGGTCAGAAACCGTTGGGAGTAGGGTTGCAGAGCTGAGGGTGATGAGCCATTCTGGGCCTGCTTTGGAGTGCTTTTCTTCCACTTTTTTTGGTTTTGGAAAACCAGATGTCTGCTATTGTAAAATGACAAATATTTAATGGAGATAACATTTCAAAAATTTGCATCTTATGGGCAAGAAATAAGGAGTCATTTTCTGTATGCAATATTAAATGTCTATTTTCCCTTTTCAAATTTTAGGCTTGTAAATGTAGTTGATACAAGTTTTTCTTGGTTGCTGCATGCGAATGTTTAAATCTAAAAACCTCATTCAAATCCTTAGGATCCAGCACTTATCTTATCAAGATTGTGCATGTTTTGTATGTCCAATAGGTTAGGTTGCATGCATGGAAACCTCATATCTTCAGTTTTGTCGAAATAGGATAGCATCATACTGAAGGCATTTTATTTTTATTTTTCTGCACTTTACTTTTCCAAAAGTTGTTACTTTACTTTAATTTGCAGTCGTTAAAATTATAAACATCTAAAAAATATCAAAATCTAAAAAAAAAAAAACAATGAATAATCACTAAAGTTTCATGGTGAAATAAATCAACATTGCCCCTTGTTTACAGTTACTTTCAATCACTAAGGTGTTCCAAGCATTTAAATTGAATATTATTATTTATGCATATGAATGTTTGTTCATAAGAACCTTGGAGAAATATCTAATTTCTTTGCAAGAGAGATTTTCCTGTCAGAGACTCTAGTTGCGTGATCATTTTGTTATAGGGAAAATATCCACTCAACATTTTGGCGCTAGAAGGAGGGCCTGAACCAGTTTATTTCAAGTGTGATTTAAATGCTATAGGTATTTAAATTTTGAATATTTCATGCCCTATTGGTTATTATCTTTAGCCCTATTTTAACAATACAACATTGTACTGTTAAAAGGAGGACATGAATTGCTATGCATTGTTCTAACATTTTTTTATTGTTCATACAGGAATAATGTGTCTTGATTGGATTTAAAAAAAAAATCTTGACTAATGGGGTTGTCTCCATGCAATTAATTTCATTTGATTTTAATGGATACATTGCTTGGTTGATGCTAACATGATTATTAACACGTTACAGGTTTGATATTTGCTAGTCATTTCATGCTCACTTGTAAGGAATTATTTTTTCTAAAATGTATTGGTTGTTGGTATTATGCTCTTCACTTGTGTGTAATGCAATCTTGTGAATCAGAAAGCCTACAACACTAGGATTATGCGCTTCACCTGTGCATATGCGATCTGGTGAATTAGAAACTAATTTACATTTTTAGAATATTGCTTTGTCATGGTTCCTTCTTTTATTCATGACTAACAAATTGGTTTTGAAATTATTCTCGGAGTTTCATTAATGGCTACAACTGCAGGAACGTCGTATGGGATACATGCTAATCCTTTGAACATTAGTGGAGACTTTCATGATTTACCCAAGAACGTAGAAAAGCATTTGCCCAAGTTTAAACACAATGATCCAACATTAGTCGAGGAGCATATTCAAGTCTATGTGGATATCCTAGTTAGATGGAATGTCGAACATGAGGATGTGGCATGTAGAATGTTTCTTGGAACCCTAGATGAGGTGGCATATGATTGGTACATCAATTTACCCACTAGTTCTATTACATCTTGGACTCAATTGAAAGATGAATTTATCAATCAATTTAGTTTGTTCATTGATCCTCTCATGATATTTCAACAATTTGCTTCTTGAAAAAGAGAACCTAATGATCCAGTGAGAATTTTCAACGTGAGGTTTCGAAAGCTTTATGAGAGATTAATTTCTCACTATACTATTGAGGAAAGTGGTGCTCTTCAAATATACTTTCAAGCATTGGATCCATTGTTTGCCATATTTGTCAAGATGAATCCCTTGGTTACTGATCTTGCATCGGCCTACACGGAAGCTATGATTGTAGATCAACAATTGAGGCCACAAGGTTATGGAATGGAACAATCAACTATGGTAGGACAACTAGGGGCTTGCAATCAAACCTCAATGGTAAATCAAGTGTGGACACAACAAAATTTGATATCAAATGTTTTTCTCTACAATAAACTTTATCCTACCAAACCAACTTATGCTCCCACGTGTGCTTATACAAGTGCTTCCATCCATCCAACTATGCCTCAGTTAGATAATCATGTGGTCACTCATGGAACCATTGCAAAAAATGTTCAAGCATTATTTGTGGATATAAATCCAACTAATCCTACTACTTCTACCACTCAACCCAAATAGTTCGTATCGAAAGTAAAAGAGCAAAAGAAAGTGGTTAAGAAGGTATGTAGGCATGTTCCACTGCAAAAATGAGCACATCAATGTATGCATACAAATCATCCTAGGAAGAAAATTCATAATGTCGATCTTAATGATATTTCATGTTATGCTTCTTCAAATGATACAAGAAATTTTGAGGTGACTCACGTTGAAGTGAATACCTATTCGAAATGTCTTGAAGAGCATGAAGATTTTGAAGAAGAAATTATATGGATGGGTAACAAGAAGTTGGAATCAAATAATCACCATCTTGTTTTGGAAAATAAATATCCAGAATCATTACCCAAAAAGGAGTATTTGGATGAACAAAATTATGTGGATATGATTTGGGTAGATGTACTTGCAAAGGATTGGAGCAACTATATGACACAGAATTCAAAAATTGATCCCATTGTAGAAGCTCCTAAGTCATCACAAGTGGCTGAAAATGAATTTGAAATGAAATCAACAAATGAAGTTGAAGACATAATCGAATTTCACCACTTGTTCTCGAAAGACACTTTGGATGATGCTCTCGAAAGTGATGACCAAGAGGATCCACACCTTCCAAATTGTGATAAAATTGAATCATGGGTTAAAAATTTGGATTATGATAGCTTTACCAATCTGAATTCAATAAATAACCCACCTTTGGAAATAATGGGACCATCTAAGGAAGGTGAAGATGAATTGGATGAGAAACAGGTTGATGAATCAGAAGATGAAGAAGAAATACTTGAACGTCACAACTTGAACTTGGAAGATGATTACTATGATTCATGGAAGAAATGGGAAGAATATTATCAATCTAAATCTTCTAACAAACTTGTTGTGTCAATTAATATGCAAGATAACTCAATTGCTTCCTCGCATGAGGATACTATAAATCATGTACAATTTGAGAAAGTTTTGGAAGAGAAATTCAAATCTCATCAAATTTTGGAGCATGATAAGGATTCTATAATCATGAATAAAGAAAGAAAGTCACTTGCTTTAGATTCCTTTGAAAGAAAAGAAGTTCAAAATCTTGATCCACTTACTTGTGCTACAACGATTATGCCATTTCAAAATGAGAAAATTACAAAACCTAAATCATTTGGGTTTGACATCATTGATGATCCAATTGAAAATCCCACGTTATCCAAAACAACCCAAGTGATTGATCATGGAAATATGTTAGTTAACCCACCCCTAGATAGACAAGACTTATGGTTTGAAAGGTATGGACACGTGTTCAATTGGGTACCTAAGTTTGGTGCCTTTGATAAACAAATCATGGAGAAAGAACAAGTGCTACATTATGATGAAATTCCATTGAAAGTGAATGTAGAACAAGGATTAATTTCTAACCACACCTTTGATAACATTACTTTAACGAATGAAAAGGAGCTTGATGCATTTAAATTGCTAAATCAAATTCATCAACAATTAATTCTTGAACCTAGGATAAAAACTCCTAATGATCTCAATTTGGTAAATTTTGGTCCGGCTTTCATACGCACCCCGCGAAGGATGAGCAGGAAGCTCCGGAGACACCCACGGGACGAATCCCACTCACTTTAGGATCTAGCTGGTTATCCAAGGTGCGAGTTACAGAGTCGGGTCGAATGTCTATTCACTCTTTTTCGCTTCTGGAATAGATTTCAATATGGACTGTCTGTTACCTTACAGGGGGTTCCTGAACTTGTTCGATAGTTGCGAGTTGTTAGCTTGTTAACAATCAGATTTAACTTGATTCTTGATCTAGCTCTCATGGGTCAGCAGATTCAAATAAAAGACAAATAAAGAAAGTAAAAATGGATCATTTCACCGAAAACAAAGAGAGGGTAGGGTAGGGCAGAAAGAGAAGTTTATCAGACTTTAAACTGTAAAACCTTAAACTACCAATTTTATCTATGCTACCAGCTTCACAACAGAACAAATCCAAGAAGAAAGTGTCCAGATTTCTAAGATCACTTTCAACTAGGAGCACAAGGCAAAGTGGAAGAGATCTAGCAAAAAATTATAAATCCAAGGGCAGCTGGTTAAAACTGGTATCTTTCACCGGTAGCCTAGCTCACACAGTGAAGACAGAGCAATTAGAACAAACTTAACCTCAAATCTGTAATTTCCCCTAGCAGACAATGGAACAACTGAAGCCTAACAACATATTTAAACTTGATAATGGCAGATTTACAGCATATATCTAACAAACTTAAATGGAACGGATAATAGAAGAAGATACACTTATCACAGATCTATAAAATATTAGGCTCCTGGCCATGCTACCATAGAAAACAGCAAAAGCACATCAACTCCCAGTCCAAAAAACAAAGGATTTCACAAAATTTGCAAGAAATTGCTTATAAGCCTTTTATTTCTAAGTCTCCGCCTCCGCGATTACATTTAGAAGATGTATTTATAGACTCAGGACAGACCCTGATCTTTTCAAAAATATCTTCCTCAAACCCTAAATCTTATCACACTTAAACCCTAGGACCGGGTTTTACAATATAAAGCCATTAAAACAAAGTTGTGGATAGAACTTAACCATTCTGCAAATCTGTGCAGTCAGTTGCCATAAATGGAGAAGATAGAGTTGAATGCCACTTGCATTCATCCGCAACTGCAAATGAATGCTCTCATTAATTTCGTTGGTGAGCCGGATGAGTCACCACCTCTCCTCGAATTTGATCTCCGTAAAGCCATCCCTGTGTTGAAATTGTCTTCATGCTATTAATTCTGCCATAAATTTGTCATTGAATGCCCTCACCGGCATCTTCTCTTCTAGCATGGCGGTCCTTGACTAAATCCGCACTTTAACTTTGCCTTTATGGTCTTTTTCGGTTGTCCCGTAAGTGCCAGATGGATTCCCCGTATGAAAGACAAAAGATTAATTAGCACTTTAATAAAACATAAAATCAAAGCTTAAAGGATAAAACAGATTAAAATCCTGAATTTAAACTTGCATGTCGGCCTCTGTTTGTCTGTTACGCGCTTTGACACGTGTCGCTATCCCAGGAAACCTTCTGTTTACAGCTGGAATGCACTTCAGGCCCTTTGGGGAACTTTCTCTCTCCTATCGCGATTCTGCGACATGTCGCGATTTCGTGACATGTCGCGAAATCGCGACGTCCCTGGCGCTAGCGGCTCTTCTTCTCAACTTGGTCATGAAAATGCGACATGTCACGATTTCATGACATGTCGCGAAATCGTGACATCCTTCCTGCCAACTGCGCTTCCTGTTCCAACAGCCGCGAAAACGTGACATGTCACGATTTCGCGACATGTCGCAAAATCGTGCCTCTCGCTGGCCGTCGTACATCTTCCTTGCTTCCTGTCACGATTTCGCGACCCTTCCGGCACTTAACATTTTCTCAAATTCTTCTCACCATGCCGCTATTTCGCTGCATACTTGTTTTGCAAGACTTCCTTAAAAAGGTGCAGCGCATCGCTACCACTCTCACCCCTGATTTCGAAACACGCAGCGCATCGCTGCCACTTTTGTTTAGACTTAACCCTTTTATCTTTGACGCCTTAAGTCTTTGAAACATCTCCTTAGCCTTAGACTCTACTTGAGTCACGAAAACGCGACGTGTAGCGCATCGCTACACTTTTTGGTTTAGAGCCTTCTTTGACAAATGCCCCGCGATTTTGGAACATGTCAGCGCGTCGCTGCAAGTTTCTACTTGAACTCCCTTCTCCAAAACGTGCAGCGCATCGCTGCAATTTTTAGCACTTAGTCATTTTTTTCTCCTTTTCTCAGCGAAAATGCGACATGTCGCGATATCGCGACATGTCGCCAAATCGCGCTCCTCCGTACAACTTTCTTCTCTCTCCTCCGACCGACAGCGATTTTGCGACACTTTCCAAAAATGGAAATGTCGCGATATCGCGACACTTCCAAAAATGGAAAGTGTCACGATTTCGCTACACATTTGCGACTTAGCCGATTTTGCAAAAACCTGTCGCGATTTCGCGACATTTCCATAAATGGAAGTGTCGCGATTTCGCGACATTACTAAAAAAGGAAAGATTTGATTTTTCATGTATTTATCTGACTGTTTTCTGGATTTTCTTGGTGCCGGTGCAGGATTTGGCTTAAGCATGAATGATTTCTAGCATGTAAAAGCTAAGTCCAAGAAAACACAAGCTAGAAAGACAGGAAAAGCACAACCTAAAAAGGAAACAAGCAAAACTGGATTAAGACTGAAAAACATCTAGAGGGTCCCTACTGCAAAAATGAAAGTTCAAAATTTTCAGAGGGTGAAATTGATTTTTTTCGTGGGGGTGTGTTGCTTCTCAACAAATGGCGATATCTACGGGTAAAATAGTAGCACTATTTTAGAACCCAAGACTCTAGTTTCAAAACAAAAAGACCATGCATCATGCCTTGCCACAGACATTCTTCGCAATAAATTGACTGTTAACTGCTAGCTGTTAAAATTTCCCAAGGACATACTAGGCTGAATTACTTCAAGGAAGATTTCTGATGTGCAATTACAAAGGGTATAAAACTTTCTTCAAGGATGACTGGATCGAATGATGAACTTTGGACTGATCAACTTTTCTAGATTGTAAAAAGGGGAAACCGAGTAGAGCTCTGTTTACTAGTTTAGCCTTTTACAGCCTAGACAGAGTTACCCTTTAGATTTACACGACCCAAATTTACAACTGTAAGGAAGGATCTTCAACTTGGTAAAAGAAAAATAGCTTTTGGAATCTGGCTGCCTCTCTCTCATATAACTCTTTTTCTTTTTCTTTTTTCTTCTTTTTTTCTCTTTTTTTGAAATATATCAATATCTGAAAGGCATTAGAGAAATTACAATTTTCTTTTATCATTTGATCAATCTGGAACTGTTTCAGTCTAGGCACTGATAGCCTCTGTGGATACCCAAATAATTGCATGAACCATAGTCCCCTCTTATAACCAGCTTTTCTTGGATTCCCCGGGAGTTCCTCCAACTAAACAGCATAGCAGCTTTTCTATCATTAAAACAACTGTGGCAAGCAAGACACAAGATCCAATCATCTCTCTACCTTCATCCTGACTAACAAAATAGTTCCACTGTTCAATTTAAGCAGACTATCTCAATTTTAATAATGAACACTGGGTGGAGACTGGGTTGATCAGCTCAGAATAAAACAATTTTCAGCAGGCTGACTTTTCATTGATTGCTCAGGCAGAGGTTAAAGGACAGATTTCAAAAGTTGAAGGACTTTGGACAGACCTCCAAGGACAGACACAGGCCTCTAAAGCAAAACAAAAATAAAACTGCACAGACTTTAAAACACTGAACTGTACAGGCAGCAAAGAAAAAGAAGCAAAGCAACTAAAACTGAAACAAAAGACTGGACATAAAAAGACAAAGAAAGGAAAAGAAAAGCACCGACAAAAGGAATAAACCACAAGCTAAACAGACAAGCAAAGAGAAAAAAACTAAAATGAAGCAACTAAAGCAAATGTACAGAAATCTAGCACCAAACTAAAGCAAAATAAACTGCAAAGTTACTTACAATGTATACATATGTTACAACTTCTTTGATCATTCAAAATATGTAGCAGATGGAAGAGCAGAGAAATGGTGCCTTAAAAAATTTTTGACCATGTGCAAGTAATTTAGAAAAATTACCTTTCAGGTCCTGTTGACGAAATGCACTCCAGACTATGCTTCAAAAATTTGCTATCTGGGAAAGACTTGGGTTTACTGTCTTCCTTGTCCCATTTGAAAAACAAATCTGCAACTCCTTCAAATTAAACAAATCATATAATAACAAATCATATGATAACATGTTTATGCTTCTAATTGAAGGGTTTGCAGAGTTCTTTCAAAAGGACTGAATGCAAAAACCCCCAGGATCAAATACCTTAAAATCTTGACAGACCCAGACCACCACATCTTCAAAATTATGTGACAACTGAAAGAAATCATGTTTTATCTGTATGCCCTGGTTCTTAACAACTTGAACATTTTGTGGTTGTTGTACTGCTTCAATATCCAGGACTTCAATTTTTATCCCTCTAGCAGAATGCTTACAATTTTCCTTTTCACCTGAGCCTTGCTTAGATTTAACCTCATCAATGTGTAATATCCAACTGTCACTGTTGTGATGGATTAGAGCTGTAACCGTTCCCACCTTCTCAGTTGCCAAATTATAAACTCCAATATTTACATCAACATGATTTACAACCTTTTCTTTGACATTATGTTCAGAAGTTGCAGGCTTATGTTGAGACAGTTCATCAATTCCAAGTTGGCTGACCACATTCATATTTACTATCTTTTCCTCCTTTTCTTGAAATTCAACAGGTGGTCCAGAGTAAGCCTCAATCAAGCTATCCTTCTGTTCAACAACTGGGGGGGTTCATAGGGGGGTGATGGCTTTTAAGTTCCCTCATATCCTCAATGATGTTATCCTCTTTCTCAGTTACTTCTGCATAGTGACATTGAATCTCACTTTCATCATCCTCTGATGAGGAAGGATCATTGTTAGGTTCTGGACTCTGACATCTCAAATTATAACTGTCCATTTTGAACTGTTGAAAATCTTGCATTTCATCCACAGGAGTCTGTACAAGACTTTCTGTCTCTTCAGGAAAAGTGAAAGAATCTGAAACCCTGGTTGTACTATTTTTGGGTGAACTAGAAATATCAATATTTCTTTGATCTCTAGGAAAATTTAACTCACCAGGAAAAACTTCAGATTTGGGTAATGCTAGATCACAAGTGTTTACTTCAAGCACTTCCACTTTGAGCTTGTCAGAACCTTTCTCTATATTTTGCACATGCTGAGTGGATGTCACGGTTAACGGAGTCTCCTTGGGTAGAGCATGACATGTTGGCACTAACTCATGATGTGGAATGGGATTCAAAATAGGCATGTTCTGTGTAACATAGGATATCAAAGGACTGCTCAAAATTTGAGGCCCTAACTGTCTTTCAAGAATTAAGGCTTCTTTATAAGCCCCTGCCAGGGTTGTGATATTAATGTCTCTCTTGAGGAAAATAGAGGTCACCGAATCCAATGCATTCTTGTAGATTTCTAAGGTCGGATTTGCATTTGGGATGTAATGGCCGGTCATTCTACCGTAAGCTCTTTGGAACCTCATATTGAAAGACCCGACAGTTTCTTCCGACTCTCTCTTGATGCTGTAAAATTGTTGGTATAACACACTGGGGTCTATCACTTCCCAAAATTGTGATATAAAAGCTTTCTCTAGGTCATCCCAACTAGTAATGGAATTGTTGGTGAGGTTTAAAAACCAGTCATAAGCTCCCTCCTGGAGAGTGAACGGGAACAATCTGCAGGCAACATCTTCATGTTGTATATTCAACAATTTTAAAGCATTTTTGAAAGCTAGCAGATGTTCTTCTGCAGTTCTTGTCCCATCATGTTTATATCTGGGGAGATACCTTTCCGGGCTTCTGGGCAGGTCATGGGCTATACCCGGGATATTCAAAGCAGTGGGGCCCAACCAATTTGCCATTATTACTTGGCTGACAGTGATGTTCTGAGTTGTGATTGGATAACTGCCAGTGGAGATAAAACTGCTCTTAACTTGAGGTCTTCTCTGGCAATTTTAAAACTGTACTGACAACTTACAATACTGCCCGGATTTCACTGGGCCAATTTTAAAATGTTGGTGTTAAGTCCCGTTGTTCAGGCAAAAACTCTAACCACAGAATTTTAAATCAGCACTCACAAACTTACAATACTTGAACTGAGTTCAACAGGCCCTCCTTCTAGCGCCAATTAGATGTTGGTCCGGCTTTCATACGCACCCTACGAAGGATGAGCAGGAAGCTCCGGAGACACCCACGGGACGAATCCCACTCACTTTAGGATCTAGCTGGTTATCCAAGGTGCGAGTTACAGAGTCGGGTCGAATGTCTATTCACTTTTTTTCGCTTCTGGAATAGATTTCAATATGGACTGTCTGTTACCTTACAGGGGGTTCCTGAACTTGTTCAGTAGTTGCAGAAGTTGTTACTTGTTAACAATCAGATTTAACTTGATTCTTGATCTAGCTCTCATGGGTCAGCAGATTCAAATAAAAGACAAATAAAGAAAGTAAAAATGGATCATTTCACCGAAAACAAAGAGAGGGTAGGGTAGGGCAGAAAGAGAAGTTTATCAGACTTTAAACTGTAAAACTTAAAACTACCAATTTTATCTATGCTACTAGCTTCACAACAGAACAAATCCAAGAAGAAAGTGTCCAGATTTCTAAGATCACTTTCAACTAGGAGCACAAGGCAAAGTGGAACAGATCTAGCAAAAAATTATAAATCCAAGGGCAGCTGGTTAAAACTGGTATCTTTCATCGGTAGCCTAGCTCACACAGTGAAGACAGAGCAATTAGAACAAACTTAACCTCAAATCTGTAATTTCCCCTAGCAGACAATGGAACAACTGAAGCCTAACAGCATATTTAAACTTGATAATGGCAGATTTACAGCATATATCTAACAAACTTAAATGGAACGGATAACAGAAGAAGATACACTTATCACAGATCTATAAAATATTAGGCTCCTTGGCCATGCTACCATAGAAAACAGCAAAAGCACATCAACTCCCAGTCCGGAAAACAAAGGATTTCACAAAATTTGCAAGAAATTGCTTATAAGCCTTTTATTTCTAAGTCTCTCCCTCTCGCGATTACATTTAGAATTTGTATTTATAGACTCAGGACAAACCCTGATCTTTTTCAAAATATCTTGCTCAAACCCTAAATCTTATCACACCTAAACCCTAGGACCGGGTTTTACAATATAAAGCCATTAAAACAAAGTTGTGGATAGAACTTAACCATTCTGCAAATCTGTGCAGTTAGCTGCCATAAATGGAGAAGATAGAGTTGAATGCCACTTGCATTCATCCGCAACTGCAAATGAATGCTCTCATTAATTTTTGTTGGTGAGCCGGATGAGTCACCACCTCTCTTAGATCTGATCTCCGTAAAGCCATCCCTGTGTTGAAATTGTCTTCATGCTATTAATTCTGCCATAAATTTGTCATTGAATGCCCTCACCGGCATCTTCTCTTCTAGCATGGCGGTCCTTGACTAAATCCGCACTTTAACTTTGCCTTTATGGTCTTTTTCAGTTGTCCCGTAAGTGCCAGGTGGAATCCTGCATGAAAGACAAAAGATTAATTAGCTCTTTAATAAAACATAAAATCAAAGCTTAAAGGATAAAACAGATTAAAATCCTGAATTTAAACTTGCATGTCGGCCTCTGCTTGTCTGCCTCATGCTTTGACACGTGTCGCTATCCCAGGAAACCTTCTGTTTACAGCTGGAATGCACTTCAGGCCCTTTGGGGAACTTTCTCTCTCCTATCGCGATTTCACGACATGTCGCGAAATCGCGACGTCCCTGGCGCTAGCGGCTCTTCTTCTCAACTTGGTCGTGAAAATGCGACATGTCGCGATTTTGCGACATGTCGCGAAATCGCGACACCCTTCCTGCCAACTGCGCTTCCTGTTCCAACAGCCGCGAAAACGTGACATGTCACGATTTCGCGACATGTCGCAAAATCGTGCCTCTCGCTGGCCGCCGTACATCTTCCTTGCTTCCTGTCACGATTTCGCGACCCTTTCGGCACTTAACATTTTCTCAAATTCTTCTCACCATGCCGCTATTTCGCTGCATACTTGTTTTGCAAGACTTCCTTAAAAAGGTGCAGCGCATCGCTACCACTCTCACCCCTGATTTCGAAACACGCAGCGCGTCGCTGCAGTTTCAACACTTAACCCTTTTTCTTTGACGCCTTAAGTCTTTGAAACATCTCAGCCTTAAAACATTTCAGTCACAACTGGAAAACGTGCAGCGCATCGCTACACTTTTTGGTTTAGAGCCTTCTTTGACAAATGCCCCGCGATTTTGGAACATGTCAGCGCGTCGCTGCAAGTTTCTACTTGAACTCCCTTCTCCAAAACGTGCAGCGCATCGCTGTAGTTTTTAGCACTTAGTCATTTTTTTTCTCCTTTTCTCAGCGAAAATGCGACATGTCGCGATATCGCGACATGTCGCCAAATCGCGCCTCTCCGTACAACTTTCTTCTCTCTCCTCCGGCCGACAGCGATTTTGCGACACTTTCCAAAAATGGAAATGTCGCGATATCGCGACACTTCCAAAAATGGAAATGTCGATATCGCGACACTTCCAAAAATGGAAAGTGTCGCGATTTCGCTACACATTTGCGACTTAGCCGATTTTTTGAAAACCTGTCGCGATTTCGTGACATTTCCATAAATGGAAGTGTCGCGATTTCGCGACATTACTAAAAAAGGAAAGATTTGATTTTTCATGTATTTATCTGACTGTTTTCTGGATTTTCTTGGTGCCGGTGCAGGATTTGGCTTAAGCATGAATGATTTCTAGCATGTAAAAGCTAAGTCCAAGAAAACACAAGCTAGAAAGACAGGAAAAGCACAACCTAAAAAGGAAACAAGCAAAACTGGATTAAGACTGAAAAACATCTAGAGGGTCCCTACTGCAAAAATGAAAGTTCAGAATTTTCAGAGGGTGAAATTGATTTTTTTTCAGTGGGGGTGTGTTGCTTCTCAACAATAAATATCCTAGATGCTTGCAAACTGTTACATAAATTTGATTGGCCTACAAATTTGGAAAATAATTTGGCTTTAAATTTTTTAGAAATAGGCTCTTGATTACAAATTCTCATTTTGGATAAAGAGAGCCTAGTTCTAAATCATGAATCGAACTATGAAATGGATACTTTCGAGAATAGACAAGATAAAATTGAATATCATTTATTGTCTAATCATTTTAGTATTTTAACGCTCACCTATGAGAGTACTAATGGATTAAATCTAATTGGTGGGGTGAGCAAGGGAAGTTAAAAGTTGGTGCATGGTGTGGTCTAATATTGTTTTTGTTGGATTCCTACAACACTTGGCATGCATATCACATTATATTTTTGTTGAAGTGTTCTAATCATGTTTGGGATCTAGGAAAGTGATAGTCCAAGCTTTGCATCATCTTGTATTATATTGTACATTTGTATATAGATTTTGGTTTTTGGGTTTTGGTTTGTGTTTTCAAGTTTGTTTTTGAAGTTTCTTTTTGGGTTTGGTTTTAAGTTTTGTGTGTTAGTCCTCTGGACATGTTTTTTTTGTCTAAAAATAAAAAAATAAAAATAAAAAATGAATAAAAATTTGAGATGTCAACTCATGCCTAAGATCAGGAAAATATGAAACATTAGAATTATGTTGTAGAAATCTCCACAAGTAACACTAACATTTTAAATATTATCGTTTGAATATTGTGATGCATGAAATTGTCAGTTTTACACATCATGGTAAAGTAGATGATATACTCCATCCACATTTCAAAAGAAGCAGTGCATTCATATCTCATGTCACATTCCGCATTGCATATACATGTCATCTCAATTACATTTTCATTTCATGTGCAATCATTGAGAAGGTGTTGAATCCTCTTAGGGTCATTACATAACATATATTAAAAGGATCCTAAGGTTGGGAACTGATGCCCGAACTATCTTGAACTAAGCACGTTCTATGCACATTAAAGAATATCTTGGGCAAAATGATCAAAACCATGCTTGGAAGAAAAGGTGAGGCGAAAAGAATATTTCATGTCTGTCCTATCATGCAACCTGATCCTTAAAATAGTGGTTTTTACCACTCCCATAGAGCTTAAAGCCTAAAATCAGAGTAGTAAGGATAGGGCTAAATCCTCATAGAACTTAGGTTGAGGATCCAACTCCCCAAAGCTCTAATTTGACCTACATTGAGTAGTAATGATAGGGCATAATTCTCATCTCGCCTAGGTTGAGAATCTGATTCCCCAAAGCTCCTATGTCTCATTTCATCATAAATATTGGATTGGAAGGATTGTACTACATGTCCTCTACAAAGGATGGGTAGTCATCCCAAAAGTCCAAGAAATAAAAATAAAATTAATATTTTCCATTTTAATATTGGATTGGACGGATCTTACTACATGTCCCTAGCAAGGATGGGTAGTCATCCCAAATGTCCAAGAAACAAGAAAAGAAAGAAGAAGAGAATGAATGAAGCCAAATCATGGATTATGGGGTTAAGTATGCCCATGCATGGTAGCATGTCTTGTCTAAAACAAGACCACTGACTGTTCAAATGGATAGACAAGCCTGACCATTTCATCCATAACTGGTTAAATCATTTTGCTCAAAGTGAGGTAATGAACTCCAAATTAGGATAATAAGGATAGGGTTAAATTCCCATCTCGCTTAGGTTGGGAATCCTATTCCCCAAAGTTTTTATTTCACTTACACTTGCACATGGGTTCAAGATGGTAGTGACACATAACCAACTTTGGGATCTAATGAATTAATTCAGTATACATATATTTATTTGGCCTTAAGAGGGTTTGGCAGTTTTGATATGTTTGTTCATGATATTAGAAGGTTTGAGCCTTTGCAAAGCAAGGTTGTTATATCTCTAGCATCTTCATCATGCATCAAATCCTCCACAAATCATTCATAGCCTTGCAGACAAATCATAAGTGAAACTGACAATGGAATGTTGATCAAGTTCAAGCGATAGGGAATGAAAACACATTACACACATCGAGCTGATACTTAATGATTCTGATGTTTCATGTATTTCTAATCTATTGGTATTTGTTTATCTTTGATGTGTTGACGCCTGTATCTAAGCTCGTATATTTCAGGTTGGGTTCTCACCAAAATGCTTAGGAGCATTTGACAGCAGAGTCACCATTTGTTGTGGTTGATCCACAACACACCCCAAAATTGGGGACCCACCTTTTTTGCATGCTTTCAAAGAAGACCACAGTGGCCCGAATGCTAAAAATCAAGGAAAAAAGCAAAATTTCACAAAAGAAAAGTGTCGCGATATCGTCGTGGCCAAAAATGAAAAGTTGTCATGATATCGTGACATGTTGCTCCGTCGCAACGAGAAATGAAAAGTTGTCACGATTTCAGGACATGTTGCTCCGTCGCAGCCAAAAATGAAAAGTTGTCGTGATTTCACGACATGTTGCTCTGTTGTGGCCAAAAATGAAAAGTTGTCGTGATTTCGCGACATGTTGCTCCGTCACAGCCAAAAATGAAAATTTGTCGCGATATCACGACATGTTGCTTCGTCGTGGCCAGAAACAAAAAGTTGTCGCGATATCACGACATGTCGCATTTTTGTGGCTCAAAATAGCAAAGTATAGTGAAATGAAAAAGTGTCACGATTTCGTGACATGTCACATTTTCACAGTTGAGAGCAACAGAGAGCAGTCCAAAAGAGAAAAGCATCATGATTTTGCGACGAAAAGCAACGAGATGGTACGAAAGAGAAAAGTGTCATGATTTCACGATAGAAAGCAGTGAGACAGCCCAAAAGAGAAGAGCATCGCGATTTCACGACAGAAAGTAGCGAGACAACCCAAAAGAGAAAAGTGTCATGATTTCATGATAGAAAGAATGGTACGATTGGAAAAGGTGTCGTGATATCATGACATGTCACATTTTTGTGGCCAAGTGCAACGAGATAGAGCAAAATGAAAAGCATCACAATTTTGTGACAGGTTGCATCTGAGCGGCTCGAAAGAGAAAAATGTCATGATATCACGACATGTATCATTTTCGTGATGCATGAGGAAGAGTTAAGCTGCTGATAGAAAAATGTCATGATATCGTGACATGTATCATTTTCGCGATGCGTATCATTTTCGCGATGCGTATCATTTTCGTGATGCATGAGGAAGAGTTAAGCTACTGACAAAAAAATGTCACGATATCGCAACATGTCTCATTTTCGCGGTGCATGAAGAAGAAAAGGTTGTTGACATAAAAATGTCACGATATCGGGACATGCTATTTTTGGTCACGATTTACAGGGGGCCATTATGGAACATGTAGGGAAGCACTGAACATGTGGCATAAGGCTGTAAGGGTTACATAACAGTTACAGTTAGCAAGAAGAACAAACATTTCGACACTCGAACAAAATCCAAAAATAATGCAAAGATGCGGGAAGATGAAAGGAAGATACCTGGGATTGAAGCGAAGCGTCACAGGGTAGAATAGAGAACTATACCCGAGGGTTTAAAAGTAGAAGCCAAAGGCAGATACGGGGGTCAAAAACCGCTAGGAGCAGGGTAGCAAAGCTGAGGGTGATGAGCCATTCTGGGCCTGCTTTGGAGTGCTTTTCTTCCACTTTTTCTTTTTTTGGAAAACCAGATGTCTGCTATTGTAAAATGACAAATATTTAATGTAGATAACATTTCAGAAATTTGCATCTTATGGGCAAGAAAGAAGGAGTCATTTTTTGCATGCAAGATTAAATGTCTATTTTCCCTTTTCGGATTTTAGGCTTGTAAATGTAGTTGATACAAGTTTTTCTTGGTTGCTTGCATGCGAATGCTTAAATCTGAAAACCTCATTCAAATCCTTAGGAGCCAGCACCTAGCTTATCAGGATTGTGCATGTTTTGCAAGTCCAATAGGTTAGGTTGCATGCATGGAAACCTCATATCTTTGGTTTTGTCAAAATAGGATAGCATCATACTGAAGGCATTTTATTTTTATTTTTCTACACTTTACTTTTTCAAAAGTTGTTACTTTATTTTAATTTGCAGTCGTTAAAATTATAAACATCTAAAGAATATCAAAATCTAAAAAAAAAACAATGAACAATCACTAAAGTTTCATGGTGAAATAAATCAACATTGCCCCTTATTTACAGTTACTTGCAATCACTAAGATGTTACAAGCATTTAAATTGAATATTATTATTTATGCATATGAATGTTTGTTCATAAGAACCTTGGATAAATATCTAATTTCTTTTCAAGAGAGAGTTTCCTATCAAATACTCTAGTTGCGTGATCATTTTGTTATAGGGCAAAATATCCACTCAACAAAACCCATCAAAACCACAACCGGGTCCATCTTCATTGGCTAGTCCTTCACCAACGACACCACCTACGATGGCCACACAAAAGGAAAAAGGGAAGAAACCCTTGGAAGAGGCACCACCATCAGTATCAACTATCTCTACTAAGGAAATGCCTAGCAGGATGGAAGTCGAGGCTTCTAGTTCACCCGAGATGGAGTGGACTTCGGAAGAACTTTCGTTCCCTCCCCCTCAATCGCCAACAATCACCATTGAAATGGCCAATATGGGCTTGGGGGAGTATCTGGTGTGGAATATTATAGCAAAACCCGCACTAGAGTCCATGCAGGACATGGGGAGACCTCACCTCCCCATTGGTACTATTGTTCCTCTAGGCTACCCGCAGAACTAGACAAATTTTGTGTATGGGGGCCTTGATCATGGTATTGAACCATACATGAAAGAGGACGAAGATGAAGAGCCCTTTGCAGATGTTGTCAACTATTTGTCCAACCCAGACTTTGCTTTGAGATACCTTGACCAATGCAATTGGCATGGATATGGGTTAGGCAAATATGAGCAAGGAGTGTGTTTTCTTTACCAACCAAGATATCAGATGTCGTACGACAAGTTATGAGTAGGGTTCAACCACCCCCTACCCCTGGACATCTTGGTAGAGAATATGCAAGGCCTAGGGATAGGCAACAAGGGTGGATTGGCATTAGATCCCTATGCCAATCCTAATACAACATATACATTGGAGGATTATCTCCCATGGTCGACCACCAACCTTGTTAGCCTCAACAACCCTTTCCCTTCACTTGAGAGAGGAGAAAGTTTGAGAGCTCACCTCCAAAGGGGATATAGATAAGGTCAGGAAGGATCTTCAGAGGACGATTCAGAATATGAGGTAGCACCATGGGATCCCTTCAAATTAGATAGCAATCACTCACAAGTGACACCTATGGATGATTATCAAGAAACCCTCTTGACAATGTTCCCTTTGGTGGCTCCCATCGAGCAAGTGCCACCACAAGACAATCAGGCCCCACCGTAGAGAGAAAAACAACCCCAATGGGGCCAGATCAATTTTCTTAAGCAAGAGGAGCCTCTAATGTCATGAAAAGTTGTTGGAGCCAATGAAGGCCTTTGGATCTTCGACAATGATTATGAAGATGAAACTGAGATGGCCTATCTCAATCATATGCGACAACAACAATACCCCTTGGAGATTAACGACATATTTGAACAACTAAACATAGTTCCAGGGCATGAGTGGTACGTAGACCCAGCATGGTGGGACCAAGTGTTGAATCTGCCACTTTGGGCACATAGAGAACACCTTCCACCCAGAGACCCTATAGCGATATCAGTGCCGAGGGTAGACCCTGTCTTCCTATCTACACATAGGGCCGATCCATTTGTGCCTATACCTCCAGAGCCAGATCCAGAGCACAAAGAACATCCAGAATGTTTGAGTCACCACACTCGTGGTAATGGAGACCAAAATCATTTCATCAACATGATCTCCATTGACTTAACCGCCCCATCCACAATCCGGCCGATCCAACACAGTCATTGTATTTAGACATAGATGCCATAGACTGGGATCACGTCAATTCACCACCATCCCCATCAGAGTACTAGCATTTCGGTGAGATGCTTCATTGCACCCCAAGGCCAACTCAGGATGTCTTCCATGCTGAAGAGGAACCCGAGATTCCTAATGATGATCTTAACTCAGCAAATGATATCCACTTGATCCCAACTCCACACCAGTTGGAGGATGGGTCCCACATGTCAATCGAGGAGATGACTGACGTAGACATCGACTTGGATCTAATGAATCCATAGATTATCAAGTTGGGGGTAAGCCTATCTCCCGAAGAGCAAGTCGACTACATTACCCTTCTCAAAGAGAAGGAGGTTTTTGCATGGTCATACAAAGACATGTCGGGGCTAGATCCATAGCTAGTCACGCATAATCTGACGCTTGATCCGACAGTCAAGCCAGTTAAGCAAAAACTACATAAGATGCACCCAATAGTGGCCTTGATGGTCAAATATGAATTACAAAAGCTGTTGGATGCATAGTTTGTCATCTACATGGATTACCCACCATGGTTGTCCAACATGGTGCCCATCAAAAATCCTGATGGGAGGATTCGCATATGCACTAATTTTTGAGATCTAAACAAAGCGAGTCCTAAGGATGATTTTCCCTTGCCAAGCATCGACGCATTGGTAGACGCTACAGTAGGTCACGAAATGCTATCCCTCATGGATGGTTTCTCAGGATATAATCAGATTCGTATCAATCCCGAGGACCAACTAAGAATGGCATTTACAATGCCTTTGGGGACATTTGGTTATAAGGTCATGCCCTTTGGCCTTAAAAATGGGCCGAAACTATCTATGGATGTTTCTGTAAAAGTATCAATCCCGAGGACAACTAAAGGCATTACAACCTGGGGACATTTTGTTATAAGGTCATGCCCTTTGGCCTTAAAAATGTCGGCGCCACCTACCAACGTGCCATGACATACATCTTCCATGATTACATGCACAAAACTTTGGAAGATTACATGGATGATTTGTTGGCCAAATATCTTTTGCACCTAGATCATCTCGATGACTTAAGCAAGATCCTCGATCGCCTCATGGAACATAAAGTCAGACTGAATCCCAAGAAGTGCGTATTTGGCATCACATCTAGAAAACTCTTGGGTTTCATAGTCTCAAAGTGAGGCATCGAGGTGGACCCAAACAAAGTCAAGGCAATCCTTGAAATGCTCCCCCCAACTACCATTAAGTAGCTTAGAAGCCTACAGGGAAAGGTCACATCAATCAAGCACTTCATAGCGTAGCTATCTGACAAGTGCCGACCCATGAATAAATTATTGCACAAGGGTGTAGCATTTCACTGGGATGACGAGTGCGAGTCAGCCTTTGATGACATTAAACAATACTTGGCTTTGCCACCGGTATTGGCACCACCTAGACCAGGAGTGTCATTCTACTTATACATCTCAACTACTGAGGTGGCATTGGGCACCATGTTAGCCTAGAAGAATGAACTTCACAAAGAACAGGCTACTTATTATCTTAGCCGCACCCTGGTCACTTATGAACTTAACTATGCATACGTTGAGAAGCTCTGCTTGGCAGTGGTGTTTGCTACCAAAAATTTATGCCATTACATGCTTAGAAACACGACGTATGTTGTGTCTAAGGAGAATCCATTGTGATACATGATGAGTCGCACTTATCATAGTAGCCGCACGGCAAAATGGATCATGTTGTTGACGGAGTTTGACATAGATTTCATTGGATAGAAATCCATCAAAGGTCAAGTCATAGCCGATCAACTAGCAGAGGCTCCCCTCGAAGACGATCAGCCTCTGGTCATAGAACTACCCGATGATGGGGTCTTCCATGTCTCAGAATCGCCAGATTCTGATGAGCCTAAGTCACAGGCCGACATAACCCTATTTTTTGATGGTTCTAAATGTGAGCAAGGGGGTGGCATGGGAATTGTATTCTTCACACCGCAAGGGGCTCCAATGCCTCTGTCATTTAAATTAGATTTCCCATGCACCAACAACAATGTAGAATATGAAGCCTTGCTCATAGGTCTTCAGACAACAATCACCATGAACATCAAATGATTAAACATCTTTGGTGATTCGCTGTTAATTTTCAACCAAGTCAAAGGGGTATTCTAGTGCAAATGCCCAATTCTACAGGCCTACAAAGCCCTTGTGGAAAAATTCCTGGCAAATCTTGAATGGTACGACATCGAGGCACTCCCTCGATCATCGAATCATTTTGTGGACACTATGGCCTCTTTGGGGTCACTAATCTCGCAAGACATGTCTGGTGATATGACAACCATTCAAGTCAAAACTTTATCACAATCAGCGATGGAGCATGCAAGCTCTGAATTAACGCTAGGAATCCACCTGATCTAGATTGAACCGTCCTCGGACATGTTCTCTCGAATCCATGATTGTCTGAATCATGCCAACTAGGGGTCCTTGTTCTCCCCTACTCCCATTAATAGCAACACAATGCTATTCTTACAAGTTCTTTCCCATTCAACTTTTGCTAGGGATGAACTTCAAGAGGGATTGGCTATTCATACTGTCAAGGTTTTCGATCAGTAGGATTGGTATTCACCCATAAGGGATTACCTCAAGCTAGGTAACCTCCCACTTGGATTGACGCATGCCGCAAAATGAGCATTCAAGAAGAAAGCGACAAAGCATGTCTTGTTAGGAGACATTTTGTACCATCATAGCTATGAAGGAATCCTCCTTCGTTGCTTGGACCAGCAAGAGTCCACTTGGGCGATCACCCAAGTGCACGATGGTACATGCGGTGGCCACTTCAGTGGTATGGCCATCGCAAAGCGCATTCTCTGCATGGGCTATTATTGGCCATCTTTAGAGTGATATTGTTGCACGTATGTAAGGAAGTGCATGAAATGTCAACACCATGCCCATTTGACACATGTACCTTCCCAGGCCTTGCAGTCGATCCAATCGGTTTGGCCATTTTCATAGTGGGGCTTAGATCTAATCAAAAAGATCTCCCCTACATCGTCTGGCCATCACACGTTTATCATAATGGCCACAGAGTACTTCACCAAATGGGTGGAAGCAGTTCCGCTTACCTCTACGACTGGAACCCACATTTCGGAGTTCATTTTACACAATATCATATGTCATTTTGGTATTCCATCCAAGATAATCTCGGATAATGGGACGTCATTCAAGAACAAAGACGTGCATGCTTTGACCACAAAATACAAAATCCAGCATAGTTTTTTGACACCCTATTATCCACGGGCAAATGGGCAAGCAGAGGCGTCAAACAAAATGCTAGTTGCCATCCTCAAAAAGATAGTCACAGATAGTCATAAGGATTGGCACATTCAAATCCCCCTTGCCTTGTGGGCTTATCGCACTAGCATTCGGACGCCCACTAGGGCAACTCCATTTTCACTGGTGTATGGCTCCGAGGTAGTCATGCCTCTCGAGTTGGAAATTCCTTCCCTACGCATATCAATGCAAGAGTTCATCGATGATGATGTTGCATGGTAGGCCCAGTTAGACCAGCTTACGTTGCTCGATGAACGATGCATTAATGCTCTTGAGCATTTACGTATCTATCAAGAGCGACTTAAGAAAGCATACAACATGAAGGTTCACCTGAGGGACTTTTAGGTTGGTGACTTGGTCTTAAAAGAGAACCAACAAAATCCTAACTTGCCGCCCCACCTAAGGGACAAGTTCGTGGCAAACTGGTTAGGTCCTTATGTCATCCATAGTAAAATAGGACCTGGGACATACCGGCTCGCCTCTCTTGAAGGAATCCAGTAGCTGGAACCCTTGAACATCAGTCATTTGAGGCCATTCCACATTTAGAGAGCCATAGCCCACCCAAAAGCTCCAAGGATTCCCACAATCGCTTGGTCAACCCCTAAATGCCCCAAAGGTACCCATAATCCCTTTGGTCAAACCAAAAAGCTCCAAGGATTCCCGCAATCGCTTGGTCAATTCCAAAAATGCCCCAAAGGTATCCACCCCAACCCAAAATGCCCCAACGGTGCCCATTACCCCTTTGGTCAAGACAAAAGCTCCAAGGATTCCCACAATCGCTTGGTCAATAATAAGAAAGTTCAAAACAATAAAATCATCAAAAATAACAAAAACTGCATCTCATTTCCATGCATGCTCAAAATCATCACAACAATAAAGAGCTCTCTTCGCATTCATCTTCATATTCACCCAAATAAATCCATCAAAAACACAAAAATAATAGCTGCATTTCAGCATCGCATCCATACATTACATATTTGTGGTCATACAAGTCAAAGGCACCATAGGCTGTAATTACTCGGCAAATCCATCCTTTTTTTCCACATTTCTCCACTCCATAAATAGTCCATCAAAATAAATGCCATGCACATCATTTTTGCCATATCATAGTCGGTTGTTAGAGTTTTCATCATTTCAGTTGTCATTAGCTTTCTAGCCACGTATTTACAAAGTCAGATAGATTTTGCAAAGGTAGAGTTCTACTTGGATCACACCTTGTTACGTAGCATCCCAACACAAATTAAATCACATAAGATAATTCCCAAGTTGTGTGAACGAAGGATGAAATCTGTAAAGTAATCCAGGTCACCATAAGTGAAATGGTTATCTTGCTCATCCCCCTATGTGAATGACCCCAAGAATGCTGAGAGTTGGCAAAAGGACAAGCATCTTCCCTACCCAATTCCCCAAGAATCCCAAGTTCTCAAAAAGTTGCAAAAAATCACAAATTTGCAAAAGTCAAAACTCCAAAAATTTGACATCACCACCAAAGTGCATACATCAAAAAGCACATACAATAGTGATTCTCATCACTCAATATTCAAATCCCTTGCTCAAAAAAAACAAAAATAAACAATGATTTTTATCACTACAAAAGAGCAAGTATCCCAATACAATTGAAGAAAAGAAGGGAGTCGAACTTGAATCCCTAGAACTCTCAGCATTCAGAAGGTCATGAAGTAAACCTCAGTACCGATTTGGTGGATAGCCTATCGGTCACTGGTGGCAAACCTCCCGCATGATGATATATCTGTCATAGTAACTCGTGTACAGATCAATGTTTGCATGCAGATGAGCTAGCTTATGGTCTCCTAGATAACACCGTAGATTAATCTAACTAAATACAACAAAGGAGTTAGTGGAGCTAATTAGGTGATCCTCAGTACAGGTTTGGTTGATAGCCTATCTGGCACTGGCGGTATCCTGATAAATACCACATAAACAAACTCAATTGCACACACAGGGATGTGAAATAACTTGGTCAGAAACAAGTCCGATTCATACCTTGTTCAAAAGCCTTGTCAGATAAAGTACAGTCATGGCTAGTTAGTTAAAACATCTGAGTCTCAGAAAACTTTAACTACACCCCAAACCAACCGTGCTATCTTTCACCCTCGCATCGCCATCAGAAAATACAAAACAAAAAATAACATGTATACATAGAAAGTCCTGTACCACAGCAATCCATAAGACAAAAAGCCATAAGTTCTAAATAGTCTATGGTGCCATCACCAAAAATCACAAATTCAATTCATCCATTCCATTTGCATCTCATTTGCATCCATCATAACCTATGCATCCATCAAAAGTAAATTAACATGCATACATACACATTCATCAATCATTATGCATAACATCACATCATGACACGTGGATAAATAAAAGAAAGTCATCTGTGTATATATTATCAAAAATGCCCGTAGGCTACAATGAACCGGTCCTCTGACCTCACAACAAAATCCAAAAGCTCAAAAACCCCCAAGCCTAGGGCGTCGGCCACCATGATCACGCAGGATCGGTGTGACGGGAACTACCCCCGTGGTGTGGGTCCTGTGGGACCCCTCAGGGCGGCTACTGCTAGCCCTCGCATCATGCCTACTAGACCCCACCTCATCCAGCCGCCTACACCGAGAGGATGCTGACTGCTCCATCTCGCTCCCTCTCGAGCGACGTGACGATCCGCCTCCGCTCAACATAGGAATCCATCCATCGAGGCGGATAATCTCTGCCTCCATCTCAAATCGATGCCAAATCAAGTCCATCTCCTACTGACAAACTATGGCCAAGTTCTCATCATGCTGTGCCAATACCCTATCCCTCTCCACCAGCTGCGTCCATAGGAGATCAATCTCCCATGCAGCATCGGTATCCCCCTCCCACCACCCCCCCCCCCCCCCCCCCCCCCCCCCCCCCCCCCCCCCCCCCCCCACCATCATAATCCTCCACCACTCCTCCTCCACCGCCCCCCCCCCCCCCTCTCTCTCTCCCCACCTCTCTCCCTCTTTCTCTCTCTCCCCCCCCTCACCAAAGTCCTCTCATCCCCCCGATGTCGATAGACCATGGGCTCACCAGGCACCCCCGGCGCACCCCAAACTGTCGTGTCACCCGACCATAAGGGAAGAACTCCTACTCAGTCACATGTCACCCAATCAACCACCTCCCCCTACGAACCCATCGGAGCCACTCTCCAGCCTTAGGCCAAGCTGGACAATCCTGGTAGGGGCGCCAGAACACCTCCCCTAGAGTAAGCCGAGTGAAGGCATCAGCATAGTGCCCCATGACACCTACCCAACGTCGACTCTATCCCTACTCCTCAGACCGCCTCCATAGAGCCACATAACCTATATCCCTATCCACCATCTCCACCCGAGTCATCCATGACAACCCCACTAGCCTCTCCATCGCTATGTGCTGCCAAGCCCAACACTACAACAAGAAGCTGCACCCAATACCCTTCAGCCTCCGATAGCGGACCTCGTACAACTCATCATAGAGCTGTGCCAGCAGAGTCTGTCCCCATCTCATGATCATAGGTGCATCCGTAGGACACTCCACCAACCTGAACACCACCTCTAGCAGGTTCCATGGGAACCTCACACTCGAAGAGTCGGGTAGCAACATGTTGGAAATGAGGCCCATCAGTACGACATGCCTCACTCCCAACACACCCATCTCCAACCACCATCGAACCAAAATGCCACCAATCTAGCAGTCGCCCTCTGCCTTCTCCACTGGGCTCTCCACACCCAACTCCTCCCCATGCCCGAAGCAGCATGTTAGCACTGCTGTCCACTGATCCTGCGGTATCATCCTGATCGGCAATCCATCTATCAAAATCCATAGAATCTGGTAGACGTCCTCCAAGGTCACCGTCATCTCCCCTATTGGGAGATGGAAGGTATTGGTCCGGGGTTCCCACAAGTTGATAAGAGCCATCAAATAGGCCCGATCCTCGACCACAGGCTCCAGCCGAGTCACTTGCTTGAGCCCAAGGGCATCAAGCCACTCCTAGTCAACCAAAGTCAGCGCCTCCTGCACTTCAGTAAAAATAGTAGGCACACGGTACCGGCTCTTCACAACCTACAAAAGAAAACAACACAAAAACATTAAAATCATGAAAAACTGTACAACAGTAACATGAATATACAATGTACAGCTAAAAACAACAAAATTCACAAAAATTCAAAACAAAATAGTTTGTCAGTCTTAGGGTTTCTGTACTCTAAGTTTAAAACTGACAGACAAAATAAAAAAAACAAAAACAATTTTCAAATATAGTTTGTCAGTCTTAGGGTTTCTATACTCTAAGTTTAAAACTGACAGACAAAATAAAAAAACAAAAAAACAATTTTCAAATATAGTTTGTCAGTCTTAGGGTCTTTGTACTCTAAGTTTAAAACTGACAGACAACGAAAAAACAAACAAAACAAAATTAACATGACAGTTTTTTTTACCTAGGGTTTTCAATCAAGTTTTAAAAACTGACAAATTCAACCTAAAAAACTAGGGTTTCACGGTCAGTTTATCCTAAGGTTTTCGTGTAACAACAACATCACAAAATACAAAATTTTACCTAAGGTTTACCTTACTGTAAAAAGGAAACAAATTTTAGACTTTTATCACGTCTTTTTCAAAATACAGGTAAACTGGGGTTTCATTTTTTTATGAAGCCAACTAAAAAGAAAAACAAATTTTAAGCTAAGTTTTGAACTAAGTTTTTTTTCGTTCAGTTTTGAGCTTTGGTAAACTAGGGTTAAGTGAAGTTTTTCAGTTATATTTTAAACTAAGTTTTCAACTAAGTTATAAACTAACTTTTGATCTTTGTTTACCTAGGGGTTTTTACCTAAGTTTTCATGTAGCCATAAAAACAACAACTCACGCATAACGATATACATTTAATTAGGGCTTTCATTTTTAATTTGAACAACAAACTACAAAAGGAACACTAAATAAATTGTGGTATTAAAAACCGTAACAACACAACACAAACAATAACGAGGAGGATCACTTACTGGTCTCGCTTCGGCTCCGTCGCTCGATCCGGTTCATGAACTCATGATGTCGGGAGAAATTCGGCAGTGCTTCGCTTCGCAGAATCAACCTCTTCCTCCTCAGAGCTCCAAATCGCTAGAAAATTCGAATGCAAATGAGCCCAAACCCTAGTTTTGGCCCTTAAATAGGCCTTTTAGGCCTGTAATCATTCCTCCCTGGGATGAGCACTCTAGTTAGCACTTGTCCCACCCTGGGATGATTACTAAACTGGTATTCGTCCCACCCAAGAACGAATACACAACAAAATTTCAAAAAAACAAAAAAATGCACCAAAATGCACCAAAAACAAGCAATAAAACTGTCCGATGAGAGTACTTTTGCACCTGACATTCCGGGCATGCAAAACATACGTCGGGGTTACAAATCCTCACTATCCTATTCCCTAAGAAGGCTACCATAGCCGGACCACTCCACGGGAAGATGGATTGTCGAGAATTTCATCCCCAAATGGCATCACCAAAAGGGTCAAAACCCAACCAAAAATAGCAATAACATTGCCGAACGAAGGCGCCTTTGCACCTGACATTCTTGGCATCCAAAACTGACGCTGGGGTCACAAATTGTCACTATCCTATTCCCTAAGAAGGCTACCATAGCCGGACCACTCCATGGGAAGATGGATTTGTGCCAATTTCAGCTCCAAAAAGCGTCACAAAAAGGGTTCACACCCACCAAAAATAGGTCTAAATGTCAAAAAACTGCACACACATTCAATGATAAAACATCTGAGGGCACCCTTACACAAGTCATCTTGGGTCAAGCGACTCATCGCTTTTCTCATGTAGGTCATTCCCTCATCGATTCGTCGCTTGAGGGGGTAGTCACACTTAGTCAACAATCAACAAATACACACCCAATCATGAAAATGGCATGCATTCAAAGAATCATTGACAAAGACAATCACGCCCCTGCTTGGGGCAGCAAACAAGCAATAATCACAAGCTGATCAAACACTTGGCATTCGTGAATCATGAACTCAAGGTTCCCATAGACAAAAGGTTGCGCCCTTTGCCTATTCATGACTGATCAATGTCCAAGCTCAAGTAACACCTCACTGAAAAAGGTCAACACTTGAATTGAGTTCCTTCGCTCGTCAGAAGCAAGGATTCAAGAATGCATGCCCTTTCCATACTTGGGGCATCAAAATTTGGTTAGGTTACTAAGAAACCCTAATCATTAGTGCTTTGGTTATCTATTTTTTGCTCAGCACTGCACCACACATAGCGCATCCCAAAAAGGGGCATCTATAGACACCAAAACAGCACCAATCCGATTATGTGACTACAAACACTGATCGCATTGACACACATAGCCCCCAGGGCAGCCCCTAGAGGTCAAACAGTGGTCCTAACCACTCTCACAATAGTTTTGGAAGGTCAGGAGTCAATTTGGCACCTTCAGGCACTCTTCTTCATACTCGTTCCACCCAGGGACGATTACAAACTTCTATTCACCCCACCCAAGGATGATTAGTAGTATTCGCTCCAGGGTGGGGCGAATAGCAGGTTTGACGAGAAAAAAGTCAAATCTTGAAAAATGGTAGCTCAGATCCACCACTTAATTCTTCCTTCCTTGCATGGGAGTGTGAGTGAGCATTTTTGAGCGTTAGAGGCAGTTACAGGGGCAGTCATGAAGCCCCTAATCAGGGAGGAATCTCCTCCCTCCTAGGAAGGCATGATTGCCAAGTGGCGCCTCTGCATGCTCATCCAAAGAGACCTCCAGGTCTATAAATTGGTGAGTTTTCTCACCACAAGATATACAGAGAAGGAGCATTTTGAGCAATGAAGTGCTGTCATTTTACTTCCACACACACCTTTTGATTTGTGCCTTTCGCATCCTTGATCTCTTTTGGAAGAGAGGTCATAGGGTGGTTATTGGAAGCACAAATCTGGAACCAAAACCCAACATTTGGCCACAACATCCTACCAAATTTGTCGACAACACCCCACAAGAGATTTTGGACCCATCCCAAGTGGATTGGTGCCGAAATCGGGCCCCAAACGGCGGGCGTCCTGCCCTCGGGTGCCCCCCATACTGCTATAGTCCTAATCGCCCCACCTCGGAGTGATTAGAAATCTATGGTAGATTTCCCTTCTATGATTTTTGCATTCGATTCTATGCTGCTTAGATAGGTTGTCATTTAAATTTCACATTGTTTTGAGCAATTTTGATCATGTTTCTATCATTTCTCGCCTTTACTAACATGCAGGTAGCATCATCAAATTCCCGGTGATAGAGGCCAAATTGGGAAAATCTGACCTTCTGGGTCTTCCCAAAACTCCCCCAATTAGCTAATCCCAACTTTGCAGGTGATTTGGAGCTTCCCGGATGTGACATTTGGGACCGTGCCTTTTGACATTTTTGTTGCAGGTCTATTCGTCCCGCCCCAGAGTGAATACAAATCTGTGATGAATTTCTTGACTGTTCCATTTGTAGTGTTTTCTTTGTGAGGTTTTGATGCCCCTATCAAATTTTTAGTTCATTTGGAGCTATGCTAGTTATCGTTTTATTTACATCTTGCTTGCACTAATTGAAGGCTTGGGGATTGCATGTTTTATTTCATCAGCAGGTGCTATTGACTATTTTTTGTTTTCATGAACGTAGGGTCTTAACATCGGAGGAGCAGCAAGGAGTCAAGACTCATTAACGCAAGCAACGACGATGTTTGGTCCGCCCACTTTATATGTGGGCACGCGGAAGAAGGAATAGCATCCATGGGTGTAACAAGAACACATATTTAATGCTCCTAGCCCTTAGAAGGGGAGGAGGTGGATTGTAACCGAGTTCTAAAACATATCAATAAAAAGGGTTGTCTTCCTTATTGGATTTTTGTTTCATTTCGATTCATTCATGCTTTCCCTCCTTTCATGCACTTTCAATTCATAGGATTTAGCGTTAAGTTTAGTTCCGTTTGCATCGCACTTGGAGTTTTCCTTTTTGTTTTCGTATCCTCGTGCTTTCAACACTCCATTTAACTTAGAAATAATAAGATAGATGCATTATTATTCTATTTTATTCTTGCCACTGCCTTTTAGTTGAGTGGGGACTTCTTTAAATTTGGTGAGAAAGTTAACAATATTGTTGAAGTCTTTAGGATATAATGTTGTTAATTCTACCTCTAGGTGTATTGACCTTATTTGATCCACTTTACCAAACAAGTTATTTTATTTTTTTCAAATTTCAAATGGGGTTTTACATTCTGAAATGTGAAACCATAAGCTTTCATTTACATTTGTGCTTATAATACCCATTGTTTCATACATATTCCCTTTATGAAAAAATATCTCATATTATTTTTCAAATTCAAGTTGTTTCTCTTCTAGCAAGTATGTGACCCATTTTTTAAAAATGAGATTTAATATTTTTTGTTTCCATGTTTGATAGTTGTGAGGGGTGAGTGGGTCAATTGTATTCATTTTGTAAAAAGAATATTTTAGTGAACCAATTATTCCCCCCTTTACTGCAAGAATCTTTAGATAAGACAATTATGCACCTTCCTTAGATTATAGTAGTGTGAAGCAAGAATTCCTATGAAACAAGGCAATAGAAGCCAAAAATCTATACCAAAATTATAAATTTACCTGCCCTTACAAGAGGGAAACTATAAGTAAATTAAGGAGTTCAATATGTGGAACATAGGCAATGGGAAGCAAGAATAACCTACCAGACATTTATACCGAATCTTCTTAATTACCCACCCTGATGTGAGGGAGACTATAGGTCAATTATAAGAACGATACATGGGATATAGGTGATTATATCGAAGATATGGGCCAAAAATTTGGTGTCTTTCTTGAATATGTTTGATTTCTTAGAGTGAATTTTGAACTGTATTACAAATATAACATATATCAAATGCTTTAGGATATTGTGCAAGCATCAAACATCAAATTCCCAAGAGAGTGTGTCAAAACCAATGCAACAATCCGTAGTAATGTAGTAAAATATGCAACAGTGCAGTAATAAGAAGAGCAACAGTAGTAGAGTCTACAATTTATAAAGTTAGACACATGAAGAAGCTCCCCCTTTGTTTGAATACATTAAGAGTAGGTGCAATATGCAAAACTACCATAAAAAAACCCCCCAAAAGATATTTTATGGATGATTTTACAAGGACATTATCACTTAGAATGCCTTAAAAAATAGGCAAAGAACAGTGAGATGGTCTTTTAAGAAAACTCATACAATGTTGTTCTTCTTGAAGAGAAACAATTGAGCTTAAAGAACATTGAGATCACATACATATTCTAGCACCTGATAGCAGTAAATTTATACAAGGATGCCCATTTTTTTTTTTTTAAATAATATTGCCCACCCATTGAATAAAAAAAATAGCACCCTCAAACTTGGTTTATCCACATAAATCTTACACCCGAACCCTCTGATCATCTATATTATCTTGGATAGAGTCGAATGATGATGAGATCTACACTTGTGGAGTCACATTAGTGTGAAGGTACATAGCCCTAAGCTCTACGCTTGAATGATGTCCCAACTCTACACTCGAGTTGAATCTTACATGCTCTAAAGGTGCCAAAGATCCTGTTTCGTGTCTATTGTAGTCGAACGACATCCCAGATCTACGCTCCAGTGGAATATGTGAGGTTCGAATGTGCCAAAGCTATTGGTTCATGTTGAAATCCTTTCTTATTGTGGTTGAGTATATAGCTCCCTGCAAAATGTAAAACAGTACTGATGCACTGCTACATAGGGGTGACTTGATTTATAGTTCGTATGTGGGAAAGATAGGATGAGTAAGACCTCCACGAAAAATAGATAACTGAAGAGACACCAGTAGAGGTTCCAAGGAGGAATACGTTGAAAGACATCCATTGGATGGATGCCAAGCTGATTGAGGGTGGGTGAATACTGAAAAAGGTCCAACACAATAGTCTCTAGGAACACATGCAAGATAAGGGTACCGTTGAAGACTCAATGGTGCATGTAATTCAAGAGCACCAATGATTTTTCATCAAAAGAATGGCACCAAGGAATATAAGGGTGCCAAGGAGATTTCACTACCACATTGCTGACCAAAACTATTAACGTCAAGGAGATCAAACTTCCATAAGAAAACCTACAAGAAAAATATTCTTTCAACAAGAAATAAATTGATGAGTAGCTTCGAGTGAAGAGTCTCAAGTTATGGGTGCATGTTTAAATAAACACATCAAAATATTTCTTCTTGAATGGTCTATGAAGACTGTTAATACATGCTTTTAAAGGAAATTGAAGCGTGTACTTTGCATGATATTTATACCATATGGTACATATTTCAACATATAACAAAACCAATCACTTTTAAATATTCAAAATGAGAATTAAGGCTCGAAATTTCAGTAGTAATACCACAAAATTACATTCATGCAATGAGATATAGGCAAAAGTTAAAATTCAAACACTTTTCAAAAAAATAAAATAATTTTGTTGAAAATAATGATTTATGAATAAATATTATGACTACTTTTAACTCTAAGCAAGTTTTTGTAGTAAAAACAATTATCCAAATAAGGTGAACTGAAGAACACAAGCTTATACTGAGAGGTGGCGTGAATAGTATAAGACCCCTTTTTACTTTTTCTTTCAATTCAATATTATGCAATGTATAGATAGCAGTATCAATCACAGTAATCAAAGCAATTTACAAAATACCATACATAATAGAGACACCTCAATTTACGCGATTCACCCAACGTGGGCTACTCCACAGAGAAAATATTTTACTAAAATTTTCTCAATCAATCTCTTTGGGAATCCTTCCCAATTACAATATTTATGGACCTCTGTCCAAAGGAGATGTTGATACCCTAATATCAAGTTCATGGATCTCTTCCATAGGAGAACTCTTTCCCCTTATGTTATGGCTAGTGATCTTCTAGAAGACTTTGTATCTCTGCTACACTGATTGGTGGATTTCTCTCCACTTTAAGACTCCTCACTTAGATCTATCTTCAATTGACATGGCTGCTAGATCTCTATCCACTGAGACTCTATCATCTATACTCTGTCACATCTAAAGCTTTGTATTAATAGTTTCACTCAGAACCTTCTCAAATCTGCTCAACAAGTCCACTCAAAACCTACTCAAATTTGATCAACAGGTCCACACAAAACCTGCTCAAATATGCTCAATAGGTGCACATAGAACCTGTCCAAATCTACTCAACAAGCTCACTCAAAACTTGTCCAAATATGTTCAACAGGTCCACACAGAACCTGCTCAACTTTGCTCAACAGGTCCACACAAAACCTGTCCAAATCTGCTCAACAAGTCCTCTCTAGGACTTGCTCAAATCTACATAGCAAGATTCCATAAAAGCTTACTCAAAATCAGTCCACAAGACTTCTCAAAGACTTTTTTCAAATCTTCTCAACAAGCTCACACAGAACTTGTCCAATCTCATAGAATCACAAAGAGAATTGTTAGAGATTTAATATGTTCTATACTTAATGCTCAATGAATATCTCAACTCAATCTCATAGAATCATAAAGAGAATTGTTAGAGACTCAATATGTTCTATATTCAAATCCGAATCTCAAATAAAATCAATCTCATAGAATCATAAACAGAATTATTAGAGACTCTATAAGTTCTATACTCAAATCCCAATATCAACTCAAATCAATCTCATAGAAACATAAAGAGAATTGTTAGAGACTCTATATGTTCTATACTCAAATATCAATCTCAACTCAAATAAAAATATAAAATAGTTTTTTTATGGAACTTGAAAAACCACATGCATCCACTTGACTAGGCTTAATCAACTCAACTCAACCAATCACCTCAATGAAAAATCCTTTCTCACAAACCCTAGTCCAAGCATGCATCAATCAACTCAAAATATTTCCAACAATGCTCAACAACAAATCTCACATAACAATGATACTTATGTTCTCTTCTAACTCAAGTTCAATTTATTTGCACAACCAATGGGCTCCAACAACAATGCTTATAAAACAAGGTTTAATCACAAATCTCAATCCATAAAACCTTGAAGCATTAAACCAATCACTTTCGAAAAGGAAACCATAATCAATCATTTTCACTCCAAAGATATTTTCAGAAATCAACCACCATAATCAATCAATTGGAGAATGTGCCCATACCTTTTATGAAGATGAAGAAGCCTCTTTGGAAATCTGCCACAATCACAATATTATTTTGCCAATCTTCACAAGGGGTAGAAGATCATAAAATAATAAACATTACTCCACTTCACAATAATATTTACCAAGACTTTGAGTTAGAAAACCTTCTTAAGAATTAATGCACAACTTCCTTATCACTCCTAAAACCACTTGTACCATAAAATAAAATAAATCAAATAATTTTATAGCCTTGTCACTCCACAAACTACTTATACCATAAAATAAATCAAATATTTTACATCCTCTATTTCATCTTTTTTGCACTAAAAAATAATCACAAAGCTTTCTTAGATAATATCTCACATTAATAAAATATCAAACCTTATTAAAATATTAAAGCTTTCTCAACCTTATATCTCCCATAAAAATCATAATCAAACTTTAGAAATCAAATATTTTAGTTAAAATAATAACCCCCACAAATATCGGAGTCGGAGCGCATACCTCAAAGGAGCCCTCGAAGGGCCTTGGCATTTTGAACCTCTGCCCACCATGTTGCCAAGCGATAGCTAAGACGCGTGAGCTAACACTACCCATGTGAGTGCTTTGGACACTCTTACTTAAGTTGCGTGCATTTTCCTCACAAGGCACCAAAACTTTGACAGTCCACGACTTGACTGCCTATGTCAGACTCCACGAAATTTGCTACACAATATTTGGATGCCAAGCACTTTAGGTTTTCAAAAATCGTGCGACACTCCTTAGGTTTATTAAATGGAAAACCTTTGCCTTATTTATATAAGCCATCCTTCAATGTGAATACAATGACCATTTTAACATTGCCCTCATGATGTCGGCAATGCCAATAATAAAGGAGGGGAAAACCTTTTATTTAATTTTAAAATTTAAATTTAAATTTTAAATAAATTAAAACTTAAACTAAACCTTTAAAATTAAATTTCTCCATCATTGGGGCACCTTTTTTGATGAAACGAAAATCCAACTTGGATTTTAAGAAAAACCCATTTCAAATATTTCATCCATTAGTTTTAAATAAAAAATTTCCATGCCTTCCTTGGTTTTCATAAAAACCTTTTGCTAATATTCCCTTGAATCTCCTTTTGGAACCAAATGCCATGCATCCCTTCTAGAACCTTTGATCAAAACCTTGGCTTCTCATGAAGCTCTTTGTGGAGACAAATCATAGTGCTTACTTACATAGGTCCTTTTGACATCAATGACAACTTTTGCCTTAGGGACTCAAAATGTCCAACAATCTCCCCCTTTGTCATTGATGGCAACCCTTATTCATTTTACTAAAACCTAACCTTATTTTATGATCCCCCTAGGAATTTGCTCCCCCTGGATCAATGCTCTCTCAAATATCAAATATCATATCAAATATCTCCCCCTTTGACATCAATGGCAAAGGGTCACCTTTGGGGCTCGAGGCTAAGAATGAGCCTCTTAGCTTAGCCCCTCCCCCACCTCCACATGAGGTGGTTAATTATGGGGTGGGAGTATTTATACTCCCCAAAATCTTAGATCTATGCTTTTATCTTTCTCTCTTCTTTTATGGGTTTTTTGAATCCTCTCACTATTTCTTTCCAAGTTATCATCCCTGTTCCTGTCGTCACTTATGTTCCTATTCATGTTCTTGTTCTCATCCATGTTCCTATTCTAGTTCTCATCCTTGTTCTTGTTCTTATTATTTTATGAGTCTTTATTCTTTTCTGAGTCTCTATTCCTATTCATCTTCTTGTTTCTGTTCATATTCCTGTTTCTGTTCATATTCTTGTTTCTGTTCATATTCTTGTTCTTGTTCATGCCTATTTTTGGAATATTTGCTTTACACCATATTGCTATGTGTCCATCATTATTGCACTTATAACACTTAATATTATTATTCCTTGGATGTGCAATTATCTTAGGATTTATCCTAATGAAGCCATATCTTCTTCTATCATGACCTTGCAATTCATTTCCTTGTGACCAAACTCATTGCATGAGTAGCAATAAAATTGGAAAAAAATTTCTTTTCCATATACCTATATTTCATAGGTCATGCACTGTGAAGCCATGTGTCCAAACCTGTGACATGAAAATAATCTTCCATTGAAGCCTCTTTGTCTTGACTTCATTGGTATCCTATCCTGATTGTTGTTCCATCTGTATCTTCTTTGTGCATTGTTCCTCTTTTTGTTGAACCTTTTTTTGTCCAACTCATCCTCTGATGTCCCACTTTCACTTAAACTATCTTCTTCTAAAATTTATTCTTCATCAAGACTTGAAGTAAATTCTTTTTCTTGTTTCTTTTAAACCTTTCCAAAACCAATACCTATTGAACATGATGTTTGTTGTTGTCCATGGATGAACTTATCCAAGTTCTTAGAGCTATTTGTGAAACTCTTCATCTTGATCTTGGAATCCTTTAAGTATTCTTTTAGAGTAACCACTTATTGTGCTAACTTATCACATTTCAAAATCTTTGCTTCTAAATTATCCTTGAACTTGCTTGACTTAGCCTTTGACTTCTTTAAATCCTCTATGAGTAATAACCTTTCTTCATCACATTATTGAAACTGAATTTCAATATTGGAGTGTTGCTTTCTAACATTATTTACTATGTCAAGGGCATAGATAAGTTATCCATTGAGATCATAACCATTCTCTACTAAATAATCTTATATTTTTTTTCCTTTGTCCTTATCATTACTTCCTTTTGAATTGTATTCTATAGGATCACTTTCTTTATCTTCCAAATCCATTAGAATATTCTCATCTGGTATTTCAAGTGCATCTTCAAAATCATAATCATTGAAACTATAACCATCCCTAGTGCAATCATATTCAAGATGTCCAAATTTACCAAATCTAAAACACTTGAGAATAACTAGAGTCCTTTTCTTAACTATATCTTTATCTTTAACCATAAATAGGACTTAATATCTATCATTGTCTAAAAAACTAGCATCATTGTCAATTGAGTACTTACTTTCATTTTATGCATAATAGCTTCTCTTTTGTCTCTGGAAGAACTTCTTTCCTTGTCTGATTTCTCCATCCTTGCTTTTCTTCTAGTACCTATGTCTTTCTGATTCCTTGTATTTGTGATCTTGTTTTTCTTCATCATTGATGCATTTTGGTTCTTTGCATTTTTTTGCATAGTGTCCATACCATCCACAATTGAAACATTTGATAGATCTTAGATCTATGGGTATTCTGGAACCTCTATCTCTTCTACCATAATTTTCTTCTTCATCATTGGATGACTCACTGCTCGATTCTATTTTCATTTTTCTTTTTATCTACTTTGAAATCAACTTATTTCGGAGGGATAGGATCTTTTGTTCTTATCTCAAAGTAGTAAGCATGCCAAGCAAAGAATTCATTGTCAAATAATCACTATCAATTGATGTTTATATAGTAGAAACCTTTTCACTATATCTTTTTGGAAGAGCCATCAAGATCTTATCACAAGCATCAGATTCATCAACCTTCATTCAAAGACTTTTCATCTCATGTACAAGTTCATCAACCTTGTTGAGATAGTCACTAATGTTTCCATCATCTCTCATTCTTAGGTTCTCAAATTCTCATTTGATATTTTTGATCTTAGTCATTCTAACTCCTTTAACAATTCTCCTTATATTAATAATTCTAGTTAACATATTAATTCTCCTTATATTAACAATAATTCTCATGCATAATAATTCTCCTTATATTAACAATTCTAGTTAACATATTCTAAAAAAAATATGCATAGTTGTCCTTCATATATATCATTAGTCCTCTATACCATAATGGATATTCTCAATAATATATACAAACATAATGGTAAATATTTTTCTTAGTACCTTTTTTATAAATTGTCTTATAGGATTAACTACACTTTCAATCAAATATCATTCTCCTGGATCTAATTTTGTCATACGACTAGTAGCTTTTATCAGTCATCTTCTCCTAGTGAAAAATTTATATTGATATTCCTTTTCTATATTTTATTTCCTTGTGATGTCTCTCATTATATTATAGCCTATATAGTGTCCCCTTTTGTAATATTTTCTATAACATTTTCTATGTCCAATCATTGTACATTTTATCCAAATCTTACTTTAAGCGTGGGATTTGGTTAATATTTTCAATTAAAACTACTTTCATAGGATTTACATCCCATGGACATATCTATTATGGGTCATATTACCAAAATTTTCAAGGATAGAGAGCAAGATTTAAACCATAAGTAGGTATTTATCAAGCACATGCATACTAGGTTATCTAACATATTAGCCCCCAACAAAAAATCTATTATGATATTCCTTCCAATGTGGTCAATACATTAACCACTTACTCATATTATATAAATAATAAAAATATTCTAAACATTTGTAACTTTTAATAATAATAAATTTTTATTTTAATATGGACCACTCTTTCTCTATTTTATCTCCATAATGTATCTCAATGACTTTTGACCCACTAACATCTTAACATGATGTTTTTCCTTGTAGATTTTAATTTTATAGGTCACACCAAGAAACTTTAGTCTTTTGTGATCACACCTTTTTAGCTAATATGATTATAGTTAAATCTAATAGGAGATATTACCGGTAGACTTCATCAGCTTTCTCACATGGTGCATGATCTTCGAAAGGTCAGGCAGCAAATAGTGATGAGCAATTTTAGGATTTTATTACTTCTATTTCTTTCTTAGAAGACACAATGGAAGACATGCCTAGATCTTCACCATATGATAGAATCTCCCAAATATATCTATAGTCTTTTTGTTGCTATTAGCTTCTATTCTTATGTATATTTATATGTATTCTTATTGATGCTTTACTCCTTATTCACCTCATTTTGTTTTTTTCGCTAGTGGATAGTGTTAGAAAATGTATAATATCTAACTTTAAATAAATCTATTAATAGTCATTATATACTAATTGTATACCCTATAACATAGATCCATATTCATTATTATTTATATATTATATTTACACAAAAAAGAATCACTTGACAAACACATGCATGCTACCCAAAACTCTACAATTTTAGAGCAATCTCATTCTTAGTCATAAATATCTATTACAAATATATCAACATATCAAAAAAAAAAAACATAAACCCCAATGACTTGATATTTGAATAAAATAATAAGACACTTTAAAAAGTGCACTACAAATGATGAGAAGTATTTTGTAGAACCTTAGACATGACTTAAATGAAACATATTTATTAAAAAAATGTATAATCAATTATTTGATAAATAATTTGAATTAAGTTTTTTTTTGTAAAAAAGTTTCATTCCTAACAATTTTAAATACTTAAAAAAATAATATCACAAAATAAATTTATTTTTAATTAAATTTTGTTCTTATTTTAATTATTAAGATTTAAATTTAAATGAAATAATTATAATATTATAATTAAATAAATTAAACTTTTATTTTTAATATAATTAATATTTTTATAAGCCCAAATTATATTTGAAATAAAATATAAATAAAATTTAATTTTTTCTTGCCTTATTTTTATTTTTTTCTCTTATTTTAGACCATGGTTATGCACATTGGTATAGAATATTGATACATATTATTTTTATTATCTTCTTTTTTTCTAGATCATAGTTATGCATATTGGTATAGAAGATTGATACAAATTGTCACATAGACCAATTCAAAGTGTAACACAAACTCAAAGTTTTTGGTGAAAGGCATTTAGGTTAATAGGTTTTTATGTGGAGTTTGAATAAATTAATTTTTTTGTTTGGTAAGTAATGTAAATTTATAAATTGTCTTACAAATATTTATAAAATAGGTAGATTTAATGATAAAGATTTAAAATTTTATATAAAAAAAATTTCAATCTTATAAATAGAGTTATATATCATACTTATTCTCATAACTAAAATATAGTTAAATAACCACACCCACACACACACACACATATACATTTTAACAAACAACATTTTCTATAAAAAAATCAAATCAAAACCATTGGTCCTTGAAAAGCAAGTTTTAGATCTTTCTCCACATCTATTGTTTAGTTGTCAATTTTAAATTGAAAGGTAAACTTATCTTTTAATATATATATTTATACATAGAAGAATTGGTAATGCGGTTGGATGTTGCTTCTATAAACCCTACACTGCTAGGTAAAATTTGAAGGACCCAGATCATGTAAGGTATCTAATTGAAACAACCAACTACAAACACTAAACTGCTATCATCCAACCTATCTAATATACTATAAAATCTGTAGAGGAAAGTGGTGGGCAATAGGAACTTCATCATCAAATTATTATGAGCTCTTTCGTGTTGCATGTGATTAGACGTTAATGGAAAGGGAGGGGCCACAAACACAAAATAGCTCAATATGACTAGATTGATATAAAAGGGAGAAGGAAACCCTTTCAAAACTATAATAATAAATTATATAATACTTTAATTTTTTAAATATAATTTTAGACTCTGCTAGGGTTTGATGAAGAAAACTGCTATGCGGGGATGGTAGCAGCTTCTAGAGGAGGTTTGGAAAATTGAAGGAATATTGTGATGGCATCGGGTACGGCATAGAGAGTGTATGCTCATGATGTTTTTTCATTTCAAAATGAATGAAAGGAATAGGATTTTCTAGTGCATGTCGAGAAACACTTGTTAAAGAACAGTGGATGTTTGGAACGATGTGAAGTCAGGCCAGTTATAGTGGTTCGACCAAACTTTGTGGCAGAATATGTGGAGTATCTAACCAAACATGCCCTTATTGGCAAATTTTGGGCATTCAAATTTCTCTCCCCTTTGTGGAGGCTTTGATCAGGAAGACTTGGAATCCTTAAGGCAATGTGGAGGTGATGCTGAGTGTGAACAACTATTTTATGGTGGTTTTCTATTGTATTGCAGATCGTAATAAAGAATTTGAAGGGTGTCCTTATTTCTATAACCAAGTGGGACTATTTCTTAAACCCTGACATGTGGGTTTCAACCCATCAGAGGAGCGGTCGTCACAGGTTCTAGTATGGGTGCGGCTTCCATGAATCCCACTAGAATTCTAGAGAACTGATATCTTGCATAAGATTGCCCTTCTACTTGGGAAGCCATTTGGACTATCACAACAGACAATGGATAAAAAGGTAATCTCTATTGCTCGTATTTGTGTTGAAATTGACTTAAATAATCCTATTCCATATTCTATTGAAATATAATTTGGATCAAATACATTGGTTCAAAAACTTGACTATGAAGCTCTTCCATTTCGTTGTAAGATTTACCGTGAATATGGCCACTTGCAAATAAAATACCTTAAGTTTGTCCCACCTGTGGCTTCAAATCCTAGGACCTCTCGGTCTAGACAAAGTTTGGATAAAGGAAAAGCTCTGATAAAGGAAGGAAAATGGGATAAGGAAGGTTTTGTTCCAGTAAAAAAAGGACGAAGGGCAAACAAAGACCTTAAGGATAGCAAGCTATATGCTCTACTTAATCATTTTAAAATATTAGATGATCTTGATCAGTGCATGGAGATACCTGAAATGTAGCTACCTGATGCAAATATAACAAGTATGAATCAAATATCTCTTCTTGAGGGGGAACTTAAGGGATCATATCTAGGGGGTTTAAATGAAGAACAAAGGACTTTGGATCTGAGTATAGGGGACATGGATGGGTATAGCCCTATAAGGGAAACTATTTTGGAAAGTGGTACAGTTTTAGTTATGCCCTTTCCTACTCAGGAACTGATGTAGTCATCCTTGGATTGGAAAACTCCTACGGTATTGGGATTGCAACATAAAATAATTTTAAAAAGTTTTTCGGATAAGAATATGAGGGTGGGTCAGAAGAAGGACCAGGATAAAATTAAGTTAATGGGGAAGACTTTGGTGGAGTCAGGCTTGGTGAGAACAATGGACTCCCATTTTTATAACCCCCAAAAATGATTATCCTCTCATGGAATGTAAGGGGGTTGAACAACATCCCCAGACAAAAATATGTTCGTGATTTAGTTTGTGTACATTCTTCGGATGTGGTTTTTATTCAGGAGACTAAACTAGCTATTGATAGTATGTTCAATATTACTCCCAAGTTGTGGATAAGGGGGTAATGCTAGTGTATTGGTGCATGTAGATATGTTGGTGGCATCGGTTGTTTATGGGATATGGTGAAGATATCCCCTCTTACTTGGATTTCTAGTAGATGGTCTATTTCGATGGTCAAACATGATAATGAATCTGGTGAAACCATCCTACTTACAAATTTGTATGCTCCTATTGATTACAATGGTAAAATGAATTTATGGGAGCACATTTACTTTGTGAGAAGTTTGGTTCCATTGTACCCATGGATTTTGCATGGAGACTTCAACTCTATAACTTTTCTAGAGGAGAAATGTGGTGGGGTGGACAATCTCGAGCCTTTTTCTTCTATATTCAGTGCTCATATCTAGGCCCTAAAATTGGTTGACATCAATCTAGATAATGGGATCTTTACTTAGCACAATAGAAGATGTGGGGAAGCTTCCATCTTAGAGAGACTGGATAGGTTTTTGATATCTAGTTATTGAATGGGTAATAACAGAAGTGCTAGTTCTATGATTCTTGAGGGTAGGGGATTGACCTATCATACTCTCTGCTTTGGAGTAAGGGCTAAAAAATAATCCATCCTTTAAGTTTCAACTTATGTGGCTTCATGATCCTCAGCTTCATGATTTCATGCGAGGCTGGTGGACCACTGGAAAACCTCCTCATGGCACTACTATGTATTCCTTTATGAAGTGAATACAATTTGTAAAATATAAATTGAAGAGATGGAATAGACTAAATTTTGGGAAGCTTTCCTTGGCTAAGTTGGCATCTCTTAGGATGATGGAAGAAACTTCAAGGAATATTAGAGATCAAGGATTCACGAAGGATCTTTTTATTGAGGAATCTAAGGTTGTGAAAGACCTTGCTGAATGGGAACTAAGAGAAGAAATTTTTTGGAAACAAAAATCTCGAGTAGATTAGCTTCAGGAAGGGGTTATTTTAGAAGAGACTAAGAGGTATTTTTCCTCTCTCTTCAAGGAGGACTCCTTGTCAGATGATGAGAATGAAAAGATTATTCTAAAATATATTCTAGCGATTGTTTCTAGAGAGATGAATGAGCAATTGATGGGTCCAATTTCCCTTGAGGAGTTGGAAAATATTGTATTCAAGATGAAAAAATAAAAATCCCCAGGTCCAGATGGATTCTCGATTGAGTTTTATCAATATTTTTGGAATTTAATAAAATTTGATCTTTTGGAGGTGGTCCATGAGTCCCAAAATAACAAACAGATGCTAAGGGCCCTAAATTCTACCTTTGTGGTGCTTATACCCAAAAAAGAGGGAGCAAATTCCTTGGATATGTTTAGGCCTATTGCTCTCTGCAATGTTGTGTATAAGATCATCACATAAATTATTGCTGAGATGCAGAAGATATGGTTGAGAAAAATCACCTCTGAGGAGCAAGGAGGGTTTTTTGTTGGTCAAAACATATTGGATGGAGTTGTTATTGCTATAGGATCTATTCAATCGATGGAAACTTCTAAGGATAAAACTATGTTTAATAAGTTGGACATCGCCAAATCCTATGACCGTGTCAGATGGTCCTTTCTTCAGAAAGTTCTTACTACTTTTGGATTTGAGGAGGAATGTATTATATGGGTGATGAGTTGTGTTTCTTCTTCCTCATTGTCTGTTCTTGTTAATAATGAGCCATCAAAGCTATTTGAGGCCTTAAGGATATTGAAGTAAGGAGATCCTTTATCTACTTATTTGTTTATCATTATGGCGAAAGGTTTGGGAATATTGCTCAAGTCTCAAGTCATGTAGGGTCTCATTCAGGGGTGGAAGTGGGATAGTAGTTTGCCACCTCTTTCATATGGCTATCCACTACAAGTATATTGTTGCTTTTAAAATCTATTGTTCAAGATTTACCCATTTATAGATGTTTTGTACAAATAACTCCCTCTCACTTCATCAAGGACATTAACACTTTGTCAATATAGTTTTTATGGTTTGGAAAAAATGATCAATCTAAATGGATTTTGGTTAGGTGGGATTATATATGTAGTCTGGTACAAGAGGGAGGCCTTGGGTTGCGATAGACAACTCTTTTTGGGTAGGCTTTGGCTACAAAACATTATTGGAGATGGTGTACCTCTCAAGATTAGATTTGGTTTAAAATATTATCTTGTAAATACTTGAGAGGTATTTTTGAGGCTAAGATCCCTAGAGTCAACTTAGTTGGGAAAGTTTTAGTTATCTAGAACACTCTGAAAAGAGGAGATAATTTAATCAAGTAGGGTTTGTTCTGGATTTGCAATCAGGGATACAATGCTCTTTTTTGGGAGGATTCTTGGGATGGCCACCCTCCTATCTTGAATCAATACCCTAGGTTACATTCCCTAAGCATTTTTTTCTTGGAAGCAGGTTGGTCTCATGTGGACGACTTTAAAAAATCTAGTATTTTGGAAATATGGAGATGTACAGGTGGAAATATCCACAAGAATGGCCCTAGGGGGACTGGCCAAGGACACAAAGGTGCTTGCTCTTATTCTTATGGGGAGGCCTTGTTCTTCATTTATGGGTAAAGATATTCTGGATTGGAACCCTAATCCTAAGGGAACCTACATAGTATCCTATGGTTATCAAGTTCTTGATAAGCAAAAGTATGGGAGTCTTCCAGTCACTTGGTGGAAAAGGGTGTGGAACAAATTTTCCTGGCCAAAATGTAACTTATTTCTCTGGTTGGTAGCTCGTAATAAATGCTTCACTTGGGATAATGTGAGGAAGAGGGGATTTTAGGGTCCCTATTTTTGTGTCCTTTGTAGTAAGAATGAGGATGAATCTTCTCATTTATTTTTCCAATGCTCCTTTTCTAGATACATTTGGCACCGTTGGTGGAGTGCTTAGAACCATCCATGTTTTCATGTGTTGTCACTAGTGTAGTTTTAGAGTACTTTGGTTAGACCTTCGTCCAAGGCCCCCTTCCTTCGGGTGGCTTATTTGGGTCATTCTTGCATCATTTGGCAAATTTGGCTTGAATGGAACCAGTGCATATTTCAGGGCAGTTATTTGGCTGTTCAATAGATCTGGCAAAGGATCCTATATATGGTTTAGGAAACCATCCATAGCAAATGTTATGTGGATCCTCTTTTGGATTCTAGGGAGGAGAAGGTACAACAAGCCCTTTGTCTCTTTGGGGATGGTGTGAACTCTTCTAGCCCTAGTAGGGTTCCTCAACTCAGCAAGAAGGTTAGGAGAGATGGTAGGTGGAGGCCACCCCCTAGAGGAGTTTTAAAAATTAATACTGATGGATCATCCAGGGGTAATCTTGGACATGCTGGCATTGGTGGTGTTGGGAGAGATTCTACTAGTAGTGTTATTTTTTTCTTTTCCATTTATAAAGGTGTTCAATCCAATAATTTTATGGAAGATCTTGCAATTCTTGAGGCCTTTCAGAGGGGATTTTATATTGGCTGGCATAGGATTATCTGTGAGTCTGAATCTCAAATTGTGGTTAATATTTTAAACAGTAAAAGGGTGGAGGAAGTTAATTGGTAGTTGGCCTCTGTAGACATTCAGATTCTAAGAATGAGTGAAGAGTTCGAATTTATATCATTTGTGCACATTCCAAGGGAATGGAATGTGGTTGTTAATTAGCTTGCCAAAAGGTCTTCTGAGCTACTGGATCCTTGGAGTATCGATAATTGGGAGAGTCTCCCATCTAGGGACTCTCAACGCCTATGGGAGTTGATCCACAAGGATGTATAGACTTAATGTGGTTTTTTCTTGTTGTTTTTTTTGGGTGTCATTCTAGTCTAGTGGTTTTAGCCTATTTGGATGTTTATTTGAGTCCTGGTTGGAAGCTCATTTGTACTCTGTAATCTAGAATTTTTATCAATAAATGTTTACCCCTTTATTTAAAAAAAAAAAGATAATTTCATTATTCAAAAAAATTAACAAAAAAAGTTTTATAATCTTATTTTATTTTATTTGTTATAAATTATTATAATAAACTCATTTTATACAAATGTAATATCTATCTATCTACCTACCTATATATATATATATATATATATATATATATATATATATATATATATATATATATATATATATATATATATATATATATATATATATATATATATATATATATATATATATATATATTTATCTATCTATATTGTAGACATGGAAAATTGACCCACAAAAATGAGTCAATTCTTCCTTAGACCCTTAGCCGACCACCCAAGCTTACCAAGTGCAAATTTGGGAAATTTGCACTTGGTAAGCTTGGGTGGCGCTCAGAGTCTAAGGAGAATTGACTCATTTTGGTGGGTCAATTTTCCATGTCTACAATATATATATATATATATATATATATATATATATATATATATATATATATATATATATATATATATATATATATTGTAGACATGGAAAATTGACCCACCAAAATGAGTCAATTCTTCCTTAGACCCTTATCCAACCACCCAAGCTTACCAAGTGCAAATTTGGGGCCTTTTTGCCTTCTACTTTTGCCTTGTTTCCTTAGATTTACCAAATTTGCACTTAGTCCGTATGGGGTGAGAAGTAGCAGTTTTTCTCACAACAACCTCTCCCCTAATAGGCCCATTTTGGGGTCAATCCTTTCTTGTGGTGAAATTTTATTTTCCCACTCGTTTTTCCCTCCAAACCTCTTATAAATAGAGGATTAGATTCCCCCTTGACTCACTCATTTTCTCATGTTAACAAGTGCCCTTCTACTATAAGTTGTTTTGATGTTTTGTGCTTTGGTGTTTGCTACCCTTAGGGATTGAGTGCAGAAGTCTTGAAAATTGGAGAGATCAACCATATTATAGTGCTTCTTCCACATCTTCATTACTCCTTGCTTTCTCCATCAGATCATTAAGTTTTGCAAGTCTATTTTTTTCTATTTTACATTATATTTTTAATTTTTTTAGGACCTAAAAAGGGTATCTAAACTAGATTCATACCTCACCCATACAAGGCATAAATTTGGTAAGCTAGATTCATGCTCACATTTTATAGGGTACGCATTTGGTAAATTATGTCTTGGGAGCAAGTTTCACACTCTAAAACATTGATTTTGCATATGCATTTTAGTGTTTTTCTATGTCCACCCTATGTACATTATATTTCATTGTTATCTGTCTATTTCTCTCTATTTGTGCATGTTCAAAAGGTCAAATATGATTTTGATTTTGAAAAATCATCTAAAAGGACCAAGGGGGCTTGATTTTTGCACCTCCAAGCTTAGTCAAATAGTGGCCTAAGCAAACCCCCAAATATTGATCAAATTTTTGTAGGAATTTTGATACTAGATATGCAAATCATTACTAAAAGATCAAGAACTGATTTATTTATTCCTTAGGATCAAATTTGTATAAATAGCAAAGTTGATCAATGTGAGTCATTGGATTACAACAACTCAACAAATCTGAACTAGTCTAAACTGAGAGTTCACTTGACTTATGGAAGAGTGGTAACTCAAGTAAGACTATCCTAGTATAACTTAAGAGAACAAATATTTATTCTAACACCCCCCTTAAGTGATACTAGGGGTGTACAAAATATGAGTCCCGATAGCAAGGCCTGATGAGGTACTCATGTACAATGAAATATTATAGAAGATATAGTGAAAAAACCCATGGGAAAAACCATATTTCAAGCAGCAGTAGTAGAAGAAGAAGAAGAGGCATGTCTTCAGATGGTGAAGATCATCATTTGATGAACAACTAAAAAGAAATGAGTCCCGAAAACAAGGTCTAATTAGGTACTCATGTACAATGTATTACATACAATAATAAGAAGAGAGATGTGAAAACCTCCATGCACCCTTCTAATGCATTTTCTTAACTCCAAGTTTCTCTCACAACTGAATGTAACACGAAGAAGGGAAGGATTTAGTGAAGATATCTATAATTTTAATTTTCTATGGGAATGTACTCCAATTTTAGATCCTCTTGTTAAATATGTTGTCGAATGAAGTGCATGTGAATCTCAATGTGCTTGGTGCACTGATGTTCCACTAGATTGCAAGAAATATAAATTATGCTCTAATTGTCACACCAAAGGATAATGGGTTTGTTATGAAAAAAATTGAATTCCCTTAGTATCTAAAGAAGACAAAGAGCTTCTTGATTGGCTAAAAATGTTGCCCTGTATTCTGCCTCTATGGATGATAAAGCTCTCGCCTATTATTTTTACATGCCAAGCAATAGGTGAAGAACCAAGACAAAAAACATAGCCAAATGTGGAACATCTATATTCAACTAAACCTACCCAATTAGAATTTGTGTAACTGTTGATATCCATGGATCCACCCTCGTATAAGATCCCAAAGTGAGTAGTTCCTTGCAAGTAGTAGAGGATTCTCTAGGTTGTTTTCCAATGACTGAAATGAGGTTGATGTGAGAATCTAGATATTAAGCCAACATCATATGAAATATCTGGGTGAGTATGAGTTAGGTATAATAGAATTCCTACAAGTTGTCTATAGAGAGTAGCATCATATAGAGGGGACTTGCAAGAAGTACTTAGAGTGATTCTAGACTGAAAATGTGTGGAAGAAGGCTTACAATCAGTCATCTTAAACAACTGAAGAAGGTCTAGAGTATATTTTTGTTGACATAATGAAATTCCCACATTTATTTGAGTTATCTAAAACCCAAGGAAGTAATGGGTTAAACCCAAATCAACCATCTCAAATTTCTCGAAAAGGGAGTCTTTGACAGTTTGGATGTGAGAAGTGGCACTACTAGTGAGTAGTAGATCATAAAAATAGAGAACAAGTATGGTGATGTTTTATTCATCCCTCCAAATGTAGACTATGGCATCAGACTCACAATGATAAAACCTTGAGGATAGAAGGAATGAGTCCATTTTTTTATACCAAGATCTAGGAGCCTGTTTGAGACCATAAAGATATTTCCTTAGTCTACAAACAAGTGAGGGGTCTTGAATAAATCCAGTAGGTTGTTCCATGAATATTTCCTCTTTTAAGTCACCATATAAGAAAGGAATTTTAACATCCATTTGACATATTGACCATTTTTGGGAAGCAACAAGTGCAAGAACCAATCTTATAGAATCCATTTTTGTAACTAGTGCAAAGGTTTTAGAATAATCAATTCCTTTAATTTGTAAAAAAACTTTAGCTACTAAGTGATCTTTGTGTTTGTCAATCTCTCCATCAGGTCCATACTTATTTCTGTAAATCCATTTACATGAACCAATTTCCTTCCTTTAGGTTATGGGACTAGATCCCAAGTTTTTTTTTTGATTAAGGAAGAGAATTCATTCTCCATGGCATCATCCCATTCTTTTATATCAGTTTCTTCTTTGAAGGATTGACGATCTTTTGAAATGGATTGACAGATAAGACCAAAACCCACAAAGTTGTTTAATATAGATGATGGAAGATTTTGGATGTAAGGAGTGGCTTCTTGAACTATGGTGTGGTCTTATTGTGGCTGCTCCACAATGTACCCCAAAATTGGGGACCCACCTTTTTGCATGTTTTCCAAGAAGGCCGAAGCGGCCCATATGCTAAAGACCAAATAAAAAGCAAAACACCACATGGAGAAAAAGTGTCGCAATATCACGACATGTTGCATTTTCGCGGTTCAAAGCCAAGAGAAAAATTGTCACGATATCGCGACATGTTGCTTTGTCATGGCCAAAAGGGAAAAAGTGTCGTGATATCATGACATGTTGCATTTTCGTGGTTCAAAGCAAAGAGAAAAAGTGTCACAATATTGTGACATGTTGCATTGTCACGGCCAAAATGGAAAATGTGTTGCGATATCGTGACATGATGCTTTGTCACAGCCAAAAGAGAAAAAGTGTCGTGATATCGCAACATGTTGCATTTTCGTGGCTGAAAGAGTAAAAGTGTCATGATATCACGACATGTTGCATTTTCGCGGTCAAAGGAGGAAAGAGTGTCATGATATCGCGACATGTTACATTCTCGCGGCTAAAAGCAACAAAAGAGAGCAAGGAGGCAAAATTTTTGTGATATCGCGACATGTCTAATTTTTGCCAAGGGAACAGAGCAGTTGACAGTGCATCTGATATTAGTGATGAACACCAGGACAGTGAAATTGAAGACTGCATAGTGACGTGGACATAAGGACAAAATCCAATGAATAATACAAAAAGTTACACACGGAAGGAAACAGACGCAAGCCCATGTGGAGAAAATGAAACGAAGGGCCGCAAAATAGAAACAAAAATTCTTTTGGGAATCAGAACACATGCATGCAGAGGGAAGGTGAAACAAACAGGCATTGGAAAATGAAACGAAAAGCTTCCTGAAAATTTTAAATACGCGATTCAAAGAGGCCAATAGGGGTCGAAAATTGCCACGAGCAGGGTTACAAATTTGAAGGCAAGAGGGCCATTCTAGACCTGTTCGAATTGTTTTCTTCCATTGACTGGTTTGGAAAAACTAGAAATTTTTGTTATTGTAAAATGACAAATTTTTAATACAAAAAATTTTAGAAAGTTGCATCTTATGGACAAGAAAGGAGTCATTTTATGCATGCAAGATTAAATGTTTATTTTTCCCCTTTTCAAATTTTAGGCTTGTAAATGGATTTTATGCAAGTTCTCTTGGTTGCTTCATGCAAATGTTTAAATCTGAAAACCTCATTTAAAACCCTAGGAGCCAACACTTAGCTTATCCGGATTGTGCTTGTTTTGCAAGTCCAAAAGGTTAGGTTGCGTGCATGAAAACCTCATATCTTCAGTTTTGTCGGAATAGGATAGAATCAAAATGAATGTATCTTGTGTTCCATTTTATGCATTTCATTTTCATTTTCTACATTTTAATTTCTAAAAAATTTAACCTTTTTTATATTTTCAGGCATTAAAATAAACATTAAAAAAACTTCAAAATTCAAAAATAATTTAACCATTGCGTAGGTTATACTTCATACTTCTAATACACAATTTGAAATTTCATTTTTGGAGTTGTTTAATATTTTTAAAAATTCATCGTAGCTGCTGTTTTACTGCAAATTTTTAAAAATCCAAAAATAGAAAATTTCCATTTTAAGATCAAATTTCATTTTTTTAGTTTTGCTTTGCACTCATGAGCCTATTGTGACATTACCTTCATGAAAATTCCAATTTCATTGAAGGAGTTATGTTTTATGGCATCTTCACAAATTTCCATTTTGAGCACTACATCGTGGTCGTATGAGGGCCAACTCACATTTGCTCTATTTTGGTTCAATGAACAATCACTAAAGTTTCATGGTAAAATAAACCAACTGTGCCCCTTGTTTACAGTTACTTGCAATCACTAAGGTGTTCCAAGAATTTAAAGTGAATATCTTTATATAAGATTACTAATACACATGCAAATGCTAATATAGCGAAGACCTTGGAGAAGTCATTTGTTTAACTTCTTTGCAAGAGGGGATTTGGAACCCAAATCCTAAAGGATAGTGTACTTTCACAACTGTTTGAAAATACCACTCAACATTTTGGCACTAGAAGGAGGGCATGAATTGGTTTATTTCGGTGTGATTTAAATGCTATAGGGATTTAAATTTTGAATATTTCATGCCTTATTGATTATTATATTTAGCCCTCTTTTAACAATACAAACTTGTAGTGTTAAAAGGAGGACATGAATTGCTATTCATTGTTCTAACGCTTTTGATTGTTCATACAAGAATAATGTGTTTTGATTTGATTTTGAAAATTTTTGGTCTTGACTAACGAGGATGTCTCCATGCAATTACTTTCATTTGATTTTAATGGATACATCTCTTGATTGATGCTAACATGATTATTCATACGTTACATGTTTGATATTTTCTATTCATTTCTTTGAGTTTCACTAATGGCAACACCTGAGGAGCAAATTGTATCCCTAAGAGAAATGATGGTATCTGCATTAGGAAAGTATTATGAATGTCATTATACCTTTGCAATACCTTATCAAATTCATGAAATGTTATTGGAGTTTCTATGACTTTTTAATCAAGAGGTAGCATCAGGATACCTACAAAATCTACATATCTATAAGTTCACATTATGTCAATTTCAAATATTTTGTGAGCCTATTGCTTGTAGGTTCTTCCCATACATTGTGGGTGATAGATCATTCTCGTGGTATTTCCATCTACCCATGGATGTTAAGACTTCTTGGAGCCAATTAGAAGCAGCCTATATTTATCACTTTGGTAATCAAGTTGACTTGGATAGGTTGCAAAATTAGTTCACCTCTATGTGTAAAGAGCCTAATGAGTCCATGAGTCAATTCAGTGTGAGGTTTCATGAATTGTACTCTCAAATGTGGGAAAGTTTGGGTACATCGGAAGAGGAAGCTATTGAAGTATACTTGAGAGCCATACCCCCCACACTTGCTACAATCATTAAGGAAATCTTGGATGACCTGTCCCTAGAGATGATCTATGAGATCTTTGAAAAGGTAGAACAAGTTTTGGAAGAAAAAAGGCACAACATGCTCCCACGAAAGATTGTTCTTTTGGGGTTAGTGATACCAACCTACATCAACCATTGAATATAGCACCCTCCAATCCAACAATACCTAAGGTGAATGATCAAGGGGATGAATTTGAGTGTCCAAATGTTACAACCACCTTAGATGTAGTCCAAGAGGAGGTGCAAGTTACCAATCCAACATTCACTAATGAGGATCATGTTGAGAGGATTTCATTCATAGAGATACATGATTATTCAAATAATGGTGTCATAAATTCAACTCTACTTGAGATATGTGATAGGACAAAAATGACCATAGAGTTGAATGAAGTGGTTGAAAATGAAATCGGAAGAAAATCAATAAATGAATTTAAAGATATGACAGAATTTCACCACTTGTTCTTGGAAGATACACTCGATGAGATGATTGAAACTAATGATCAAGAAATTCTTCACCCTCCAAATTGTGATGAAGCAGAATCATGGGTTACTAATTTGGACTATGATAGCCTTACCAATTTGAATTCAAGAAATATCCCACTTTTGGAAATAATTGAACCATCTAAGGAAGGTGAAGGTGAATTTGATGAGATACACTTTGATCAATTAGAAGATGTTGAAGAAATAGTTGAGCATCATAACTTAATTTTGTAAGAAGATCGCCATGATTCTTGGAAGAAAATGGATGAATATGCTCACTCTAAACCTTCTAATGAACTCTTTGTGTCAATTGATATGCAGGATAACATAATCGCCTACTTAAAGGAAGATATTAAAACTCCTGTAGAATTTGAGAATGTTTTGGAAGAGGGTTTCAAATCTCATAAAAATTTGGAAGATTATAACGATCCTACTACCAAGGACAAAGAAGAAAATAATTGATGAATGAATCAAAATATCATACCACAAACATCATGGAATGTCATTCCACAAATTTGGATGACAATTTTTACAATGGTTGGGGGAGATATGATAATGTATTATTTTCTCATGCCCCTATAGATGAAGCTCCTATTTCACTTGATATGCAAGATGTTGAAACTGCTATCTCACATGAAGAGATGCCATGGATGGTGAACAAGCAATTGGAACCAATTGACAAAGAGATTGGTCAATTGGAAGAAACTCAAATAAGTGATCATCAAGATCAGTTACTTAACCTACATTTTGACCAACAAGATTTGAGGGTTGAAAAAGATGGACATGTTTTCAATTGGGTGTCGTATATTGGTATGTTTGATGAACAGGTAATCAAGGAAGAAATTGTGATTTCTCACCAAGTTTTGGTAAATAAAAATGTGTAAAAGGTATAATATAAAATTTTGTGTTCAAGTATCATGGTTATTTAATTTTAAAATTTAAATTTAAATTTTAAATAAAATTTAAACTAAACCTTTAAAATTAAATTTCTCCATCATCGGGGCACATTTTTTGATGAAACGAAAAGCCAACTTGGGTTTTAAGAAAAACCCATTTCAAATATTTCATCCATTAGTTTTAAATAAAAACTTTCCTTACCTTCCTTGGTTTTCATAAAAACCTTTTGCTAATATTCCCTTGAATCTCCTTTTGGAACCAAATGGCATGCATCCTTTCTAGAACCTTTGATCAAAACCTTGGCTTCTCATGAAGCTCTTTGTGGAGATAAATCATAGTGCTTACTGACATAGGTCCTTTTGACATCAATGAAAACTTTTGCCTTAGGGACTCAAAATGTCCAACAATATCCCTCTTTTTCATTGATGGTGACCCATATTCATTTTACTAAAACCTAACCTTCTTTTATGCTCCCCCTAGGACTTTGCTCCCCCTAGCTCAATGCTCTCTCAAATATCAAATATCATATCAAATCTCTCCAAAATACACAAATATCTCCCCTTTTGACATCAATCGCAAAGGGTCACCTTGGGGCTCGAGGCTAATAATGAGCCTCTTAGCTTAGCCCCTCCCCCACCTCCACATGAGGTGGTTAATTCTGGGGTGGGATTATTTCTACTCCCCAAAATCTTATATCTATGCTTTTATCTTTCTCTCTTCTTTTGTGGGTTTTCTGAATCCTCTCACTGTTTCTTTCCAAGTTATCATCCTTGTTCTTGTCATTACTTATGTTCCTATTCATGTTCTTGTTCTCATCCATGTTCCTATTCTGGTTCTCATCCTTGTTCCTGTTCTTATTATTTTTTGAGTCTCTATTCTTTTCTGAGTCTCTATTCCTATTCATCTTCTTGTTTTTGTTCATATTCTTGTTTCTGTTCATATTCTTGTTTTTGTTCATATTCTTGTTCTTGTTCATACATGTTTCTAGAATATTTTCTCTACACCATATTTCTATGTGTCCATCATTATTGCACTTATAACACTTAATATTATTATTCCTTGGATGTGCAATTATCTTAGGATTTCTTCTAATGAAGCCATATCTTCTTCTATCATGAACCTTGCAATTCATTGCCTTGTGACCAAACTCATTACATGAGTAGCATAAAATTGGAAAAGTTGTTATTTTCCATATACCTATATTTCATAGGTCATGCACTGTGAAGCCATGTGTCCAAACCTGTGACATGAAAATAATATTCCATTGAAGCCTCTTTGTATTGACCTCATTGGTCTCCTATCCTGATTGTTGTTCCATCTGTATCTTCTTTGTGCATTGTTCCTCTTTTTGTTGAACCTTTTTTTGTCCAACTAATCCTCTGATGTGCCAATTTCACTTAAACTATCTTCTTCTGAAATTTCTTCTTCATCAAGACTTGAAGTAGATTCTTTTTCTTGTTTCTTTTAAACCTTTCCAAAACCAAGACCTGTTGAACATGATGTTTGTTGTTGTCCATGGATGAACTTATCCAAGTTCCTAGAGCTATTTGTGAAACTCTTCATCTTGATCTTGGAATCCTTTAAGTATTATTTTAGAGTAACCACTTATTGTGCTAACTTATCACATTTCAAAATCTTTGCTTCTAAATTATCCTTGAAATTGCTTGACTTAGCCTTTGACTTCTTTAAATCCTCTATGAGTAATAACCTTTCTTCATCACATTATTGAAACTGAATTTCAATATTGGAGTGTTGCTTTCAAACATTATTTACTATGTCAAGGGAATAGAAAAGTTCTCCATTGATATCATAACCATTCTCTACTAAATAATCTTATATTTTTTTTCCTTTGTCCTTATCATTACTTCCTTTTGACTTGTATTCTATAGGATCACTTTCTTTATATTCCAAATCCATTAGAATATTCTTATCTGGTCTTTCAAGTGCATCTTCAAAATCATAATCACTGAAACTATAACCATCCCTAGTGCAATCATATTCAAGATGTCCAAATTTACCAAATCTAAAACACTTGAGAATAACTAGAGTCATTTTATTAACTGTATATTTATCTTTAACCATAAATAGGACTTAATATCTATCATTGTCTGAAAAACTAGCATCATTGTCGATTGAGTACTTGCATTTTATGCATAGTAGCTTCTCTTTTGTCTCTGGAAAAACTTATTTCCTTGTCTTCTTTGTCCATCCTTGCTTTTCTTCTAGTACCTATGTCTTTCTGATTCCTTGTATCTGTGATCTTGTTTTTCTTCATCATTGTTGCATTTTGGTTCTTTGCATTTTGTTGCATAGTGTCCATACCATCCACAATTGAAACATTTGATAGATATTAGATCTATGGGTATTCTGGAACCTCTATTTCTTCTGCCATAATTTGCTTCTTCATCATTGGATAACTCACTACTCGATTCTATCTTCTTTTCATTTTTCTTTTTATCTACTTTGAAAGAAACTTCTTTCGGAGGGATATGATCTTTTGTTCTTATCTCAAAAGTAGTAAGCATGCCAAGCAAAGAATTCATTGTCAAAGAATCACTATCAATTGATGTTTCTATAGTAGAAACATTTTCACTATATCTTTTTCGAAGAGCCATCAAAATCTTATCACAAGCATCAGATTCATCAACCTTCATTCAAAGACCTTTCATCTCATGTACAAGTTCATCAACCTTGTTGACATAGTCATGAATGTTTTCATCATCCCTCATTCTTCGGTTCTCAAATTCTCATTTGATATTTTTGATCTTAGTAATTCTAACTTCTTTAACAATTCTCCTTATATTAACAATTCTAGTTAACATATTCTAAAAAACATATGCATAGTTGTCCTTCATATATATCATTAGTACTCTATACCATAATGGATATTCTCAATAATATATACAAACATAATGGTAAATATTTTTCGTAGTACTTTTTTTATAAATTGTCTTATAGGATTAACTACACTTTCAATCAAATATCATTCTCCTGGATCACACCAAGAAATTTTAGTTTTTTGTGATCACACATTTTTAGCTAATATGATTATAATTAAATCTAATAGGAGATATTACCAGTAGACTTCATCAACTTTCTCACATGGTGCATGATCTTCGAAAGGTCAGGCAGCAAATAGTGATGAGCAATTTTAGGATTTTATTACTTCTATTTCTTTCTTAGAAGACACAATGGAAGACATGCCTAGATCTTCACCATATGATAGACTCTCCCAAATATAGCTATAGTATTTTTGTTGCTATTATATTATATTCTTATGTATATTTATATGTATTCTTATTGATGCTTTACTCCTTATCCACCTCATTTTTTTTTTTCTCTAGTGGGTAGTGTTAGAAAATGTATAATATCTAACTTTAAATAAATCTATTAATAGTCATTATATACTAATTGTATACCCTATAACATAGATCCATATTCATTATTATTTATATATTATATTTACACAAAAAAGAATCACTTGACAAACACATGCATGCTACAAAAAACTCTACAAATTTAGAGCAATCTCATTCTTAGTCATAAATATGTATTACAAATATATCAACATATCAAAAAAAAAACATAAACCCTAATGACTTGATATTTGAATAAAATAATAACACACTTACAAAAGTGCACCACAAATGATGAGAAGTATTTTGTAGAACCTTAGACATGACTTAAATGAAACATATTTATTAAAAAAATAATTTGAATTAAGTTTTTTTTGTAAAAAATTTTCATTCCTAATAATTTTAAATACTTAAAAAAATAATATCACAAAATAAATTTATTTTTAATAAAATTTTGTTCTTATTTTAATTATTAAGATTTAAATTTAAATGAAATAATTATAATATTATAATTAAATAAATTAAACTTTTATTTTTAATATAATTAATTTTTTTATAAGCCCAAATTATATTTAAAATAAAATATAAATAAAATTTAATTTTTTCTTGCCTTATTTTTATTTTTTTCTCTTATTTTAGACCATGGTTATGCACATTGGTATAGAATATTGATACATATTATTTTTATTCTCTTCTTTTATTCTAGATCATGGTTATGCATATTGGTATAGAATATTGATACAAATTGTCACATAGACCAATTCAAATTGTAACACAAACTCAAAGTTTTTGGTGAAAGGCATTTAGGTTAATAGGTTTTTATGTGGAGTTTGAATAAATTAATTTTTTGTTTGGTAAGTAATGTAAATTTATAAATTGTCTTACAACTATTTATAAAATAAGTAAATTTAATGATAAAGATTTAAAATTTTATATAAAAAAAAATTCAATCTTATAAATAGAGTTATATATCACACTTATTCTCATAACTAAAATATAGTTAAATAATCCCTATATATATATATATATATATATATATATATATATATATATATATATAAACAACATTTTCTATAAAAATATCAAATCATTTCATATAACCTATATCTATAAAAACTCATTTCCTCAAAAACCATTGGTGCTTGAAAAGCAAGTTTCAGATCTTTCTCCACATCTATTGTCAGTTGTCAATTTTAAATTGAAAGGTAAACTTATCTTTGAATATATATATATTTATACATAGAAGAATTGGTAATGCGGTTGGATGTTGCTTCTATAAACCCTACACTGCTGAGTAAAAGTTGAAGGACCCGGATCCTGTAAGGTATCTAATTGAAACAACCAACTACAAACACTAAACTGCTATCATCCAACCTACCTAATATACTATAAAATATGTAGAGGAAAGTGATGGGCAATAGGAACTTCATCATCAAATTATTACGAGCTTTTTCGTGTTGCATGTGATTAGACGTTAATGGAAAGGGAGGGGCCACAAACAATGTGTTATTCTAGATACTGAAGACCTCATTCAGGTAAAGATCCAGAAAACCATCATAAGCCCTAACCCACCTTCCAAGATTTTCCACACCACCTACCAAGAATGAGAAAATATGAGCACAGACAAACAAATTCAGCCTAACCCGCCTTCCAAGATTTTTCACTCCTACCATGAATGAGAAAATATGAGCACAGACAAACAAATTCAGCCAAACTAAAAGCGAGTGTTGGAAAGGTGACTGAAAATCTACAATGTACCTCTTTTTGAAAGCATTCCACGTATGTGGATAAGTGCATTCCAAGGGATAAGACGTAACACAAACGGCCTTGACCCACCCTCCAAGATTCTCCACATTGTAGACTTGTTTACTCATCCTCACGCATACGCTACGGTGTTTTCCTTCTTAAGTTGTGTTTACATTGACTTGTTTACTTTCATTTTTATATATGTCATACTTATATGCAAAATATTGACAAGCAAGAGTGATTTATCAACAAAGTCTTCAGATAATTTTTACCGTTTTAGTAAACTAGGGTTAAACTCTAAACTCTTACTTTGAAAGTCCATCGTCGGCTTATTGAGAATTTTAATGACTTTTATATAACATAAATAAACAACCAACCACATTTTGGAAGATAGTGTACATACAAATTTGTTCATCATTTATCAAAGAATGAAACATTAAAAACTAAAAAATATTACACATTTTACACAAATGGTTTGCTTGTATATTGTTGAAGAATTTTTAAAAACATAATAAATATGTTAAACACATAAGCTCACTAGAATTAATATTATTTATAGATAATATTAATTAAAATAATATTTTTAGTAATATTATACATCTCTTTATAATTATAATTAAAAAAATATTTAGTAAATTATTTATTAATAAAAAATATTTGTTTAATTTATAAAACGAAATATTTTTATAGCATCCCAAAGTGGGAGAAAAGGTAAAATTATATATATTTAAAGAACTAGTTTGAATTATAAATCCATGTCAATATGCTTTTAACATTCTCTCTTAATCATCACATGGAGTAACCAGTTTGCATCATTTTCTTCAATATATAATCATCAAATTGCTTCAATCATAACATAATTTACATGAAAACCACCTTTTAAAAATTCATTCCATTTCACATAATAAACATGAAGGTGTCTCCTTGTTCCCACTTACTACATCTAAGGTAAATGAGAGTTCTCTTATTCCACTCCCACATGGAACATATGTTGACCATAAGATTCATCCCTATATAATTTAATTATAATTTCTTTAAAAATTACTTATAGAGGACCAAAATAGTGACCCTAGTTCATTTTTCTTTCAATTATAACAAAGTGCATGAACTATAAAAAGCCAATGCCAATAAAAAAACATTATTCTTTCTATTGTTTTTCTCTAATTATCTTATTTCATACTAGTATCTTCATAAATTTTATGAAACATTGATTTCCAAGAAAATCCCCTTGGTTGAGTCATACAACTATTAGGAGACATGTTTCACACTTATTGACCATCACCTATACCTCCATAACATTACCATAGATATAAAATATCAAACATATAGGTTAATTAGCAACAATATAATATTTTTGTGATCTAAGATACCCCTTAAAGTATTGTTGGACATACAAGACATCCCATAAGTTACTTGAAATCATCATACAAGGATGTAAGTCAAAATTCAATGTCAAGTAATAGATATTCACACGTGATACAATGTCAAGTTTATCAATAAATTTGGGAATAAATAGAAAACACATTACCCAACAAAGAAAAATAAACATCATATAATCATAACATGATATTGAAAGGTTCCCTTAAATATCAAATAATTATAATAAAAAATAAAGTATTTTCTTCAACCAATGAAAAAATGGTTGAACTTGAGAAGGTTTTAATACCCAAATTTCAAGTGACCTTATGTCATGGTTAGAGAATAGAACATAAGGTTAATTATTATAATATTATAATATAAGGGTTTATGGCCCATAATAAAACAAATAAATGAATAGAGTAGAATGAAAGACTAAATTGTAGTTTATCACCAAATATTTGAATAATTATTACAAATATTTTTTGACAATTATATATTTGTTAGTTAGAAATATTTAAAGTTAGACATCCACAATGGAAGTCTACATTTTTAAATACTTAACTCATTTAATTTGATCCCATAAAGTTCTTACAATAAAATCTTTATTTTGGTTGTCTCTATAGACAAGGATTTTTGCATTCATAGTACTAGGATAGTACAAGGATTTTTGCACCTTTTTATTCAATTTGAAACTGCATTACAGTAATGCAGAAAAAACCTGCAAATTACTGTTCTGCTACAAAGAAACTTCACTCTATGCTAATTTCGGTATTCTATTGCCTATCTATCTATATGCTCAACAATCTAGGATCTTTCTTATTTATAATATAATGTTGATATGCTTGGTTACTGATTTGTAGGGATTTACAACTGATTGTATAAATGTTTCCTAGAATGCAGGAATTTGCTTTATCAAAACTTTATCCATTCATCCTTGTTGGGCTACATTTGTTGAGGAAATCACATTAAGATGAGTTGGGACAACCTCCTGGTCAATTGCCAATAATTTCCTCCATTGATTTATCGCTTTTTGACCACTTTCAGTTGTTCCTACACTATTCCCTATTCCTGCACCACTTATTCCTGTGCTACTCTGGAATAACAGGCAGGTGGCAATTCGTTGCTTATCTACGCTCCAAACGCATAGGCAAGAAGTTGTTGACTATTTGGATTGTTTTCCCTTATCTTGTACACCCTTTTGCATTGGTGGCACATGCTAGAGTGATTGATTCCAAGCCGTACTGTATATGTATAGCTGGCTAGAATTTGCATGACTGTGTCCTGTATTTACTAGATTTCTTGTATTTTAGCCTTTTGACTTGTTGCTTCCATTTGCATCATGCGGTAGTGTTGTCAGGTGGAGAAAGAGTCATGCCTATTCTGCCTCAACTATTTCCAAGCATTTACCTCTTCTTTATTTGACAAATTCTATGCCTTCCTTCAAAGTGAAAGGTGGCTGAAATTTGTATGGACTGTGACCTACTGTTTCTAGCTGCCAAAACATACCCAAATGCCCTTTTGGAGTGCTCATAACTTGTTCATCGTAACTCCATTTTTTACCAAATTATGTCCATGTGTTCTTGGTTATATGAACAACATTGGGTTTAATTTTCAACTCTTAATTCCTCAGGAATTACTCCCTGCACCGTTGTCAAGTTGGCCTTTAACACAGATTTTTACCAGCATTTCTAGTTGTCAAAAAGTGTGAAACTACCATTTTGCAGGCCCCATAAATTCCAAGTTACTTGTCCATATGCCTTAAAATTTCGGTCATGTTTTCTCTATATTATGAAGTACCATTGGTATGAATTTGGTACCTTAACTCACTCTGGATCATTCCCAGTAGATCCGCCAATGTTCCCAATGTTCCCAGTGGATCATAAATTTTTATCTATAGCTCGGACTGACTTGCTTCAAAAAGCAAAGTTGTAGTTCTTGATGAGAGGAATCTATTCATGCCATCAGAATGTAATTGCAATACATGTTTTATTTACTACCTAATCAACTAAAACAGTGCATAAAATGCTGAAAACTGTCAAAACAGAGGTATAATGTTCCAAACATAAAATCATGCAAACATGTAACAAATAACATATTCTAATCACTATTTGGCACTTTAACTTTGTCATATTTAATATTATAACAATTTTTAATATTATAGCAATTCTTCGGATGTGGTGTTTATTCAGGAGACTAAATTGGCTATTGATAGTATGTTCAATATTACTCCCAAGTTGTGGAGAAGGGGGTAATGCTAGTGTATTGGTGCATGTAGATATGTTGGTTGCATCACTTGTTTATAGGATCCGGTTAAGATATACCCTCTTACTTGGATTTCTAGCAGATGGTCTATTTCAATGGTCGGGCATGATAATGAATCTGGTGAAACCATCCTACTTACAAATTTGTATGCTCCTATTGATTACAATGGTAAAGTGAATTTATGGGAGCACATTTGCTTTGTGAGAAGTTTGGTTCCCCTGTACCCATAGATTTTGGCTGGAGACTTCAACTCTATCACTTTTCTAGAGGAGAAATGTGGTGGGGTGGACCATCTCGAGCCTTTTTCTTCTATATTCAGTGCTCATATCTAGGCCCTAAACTTGGTTGACATCAAGCTAGATAATGGGATATTTACTTAGCACAATAGAATATGTGGGGAAGCTTCCATCTTAGAGAGACTGGATAGGTTTTTGATATCTAGTTATTGAATGGGTAATAACAGAAGTGCTAGTTCTATGATTCTTGAGGGTAGGGGATTGGCCTATCAAACTCTCTACTTTGGAGTAAGGGCTAAAAAACAATCCCTCCTTTAAGTTTCAACTTATGTGGCTTCGTGATCCTAAGCTTCATGATTTCATGCGAGGCTGGTGGACCACTGGAAAACCTCCTCATGGCACCGCTATGTATTCCTTTATGAAGTGACTACAATTTGTAAAACGTAAATTGAAGAGATGGAATAGCCTGAATTTTGGGAACCTTTCCTTGGCTAAGTTGGCATCTCTTAGGAGGATGGAAGAAACTTCAAGGAATATTAGAGATTAGGGATTCACAAAGGAGCTTCTTATTGAGGAATCTAAGGTTGCGAAAGACCTTGCTAAATGGGAACTGAGAGAAGAATTTTTTTGGAAACAAAAAGCTCGAGTAGATTGGTTTCAGGAAGGGGATATTTTAGAAGAGACTAAGAGGTATTTCTCCTCTCTCTTCAAGGAGGACTTCCTATTAGATGATGAGAATGAAAAGCTTATTCTAAAATATATTCTGGCGATTGTTTCTAGAGAGATGAATGAGCAATTGATGGGTCCAATTTCCCTTGAGGAGTTGTAAAATATTGTATTCAATATGAAAAAAGGAAAATCCCCAGGCCCAGATGGATTCTCGATTGAGTTTTATCAATATTTTTGGGATTTAATCAAATTTGATCTTTTGGAGGTTGTCCATGAGTCCCAAAAGAACAAACAGATGCTAAGGGCCCTAAATGCTACCTTTGTGGTGCTTATACCCACAAAAGAGCAAACAAATTCCTTGGATATGTTTAGGCCTATTACTTTCTGCAATGTTGTGTATAAGATCATCACAAAAATTATTGCTGAGAGGCAGAATATATGGTTGAGCAAAATCATCTCTAAGGAGCAAGGAGGGTTTGTTGTTGGTCGACAAATATTGGATGGGGTTGTTATTGCTATAGGATCTATTCACTCGATGGAAACTTCTAAGGATAAAACTATGTTTAATAAGTTGGACATGGCCAAAGCCTATGATCGAGTCAGATGGTACTTTCTTCAAAAATTTCTTGCTACTTTTGGATTTGAGGAGGAATGTATTAGATGGGTGATGAGCTATGTTTCTTCTTCCTCATTCTTTGTTCTTGTTAAAAATGAGCCATCAAAGTTGTTTGAGGCCTCAAGGAGATTGAGGTAAGGAGATCCTTTATCTACTTATTTGTTTATCATTATGATGAAAGGGTTGGGAATATTTCTCAAGTCTCAAGTCATGCAGGGTCTCATTCAGGGGTGGAAGTGGGATAGTAGTTTGCCACCTCTTTCCCACTTCAATTTTTTGATGATACTGCTTTGTTGGGAGTTACCACTATCAAGGAAGCTGGCAATATTGGACAGTCTCTTGACATATATCTTGGTGCTTTTGGATAGTTTATTAATGAGGACAACTCTTCTATTTTCTTCTTTAATACTCCTCCTCTTATTCAAGCCAGTGATGAGGCCAGGAATTGCCTCATCCATGAACATTCTTTGATACATTTTAACTATTTGACTTGCCATTTTTACTATGATTTTATGTCAATTATGAAAAAAATGCATTATATAATGATGTTTGCAAATTCTAAAATAACAAAGTGCATACTCTGTTTTACTATTTTTACTGCAATTTCATCTATTTTTCAGTTAATTAATCAGTAGTATTATAGCAATTTAGACCTTGTTGAATATCTGATGCTTAGTAATATTGTGTTCCTTTGTTTAAACTAATTCAAATGGAAAAATATGCCAAGAATTTATCCACTGTAGCTGACTGTGTAGGAAAATAGATTGTAACTGTGATAGTTCCAGCTAGCTGTACATATATAGTAGGGCTTGAAATCAGTCACTCCAACACATGTCACCAATGTAGAAGGGTGTGCAAGAGAAAGGAACATTTAACATGTTACTCCCTACGCATTTGGAGCACAGATCAGCAGCAAATGGTCACCTTCTTGTTGTTCTAGAACAGTGTAGGAATAAGCAGCGCAGGAATAGGGAATAGCCCAGGAACAACTGAAAGTGGTCAAAAAGAGACAAATCAATGGAGGAAATTATTGGAAATTGACCAGGAGCTTGTCCCAGCTCATCTTAACATCATTTCTTCAATAAATACAGCCCAACAATGATGAATGGATAAATTTTTGACAAAACAAATTTTTGCATTCTAAGAAATAGTTATGCAATCAGTTGTAAATCCCTACAAAGTAGTAACCAACCATATCAGCATTATATTAAAAATAATAAAGCTCATAGATGGTTGAGCATATAAATATATAGGCAATAGAATACTGAAATTAGCATAGAGTGAAGTTTCTTTGTAGCAGAACAGTAATTTGAAAGTTTTTCCTGTATTACTGTAATGCAGTTTCAGATTGAATAAAAAGGTGCAATATTCAGATATCAATTGGCATTTTGAGGTTGATGATTAGCATCTAGATTTTCTTATTGTAACTTCTCACCTTCTTATGGTTCTGTAAGCAAGGGCCACTTACAAGCCCAGAGGAAGACAATGTCTGACAAAATTTCTTGCTGATTTCTTGCTACAACAGGTTAGCAGAATTCTTCGAGTTTTCTATTTCTTTAGTAGTTTTCAACACAGTTTTTGACAGCATTTTCTGCATTTCACAGAAATTTCTAGATGTTTTGTCATTTTGCAGTTTTGCAGTAATTGTTGATTTAGTTTTTACATTTCACAACAATTTCTAGATATTTAGTTATTTTACAGTTGTGTAGTAATTGTTGATTTGTTTTGCAGTAGTTAAAAATTATGTTTATAAATTCTCCAGTTGATTTACTTTCATGCAAGAGTGTGTGTGTTTTCAATTCTGTAATTTCATTTTTTGTCACTCTTAATTTAGCAACATTTCATTTTTTGTCATTTTCAAATTCTACAATTTCATTTCCTGCAATGTTATTTATGCAAAGGTAAATAGGAGTTAATTTCAATTCTTAGGAGCTAGAGGTCACAACAAAAACCCCCAAGTGCTAACTGATCCATCAATAAAAACCTGTTCTTGGATAAACTGAACCTGCAAATGTGATACTTCCTATCGTATACAGCCTTTGGACACCACCCTAGACTGATATATAATTACTAAATGATGAATGATCAACGAACCTCATCATTTTTGGTGTTGTTGTCGGGGAAAAAATGGTGTTGTTAGGAAAAGTGACATAGGTCAAGAATTATGTTACAATTTTTGAAATATTGTATTTTAGTTTATTTACTGAATAGGCATGAATGCATAGGCCAAGATATGAAAGAAGGAGGTTTATCAAAACTAGTTCTAAACCAACAAGGCATTCTTCACGATCAGATGAAGAATTGCCAGAGCAAGAAATACCTTCTTCACCAACTGAAGCGTTGGACAGATTAGAACAAGAACTTTTGGTAGCACTTTCTGCTAAACATTCCCCTAAGACTGAACCATCCACATCAAACTCAAGAAAGAAAATAACTATGGCAGCACCACCACCACCACCAGGCGGGTATGTTGATGATCCTCCTAGGAATTTTGAATATCCCATACAGTTGGATCCAGCTCTAGATGCTCCCATGAAAACTATTTCTCCATCCAAATTGCCAATTTTTAGGGAACTGTTTCAGAAGATCTTGATCAATTTTTGTTTGAATTCAAAGTGTTATGTCAGACTTATGACTACATAAATGATAATCAAAAATTGAAATTATTTCCTTCAATGCTTAAGGATGCTGCTCTCTAATGGTTTATGAGTAATCTTGAACCCAATTCAATCCGTACTTGGGATGACATGGAGACTGCATTATTACATAAATATTAGGATTACTATAGAGTATGAAAAAAAAAATATGAGTTGTTTCGGATCAAGCAAGAAGAAGATGAGAGTTTAGAGGATTATCTTGATCACTTTGCCTTTGTCCAAAAGAGATGTGGTCCTGTAGAACTTGATTTCTTAAAGCCTATCTTATTAAGAGGATTGTAGGATGAATCTAGGGAAGTGTTAGATTTAATGGGAAAAGGAGACATAGATCAACTTGACCTTGAAGATATTGTGGAGTTATGTAGAAATTATTCCCACACTCACCAACGAAGAAAGAAACAAAATTTTGGCAATAATGACATAAAGGAGTTGATGGAGGAAATGGCTAATTTAAAAACTGATATCGTTGTTCAATTTAATTCTGTATTAGGTGAGAGAAACACAAAACCCAATTCTACACCACCTTTGGTAATTTATTGCCCGAGATGTAGGAATAAGCATGGTTTGTAGGATTGCCCTTTAAATAAAACCTCCATTTGTGGAATTTGTTCCAAGGAACATTCAATAGATAGATGTCATTTGTTGCCTCATCTAAAATATGTTTTAGGCACCCAAACATAAGAACTTAATGTTATTGGGTAAATATCTGGTGGTGGCTATACACAATATCCCAATGCTCCTCGGTTTCCAAACTAGGGATAATATCCTTGGAATATGAATATGCCATGGGGACATGCAGAAGTCCCTACACAACCTTGGAACCAACCTTAGATAGCTCCTCCATATTGGTCACATCCTAGGTGGATGAACCCACCTTGGAATATAATTCATCCACAGTGGACACAGCAAGGACAAATATGGGGATAGCAATATCCACCATATCAAGGACAACAAAGGTATCAAGGGTAAAATCAAAACTTGTTGCTAGATCCTAATCCAAATTTTTAGGGAAGAAAACAACATCAACAAATGCAACCAGTGAAACAACCTCACTCCCAGCTCAGCCTGTGACTAATCCAAATAATACCAGACAAACATCCCCTATTTATGAGGTTGATTCTGAAGACTCTACTGCAGTTCATGTACTTGACTATAGTAACATCCAGCTGCATTCAGGGAAGGTTTTACCTAAACTTGTTCCGCCCACCATTGAAGAAATAAGTGAGAAACAATAACCTCCAAATGAGGATATAGTGCAAAAAAAACAAAAAGAAGAAGTAACAGAAAAAGTATAGGAATATTCTCCAGTAGCATTACCATACCCTAAAAGGTTTGATCATATTGATACTGCCCCTGAATCAGAATTAGTGACAAAACTTAAAAAGATGTCAATTTCTCTCCCTTTGTTGCAGGCAATAAGGGATGTGCCTTCAATCAAAAATACTATTAAGGAGTTATGTATCAAGAAATCTGGTAAAAAGAAGGCCTTTCCTAAAACCGTTCAGGTAGAAGGAAAATTAGTTGATTTATTGTCTAGTAAACTAGTTCCTCCCAAATATAGTGACCTCGATAGTCCAATAGTTACAATTACTATTGGATTAATGCAAATTCCTAATGTGCTAATTGATCTTGGAGTTGCAATTAATGTTATGACTAAGGACACAATGTAAATTCCTAATGACATCTATCTCAGTCCTACCACAAAGGAACATTGTGGAATTGGATAGTCCAATAGTTACAATTACTATTGGATTAATGCAAATTCCTAATGTGCTAATTGATCTTGGAGCTGCAATTAATGTTATGACTAAGGACACAATGTAAAAATTGTAGCTCAAGAATCTCAGTCCTACCACCACATTTTTGGAAATGGCAGATAGGTCAGTTGCTAAACCTAAAGGTATCCTAGAAGATGTAGCCATTGAAGTGTCTTCTTGGGAATATCCTATTGACTTATTAGTGTTGTAGCCTAGAAATTCAGTCAATGGATACCCTATCATTCTAGGACGACCTTGGTTGGCTACTGCAGCTGCTTTTATAGACTACAGGTCAGGGGAAATGACCATTTCTAATGGTGTTGACCTGAAGAAAATTTATTTGTATCCACTAGCTCAACCTTCAACTAAATTTTTTGGACAAATTTGGTATCCTGAATCTGATGAAGAACAAGAAACCATTGCCACTTTGGCTACATTTGTAGTAAAAGAACATATTGAGTAAATCACTACACCTAAAAGAGAAATATTCAAGAATGAAATTGTCCTCATTGAAACATTACAATTGGAAGGACTAACTGATGATCAAATTCTTGTTCATCGATTGTTGTGGCAAGAGGAGGAACAACATTTAGAACCTCTATCATCCATGCCTAATCAAGAAAGATCATTCATTCTACCACATGGATGGCATCATCATCTCCTTAATACCTTCAAATATCCTCTGATTCCACCAGGTATCATTTCTTAGATAGATTCTAGAGTATTTCATACTTTATAGCCACATCATTGTCCATTAAATGCATTAATCAGTAACTATGAAGCATCTAGTTCTATCTATCCAAGGATCAAACAAATTGAAATCTAGCCAAGTAAATTTTTGAACATTAATAGCTAGCTAACTGAGGACCAAGAAACCAAATTGTTTGTAATCTTACAATACCATGTTCAAGATTTTGCATGGAACTATAAAGACATGATAGGCATTCATCCTGATGTATGTACACATAGGATATACACAGAAGACATAAAACCAGTAATGCAACCTCAAAGACATTTGAATCCTGCTCTAAAGGAAATTGTTAAAGAAGAAATTGAAAAACTCTTAGATGTTGGATTCATTTATCCAATTTTAGACAGTAAGTGGGTTTCACCACTGGTCATTGCTCCATAGAAAAATGGTAAAATGAGAGTATGTGTGGATTATAGGGAGTTAAATAAGGCCACACATAAGGATCATTTCCCATTACCATTCATAGACCAAGTATTGGATACCCTTGCTGGAAAGAAATTTTTATGTTTTCTTGATGGTTTCAGTGGGTATAACCAGATATAAGTTGCACCAAAAGATCAAGAAAAGACTACCTTTACATGTCCTTGGGGAACCTTTGCTTACAGGGTTTTACCATTTGGTTTATGTAATGCTCCAACAACATTTTAGAGAGCTGTTTTAGCAATTTTTTCTGATTTAACCAATGAAAGTGTTGAAATTTATATGGATGATTTCATGGTATTTGGAAATAGTTTTGAATATGCATTAGAATAGCTTGAAAAAGTACTGATTCACTGTGAAACATACCACCTCTCTCTAAATCCTAAGAAATGCTTCTTAATGATGGAGGAAGAAATTATTCTTGGACATCATATCTCTTCTTATGGAATCAAGGTTGATCCTAAGAAGGTTGAAGTCATCAAAAACCTCCCTCCTCCACAAACTCAAACTGATGTATGCAGTTTCTTAGGGTACATTGGTTTTTATCGTAGATTCATTGCTAACTTTAGTACCATAGCAAATCCTATGTTTGCCTTACTCATGAAGGATTCTAAATTTGTTTGGTCTTCTGAATGTCAAAATTCTTTTGAAGACTTAAAGGAAAAGTTAACCACTCCACCTGTACTAAGAGGTCCTAATTGGGAGTTACATTTTCATATTCAAACTGATGCTTCTAATACTGCTATTGGAGCTGTGTTAGGAGAGATTGAAAATGGAGAACATTATGCTATTTATTATATCAGTAAAAACTTGACAGGAGCTAAGAAAAACTACACTACCATTGAAAAATAATTCTTGGTTGTAATCTATGCTATTAAAATTTTTTGACACTATATCACAGGGTACCAAGTATTCATCCATACGGATCATACTGTAATCAAATATTTGATGAATAAACCATTGGTTAGTGCAAGAATTATTCGTTGGTTGATTATGTTTCAGGAATTTGATGTTACCATAGTAAGCAAGCCCAGGAAATCTGATGTAGTCACAAATGTCTTGTCAAGAATACCAAATGTAGATATAGGAGAAGTGGTGGAAGATACATTTATAGATGAAAAGTTGTTTTTTGTCTCTGTACAATCTCCATGGTTTGCAGACATAGCTAATTACTCAGCTACAGGGAAGATTCCTATTCACTTTACCCCTAAACAAAAGAAACAGTTAATCAAGCAAAGTGCTTATTTTCAATGGATAAAGGGATTACTGTTTAAATGCAGTCCTGATCATGTTTTACGTAGGTGTATCCATCAGGATGAAGTATATAATGTCCTACAAGCATGCCATGATGAACCATCAGGAGGGCATTATTCATTCAAAAGCATTATTTGCAAAATCTTGGGAACCGGGTACTATTGGCCATCTTTGCATAAAGATGTAAAAAGGTACATTAGACATTGTGATGCCTGCCAATGAATGGGAAAACCTACCTTTACTAATGAAATGCCATTACAACCTCAAATAGGAACATAACCATTTGAAATATGGGGTTTAGATTTCATAGGACCCATTAATCCTCCTTCCCAAGGTAAAGTGCATATCTTGGTATGTACTGATTATGTTACCAAATGGGTAGAAGCTCATGCCTTTAAGCATGCTAGAGAAGACAAAGTCACTGATTTTTTGTATTCACAAACTTTTTTGCATTTTGGAGCCCCACAATCCATCACCGCAGATCAAGGACCCCAATTTACTTCCAAAATTATTGAAGCCTTCACTCCCCTCTATCAATTCAAACACAGAAAATCCTCACCTTATCATCCACAAGCCAATGGCCAAGTTGAAGTGACCAATAGGGAATTAGTGATGAGGATTGATGTTTGATCTTTCATATGACCCCTCTAATAGTTCCTAGCTAGGTTTGCATAGTTTATTTCTTGCAAATTAATAATTGTAAGTGAGTCTCCTTCTCACATGCACTTGTGGGCACTAGTTATCTTCTAGTTGTCATTTAGAGTGTTAGTTAGTAAGTGTGAACTCAAAGTAGGAAGTGTGTACTTCAAGATAGCTAAAATGGATCTTCTAGTTAGCATTATTCCTTTTCTCTTAACTTAGAAGTTACGTGCATTCTCCCTTGCACTTTTGTAGCTTATGGTTAAGCATATTGGATCAAATCCATGATTTGATGGGTTTGGTTATGTATTTTGGGCCATTAGTGCCTATAAATTGAATTGTAAATAATAGAACACTTAGTTGGATTTTCAATCCTTTTCATTGGTATCGAGCCTAGTTCATGTTTGCACTAGGGCTTGTGAGGTGAGAGGATAGGAGATAATTTTGTTATGAGAAATTCTTTCTCATTGAGGACTCGGTTTAAGCTCAAGGGGAGCTTGAAAACCATTCGTAGAAGGAAGTTCCTTCGACGACAAACTCCTCGTTCCAACTTTTTGCTTATGCTCAAGAGGTATAGGAAAAGTTTGCCTCAGAGTTCTTCCTATTGTGATCCTTGGAAGGGATTGGATCGTAGCTACGGTCCAATTAGGATTAGGGAGCCATTTAACCCTACTTCCCCCCCATTTTTGAGTATTGAAGAGCTCCAGGAGGTCATCAAAACTAGGTCGTGTGTCGACTTAGGTCTGGTTGCCTTTCAAACGCTGGTCGTGTGTCGACTGGATCTTGAAAGGAGAGCTACTGAAGGGATCTGGTTGCTCGTATTTTTATAGTTTAAGTTTTTCAATGCTTTTGAATTAACCCTCCTGGTTAATTTTTAAAATTTCCTTGTTTGTATTAGAAAAGCTTAAATTTTCATTAATATATTATTTTCTTAATATATTAATTTGAAGCATATTGTAAAAAATAAATATATATATATTGTAATTTTTTTGGCAGCCGAAGGCCTTGGATCAGGCTTCGACTGCATTCGGTAGCACCGGCCAGGCCTCGGCTGTGTTCGACAGCGCAGATGCCTTTTCGGTAGCACACGACACGGTCGTTCGCCATTGCCACCGGCCTCACTATCCGACGTGACAGATGACAGTGACTGTTGCCATCGCTGTTCGCTGATAGCGCCAGGTGGGTGTACCGCCTTGGCGTCAGGCCAGCCACCTGACACTGCTATCAGTTCTGATAGTGTCAGGTGAGCGTCCTACAGCCTGGGTTGACCGCTGATAGAGCCAGTGCGGTCTTCGCATTGGCACGTCAGTCCCATTCGTTAAGCACTTTGGGCCTGACGTTGTTGTCAACCTCGTAGTTAGGCCTTTCGGTCTGACTACGCAGTCAGGCAACCGCATCAATAGGCGGGACAACGACCTACTACCATGTCTACGATCGGCGAGATTTTGCCAGGCCTGCCATGGTCGAGAGTTTACTCGCTCGTTAGGCCTACTACTGTCAGACTGGCTTCACGGCTGTCACTTGCATAGGCGTGCAGTCTGCACTCTGCACGTAGGGTTTTGACTTTGGTGCAGTAAGGGCAAACGAGGAATTGCCTCAGGAACTGTTTTCTATTTTTTGCACATTGCCTCGAGAACTGTGCCATGCAAAATTTGTTTTTTGCACCTCGAGAACCATGCAACTGAAGACTTCAAACTTTCATGCAGGGTAAGTGAAGTTCAATTCCAGTTAAGGCAGCCAAATCAAGGGTAATTTATTGTAATTTTTAATTTTTACTATTCTAAAGGTTGCATGTTAAATTTTGTTTTTATTAATTTAATTTTTAATAACTTGATTAAATTCATTAATCTTTGATTAATTGAAATTTAATTTTTAATTGAGTTATTTTTAAATTAATAAATTCTAAATTGCACCTTAGGTTAGTTTAAAATTTCAAAATTTTGAGCCTTAGGAGTAAATTTTCAAAATTCAGAGGCACTCCATTGTAACAAGGAAAATTTTCATTTTCTTTCCTTGATTTAGTGCTTTCTCATTTTTTTACTCCTGGCTTATACCCGGTTGAATATGGCTTCTGACTTGGCTGCCCAAGTGGCAGAACTTGCCCATGTTGTAAATGCTTTAGCAGATAAAGCTAATGATACTACCATGGCAGAAGTCCTTGGCAATCTTGCCATGAAGGTAAATGACATTTCTGTGCATAATGCTTCAACTTCTGCTCATGATTCTCGTCTAAGAGTTCGTTGTGAAGTTCCATTTTATGATGGATCCAGGAACCCTGATGTCTTGAATAGTTGGATTCTTGACATGAGTTCTTGGTTTTCTTACTCTCAACTTTCAGATGAAGATGTGGTTCCTTATGCTAAGCTAAAACTTTCTGGTTTAGCTAAAGTACTTGTTGAACGAAAAAGAGGTCATGATGAACTCACCTCATGGGATGAGCTTGTAGATTGTCTTAAGACCAATTTTTATCCTTCCAATTATTCTAAGGAATTGGTCATTAAATGGTTTCATTTTCGACAAGGTACTAATATGACTGTACAGGAATATATTTTTCAGTTCAACAGGTTCAGGATACTTGTGAATGTGGAGGATGATGTTCCAGCTTTGATTATCAAATTTCAAAGTGGCTTGTTAGAGCACTTGTACAGAGAAATTATGTTTGTTTCTATGGAAACTTTGGATTCAGTTTTCAACCAGGCGCAACTTGCGGAGGACAAGTTCAAAGCGCACTCGCAGGCATTCCGCTTACCTGCTCCTCAAGTGGTTGCAAACTCATCAAAAGGGAATAATTCTTTCTCACAAAAGAAGAATTTTGCTCAAAAGAAGAATGTTTCTTCTCCATCTCCTTCTTCTCCTTCCCCTTCCGCTTCTACTCCTTCTTCTTCTTCTTCTTCTAAACCTTCTTCTTCTTCTAAAAAGTTTTGTAACTATTGTAAGAAGAAGGGTCATGAAAAAGCTGATTGTTTTAAGCTTAAAAAGAAGAGTTTAGTCATTACTACTCAAGAGGAGGATGCTCCCAAAGGTCCCCTTGAGTCAGTAGGAGAGAGTAGAGTATACACGGAATTACGAGGTAAGCTCAATGAAGTTACCTTGGTAAATGTAAGTTCATCGGAGGGCGCTCGTGATGCTTTGTTCATCACTCGAGCTCATTTGCTCCATAATTTTGCAACAGATTGTATAGTGGATAATGGCTCGCAGAAAAATCTAATTGCGAGGTCCATTGTCGAGCGTTTGAAGTTACCTATGGAGCCTCATCCTCAACCTTATTCTTTGGGTTGGAAGGATAGTGGAAGAGGCTCAGAAATCACTCACACTTGCACATTAAAATTTGCACTTGGCCCACATTTCATAGATCAAGTCACTTGTGATGTGACTCCTATGGATTGTTGTGGGATTTTGCTTGGACAACCTTTTCGGTATGATAGGAGAGCTGTTTATGATGCTTTCAAAAGAACCTACACACTTCAAAAATATGGTAAGGTCTTTCTCATTAAAAGCACCAACACTCCTAACATCATTCTAAGTTCCAAGCAAACAAAAAGAGTAATTAAAAAAGGTGGTGATGTTGCTCTAATTTTCATTCGCTCTCAAAACACTTCTACATCCACATCCATTCCAAAGCAACACTCTTCAATGGATAAAATATTGCAAAGTTATTCACACATATTTCAGGAGCCAAAGTCTCTTCCTCCAATTCGCACAATTAATCACAACATTGAAATCATTCCTGGTTCTTCCCTTCCTAATGCTCCCATGTATAGACAATCTATTTTGCAAAATGAAGAAATAAAAAGGCAAATAGAAGATTTGTTGTCTAAGGGTTTCATTAAGGAAAGTACTTCTGCTTGTGCCTCACCTATTTTGTTGGTTCTTAAAAAAGATGGCACTTGGAGATTGTGCATTGATTTTCGTGCTTTGAACAGAATTTTTGTAAAGAATAGATATCCATTACCACGCATTGATGATTTATTAGATCAACTTCAAGGAGCTAAGTTCTTTTCAAAAATAGATCTCAAAAGTGGATATCATCAAGTGCGTATCCAAGCTGAGGATACATGGAAGACAACTTTTAAGACGAAGATGGGCCTCTTTGAATGGTTGGTCATGCCTTTTGGTCTTACTAATGCTCCTGCAACCTTCATGAGGTTGATGAATGATGTATTTCGTGATGTACTTGACAAATTTGTAATAATATATCTTGATGATATATTGATTTTCTCAAAAACTTGGGAGGAACACCTTAGGCATATCCAGCAAACCCTTGATCTTCTTGCGAAGAATCAATTATATGCCAATTCTTCCAAGTGTTCTTTTGGCAATACTTCAGTTTCTTACCTTGGCTATGTGATTAGTGAAAGTGGAATTCAGGTAGATCCCATAAAAGTTGATGTTTTACTTAAGTGGTCCCCTCCTACAACTCTCACTGAGTTAAGGAGTTTTCTAGGACTTGCGAATTTTTATCGCAAGTTCATTCCTCAATATTCCACCCTTGCAGCTCCATTGCATTATCTCACTAAGTCCAAAATTCCATTTCATTGGGAGAAAAGCCAAGAAGTTGCCTTTGAGAAACTCAAAAAGAAACTTTGTACAACACCTGTGTTAACTTTACCCGACCTCTCTCAACCTTTTGAGATTGAAACGGATGCCTCTAAAGTTGCCTTAGGAGCTGTGCTCAAACAGAATGGTCATCCAGTTGCTTATCATTCAAGAACTTTTTCTGTTGCTAAGTTGAACTATTCTACATATGACAAGGAGTTGTATGCATTAGTTCAAGCTATTAAGTATTGGAGACATTATCTTTTGGGAAAAGATACAGTAGTACACACTGATCATATGCCTCTCAAGTTTTTACAATCTCAAAGTAAAATTGAAGAATCAAGACATATGAAGTGGGCCTCTTACCTCCAACAATTTCACTTGGTGATCAAGTACAAAAAGGGGAAGAGTAATACTGTTGTTGATTGTTTGAGTAGGCCTCCAGCCGCTCTTGCCTTAACAGTTATGTCCACTTCACACTTGGGATTTCAGACTTGGCCTAATCAGTATTCACGGGATCCTGATTTTGGGAAAATATTTGAGCAAGTGAGTAAGCCTTCTTCTTCCAATTTGCGTCCTTTCCAAGATTTCTACATCAAAGAAGGACTTCTTTACAAATTGGACAAGGTTTGTGTTCCTTGTGAGCCTAGAGTGTCACTTCTTAAGGAAGCTCATTCTACACTTTATGGTGGTCACTTTGGGAAGCATAAAACACTTCATCATTTGCAAAGATTTTTCTATTGGCCTAAAATGCGGAGGGATGTGTTGAGATTTCTCAAACAGTGTGCAGTTTGTTGTCGCTCAAAACCAGCTAACAGGAAGTTTGGCTTAGGCATGCCTTTGCCCATTCCTTCCCATCCTTGGGAAAGCATTTCCATGGATTTGGTTAGTGGTTTTCCTATGACAGTGCGCCAACATGATTGTGTGTTCGTGGTGGTTGACAGATTCAATAAAATGGCTAAGTTTATTCCATGCCGCAAGACAAGTTCTGCAGCAGACTTAGCCCAATTTTTCTTTGACGGCATTTGGCGTTCCTTTGGTCTACCTACCAGCATTATCTCGGATCGTGATTCACGCTTTGTGGGTCACTTTTGGCATTCTTTGTGGAAAATTTTGGGAGTTTCCCTTAACTTTTCCATCGCCTATCATCCGCGATCCGATGGGCGGACTGAAGTGGTAAACCGTACCCTTGTTCAAAGTTTACGAATCTATCATCACGCTTCACCTACAAAGTGGGACTTGAGTCTCACTCATATTGAACATGCCTACAATAGGGCCCTACATTCTTCTACAGGTCATTCACCCTTTGAGGTTTGTATGGGATTTCAGCCCTTGGCACCTTATGAGTTACCTTTGTCTTTGCCTTCTCCTGTCACTTCACATCTTCAGAAGGAGCAAGACAAGGCACACTCATTTATTCAGCATTTGCACAATCTGCAATCAAAGGTGGTTGAGATTTTGCAAAAGACACAGTAGCAACAAAAAAAGGCCATGGATCGACATCGAATTCCTCATCCATTTCAGGTTGGTGACAAAGTTTGGTTGCATCTTGACAAGCGACATTTTTTTGATAAGACTCATAGTAAAATCAAACCGATTCGCTATGGGCCTTATACTATTCTTCAACAGGTGTCCGAGAATGCTTTTCGCCTTGATCTTCCCGCACACTTGGGAATTCATGACGTCGTCAATGTAGATCTTTTGAAGTTGTATTTTGACTCTACATTGGAGACAACACCAACTATCAGTCATCCTGTGGACGTGGTTCCTGATTCTCAGTTACCATTGGATTCTGATCAGATCTATGACACAAAGATTCGACAGACTCGCTAGGGGTCTACCACCTCATATCTTGTGGCTCGACGAGGACAGCTACCGCATCAGGCTCGTTGGATTTCTTTTCATCAGATGTCCCATGACTTTCCTACTCTTCTGAAAGCATTGGAGTCCAATGCTTCTATTGTGGGGAGGCATGATGAGGATTGATGTTTGATCTTTCATATGACCCCTCTAGTAGTTCCTAGCTAGGTTTGCATAGTTTATTTCTTGCAAATTAATAATTGTAAGTGAGTCTCCTTCTCACATGCACTTGTGGGCACTAGTTATCTTCTAGTTGTCATTTAGAGTGTTAGTTAGTAAGTGTGAACTCAAAGTAGGAAGTGTGTACTTCAAGATAGCTAAAATGGATCTTCTAGTTAGCATTATTCCTTTTCTCTTAACTTAGAAGTTACGTGCATTCTCCCTTGCACTTTTGTAGCTTATGGTTAAGCATATTGGATCAAATCCATGATTTGATGGGTTTGGTTATGTATTTTGGGCCATTAGTGCCTATAAATTGAATTGTAAATAATAGAACACTTAGTTGGATTTTCAATCCTTTTCAATTAGAATGAATTCTGACCAAAACCATAGTAGTCCATAAAATAAATTGGTTGGACAAGTTACCAGAAGCTATTTGGGCTTATAATACCACTTGGAAATCTACCTCTGGATTTACGCCCTATGAATTGGTTTATGGAAAAAAACCACTTTTGCCTATTGAGTTTGAATTACTAGATCTTCAAATTGCTTTGGAAGTAGGTATTGATCTGTCACAGGCACAAGAAGATCGTATTCTACAACTTGATGCATTGGATGAACTGTGCATGGATGCACTACATCAGACAGAGATAATCCAAGCATAGTGAAAGATATGACATGATAGTCACATAAAGCAGCAAAAATTTTAGCAAGGTGGTTGGTCCTTGTTGTTTGATTCACAATACAAGGATTTCCCTGGAAAGTTGTAGACCAAATGGCTTGGACCATACCAAATTGAGGAAGTGTTTGACAATGGAGCTGTTCGTCTTACACCTGTTGATGACTCACAACGCAAGTTGGTGGTGAATGGACATCGTCTTCGTATGTACCACAAACCATACAACAGGGAAGAATTTCTCAAGCAAGTGGAAAATTTGGATGTACACATTTGGGAATAAAACACTTCTTCCATACCAAATTCAGCAGATTGACACAAGATTTGATCAAAAAAAATAAAAATAAAAATAACAATTCGGGAAGTGAAAACCTCTTTGGGGCACTCTTGAGTTGGGTTTACATGAAAACCAGTGTTCTGACATGTTTACCTAGTTGGTTTCACTATCATTGTTTGGTCTTGTCTCATGACCATCATTTCGTCTATTTTTAGATTGCACCTACCTTAGTTCAAAGATTGATTAGCTGGAAATCTCAGCAAGAGCACCTTGAAATGTAGATAAAATGGTTATAACAGGTATGTGTCTTTTTCATTCTCTAAATAATGTAAATCATTAGTATATAGTGTATATATCTTTGATTAGTAGAAAAGCATATAAAAAGAGGGAATCAAAAATGAAAAGTCCTTGTTAGTAATGCCTCTGCCTAATTATACTCTAGAATGAACAAAACATAAGTGCGCTGAAATCAAAAAGGGAAGCGCAGGAATAAACTGTTTATATTCCAAAGCGCAGGAATGATCCATAAAGCGCAGGAATAAACTGTTTATATTCTAGAGCACAGGAATAAGTTTTTTATGTTTTAAGCACAGGAACGAGCTATGTATAAATGCTAAAATGATTTATTAAGCGTAGGAATAAATCACTAAGTGCAAGAATGAAATTATGTGTAAAATCTCTTTACGACACATGGCCTGTGGTGTGTTAATTGGTTTAGAAGGAAAGGACAAGTCTCTGACTCAAGGTGGCATGTGACAGCTAGCATTCATAACAAAAATGAGCAAAATTAAGGGTGGTAACTTCACCTGCATTGTCACGTCACCTACCCTGATTACTCTGCAAGTTTCAAAGTAGTTCTTGTGCTACTATAATTGTTCCTCCTACGGTGATTAAAACCCTAAATCAGACACACACTCGTATTTTCCACCAATTTATAGAAATTAAAAAATAGAAGGCAAGAAATTACACCATGGGGGAAAATAAAATCAGAGTCGAACCTGAAAATATTAGCTACCTATAAAGTGATCTTGCATCTCTGCAAATATTCACTGATGGAGGATTTCTGTTGTTCCTGCAAAAATTTGATGGTTATTCCGAGGGCTTGGTGGCAGAATTCACACGCACCTTCTACAACAATCGAGTGCACATTAACGAGATGACCATCTAGGTAACTCCTGAAATACTTACCCAAATCACTGAATTACCCCTTCAGGGTTTGTAGATTATAAAAACTAGGAGAAATATTTTAGTTGACCTAGTTAATCAGTTTAATGAAGAAGGGGATGGAGAAATTGAATTCTTGATGCATAGAAATGTTTGTAAGGGGGTAAAAAGACCTAGTTTACCATTACCTTGGAACGAAGTTGTAATGTGGGTTATGAGATACATCACTTGTGATGACCAATTTCCTATTGTATCTGGCCCACACCTTCGTATCCTCAACCATCTGTGCCATGGAGCAGTCAAACAAGAATTTAGGGTCAATATGCCCTTATATCTTTATCAAGAGTTAAAGGCTATGGCCCTAAAATACCAAGTAGGGAAGGGAATCCCTAAGCACCATGGGCTCATCAAACATATTTTCCAATATCACTTTAGGGGAAACCCTAGGAATTTTAACCGCTTCTTCACTCCTCGAGCAAAAACAAATGACTCTAACCCTGCATCAGGAGAAGAAGAAGCAGAGGAAGAATCTGAAGAGAACCCTAGTCTAGAACCCTCTAAAATCATAATCTCTCCTTCTCCAGACGGTACCCCATCTTCACGAACTAGGAAATCGCAAGCATCCACATCTGGTTCCTAGTTAAAAAGAAAAATGGTAACATTTGTAGATACTGTACAACCCAGCGGAGACATTGGGAGTTCAAGTGAACATGCACCTACTCTGGAATCAATAGAAGAACCTGTATCTGCTCCTGAATCAATAGCAACATCTGTAGTTGCTCCAGAACATCCAAAAACTACACCTTCTAAGAAGTATCCATGTTCTACAGGGTTAATAAGGTCTTCTAGACTTCAAAAAACTAAAACCCTGCCAAAAAAACTAACAGATATCATAGACCCAATCTGTTTATCAAGTGAATGAGAAGTTAGAATAGAAGATGCATAGGAACAAAATGTTGAAATAAAAATGACAGACACAGGGATACATAAAATGGAACTGGATACAACTATGGAATAAAATCCAATAAGCCCTGTATATCCATTAGTTGATTATACTGACTCTTATCCTGAGGAGCAGCTAAAATCTGATTCTAAACCAGCTGAGGATGATGTGCATGTTTTAGTGCATGTTGATTCTGAGCAGTATTTTAAGTCTGAATCTTAAGAGGAAATCGATATCCACACTCAATTGCATGCTGCAAAGACTGTTATTAAAACCCAGACCCATTAGATTAAGCAGGCTGAAGAGACCATAAAACAAAAGGATCAACAAATTTCTCTGCTTCAGCAGAAAATTCAAGATTTGTAGAACCAATTGTCTCAACTAGAATATCAATCTACAGAGTTACCAGAAGCATCACCTAATGAATGGGCACAGATCCTCTTGGATTTAGTTGAACAATCTGAAGCTAACATAGCACCTACACAAAGATCACCTATCAAAGAGGAAGCAGGAATAATAATATCTGATTATGTGATTCAACATGAGAGTCCATCAAGAATTCTACTGATAAATGATACTGCACTTCAGCAGGAAACACAGACACCTTTTGTGGAGGAACAAGAGGTTGCACCATAAGATCAGGTATCCACACTCTCTCCTCTCATTTCTATTACAACAAAAAAAGGAACACAAATAGATTTTCTAGTTGTAATACCAATTTTGGAAGTTGGTGTACAAGTAAATATAGTGGCACAAATGCAACCCATTGTAAGACCCCCAAACACAGTGCCTTTAACTAGGTACAATGAAGACCTAGCATATTGGATGACTCAGTGTCATTAGTTAGAGGGAAAGGTTGCCACTTTAAACTCTAAAACAACCAAATCAGTAGAGAAGGAAATAGATCTTAATAGGTTAAAAGCACAGGTTCAGGATGTCTACCAGATTGCAGAATATGCAATACAGTGCAGAAGACCACCTAGGTTTTATAGCCTCCTACTCAAGGAGAAATACCTTCACTGGTAAATCATGCAACTTGATTCTAAGCTACCTCATTAGTTGAACACTCCTGAAGAATTCATAGAGGCATTTATGCAGAGTCCAGTAGAGCAAAAAAACCTGTTATGTGAGTTATTTTTGCATAATTTTTTTTTGCCAATAGAAAGTATGTTTCTACCTCATATTTATATAGGTGACTTACAACTTAGAGCCTTCATGTCCACTCTGCAAAATCAGATCTATTGGGATACATAAAAGAAGTTAACTAAAGAATTGGAATTACAAGATGTTTTACTTATCAGACCTGCTCCCCTGAATCAAAGGGATTGTACAAATGTTCGTTATACCTTCATGTAGGATATCAGAATGAAACAACTCTATCTAAGGAACCTTCAAAAATGTATAACCCAGTTTTAGAATTTTTATGCAGATTTCTTTGATGATGTTGTAGTATCCTATAAAAATAGATGGGGTGAGTTATCTATCTCTCTACAGAAAAGAGAGCCAATTTCTCCCACTATTTTTTTGTGGTCGAGAAGAAGGGCAGAAGGCATTGTCCAAATTATCTCAGAAATCAAGGAGCTCTGAATAGGTCTGAGATATAGGATGCCCATAATTATCACTCATATCCCCTACTTCTTTTATACTGACCCACAACCTGATATGCACTTCCAACAATGGTTTCAGTCCATAAAAATAGTTAGTGGATTCTATAAAATTGGTTGTGCATTACTCAAATTTCATGAAAGATGTCTAGACTTGGATCTGTGTGTCGTTGTCGCTATACAAAATGCATGAGGGCATGCATTACCATAAGTTGGGGGGAAATGATGAGGCCAAGAATTGCCTAATCCATGAACACTCTTTGATACATTTTAACTATTTTACTTGCCCTTTTTACTATGATTTTATGTTAATTATGGAAAAAATGCATTATATAATGATGTTTGCAAATTCTGAAATGACAAAGTGCATATACTCTGTTTTACTATTTTTACTATAATTTCACCTGTTTTTCAGTTAATTAATTAGTAGTATTATAGCAATTCATACCTTTTTGAATATCTGATGCTTAGTAATATTGTGTTACTTTGTTTAAACTAATTCAAATGGAAAAAGACACCAAGAATTTGTCCACTGTAGCTGACTGTGTAAGAAAATAGGTTGTAACTATGACAGTTCCAGCCAGCTGTACATATACAGCAGGGATTGGAATCAGTTACTCCAGAACATGCCACCAATATAGAAGGGTGTGCAAGAGAAATTAAAAGTCAACACCTTACTCCCTACTCATTTGGAGCACAGATCAGTAGCAAATGGTCACCTGCCTGTTGTTTTGGAGCAATGCAGGAATAAGTGGCGCAGGAATAGGGAATAACGCAGGAACAACCGAAAGTGGTCAAAAAGTGAAAAATCAATGGAGAAAATTATTGGAAATTGACCAGGATGTTGTCCCAACTCATTTTAACGTGATTTCCTCAACAAATGCATCCCAACAATGATGAATGGATAAAATTTTGACAAAACAAATTTCTACATTCTAGGAAACAGTTATGCAATCAGTTGTAAATCCTTACAAAGCAGTAACTAACCATATCAGCATTATATTATAAATAATAAAGCTCCTATATGGTTGACCATATAGATAGATAGGAAATAGAATACCGAAATTAGCATAGAGTGAAGTTTCTTTGCAGCAAAACAGTAATTTGGAGGTTTTTCCTGCATTACTGTAATGTAGTTTTAGATTGAATAAAAAGGTGCAATCTTCAGATATCAATTGGCATTTTGAGGTTGATGATTAGCATCTAGATTTTATTAGTGTAACTTCTCACCTTCTTCTAGTTCTGGAAGCAAGGGCCACTTGCAGGGCCAGAGGAAGGTAATGTCTAACAAAATTTCTTGCTGATTTCTTGCTACAGTAGGTTAGTAGAATTCTACCAATTTGCCATTTCTTTAGTAGTTTTCAACATAGCTTTTCACAGCATTTTTTGCATTTCACAGAAATTTTTAGATGTTTTGTCATTTTGTAGTTTTGCAATAATTGTTGATTTAGTTTTTACGTTTCACAGCAATTTCCAGATATTTTGTTATTTTGCAGTTGTGCAGTAATTGTTGATTTGTTTTGCAGTAGTTAAAAATTATGTTTTTAAATTCTCCAATTGATTTAATTTCATGCAAGAGTGTGCGTGTTTTCAATTCTGCAATTTCCTTTTATGTCACTCTCAATTTAGCAACATTTCATTTTCTGTCATTTTTAGATTCTGCAATTTCATTTCTGCAAAGGTAAATAGGAGCTAATTTCAATTCTTAGGAGCTATAGGTCACAAAAAAACCCCCCAAGTGCTAAATGATCCATCAATAAAAACATGTTCTTGGATAAACTGAACCTGCAAATGTGATACTTCCTATCGTATACAACCTTTGGACACTACCCTGGACTGACATATAATTACTAAATGATGAATGACCAACGACCCTCATTAGCCAGGATTGCTCACATTCTAAGATTTCAAGTTGGGACTCTCCCCTTCATTTATCTTGGTATTCCAATTTCATCTCATCCTCTACCTAGATCTTCTTGGAAGTCTATGCTTGATAAGTTTAGAAGGAAGGTGAATCACTGGACTTTCATATGACTATCCACTGCATGTATATTGTTGCTTTTAAAATCCATTGTTCAAGCTTTACCCATTTATAGATGTTTTGTACAAATAGCTCCCTCTCACTTCATCAAGGACATTGATGCTTTTTCAATATAGTTTTTATGGTCTGGAAAACTTGATCAATCTAAATGGATTTTGGTTAGGTGGGATTCTATATGTAGGACGATGCAATAGGGAGGCCTTGGGTTGCGATAGACAACTCTTTTTGGGTAGGATTTGGCTGTAGAAATTTATTGGAGATGGTGTACCTCTCAAGATCATATTTTGGCTAAAATATTATCTTGTAAATACTTGAGAGGTATTTCTGAGGCTGAGATCCCTAGATTCATCTTAGTTGGGAAAGGTTTAGTTATCTGGGACACTTTGAAAAGAGGAGATAATTTAATCAAGCAGGGTTTGTTCTAGATTTGCAATCAGGGATAAAATGCTATTGTTTGGGAGGATTCTTGGGATGGCCACCCTCCTATATTGAATCAATATCTTAGGTTACATTCCCTAAGCATTTTTTTGTTGGAAGTAGGCTGGTCTCGTGTGGAAGACTTTAAAAAATCTACTATTTTAGAAATATGGAGATGTATAGGTGGAAAGATCCACAAGAATGGCCCTAGGGGGACTGTCCAAGGACACAAAGGTGCTTGCTTTTATTCTTATGGGAGGCCTTGTTCTTCATTGAGGGGTAAAGATATTCTGGCTTGGAACCCTGATCCTAATGGAACCTACTCGGTAGCCTATGGTTATCAGGTTCTTGATAAGCAAAAGTATGGGAGTCTTCCTGTCACTTGGTGGAAAAGGGTGTGAAACTAATTTGCTTGGCCAAAATGTAACTTCTTTCTCTGGTTGGTAGCTCGTAATAAATGCCTCACTTGGGATAATGTGAGGAAGAGGGGATTTCAGGGTCCCTATTATTGTGTCCTTTGTAGTAAGAATGAGGATGACTCTTCTCATTTATTTTTCCAATGCTCCTTTGCCAAATACATTTGGCACCATTGGTGGAGCGCTTGGAACCATCCATGTTTTCATGTGTTGTCCCTAGTGGATTTTTAGAGTAGTTTGGGCAGACCTTCAGCCAAGTCCCCCTTCCTTCGGGTGGCTTGGAATTTGGGTCATTCTTGCATCATCTGGAAAATTTGGCTTGAATGGAACTGATGCATATTTTAGGGCAGTTATTTGACTGTTCAACTGATCTGGCAAATGATCCTATATATGGTTTAGGAAACCATCCATAGCAAATGTTATGTGGATCCTCTTTTGGATTCTAAGGAGAAGGTACAACAAGCCCTTGGTCTCTTTGGGGATGGTGTGAACTCTTCTAGCCCTAGTAGGGTTCCTCAGCTCAGCAAGAAGGTTAGGAGAGATGGTAGGTGGAGGCCACCCCCTAGAGGAGTTTTAAAAATTAATTCTGATGGATCGTCTAGGGGTAATCCTGGACATGCTGGCATTGGCGGTGTTGGGAGAGATTCTACGAGTGGTTTTATTTTTTTCTTTTCCATTTATAATGGTGTTCAATCCAATAATTTTATGCAAGATCTTGCAATTCTTAAGGCCTTGTGAAGGGTATTTTCTCTTGGCTAGAATAGGATTATCTGTGAGTCTGAATCTCAAATTGTGGTTAATATTTTAAATAGTAAAAGGGTGGAGGAAGTTAATTTGTCGTTGGCATCTGTAGCCGTTCATATTCTAAGAATGAGTGAAGAGTTCGAATTTATATCCTTTGTGCACATTCCAAGGGAATGAAATGTGGTTACTGATTACCTAGCCAAAAGGGCTTCTGAGCTACTGGATCCTTGGAGTATCGATAATTGGGAGAATCTCCCATATAGGTACTCTCAACGCCTATGGGAGTTGATCCACAAGGATGTACAGACTTAATGTGGTTTTTTCTTGTTGTCTTTTTTGGGTTTCATTCTAGTCTAGTGGTTTTAGCCTGTTTGGATGTTTATTTGAGTCTTGGTTGGAAACTCATTTGTACTCTGTAATCCAAAATTTTTATCAATAAATTTTTACCCATTTATTTAAAAATAATAATAATTTCATTATTCAAAAAATTTAACAAAAAAAGTTTTATAATCTTATTTTATTTTATTTGTTATTAATTATTATAATAAACTCCTTTTATACAAATGTAATATCTATCTATCTACCTATCTATCTATATATCTATCTATATATCTATTTATCTATCTATATTGTAGACATGGAAAATTGACCCACCAAAATGAGTCAATTCTTCCTTAGACCCTGAGCCAGCCACCCAAGCTTACCAAGTGCAAATTTGAGGCCTTTTTGCCTTTTACTTTTTCCTTGTTTCCTTAGCTTTACCAAATTTACACTTGGTCCATATGGGGCGAGAAGTAGCAGTTTTTATCACAACAACCCCTCCCCCCATAGGCCCATTTTGGGGTCGACCCTTTCTTGTGGTGAAATTTTATTTTCTCACTTGTTTTTCTGTCCAAACCTATTATAAATAGAGGATTAGATTCCCCCTTGACTCACTCATTTTCTCATGTTAACAAGTGCCCTTCTACTATAAGTTGTTTTGATGTTTTGTGCTTTGGTGTTTGCTACCCTTAGGGATTGAGTGCATGAGTCTTGAAAATTGAAGAGATCAACCATATTAGAGTGCTTCTTCCACATCTTCATTACTCCTTGCTTTCTCCATCATATCAATAAGTTTTGCAAGTCTATTTTTTGCTATTTTACATTATATTTTTAAATTTTTTAGGATCCAAAAAGGGTATCTAAACTAGATTCATACCTCACCCATACAAGACATAAATTTGGTAAGCTAGATTCATGCTCCCCTTTTATAGGGTATGCATTTGGTAAATTATGTCTTGGGAGCAAGTTTCACACTCTAAAACATTGATTTTGCATATGCATTTTAGTGTTTTTCTATGTCCACCCTATGTACATTATATTTCATTGTTATCTATCTATTTCACTCCATTTGTGCATGTTCCAAAGGTCAAATATGATTTTTATTTTGAACAGTTAGCTAAAATGACCAAGGGGGCTTGATTTTTGCACCTCCAAGCTTAGTCAAATAGTGGCCTAAGAAAACCCCCAAATATTGATCAAATTTGTGTAGGAATTTTTATACTAGATATGCAAAGCATTACTAAAATATCAAGAATTGATTTATTTATTCCATAGGATCAACTTTGTATAAATAGCAAAGTTGATCAATGTGAGTCATTGGATTACAACAACTCAACAAATCTGAACTAGTCTAAAATGAGAGTTCACTTGACTTATGGAAGAGTGGTAACTCAATTAAGACTATCCTAGTATAACTTAAGAGAAAAAAGATTTATTCTAACACCCCCTTAAGTGATACTAGGGGTGTACATAATATGAGTCCCGATAGCAAGGCCTGATGAGGTACTCATGTACAATGAACTCTTATAGAAGAGATGGTGAAAAAACCCATGGGAAAAACCATATTTCAAGCAGTAATAGAAGAAGAAGAAGAAGAAGAAGAGGCATGTCTTCGTATGGTGAATATTATCCTCCGATGAACAACTAAAAAGAAATGAGTCCTAACAACAAGGTCTAATTAGGTACTCATGTACAATGTATTACATACAATAAGAATAAGAGAGAGGTGAAAACCTCCATGCAACCTTCTAATGCATTTGCTTAACTCCAAGTTTCTCTCACAACTGAATGTAACACAAAGAAGGGAAAGATTTAGTGAAGATATCTATAATTATAATTTTCTATGGGAATGTACTCCAATTTTAGATCCTCTTGTTGAATATGTTGTCGAATGAAGTGCATGTGAATCTCAATGTGCTTGGTGCACTGATGTTCTACTGGATTGCAGGAAAGATAAATTATTCTCTAATTGTCACACCAAAGGATAATGGGTTTGTTATGGAAAAAATTGAATTCCCTTAGTATCTAACGAAGCCAAAGAGCTTATTGATTGGCTAAAAATGTTGCCCTGTATTCTTCCTCTATGGATGATAAAGCTCTCGCCTATTATTTTTGCATAACCAAGCAATAGGTGAAGAACCAAGACAAAAAACATAGCCAAATGTGGAACATCTATATTCAACTAAACCCACCCAATCAGAATTTGTGTAACTGTTGATATCCACGGATCCACCCTCATATAACATCCCAAAGTGAGTAGTTCCTTGCAAGTAGTAGAGGATTCTCTTGGTTGCTTGCCAATTACTAAAATGAGGTTGATGTGAGAATATAGATATTAATCCAACATCATATGAAATATCTAGGTGAGTATGATTTATGTATAATAGAATTCCTACAAGTTGTCTGTAGAGAGCAGCATCATATAGATGGGACTTGCAAGAAGTACTTAGAGTGATTCTAGACTGAAAATACATGGAAGAAGGCTTAAAATCAGTCATCTTAAACCACTGAAGAAGGTCTAGAGTATATTTTTGTTGACATAATGAAATTCTTGCATTTTTTTGAGTTATCTGAAACCCAAGGAAGTAATGGATTAAACCCAGATCATCCATCTCAAATTTCTCGAAAAGGGAGTCTTTGATAGTTTGGATGTGAGAAGTGGCACTACTAGTGAGTAGTAGATCATAAACATAGAGAACAAGTATGGTGATGTTTTATTCATCCCTCCAAATGTAGACTGTGGCATCAGAATCACAATGATAAAACCTTGAGGATAGAAGGAATGAGTCCATTTTTTTATACCAAGCTCTAGGAGCCTGTTCGAGACCATAGAGAGATTTCCTTAGTCTACAAACAAGTGAGGAGTCTTGAATAAATCTAGTAGGTTGTTCCATGAATATTTCCTCTTTTAAGTCACCATGTAAGAAAGGACTTTTAACATCCATTTGAAATATTGGCCATTTGCAACAAGTGCAAGAACCAATATTATAGAATCCATTTTTGTAACTAGTGCAAAGGTTTTAGAATAATCAATGCCTTCAATTTATGAAAAAACTTTAGCTACTAAGCGAGCTTTGTGTTTTTCAGTATCTCCATCAGGTCCATACTTAGTTCTATAAATCCATTTACAGTGAACCAATTTCCTTCCTTTAGGTTATGGGACTAGATCCCAAGTTTTATTTTTGATTATGGAAGAGAATTCATTCTCCATGGCATCATCCCATTCTTTTATATCAGTTTCTTCTTTGAAGGATTGACGATCTTTTGAAATGGATTGACAGATAAGACTAGAACCCACAAAGTTGCTTAATCTAGATGATAGAATATTTTGGATGTAAGAAGTGGCTTCTTGAACTATGGTTTGGGCCCATTTAGGCATTTTGGAAGGAGTAATGGATGTGGTAGGACTTTGATGAGGAGATTGAATAATGGGATCCTCATTTTGGTCATCTATCTCAGGGATGGTATCTTCACTATATTGGGGCTCAAATGTTGGAGATGGCTCGATATAATTATTTTTGGAAGATGATTGAGGATCTTTATGAGGGAATGTTTCATCAAATTGAAATTTTTCGTGAAAAAATACCTCATGAGTTGTGGGATCAAGGAGCCTGTAGGCTTTCATTTCCTTGTATAACCAACAAAGATAAGTTGCTTGCTAATTTTTGTCTAGAGCCTTCCTCTTTTTATTTTGGATGTGTTCCCAAGAAGTACACCCAAAAACTTTAAAAAATGATACATCATGTTTGGATCCAGTCCATGCTTTTTCGAGATTCAAATGGACAAGAGCTTTATGAGGTGTGTGATTTTGAATATATTTTTTATAGTTAATAGCTTTAGCCCAAAAAATTGTTGGAAGATCTCTTGAGTGGAGCATATAGTTTACCATTTCTTTCAAAGATCTATTTTTCCTTTCTGCAATTCCATTTTGCTGAGGATTATGGGAGACTAAATTTTGATGAATTATGCCATGAGTTGATAGGAATACGGGGAACTCATTACTAAAATATTCTCCCCAATTATCTGTATGAATTTTCTTGATTTTGCAATTGGCTTGATTTTCAACTAAGGCTTTGAATATTTTAAAGTGGGATAGCACATCACTTTTGTATTTTTGAAAGTAGACCCAAGTTATTCTTGAAAAAACATCAATGAAGGTTAAGGCATATTTTTCTCCTTTGAAATAAGGCTCTGGGAAGACCATCAAGTCACTATGGATTAACTCTAGAGGGGATGAGGCCTTTTGAGAACTACTTGGGTGAACAAAAAATTTTGATGTTGTTTACCAATAGCACATCCAGGGCATACTCCATCAATAGAAGAGACTTTTTGTAACCTTGTTACCATTTCATAAGTATTCAACTCTTTTAGATAGTTATAATTGAGATGTCCAAACCTTTCATGCCAAATTTTGATCTCAAGATCTCCATGTGCAACAAAATAGGAGACTCTATATGAATTTGTGAATCCATTGAAGTGAAATAGGTGAGTGTTATGATCAATATCTCCTTTTTCTATGAGAGAGTGAGGTTCTTTAAATTATCTTATTTCAACCCCTATTGGTGAGAATACAACTTTTTTGCCCTTTGAAAAAGTAAAAATATGATAGATGGATAGGATATTTGTTGCTATATTTGGGACATAGAGAACATTATTGATATACCCACTATCAATGGATATGTTACCTTTTAATTTGATAGGGATAAAGGATGAGTCACCAACTTCTATGCTACAAGTTGAGCTGGAGGAGATTAAAGAGAATGACTCATGTGAAGAAGTCATATGATGAGTTGCACCTGAATATAGAACCTAGTATTTTGATGGAGTTTTTATATTTTTAACTTGAAAATTTAAGGGTTTTTCTATCTACTTCTTGATGTCTGTTTTGTGATCCTTCATTGTTGCCTCTAGTTGTTGTAGTATTTTCCAACATTTGTTCACAGAGTGTCCATCCTTTTTGTAATGTGTACAAGTTATAGGGCCTCTTTCTTTATTTTTGAATTTTTCTTTAGTGGAGGTGGATGCTACTAATGCTTTTGAGGAAGAGAGAGAGATCTCATATTTTGTAATTTTTTTTTCCTCTGTAGTTAGCCTATTACAAAATTCCTCTAAAGAGGGCATTTTAAAAATTGTACCAAGTGCATCTTTTGTAGACAAAAAGTGGTGGAAAGAATTTGAAACACTCCATTTAACTTAGAAAGAATAAGATAGATGCATTCTTATTATGTTTTATTCTTGCCACTGCCTTTTATTTGAGTGAGGACTTCTTTAAATTTGGTGAGAAATTTAACAGTATTGTTGAATTCTTTAGGATATAATATCATTAATTCTACCTCTAGGTGTATTGAACTTATTTGATCCACTTTACCAAACAAGTTATTTCATTTTTGTCAACTTTCAAATGGGGTTTTACATTCTGAAATGTGAAACCATAATATTTCATTTACATTTGTGCTTATAATACCCATTGTTTCATACATCTTCCCTTTATGAACAAATATCTCATATTATTTTTCAAATTCAATTTGTTTCTCTTCTAGCAAGTATGTGACCCCTTTTTGAAAAATGAGATTTAATATTTTTGGTTTCCATGTATGATAGTTGTGAGGGATGAGTGGGTCAATTGTATTCATTTTTTAAAAAGAATATTTCAGTGAACCAATTATTCCCCCCTTTATTGCAAGAAGCTTTAGATAAGACAATTATGCACCTTCCTTAGATTATAGTAGTGTGGAGCAAGAATTCCTCTAAAACAAGGCAATAGAAGCCAGACCTCTATACCAAACTTATAAATTTACCTGCCCTTACAAGAGGGAAACTATAAGTAATTTAAGGAGTTCAATATGTGGAACATAGGCAATGGGAAGCAAGAATAACCTACCAGACCTTTATACCGAGTCTTCTTAATGACCCACCCTGATGTGAGGGAGACTATAGGTTGTGGGAGGTGAGCTATTAAATACAAATGTAAATATTGCATTAACAATTAACAATCAGGTTACAAAGTTTAAATAAACACAAAATAACCATACTAGAGAAAAGGGGAGAATAGGAGAAATTAAGGGAAGGGAGAAGAAATTAAATTAAAACTCTCTTGCCACCCAAAGATGCTGTCGTCCAACTGCCGTCCAGGTAAGGTAAAAGGTAAGTAAACTTACCCAAGGTAAAATACTCTTCTTAACCTTTTACCAATGGTAATTTTCCAACATTCTCCCCCTTAAAGGTGAGAGGACTGACTATACCGTCTCTCAGCTTTATAAATTGAGATTTAGCCATGCCTTTGGTGAATATGTCTACTAGATTATCCAAAGTGCTACAGTATTGAAGCTCAACTATATGTTGTTCCACCATATCTCTTATGAAGTGATACTTCATATCAAAATGTTTTGACCTTTTGTGGTGGATCGGATTATATGCCAACTGTATGGCACTAATATTATCACAATTCAGTTTGGTTGGACCAATTTGTTTTTCACCAATATCTTCAAGTATTTTCCTCAACCAGAGGATTTGATTACTAGCATGGGCAATGGCTATATACTCAGCTTCTGTAGATGATAATGCTACAACATATTGCTTCTTGGAACTCCAAGTTATTAGTCCTGAACCTAGACTAAAATAGTTCCCTGATGTATATTTATGTCATCTATATTACTGCCCCAATCGTTGTCACTATAACCAACTAACTTCATAGAGTTAGACTTGTGGTAATGGATTCCAAAATCCAATATACCTTTTACATATCGTAAAATTCATTTGGTTGCTTGAACATGCAGCTCGGATGGGCATGCCATAAACCTTGATACTAGAGAAACAGCATACTGTATATCTGGCCTAGTGTTGGTGAGAAACATTAAACTCCCAACCATGCTTCTGAAATTGGTCATGTCAACTTTTGGTGCTCCATCATCTTTGCTTAGCTGGATTCCATGTCCTATTGGTGTTGCAACTGATTTGCACTGCTGCATAGCAAATTTCTTGATCATGTCACGAGCATATTTCTGTTGACATATGAAGATCCCATTCTTTGATTGATGTACTTCCATTCCTAGGAAGTATCTCATTAATCCTAGATCCTTCATCTCAAACTAATTCATCATGGAGTTTTTGAACTCCATATTCATTTTATTATTACTACCCATAAATATTAGATCATCCACATATAAACAAACTATGAGGATATCTACTCCATTCTTCAGGTAGTATAGATTTGGTTCACTCTTGATTTTTGTGAAACCATACTTGCTGAAATAGCAGTTAATTCATGAGTACCACGCTCGTGGTGCTTGCTTGAGGCCATAAAGTGCTTTTTTCAATTTATAAACAAGGTTCTCTTTTCCTTGTTCTTGGAAACCTTGATGTTGTTGAACATACACCTCTTTTGTCAGGTATCCATTTAAAAATGCACTTTTCACATCCATGTGTTGAATTTTCCATCCTTTATGGGCTGCCAAGGAAAGAACAGTTCTGATTGTTTCTTGTCGAGCAACTGGAGCAAAGGTTTCCTCATAATCTATTCCAAATTTTTGAGTAAAACCCTTAGCTACTAATCTTTCCTTGTGCCTTTCAATGCTTCCATCAGCATTGAATTTGGTCTTATAGACCCATTTACATCCAACACATTTTTTTCCCTTGGAAATCTTCACAAGCTCCCAAGTATCATTCTTTTTAATTGAGAATATTTCCTCTTCCATGGCATCTTGCCATATACTTTCAGTACATGCTTTTTCATAGCTAGATGGTTCTAACTGTGCAGCAGCCAAACAATCATAATTGACTACATCACCCCTTGGTTCATGAGACTCATCATCTCCTAACATTTGAAGATTTTCAAGTCTTGACAAAATTTCGTCCATCTCACTAGCTTGACTCCTAGTGTATCTTTGTTGGAAATTCCTATCCAACATTTGAGAATATGGATGACTTTGTAGTGTGTGCTTTCCTCTATTTGTCTCTTTCCTTTGAGAAACTGGATCAATATCCATCGGAATTGGAGTGCTTACAGATCTATGAAATCATTTCAGAGAGTTTGGGGGTGCCAACAAAGAAGTCCCTCTTGGACTTGGTGTACCACTTGATGTACTTGATGAATATTCCTGATGTGGACTTTGTGGAGGGGAAATTTTTCCACTACTTTTCTTTAGGTGTACAAATGTGGAACTTTCTGAATTAGAGTCTATATCAACAATTTTTTTATGACCCCATTCTCCCCCTTCATAAAAAATTACATCCCTAGAGATAATTATTTTATGTGTCTTGGGATTGTACAATCTATACCCTTTGGTTGATTCACAATACCCTACAAAAATACATGCTTGACTCTTGGGATCAAGCTTCTTTATCTTCTCCTCAGGAATGTGTGCATAAGCTAAAGAACCAAATACTCAAAAATGTTTGACATTTGGTTTCTTACCGTACCATCCCTCATAAGGAGTGATACCATCTAAACTAGAAGTCAGACTTCCATTTAGAATATATGCTCTAGTTCTCACTACATCTGCCCAATATCTGTATGTTAGATGCTTTGTCTGAAGCATCGTTCATGCCATTTCAACAAGGGTGCGGTTCTTTCTCTCAGCCACACCATTCTGCTATGGGGTATAGGTAGTGGTGAACTGCCTTTTTATCCCATTTTGCTTACAATAATTTAAAAATTCATTTGAGGAGTACTCTCCTCCTCTATCAGTGTGAAGACATTTGACATAGTGGTCACATTGCTTTTCTACATTATTTCTGAAGTCTATGAAGCAATCAAATACTTCATATTTATGTTTCAGAAAATAGATCCAGCATATTCTAGAATAATCATCTATGAATGTTAGAAAATAAGAATTGTTTCCAAGGCTTTTTGTTTGCATTGGACCACAGATGTCTGAATGTACTAGCTGAAGAGGATAGCTTGCTATCCATGCTTGGCCTCTTGGAAACTTCGTTCTGGAGTGCTTTCCCAAAGCACATGATTCACATACCTTCTTATGTTCTTGAATTTTTTGTAGTCCTGTCACCATAGCTTGTGATGTTCACTATATCTCAAGTGCCACAATTCACTTGGATTTGTAATAGCAATGTTTGCAAGTTGAGCTCCCCCTGGCTCACCAAATTTTAGAGGGAATAACCTATTCTTTGTCATAGGTACTTCCGTGATGACTCCGTTACAATTTTTTTTATCAAGGATTGTACATTTTCTTTCATCAAAAACTAATTTGTAATGCTTCTCCATCATTTGGCCAACACTTAACAAATTGTGTTGTAGCTGTGGAGTATAGTATATGTCATTCACTTTTTTAATGCCTTCTTTTGTTGGAACTTCCATAGCTCCAATGCCTTCAACTTGCAAATATTTATTATCCCCTAACTTAACATGGGATTTGTAATTTGAATCTAATGTAGCAAAGAGATTTTCTTTGCCACTCATGTGGTTGGAGCAACCAGTATCCAAAATCCATGTATCTTTAAGATTTTGATCTGACTATCCATAAGAGAGAAAAATATTTTATGGGCCTTCTTCTTCTCCGTAGAATGAGCCATATTGACTGCTTTGATCTTTTGAACTCTTTGACCAGCAGTCACGAGCGAAGTGTCCTTGTTTCCCACAATTGAAACAAGCTGTTTTAGTCTTGTTACTTCCTCGTCCTTGATTTCCATGGCCTGCATTGCTACTTTGGTTTCGATTGGCTCCTATATTTTGATTTCCACCTTTGTTTTGATTTCCTCCTCTATAGGAGTTGCTTTGGACTTTACCTCTTTGTTTTTGTCCTCTGCCTCGGCCTCTTCCTTGTCCTCGTCTTGCAGCTACGTTCGAAGTGAAGGCTTTGTCATCACCTCCATAGCTTGTTGAAGGTGCTCCTTGAAGTCTCTCTTCATGTGATGTTAATGATCCAATCAAACTATCAAATGTAAGATTAGAAAGGTCTTTTGATTCTTCAATTATGATGGCAATGTGATTCCACTTAGGAAGAAGTGTTCTCAACACTTTCTTCATAATTGTTTCAATTTTTGTGTCATCACCTAAAGTTTGCATCATATCAACTATTGCTTTGACTCGTACACAGTAGTCATCGACTCTTTCATTTTCCTTCATTCTGAGATTTTCAAAATCTATTTTTAAGGTCTGAAGCCTGACTTGCTTCACTTTATAACTTCCTTGGAGTCCTTATTTCAAGGCATTCCATGCATCTGTGGCAGTTAAGTAAGATGCAGTTCTAGGAAAGATACTTGGATCTAATGCCGCTTGAAGATGGTATAAGGCAAAAGAGTTATTTTTCTGTGCATCTTTGAAGATCTTCTTGTTGGTTGCACTCAAAGTAGTCCAATCTATTGGAGCAGTGTAACCATATTCAATACTATCCCATAGTCCTTTTCCTATGAGTAATGTCATCATTTTGATGGACCAGTACTCATAATTATCCCCACTAAATTTGGGGATTGGTAGATTGTTATTTGATCCCATTAATATGTACTAAAACAAGAAACATTTCTTATATAGTCTTATTTCAAAAAGACTTTACAAACTATCAAGCCTTGCTTGATTTACAATCATAAACAACTCACTCTTGTTGTTGTGATTCAGCAATTACAAAATTGTCAGTGACTTGTTCGTCATCGTCACTGATCAATATAATTTCAAGAGAAGGAGGTTGTAGGATTTCAACTGAATTACAATAATGAGTATATTCAGATCCTTGTGGAGCAATCTCCACTATGTCGGATTGTTCAAATCTGCTCCCAAAGGAGTTATCTTTTGAATCTGCTTCGTATCCTAGATCAGGATTTCTCTATTGTGCAATAACCGTGTTTTGCAATTGTGAAAAGACTGAATTTATGCCTAGTGTTCTCACATGCTCATCAAAGCTTTCAGCATTTGTTCTCAGTAACAAACTACAAAGTGCTTGGTAACATCCTTCTGATCTTATCATTTAAGAAAATTTCCCATAAATTTTCTTTTACAAAGATTTCCTCTTAGGAAATTTTACTAATTTTTTTTACCTCTTAAAGCATAAAATTTTTTTACAACTATTTCCTCTTAGGAAATGTCAATCATCAACTCAAATGATAAATAAAACCTTTCAAAAAAAAAATTTAAAAATTTTACAACTATTTCCTCTTAGGAAATGTCAATCATCGAAAAAAAAAATTAAATTACCTTAAAGTTTTTTAAAGAAAATTTTCTTTTTAAAAAAATTATTGACCTCGTCGAGGCTTGATCGTGCAACCTCGCGGGCATCAAGGCAAAATGTAGCCACTGTGCTATCGAGCAGATCCGAGAGCATTAGCTGGCTCCCTACCCTTACTATTGGTGCAATGAGTGCAAAGCAAAAAAAATGACCCCATCGAGGTTTGATCGTGTGACCTCGTAGACTTCAACGCAAAGGGTAGCCACTGTGCTATCGGGAAGATCCGAGAGCACTAGCTAGTTCCCTGCCTTTATTGCATTCACGTCAAACGTGAAGCAATTTTTTGGCTTCGCGCTTCGACGTGAAGCAATTTTTTTTTATTTGGGACTTAATAGTCCCACATCGCCGATGCGATGATGTTGATGCTCTTTAAAAAGAGCAAAGCACTGTATGTACTTTGATTTCCTACGGAAATTCCGTAGGCTACATGATCCTTTTGCCACATACTGCACATAGGTCTCCTCAATCCATGTGTAGGTAGCCTCTCCAACAAACCACCTCGGGTTGTGTGCCACCCTCTCCAATGTGCTGCCTCAGGCCACATGTAACCTCATCAATGAATCACCTTGGACCACATCTCTTCCTGCACCTGTCACATCCAACTCCACTAGCACCTTGGGAATCATGCTGATCTGCTCTAGCACCTCAAGAATCATGTTGATCTACTCCTATGGGCCTCCTCGGGTTTTACGGGCTGCCTCGGGATCCATGCCTCGAGATTCATGTTGCCACCTCAGACTATGGGCCTCCTTGGGTCTTAAGGGTTGCCTTGAGATCCATGCTACTACCTCGAACTATGGGCCCCACTACCTTGAGATTCAGGCCGATCTTAGCTCTCGAATCTGATACCAAATGTGGGAGGTGAGCTATTCGATACAAAGGTAAATATTGCATTAACAATTAAAAATCAGGTTACAAAGTTTAAATAAACACAAAATAACCATACTAGAGAAAAGGGGGGAATAGGAGAAATTAAGGGAAGGGAGAAGAAATTAAATTAAAACTCTCTTGCCACCCAAAGATGCTGCCATCCAACTGCCGTCCAGGTAAGGTAAACGGTAAGTAAACTTACCCAAGGTAAAATACTCTTTTTAACCTTTTACCAATGGTAATTTTCCAACATAGGTTAATTATAAGAATGATACGTGGGACATAGGTGATTATATCGAAGATATGGGCCAAAAATTTGGTGTCTTTCTTGAATATGTTTGATTTCTTAGAGTGAATTTTGAATTGTATTACAACTATAACATATATGAAATGCTTTAGGATATTGTGCAAGCATCAAACATCAAATTCCCAAGAGAGTGTGTCAAAACCAATGCACCAATCCGTAGTAATGCAATAAAAGATGCAACAATGCAGTAGTAAGAAGAGCAACAGTAGTAGAGTCTACAATTTATGAAGTTAGACACATGAAGAAGCTCCCCATTTGTTTGAATCCATTAAGAGTAGGTGCAATATGCAACACTACCATAAAAAAAACCCCAAAAGATATTTTATGGATGATTTTACAAGGACATTCTCACTTAGAATGCCTTAAAAAACAAGCAAATAACAGTGAGATGGTCTTTTAAGAAAACTCATACAATGTTGTTCTTCTTGAAGAGAAACAATTGAGCTTAAAGAACATTGAGCTCACATACATATTCTAGCACCTGATAGCAGTAAATTTATACAAGGATACCCATTCTTTTTTTTAAATAATATTGACCACCCACTGAATAAAAAAATAGCACCCTCAAACTTGGTTTATCCACATAAATATTACACCTGAACCCTATGATCATCTATATTGTCTTTGATACAGTCTAATTACGATGAGATCTACACTTGTGGAGTCACATTAGTGTGAAGGTATGTAGCCCGAAGCTCTACGCTTGAATGACGTCCCAACTCTACACTCGATTTGAATCTTACATGGTCTGAAGGTGCCAAAGATCCTGGTTCGTGTCTATTACAGTCGAATGACATCCCAGCTCTATGCTCAAGTGGAATATGTGAGGTTCGAATGTGCCAAAGCTCCTGGTTCACGTTGAAATCCTTTCCTATTGTGGTTGAGTATATGGCTTCCTGCAAAATGTAAAAAAGTATTGATGCACTGCTACATAGGGGTGAATCAATTTATAGTTCATATGTGGGCAAGATAGGATGAATAAGACCACCATGACAAATAGATAACTGAAGAGACACCAGTAGAGGTTCCAAGGAGGAAGACGTTGAAAGATGTCCACTGGATGGATGCCAAGCTGATTGAGGGTGGGTGAATACTGAAAAAGGTCCAACACAATAGTCTCTAGGAACACATGCAAGATAAGGGTACCGCTGAAGACTCAATGGTGCATGTAATTCAAGGGCACCAATGATTTTTCATCAACAAAATGGCACCAAGGAATATAAGGGTGCCAAGGAGATTTCACTAACACATTGCTGACCAAAACTATTAACGTTAAGGATATCGAACTTCCATAAGAAAACCTACGGGAAAAATATTCTTTCAACAAGAAATAAATCGACGAGTAGCTTCAAGTGAAGAGTCTCGGGTTATGGGTGCATGTTTAAATAAATGCAGCAGAATATTTCTTCTTGAATGGTCTACGAAGACTGTTAATACATGCTTTTAAAGGAAATTGAAGCATGTATTTTGCATCATATTTATACCATATGGTAAATATTTCATCGTATAACAAAACCAATCACTTTTAAATATTCAAAATGAGAATTAAGGCTTGAAATGTCAGTAGTAATACCACAAAATTACATTCATGCAATGAGATATACGTAAAAGTTAAAATTCAAACACTTTTCAACAAAATAAAATAATTTTGTTGAAAAAATGACTTATGAATAAATATTATGACTACTTTTAACTCTAAGAAAGTTTTTGTAGTAAAAACAATTATCAAATAAGGTGAACTGAATAACACAAGCTTATACTGAGAGGTGGCATGAACAGTATAAGACCCCTTTTTACTTTTTCTTTCAATTCAATATTATGTAGTGTATAGATAGCAGTAATCAAATCAATTTACAAAATGCCATACACGATAGAGACACCTCAATTTACGTGGTTCACCCAATGTGGGCTACTCCACGGAGAAAATATTTTACTAAAATTTTCTCAATCAATATCTTTGGGAATCCTTCCCAATTACAATATTTATGGACCTCTATCCAAAGGATATTTTGATACCCTAATATCGAGTTCATGGATATCTTCCATAGGAGAATTCTTTCCCCTTATGCTATGGCTAGTGATCTTCTAGAAGACTTTGTATCTCTGCTGCACTGATTGGTGTATTTCTCTCCACTTGAAGACTCCTCACTCAGATCTATCTTCAATTGACATGGCTGCTAGATCTCTATCCACTGATACTCTATCCTCTATACTCTGTCACCTCTAAATCTTTGTCTTAATAGGTTCACTCAGAACCTTCTCAAATCTGATCAACAGATCCACTCATAACCTGCTCAAATCTGCTCAATAGGTCCATACAAAACCTACTCAAATATGCTCAATAGGTCCACATAGAACCTGCCCAAATATACTCAACAAGATCACTCAGAACTTGTCTAAATATGCTCAACAAGTCCACACAGAACCTGCTCAAATTTTCTCACCAGGTCCACACAGAACTTGTCTAAATCTGCTCAACAGGTCCACACAGAACTTGTCCAAATTTGCTCAACAAGTCCTCTCTAGGACTTGCTCAAATCTACATAGGAAGATTCCATAAAAGCTTACTCAATATCAGTCCACAAGCCTTCTCAAAGACTTTTTTCAAATCTTCTTAACAAACTCACACAGAACTTGTCCAATATTATAGAGTCATAAAGAGAATTGTTAGAGATTTAATATGTTCTATACTTAATGATCAATCAATATCTCAACTCAATCTCATAGAAGCATAAAGATAATTGTTAGATACTCAATATGCTCTATTCTTAAATCCCAATCTCAAATAAAATCAATCTCATAGAAGCATAAAGAGAATTATTAGAGACTCTATAAGTTCTATACTCAAATCCCAATATCAACTCAAATCAATCTCATAGAAGCATAAAGAGAATTGCTAGACTCTATGTGTTCTATACTCAAATCTCAAACTCAACTCAAATAAAAATATAGAATAATTTTTTTTATGGAACTTGAAAAACCACATGCATCCACTTGACTAGGCTTAATCAACTCAACTCAACCAATCACCTCAATGAACAATCCTTTCTCACAAACCCTAGTCCAAGCATGTATCAATCAACTCAAAATATTTCCAACAATGCTTAACAACAAATCTCACATAACAATGATACTTATGTTCTCTTCTAACTCAAGTTCAATTTATTTGCACAACCAATGGGCTCTAACAACAATGCTTATAAAACAAGTTTTAATCACAACTCTCAATCCAGAAAACCTTGAAGCATTAAACCAATCACTTTTGAAAAGGAAACCACAATCAATAATTTTCACTCCAAAGATATTTTCAGAAATCAACCAGCATAATCAATCAATAGGAGAATGTGCCCATACCTTTTATGAAGATGAAGAAGCCTCTTTGAAAATCTGCCACAATCACAATATTCTTTTGCCAATCTTCACAAGGGGTAGAAGATCATAAAATAATCAACATTACTCCACTTCACAATAATATTTAGCAAGTCTTTTAATTAGAAAACCTTCTTAAGAATTACTACACAACTTCCTTATCACTCCTAAAACCACTTGTACCATAAAATAAAATAAATCAAATAATTGCATAGCCTTGTCACTCCACAAACTACTTATACCATAAAATAAATCAAATATTTGACATCCTCTCTTTCAACATTTTTGCACTCAAAAATAATCACAAAGCTTTCTTAGATAATATCTCACATTAATCAAATATCAAACCTTATTAAAATATTAAAGCTTTCTCAACCTTATATCTCCCATAAAAATCATAATCAAACCTTAGAAAGAAAATATTTTAATTAAAATAATGACCCCCACAAATATCGGAGTCGGAGCGCATACCTCAAAGGAGCCCTCGAAGGGCCTTGGCATTTTGAACCTCTTCCCACCATGTTGCCAAGCGACAGCTAAGCCGTGTGAGCTAACACTTCCCACATGAGTGCTTTGGACACTCTTACTTAATCCACATGCATTTTCCTCACAAGGAGCCAAAACTTTGATAGTCCACGACTTGACTGCCTATGTCACACTCCACGAAATTCGCTACACAATATTTGGATGCCAAGCACTTTTTGGTTTTCAAAAATCATGTGACACTCCTTAGGTTTAGTAAATGGAAAACCTTTGGCTTATTTATATAAGCCATCCTTCAATGCGAATACGATGACCCTTTTAGCATTGCCCTCATGACGTCAGCGATGCCAATAAGAAAGGAGGGAAAAACATTTTATTTAATTTTAAAATTTAAATTTAAATTTAAAATAAATTAAAATTTAAACTAAACCTTTAAAATTAAATTTCTCCATCATTAAGGCACCTTTTTTGATGAAATGAAAAGCCAAATTGGGTTTTAAGAAAAACCCATTTCAAATATGTCATCCATTAGGTTTAAATTAAAAATTTCCTTGCCTTCCTTGATTTTCATAAAAACCTTTTACTAAGATTCCCTTGAATCTCTTTCTGGAACCAAATGCCATGCATCCATTCTAGAACCTTTGATCAAAACCTTGGCTTCTCATGAAGCTCTTTGTGGAGATAAATAATAGTGCTTACTTACATAGGTCCTTTTGACTTCAATGACAACTTTTGCCTTAGGGACTCAAAATGTCCAACAATCTCCTCCTTTGTCATTGATGGCAACCCATATTCATTTTACTGAAACCTAACCTTATTTTATGCTCCCCCTGGCTCAATGCTCTCTCAAATATCAAATATCATATCAAATCTCTCCCCAATACACAAATATCTCCCCCTTTGACATCAATGGCAAAGGGTCACCTTTGGGGCTCGGGGCTAAGAATGAGCCTCTTAGCTTAGCCCCTCCCCCACCTCCACATGAGGTGGTTAATTCTGGGGTGGGAGTATTTATACTCCCCAAAAGCATAGATATATGCTTTTATCTTTCTCTCTTATTTTGTGGGTTTTCTGAATCCTCTCACTATTTCTTTCCAAGTTATCATCCTTGTTCCTATCGTCACTTCTGTTCCTATTCATGTTCTTGTTCTCATCCATGTTCCTATTCCGGTTCTCATCCTTGTTCCTGTTCTTATTATTTTATGAGTCTCTATTCTTTTTTGAGTCTCTATTCCTATTCATATTCTTGTTTCTGTTCATATTCCTGTTTCTATTCATATTCTTGTTTTTGTTCATATTCTTGTTCTTGTTCATGCCTATTTTTGGAATATTTGCTCTACACCATATTGCTATGTGACCATCATTATTGCACTTATAACACTTAATATTATTATTCCTTGGATGTGCAATTATCTTAGGATTTATCCTAATGAAGCCATATCTTATTTCTATCATGAACCTTGCAATTCATTTCCTTGTGACCAAACTCATTGCATGAGTAGCAATAAAATTGGAAAAGTTGTTCTTTTCCATATACCTATATTTCATAGGTCATGCACTGTGAAGCCATGTGTCAAAACCTATGACATGAAAATAATCTTCCATTGAAGCCTCTTTGTCTTGACTTCATTGGTATCCTATCCTGATTGTTGTTCCATCTGTATCTTCTTTGTGCATTGTTCCTCTTTTTGTTGAACTTTTTTTTGTCCAACTCATCCTCTTATGTCCCACTTTCACTTAAACTAACTTCTTCTAAAATTTCTTCTTCATCAAGACTTGAAGTAAATTCTTTTTCTTGTTTCTTTTAAACCTTTCCAAACCTAAGACATGTTGAACATGATGTTCGTTGTTGTCCATGGATGAACTTATCCAAGTTATTAGAGCTATTGTGCTAAATTATCACATTTCCAAATCTTTGCTTCTAACTTATCCTTGAACTTGCTTGTCTTAGCCTTTGACTTCTTTAAATCCTCTATGAGCAATAACCTTTCTTCATCACATTCTTGAAACTGAATTTCAATATTGGAGTGTTGCTTTCTAACATTATTTACTATGTCAAGGGCATAGATAAGTTCTCCATTGAGATCATAACCATTTTCTACTAAATAATCTTATATTTTTTTTCGTTTGTCCTTATCATTACTTCCTTTTGACTTGTATTCTATAGGATCACTTTCTTTATCTTCCAAATCCGTTAGAATATTCTCATCTGGTCTTTCAAGTGCATCTTCAAAATCATAATCATTGAAACTATAACCATCCCTAGTGCAATCATATTCAAGATGTCCAAATTTACCAAATCTAAAACACTTGAGAATAACTAGAGTCCTTTTCTTAACTTTATATTTATCTTTAACCATAAATAGGACTTAATATCTATCATTGTCTGAAAAACTAGCATCAATGTCAATTGAGTACTTACTTGCATTTTATGCATAGTAGCTTCTCTTTTTTCTCTGGAAGAACTTCTTTCCTTGTCTGCTTTGTCCATCCTTGCTTTTCTTCTAGTACCTATGTCTTTCTGATTCCCTGTATCTGTGATCTTATTTTTCTTCATCATTGTTGCATTTTGGTTCTTTGCATTTTTTTGCATAGTGTCCATACCATCCACAATTGAAACATTTGATAGATATTAGATCTATGGGTGTTCTGGAACCTCTATCTCTTTTGCCATAATTTGCTTCTTTATCATTGGATGACTCACTGCTCGATTCTATTTTATTTTCATTTTTATTTTTATCTACTTTGAAAGCAACTTCTTTTGGAGGGATAGGATCTTTTGTTCTTATCTCAAAATTAGTAAGCATGCCAAGCAAAGAATTTCTTGTCAAAGAATCACTATAAATTGATGTGTCTATAGTAGAAAACTTTTCACTATATCTTTTTGGAAGATCCATTAAGATCTTATCACAAGCATCAGATTCATCAACCTTCATTCAAAGACCTTTCATCTCATGTACAAGTTCATCAACCTTTTTGAGATAGTCACGAATGTTTCCATCATCTCTCATTCTTAGGTTCTCAAATTCTCATTTGATATTTTTGATCTTAGTCATTCTAACTCCTTTAAAAATGACCCTGTCGAGGTTCGATCGTGCGACCTCGCAGACGTCAACGCAAAGGGTAGCCACTATGCTACCAATAAGATTCAGGAGCACTAGCTAGTTCCCTGTCTTTATTGCATTCTCATTGAACGCGAAGTAATGTTTTGGCTTCGCCCTTCGGTGTGAAGCAAAATTTTTTTATTTGGGACTTAATAGTCCCACATCGTCGATGCGGCGATGTTGATGATCTTTAAAAAGAGCAAAGCACTGTATGTACTTTGATTGCCGGTGGGTAGTCTATAGGCTAAATGATCCTTTTGCCATGTATCACACGTAGGTCTCCTCAGGCTACGTGTAGGTAGCCTCTCCAACAAACCACCTCGAGTCGTGTGTCACCCTCTCCAACGTGTCGCTTCAGGTCGCATGTCGCCTTGTCAATGAATCACCTCGGACCACGTGTCTGTCTGTGCCTGTCACATCCAGCTCCACTAGCACCTCAAGAATCATGCCAATCTGCTCTAGCACCTTGGGAATCATGTCAATTTGCTCCTGTGGGCCTCCTCGGGTCCTGCGGGCTGCCTCAAGATTCATGCTGCCACCTCGGACTATGGGCCTCCTCGGGTCCTATGGGTTGCCTCGAGATTTGTGTTTTCGCCTCAAACTATGAGCACCACCGCCTTAGGATTTGGGACAGTCTTGGCTCTCGAATATGATACCAAATGTTGGAGGTGAGCTATTCGATACAAAGGTAAATATTGCATTAACAATTAAAAATCAGGTTACAAAGTTTAAATAAACACAAAATAACCATACTAGAGAAAAGGGGGGAATAGGAGAAATTAAGGGAAGGGAGAAGAAATTAAATTAAAACTCTCTTGCCACCCAAAGATGTTGCCATCCAACTGCCGTCCAAGTAAGGTAAAAGGTAAGTAAACTTACCCAAGGTAAAATACTCTTTTTAACCTTTTACCAATGGTAATTTTCCAACATAGGTCAATTATAAGAAAGATAAGTGGGACATAGGTGATTATATCGAAGATATGGGCCAAAAATTTGGTGTCTTTATTGAATATGTTTGATTGCTTAGAGTGAATTTTGAATTGTATTACAACTATAACATATGTGAAATGCTTTAGGATATTGTGCAAGCATCAAACATCGAATTCCCAAGAGAGTGTGTCAAAACCAATGCAACAATCCGTAGTAATGCAATAAAAGATGCAATAGTGCAGTAGTAAGAAGAGCAACAGTAGTAGAGTCTACAATTTATGAATTTAGACACATGAAGAAGCTCCCCATTTGTTTGAATCCATTAAGAGTAGGTGCAATATGCAACACTACCATAAAAAAAACCCCAAAATATATTTTATGGATGATTTTACAAGGACATTCTCACTTAGAATGCCTTAAAAAATTGGCAAAGAACAGTGAGATGGTCTTTTAAGAAAACTCATACAATGTTGTTCTTCTTGAAGAGAAACAATTGAGCTTAAAGAACATTGAGCTCACATACATATTCTAGCACCTAATAGCAGTAAATTTATACAAGGATGCCCATTCTTTTTTTTAAATAATATTGCCCACCCACTGAATAAAAAAATAGCACCCTCAAACTTGGTTTATCCACATAAATATTACACCCGAACCCTATGATTGTCTATATTCTCTTTGATACAGTCTAATGATGATGAGATCTACACTTGTGGATTCACATTAGTGTGAAGGTATGTATCCCCAAGCTCTATGCTTGAATGACGTCCCAACTCTACACTCTATTTGAATCTTACATGGTCTGAAGGTGCCAAAGATCTTGGTTCATGTTTATTACAGTCGAATGACATCCCAGCTCTATGCTCAAGTGGAATATGTGAGGTTTGAATGTTCCAAAGCTCTTGGTTCACGTTGAAATCCTTTCTTATTGTTGTTGAGTATATGGCTCCCTGCAAAATGTAAAAAAGTACTGATGCACTGCTACATAGGGGTGAATCAATTTATAGTTCATATGTGGGCAAGATAGGATGAATAAGACCACCATGAAAAATAGATAACTGAAGAGACACCAGTATAGGTTCCAAGGAGGAAGACGTTGAAAGACGTCCATTGGATGGATGCCAAGCTGATTGAGGGTGGGCGAATACTGAAAAATGTCCAACACAATAGTCTCTAGGAACACATGCAAGATAAGGGTACTGTTGAAGACTAAATGTTGCATGTAATTCAAGGGCACCAATGATTTTTCATCAAAAAAATGGCACCAAGGAATATAAGGGTGCCAAAGAGATTTCACTACCACATTACTGACCAAAACTATTACGTTAAGGAGATCAAACTTCCATAAGAAAACCTATGGGAAAAATATTCTTTCAACAAGAAATAAATCGACGAGCAGCTTTGAGTGAAGAGTCTCGGGTTATGGGTGCATGTTTAAATAAACACAGCAAAATATTTATTCTTGAATGGTCTACGAAGACTGTTAATACATGCTTTTAAAGGAAATTGAAGCATGTACTTTGCATCATATTTATACCATATGGTAAATATTTCAAAATATAACAAAACCAATCACTTTTAAATATTCAAAATGAGAATTAAGGCTTGAAATGTCAGTAGTAATACCACAAAATTACATTCATGCAATGAGATATATGCAAAAGTTAAAATTCAAACACTTTTCAACAAAATAAAATAATTTTGTTGAAAAAAATGACTTATGAATAAATATTATGACTACTTTTAACTCTAAGAAAGTTTTTGTAGTAAAAACAATTATCAAATAAGGTGAACTGAATAACACAAGCTTATACTGAGAGGTGGCATGAACAGTATAAGACCCCTTTTTACTTTTTCTTTCAATTCAATATTATGCAATGTATAGATAGCAGTATCAATAGCAGTAATCAAATCAATCTACAAAATACCATACACGATAGAGACACCTCAATTTACATGGTTCACCCAATGTGGGCTACTCCACGGAGAAAATATTTTACTAAAATTTTCTCAATCAATATCTTTGGGAATCCTTCCCAATTACAATATTTATGGACCTTTGTCCAAAGGATATGTTGATACCCTAATCTCAAGTTCATGGATATCTTCCATAGGAGAACTCTTTCCCCTTATGCTATGGCTAGTGATCTTCTAGAAGACTTTGTATCTCTACTGCACTGATTGGTGTATTTCTCTCCACTTGAAGACTCCTCACTCAGATATGTCTTCAATTGACATGGTTGCTAGATCTCTATCCACTGATACTCTATCCTCTATACTCTGTCACCTCTAAAGCTTTGTCTTAATAGGTTCACTCAAAACCTTCTCAAATCTGATCAACAGGTCCACTCAGAACCTGCTCAAATCTTCTCAATAGGTCCATACAAAACCTACTCAAATATGCTCAATAGGTCCACATAGAACCTATCCAAATCTACTCAACAATATCACTCAGAACTTGTTCAAATATGCTCAACAAGTCCACATAGAACCTGCTCAAATTTCTCACCAGGTCCACACAGAACCTGTCTAAATCTACTCAATAGGTCCACACAGAACTTGTCCAAATTTGCTCAACAAGTCCTCTCTAGGACTTGCTCAAATCTACATAGGAAGATTCCATAAAATCTTACTCAAAATCAGTCCACAAGCCTTCTCAAAGACTATTTTCAAATCTTCTTAACAAGCTCACACAGAACTTGTCCAATATTATAGAATCATAAAGAGAATTTTTAGAGATTTAATATGTTCTATACTTAATGATCAATCAATATCTCAACTCAATCTCATAGAAGCATAAAGAGAATTGTTAGAGACTCAATATGTTCTATACTTAAATCCCAATCTCCAATAAAATCAATCTCATAGAAGCATAAAGAGAATTATTAGAGACTCTATAAGTTCTATACTCAAATCCCAATATCAACTCAAATCAATCTCATAGAAGCATAAAGAGAATTGCTAGAGACTCTATATGTTCTATACTCAAATCTCAAACTCAACTCAAATAAAAATATAGAATAGTTTTTTTTATGGAACTTGAAAAACCACATGCATCCACTTGACTAGGCTTGATCAACTCAACTCAACCAATCACCTCAATGAACAATCCTTTCTCACAAACCCTAGTCCAAGCATGTATCAATCAACTCAAAATATTTCCAACAATGCTTAACAAAAAATCTCACATAACAATGATACTTATGTTCTCTTCTAACTCAAGTTCAATTTATTTGCACAACCAATGGGCTCTAACAACAAATTCTTATAAAACAAGTTTTAATCACAAATCTCAATCCAGAAAACCTTGAAGCATTAAACCAATCACTTTCGAAAAGGAAACCACAATCAATCATTTTCACTCCAAAGATATTTTCAAAAAACAACCAGCATAATCAATCAATAGGAGAATGTGCCCATACCTTTTATGAAGATGAAGAAGCCTCTTTGAAAATCTGCCATAATCACAATATTCTTTTGCCAATCTTCACAAGGTGTAGAGGATCATAAAATAATCAACATTACTCCACTTCACAATAATATTTAGCCAATTAGAAAACCTTCTTAAGAATTACTGCACAACTTCCTTATCACTCCTAAAACCACTTGTACCATAAAATAAAATAAATCAAATAATTGCATAGCCTTGTCACTCCATAAACTACTTATACCATAAAATAAATCAAATATTTGACATCCTCTCTTTCAACATTTTTGCACTCAAAAATAATCACAATGCTTTCTTAGATAATATCTCACATTAATCAAATATCAAACCTTATTAAAATATTAAAGATTTCTCAACCTTATATCTCCCATAAAAATCATAATCAAACTTTAGAAAGAAAATATTTTAATTAAAATAATGACCCCCACAAATATCGGAGTCGGAGCGCATACCTCAAAGGAGCCCTCGAAGGGCCTTGGCATTTTGAACCTCTTCCCACCATGTTTCCAAGCGACAGCTAAGTCGTGTGAGCTAACACTGCCCACGTGAGTGCTTTGGACACTCTTACTTAATCCACATGCATTTTCCTCACAAGGAGCCAAAACTTTGATAGTCCACGACTTGACTGCCTATGTCACACTCCACGAAATTTGCTGCACAATATTTGGATGCCAAGCACTTTTTGGTTTTCAAAAATCATGTGACACTCCTTAGGTTTATTAAATAAAAAATCTTTGGCTTATTTATATAAGCCATATTTCAATGCGAATACGACGACCCTTTTAGCATTGCCCTCATGAGGTCGGCGATGCCAATAAGAAAGGAGGGAAAAACATTTTATTTAATTTTAAAATTTAAATTTAAATTTAAAATAAATTAAAATTTAAACAAAACCTTTAAAATTAAATTTCTCCATCATTGAGGCACCTTTTTTGATGAAATGAAAAGCCAAATTGGGTTTTAATAAAAACCCATTTCAAATATGTCATCCATTAGGTTTAAATAAAAAATTTCCTTGCCTTCCTTGATTTTCATAAAAACCTTTTACTAAGATTCCCTTGAATCTCTTTCTGGAACCAAATGCCATGCATCCCTTCTAGAACCTTTGATCAAAACCTTGGCTTCTCATGAAGCTCTTTGTGGAGACAAATAATAGTGCTTACTTACATAGGTCCTTTTGACTTCAATGACAACTTTTGCCTTAGGGACTCAAAATGTCCAACAATCTCCCCCTTTGTCATTGATGGCAACCCATATTCATTTTATTGAAACCTAACCTTCTTTTATGCTCCCCCTGGATCAATGCTCTCTCAAATATCAAATATCATATCAAATCTCTCCCCAATACACAAATATCTCCCCCTTTGACATCAATCGCAAAGGGTCACGTTTGGGGCTCTGGGCTAAGAATGAGCCTCTTAGCTTAGCCCTTCCCCCACCTCCACATGAGGTGGTTAATTCTGGGGTGGGAGTATTTATACTCCCCAAAATCTTAGATCTACGCTTTTATATTTCTCTCTTATTTTGTGGGTTTTCTGAATCCTCTCACTATTTCTTTCCAAGTTATCATCCTTGTTCCTATCGTCACTTCTGTTCCTATTCATGTTCTTTTTCTCATCCATGTTCCTATTCTGGTTCTCATCCTTGTTCCTGTTCTTATTATTTTATGTGTCTCTATTCTTTTCTGAGTCTCTATTCCTATTCATATTCTTGTTTCTGTTCATATTACTGTTTCTATTCATATTCTTGTTTCTGTTCATATTCTTGTTCTTGTTCATGCCTATTTTTTGAATATTTTCTCTACACCATATTGCTATGTGTCCATCATTATTGCACTTATAAAACTTAATATTATTATTCCTTGGATGTGCAATTATCTTAGGATTTATCCTAATGAAGCCATATCTTCTTCTATCATGAACCTTGCAATTCATTTCCTTGAGACCAAACTCATTGCATGAGTAGCAATAAAATTGGAAAAGTTGTTCTTTTCCATATACCTATATTTCATAGGTCATGCACTGTGAAGCCATGTGTCCAAACCTGTGACATGAAAATAATCTTCCATTGAAGCCTCTTTGTCTTGACTTCATTGGTATCCTATCCTGATTGTTGTTCCATCTGTAACGTCTTTGTGCATTGTTCCTCTTTTTGTTGAACTTTTTTTTGTCCAACTCATCGTCTGCTGTCTTACTTTCACTTAAACTATCTTCTTCTAAAATTTCTTCTTCATCAAGACTTGAAGTAAATTCTTTTTCTTGTTTCTTTTAAACCTTTCCAAACCTAAGACATGTTGAACATGATTTTCGTTGTTCTCCATGGATGAACTTATCCAAGTTCTTAGAGCTATTGTGCTAAATTATCACATTTCCAAATCTTTGCTTCTAACTTATCCTTGAACTTGCTTGTCTTAGCCTTTGACTTCTTTAAATCCTCTATGAGTAATAACCTTTCTTCATCACATTCTTGAAACTGAATTTCAATATTGGAGTGTTGCTTTCTAACATTATTTACTATGTCAAGGGCATAGATAAGTTCTCCATTGAGATCATAACCATTTTCTACTAAATAATCTTATATTTTTTTTCCTTTTTCCTTATCATTACTTCCTTTTGACTTGTATTCTATAGGATCACTTTCTTTATCTTCCAAATCTGTTAGAATATTCTCATCTGGTCTTTCAAGTGCATCTTCAAAATCATAATCATTGAAACTATAACCATCCCTAGTGCAATCATATTCAAGATGTCCAAATTTACCAAATCTAAAACACTTGAGAATAACTAGAGTCCTTTTCTTAACTGTATATTTATCTTTAACCATAAATAGGACTTAATATCTATCATTGTCTAAAAAACTAGCATCAATGTCAATTGAGTACTTGCATTTTATGCATAGTAGCTTCTATTTTGTCTCTGGAAGAACTTCTTTCCTTGTCTGCTTTGTCCATCCTTGCTTTTCTTCTAGTACCTATGTCTTTTTGACTCCCTGTATCTGTGATCTTATTTTTCTTCATCATTGTTGCATTTTGGTTCTTTGCATTTTTTTGCATAGTGTCCATACCATCCACAATTGAAACATTTGATAGATATTAGATCTATGGGTATTCTGGAACCTCTATCTCTTTTGCCATAATTTGCTTCTTTATCATTGGATGACTCACTGCTCGATTCTATTTTATTTTCATTTTTATTTTTATCTACTTTGAAAGCAACTTCTTTCGGAGGGATAGGATCTTTTGTTCTTATCTCAAAAGTAGTAAGCATGCCAAGCAAAGAATTTCTTGTCAAAGAATCACTATCAATTGATGTTTCTATAGTAGAAACCTTTTCACTATATATTTTTGGAAGATCCATCAATATCTTATCACAAGCATCAGATTCATCAACCTTCATTCAAAGACCTTTCATCTCATGTACAAGTTCATCAACCTTTTTGAGATAGTCACGAATGTTTCCATCATCTCTCATTCTTAGGTTCTCAAATTCTCATTTGATATTTTTGATCTTAGTCATTCTAACTCCTTTAAAAATGACCCCGTCGAGGTTCGATCGTGCGACCTCGCAGACATCAACGCAAAGGGTAGCCACTATGCTACCAAGAAGATTCAGGAGCACTAGCTAGTTCCCTGTCTTTATTGCATTCGCGTCGAACATGAAGTAATGTTTTGGTTTCGCGCTTCAGCATGAAGCAAAATTTTTTTATTTGGGACTTAATAGTCCCACATCGCCGATGCGGTGATGTTGATGATCTTTAAAAAGAGCAAAGCACTGTATGTACTTTGATTGCCTGTGGGTAGTCTGTAGGCTACATGATCCTTTTGCCACGTACCGCACGTAGATCTCCTCAGGCTACGTGTAGGTAGCCTCTCCAACAAACCACCTCGGGTCATGTGTCACCCTCTCCAGCATGCCACCTCAGGTCACATGTCGCCTCGTCAATGAATCACCTCGGACCACGTGTTTGTCTATGCCTATCACATCTAGCTCCACTAGCACCTCAGGAATCATGCCAATCTGCTCTAGCACCTTGGGAATCATGTCGATCTGCTCCTGTGGGCCTCCTCGGGTCCTACGGGCTGCCTCAAGATTCTTGCTGCCACCTCAGACTATGGGCCTCCTCGGGTCCTATGGGTTGCCTCGAGATTTGTGTTGTCACCTCGAACTATGGGCACCACCGCCTCAAGATTTGGGCCATTATTGGCTCTCGAATCTGATACCAAATGTTGGAGGTGAGCTATTCAATACAAAGGTAAATATTGCATTAACAATTAAAAATCAGGTTACAAAGTTTAAATAAACACAAAATAACCATACTAGAGAAAAGGGGGGAATAGGAGAAATTAAGGGAAGGGAGAAGAAATTAAATTAAAACTCTCTTGCCACCCAAAGATGCTGCCATATAACTGCCTTCCAAGTAAGGTAAAAGGTAAGTAAACTTACCCAAGGTAAAATACTCTTTTTAACCTTTTACCAATGGTAATTTTCCAACATAGGTCAATTATAAGAACGATATGTGGGACATAGGTGATTATATCGAAGATATGGGCCAAAAATTTGGTGTCTTTCTTGAATATGTTTGATTGCTTAGAGTGAATTTTGAATTGTATTACAACTATAACATATGTGAAATGCTTTAGGATATTGTGTAAGCATCAAACATCAAATTCCCAAGAGAGTGTGTCAAAACCAATGCAACAATCCGTAGTAATGCAATAAAAGATGCAATAGTGCAGTAGTAAGAAGAGCAATAGTAGTAGAGTCTACAATTTATGAATTTAGACACATGAAGAAGCTCTCCATTTGTTTGAATCCATTAAGAGTAGGTGCAATATGCAACACTACCATAAAAAAAACCCCAAAAGATATTTTATGGATGATTTTACAAGGACATTCTCACTTAGAATGCCTTAAAAAATTGGCAAAGAACAGTGAGATGGTCTTTTAAGAAAACTCATACAATGTTGTTCTTCTTGAAGAGAAAAAATTGATCTTAAAGAACATTGAGCTCACATACATATTCTAGCACCTAATAGCAGTAAATTTATACAAGGATGCCCATTCTTTTTTTTAAATAATATTGCCCACCCACTGAATAAAAAAATAGCACCCTCAAACTTGGTTTATCCACATAAATATTACACCCAAACCCTATGATCGTCTATATTCTCTTTGATACAGTCTAATGATGATGAGATCTACACTTGTGGAGTCACATTAGTGTGAAGGTATGTAGCCCCAAGCTCTATGCTTGAATGACGTCCCAACTCTACACTCTATTTAAATCTTACATGGTCTGAAGGTGCCAAAGATCCTGGTTCATGTCTATTGCAGTCGAATGACATCCCAGCTCTATGCTCAAGTGGAATATGTGAGGTTTGAATGTGCCAAAGCTCCTGGTTCACGTTGAAATCCTTTCTTATTGTGGTTGAGTATATGGCTCCCTGCAAAATGTAAAAAAGTACTGATGCACTGCTACATAGGGGTGAATCAATTTATAGTTCATATGTGGGCAAGATAGGATGAATAAGACCACCATGACAAATAATAACTGAAGAGACACCAGTAGAGGTTCCAAGGAGGAAGACGTTGAAAGACGTCCATTGGATGGATGCCAAGCTGATTGAGGGTGGGCGAATACTGAAAAAGGTCCAACACAATAGTCTCTAGGAACACATGCAAGATAAGGGTACTGTTGAAGACTAAATGGTCCATGTAATTCAAGGGCACCAATGATTTTTCATCAAAAAAATGGCACCAAGGAATATAAGGGTGCCAAGAGATTTCACTACCACATTGCTGACCAAAACTATTACGTTAAGGAGATCAAACTTCCATAAGAAAACCTATGGGAAAAATATTCTTTCAACAAGAAATAAATCGACGAGCAGCTTTGAGTGAAGATTCTCGGGTTATGGGTGCATGTTTAAATAAACACAGCAAAATATTTCTTCTTGAATGGTCTACGAAGACTTTTAATACATGTTTTTAAAGGAAAAGCATGTACTTTGCATCATATTTATACCATATGGTAAATATTTCAAAATATAACAAAACCAATCACTTTTAAATATTCAAAATGAGAATTAAGGCTTGAAATGTCAGTAGTAATACCACAAAATTACATTCATGCAATGATATATACGTAAAAGTTAAAATTCAAACACTTTTCAACAAAATAAAATAATTTTGTTGAAAAAAATGACTTATGAATAAATATTATGACTACTTTTAACTCTAAGAAAGTTTGTGTAGTAAAAACAATTATCAAATAAGGTGAACTGAATAACACAAGCTTATACTGAGAGGTGGCATGAACAGTATAAGACCCCTTTTTACTTTTTCTTTCAATTCAATATTATGTAGTGTATAGATAGCAGTATGAATAGTAGTAATCAAATCAATTTACAAAATGCCATACACGATAGAGACACCTCAATTTACGTGGTTCACCCAATGTGGGCTACTCCACGGAGAAAATATTTTACTAAAATTTTCTCAATCAATATCTTTGGGAATCCTTCCCAATTACAATATTTATGGACCTCTATCCAAAGGATATGTTGATACCCTAATATCAAGTTCATGGATATCTTCCATAGGAGAATTCTTTCCCCTTATGCTATGGCTAGTGATCTTCTAGAAGACTTTGTATCTCTGCTGCACTGATTGGTGTATTTCTCTCCACTTGAAGACTCGTCACTTAGATCTGTCTTCAATTGACATGGCTGCTAGATCTCTATCCACTGATACTCTATCCTCTATAATCTGTCACCTCTAAATCTTTGTCTTAATAGGTTCACTCAGAACCTTCTCAAATCTGATCAACAGGTCCACTCAAAACCTGCTCAAATCTGCTCAATAGGTCCATACAAAACCTGCTCAAATATGCTCAATAGGTCCACATAGAACCTGCCCAAATCTACTCAACAAGATCACTCATAACTTGTCTAAATATGCTCAACAAGTCCACACAGAACCTGCTCAAATTTTCTCACCAAGTCCACACAGAACTTGTCTAAATCTTCTCAACAGGTCCACACAGAACTTGTCCAAATTTGCTCAACAAGTCCTCTCTAGGACTTTCTCAAATCTACATAGGAAGATTCCATAAAAGCTTACTCAAAATCAGTCCACAAGCCTTCTCAAAGACTTTTTTCAAATCTTCTTAACAAGCTCACACAGAACTTGTCCAATCTTATAGAATCATAAAGAGAATTGTTAGAGATTTAATATGTTCTATACTTAATGATCAATCAATATCTCAACTCAATCTCATAAAAGCATAAAGAGAATTGTTAGAGACTCAATATGTTCTATTCTTAAATCCCAATCTCAAATAAAATCAATCTCATAGAAGCATAAAGAGAATTATTAGAGACTCTATAAGTTCTATACTCAAATCCCAATATCAACTCAAATCAATCTCATAGAAGCATAAAGAGAATTGCTAGAGACTCTATATGTTCTATACTCAAATCTCAAACTCAACTCAAATAAAAATATAGAATAGTTTTTTTTATGGAACTTGAAAAACCACATGCATCCACTTGACTAGGCTTAATCAACTCAACTCAACCAATCACCTCAATGAACAATCCTTTCTCACAAACCCTAGTCCAAGCATGTATCAATCAACTCAAAATATTTCCAACAATGCTTAACAACAAATCTCACATAACAATGATACTTATGTTCTCTTCTAACTCAAGTTCAATTTATTTGCACAACCAATGGACTCTAACAACAATGCTTATAAAACAATTTTTAATCACAACTCTCAATCCAGAAAACCTTGAAGCATTAAACCAATCACTTTCAAAAAGGAAACCACAATCAATCATTTTCACTCCAAATATATTTTCAGAAATCAATCACCATAATCAATCAATAGGACGATGTGCCCATACCTTTTATGAAGATGAAGAAGCCTCTTTGGAAATCTGCCACAATCACAATATTCTTTTGCCAATATTCACAAGGGGTAGAAGATCATAAAATAATCTACATTACTCCACTTCACAATAATATTTACCAAGACTTTTAATTAGAAAACCTTCTTACGAATTACTGCACAACTTCCTTATCACTCCTAAAACCACTTGTACCATAAAATAAAATAAATCAAATAATTGCATGGCCTTGTCACTCCACAAACTACTTATACCATAAAATAAATCAAATATTTGACATCCTCTCTTTCAACATTTTTGCACTCAAAAATAATCACAAAGCTTTCTTAGATAATATCTCACATTAATCAAATATCAAACCTTATTAAAATATTAAAGCTTTCTCAACCTTATATCTCCCATAAAAATCATAATCAAACTTTAGAAAGAAAATATTTTAATTAAAATAATGACCCCCACAAATATCGGAGTCGGAGCACATACCTCAAAGGAGCCCTCGAAGGGCCTTGGCATTTTGAACCTCTGCCCACCATGTTGCCAAGCGACAGCTAAGCCGTGTGAGCTAACACTGCCCATGTGAGTGCTTTGGACACTCTTACTTAATCCACATGCATTTTCCTCACAAGGAGCCAAAACTTTGATAGTCCACGACTTGACTGCCTATGTCACACTCCACGAAATTCGCTACACAATATTTGGATGCCAAGCACTTTTTGGTTTTCAAAAATCATGTGACACTCCTTAGGTTTATTAAATGGAAAACCTTTGGCTTATTTATATAAGCCATCCTTCAATGCGAATACGTCGACCCTTTTAACATTGCCCTCATGACGTCGGCGATGCCAATAAGAAAGGAGGGAAAAACATTTTATTTAATTTTAAAATTTAAATTAAAATTTAAACTAAACCTTTAAAATTAAATTTCTCCATCATTGAGGCACCTTTTTTGATGAAATGAAAAGCCAAATTGGGTTTTAAGAAAAACCCATTTCAAATATGTCATCCATTAGTTTTAAATAAAAAATTTCCTTGCCTTCCTTGATTTTCATAAAAACCTTTTACTAAGATTCCCTTAAATCTCTTTTTGGAACCAAATGCCATGCATCCCTTCTAGAACCTTTGATCAAAACCTTGGCTTCTCATGAAGCTCTTTGTGGAGACAAATAATAGTGCTTACTTACATAGGTCCTTTTGACTTCAATGACAACTTTTGCCTTAGGGACTCAAAATGTCCAACAATCTCCCCCCTTTGTCATTGATGGCAACCCATATTCATTTTACTGAAACCTAACCTTATTTTATGCTCCCCCTGGCTCAATGCTCTCTCAAATATCAAATATCATATCAAATCTCTCCCCAATACACAAATATCTCCCCCTTTGACATCAATGGCAAAGGGTCACCTTTGGGGCTCGGGGCTAAGAATGAGCCTCTTAGCTTAGCCTCTCCCCCACCTCCACATGAGGTGGTTAATTCTGGGGTGGGAGTATTTCTACTCCCCAAAATCATAGATCTATGCTTTTATCTTTCTCTCTTATTTTGTGGGTTTTCTGAATCCTCTCACTATTTCTTTCCAAGTTATCATCCTTGTTCCTGTCGTCACTTTTGTTCCTATTCATGTTCTTTTTCTCATCCATGTTTATATTCTGGTTCTCATCCTTGTTCCTGTTCTTATTATTTTCTATGTCTCTATTCTTTTTTAAGTCTCTATTCCTATTCATATTCTTTTCTCTGTTCATATTCTTGTTTCTATTCATATTCTTGTTCTTGTTCATGCCTGTTTTTGGAATATTTTCTCTACACTATATTGCTATGTGTCCATCATTATTGCACTTATAACACTTAATATTATTATTCCTTGGATGTGCAATTATCTTAGGATTTATCCTAATGAAGCCATATCTTCTTCTATCATGAACCTTGCAATTCATTTCCTTATGACCAAACTCATTGCATGAGTAGAAATAAAATTGGAGAAGTTGTTCTTTTCCATATACCTATATTTCATAGGTCATGCATTGCGAAGCCATGTGTTCAAACCTGTGACATGAAAATAATCTTCCATTGAAGCCTCTTTGTCTTGACTTCATTGGTATCCTATCCTGATTGTTGTTCCATCTGTATCTTCTTTGTGCATTGTTCCTCTTTTTGTTGAACTTTTTTTTGTCCATCTCATCCTCTGATGTCCTACTTTCACTTAAAATATCTTCTTCTGAAATTTCTTCTTCATCAAGACTTGAAGTAAATTCTTTTTCTTGTTTCTTTTAAACCTTTCCAAACCTAAGACATGTTTAACATGATGTTCATTGTTGTCCATGGATGAACTTATCCAAGTTCTTAGAGCTATTGTGCTAAATTATCACATTTCCAAATCTTTGCTTCTAACTTATCCTTGAACTTGCTTGTCTTAGCCTTTGACTTCTTTAAATCCTCTATGAGTAATAACCTTTCTTCATCACATTCTTGAAACTGAATTTCAATATTGGAGTGTTGCTTTCTAACATTATTTACTATGTCAAGGGCATAGATAAGTTCTCCATTGAGATCATAACCATTTTCTACTAAATAATCTTATACGTTTTTGCCTTTGTCCTTATCATTACTTCCTTTTGACTTGTATTCTATAGGATCACTTTCTTTATCTTCCAAATCCATTAGAATATTCTCATCTGGTCTTTCAAGTGCATCTTCAAAATCATAATCATTGAAACTATAACCATCCCTAGTGCAATCATATTCAAGATGTCCAAATTTACCAAATCTAAAACACTTGAGAATAACTAGAGTCCTTTTCTTAACTGTATATTTATCTTTAACCATAAATAGGACTTAATATCTATCATTGTCTGAAAAACTAGCATCATTGTCAATTGAGTACTTACTTGCATTTTATGCATAGTAGCTTCTCTTTTGTCTCTGGAAGAACTTCTTTCCTTGTTTGCTTTGTCCATCCTTGCTTTTCTTCTAGTACCTATGTCTTTTTGATTCCCTATATCTGTGATCTTATTTTTCTTCATCATTGTTGCATTTTGGTTCTTTGCATTTTTTGGCATAATGTCCATACCATCCACAATTGAAACATTTGATAGATATTAGATCTATGGGTATTCTGGAAACTCTACCTCTTCTGCCATAATTTGCTTCTTTATCATTGGATGACTCACTGCTCGATTATATTTTCTTTTCATTTTTATTTTTATCTACTTTGAAAGCAACTTCTTTCGGAGGGATAGGATCTTTTGTTCTTATCTCAAAAGTAGTAAGCATGCCAAGCAAAGAATTTCTTGTCAAAGAATCACTATCAATTGATGTTTCTATAGTAGAAACCTTTTCACTATATCTTTTTGGAAGATCCATCAAGATCTTATCACAAGCATCAGATTCATCAACCTTCATTCAAAGACCTTTCATCTCATGTACAAGTTCATCAACCTTTTTGAGATAGTCACGAATGTTTCCATCATCTCTCATTCTTAGGTTCTCAAATTCTCATTTGATATTTTTGATCTTTGTCATTCTAACTCCTTTAACAATTCTCCTTATATTAACAATTTTGGTTAACATATTAATTCTCCTTATATTAACAATAATTCTCATGCATAATAATTCTCCTTATATTAACAATTCTAGTTAACATATTCTCAAAAACATATACATAGTTGTCCTTCATATATATCATTAGTCCTCTATACCATAATGGATATTCTCAATAATAGATACAAACATAATGGTAAATATTTTTCTTAGTACTTTTTTTATAAATTGTCTTATTTGATTAACTACACTTTCAATCAAATATCATTCTTCTGGATCTAATTTTGTCATACGACTAGTAGCTTTTATCAGTCATCTTCTCCTAGTGCAAAATTTATATTGATATTCCTTTTCTATATTTAATTTCCTTGTGATGTCTCTCATTAAATTATAGCCTATATAGTGTCCCCTTTTGTAATATTTTCTATCACATTTTCTATCTCCAATCATTGTACATTTTATCCAAATATTACTTTAAGCGTGAGATTTGGTTAATATTTTCAATTGAAACTACTTTCATAGGATTTCCATGCCATGGACATATCTATTATGGGTCATATTACCAAAATTTTCAAGAATAGAGAGCAAGATTTAAACCATAAGTAGGTATTTATCAAGCACATGCATACTAGGTTATCTAACATATTAGCCCCCAACAAAAAAGCTATTATGATATGTTTTAGTCATACATATTCCTTCCAATGTGGTCAATAGATTAACCACTTACTCATAGTATATAAATAATAAAAATATTCTAAACATTTGTAACTTTTAATAATAATAAATTTTTATTTTAATATGGACCACTCTTTCTCTATTTTATCTCCATAATGTATCTCAATGACTTTTGACCCACTAACATCTTAACATGATGTTTTTCCTTGTATATTTTAATTTTATAGGTCACACCAAGAAATTTTAGTCTTTTGTAATCACACCTTTTTAGCTAATATGATTATAATTAAATCTAATAGGAGATATTACCGGTAGACTTCATCAGCTTTCTCACATGGTGCATGATCTTCGAAAGGTTAGGCAGCAAATAGTGATGGGCAATTTTAGGATTTTATTACTTCTATTTCTTTCTTAGAAGACACAATGGAAGACATGCCTAGATCTTCACCATATGATAGACTCTCCCAAATATAGCTATAGTCTTTTTGTTGCTATTAGCTTCTATTCTTATGTATATTTATATGTATTCTTATTGATGCTTTACTCCTTATCCACCTCATTTTGTTTTTTTCGCTAGTGGATAGTGTTAGAAAATGTATAATATCTAAATTTAAATAAATCTATTAATAGTCATTATATACTAATTGTATACCCTATAACATAGATTCATATTCATTATTATTTATATATTATATTTACACAAAAAATAATCACTTGACAAAAACATGCATGCTACCCAAAACTCTACAATTTTAGAGCAATCTCATTCTTAGTCATAAATATCTATTACAAATATATCAACATATCAAAAAAAAAAAAACAAACATAAACCCTAATGACTTGATATTTGAATAAAATAATAACACACTTAAAAAAGTGCACTACAAATGATGAGAAGTATTTTGTAGAACCTTAGACATGACTTAAATGAAACATATTTATTAAAAAAATGTATAATCAATTATTTGATAAATAATTTGAATTAAGTTTTTTTTTTTTTAAGTTTCATTCCTAACAATTTTAAATACTTAAAAAAATAATATCACAAAATAAATTTATTTTTAATTAAATTTTGTTCTTATTTTAATTATTAAGATTTAAATTTAAATGAAATAATTATAATATTATAATTAAATAAATTAAACTTTTATTTTTAATATAATTAATTTTTTTATAAGCCCAAATTATATTTGAAATAAAATATAAATAAACTTTAATTTTTTCTTGCCTTATTTTTATTTTTTTCTCTTATTTTTACATTGGTATAGAATATTCATACATATTATTTTTATTCTCTTCTTTTATTCTAGATCATGGTTATGCATATTGGTATAGAATATTGATACAAATTGTCACATAGACCAATTCAAATTGTAACACAAACTCAAAGTTTTTGGTGAAAGGCATTTAGGTTAATAGGTTTTTATGTGGAGTTTGAATAAATTAATTTTTTGTTTGGTAAGTAATGTAAATTTATAAATTGTCTTACAACTATTTATAAAATAGGTAGATTTAATGATAAAGATTTAAAATTTTATATAAAAAAAATTTCAATCTTATAAATAGAGTTATATATCATACTTATTCTCATAACTAAAATATAGTTAAATAACCATATATATATATATATATATATATATATATATATATATATATATATATATATATATATATATATATATATATATATTAACAAACAACATTTTCTATAAAAAATCAAATCATTTCATATAACCTATATCTATAAAAACACTTTTCCTCAAAAACCATTGGTGCTTGAAAAGCAAGTTTCAGATCTTTCTCCACATCTATTGTTCAGTTGTCAATTTTAAATTGAAAGGTAAACTTATCTTTTAATATATATATTTATACATAGAAGAATTGGTAATGCTGTTGGATGTTGCTTCTATAAACCCTACACTGTTAGGTAAAAGTTGAAGGACCCAGATCCTGTAAGGTATCTAATTGAAACAACCAACTACAAACACTAAACTGCTATCATCCAACCTATCTAGTATACTATAAAATCTGTAGAGGAAAGTGGTGGGCAATAGGAACTTCTTCATCAAATTATTACGAGCTTTTTCGTGTTGCATGTGATTAGACGTTAATGGAAAGGGATGGGCCACAAACAATGTGTTATTCTAGATACTGAAGACCTCATTCACTTTCTTCAGGTAAAGATCCAGAAGACCATCATAAGCCCTAACCCACCTTCCAAGATTTTCCACACCACCTACCAAGAATGAGAAAATATGAGCGCAGACAAACAAATTCAGCCTAACCCGCCTTCCAAGATTTTTCACTCCTTCTACCATGAATGAGAAAATATGAGCACAGACAAACAAATTCAGCCAAACTAAAAGCGAGTGTTGGAAAGGTGACTGAAAATCTACAATGTACCTCTTTTTGAAAGCATTCCACGTATGTGGATAAGTGCATTCCAAGGGATAAGACGTAACACAAACGGCCTTGACCCTCCCTCCAAGATTCTCCACATTGTAGACTTGTTTACTTATCCTCACGCATACGCTACGGTGTTTTCCTTCTTAAGTTGTGTTTACATTGACTTGTTTACTTTCATTTTTATATATGTCATACTTATATGCAAAATATTGACAAGCAAGAGTGATTTATCAACAAAGTCTTCAGATAATTTTTACCGTTTTAGTAAACTAGGGTTAAACTCTAAACTCTTACTTTGAAAGTCCATCGTCGGCTTATTGAGAATTTTAATGACTTTTATATAAAATAAATAAACAACCAACCACATTTTGGAAGATAGTGTACATACAAATTTGTTCATCATTTATCAAAGAATGAAACATTAAAAACTAAAAAATATTACACATTTTACACAAATGGTTTGCTTGTATATTGTTGAAGAATTTTTAAAAACATAATAAATATGTTAAACACATAAGCTCACTAGAATTAATATTATTTATAGATAATATTAATTAAAATAATATTTTTAGTAATATTATACATCTCTTTATAATTATAATTAAAAAATTATTTAATAAATTATTTATTAATAAAAAATATTTGTTTAATTTATAAAATGAAATATTTTTATAGCATCCCAAAGTGAGGGAAAAGGTAAAATTATATATATTTAAAGAACTAGTTTGAATTATAAATCCATGTCAATATGCTTTTAACATTCTCTCTTAATCATCACATGGAGTAACCAGTTTGCATCATTTTCTTCAATATATAATCATCAAATTGCTTCAATCATAACATAATTTACATGAAAACCACCTTTTAAAAATTCATCCCATTTCACATAATAAACATGAAGGTGTCTCCTTGTTCCCACTTACTACATCTAAGGTAAATGAGAGTTCTCTTATTCCACTCCCACATGGAACATATGTTGACCATAAGATTCATCCCTATATAATTTAATTATAATTTCTTTAAAAATAAACTTATAGAGGACCAAAATAGTGACCATAGTTCATTTTTCTTTCAAGTATAACAAAGTACATGAACTATAAAAAACCAATGCCAATAAAAAACCATTATTCTTTCTATTGATTTTCTCTAATTATCTTATTTCATACTAGTATCTTCATAAATTTTATGACACATTGATTTCCAAGAAAATCCCCTTGGTTGAGTCATACAATTATTAGGAGACATGTTTCACACTTATTGACCATCACTTATATCTCCATAACATTACCATAGATATAAAATATCAAACATATAGGTTAATTAGCAACAATATGATATTTTTGTGATCTAAGATACCCATTAAAGTATTGTTGGACATACAAGACATCTCATAAGTTACTTGAAATCATCATACAAGGATGTAAGTCAAAATTCAATGTCAATTAATAGATATTCACATGTGATACAATGTCAAGTTTATCAATAAATTTGGGAATAAATAGAAAACACATTACCCAATAAAGAAAAATAAACATCGTATAATCATAACATGATATTGGAAGGTTCCCTTAAATATCAAATAATTATAATAAAAATAAAGTATTTTTTTCAACCAATGAAAAAATGGTTGAACTTGAGAAGGTTTAAATACCCAAATTTAAAGTGACCTTATGTCATGGTTAGAGAATAGAACGTAAGGTTAATTATTATAATATTATAATAAATCCCCTTATAGAAGGTGTATTATAGCCCATAATAAAACAAATAAATGAATAGAGTACAATGAGAGACTAAATTGTAGTTTATCACCAAATATTTGAATAATTATTACAAATATTTTTTGACAATTATATATTTGTTATTTAGAAATATTTAAAGTTAGACATCCACAATGGAAGTCTACATTTTTAAATACTTAACTCATTTAATTTTATCCCATAAAGTTCTTACAATAAAATCTTTATTTTGGTTGTCTCTATAGACAAGGATTTTTGCAATCATAGTATTTTTTTTTTTGGGAGCTACTTACACATGTTAAGCATTATATTATGTTAAATATTAACTTCTTAACTATAATAATAAATTGCCAAAGGGTCCTTGGTTCAACGGTTGGAAAAATAGTTGATATAGCCACACCAAGGTTCAAATCTGGCAACACAAAATAGCTCAATATGACTAGATTGATATAAAGGGAGAAGGAAACACTTTCAAAACTATAATAATAAATTATATAATACTTTAATTTTTTAAATATAATTTTAGACTCTGCTAGGGTTTTATGAAGAAAACTATTATGCGGGGATGGTAGCAGCTTTTGGAGGAGGTCTAAAAAATTGGAGGAATATCGTGATGGCATCGGGTTCGACATAGAGAGTGTATGCTCATGATGCTTTTTCATTTGAAAATGAATGGAAGGAACAGGATTTTCCAATTTATTTTGGGAACCGCTTGTTAAAGAACAATGGATGTTTGGAATGATGTGAAGCCAGGCCAGTTCTAGTGGTTCGACCAAACTCGATGGCGAAAGATGTGGAGTATCTAACCAAACATGCCCTTATTGGCAAATTTTTGAGCATCCGAATTTCTCTCCCCTTTGTGGAGGCTTTGGTCAGGAAGACTTGGAATCCTGAAGATGATGTGGAGGTGATGCTAAGTGCGAACAGCTATTTTATGGTGGTTTTCTATTGTATTGCAGATCGTAACAAAGCATTTGAAGCGGATCCTTATTTCTATAACCAAGTGGGACTCTTTTTTAAACCCTGACATGTGGGTTTCAACCCATCAGAGGAGCGGTCGTCATAGGTTCTAGTATGGGTGCGGCTTCCATGACTCCCACTAGAATTTTGGAGAATTGATATCTTGCATAAGATTGCCCTTCTGCTTGGGAAGCCGGTTGGACCATCACAACAGACAATGGATAAAAATGTAATCTCTATTGCTCGTATTTGTGTTGAAATTGACTTAAATAATCCTATTCCATATTCTATTGAAATATAATTTGGATCAACTACATGGGTTCAAAAACTTGACTATGAAGCTCTTCCATTTTGTTGTCAGATTTATCATGAATATGGCCACCTACAAATAAAATGCCCTAAGTTTGTCCCACCTATGGCTTCAAATCTTGGGCCCTCTCGGTCTAGACAAATTTTGGATAAAGGAAAAGCCTCGATAAAGGAAGGGAAATGGGATAAGGAAGGTTTTGTTCCAATAAAAAAAGGACGAAGGGTAGACAAAGACATTAAGGATAGCCAACCATATGCTCCACTCAATAATTTTGAAATATTATATGATCTTGATTAGTGCATGGAGATACCTGAAATGTTGCTACCTGATGCAAATATAACAAGTCTGAATCAAATATCTCTTCTTGAGGTGGAACTTAAGGAATCAGATCTAGGGGGTTTAAATGAAGAACAAAGGACTTTGGATCTGAGTATAGGGGACATGGATGGGTATAACCCTATAAGGGAAACTATTTTGAAAAGTGGTATAGTTTTAGTTATGCCCTCTCCTACTCAAGCACTGATGCAGTCATCCTTGGACTGGAAAACTCCTACGGTATTGGGATTGCAGCAGAAAATAATTTAAAAAAGTTTTTCGGATAAGAATATGAAGGTGGGTTAGAAGAAGGACCAGGATAAAATTAAGTTAATGGGGGAGACTTTGGTGGAGTCAGGCTTGGTGAGAACATTGGACTCCCATTTTTATAACCCCCAAAAATGATTATCCTCTCATGGAATGTAAAGGGGTTGAACAACATCCCTAGACAAAAATATGTTCATGATTTGGTTTGTGTGCATTCCTCGGATGTGGTGTTTATTCAGGAGACTAAACTGGCTATTGATAGTATGTTCAATATTACTCCCAAGTTGTGGAGAAGGGGGTAATGCTAGTGTATTGGTGCATGTAGATATGTTGGTGGTGTTGCTTGTTTATGGGATCCGGTTAAGATATCCCCTCTTACTTGGATTTCTAGCAGATGGTCTATTTCGATGGTCAGGCGTGATAATGAATCTGGTGAAACCATCCTACTTACAAATTTGTATGCTCCTATTGATTACAATGGTAAAGTGAATTTATGGTAGCACATTTACTTTGTGAGAAGTTTTGTTCCACTGTACCCATGGATTTTGGCTAGAGACTTCAACTCTATAACTTTTCTAGAGGAGAAATGTGGTGGGGTGGACCATCTCGAGCATTTTTCGTCTATATTCAGTGCTCATATCCAGGCCCTAAAATTGGTTGACATCAAGCTAGATAATGGTATATTTACTTAGCACAATAGAAGATGTGGGGAAGCTTCCATATTAGAGAGACTAGATAGGTTTTTGATATCTAGTTATTGAATGGGTAATAACAGAAGTGCTAGTTCTATGATTTTTGAGGGTAGGTGATTGGCCTATCAAACTCTCTGCTTTGGAGTAAGGGCTAAAATATAATCCCTCATTTAAGTTTCAACTTATGTGGCTTCGTGATCCTAAGCTTCATAATTTCATGCAAGGCTGGTGGACCACTGGCAAACCTCCTCATGGCACCGCTATGTATTCCTTTATGAAGTGACTACAATTTGTAAAACATAAATTGAAGAGATGGAATAGACTAAATTTTGGGAACCTTTCCTTGGCTAAGTTGGCATATCTTAGGAGGATGGAAGAAACTTCAATGACAATTAGAGATCAGGGATTCATGAAGGAGCTTCTTGTTGAGGAATCTAAGGTTGCGAAAGGCCTTGTTGAATGGGAACTGAGAGAAGAATTTTTTTGGAAACAAAAAGCTCAAGTAGATTGGCTTCATGAAGGGGATAGGAACACAACCTTCTTTTATAACTCAGTTAAGGCTTGCTGTAATGGTAACCTGATTACCTCTCTTATGAATTCTTAGGGTGCCCTACTCTCTTCTTTCAAGGATATTTCAGAAGAGACTAAGAGGTATTTTTCCTCTCTCTTCAAGGAGGACTCTATGTTAGATGATGAGAATGAAAAGCTTATTCTAAAATATATTCTAGCAATTGTTTCTAGAGATATGAATGAACAATTTATGGGTCCAATTTCCCTTGAGGAGTTGGAAAATATTGTATTCAAGATGAAAAAAGTAAAATCCCCAGGTCTAGATGGATTCTCGATTGATTTTTATCAAGATTTTTGGGATTTAATCAAATTTGATCTTTTGGAGGTGGTCCATGAGTCCCAAAAGAACAAACAGATGCTAAGGTCCCTAAATGCTACCTTTGTGGTGCATATACCCAAAAAGGAGCGAGCAAATTCCTTGGATATGTTTAGGCTTATTGCTCTCTGCAATGTTATGTATAAGATCATCACAAAAATTATTGCTGAGGGGCAAAATATATGGTTGAGGAAAATCATCTCTGAGGATCAAGGAGGGTTTGTTGTTGGTCGAAAAATGATGGGGTTGTTATTGCTACAGGATCTATTCACTCAATGGAAACTTCTAAGGAGAAAACTATGTTTAATAATTTGGACATGGCCAAAGCCTATGATCGGGTCAGATGGTCCTTTCTTCAGAAAGTTCTTGCTACTTTTGGATTTGAGGAGGAATGGATTAGATTGGTGATGAGCTATGTTTCTTCTTCCTCATTCTCTGTTCTTGTTAATAATGAGCCATCAAAGTTGTTTGAGGCCTCAAGGAGATTGATGTAAGGAGATCCTTTATCTACTTATTTGTTTATCATTATGGCAAAAGGGTTGGGAATATTTCTCAAGTCTCAAGTCATGTAGGGTCTCATTCAGTGGTGGAAGTGGGATAGTAGTTTGCCACTGCTTTCCCACCTTCAATTTTTTGATGATACTGCTTTGTTAGGAGTTGTCACTATTAAGGAAGCTGTCAATATTAGACAGTATCTTGACATATATCTTGGTGCTTCTGGAAAATTGATTAATGAGGACAAGTCTTCTATTTTCTTCTTCAATACCCCTCCTCTTATTCAATCCAGGATTGCTCACATTCTAAGATTTCAAGTTGGGACTCTCCCCATCATTTATCTTGGTATTCTAATTTCATCTCATCCTCTACCTAGATCTTCTTGGAAGTCTATGCTTGATAAGTTTAGAAGGAAGGTGAATCACTGGACTTTCATATGGATATCCACTGCAAGTATATTATTGCTTTTAAAATCTATTGTTCAAGTTTTACCCATTTATAGATGTTTTGTACAAATAGATCCCTCTCACTTCATCAAGGACATGGATGCTTTGTCAAGATAGTTTTTATGGTCTGGAAAACCTGATCAATCTAAATGGATTTTGGTTAGGTGGGATTCTATATGTAGTCCGATGCAAGAGGGAGGCCTTGGGTTGCGATAGACAGCTTTTTTTGGGTAGGCTTTGGCTGCAAAACTTTATTGGAGATGGTGTACCTCTCAAGATCATATTTGGGCTAAAATATTATCTTGTAAATGCTTGAGAGGTATTTCTGAGGCTGAGATCCCTAGAGTCAGCTTAGTTGGGAAAGGTTCAATTATCTGGGAAACTTTGAAAAGAGGAGATAATTTAATCAAGAAGGGTTTGTTCTAGATTTGCAATCAGGGATAAAATACTCTTTTTTGGGAGGATTCTTGGGATGGCCACCCTCCTATATTGAATCAATATCCTAGGTTACATTCCCTAAGCATTTTTTTCTTGGAAGCAGGTTGGTCTCATGTGGAAGACTTTAAAAAATCTAGTATTTTGGAAATATGGAGATGTACAGGTGGAAATATCCACAAGAATGGCCCTAGGGGGGCTGGCCAAGGACACAAAGGTGCTTGCTCTTATCTTATGGGGAGGCCTTGTTCTTCATTAAGGGCTAAATATATTCTGGCTTGGAAACCTGATCCTAAGGGAACCTACTCGGTAGCCTATGGTTATCAGGTTCTTGATAAGCAAAAGTATGGGAGTCTTCTTATCACTTGGTGGAAAAGGGTGTGGAACAAATTTTTCTGGCCAAAATGTAATTTCTTTCTTTGGTTGGTAGCTCGTAATAAACGCCTCACTTGGGATAATGCAAGGAAGAGGGGATTTCAGGGTCCCTATTTTTATGTCCTTTGCAATAAGAATGAGGATGATTCTTCTCATTTATTTTTCCAATGCTCCTTTGCCAGATACATTTGGTACCGTTGGTGGAGTTCTTGGAACCATCCATGTTTTCATGTGCTGTACCTAGTGGAGTTTTAGAGTAGTTTGGACAAACCTTCTACCAAGGCCCCCTTCCTTCGGGTGGCTTGGAATTTGAGTCATTCTTGCATCATCTAGAAAATTTGGCTCGAATGGAACTAGTGCATATTTCAAGGTAGTTATTTGGCTGTTCAATAGATCTGGAAAAAGATCCTATATATGGTTTAGGAAACCATCCATAGAAAATGTTATGTGGATCCTCTTTTGGGTTCTACGGAGGAGAATGTACAACAAGCCCTTGGTATCTTTGAGGATGGTGTGAACTCTTCTAGCCCTAGTAGGGTTCCTCAGCTCAGCAAGAAGGTTAGGAGAGATGGTAGGTGGAGGCCACCCCCTAGAGGAGTTCTAAAAATTAATACTAATGGATCGTCCAGGGGTAATCCTGGACATGATGGCATTGGCGGTGTTGGGAGAGATTCTACTAGTGGTGTTATTTTTTTCTTTTCCATTTATAAAGGTGTTCAATCCAATAATTTTATGGAAGACCTTGCAATTATTGAGGCCTTGCAGAGGGGATTTTCTCTTGGCTAGCATAGGATTATCTATGAGTCTGAATCTCAAATTGTGGTTAATCTTTTAAAAAGTAAAAGGGTGGATGAAGTTAATTGGTAGTTGGCCTATGTAGCCGTTCAGATTCTAAGAATGAGTGAAGAGTTCAAATTTATATCCTTTGTGCACATTCCAAGGGAATGGAATGTGGTTGCTGATTACATGGCCAAAAGGGCTTCTGAGCTACTGGATCCTTGGAGTATCGATAATTGGGATAGTCTCCCATCTGGGGACTCTCAATGCCTATGGGAGTTGATCCACAAGGATGTACAGACTTAATGTGGTTTTTTCTTGTTGTCTTTTTTGGGTGTCATTCTAGTCTAGTGGTTTTAGCTTGTTTGGATGTTTATTTGAGTCATGGTTGGAAGCTCATTTGTACTCTATAATTCAAAATTTTTATCAATAAATTTTTACCCCTTTATTTAAAAAAAAAAAGATAATTTCATTATTCAAAAAATTTAAAAAAAAAAGTTTTATAATATTATTTTATTTTATTTGTTATTAATTATTATAATAAACTCCTTTTATACAAATGTAATATCTATCTATATACCTATCTATCTATATATCTATCTATCTATCTACTTATCTATCTATATTGTAGACATGGAAATTTGACCCACGAAAATGAGTCAATTCTTCCTTAGACCCTGAGCCAGCCACCCAAGATTACCAAGTGCAAATTTGGGGCCTTTTTGCCTTTTACTTTTTCCTTGTTTCCTTAGTTTTACCAAATTTGCACTTGGTCCATATGGGGCGAGAAGTAGTAGTTTTTCTCACAACAACCCCTCCCCTCATAGGCCCATTTTGGGGTCAACCCTTTCTTGTGGTGAAATTTTATTTTCCCACTCATTTTTCCCTCCAAACCTCTTATAAATAGAGGATTAGATTCCCCCTTGACTCCTTCATTTTCTCATGTTAACAAGTGCCCTTCTACTATAAGTTGTTTTGATGTTTTGTGCTTTGGTGTTTGCTACCCTTAGGGATTGAGTGCAGGAGTCTTGAAAATTGGAGAGATCAACCATATTAGAGTGATTCTTCCACATCTTCATTACTCCTTGCTTTCTCCATCAGCTCATTAAGTTTTGCAAGTCTATTTTTTGCTATTTTACATTATATTTTTAATTTTTTAGGACCTAAAAAGGGTATCTAAACTAGATTTATACCTCACCCATACAAGGCATAAATTTGGAAAGCTAGATTCATGCTCCTCTTTTATAGGGTATTTATTTGGTAAATTATGTCTTGGGACCAAGTTTCACACTCTAAAACATTGATTTTGCATATGCATTTTAGTGTTTTTCTATGTCCACCCTATGTACATTATATTTCATTATTATCTATCTATTTCACTCTAATTTTAAATGTTCCAAAGGTCAAATATGATTTTTATTTTGAACAGTCAGCTAAAAGGACCAAGGGGGCTTTATTTTTGCACCTTCAAACTTAGTCAAATAGTGGCCTAAGCAAACCCCCAAATATTGATCAAATTTTTATAGGAATTTTGATACTAGATATGCAAAGCATTACTAAAATATCAAGAACTGATTTATTTATTCCATAGGATCAAATTTGTATAAATAGCAAAGTTGATTAATGTGAGTCATTGGATTACAACAACTCAACAAATCTGAACTAGTCTAAACTGAGAGTTCACTTGACTTATGGAAGAGTGGTAACTCAAGTAAGACTATCCTAGTATAATTTAAGAGAACAAGGATTTATTCTAACACCCCCCTTAAGTGATACTAGGGGTGTATAGAATATGAGTCCCAATAGCAAGGCCTGATGAGGTACTCATGTACAATGAACTCTTATAGAAGAGATGGTGAAAAAACCCATGGGAAAAACCATATTTCAAGCAGCAGTAGAAGAAGAAGAAGAAGAGGCATGTCTTCGGATGGTGAATATTATCCTCTGATGAACAACTAAAAATAAATAAGTCCTGACAACAAGGTCTAATTAGGTACTCATGTACAATATATTACATACAATAATATGAAGAGAGAGGTGAGAACCTCCATGCACCCTTCTAATGCATTTGCTTAACTCCAAGTTTCTCTCACAACTGAATGTAACACGGAGAAGGGAAGGATTTAGTGAAGATATCTATAATTTTAATTTTCTATGGGAATGTACTCCAATTTTAGATCCTCTTGTTCAATATGTTGTCAAATGAAGTGCATGTGAATCTCAATGTTCTTGGTGCACTGATGTTCCACTGGATTGCAGGAAATATAAATTATGCTCTGATTGTCACACCAAAGGATAATGGGTTTGTCATGGAAAAAATTGAATTCCCTTAGTATTTAACGAAGCCAAAGAGCTTCTTGATTGGCTAAAAATGTTGCCCTGTATTCTGCCTCTATGGATGATAAAGCTCTTGCCTATTATTTTTGCATGACCAAGAAATAGGTGAAGAGCTAAGACAAAAAACATAGCCAAATGAGGAACATCTATATTCAACTAAACCTACCCAATCAGAATTTGTGTAACTGTTGATATCCATGGATCCACCCTCACATAAGATCCCAAAGTGAGTAGTTCCTTGCAAGTAGTAGAGGATTCTCTTGGCTGCTTGCAAATGACAAAAAAGAGGTTGATGTGAGAATCTAGATATTAAGCCAACATCATATGAAATATCTGGGTGAGTATTAGTTAGGTATAATAGAATTCCTACAAGTTTTCTATAGAGAGTAGCATCATATAGAGGGGACTTGCAAGAAGTACCTAGAGTGATTCTAGACTGAAAATGTGTGGAAGAAGGCTTACAATCAATCATCTTAAACCACTGAAGAAGGTCTATATTATATTTTTGTTGACATAATTAAATTCCTACATTTGTTTGAGTTATCTGAAACCCAAAGAAGTAATGGGTTAAACCCAGATCAGCCATCTCAAATTTCTCAAAAAGGGAGTCTTTAATAGTTTGGATGTGAGAAGTGGCACTACTAGTGAGTAGTAGATCATAAACATAGAGAACAAGTATGGTGATGTTTTATTCATCCCTCCAAATGTAGACTGTGGCATCAGACTCACAATGATAAAACCTTGAGGATAGAAGGAATGAGTCCATTTTTTCATACCAAGCTCTAGGAGCCTGTTTGAGACCATAAAGAGATTTCCTTAGTCTACAAACAAGTGAGGAGTCTTGAATAAATCTAGTAGGTTGTTCCATGAATATTTCCTCTTTTAAGTCACCATGTAAGAAAGGTCTTTTAACATCCATTTGAAATATTGGCCATTTTTGGGAAGCAACAAGTGCAAGAACAAATCTTATAGAATCCATTTTTGTAACGAGTGCAAAGGTTTTAGAATAATAAATACCTTCAATTTGTGAAAAAACTTTAGCTACTAAGCGAGCTTTGTGTTTGTCAATCTCTCCATCAGGTCCATACTTAGTTTTGTAAGTCCATTTACAGTGAACCAATTTCCTTCCTTTAGGTTATGGGACTAGATCCCAAGTTTTGTTTTTGATTAAGGAAGAGAATTCATTCTCCATTGCATCATCCCATTCTTTTATATCAGTTTCTTCTTTGAAGGATTGACAATCTTTTAAAATGGATTGATAGATAAGACCAGAACCCACAAAGTTGCTTAATCTAGATGATGGAATATTTTTGTTGTAAGGAGTGGATTCTTGAACTATGGTGTGGGCCCATTTAGGCATTTTGGAAGGAGTAATGGATGTGGTAGGACTTTGAGGAGGAGATTGAATAATGGGATCCTCATTTTGGTCATCTATATCAAGAATGGTATCTTCACTATATTGGGGCTCAAATGTTGGATATGGCTCGAGATAATTATTTTTGGAAGATGATTGAGGATCTTATGAGGGAATGTTTCATCAAATTGAAAAATTTTGTAAAAGAAGACCTCATGAGTTGTAGGATCAATGATACTGTAGGCTTTCATTTCCTTGTAATAACCAACAAAGATAAGTTGCTTGCTAATTTTTTTCTAGAGCCTTCCTCTTTTTCTTTAGGATGTGTTCCCAAGCAGTACACCCAAAAACTTTAAAAAATGATACATCATGTTTGGAGCCAGTCCATGCTTTTTTGAGATTCAAATGGACAAGAGCTTTATGAGGTGTGCGATTTTGAATATATTTTTCATAGTTAATAGCATCATCCCAAAAAATTGTTGGAATATCTCTTGAGTGGAGCATACAGTTTACCATTTCTTTCAAAGATCTATTTTTCCTTTCTACAATACCATTTTTCTGAGAATTATGGGAGACTAAATTTTGATGAATTATGCCATGAGTTGATAGGAATATGGGGAACTCATTACTAAAGTATTCTCCCCAATTATCTGTATGAATTTGCTTGATTTTGCAATTGGCTTGATTTTCAACTAAGTCTTTGAATATTTTAAAGTGGGATAGCACATCACTTTTGTATTTTAGAAAGTAGACCCAAGTTCTTCTTGAAAAAACATCAATGAAGGTTAAGGCATATTTTTATCCTTTGAAATAAGGCTCTAGGAAGACCATCAAGTCACTATGGATTAACTCTAGAGGGGATGAGGACTTTTGAGAACTACTTGGGTGAAGAAAATTTTTTGATTTTGTTTACCAAGAGCACATCCAGGGCATACTCCATCAATAGAAGAGACTTTTTTTAACCTTGTTACCATTTCATAAGTATTTAACTCTTTTAGATAGTTATAATTGAGATGTCCAAACCTTTCATGCCAAATTTTGCTCTCAAGATCTCCATGTGCAACAAAATAGGAGACTCTATATGAATTTGTGAATCCATTGAAGTGAAATAGGTGAGTGTTATGATCAATATATCCTTTTTCTATGAGAGAGTGAGGTTTTTTAAATTATCTTATTTCAACCCCTATTGGTGAGAATAGAACTTTTTTGCCCTTTGAAAAAGTACAAATATGATAGATGGATAGGATATTTGTTGCTATATTTGGGACATAGAGAACATTATTGATATACCCACCATCAATGGATATGTTACCTTTTATTTTGACAGGGATAAAGGATGAGTCACCAACTTCTATGATACAAGTTGAGCTGGAGGAGATTGAAGAGAATGACTCATGTGAAGAAGTCATATGATGAGTTTCACCTGAATATAGAACCTAGTATTTTGATGGAGTTTTTATATTTTTTCCTTAAACATTTAAGGCTTTTTCTATCTACTTCTTGATGTCTATTTTGTGATCCTTCATTTTTGCCTCTAGTTGTTGTAGTATTTTCCAACATTTGTTCACAGAGTGTCCATCCTTTTTGTAATGTGTACAAGTTATAGGGCCTCTTTCTTTCTTTTTGAATTTTTCTTTAGTGGAGGTGGATGCTACTAATGCTTTTGAGGAAGAGAGAGAGATCTCATATTTTGTAATTTTTATTTCCTCTCTAGTTAGCCTATTACAAAATTCCTCTAAAGAAGGCATTTTAAAACTTGTACCAAGTGCATCTTTTGTAGACAAAAAGTGGTGGAAAGAATTTCAAACACTCCATTTAACTTATAAAGAATAATATATATGCATTCTTATTCTGTTTTATTCTTGCCACTGCCTTTTAGTTGAGTGAGGACTTCTTTAAATTTGGTGAGAAAGTTAAAAATATTGTTGAAATCTTTAGGATATAATGTTGTTAATTCTACCTCTAGGTGTATTGACCTTATTTGATCCACTTTACCAAAGAAGTTATTTCATTTTGTCAACTTTCAAATGGGTTTTTACATTCTAAAATGTGAAACCATAAGCTTTCATTTACATTTGTGCTTATAATACCCATTGTTTCATACATCTTCCCTTTGTGAACAAATATCTCATATTATTTTTCAAATTCAAGTTGTTTCTCTTCTAGCAAGTATGTGACCCCTTTTTAAAAAATGAGATTTAATATTTTTGGTTTCCATGTATGATAGTTGTGAGGGGTGAGTGGGTCAATTGTATTCATTTTGTAAAAAGAATATTCCAGTGAACCAATTATTCCCCCATTTACTGCAAGAAGCTTTAGATACGATAATTATGCACCTTCCTTAGATTATAGTAGTGTGGAGCAAGAATTCCTATGAAACAAGGCAATAGAAGCCAGACCTCTATACCAAACTTATAAATTTACCTGCCCTTACAAGAGGGAAACTATAAGTAAATTAAGGAGTTCAATATGTGGAACATAGGCAATGGGAAGCAAGAATAACCTACCAGACCTTTATACCAAATATTCTTAATGACCCACCCTGATGTGAAGGAGACTATAGGTTAAATATAAGAATGATACGTGGGACATAGGTGATTATATCGAAGATATGGGCCAAAAATTTGGTGTCTTTATTGAATATTTTTGATTTCTTAGAGTGAATTTTGAACTTTATTACAACTATAACATATATAGGATATTGTGCAAGCATAAAACATGAAATTACCAAGAGAGTGTGTCAAAACCAATGCAACAACCCGTAGTAATGCAGTAAAAGATGCAACAGTGCAGTAGTAAGAAGAACAACAGTAGTAGAGTCTACAATTTATGAAGTTAGACACATGAAAAAGCCCCCCCTTTGTTTGAATCCATTAAGAGTAGGTGCAATATGCAACACTACCATAAAAAACCGCCCAAAAGATATTTTATGGATGATTTTACAAGGACATTATCACTTGGAATGCCTTAAAAAATAGGCAAAGAATAGTGAGATGGTCTTTTAAGAAAACTCATACAATGTTGTTCTTCTTGAAGATAAATAATTGAGCTTAAAGAACATTGAGCTCACATACATATTCTAGCACCTGATAGTAGTAAATTTATACAAGGATGCCCATTCTTTTTTTTAAATAGTATTGCCCACCCATTGAATAAAAAAATAGCACCCTCAAACTTAGTTTATCCACATAAATCTTACACACGAACCCTTTGATCGTCTATATTCTCTTTGATACAGTCGAATGATGATGAGCTCTGCACTTGTGGAGTCACATTAGTGTGAAGGTACATAGCCCCAAGATCTATGCTTGAATGATTTCCCAACTCTACACTCGAGTTGAATCTTACATGGTCTAAAGGTGCCAAAGCTCCTGGTTCATGTCTATTACAGTTGAACGACATCCCAGCTCTACGCTCGAGTGGAATATGTGAGGTTTGAATGTGCCAAATCTCCTAGTTCACATTGAAATACTTTCTTATTGTGGTTGAGTATATGGCTCCTTGCAAAATGTAAAAAAGTACTGATGCACTGCTACATAGGGGTGACTCAATTTATAGTTCGTATGTGGGAAAGATAGGATGAATAAGACCTCCACGACAAATAGATAATTGAAGAGACACCAGTAGAGTTTCCAAGGAGGAAGACATTGAAAGACGTCCATTGGATGGATGCCAAGTTGATTGAGGGCGAGTGAATACTGAAAAAGGTCCAACACAATAGTCTTTAGGAACACATGCAAGATAAGGATACTGCTGAAGACTCAACGGTGCATGTAATTCAAGGGCATCAATGATTTTTCATAAACAAAATGGCACCAAGGAATATAAGGGTGCCAAGGATATTTCACTACCACATTGCTGACCAAAAATATTAACGTCAAGGAGATCGAACTTCCATAAGAAAACCTATGGGAAAAATATTCTTTCAACAAGAAATAAATCGATGAGCAACTTTGAGTGAAGAGTCTCGGGTTATAGGTGCATGTTTAAATAAACGCAGCAGAATATTTCTTCTTGAATGGTCTACAAAGACTGTTAATACATGCTTTTAAAGTAAATTGAAGCATGTACTTTGCATGATATTTATACCATATGGTAAATATTTCAAAATATAACAAAACCAATCACTTTTAAATATTCAAAATGAGAATTAAGGCTTGAAATGTTAGTAGTAATACCACAAAATTACATTCATGCAATGAGATATATGCAAAAGTTAAAATTCAAACACTTTTCAACAAAATAAAATAATTTTTTGAAAAAAATGATGTATGAATAAATATTATGACTACTTTTAACTCTAAGCAAGTTTTTGTAGTAAAAAAAATTATCCAAATAAGGTGAACTGAAGAACACAAGCTTATACTGAGAGGTGGCATGCACAGTATAAGGCCCCTTTTTACTTTTTCTTTCAATTCAATATTATGCAGTGTATAGATAGCAGTATCAATAGAAGTAATCAAATCAATTTACAAAATACCATACACAATAGAGACACCTCAATTTATGTGGTTCACCCAATGTGGGCTACTCCACGGAGAAAATATTTTACTAAAATTTTCTCAATCAATCTCTTTGGGAATCCTTCCCAATTACAATATTTATGGACCTCTGTCCAAAGGAGATGTTGATACCCTAATCTCAAGTTCATTGATCTATTCCATAGGATAACTCTTTCCCCTTATGCTATGGCTAGTGATCTTCTAGAAGAATTTGTATCTCTACTGCACTGATTGGTGAATTTATCTCCACTTGAAGACTCCTCACTCAGATTTGTCTTCAACTGACATGGCTGCTAGATCTCTATCCATTGATACTCTATCCTCTATACTATGTCACCTCTAAAGCTTTGTCTTAATAGGTTCACTCATAACCTTCTTAAATCTGCTCAATAGGTCCACTCAGAACCTGCTCAAATCTGCTCAACAGGTCCACACAAGACTTGCTCAAATATGCTCAATAGGTCCACATAGAACCTATCCAAATCTACTCAAAAATCTCACTCAGAACTTGTCCAAATATGCTCAACAGGTCCACATAAAACCTACTCAAATTTTCTCAACAGGTCCACACAAAACCAGTCCAAATCTGCTCAACAGGTCCACATAGAATTTGTCCAAATCTGCTCAACAAGTCCTCTCTAGGACTTGCTCAAATCTACATAGCAAGATTCCATAAAACCTTACTCAAAATCATTCCACAAGCCTCCTCAAATACTTTTCTCAAATCTTCTTTACAAGCTCACACAGAACTTGTCCAATCTCATAGAATCATAAAGAGAATTGTTAGATATTTAATATGTTCTATACTTAATGCTCAATCAATATCTCAACTCAATCTCATAGAAGCATAAAGAGAATTGTTAGAGACTCAATATGTTCTATACTCAAATCCCAATCTCAAATCAAATCAATATCATAGAAGCATAAAGAGAATTATTAGAGACTCTATATGTTCTATACTCAAATCCTAGTATCAACTCAAATCAATCTCATAGAAGCATAAAGAGAATTGTTAGAGACTCTATATGTTCTATACTCAAATCTCAATCTCAACTCAAATAAAAATATAGAATAGTTTTTTTTATGTAACTTGAAAAACCACTTGCATCCACTTGATTAGGCTTAATCAACTCAACTCAACCAATCACCTCAATGAACAATCCTTTCTCACAAACCCTAGTCCAAGAATGTATCAATCAACTCAAAATATTTCCAACAATGCTCAACAACAAATCTCACATAACAATGATACTCATGTTCTCTTCTAACTCAAGTTCAATTTCTTTGCACAACCAATGGACTCTAACAACAATTCTTATAAAACAAGGTTTAATCACAACTCTCAATCCAAAAAATCTTGAAGCATTAAACCAATCACTTTCGAAAATGAAACCACAATAAATCCTTTTAACTCCAAAGATATTTTCAGAAATCAACCACCATAATCAATCAATAGGAGAATGTGCCCATACCTTTTATGAAGATGAAGAAGCCTCTTTGGAAATCTGCCACAATCACAATATTCTTTTGCCAATCTTCACAAGGGTTAGAATATCATAAAATAATCAACATTACTCCACTTCACAATAATATTTACCAAGACTTTTAATTAGAAAACCTTCTTAAGAATTAATGCACAACTTCCTTATCACTCCTAAAACCACTTTTATGATAAAATAAAATAAATCCAATAATTGCATAGCCTTGTCACTCCACAAACTACTTATACCATAAAATAAATCAAACATTTTGCATCCTCTCTTTCAACATTTTTTCACTCAAAAATAATCACAAAGCTTTCTTAGATAATATCTCACATTAATCAAATATCAAACCTTATTAAAATATTAAAGCTTTCTCAACCTTATATCTCCCATAAAAATCATAATCAAACCTTAGAAAACAAATATTTTAATTAAAATAATGACCCCCACAAATATCGGAGTTGGAGTGCATACCTCAAAGGAGCCCTTGAAGGGCCTTGGCATTTTTAACCTCTGCCCACCATGTTGCCAAGCGACAGCTAATCCACGTGAGCTAACATTGCCCATGTGAGTGCTTTGGACACTCTTACTTAATCTGCATGCATTTTCCTCACAAGGCACCAAAACTTTGATAGTCCACGACTTGACTGCCTATGTCACACTCCATGAAATTCACTGCTCAATATTTGGATGCCAAGCACTTTAGGTTTTCAAAAATCATGTGACACTCCTTAGGTTTATTAAATGGAAAACCTTTGGCTTATTTATATAAGCCATCCTTTATTGCGAATATGATAGCCTTTTTAACATTGCCCTCATGACGTCGACAATGCCAATAAGAAAGGAGGAAAAAACCTTTTATTTAATTTTAAAATTTAAATTTAAATTTTAAATAAATTAAAATTTAAACTAAACCTTTAAAATTAAATTTCTCCATCATCGAGGCACATTTTTTGATGAAATAAAAAGCCAACTTGGGTTTTAAGAAAAACCCATTTCAAATATGTCATCCATTAGTTTTAAATAAAAACTTTCCTTGCCTTCCTTGGTTTTCATAAAAACATTTTTCTAAGATTCCCTTGAATCTCCTTTTGGAACCAAATGTCATGCATCCCTTCTAGAACCTTTGATCAAAACCTTAGCTTCTCATGAAGCTCTTTGTGGAGACAAATCATAGTGCTTACTTACATAGGTCCTTTTGACATCAATGAAAACTTTTGTCCTTAGGGACTCAAAATGTCCAAAAATCTCTCCCTTTGTCATTGATGGCAACCCATATTCATTTTACTAAAACCTAACCTTATTTTATGCTTCCCCTAGGAATTTACTCCCCTTGGCTCAATGCTATCTCAAATATCAAATATCATATCAAATCTCTCCCCAATACATAAATATCTCCCCCTTTGACATCAATCGCAAAGGGTCACCTTTGGGGCTCGGTGCTAAGAATGAGCCTCTTAGCTTAGCCCCTTCCCCACCTCCACATGAGGTGGTTAATTTTGGGGTGGGATTATTTCTACTCCCCAAAAGCATAGATCTATGCTTTTATCTTTCTCTCTTCTTTTGTGGGTTTTTTGAATCCTCTCATTGTTTCTTTCCAAGTTATCATCCTTGTTCCTATCGTCACTTTTGTTCCTATTCATGTTCTTGTTCTCATCCATATTCCTATTCCGGTTTTCATTCTTGTTCCTGTTCTTATTATTTTTTGAGTCTCTATTATTTTCTGAGTCTCTATTCCTATTCATCTTCTTGTTTTTGTTCATATTCTTTTTTCTGTTCATATTCTTGTTCTTGTTCATGCCTATTTCTAGAGTATTTTCTCTACACCATCTTGCTATGTGTCCATCATTATTGCACTTATAACACTTAATATTATTATTCCTTGGATATGCAATTATCTTAGGATTTATCCTAATGAAGCCATATCTTCTTCTATCATGAACCTTGCAATTCATTGCCTTATGACCAAACTCATTGCATGAGTAGCAATAAAATTGGAAAAGTTGTTATTTTCCATATACCTATATTTCATAGTTCATGCATTGTGAAGCCATGTGTCCAAACCTGTGACATGAAAATCATCTTCCATTGAAGCCTCTTTGTCTTGACCTCATTGGTCTCCTATCTTGATTATTGTTCCATTTGTATCTTCTTTGTGCATTGTTCCTCTTTTTGTTGAACTTTTTTTTGTCCAACTCATCCTCTAATGTCCCACTTTCACTTAAACTATATTCTTCTAAAATTTCTTCTTCATCAAGACTTGAAGTAGATTCTTTTTCTTATTTCTTTTAAACCTTTCCAAACCCAAGACCTGTTGAACATGATGTTCCTTGTTGTCCACAGATGAACTTATCCAAGTGAAACTCTTCATCTTGATCTTGGAATCCTTTAAGTATTCTTTTAGAGTAACCACTTATTGTGCTAACTTATCACATTTCAAAATATTTGCTTCTAACTTATCCTTGAACTTGCTTGTCTTAGCCTTTGACTTCTCTAAATCCTCTATGATTAATAACCTTTCTTCATCACATTCTTGAAACTGAATTTCAAGATTGGAGTGTTGCTTTCTAACATTATTTACTATGTCAAGGGCATAGATAAGTTCTCCATTGAGATCATAACCATTCTCTACTAAATAATCTTATATTTTTTTGCCTTTGTCCTTATCATTACTTCCTTTTGACTTGTCTTCTATAGGATCACTTTCATTATCTTCCAAAGCCATTAGAATATTCTCATCTGGTCTTTCAAGTGCATCTTCAAAATCATAATCACTAAAACTATAACCATCCCTAGTACAATCATATTCAAGATGTCCAAATTTACCACATCTAAAACACTTGAGAATAACTAGAGTCCTTTTCTTAACTGTATATTTATCTTTAACCATAAATAGGACTTCATATCTATCATTTTTTGAAAAACTAGCATCATTGTCAATTGAGTACTTACTTGCATTTTATGCATAGTAGCTTCTCTTTTGTCTCTAGAAGAACTTCTTTCCTTGTCTGCTTTGTCCATCCTTGCTTTTCTTCTAGTACCTATGTCTTTCTGATTCCCTGTATCTGTGATGTTGTTTTTCTTCATCATTGTTGCATTTTGGTTCTTTGCATTTTGTTGCATAGTTTCCATACCATCCACAATTGAAATATTTGATATATCTTAGATCTATGGGTATTCTGGAACCTCTATCTCTTCTATCATAATTTGCTTCTTCATAATTGGATGACTCACTGCTCGATTCTATCTTCTTTTCATTTTTCTTTTTATCTACTTTGAAAGAAACTTCTTTCGGAGGAATAGGATCTTTTGTTCTTATCTCAAAAGTAGTAAGCATGCCAAGAAAAGAATTCCTTGTCAAAGAATCACTATCAATTGATGTTTCTATAGTAGAAACCTTTTCACTATATCTTTTTGGAAGAGCCATCAAGATCTTATCACAAGCATCAGATTCGTCAACCTTCATTCAAAGACCTTTCATATCATGTACAAGTTCATCAACCTTGTTGATATAGTCACGAATGTTTTCATCATCCCTCATTCTTAGTTTCTCAAATTCTCATTTGATATTTTTGATCTTATTCATTCTAACTCCTTTATCTCCATATATTTCATGTAGAATTTCCCACATTTCTTTTGTTGTTTTACATTCCATAACCTTCATAGATTCTAATCTATGCAACCCTTTTATAATTGCATTGATAGCTCTTGAATTTGCATGCATTAGAAGCTTACCTTCCTTATCTGTAGTAGGATTTGTTGTTGAATCATATCCAAGTTCCACTGCATCCCAAACTTCATTGCCAAATGCCATCAAGTAAAATCTCATCAGCATACACCAATATAAGAAGCCACTTCCATAAAATATTGGTACTACATTATTGAGGGGTCCATCTCTTTGATTCTTCTGATCCATTGTGTTCTTATACCACTTTTTCTTCAAGTTGTCAAACTCTTCTAAAGGAACCCGCTCTGATACCAATTGAATAACACAAGATTATACTGAGAGGGAGGGGTGAACAGTATAAGACCCCTTTTTACTTTTTCTTTCAATTCAATATTATGCAGTGTATAGATAGTAGTATCAATAGAAGCAATGCACAAAACACCATACACAATAGAGACACCACAATTTACGTGGTTCACCCAATGTGGGCTACTCCATGGAGAAAATCTTTTACTAAAATTTTCTCAATAATTCTCTTTGGGAATCCTTCCCAATTACAATGTTTATGGACCTCTGTCCAAAGGAGATTTTGATACCATAATATCAACTTCGTTGATCTCTTCCACAGGATAACTCTTTTCCCTTCTACTCTTGCTAGTGATCTTCTAGAAGACTATATCTCTTTACCACACTGACTAGTGGATCTCTCTCCACTTGAAGACTCCTCACTCAAATCTATCTTTAATTATATTGGTTGCTGGATATCTATCCACTGAGACTTTGTCCTCTATAATATATCACCTCCAAATATCTATCTCAATAGGTTCACTCAGAACCTTCTCAAATATGCTCAAAAAATCCACTCAGAACCTGCTCAAATCTACTCAACAGGTCCACACAGAACCTACTCAAATCTGCTCAATAGGTCCACACAAAACTTGTCCAAATCTTCTCAACAAAATCACTCAGAACTTGTCCAAATATGGTCAATAATTCCACATAGAACCTGCTCAAATATTCTAAAAAGGTCCACATAGAACCTATCCAAATATGCTCAACAGGTCCACAGAGAACTTGTCCAAATATACTCAACAAGTCCTCTCTAGGACTTGCTCAAATCTGCATAATAATTCCTCTCTAGGACTTGCTCAAATCTGCATAATAATTCCTCTCTAGGACTTGCTCAAATATGCATAGAAAGCTTCCACAAAATCTTACTCAAAATCATTCCACAAGCCTTCTCAAAGACTTCTCTCAAATCTACTTAACAAGCTCACATAGAACTTTTTTAATCTCATAGAATAATAAAGAGAATTGTTAGAGACTCAATATGTTCTATACTTAATGCTCAATCAATATCTCAACTCAATCTCATAGAAGCATAAAGAGAATTGTTAGAGACTCAATATGTTCTATACTCAAATCTCAATCTCAACTCAAATCAATCTCATAGAAGCATAAAGAGAATTGTTAGAGACTCTATATGTTCTATACTCAAATCCCAATCTCAACTCAAATCAATCTCATAGAAGCATAAAGAGAATTTTTAGAGACTCTATATGTTATATACTCAAATCTCAATCTCAACTCAAATCATAATATAGAATAGTTTATTTTATGGAACTTGAATAATCACATGCATCCACTTGACTAGGCTCAATCAAGTCAACTCAACCAATCACCTCAATGAACAACCCTTTATCACAAACCCTAGTTCAAGCATGTATCAATCAACTAGAAATATTTCCAAAAATGCTCAAAAACAAATCTCACATAACAATGATACTCATGTTCTCTTCTAACTCAAGTTCAATTTCTTTGCACAACCAATGGATTCCAACAAAAATGCTTATAAAACAAGGTTTAATCACAACTCTCAATCCAGAAAACCTTGAAGCATTAAACCAATCACTTTCGAAAAAGAAACCACAATCAATACTTTTCACTCCAAATATATTTTCAGAAATCAACCACCATAATCAATCAATAGGATAAGGAGGGAAAAACCTTTTATTTAATTTTAAAATTAAAATTAAAATTTGAAATAAATTAAAATTTAAACTAAACCTTTAAAATTAAATTTCTCCATCACCGGGGTACCTTTTTCGATGAAACAAAAAGCCAACTTGGGTTTTAAGAAAAACCTATTTCAAATTTGCCATCCATTGGTTTTAAATAAAACCTTTCCTTGCCTTCCTTCATTTTCATAAAAACCTTTTGCTAAGCTTCCCTTGAAGCTCCTTTTGGAACCAAATGCCATGCATCCCTTCTAGAACCTTTGATCAAAATATTGGCTTCTCATGAAGCTCTTTGTGGATAAAAATCATAGTGCTTACTTACATAGGTCCTTTTGACATCAATGACAACTTTTAGCTTAGGGACTCAAAATTTCCAACATGAACCAGCTCTATGAAAACTTGAATGCAAGAAAAATCTAGCATAGCTCTAGTACCATGTAGGAATTTTGATACTAGACATGCAAAGCATTACTAAAAGATCAAAATTTGATTGATTTTTTCCATGGGATCAACTTTTTATAATAGCAAAGTTGATCAATGTGAGTCATTGGATTACAATAATTCAACAAATTTGAACTAGTCTAAACTGAGAATTCACCTGACTCATGGAAGAGTGGTAACTCAAGTAAGGCTATATTAGTAGAACTTAAGAGAATAAAGATTTATTCTAACAATTTTCTAGTATTTATAAAGCAATTTAATAGATTTGAATCTATATATATTCTAGACATAATTTTATGCTATGATCAAACATTGGATATCTATTTCCACCTTAACTACATTATATTGCATTGTTATCTATCTGTTTCACTCTATTTGTGGATGTTCCAAAGTTCAAAAATCATTTAAATTTTGAATAGTTATCTAAAAGGACTAAGGGGGCTAACTACTACACTTTCAATATTAGTCAAATAGCGGCCAAAGTAGGCTCCCAATGTTGATCAAATTTTCTAGTATTTGTAAAACTTTTTGTAGGTTTGAAGCTATTTGGACATTTGGATGTAAGTTAAATCTAGAATCAAACACCAAATAAAATAAGTACCCTAAGTAAATCTTCTAGGTTATTTTTTGTTTTCTTTCTATTCAATTTTATTTAAAACCTAGATCATAAGTAAAAAGAAAACATTCTATTGAATTTCTAGGTGTTTGAAAGAATAAAAGCATATAGTGTGCATATAGGATTCTAATCTTGTTTGTGCATTCCCTTAAACCCTTGCTCAAAGGAAATATCTCTTTATTTTACAAACCTAGAGATATATATCATTGAATAAAAGAATCATATTAGGGTTAGTTCATGTCTTCTCGCATCTTACGTGTCATGCATTGTTTCATTGTTTCTCTTAGCTTAGTTTAGAAAGACCAAACATAGGTGAATGTTTAATTAACACACCAAACATTTTTCACCTTGAACTTGGAGAGTCCTAAAACCAAACCTACTGAACCTTTCTGCTTGTCCACTAAATGTATAGATTAAACACACCCCTTCGATAATTTTGGATCCTAGTGGATCTAACCAAAAATCATACATGGAAGGGTAGGTTTTCTCCTATACATATTTGCTGAAACTGATGTGAAAAGACATCTTAGTGGCTAATATAGGAAGCCTCTTCCTTTATGTTTTCTTGAAAACTTTAAACAAGACCACTAATTCTATGTGTTTAGATAAATAAAAATATTTAAAACATATTAAGAACCTCCTTGTGTATATTTCCTTTGTTTTCTTCTCTATCCTTTTGTTTCTCCTAATGACTCTATTGCTTAGGAGTCAATGAAGGTATTTGTAATTTTATCAAATTTATCAATAATATGATCAGGTTGATAGAGAGAATCCTAACCTTGATATAGAAGAGTAAGAACATTTTGAAATTGATACTAATTATGATCCCTATGAAGGGTTTTATGGAGGCTTCACTTTCACATCAGTTGATCATTTTTAGGATTTCATAAAATACCATAAGGATACTTTGATTAGAGTTATAGATGAGGAATCCTAGTTTAAAATAACTAAGGTACCTCCTCCTCCTATCGTCTCTCCTAGGAATTCTCATAACAACCCCTTGTTTGAATATTCAATTCATGATAATCCTTTATATAAATCAAAATATGCTACTACTATGGCCACCAATGTTTATAAGAATTACAAAAGTTCCTCCAACTAGTAGTACATCTCCCAATTATGTTCAATTTCCTCCTCCTTAAGCTAATATCAACATTCATGTTTATGTTCCACCAAATGTTGGTTATCCTCCACAACAATATACTACATATCATAACACATATCATAACAATTTAAATACCTCCAACATGAGCCAAGTTCCCTTCCAACAACCTACCTATAATCCTCCACTAGAAAACCTAAGGGTATTTCACAACAACAATCATAAAATGCAAAGTTTAACTAATATGGTGAAATAATTAATTTCAATATTGGATATGATTCAACCTCCTAGTTTCATCTACAACTATAGAGAAATGTGTAGTCAACCCTTAGACACTATCATTACCTCTAGGTCCCACCCTAAGAATTTTCTAATACCAAATTTTCCTATCTATAAGGGAACATAAGATCCAATTGAGCATTTAAGAATATTTATGATAACATGACATGATATCATATATGATGACATGTTGCTGCTAAAAATATTTTATAAGAGCCTTGGTGGTATGACATTAAAGTTGTATTATCAACTGCCTAATCATTCTTTGAGAAATTTTGAAGAGATAGTTGAAATGATTATTCAACAACTTGGTGCTTATGTTGAAAAATTATGTGATTGTAAAATAAATCTATATGTTAAAATAAGCTAACGATGAAAATATTTTTCAGAATTTCTATCTCATTGAAGGATTCTAGTTGGATGTTTGAGATATACCTTGCCTCCTCAAGACATTCTTGAGATAATTATTGGAAATATACAAGAGTAAATATCTTATGAATTGGAAACTACAACTATTACATCTTTTGATCAAGCTATATATATAGAAATAAGGGTATAGAAAGCCCTTATCAGAAGAGATCAACTTAAGATAAAAGAGGATAGAATCACTAAAATGCAGTATAAGAACACGCATGTAGTTGGTGATGGGGAAAAAATAGTATGCCTATTAAAAGTGTGATTAACAACCTACAAAATATGGTGCTTTTCCAACCTCAAAACCCCCTATAAAGAAATTTTACAAGACTCAACATGCCTATGAATGTGGTCCTACAATAAATTTTGGAAGCTAATATGATTTAGTTACCTCCCATAAGGCAACTTGATACCACAACTAATTGGTATAAGTTTGGATAACATTATGAGTATCATAGAGTGGAGGGGCATATGACAAACTAATATAAGAGGTTAAAACATGTGTTTCAAGACCTAATTATTGAATAAATTCTTGTCATAGAATGTTCTCAACCCACTTCTCCAATAAAAAATGAACCTCATACTCAAAAAACACCCACAACTAAGCATGGCCAATAGGTAGTTAATCAAGTTTCATAACAAAATGTGCCATGTCCATACAATAATATGGTTGGTATGATAGCAATAACTACAAGGCAAAAATCACAAATTCAATTGACTTAATATTTTTAGCATGAGATAAGTTATTCATCTGACCCACCTTCAAAACCCACCTTAGTTTTGAAGAATATCTAGAAAAAGAACACAAGATTAGAAAATCCACCTTTAGTGTTGAAGCCACAACCTAAAGTCTCCTTTGACATTCAACAAAAATTAGCTAGTACCCTTACCATGATCTACTTATTAGAACTTTTGGAAATTTCTCCTATTCATAGGGAAGATTTGTTGAAGCTTCTAAGACAACAGTCTATTCCTTAAGATATTTATCCTAGTGCTATGGCTAATGTTGTAAGCTCTCTTGGGATACATCATATCACATTCTCATATAACAATATGCCTTTTGTATCGCTCCAAATTTTTTGCATCCCTACCTTCAGGCTATAGGATCCGCGCCCGAAAGGAGGATGGGAAAAGGATGGCGCGGTACCTCGGACTGAGAGGACTTTGCGAAGGTCCCGCCTCTCAAGGGAGGTGTATTTTGATGATTTTTCGACGGATGGTGGGTTCACCAGGAAACATTTAGCGGCAGTTTCCACGCCTAGGTTTTGGAATGTGTTTAGATGTGTTCGTTTTAACCTTAAGCATTCATATCCTAGGTTTGGCCGAATGAATCTAGATTAATCTATATGAAAATGCAAGTTCAATGAATACAGGAAACAGATTTAAAAGCAAAAAATAGAGAATTTATAGAATGCAACTGAGGAATACCTGATCCGGATGTCTGAAGAAGATTCTGATGTTTGAAGCAGTCTGGATCGTCTGGAATTCGACAGAATCGTCTGCAATCTGACAGAATCGTCTGAGATCTGACAAAATCGTCTGAGACTGACAGAATGGTCTGAGATCTGACGAATTCGTCAGAGACCTGCAAGCAGAAAAATAGATACAAAATACAACGAATACTATTGTACTAACAGAGGGAAATGATACTAAATGGCAGTATAAACAATGAAAAATAGTTATGGACAGCAATCCAAGCAAATTACTGTATTTTAATGACAAATCATGATCTTAGTATGCAATCTAAGCTAAATGGGTGAACTCCAAATGCAAGATAACATAAAAACTGAATAAATTATCTAATTTGCAGAATAAAATGACAAAAAAAAAGTTGAGAAGAGCAAACTTCAGGCACTGATTGCCTCAATGCAGACTGCAGTCGAGATCGTCTCGCATCAGTACGAAATCGTCTCGAATTCGACTGGTTCGCCTTCGATCTGAACAGGTTCGTCGACGACGATGGGTGCTGGCTCCGGCTGAAAAATAGTGATGTACCTGCAACAAAATTGGTATAGATCTAGTGCAAATGCAATATTGGGATGCTTTAACGTAGAGGGAATCAATTTGCAGAGAATTTCGGCCAGGGGTTGGGAAGGGAAAATCCTAGAGATTAAATAGGCTTAGGGGGAGTAGTTAGGAGGTTGGAGATCATCCCAATTTGGGAGATCTCCAACGGGGGAGGGTCCCAACGGTGCAGACACGCTTCTGCCCAGATTGGAGACCCGTTGGAACAGATTCCAACTTTGCAAATTCAGTTTTGCGACAAGATCGTCTAGACGTCCTAGTCCAGACGAAATCGTCAAATCTGGGGCGATATCGTCTGATCGGCGACGATATCGTCAAACGGTCAAAACAACCTCTAAAAATGGCACGAAAAAGGGGGAAACGGATTTCTCGACGGTTAACGAGGCGGTTTGGGAGGTTAAATTTGATTTTAAATTATTTACTAAGGTGAATGTAATTATTCCAATTTTACTGCGCCAATTTTAGGGTGCTACATTTTGCCCCCTCTTTAGCGAATTTTCTGAAGAAAATGCGTTAAAGATGAGTTCTTCTCGATCTACGAGAAAGCAAAAATTATTCCCATTTTTAGGCGACGATTCTTGGTCGAATCGTACGACAGCTTACTATGGTGCCCCCTCCGTGTTTTTACCCAAATCGAACGTTTGAGGTAAAAACGCGGAAAAGCAAAAAAATTATTTTTGAATAAAATTAAGAAAAATAGGGTAAAACCCTAATTCATTTTTACTGTTCATTTTTACTGATTTTAGAGCTCTGAAGCAAAAATGGTGGAGACGACGCACAGATCGACAGAGGTCCGACGCGGTCTACGGGTAAGAGTCTAAACTTAGTTTAGAATGCTTTAATTTAATTTTACATGCTTTGTAGATGATTTTTAGATGAATTTTGAGCATCGCGGCCATTTTTGGGCCGTCGACGTCGTCGGGACGAAATCGTCCCGATTTCGATGAAATCGTCTCAATTTCGGCAATTTCGCCCGAGGGCGAAATCGTCGAAAGGGGGACGATTTCGTCAAATTAGAGACGATTTCGAACTGCAAAATCGGAGACGATTATGCTCAAATTTGGGACGATATCGTCCAATAGTGGGCGATATCATCAATTGCACAAAATTGAATTTTTAATTTGCATTATTGATTACTTGAATTGTTGATTAATGATTGTTTATTGTTTTGTTGTTTATGTTTGCAGAGAGGATTACTAAAGAGCAGGGAGTGGAAATACGGAGGTTTGAGAGATGACTTGGCCGCTCTGACACAGGCAGAGCGAGATCAGCTGGCACAGGCCGGCTTACTGCATGTGGCAGAAATGCCACAAGTATCTACAGACATGGGGCTACTGACGGCCCTAGCAGAGAGGTGGTATCCGGGGTCTTCATGTTTTTGGCTACCGACAGGGGAGATGACTCCCACACTAGAGGACGTATGGAGGATTTTGAGAATCCCCATACAAGGACGGCTGATCACTCCTGTGGCCAATCAGGGCCGTGCTATGGGACGGTTGTGCGGTGACCCGAGCTTCACCCTGGAGAAGGGCGGAGTTAACATCGAGGCACTACGCCAGATGCCTGGGGCATCTACACTCACATGGGTACTAGCTGGGGTGGTTGGTGGACTTTTGCTGTGCCACCAGAGCGGGTGTAGGGTGCCATGGATGCTGGCAGATGTGATCTACGACATGCGAGACCATGGGTACAGGTTTGCTTGGGGTAGCTTTGCTCTATGCCGATTGTACAGGATCCTGTATGGGGTCGTGTACAAGGGCGGTCGATGTCTGGTTATGACATCGTTACTACAGGTTTGGTGCTAGGAGCACATTGCGGTGCGAAGGCCGGTAGGGCTTCCTCTGACAGAGATTGATGGGGAGAGGCCCCGAGTCTTCTACTGGTGGCTCCGGAGAGGGGCACAGCGGTGGATCGACCTACCGATGTCCCGGAGACTACTAGATGACCTAGTCCTGGACCAGATCACCTGGAGGCCATGGAGGGAGCATCCAGGGTGGCCAGAGGACGGACAGGAGTTGGCTCGCATTAGGCGAGTTTGCTGGTTGAGGATGGAGAGGGGAGAGGTGGAGCTCCACAGGTACGACCGAGTTTTGAGGTAGTTCGGTCTACAGCAGGGGATCCCATCTCTCAGAGACTACGAGTTTTCCTAGACTGTCCGGGATAACACTACAGTTAGCGGGGCTCCGGACATGCAGCGCTTCTGGAGCCAAGACACGGATGATGCCCCCATCCAGCCAGTGGATGGGGACGACGCAAGAGTAGCCGATGGCTACGATGCTTGGTACATAGGCATCCGCCCTCCTCGGATGACGAGGGCATAGGGTCCGATCCATGCGGTTGTGCGTCGGATAGGGAGGCGGTGCCAGGCGGCGATGGAGGCAACCTAGGGTCACGACGAGAGAGAGGCGAGGAGGCCACAGGCACAGGAGCGGCCGTGACAGAGAGAGAGGGAGAGGAGGGAGGTGAGACCCCCATCTCCACAAATGGAGAGGCCACCATCGCTCGATAAGGGCAAGGGTGTGGATACAGGAGAGAGTAGCGAGATGGCTACTCTCCGAGCGGAGAGAGATCGTCTGAGGCTCAGGTGCAGATGCTACAGGATGCGGCTGCACAACACCGGGCTGAGGTGTCACAGCTACGAGACGAGATTGCATGCCTCAGGGCACGGGGCGGAGGGGCGAGCACACAAGAGCTGGCGCGGTCGATTGCTCAGACCGCGTTCTACCAGGGCATCTACTTCCAGATGGTGCCAGAGGGTCAGAGGGTACAGCTGCCAGCCGGCATTGCTGACCCTATCAGGATTGGGTCCTCGAGGACTACGTCTCGATCGAGGACGAGGACTACACAGACGGCGATGGGGCCACCTCGTCCACCTCAGGGCGGGGGAGGAGATGAGGCAGAGAGCTCGAGGGGCTCTCGAGGCTAGAGGGCTAGACACTGACATTGGTATGATATGATTATTTTTGATAGAGGATTGAGTATGCCAAGAGGTAGTATTGTGGCATACCAATCCAGTTTTGATGATGTACATATATTGATATATATATATATATATATATATATGAGATATTTTTGATCATATGACTTGTGTCTTGTGATTTGTATGATGCTTTTAGATGTTTTAATTGATTGATTTGATGATTCATTGAGGATTCATGTAATTATGTCATTGGAAATATTATGTTTTGAATGTCATGCTATAAAATTTTAAATGAAATAATCTGATGTAACAAATTGGTTTGTTTGTGATGAAAATGTGATATAAAAATAAAAAGAGACTTCTAACAATAATTTCAAAGGACATTGTCGCTATTATAGACCATTTCATGGAGTCGCTGCTCACTCGGTCGTCAAGCTAGTCCCATTTATAGAAATATTGTTAAAAGTAAAAAGAGTGCTTAAGAGACTGTCTTAAGACTTTGTTGCGATAGTGCAAATGATGATGATGATGATGATTTGTTTTCAGATTTTCATAAAAAATATTGTGCATGAAATAATGTTTTTAAAATGATTTTTGCTAGGCATAAATTCCTAAGGGTGATAAAATTTTTGGATAATTCCTTAGGAATTATACCATCATTGCAAAATTAAAGGTTGACATAATGACATGAAATAATGAAAATGTGTTTGCTTTTGAAAAGCATAATTTGTGTAACATAATGAATTAAGCCATATGGTTTTCATGATTTTGAATAAATGGGGAATAAAAATTGTTACAATGGTTTGCGCTAGGCATAGAATATGTAGGTATAGACTTATACCATCATCGCGAAAATCCAAAAAAGATAGTTTTATTGCATGATTGATTTTTGATGAACAAAAAATATGAAAATGAGGACTTGCGCTAGGCATAAAATTCCAATTTTGGTTTTGAAACTATACCATCGTCGCGAAAGTCAATCAGATATATATGTATATGTTTTGTATATTTTTGAAAGAAATTTTTGATTTTTCTATTATATAGTTGTCTTTGTGGTAAACAACTGTACTTGATTTATTTCAACAAGTTGCAAAAATAATATTTCAAAGTATTTTGAAGACAAAAGTTAGATTTATAAGGAATCCCATGTGCATATGTGAATTCATTTCCAATCTTGATTTATCATAATGATAGACAAAATCTCTCAAATACAAATGTGTGTGCAATTGCATTGTTCATTTACCAGTTTTGAGCAAGATACTATGATACAAGTGATTTGAAGAAACCAAATAAGTGTTCATTAACCATGATGTAGATGCATATAACCATACTAGGCTACTATGTAGATCGGATTATCAAGAGCTAGCTAATCCATAAGCAGACATAGGTCCGTACAAAAGAAGGTCGCTAATGTGACAGACATATCGCCACGCTAGGAGTTACCCAAGGCCAAGCAGGTTGGGCACAAACCACCTGTTATGGGGCTTACCTCACAGTTTTCGAATAATTGAGAATTCCAGGGATTCAAGCTCATCAACCCTTCTTTTCTTTTCAAAGGGTAGGGAAAGGGATTTTATTGCTTTCTTGCTTTCTTTTGAACTTTGCTTATTTTTCTTTTTTGTATTTCTTTTGCTTGATAATGCTTGGAACATTGCTGAAATAACATTTTTCTTTTCTCTTCTTTCTTTCTTGAACTTTTTTTTTTTCTTTTTCTGTGCTAGGGATACTTGCTCGGATTAGCTGTAGAGCAAGGGATTTTTATTCCGGGTAGGGGTGAGCTTGTCCTTTTGCCAATTCTCAAAGATTCTAGACCATGTGCATGATAGGATAGCAGGGGAAACTTTTCGCTCAAGAAATCAGTTCTACTATGTAGCAAAACATGGAAATTACAAATATAATCATTTTATTGTGAAAAGATGTGCTTGGTTTAAGTAAATAACAAGATCAATTCTCTATGCTCAAACTTTATTTAATTGAATTTTGTGGACTTTGATATAAGAGAGATTAGTAATCATGCCAGATAAAATCAAGATATTTATTGTTGTGAGTGTGCAAGTGAGGGATTCAAAATAAATGCTAATTTATCCAAAATAAGTTGAAACATATAACTGCAATAATTGTAAGAAAATATATATAAATGATTTTTGAGAAGTTTGGAGAATGTTGACTCTCTCTTTCTTCTTTATTTTATTTTGGTTTCGAAAGAGTCAAGCATATAGCTGTTTTTATATTTTTATCATTATTTTGATTTTTGTTTTGATTTCATTTTTGATTTTGAGTAGAAAAATTTAACAAGTGCTTTAAATAAATGCAATAGATAGTTTTTGAAGATTTTGGATGATTATGAATATTTTTGATGTTTTTGGATTTTTATAAATTTGAAAGAAATATAAGATAGTAATTTTGAACAAATATATACATGGATGAAATGACCAAATTTATGCATAGTAACGTTTAAGATGCAAAATATTCATGGGTTCTTTAAGTTCTTTACCATCTAAGGTAGATAATTTATATGCTCCTGATTCAAATTTAGCAATAATAATGTATGGTCCAAGCCAATTGGGCTCAAATTTACCTTTAAGTTCCTTAGTTGCATTTGTATTTTTTTGATTTTCTTTTAAAACAAGGTCGCCAATCTCAAAGGATCGATGACGAACTTTCTTAGCATATGATCTTTTAAGCTTGTTTTGGTAAGCACGGAGATGCTCCAAAGCATTGATGCATTTTTCATCTAGGAGTTCCAGCTGACTGAGTCTGCCAGCACGATATTCATCTCCTACTTCGGTATCTTGAAGTAGCAGAGCCAAAGAAGGAACTTCCAATTCAAATGGAAAAACTGCTTCAGCACCATACACCAAAACAAATGGTGAAGTTCCAGTGGGGGTTCGAACACTAGTTCGATAGGCCCACAAGGTTGGATATAATTGAATGTGCCAGTCACGGCCGTTTTATTGACTAATATTTTGAGAATTTTGATTAGGGTTTTGTTAGATGCTTCTGCTTGACCATTACCCTGAGGATAATAGGGAGTGGACCAGCGATGTTGAATCTTATATTTTTGACATAATTTTTTAACATCTTTATTTTTGAAAGAAGTGCCATTGTCAGAGATGAGATTGGCAGGAATTTCGAACCTGCAAATGATTTGATTAAAAATAAATTTAGAAACTTGTGTGCCAGTGCAAGAAGCTAAAGGCATAGCTTCGACCCACTTCGTGAAATACTCAGTGGCAGTTATGATAAACTTGTGTCCATCAGATGACACAGGATTGATTTTGCCAATAATATCCAAGCCCCATTTAGAAAAGGGCCAAGGAGATGAAATAGCTTGCAGCTCTTGTGCAGGCGCATGGACAAGGTCAGCATGTTTTTGACACTTGTCGCAATGGCGCACATACTCATGTGCATCCGTTTCCATGGTAGGCCAAAAGTATCCTATCCGAAGGAGCTTTTTAGCAATGACACTACCACTAAAGTGTCCTCCACAAGATCCATCGTGGGCTTCACTCAAGGCTGATTTAGACTCTTCTAAGTTTAAACATCTTAATAGGATACCTTCAAAAGATCTCCTATATAAAGTATTGCCAATTATTACAAATCGACTTGCTCGTCGACGTAATAACCGACGTTGGTTTCTATTAGAATTAGCAGGGAAAGTCCCATTTTGGAGAAAATCAAATATGTCCGTATACCAAGGTTCAGGAGTAGTTTCATTGATTAGAAACACATCCAAAGGCTCTAAGCATGATTTATTTGAAGCGGGTTCCTGGAGTCGACGAATAATGATAGTGGCATATTCGTCATCTAACTCCAAGGGCAGGAGAGATGCAGCGGCGGCCATAGCATCAGCTGCACGGTTGCTAGTTCGAGGAATGGCTTCCAAGGTAACTTGATCAAATAAAGACATTAATTGTAAAACATAGGCCTTATATGGGCACAGTTTATCATCTCTGGTTTGATAAACTTCATTAATTTGGTTTATAACCAATTGGGAATCACCAAAAACTAAGAGATTTTTAATTTTGAGTGCTAGAGCAGCTCGTAATCCAAGGATTAGAGCTTCATACTCAGCAGTATTGTTGGTGCAAGCAAAGGTCAGTTTGAAGGACAGAGGAATAAGATGTTTTTGCGGAGATATTAAAATAATACCCGCACTTAGCCCCACTCATGCATCGGGCTCCATCAAAGTATAAGGACCATTGTTCAGGATGGTCTGCCTCTAATTGAAGGCATTCATCTAGAAACTCGATGATGAGGGGATGGGTAGACTCTAAGGGTGCAGCAACTAATTGATCTGCTATGATTTGACCCTTAACAGACTTTTGTCCTATGAATGTGAGATCAAACTCGCTTAGAGCAAGAACCCACTTGGTCGTGCGACCCGATAAATAAGGTCGACTCATGAGATACCTTAAGGGATCATATTTAGCAATGACATAAGTTTTTTGGCTAAGCATATAATGTCGTAATTTTTGCGTAGCAAACATGACTGCTAGACATAGTTTTTCCAACGTTGTATAGCGGGTTTCATAACTGATGAAGGTTCGGCTAATATAATAATTAGCACGTTCTCGCTTTTCATCATCAAGTTGAGCTAACATAGCTCCTAAGGCAGAATCTGAAGCAGAAATATATAGGAGAAATGGGCGATCGGATTTAGGTGGTGAAAGCATAGGTGGATTAAGGAGGTATTGTTTGAGAAGTTCAAAAGCTTCTCTACATTCTGTGTCCCAATTAAAGGGGACATCCTTCTTAAGGAGTTTAAGAAAGGGACCAGGTTTTGTCCGCCAGCTTATCGATGAAGCGACGGATGGCTTGAAGCTTACCTTGTAAACTTCGTAACTCAGAGATATTAGTCGGTGCGGGCATATCAGTGATAGCCGCAATCTTGAGAGGGTCGATTTCAATACCACGTAAAGAAACTAAAACCCCTAATAGTTTGCCGGATTTAACTCCGAATATGCATTTTGTTGGATTTAATCGAATGAGATATTCTCGTAATCGATTAAAGACTTTTCTTAAATCATCTAAATGATGATCTTCAATAAGAGAGCGAGCTATAATATCATCTACATAATCATGTAGGATATCATGCATCATATCATGAAAAATGTAGGTCATAGCTCGTTGATAAGTTGCACCGGCGTTCTTTAAGCCAAATGGCATCACTTTCCAGCAAAAGGTACCCCAGGGGGTAATAAAGGCTATTTTAGCCTGGTCTTCAGGAGCTATCCTGATCTGATTATAACCGGAGAATCCATCCATTAAGGACATCATCCCACTTCCGGCAGTGAAGTCAATGATTTGATCCATATTTGGAAGAGGAAAGTCATCTTTAGGGCATGCAGCATTAATATCTCTAAAATCTGTGCAAACCCTAACTTTGGTAGCTTCTTTCTTGGTGACTGGAACTACATTTGAGATCCATTCAACATAATCAATAGCTTGTATAAAGATAACATTCAGGAGTTTTTCTAACTCCCCTTTGACTAGAAGAGCCACTTTGGGATGCATTTTTCTAAGTTTTTGTTTAACCAGTTTAGCATCCGGATGGACCACTAGATGATGCATGACTACGGAAGGGTCTAGACCTGGCATATCTTCGTATGTCCAAGCGAAGACATCTTCATACTCTTTAAGGAATGCGATGTATTGTTCTTGTTTTTCTTGACTTAATTCTGACCCGATATTGATTATGTGAGGATTGTCCTCAGTTCCAATGTTAATTTTAATGACATTTTCTACCTCCATGTGTAGATCTCTTTCAAAATTAGGTGGGGCGGGTGAAACGCCCAATTCTTGTAATTCTTGTAAGGTTAATTTAGATAATTCATCTTGAGGATTAGTGGCCTCAAGTTGGGCTATAGTTGGTATAGAACCATCAAAATAAAACCCATTGTGTAACATCTCTTCAACAGAGACATCATGGAAGATATCTCCTTCCAACTCTTCATCGGGGTCAACAATCATTTCAGGGTATGCTATGGATAGCATGTTGCATGAAAACGACTGATTTTTAAGAGGCAAATCAACATGCCTATCCAAATAATCTTGATAGCATATGAGATGATCATCATCCTCAAAGGGAAAGGGTTGACCCTTACTAGGAAATAGGCCCACACCACAGCGGGCAGGCCACGGTTCTACCTCGAAAGGTTCTTTCATGCCATTTTGGAAAGGTCCCAAGCCTTTCCCTTTATATCCCATTTTAAGCATCATGGGTTTAGCTTTAATATAATCATTGGTAAAATAACACCGAGCATATCCTTCATGATGAGTTTTGATATTCCGAGGGATTCTTCCCCAGTCATATCCTTTATAAATGAAGGCACAACTCCCGACTTGGTAAGTACTTCCCATAGGTTGTGGGAGGCCCAAAGTACGAGGAGATGGCGGCAAGTTATTTAAAAGGTTTGAATCTTGCATGAAAGCATTCATTTTTTCTGATATTAAGGTTGTAGATAAATCTGGTAAAAGGTCATCAGAAAGGGCATAAGATGTAGAAGGTTTATTACTTATATCTTTAGATGTGGAAGGTATGATAGATGTGTCTATAGGTTTTGAATTTATAGGGGTAGAACTTGAAGGATTGGTTGTAGATTTAAGATCTGTTTGAGGTTCTAAAATAATTTGTTTAGAGGGTTGTTGGTCTATATAGGAGGATGAAATTAATGGAGGAGGAATAGGGGAAGTTATGGGTTTATGTTTCATAGTTTTAGATGAAAGATAAGAACTAGGATGTGTGGATGACAGAGCTGGGCAAAATTGCACTCCAACTGGTTCTGCCAAAGCACACATATCAAAAGGTCTAGGGTCACCATGAATAGTGACCAACTGATTTTTGAACTCAAATTTAACACATTGGTGTAAAGTTGATGGGACCGCTCGCATGGCGTTGATCCAAGGGCGACCCAAAAGTATATTGTACGATGTTGGGCAATGTACAATAAACACGGTTGTTTCTAGGGTTCTAGGACCAACTTGCAATGGGAGGGTAATAACTCCACACGTTTCTTGTGTTTCGTCATTAAAAGCTTTGATGATCATATCAGTTTTCTTCATTTCATCACTTCTAAAGCCAAATCGTTGGTAGAAGTCAAAGGTGCAAATGTTTAGAGATGAGCCATTATCAATCAAAACTCTTTTGACAACTACATCTCCAATTAAAGCAGTAATGTATAAGGGATTGTCCTTATGTAAACTGTGTTGTGGGATATCTTTATCCCGAAAGTCAATACAATCAATCTCTCGAGTGATGATAGTATTGGCCATAGCTTCAGGTTGAATGTTTTGAGGTACCATCATTTGGCTCAATGTAAGCATCAACTCATCCCTATGGGTGGGAGAGGATCTTAATAAATCTAAGAGGGAAATTCTGGCCGTAGTGTTAGACAATTGCTCATTAATGTTGTAAGGGGGTTTAGATTGGATATTAGGAGCATGATTCCCTTTATTGGGGTTTTTCAGAACGAATGGAGCCGATCCATCATTCTGGTTTGGTTCTTGTTGAGAGTTTTGAGCTTGTTGTCGAGTAACGACTCCAATGGTACCTACAATGTTATAGTGAAGACGTTGAACTGGTCTCGGTTGAGCATTAATGGCTTGTTCATTAGAAAGGAATATATTAGAAGAAGGTCGAGTAGTGACTCTTCTAGGAAATGGTTCTTCTGGAACATTAGCATCTGTGACGGGTTGAATAGGATCTGATTCATTTTCAGAACTATTCGATTGGTTTGAAGTAATGTCTAGTTCACTTTCACTATCTGATTCTATATCACTAGAATCAGAAGTTTGAAAATTATGTAAGGGCCTGGTCGTAACCAGGGATAAGGTCGTGTCAAATATTTGAGGATCCTGAACAGGTAATTGTCCGCTAATGGTTCCTACATATCGGGTAGGAGGGGGAACATTATGATGTTCGATTTGATTGGCTACCTCTTTACCATGTCTTGGTAAAGGGTGTTGAAATATGTCTAGAGTTTGATTGGCATTTTGATTTTGATTTTGGGGAACAGTATTTTGAGTATTATTAGGAGGGTTTTGTTTAGGTTGGAAGGCTTGTACTTCCATTTCATTATTGTCAATCAAATCTTGTATTTTATGTTTCAACCTTTTACAAGCGTTGGTAGAATGTCCAGGTCCTCTATGGAAATCACAGTGTAAGTCAGCTCTATATCCGGGTATAGTCGGATCAGGTTCCCGGATAGCTGGCAATTGGATTAAACCTCTTTCGAGTAATTGAGGTAAAATAGTTGATAAGGGTTGGTTTAATCTAGTGAATTCTCGAGGAGGCTTGTCAGGAGGTTTCAATATGAATTTTTCTGTTGTCTTCGTTGCATTGATATTAGCAACATTTCTGTTGTCAGTGACTCCGTCACCGACAACTTGTTTGTTTTTATATTGATTTCTAGATGTTTTCTCATCATCCTTCTTCCTAAGTTGGCCTCTCCTAATGAGGGCATCTTCTACTCTTCGAGCTAAATCTATAGCTTGATCGAAGGTAGTTAAAGTAGCGGTTGATAGCTCATAAGATAGTTGTTCTTGTAAATTGTTGATGAAAATGTCCAACATTTCCCTATAAGGCAGCACAAAGTGCAGTTTTCCTGTCAATTGCCTCCATCTAGCTAAGAAATCGGCAAAGCATTCATCCTTATCTTGTTTTAAATTGTATAGGTCTTTAATAGTTACATGCCTCTCGATGTAGGCACTAAATTGATGGACAAATGATTCAGCTGTTTCTTCGAAGTTTCTCAAAGAATGAGTGGGCAACTGATAGTACCACTCTAATGCCATCCCACCTAAACTTTTGGGGAACATTTTTAGTAATAGCAAGTCGTCATGCGATATGTCGTGACATGCTATCCTAAACATGCGAAGATGCTCTATGGGATCTTCGGTTCCTTTATATATAGGCAGGACGGGCATGGGAAAATGCTTAGGATATGGTTGAGCTACAACTATGGGATCCAAGGGTTGACTACAAATCTCTCGATAATTATACGAGGGACGGTAGGGATCTATCTGGTCCATACGTGAAGCCAATTGTTTCACCATGGCTTCCAGATTACTAGTTTGCCCCCCATATTGGTTTGGTAGGGCATTGACATGGGTTTTATGGGCATAGGATGGAGGAACATGCAGATTAGATGCCATGTTACTGTTGTGTAAAGTATTGGTAGGAAAAGTATTATGGAGGAATTTTGAAGTTGGATTATGTTGTATTCCGGATTGTTGAAAGTTTGTATTTGGCTTTGTTTTAGGTTTTTGTTTACTTAAAGCATTTTGCTCAATAGTTTGGCGGAATAAAGTAGTGAAGGAAGGTTTCTTTTGTGTGGGAGTGATTTTAGGTTGAATAACAGGTTCCTTAGGAGGTTGGGTAACCTGTTGTTTTGACATGCTTTGGGCTATAGTGACCATATCCGTATTGGATGGTCCACCCTTGTCACTTTCTTGATCAATGAAAGACAAGGGATTAGTCTGCATATTGCATATATATTCCATGGCTGCTTGAGTTTTACTAATTTGCCCTTTATCAAGACGAATTGCCACATTAAGGTCATCAATGTTATCCATGAGAAATTTCTTGAAATGCTCTACATTGTCAAAGGCAATAGTTCCATTTGGAGCTACTCTAGGGGATGAGGATCCATCCTCTTTAACACTTCCTTCTTGTTCCTTATCTTCACCTAAGTCTTCATCTGATTGACCTAGGGTTTCTCCTTCCGGATTTGTATCTCCAAGAAGGACATTTGGGTTTTCAGTTGTATCTTGTAACCAATCTTCTCCTTCTCCTAAAGTTTCTTTACCATTCCTAAGTTTAGGCATGGTGCTAAGTTTTGATTTCAGCAAATATATATATATATATATATATATATATATATATATATATATATATATATATATATATGCAACAAATTAAGAGGTATATATTTACTATATACCTACTACAATATTTTAAAAATGAAATGTTTAAGTTTTTGCTAAGTTTTTGATTTTTAGTTTTTCTTTAATTTTTTGAAACAATACAATAAAGACAACAAATAACACAATAAATGCAAGAAATAATTACTGAAGTAATAATTTAATTTTCTATAAACAACTTATGAATATCATTAATAGGTTCGAGTTGTTCAGGAGTCATGAAATGTTCTTCTTCAAATTGAAAGTTTTCTTTTAAAAATTTGATGAAAAGAGCTATAGTAATATTATGTATTTCAGATTCTCGGTTGATAATAGTAAAGCTCATGGCAATACTCTCGATATAACATAGCTCTAGGAACTCTATTCCATATTCTCCTAATCATAAGATCAAACTTCTAGGGAATCTACATGAACTAGAAATGGTGTCCACAATTGTTTCGTTGAGGTATTCCTCGAAGGTGAACAATTCTGAAGATACTAGAGCTCTCCTATAGGCTAACCATCTATGGCAGGCTCTCTGAAGTTCATGATAAAAAACTAATTGATGAGGATCCAGGATTCTATCTAGGACTAGCCTCTTGATTTGCTTAAGTTGTGTGGACCTAGATGAAATGAGACTAAGTCTCCTATCAAGTTCGTTCCACAGGAATTGATTTCTGCTTGTTTCAAGCACACTAAGGACATAATTAACTTCTATAGCTGCCAATTGATTTTCTACGTTTATAGTAATCGCTAACCTTTTCTTAGGAGCTACCATCTAAACATGTTTTCAAACTTAAATGTTTAAAATGCATCTATGTTTCAGTTGTTCTATATATGTTTTTGTTTTTGTTTTTGTTTTTCAAAAGGTTATGATGCATTCACGTCGGGTTCACCAAAATGTATCGCTCCAAATTTTTTGCATCCCTACCTTCAGGCTATAGGATCCGTGCCCGGAAGGAGGATGGGAAAAGGATGGTGCGGTACCTCGGACTGAGAGGACTTTGCGAAGGTCCCGCCTCTCAAGGGAGGTGTATTTTGATGATTTTTCGACGGATGGTGGGTTCACCAGGAAACATTTAAGGGCAGTTTCCACGCCTAGGTTTTGGAATGTGTTTAGATGTGTTCGTTTTAACCTTAAGCATTCATATCCTAGGTTTGGCCGAATGAATCTAGATTAATCTATATGAAAATGCAAGTTCAATGAATACAGAAAGCAGATTTAAAAGTAGAAAATAGAGAATTTACAGAATGCAAATGAGGAATACCTGATCCGGATGTCTGAAGAAGATTCTGATGTTTGAAGCAGTCTGGATCATCTGGAATTGACAGAATCGTCTGCAATCTGACAGAATCATCTGAGATCTGACAGAATCATCTGAGACTGACAGAATCGTCTGAGATCTGACGAATTCGTCAGACGAATTCATCAGAGACCTGCAAGCAGAAAAATAGATACAAAATACAACGAATACTATTGTACTAACAGAGGGAAATGATATAAAATGGTAGTATAAACAATGAAAAATAGTTATGGACAGCAATCTAAGCAAATTACTATATTTTAATGACAAATCATGATCTTAGTATGCAATCTAAGCTAAATGGGTGAACTCCAAATGCAAGATAACATAAAAACTGAATAAATTATCTAATTTGCAGAATAAAATGACAAGGAAAAAGTTGAGAAGAGCAAACTTCAGGCACTGATTGCCTCAATGCAGACTGCAGTCGAGATCATCTCGCATCAGTACGAAATCATCTCGAATTCGACTGGTTCGCCTCCGATCTGAACAGGTTCATCGACGACGATGGGTGCTGGCTCCGGCTGAAAAATAGTGATGTACCTGCAACAAAATTGGTATAGATCTAGTGCAAATGCAATATTGGGATGCTTTAACGTAGAGGGAATCAATTTGCAGAGAATTTCAGCCAGGGGTTGGGAAGGGAAAATCCTAGAGATTAAATAGGCTTAGGGGGAGTAGTTAGGAGGTTGGAGATCATCCCAATTTGGGAGATCTCCAACGGGGGAGGGTCCCAACGGCGTAGACACGCTTCTGCCCGGATTGGAGACCCGTTGGAACAGATTCCAACTTTGCAAATTTAGTTTTGCGACAAGATCGTCTGGACGTCCTAGTCCAGACGAAATCGTCAAATCTGGGGCGATATCGTCTGATCGGCGACGATATCGTCAAACGGTCAAAACAACCTCTAAAAATGGCATAGAAAAGGGGGAAACGGATTTCTCGACGGTTAACGGGCGGTTTGGGAGGTTAAATTTGATTTTAAATTATTTACTAAGGTGAATGTAATTATTCCAATTTTACTGCGCCAATTTTAGGGTGCTACACCTTCCTCAGACTTACAAGAGGATTCTTCCCTTTATATCATTGCATTTATTGGGGAAATAGTTATCATGCAAATTCTAATTGAAAATGGTTCTTCCCTTAATTTATGCACTTGTCAATTATTCCAAAAATTTGTATTAAAAGAGGAAGACTTAATTAAATCTGATATCATCATTAAATATTTCAACAAGTCCCAAGAGGCTTGTGGTATTGTATCTCTCCCCATTAGGGTTGGACATTAGATCTTAGATACCTTATTCTATATGGTATCTTAGCCTACATATTTTAATATTCTTCTTGGAAATCCTTGGATTCATGTGATGAGGGTGGTCTCTTTTACTTGTCATCAATGTTTGAAATTCAAATTTAAGAATCAACTTGTAACCATTCTAAGAAACTCTCACCCTTTCAAATATTCTTTGATGGTGGAGTAAGCTCATTTTGATCTCAATTTATGTTCTTTATTTTCCTCATCTCACATAATGAAGCAACTTAAAAATTTAAGAGTGAGTGAGGACCCTCTCATCACTGTTTCATCATGGGATCAAGTTAATCTATTTCTTTAAGAGATTCTTCTGGATCTTTCTAAGCTACCACCTTCACCAAGGACTATGGGCTTACCTCATAAGAAGGGTGAATTTATACACATTGGCACGTGTACCTTTATCTTTGTAGGTACATCCTTTGAAAAAAGTATTTGTGGTAGCAACCCTTATCCTATTGAGCATTATTTTACCCATTGTTATCTATCTAATGATTACCAACTTCCCAAGAAAATCCTATCTAGTATGGGATATATAGGTAAAGGTTTGGGGCCATGCCAAAAAGGTATTCAAGAGATTTTAGAAGTGGAGATTTTTCCTAGGAGATGTGGCATAGGCTAAATCCCTAATATAAACCAACCTTTACCCTATGATGATGATGATCACCTTATTACTTATGCTAAACATTTAGATAATCAAATATCTAAGTGGATTGATAAGTATGAGGGTCCCCCTTATCCCTCAAATATTATATTTTATAATATGGTAACCATTGGGCATATTGAGTCTAGTGTGACCCCAAAGAAGTACACTAAAAGGATTACCCCTTGTGGCATAGCTCGCAATGATATATCCTAGAATAGCTTCTCCATTGATAGGTTTGTACCTTGTGTAGCACATGTTGAGTCTTCTCATTCTCAATGGGACTCTATTCCTTTATATCATAGAGACCTTGCAAAGTTAGGAATTTCTCTCCCTTTTATCAAAAAGGGTGGTATAGTCATAGTTTGCAATGATTTTCGTGTAGAATCTCCTAGAGAATGTACTATGGGTGATACCCTTTATGATGATGATCATGAAGAAATACTTAATTGTAGTCCTTTTTTTGATGGGTTAGATCCTTTCACCACCATCATGTTTGTTAAAATAGGTGGTACACTTATAATTTGTGCCAAATTAAGAACCAATAAATATAATTGAACTTTAAAAATTAATAAAATGCTATGCATGGGATTACATCTTCATTTTCATCTACTTTGCATCCATTTTTCTTGATTCATATTGCATGATTACTTTTCATACCTTTTATGGTTTTCTTGACAATCTATTCCACTTTGCATATTGCTCGGCATACAATTGTATTTCTACTTGTTCATACTTGCATGACTACTTGATCATATATATTCTTGGGGATTTTGTGATAGTGGTAAGTGATGACACCTAGTTAGGTCATAGCTCACATGCATTGCACTCACAATAGGGTTCTGATCCCTAAAAAAGTTTCATCCAAGGGTCCATTTTCATAAATTTTCATCACTACATTCACCCATCCCATCTTCTCTTCTTCTTTCTTACTCTCTTATATTCCTTGACCTTGAAATTTTTTACTGCGTATATCTCTCCTATTTAAGAGATATAGTTATTTCTTTGTATATCCTTGTCCTTTGAATGTTTTACTTTCTTATTTTCATCAAGACAAGGATATACATTATTAAACTATATGTTCATCCATTAGCTTTGTCCATACACCTTCTTGTACACATCACACCCCTATTGGGTAGTACTCTCTTTCACACATCATTCACACACAACACACCCCATATGGGATCAAATTCATGGTCCCAAGCAAGGGGTAGCCTTTTTTTGATCATTTGCAAGCATACATCCTAGTAGGTATATCTCTTTGTTGTCTTTGTTCATATTAGTGAGCACTACATCCATAGCAGGTACAACTCCACCTTGTCCATATTTACAAGCTTTAAATCCTCACATGATAGCTTCATGGCCACATGCAAGGGGTAACCTCCACCTCAATCATTTGTGAGCATACATCCTCACAAGATTTTGATCTTTTCTTTTTCTCTTTGGCATTATATTCATAATATTTGTGTTCCCCATCCATTTCATCCATAATGTTTGTGCTAACCATGCATACTTAGTAAAAAACATAAAAATAAAAACAATCACACATAAGTATACATATTTTAATTACACCATAACACAAATAAACTATATCTAGTATTACTCGATAGCACTAAGTGCATGTTTATCAGTCGATGTTCCATAAAAGAGAGCTTGACACACTCAACCATCCCCAAGGATACATACCATAATCAAAATTTGTATGTCATTCTAATATCATACCTAGACATGTGATATTATCCCCTCTGCTTAACCTTCTAGAGGTGGTGGAGTCATGTTCATAGATCATGAACCAAATCATGCTCATGAGTATGAATGACTCTATGACTATCGAGAGGATGGTTTTGGAACCCTTTGATCAATTAGAATAACAGTATAATAGGCCAGTTGATAGTAGGCCACCCTTTGTATTACCACCTCATATAACTCTCTCATCCTTTATAGCTTCATCAGTAGTAGGTGGTATCCCTCATTTTGTTGGGTGCATGCCACAATAGTCATCCCCTCTGCCTAGGTCCATTGGTCTATATTACATTTGAGGTGCTCTTCCTTAGCTTATGCCATGTCTTGCTTTTCTCAAGCTTAGTCTAATAAACTATGGATGGACTCCATATCTGTCTACATCAATGCCACTATGGATCATAGTCCCTCTACCTCCCCTCAACCTACCACCTGAAGTTACACCTATGCCATAGTGGGGGCAAACCCTCCTTTTGAGATATAGATCGTGATGGTCTACCTCATGGTTGTCACTATCTCCACTTAAACTTGTATTTAGGGTAGTATTATGGGATCATACCTCTTTGATGCCTCTCGATGGTATGTAAAGTGGCCTCTTAAAGTGTCAACTACACTCATTGACTCATAATCTAGCATATCTACATTGGCACTAGTGGAGAGATCCATGGGGGTATAACACTCTTGTACCATATCTTGTACCTAAGGGCCACCTCAATATCATCCACCCATGGATCCATGTACAATGGGTTTTTTAGGCCCTCCTCTACCCACCTCACCACATAAAAAGTGATTTTACATCATGGTGGGTCCCTCCTCACCCATTTTAACTAGTAGTCTCCCAAGTTTGAAAACTCTTGTAGAATTCTAAACTAAAGCTATACTTAGTCAAACCTGAATAGCTTCTACTTACCCTTCTCGGTGATAAGCCACTAGATCCTCCTCATTAGAGATAAATCCTCTATATCCTCCCTCCAACTTGGGTGTAGACATCACTATCACCATATAATATGGTACTCCTATAGATCCTCTATCCCTCGCTTCCCTAGTGGTAAGACACCAATGTATGACCTATACTCATACTCGTAGTATCAGCTCCACATGTATGCTACAAGTCACTCCATGTTGGGAAATAGTCCTGGTAGTGCATTCAATCTTTGAACTACTATGTACTTCTAGCACCACACTTGGAGAAATGTCATACAAATCAACCATATTTGTCATTTATACATGACATCATGTAGCATCATGTATAAACATGCCAACACATATGGTACTGTTGGCATTTTTGCCACATTGTTTTTGTTGTTATTGTTCATGCAAAAGAATGCACACATTGTAGAGACACTTAACAAATTTTGTGCTAAAGCAAAGGTGTCACGATATCGCGACATGTCGCATTTCTGCAACCTGTCACGTTTTCGCGGTGTTCGTACCAAAAAAAGCTAAGCACAAAAGATGTCACGATATCGCGACATGTCGCGTTTTCGTGACCTATTGTGGTTTCACGAAATCTAAAGCCAAAAAGTGCAAGCAAAGAAAACTGTCGCGATATCGCGACATGTCGCATTTTCGTGACTTGTCATGTTTTTGTGCTAGGAAACAACAAAGGTAGCAGTAAGTTGAAGTTGTCGCGACATCGTGACATGTCGCATTTTCGTGACTTGTTGCGGTGAGGGAGTGAAAAGTGAAAAGTTGTCGCGATATCACGACATGTCACATTTTCACGACTTGCAGTGGCAACAGAGCACAGTGATAGAAAATGTCGTGATATCGCGACATACAGTAGCAAGGAGGAGTGCCAAAGGAAATGTCGCGATATCGCGACATGTCGCATTTTCGCGGAAGGGGTGAAGGTAGACACAAGGCGGGAGAAAGATGTCGCGATATCACGACATTTTTTGAAACGAAGCCAAGCAAGAGAAACTTGTCTATATCACGATAGAAAGTGGCCATGAAGGAGAAGGAAAATTGTAGTGATTTCGTGACATGTCAGGGCGGAAGGGCAAAGTGCAGATAAATGTCACAATATCGCGACAAAAAGTGGCCATGAAGGAGAAGGAAAATTGTCGTGATTTTGCGACATGTCAGGGCGAAAGGGCAAAGTGCGAATAAATGTCACGATTTCACGACATTTCATGTTTTTGTGAGGAGAAAGCAAGGAAGCAGCCAGATAGTATGGAATGTCATGATTTCATGACATGACAAATTTTCACGGCCAAAAAGTAGCAAAGTACAAGAAGATAGAAACATGTCACGATTTTGTGACTTGTTGAAGACAGAAGAACAAAACGGAGAAAACATCATGATATCGCAACATGTCGCATTTTTGTGACCTATCACATTTTCGTGAAACGAAGGCTAAAAAGTACAAGGCAGAGAGAAAGTGTCACGATATCGCGACATGTCATGTTTTCATGATGAAAGAGCGAGAAGGGCAGTGCCAAGTACGGAATGTCATGATTTCGTGACATGTCCCATTTTTGCCACTTGCAAGAAGAGGAAGGCCAGAAGAAGAGAAATTGTCGCGATTTCGCGACATGGTGAGTTTTCACGACTTGGAGCAGCAAAGAAGGCAGGCGAAGAAAGATGTCACGATTTCGTGACATATCATGAAAACAAAGCAAGGCAAAGAAAAATGTCACGATTTCCACATGTTGTGGAAAGAAAGCAAAATGAAGGCAGATGTCATGATTTCGCGACATGTTGCAGTTTCACGAAAGTGAAAGACAAGAAGAGCCAAGCAAGAGAAAATGTCGCGATATCATGACATGTCGCATTTTCGTGACTGGTGGTAACAAGAGAAAGCAGTAAGGTGAAAGTGTCACGATTTCGCGACATGTCGCATTTTCATGACCTGTCACATTTTCGTGACAGAAGCAACAACAAAGGCCCGATACAGTTATGTCTGCATTTTTCTTCAAAATTGCATAGGAGAACGTGAGGAGAAGATAAGGATCAAACAAAGTAATGTTTTAAAAGCTCTCCAACTGATTTTGAGATCGAGGTCAGAGAGGCTCCAAGATTAAATGTTGTTGTTTACCTATGTGCGCAAGAAGGAAGAACGTGTTAAGGCATACAGTTTTCAAAGCCACCAAAATTAAAGATGCCTCCAGTATTAAAAGCTCTTGTTCGTGATCTCCTAACAACTTCAAGCATGCCCCGAGAATGGTCATTTAATGGAGAAATCTGGTCCCTTGTTTCCATTCGATTTTTAGTTTTGATCCATAAAAGTAGGGAATGTGATTTCTCCAAGGGTGATGGTTCTCTCTTTTCAAGTGCATACTTTGCGGATCTCCTCTTAAAAATCTGTTTTATGTTTTAAATGTTGTGATGCAAAAGAGAGAGGGAAGACCTCTATAAATACTCATGTATATCTAAAGAAAAGAAGGTTAGACATTTTGCAAGAAAACTCTCTAAGTTCTCTGCATCAATAGAAGAGACTTGGCTTCTAAAATTTGCAAGCATTCTTATGTGTGTGATTTCCTTCTATTTTTAAAGTCATTTCTATTTATGCTCATGTTCTTGCTGTTAGGTTTTGAATTCTGCATTCTGAATTCAAACGTTGCTGGTTAGTGAGTAGATTTTGAAATGCGATCTGGGGGTTATCTCTACAAAGGTGTGAGTGAAATTCTGTTGCTTTCCTTTTATTATATGCTGTTATAAAACTTGGTGGAATTCTTGCTGTTAGTCTGCCCCAAATTATACACTTTGGCCTGTGGCCATATTTCCATCTCTTTCTGTTATTTCCCTTTCTTTCCGCATTTTCCATTTCTTTCCCGCACCCTTATCTTCAAAACAAGTTTAGATTAGTTTGGGAGCCAACCCTCTCTGGAGATTGGCCCGGGAGACTTCTCTTTCTCTCGGCATTTCAATGTTGGCCGAGTCTAGGGTGCACAAGTGATGAAATCTTGTACTTAGGCAGATTTGTGACCAACAGTTTTTGGCACGCCCGGTGGGACAGACTGTTTCTGTCTCAGTAAGATCCATAATCGGTGGGACAAATATTATTCCGACTTGATAAACCCACCTATGAAAACAGTTTTTGGCACACCCGATGGGACTCACAAGTCCCATATTTTGACACCCGAAGGAATCAAGATTTTGATGAACTGTCTTGACCTCAAAGCGGAGATTGTAAGTTCATCTGGTGACTCTACTGAAGGTGACTGTATAGTACCTAGAAATTTCTAATCGTGAAGCTGGTGAAAATATTTTCTTCATGATCATGAGATCAAGTGCCAAAGAATCGAAAGATCCAGTCGAATTCTTCGAGATTGATGTTCAGAACTGGAGGGAGCGCTCAAGATTGGTAAGTCCTGTGAACCCATCATTTGCTATCTCATCATAGGCGGTAGGTTAGTTTGTGCCATCTTCGACTCCTCCCAGTATTGCTACGAGCTTGCTACATCCAGATCCAACAGTCCAAATGGCCCAACATCCTCCACCAAGGAAGTTCTCGACATGGAATAGTTCGGGAGCCTTGAATTTACTGGCACAAAATCTAGTCCCTCAAGCTGCTTTGAAAGCTTTGCTGACCTATGATGGTACTGGTAAAACTGCTTATGAGCATATTCATGATGTAGCCTCTTTGGCGGCCATCCATGACATAACGGATGAAGACGTGATGATAAAATTGTTGGTGTTGTCATTGAGAGGGAAATTGTTGTATTGGTACCGATCATTGCAACCAGGCACTATTGCATCATGGGATCAATTAGGAGAGCTGTTAATCAAAAATTTTCATGAACAAGCTGATCCATACTCCTTGTTGCATCAATTTAATGCAATTCAAAGGCACCCGCAGGAGGAGATAGCGGACTTCAATGTCAGATTTACCAGAAGCTGGCAGAGAGTTCCTGAAGGTCTTCGGCCCACTCATGAGCAAGCTGCATTCTATTATCTCAGAGCTTTTAACACAGACATTGGCTTGGCTATCCGACAGTCCAACGTGACTACATTCCCAGAGCTGTTCGAACAAGCGCAAAAGGTGGAAGCAGACTTGATTGCCATAGGTAGGCTTCCCCCAAAGGTAACAATGCCTATCTTACCTGATCTTCCTAAGCATTTGTATTCTGGTTCATTTTCATAGCCTATGCCTTCCATGTATCCTATTCCATCATGGAGCTCAAGTGCGCCTCAGATCGCACCCATTCCAGTTCCCCATCTCCCTGCTCCAACTATTCCACAATTGCCTGCACCAAGCATTCCGCAATACCAGCATACAGGTGCAGCCTCCACATCTTACACTGCTCCATCCATGTACCCTTCATCTTCATGGAATCCTCCCACAACTATAGTACCTATGATTCCCATTCCATAGTTAACCTCTCCACTTCCAACTCCTGCATTACCTCCTCCACCAGTTCCATTACCTCTACCGACACCGCCTGTGTCCTCAAGCCCAGATCCTCAATTGGCTATTTTGCAAGAAATCCAATCGGCCATGAGAGCCCTCACTAACAAGGTGACATCTATGGAGCAGAGAGAGGCGGAAAGGAACTATCAACCATGAAGATTTATTCCGACGGTAACTAGAGAGCAAGTTGCTCCTAGCAAGGCTATAGAGAAAGTACCTGAGAGGAACTCAGCGATCCTGGTAAGTGAAGAGGCTGGCCCTTCTGAAGTTTCACATGAGCCATCTTACTGGTGTTCTTCATGCAATGACCCACATGATGAGTCCACCTGCATGGTCCACCAAAATTATTTACAAGTTCTTATGGGGAGCCGTATAAACATGATTCGAGAGGTGGATCATAATTTCATGATGTCTCCTGAGGAACACATTGCAGTCTTGACACGCAGTGGCAAGAAACCAATGGTGGTAGATCCGACTAAGATGGAGCCATTGAAAGTGCCTCCTGCACAAGCAACAAAGCAACAAATACCTGCAAAGACTCATGATCCTCCAGCCCAACAACAAGATCCACCTATTTTGCCGAAGGATTCGCTTCCACCACAAGCAAAAGAGAGGTTGCCAGCTAAGGCTTCTATCTCCCAGCCGCAAGCGAAAACAAAGGAACAAGCTAGAGAGACGTTGCGGTATCCATCATTGACTAAACGACAGCGAATGGAGGCCACTCAGCAATATCGAAGCAAATATGAAGACACTATTGAAAAGAGGGAGTCTGGTGCATCTACATACAATATTGTTGAAGAATTGAAGAAGATTCCAGCCAAGGTTAGTCTCTATGATGCATTACAATTACCTGGGCAAGTTGATCTGTTACAAGAATCATTGAAGTCTCATGAAAAGTAATGAGAAGAATCCTACCCAGATTATTTTTTCTCAAACATTAACTTCTTTAGCAACTAGAAAAAATAGACCACCCCCATTTTATTTGTCACTCAATATGGAGGATTGGATAGTGCATAATTGCCTCATTGACTCAGGAGCAGCTACTACTGTCATGCCTAAGGCAGTATGTGATTTCATAGGCATGGAGTATACAAGGAGTAGCACGGGAGTTTTGTAGCTGGATGGTACCTCAATAAAAATAGTGGGTGTAATCAAGGATGTTCCCATCTCCCTGCATGCTATGCCTCAGATTTCTGTGATCCAGGAGATCATAGTAGTGGACCTGGAGCCATGTTTTGGTATGTGTCTCTCCCGAGAATTCATGGCTAAACTTGGGGGTTACCTTTCTTTGGATTTTACTCATTTGGAGGTGATCCATAAAGGTAAGAAGGTGAAAATTTTCAATGAGAAGCCTTCCACATTTCATGTGGAGAGAATAGATGAAATGGACAGATTAGAAAATTCAGTGCACATGATGTCTGAAGAATTTGGCGAGCTTGACTTAATGGAAGAAGCTTTGGAAGAGCTCCGTCCAGAAAATGAATTTTCCATGGCCAATTACATAATGTGAAAGCACAGTGTTACCTTGTACATAAATAAAAAAAAAAGAAAAAAAGAGAAAAGAAAGAAAGAAAAAGAAAAAAGAAAGAAAAAGGAAGCACTACTTGTTGGAGTTCCCCTTTGTACAGAATAAATCAACTTCGGCTCCTTTTGCACACGAGCCCGCAGGTATGTTTATTTCTTTCTCTTTTTCTTTTCCTTCCCAATAGATAGTGGCTTTCATCTACTTCTTTCTTCCACTTCCTTATTTTCATTCCCTTCCACTCCCACTCCTTCTTCCACTGTACATAATCAAGCCACTACTGTTGTTTCTACTCCCCTCTCTGATGTTCCCTTTTCTTCACTTCCCCTTTCTTCTAATCCTTTGTCTTTTGAGCACTTCTCCATAGTTCCTACCACCTTCTCCATTCCATCCACTCCCATTTCATTATCTATTTTCATAGAATCCCAGCAGCTGGTAGCACAGTAGCACCCTCTTCAGTTGTTGTATCTACCACTTCTACTCCTCCATCTTCCACCATTCCATCATTCACCATTCCCGTTCCACGGCCTGCACATCTGTCGGTCATCACTCCATTCATTCCCATTTTTGCAACTCAGGTGCTTCTCACTACTGCCATGGAGATCCTTGCACAGCACCTGGTGATTACCCAGCTCAACCGAGCTAGGCAAAATGTAGTAATAAAAGAATAAGGGAAGTTCTGCTCTTCCATAAATTTTTGTTGAAGGTCCTATTTTTGAATACCGAGCGCCAGCAAGAGTTTGTTGCAGCAGCCCGTAGAGACGTCCAGCATCAACCAGCACTCACTTCTTCTGCTCCTCCAGCTTCTTGACTCTGTTGCCCAATGGATAAAGGCTTGAGGTTCGTGCATACAATAGAACTGTATACCCCGCGAGCCACCAAGAATGTTGGCATTTTTGCCACATTGTTTTTGTTGTTGCTGTTCATGCAAAAGAATGCACACATTGTAGAGACACTTAACAAATTTTGTGCTAAAGCAAAGGTGTCGCGATATCGCGACATGTCGCATTTTTGTGACCTATCGCATTTTCGTGGCGTCCATACCAAAAAAAAGCTAAGCATAGAAGATGTCGCGATATCGCGACATGTCGCATTTTCATGACCTGTCATGGTTTCGCGAGTCTAAAACTGAAAAGTGCAAGCAGAGAAAATTGTCGCGATATCGTGACATGTCACATTTTTGTGACTTGTTTCGTACTAGGAAACAGCAAAGACAGCAGTAAGTTGAAGATGTCACGACATCGCGACATGTCGCATTTTCACGACTTGTTGCGGTGAGAAAGTGAAAAGTGAAAAGTTGTCACGATATCACGACATGTCGCATTTTCATGACTTGCAGTGGCAACAGAGCAAAGTGATAGCAAAATGTCATGATATCATGACATACAAAGGAGGAGCACCAAAGAAAATGTCATGATATCATGACATGTCACGTTTTCACGGAAGGGCTAAAGATAAACACAAGGCGAGAGAAAGATGTCGCGATATCACAACATTTTTGGAAATGAAGCCAAGCAAGAGAAACTTGTCGCGATATCATGACAGAAAGCGGCAACGAAGGAGAAGAAAGAAAATTGTCATGATTTCATGACATGTCAGGGCAGAAGGGCAAAGCACGGAGAAATGTCACGATTTCACGACATGTCACGTTTTCACGAGGAGAAAGCAAGAAAGCAGCCAGATAGTATGGAATGTCATGATTTCATGACATGACAAATTTTCACGACCAAAAAGCAGCAAAGTACAAGAAGATAGAAACATGTCATGATTTCATGACTTGTTGAAGACAGAAGAACAAAACGGAGAAAACGTCACGATATCGCGACATGTCACATTTTCGTGACCTATCACGTTTTCATGGAACGAAGGCTGAAAAGTACAAGGCAAGAGAAATTGTCATGATATAGTGACATGTCACATTTTTATGATGAAAGAGCGAGAAGGGCAAATGCCAAGTACGAAATGTCATGATTTTACGACATGTCCCATTTTTGCCACTTGCAAGAAGATAAAGGCCAGAAGGAAGAAATTGTCATGATTTCACGACATGGTGAGTTTTCACGACTTGGAGCAGCAAGAAAGAAAAAGAATATGTCTATTTCATGACATATCATGAAAACAAAGCAAGGAGAAGAAAAATGTCATGATTTCATGACATGTTGTGGAAAGAAAACAAAATGAAGGCAGATGTCACGATTTCACGACATGTTACATTTTCACGGAAGTGAAAGACAAGAAGAGCCAAGCAAGAGAAAATGTCACGATATCGCGACATGTCGCATTTTCACGACTGGTGGCAACAGGAGAAAGCAGTAAGGTGAAAGTGTCGCGATTTCGCGACATGTCGCATTTTTGCGACCTGTCACATTTTCGCGATAGAAGCAACAACAAAGGCCCGATAAGGTTATGTCCGCATTTTCCTTCAAAACTGCATAGGAGAACGTGAGGAGAAGATAAGGATCAAACAAAGTAATGTTTTAAAATCTCTCCAACTAATTTTGAGATCGTGGTCAAAGAGGCTCCAAGATTAAATGTTGTTGTTTACCTATGTGCGCAAGATGGAAGAACATGTTAAGGCATACAGTTTTCGAAGCCACCAAAATTAAAGATGCCTCCAGTATTAAAAGCTCTTGTTCGTGATCTCCTAACAACTTCAAGCATGCCCCGAGAATGGTCATTTAATGGAGAAATCTGGTCCCTTGTTTCCATTCAATTTTTAGTTTTGATCCATAAAAGTAGGAATGTGATTTCTCCAAGGGTGATGGTTCTCTCTTTTCAAGTGCATACTTTGCGGATCTCCTCTTAAAAATCTGTTTTATGTTTTAAATGTTGTGATGCAAAAGAGAGAGGGAAGACCTCTATAAATACTCATGTATATCTAAAGAAAAGAAGGTTAGACATTTTGCAAGAAAACTCTCTAAGTTCTCTGCATCAATAGAAGAGACTTGGCTTCTAAAATTTGCAAGCATTCTTATGTGTGTGATTTCCTTCTGTTTTTAAAGTCATTTCTGTTTATGCTCATGTTCTTGTTGTTAGGTTTTGAATTCTGCATTCTGAATTCAAACGTTGCTGGTTAGTGAGTAGATTTTGAAATGCGATCTAGGGGTTATCTCTACAAAGGTGTGAGTGAAATTCTGCTGCTTTCCTTTTATTATATGTTGTTATAAAACTTGGTGGAATTCTTGTTGTTAGTCTGCCCCAAATTATACACTTTGGCCTGTGGCCATATTTCCATCTCTTTCTGTTATTTCCCTTTCTTTTCGCATTTTCCATTTCTTTCCCGCACCCTTATCTTCAAAACAAGTTTAGATTAGTTTGGGAGCCAGCCCTCTCTGGAGATTGGCCCGGGAGACTTCTCTTTCTCTCGGACTTTCAATGTTGGCCGAGTCTAGGGTGCACAAGTGATGAAATCTTGTACTTAGGCAGATTTGTGACCAATAGGTACCCATACAAATCTCACTCCCTGATACCACATGTTTACCACTAGTCCCACCAGTATCCATGACAAGTATCACCTAATTGTATGACAGACAAGCATCCTCATAACCACTCCACATAGTATGGACATTAGTGCCCCAAATCCATATCAACATGGCATCTCATCAACATGGAATCCACTCTATCAAATCACATTTTGGGTACCCTAACATCATCTTTGATACCACCATTGACACCCGTGCCATGTAAACAATCATCCCCTTTATGGAAATACTCAAGATGCACCACACGTCCTCCAATGTGATCATTACATCCCTAGTTGATAGCCTGAATATGGAAAATTTTAGATACCATCACTCCACTAGAGCCATCAATAGAGCTTGGTCTACCTCAATGCGGGGCATCTCTGCTAAGTGTAGTAGCCCTACATTCTCTAGTGTCTCCCTCTCCTCTAATTTGAGCTACTTTAGGATAGTCTCCAATATGCTCAGTTGCCACTCTCTGTTGTTGAGTACATTGAGCTGCATAATACATAATTTTATCATCATTTCACATATATAAAAATCATAAATACAAAAATTTAAAAATAAAATTTCTTTTGTGTAAAAATTCATCAAATTCATACCTTGGAATGACTAGGCATAAATTTGGAAAAGCCTCCCAACCAAATTCATGCTTGGTTCATATAGGGCATGAATTTGGCTTGACTAGATTGCCAAATTCATGCTCCATGACCAATTTCATGGTCCATGATGAATTTTTCCAAAAAATTGACTAAAAAAAATGCAAAAACTACTAAAATATTTGTGTGTGCAGGTGCAAAATCTAAAATGAGCAAGTGGGTATTGATCCATACCTTCATTAGGTTAGAAGAGATGCTAGCCTCACCCCTCACCATGGTAGCATGATTATTTGTAGTTCCATTATCCTATTTCTTCTCTAGAGATCTTTTCTCGTCCTTACACAATGAAAATGAACCTCTTTTCCCTCCATATTTTATTCCCTTTCATTTCTCTTTTCTCCTTTTCCTCCATCTCTTCCTTCTCCCTTCCTTATTTTATTCCCTCTCTTCATTTTTATTTTTCCTCATTTTCTTCCCTCTCTTCATTTTTATTTTTCCTGATTTTCTTCCCTCTCTTCCCCTTTATTCCTTTTATCCTTATCTTGTATTTTGTTCTTTCTTTGTTTTTTCACATTTTTTGCACCCTTTGTTCACCTTTTTTGAGTTTTTATCTAGAATTTTGCATCCCTTTTAAAAACTCGATGGGAATCCCTAGCCTTAGAGGAATTAATGGTGGTAATGCCTCATTTTGCATGCAAAATTATGGTGTTTAGGCCCTCTGTTCAAACCTAGCCATCCCTTTTTGTGTTCACTGCTTTCACCCATAGGTGTCTGCATATTTATTTGATGCATTTATTTGGACATAAATGCATCAAAGTTTATACAAATATAATATTTATCCATCTATTGATATATATATAGAGAGAGATAGAGATGAAAGTACTAGAGACTGCTTCTTTTAAAATATGAAAACAATACATTTATTACCAAGTAATTTACACCATATATAGCTTATGTTTATACAAATGTAAAATCTATCTATCTATTGATATATATATATATAGAGAGAGAGAGAGATGAAAGTACTAGAGATTGCTTCTTTCAAAATAGGAAAACAATACAATTATTACCAAGTAATTTAAACCATATCTAGCTTATATTTTTATCAAAATATTCTTCACCACGGTCCTATCTTGGAGAGACCGCTAAGGTTCAAAGAATGCCACAAAAGGAAAGGATGCAAGTTTAGCTGATGGCTTGATTCTCTATGGGTTGTGCTTTAGGAGGTATGTCATTGCAGTGACAATTATCCTGAAGAAGAGCAGAGGGTCAGTTGCAAGTGGATAAATTGTATGATGTGATGCAAAGTTCAGCCAGACGCATAGATATCTTCTTTATGTGATAAATTCTAACTTAGTGAATTGCGTTCTAAAATATGAGTTTCTTCAAGACAAAGACCAACATCGTAATTGGCTAAATTACATACTAATCAATTTTTTTTTATGCTAGAATTTTTTATATACTATATAGTTGATGGACAGAAAATATTGTTATTTTTATTTGATCTTGAAATCCATTTTTCTTAGTAGTATTAATAATAATTTATGCATCTAAGTTGCAAGCTTACTGCAGTGGTATGGGATTTTACCTCTTTTTGAGAGGTCCAAAGTTCAAACCCCACTCAGTATAAATGTACCGAGATCCCTCATAAAATCCTATGTAAACGCATTGAAGAAAATAATAGTTTGTGCATCCCCTTCGATTGAAATATACTTTTGTCCTATTTAGAGGGCAATTTTTTTGTGTAATAAATTCCCTAGACTTTACATAGTTGTAGTTCCATATTATTATGAGAGGATAATTTTGTATTCATCATTTTGAAAAGTATTAGCTTTACCAATGTCTTAGATTTTCTTTAGAAAAACCATCCTCTCAACTTTTGAATAGTTTTATTTTATCACATATCTAAGGAGATAATTTTTGTTCAATCCATTGTAATGAATGATCCTTGTATTCACGAATCATGTAATTAAGATGCTAGCATCTCTTTTACCACACTTGAGGTTGTGCATTACAAGTATCACACTTATATACATTCTAAAAGAGAGAATAATAATATTCCAAGCTTAGGAATTATTTGAAGATCTGTTTTTAGACATTCAATTATTCCTTTCAAGCCATACATTTGACGATAAAAATGAAAAGAAAAATCCTCTACAATATGTATAATTTTTTATCTTTTAATCAATTGATCCAATAATTTATCAACTCTTTCAATGTTGATGGAGTTACCTAATGTATTCTCATATTTTGAGAGAAAAATGACCATAAAATAGTGTATTTTTGGACATTTCGAGTAGATGAAGTTGTCATTGATGTCAAAATGTCAAAAGGAGTAATGCAAAAGGATGGTGGCAAAAGAGCTTCATAATGTTTATTTTAAATATTATGTAAAGCACAAAATAAAAGGTTTTATTAAAACCATGATTGGGTAAAATAAAAGGTTTTTATTAAAACCACGATTAGGCAAATCAAAAAGGTTTTCTAAAACCTAAGGAGGCTTTTATTTTAAAAAATGCCCAAAGAAGATTTAAATATTTAATTTATAATATTTAAATTATTTTCAATTTAAATAATTAAAAGTAAAATAAAAAAGGTTTTCTAAAACCTAAGGAGGATTTTATTTTAAAAATCCCAAAGGAGACTTAAATATTTAATTTATAATATTTAAATTCTTTTGAATTTAAATAATTATAAATAAACATATTTAGAAGGTAAAGTTGGTAGTGCCGATGCAACTTTGTTTCCTCGATGAATTTCCTCTTCACCGACGTGTGTGACAAGGAAGGCATATGGTATAAATACCATAGCCATTCCTAAGGTTTGGCATTCTTTTCAAATTGCATCCACCTTAAGTGAAAAAAATTGTGTGATTTTTAAAATGTGTGCCTCCCGAATAGTGCAATGCATTTCCATCGGTTTCGAAGACCCAAGGGCTCTTAAGGGTTTGAAGAAGTCAAAGAACAAGTTGTGATTTGAGGTTCCAAGTGGATCATGTGGCTCACACGACGTGGAAGCCATGGCCAAAGTGTTTTTGGAGTATTGCGCCAAGTTTCAAGCCCCATGGATTGCAAAAAGTGGTAACATTAATTTTTGGAAATTATTTTAATTTGCTTTGCTAAGGTTTAAAGAGGGATAAGGTGCAAGTTAGGTTGTGTGTTGAGGAAATATTGTTTTGATATATGAAGGGTTATTTTTTGCTAAAGTAAAATTGTTTTACCTTAGAAAAGTGAGAGATTGACTTATTGCATTATTTTATAAAGTGATTTATTTAATTAATGCAATATTAAGTAGGGAGTCATAAGTAGAGTTTGGATTATTTTTTAGATATTTTTCTGAAAAGAGTTATGATTAAATTGAAGTGTTAAGATGTTATTTTTATGAGTTAGAGTTTTGGAAGAAGTGTTTTGATTGAATAAGTGTGGTGTTGGATATTATTTAAAGAAGGAGAAATAAGGTGTAATTAAGTTTGATTAATTTCTGGAATTGAGGATTATTTTGTGAAGAGGTTAGTGTGATATTTTATCATCTAACTATTGAAATTGGCAAAGGAGAAAATTGGGATTGAGACAGGTTTTCTAAGGTCACTTCTACATGATAAAGATAATGATAAATATGAAGTTCTATTTCTGATAGAAGAAAATAAGAGGTTAAGAAAAGATCACCAATAATTCTCAAGTATTTTAGATGTGGTAATTTTGGACATCTTGAAGATAGTTGTACAAAGAATGGTTTATTTTTAGTGATAATGAATATGAGGATGCACTTGAAGAATCAAAAGAGAATATTCTAATGGCACTAGAAGAAGAAGGAGATGATACTATAGAAGACAAGTCAGAAAATAATGAAGATTTTCTCAAAGGCAAACAAATAGAGGAAGAATCATAAAAAGGAGTTGATCTTTAGGGAGAGCTTATTTATGCTCTTAAAAATTTAAAGAAGGTAAGAAAGAAAAACTCCCAACTTGAGATTCAGTTTCAAGAACTTGATGAAGAGAGAGGAAAGCTTATAGAGGATCTAAACAAGTCAATGGCTAAGATAAAGAAGTTCAAGGATAAGTTAGAAGCAAAGGTCTTAGAATGTTAAAATTTAGAACAAGAAGTAACCCTAGTAAGGGAAGAAGTAGAGAATTCTAAGGATAAGCTACACATGTTTGGAAGAAGCTCAAAGAATTTGGATAAGATTATCAAGTCACAAAAACCTACATCAAGCAAAACATGTCTTGGTTTTGAATAGGCTCAAAAGAAACAAGAAGAAGAAAAGTCAACCTCAAGTTATAAAGAAGAAGAAACTTCAGAAGCATACAGTGTAAGAGAAAGTGAGACTTCTAAGGATGAGTTGGACAATAAAAAAATCAATAGGGAAAGAAAAAATGCACAAAGGAGAAACAGATGAAACAAGAACCAAAATAGGGTAAGAGAGACTAAGAGACCAATGAGGTCAAGATAAGGAAACTTCAATGGATGATGTTTCTTATGTCACAAATTTGGGTGCAAGGCTTCAAAATGCAAGACACATGAAAGATAGGAATAAGGGAATTTCAGAAGTAGATAACTTTTCCATGGGTATTGCTACTCATGTAATCAGTTTGGTCACAAGGCAATGAATTGCAATGTCCATGATAGGAATAGATATGGATTCACCTAAATAAATCCCAAGGTATTTGCACCTACAAGGAATAATAAAATTAAGTGTTATAAGTGTAATAATTATGGACATACAAAAAAATGGTGTAGAGAAGATATTTCAAAATCAAGTAGGAACAAGAGCAAGAACATGAATATGAATGTGGATATGAATAAAAATAGGAATACAGATAGGAATAGGAACATGGATATGAACAAGAATAGTCAAAGGAATCAGAAGGATCAAATCAGAGGGAAAGAGGATAAAGGTAAAGACCAGTGCTTGCTAGGAGTATAAATACTCCCACCTCAGAATTAACCACCTCAAGAGAAGGTGGAGGAGGGGCTAAGCTAAGAGACTCATTCTTATCCCTGAGCCCCAAAGGTGGTCCTTTGCCATTGATGTCAAAGGGGGAGGGATTTAAGTGTGAGGAAGATATTTAAGTAAGGGGGAGAGATTTGATTTAAGAATAGAGCATTGAGTCAGGGGAGCAGTTTCCTAGGGGAAGCAGGTTAGAAACAGGTTAAGAAAATTTAAAAATATTATTGGGTTGCCATCAATGACAAAGGGGCAGATTATTGGAAATTTTGAGTAGATGAAGTTGTCATTGATGTCAAGGATGAATTGTCATTGATGTCAAAAGGTCAAAAGGAGTAATGCAAAAGGATGGTGGCAAAAGAGCTTCATAATGTTTATTTTTAAATATTATGTGAAGCACAAAATAAAAGGTTTTATTAAAACCATGGTTGGGAAAAATAAAAGGTTTTTATTAAAACCATGGTTGGGCAAATCAAAAAGGTTTTCTAAAACCTAAGGAGGCTTTTATTTTAAAAAGGCCCAAAGAAGATTTAAATATTTAATTTATAATATTTAAATTCTTTTGAATTTAAATAATTATAAGTAAAATCAAAAAGGTTTTCTAAAACCTAAGGAGGCTTTTATTTTAAAAATCCCAAAGGAGATTTAAATATTTAATTTATAATATTTAAATTCTTTTGAATTTAAATAATTATAAATAAATATATTTAGAAGGTAAAGTTGGAAGCACCGACGCAACATTGTTTCCCCGACGAATTTCCTCTCCATCGACGTGTGTGACAAGGAAGGCATATGGTATAAATACCATAGCCATTCCTAAGGTTTGGCATCCTTTTTGAATTGCATCCACCTTAAGCAAAAAATCTCGTGCGATTTTTAAATGTGTGCCTCCCGAATAGCGTAGTGTGTTTCCATCGACGTCGAAGGAAGAGCCAAGGGCTCTTAAGGGTTTGAAGGAGTCAAAGCACATGTTGTGCTTTGAGGCTCCAAGTGGAGCACGTGGCTCACACGGCATGGAAGCCATGGCCAAGGCGTTGTGGGAGTATTGCGCCAAGTTTCGAGCCCCGTGGATTGCAAAAAGTGGTAACATTAATTTTTGGAAATTATTTTAATTTGCTTTGCTAAGGTTTAAGGAGGGATAAGGTGGAAGTTAGGTTGTGTGTTGAGGAAATATTGTTTTGATATATGAAGGGTTAATTGTTGCTAAAGTAAAATTGTTTTACCTTAGAAAAGTGAGAGATTGACTTATTGCATTATTTTATAAAGTGATTTATTTAATTAATGCAATATTAAGTAGGGAGTCATAAGTAGAGTTTGGATTATTTTTGAGATATTTTTCTGAAAAGGGTTATGATGAAATTGAATTGTTAAGATGTTCTTTTGATGAGTTAGAGTTTTGGAAGAAGTGTTTTGATTGAATATTTGTGGTGTTGGATATTATTTTAAGAAGGAGAAATAAGGTGTAATTAAGTTTGATTAATTTTTGTAATTGAGGATTATTTTGTGAAGAGGTTAGTGTGATATTTTATCATCTAACTATTGAAATTGGCAAAAGAGAAAATTGTGATTGAGACAGGTTTTCTAAGGTCACTTCTACATCAAATAAAAGGTATGGGCATATTCTTCTTTGGTTGAAGTGATTGATTGAGGTTTTCTGAAAACAAGATTGGAGTGAAAAGGACTTTGTTAAGTTTTCCTTGTTGAGTGTGTTTTGAATTAATGCTTCAAGGTTTTCTAGAATAGAGGTTAAGGAAAGTAACCTTGTTTGATAAGCATTGTTGTTGAAGTGATTGGTTGAGTGAAGAACTTGAACTAGGGTTTGCAAAGATCATGAGTATCATTGTTATGTGAAGATTGTTTTATAAGCATTGTTGTTGAAGTGATTGGTTGAGTGAAGAACTTGAACTAGGGTTTACAAAGATCATGAGTATCATTGTTATGTGAGATTGGTTGATAAGCATTGTTGGAACATTTGAGTGAAGTTCATAAGTTTGGACTAGGGTTTGTGAGCAAGGATTAATTCATTGAGTGAGTGATTGAGTAGAGTTGGTTGAGCCTAGTCAAGTGGATGTGTTGATGTGATAGTTCAAGTTTTGTGAAACAAATTATTCTATATTCTGAATTGATTTGAGAAAGAGGTTGAGTGTTGATGAATGTGAAACATATTGAGTCTCTAAAAATTCTCTATATGTTTCTATGATAAAAGAGAGATTGAAAGTGATTGAGAGTTTGTGAGTGTGAAGCATATTGAGTCTCTAACAATTCTCTATATGTTTCCATGGTAGAAAGAGAAATTGAAAGTAATTGAGTATTATGGTGAATGTGAAGCATATTGAGTCTCTAACAATTCTCTTTATGTTTCTATGATATTGGACAAGTTCTAGTGAGGACTTGTTGAGCAGATTTGAGGTAAGTCTTTGAGAAGACTTGTGGATAGAGTTGTGTGAGCTTTTATGGAAGCTTACAATACAGAGTTTGAGGACAGAGATAGTTGAGTAGATTGGACAAGTTCTAGTGAGGACTTGTTGAGCAGATTGGACAAGTTCTAGAGAGGACTTGTGGATAGATTAGTGTGAGATTTTGTGGAAGCTTACAAGGTAGATTTTAGATAAGTCTTTGAGAAGACTTGAGAGCAGAGTTGATTGATTGATTTGTTCAAACCTTGAGTTAAGGTTTGGGGTAGATCTAGTAATGTTGATTTGTGATTGGATCAAGCTTTGTGTTAAGGCTTGAGGATAGATATTGAGGATATATTTGTGTTAGATCGAAGGACTATGTTTAGTACAGATCAGAGGATAGATATTGAGGATAAATTTGTGCTAGATCGAAGGACTGTGTTTAGTATAGATCAAGATTGAGGATAGATTTGTGCTAGATCGAAGGATTATGTTTAGTGTAGATTTGAGGATAGATTTTGGTGCATATTTGAGGATAGGTTTGTGCCAGACTAGAGACAGAGATTGAGCAGATTTGTGCTAGACCGAAGGACTATGTTTAGTGTAGATTTGAGATAGAGCTGAGAGTAAGCTTTGGAGGTGATAGAGTATAGAGGATGATAGTCTCTAGTGGATAGAGATCCATTAGCCAAGGTAGTGAGGATAGGTGTCTTCAGTGGATAGAGATCCATTAGCCAGAGTAGTGGGGGCAATAGTTCTTCTAGAAGATCACCAACCAGAGCTAAGGAGAAAGGAGTTCTCCTATGGATAGAGATCCATAAACTTGATTAGGGGATTGGTGTCTCCTTTGGACAGAGGTCCATAAACATTGTAATAGGGAAAGGATTCCCAAGAGATTGATTGAGAAAATTTTAGTGAAATATTTTCTCCGTGGAGTAGCCCACATTGGGTGAACCACATTAAATTGGTGTCTCTATTGTGTGTGGTGATTTATGCATTGCTTTGATTACTACTATTGATATTGCTATCTTTACATTGCATAATATTGATTGGGAAAGAAAAGTAAAAAGTGGTCTTATACTGTTCACCCCCCTCTCAGTATAAGCTTGTGTTCTTCAATTGGTATCAGAGCGGGTTCCTTCGAAAGAGTTTAACAACTTGAAGGAAAAGCTTTCAAGAACACAATGGATTCTAAGAATGGGTCCTCAGATAATTCAACACCAATATTTTATGGAAGTGATTATATATTTTGGAGTATGAGAATGAAGATTCACCTGAAGGCACTTGGCAATGAAATTTGGGAAGCAGTTGAAAATGGATACATACCACCAGTTGATCCACCTACAGATAAGGAAGGTAAGATTCTACAACATTACAATTCAAAAGCAATGAATGCAATTTTGAGAGGTTTGCATAGAACAAAGTTCATAAAGGTTATGCATTGTAAATATGCAAAAGGAATTTGGGATAAGTTACAAAGCATATATGAAGGAGATAAAAGTGTCAAGAAGGCAAAGATACAAAATCTCAAGGGATAATTTGAAGATTTAAAAATGAAGGATGAGGAAAACATTAGTACTTATCTACTTTGGGTAGATGAAGTTGTTAACGCCATGCAAGGACTTGGACTTGAGATTGAAGAATCTGATATTTGTGATAAGATCTTAAGATCTCTTCCAAAAAGGTTTAGTGAAAATATATCTGCTATAGAGGAATCAAAATATGGTGATATTTTGACAAGAGATATGTTACTTGGTATTCTTATAGCTTTTGAGTTAAGAACAAAAGAGGAACCTAATCTCCGGAAGGAAGCAACATTCAAAGCTACTAAGAAGACAAAGGGCAAGAAGTCAGATTCAAGCAATGAGTCATCCAATGATGAAGAAGCAAATTATGGCAGAAGGAATAAGGATTCAAGAAGATTTAAAGATGCAAAATCTGTTAGATGTTTCAATTGTGGAAAGTATGGTCACTATGCAACTGATTGTCAAGAAGCTAAAAATAACAATGATGAAGAAAAATAGGATCACAAGAATAGGGAATCAAAAAAATACAAGTACCAAAAGAAAGGTAAGGATGGACAAGGCAGACAAGGGAAGAAGTTCTTTCAAAGACAAAAGAAGAGCTACTATGCAGACAAGGCAAGTAAGTACTCAAGTGATAGTGATAATAGTTTCTCAGATAATGATAAAGATGAAGTCCTATTTTTGATAGAAGAAAAAGAAGAGGTTAAGAAAAGGTCACCAATAATTCTCAAGTGTTTTAGATGTGGTAATTTTGGACATCTTGAAGATAGTTGTACAAAGAATGGTTTCAATTTTAGTGATGATGAATATGAGGATGCACTTGAAGAATCAGAAGAGAATATTCTAATGGCACTAGAAGAAGAAGGAGGTGATCCTATAGAAGACAAGTCAGAAAAGAATGAAGATGTTCTCAAAGGTAAACAAATAGAGGAAGAATCAGAAAAAGGAGGAGTTGATCTTGAGGGAGAGCTTATTTATGCTCTTAAAACTTTAAAGAAGGTAAGAAAGCAAAACTCCCAACTTGAGATTCAGTTTCAAGAATGTGATGAAGAGAGAGGAAAGCTTATAGAGGATCTAAACAAGTCAATGGCTAAGACAAAGAAGTTCAAGGATAAGTTAGAAGCAAAGGTCTTAGAATGTGAAAAGTTAGAACAAGAAGTAGCCCTACTAAGGGAAGAAGTAGAGAAGTCTAAGGATAAGCTACACAAGTTTGGAAGAAGCTCAAAGAATTTGGATAAGATTATCAAGTCACAAAAGCCTACATCAAGCAAAATAGGTCTTGGTTTTGAACAGGCTCAAAAGAAATAAGAAGAAGAGTCAACCTCAAGTTCTGAAGAAGAAGAAACTTCAGAAGAAGATAGTGTAAGAGAAAGTGAGACTTCTGAGGATGAGTTGGACAATAGAAAGTTCAACAAGGAAAGAAACAATGCACAAAGGAGAAACAGATGGAACAGAAACCAGAATATGGTAAGAGAGACTAAGAGACCAATGAGGTCAAGACAAGGAAACTTCAATGGATGATGTTTCTCATGTCATAGATTTGGGCACAAGGCTTCAGAATGTAGGACACATGAAAGACAAGAATATGGGAATTTCAAAAGCAGGTAGCTTTTCCATGGGTATTGCTACTCATGTAATCAGTTTGGTCACAAGGCAATGAATTGCAGGGTCCATGACAAGAATAGATATGGCTTCACCAGAAGAAATCCCAAGGTATTTGCACCTACAAGGAATAATAACATTAAGTGTTATAAGTGCAATAATGATGGACATACAACAAAGTGGTGTAGAGCAGACATTCCAGAATCAAGCATGAACAAGAACAAGAACAGGAACATGAATATGGACATGAACAGAAATATGAATATGGATAGGAACAAGAACATGGATATGAATAGGAATAGTCAAAGGAATCAGAAGGATCAGATGAGAAGGAAAGAGGACAAAGGTAAAGACCAGTGCTTGTTGGGAGTAGAAATACTCCACCCTAGAATTAACCACCTCAAGAGGAGGTGGGAGAGGGGCTAAGCTAAGAGACTCATTCTTAGCCCCGAGCCCCAAAGGTGACCCTTTGCCATTGATGTCAAAGGGGGAGAGATTTAAAATTTAAGTAAGGGGGAGAGATTTGATTTAAGAAGAGAGCATTGAGTCAGGGGGAGCAGGATAGAAATAGGTTAAGAAAATTTGAAAAGATAATTGGGTTGCCATCAATGACAAAGGGGGAGATTGTTGGACATTTTGAGTAGATGAAGTTGTCATTGATGTCAAAATGTCAAAAGGAGTAATGCAAAAGGATGGTGGCAAAAGAGCTTCATAATGTTTATTTTTAAATATTATGTGAAGCACAAAATAAAAGGTTTTATTAAAACCATGGTTGGGCAAAATAAAAGGTTTTTATTAAAACCATGGTTGGGCAAATCAAAAAGGTTTTCTAAAACCTAAGGAGGATTTTATTTTTAAAAAGGCCCAAAGAAGATTTAAATATTTAATTTATAATATTTAAATTATTTTGAATTTAAATAATTATAAGTAAAATAAAAAAGGTTTTCTAAAACCTAAGGAGGATTTTATTTTAAAAATCCCAAAGGAGATTTAAATATTTAATTTATAATATTTAAATTATTTTGAATTTAAATAATTATAAATAAATATATTTAGAAGGTAAAATTGGAAGCGCCGATGCAACATTGTTTCCCCAACGAATTTCCTCTCCGTCGACGTGTGTGACAAGGAAGGCATATGGTATAAATACCATAGCCATTCCTAAGGTTTGGCATCCTTTTCGAATTGCATCCACCTTAAGTGAAAAATCTCATGTGATTTTTAAAATGTGTGCCTCCCGAATAGCACAGTGTGTTTCCACCGACATCGAAGGAAGAGCCAAGGGCTCTTAAGGGTTTGAAGGAGTCAAAGCACACATTGTGCTTTGAGGCTCCAAGTGGAGCACGTGGCTCACACGACGTGGAAGCCACGGCCAAGGCATTGTGGGAGTATTGTACCAAGTTTTGAGCCTCATGGATTGTGAAAAGTGGTAACATTAATTTTTGGAAATTATTTTAATTTGCTTTGCTAAGGTTTAAGGAGGGATAAGGTGGAAGTTAGGTTGTGTGTTGAGGAAATATTGTTTTGATATATGAAGGGTTAATTTTTGCTAAAGTAAAATTGTTTTACCTTAGAAAAGTGAGAGATTGACTTATTGCATTATTTTATAAAGTGATTTATTTAATTAATGCAATATTAAGTAGGGAGTCATAAGTAGAGTTTGGATTATTTTTGAGATATTTTTCTGAAAAGGGTTATGATGAAATTGAAGTGTTAAGATATTCTTTTGATGAGTTAGAGTTTTGGAAGAAGTGTTTTGATTGAATATTTGTGGTGTTGGATATTATTTTAAGAAGGAGAAATAAGGTGTAATTAAGTTTGATTAATTTTTGTAATTGAGGATTATTTTGTGAAGAGGTTAGTGTGATATTTTATCATCTAACTATTGAAATTGGCAAAAGAGAAAATTGTGATTGAGATAGGTTTTCTAAGGTCACTTCTACATCAAATAAAAGGTATGGGCATATTCTTCTTTGGTTGAAATGATTGATTGAGGTTTTCTGAAAACAATATTGGAGTGAAAAGGACTTTGTTAAGTTTTCCTTGTTGAGTGTGTTTTGAATTAATGCTTCAAGGTTTTCTGGAATAGAGGTTAAGGAAAGTAACCTTGTTTGATAAGCATTGTTGTTGAAGTGATTGGTTGAGTGAAGAACTTGAACTAGGGTTTGCAAAGATCATGAGTATCATTGTTATGTGAAGATTGTTTTATAAGCATTGTTGTTGAAGTGATTGGTTGAGTGAAGAACTTGAACTAGGGTTTACAAAGATCATGAGTATCATTGTTATGTGAGATTGGTTGATAAGCATTGTTGGAACATTTGAGTGAAGTTCATAAGTTTGGACTAGGGTTTGTGAGCAAGGATTAATTCATTGAGTGAGTGATTGAGTAGAGTTGGTTGAGCCTAGTCAAGTGGATGTGTTGATGTGATAGTTCAAGTTTTGTGAAACAAATTGTTCTATATTCTGAATTGATTTGAGAAAGAGGTTGAGTGTTGATGAATGTGAAACATATTGAGTCTCTAAAAATTCTCTATATATTTATGTGATAAAAGAGAGATTGAAAGTGATTGAGAGTTTGTGAGTGTGAAGCATATTGAGTCTCTAACAATTCTCTATATGTTTCCATGGTAGAAAGAGAAATTGAAAGTAATTGAGTATTGTGGTGAATGTGAAGCATATTGAGTCTCTAACAATTCTCTTTATGTTTCTATGAGATTGGAAAAGTTCTAGTGAGGACTTGTTGAGCAGATTTGAGGTAAGTCTTTGAGAAGACTTGTGGATAGAGTTGTGTGAGCTTTTGTGGAAGCTTACAATATAGAGTTTGAGGACAGAGATAGTTGAGAAGATTGGACAAGTTCTAGTGAGGACTTGTTGAGAATATTGGACAAGTTCTAGAGAGGACTTGTGGATAGATTAGTGTGAGCTTTTGTGGAAGCTTACAAGGCAAATTTGAGACAAGTCTTTGAGAAGACTTGAGAGCAGAGTTGATTGATTGATTTGTTCAAACCTTGAGTTAAGGTTTGGGGCAGATCCAACAGTGTTGATTTGTGATTGGATCAAGCTTTGTGTTAAGGCTTGAGGATAGATATTGAGGATAGATTTGTGCTAGATCGAAGGACTATGTTTAGTACAGATTAGAGGACAGAGATTGAGGATAGATTTGTGCTAGACTGAAGGACTATGTTTAGTACAGATTAGAGGACAGATATTGAGGATAGATTTGTGCTAGACCAAAGGACTATGTTTAGTGCATATTTGAGGACATATTTTGGTGCAGATTTGAGGATAGGTTTGTGCCAGACCAGAGATAGAGATTGAGAAGATTTGTGCTAGACCGAAGGACTATGTTTAGTGCAGATTTGAGATAGAGCTGAGAGTAAGCTTTGGAGGTGAGAGAGTATAGAGGATGATAGTCTCCAGTGGATAGAGATCCATTAGCCAGGGTAGTGAGGATAGGTGTCTTCAGTGGATAGAGATCCATTAGCCAGAGTAGTGGGGGCAATAGTTCTTCTAGAAGATCACCAACCAGAGCTAAGGAGAAAGGAGTTCTCCTATGGAGAGAGATCCATGAACTTGATTAGGGGATTGGTGTCTCCTTTGGATAGAGGTCCATAAACATTGTAATAGGGAAAGGATTCCCAAGAGATTGATTGAGAAAATTTTAGTGAAATATTTTCTCCGTGGAGTAGCCCACATTGGGTGAACCACGTTAAATTGGTGTCTCTATTGTGTGTGGTGATTTGTGCATTACTTTGATTACTACTATTGATATTGCTATCTTTACATTGCATAATATTGATTGGGAAAGAAAAGTAAAAAGTGGTCTTATATTGTTCACCCCCCTCTCAGTATAAGCTTGTGTTCTTCATGTAATAAAAGACACAATGAAATATTAAATGACTTGATGTTTCTATATCCTTATTATACATGGAAAATATAAAAGTTTTGTCATATCCTCTTATTTATAGACTCTCACTTTTAAAAAAATTACTTTGGATTACTAACTAAAGTAATTTTGAGGCCTTAAGGAGAGACTCAAATGATAAAATACTTCCAAATTCAATGAGAGTAGGAAATTATGTTCGGAACTCTAAATTCTTATATCAAAAATTGACCACATATCCCTTTGTGTAAAACAGAAAACTAGAAATTTTGAAACATTTTTTAAAGCTCCTGTGCTATTTTCATAAAATCCTCTCTTTCAACCATGTTTATAATAGAAATTCATAATATTGAATTATTGTTCACATTAATATAGTTTTCCCTCTTTGAATATTTAGAAGCTAAACATGCTTGAACCAGTAACTTCTATTAAGGATAAAAAATAAGAGGGCAAGGCCTCAAATAAGAATTAGATAAAAAACTTAAAGAATTTCCCTCGTTGACTATCCATTTTATATGTTTATTGAATAATTAAATACCATATAATATTAATTTCCTTGTTGTTAAACTTCTATGTAGGGTTCATCTCCTAAAAAAGTATGTTACATCAATAAAACCTAACATATTTGTAAAGTAATATTTTCCCTAACTCTTTCATTGATATTTGAATAAACTCCAAATAATTTTTTCACTAATGTCAAAATGATAAGTCTTCACTTTTAAAATGATATCCCATAATTATTCTTTCTATTTTAGATCCTATCCCACTTACAAAGAGGAAACCTAAATATTTTATCACATCCTATACAAATAAAATATCTAATGACTTTAATCAAATTCAAATACTATCCCTATTTGAAATATTATAAGTGACATCATATATATAGGGATATATTATAATATAATATTTATAAGTCATAAAATTATAATCAAAGTTAAAAGCTTACCTTTTCAACCTACCAAACAATATTTTATTCTATCCAAAATTGATTCCCATGACTCCTTCATTCCTTTGATTAAATTTATCCAATTATAAACCCATAAATCTCAAAAACATTGTTGATCCTAGGTATTTTAGTTTTAGCTAGCTATTTATAAGCTTTCTCATAGCATGATGGTGTTGATTTAGACTCCATGGCCTTGCCTAGTAAGGGATAAACCAAAATAAAATTATCATCAACAAATTAGAGATGATATTTCAAGGGACCATTTATTACACCTCTGATGCCTTTGATTTTTCCTTCCATTGTTGCGTTTGAGAAATTTATATTCATTGTCTTGTCATGAATAAAATAGATAAGAAGATAGTAGGGCATCTTAGTGGACACCATATAATGCCTTAAGAGTATGTAATGGAGATCCATTACTCAAAATAAAATATTTTGGAGTGTTGTAACAACACTTAATTTATTCACATCACCCTAATCAAAACAATTTTTTAAGCATACCATGTACAAAACTCCAACAAATCATAACCTATGCTTTGTCCATGCTTGATTTTACAAGTCTACTTAGATTTTTTATAGAATAACAAGAATGTATGGACTATTGTGGTTATTAAACCATTAATAATATGTTTATCATAAACAAAACATATTTATTCATCTAAAATAACTAAATCTAGAATGCTTGCCAATATATTTAGTATAATTTTTAAAATTTTATTATAATTATATTGCAAAGGCTTATTGAAAAATATCAAATGAGTTTGTCAACCTTTTCTGGGGAACCAATGCAATAAATTTTACATCAAAAAATTTATTGTAGCCTTATTTTTATTGGTTCTTAAACTATAACAAACATAACAGTATTCAAAAAATCCTATATTTTTGGAGGAAACATTAAAATAATTCCATTGGAAGTAGGTTCCATAGTAAGTGGAACTATAAAATTTCCTCCTATATCTCCTCCATAGAGATATTCCTTGTCAAGTATATGTTCTATCCTTATATGATGATTGAATATTTTACAAAAAAATATCTTGAGCCTTCTTATCTTCCTCAAGTTATGATAAAGTAACTTTGAAATAATTAATGACTTCTTTTTTAATATGTTTTTCCTCCTTAATACTTCTTCCATATAGAATTAAGATATTTTTTATTTGATAAAAAAATAAAAATATTTATATTGTATCATGGATAATTTTGCACTTATGTTCCCTTTAGCCTTATCTCACTAGATTTTTGGTCTAATATGGCTATTTATTTTTTAATACATTATGATAATGGGAAAGTAATTATTTTTCTTACACATAAGTATAATAGTCTATTGCATTGATTTCTACTATCTCATATAAATGGTTGAGATTAGATTTAATTTTCTCTTTTGTTTCAAAATGTTACCAAAAGTTTTTACATTCCAAATCTTTATTTATCCCTTTAGATATTCTATCTTTTAAGCAAACTCGTACATATATGATCCTTCAAAAATTGCCTCATCCCAAACCATCTAAAATAATTCTTTCTCTTAGATCCATACAAATTAGAATTAAAATGGCTTTGGATTACCATTATTGAGTAAATCATATTTCAAGTCAAACATACTTATAATAAAATATTTTAAGGGATTGCATACTCTATTTATAACCATTTATTAGATAACAAAAATCTATCCAATATTTATGTTATGGATTTTCCCAATGTGTTTCTTATGCCATGTATATTGAATGGTTGAATTAATAGCATTCAAAAGATCATTTGAATTGAAAATGAAGCAAAATGCTTCATTCATTTAGACCATCGAAGAGTACATTTTTAGTTTTTAAAAGACAAAAATGTATAGAAGTTCCTTCCAAGAATTCATAAATTACAATTATGAATCAATTATTAAATTCAACAAAATTAAACCAAGGCCATTTTAGCATATATCACAAACAATAATTATAGTTGGAGCATATATATTTATAACCCCAACATTGATAAATTTCTCTTTCTTACAAAAAGACTAGTAATCCAATTAATTTTTACTTCTAGTAATTGTCCCTCACATTTTTTTGGTTCCATATTGTTGCACTATCTCCTAAAGTTACTATAATATAATATATTAGACAATACCTATCTTCCCTATCTTTTTGAATGTATCCTTACATTCCTTGTTACTTGTTTTTATTTGTTGTAGTTAAGTAAATGTAGGACTATAATAACTTTTTAATATGACAATAGCTCTTTTTAGGGGTATTGTTGTTGTGCTTGCACAACATGCCCTAGTCTACATGAATAGAGGACCCAATATTTGATTTATGGTAGACATTCTCTTGTTTTTTACAATTTCTATGCATTTTTTAATCATCCCAAGCTTAAATTTTACTAAAAAGTTTTATCTTTTTGTGTCTTAAAAAAAAATATCGAGCCTTGAGCTTATTGTGATAATGGTTGCCCTGATTGTTTTTGTAATTTTTTCCTTGCAATGGATGTTGTTTAAAAATTGCTTTTCAAAAAGTGTTTTTGTATGGGCTCTAGGAAAATTTAGCACTTGATTTTTTTTACCTTCAACATTTTTGTCTAAGATGTCACTACCAAGAAAGCACTCAAAGTTAACTAAAAAAATTCGGTAAAAAGAAACCCTAAATTAATTTACACAATACAAAATACTCAAAGCCAATTTTTTTTAGGGTGACATGAAGAATGAATTTTAAAATCCTGAATCTAGTTAATGCTTTGAGAGAATGTTAAAGAAAAATAACAATTAAAAAATTAAAAGAAAATAAATAACTATACCCCAAAGCAAGTGAAATGAAATAGCCCAAGATCAAGAATATTTGACAGTGACATGAGAATTAGTAAGGAATAGCCAAGGGCCATGCAAACAAAAGGGTTGAGAGTTGATTGAACAAGAATACCCTAAGATCATGCATGTAAAGGCATTTAAAGCAGATTGAGCAAGCATAATCTAGGACCATGCAAGTGCAAGAATTTAAATTTGATTGCATGAAGTAAAAAAAATAAAACCTAAATTGACTTGAGTGATCACGCGAATGCCTAGAGCCAGAGTTTATTTTAGGGTGAAGTAAGCAAAGAGTTTTAAGATCTCAGATCTGGGAAATGCTTCTTAAAGAAATGTTAAAATAGTAAAAATGTCTAGGACTGTGCAACCAAAAGCATAATCAAAGCTCAAAAATACTATGATGTGTCTATTACCGAAGCTTAAGGAAGGAAAATAAATATTTTTAAAAAAATAATAATAGAATTAAAGTTCTAGCCTTTGTTTTTATTTTTTGTAGATTATTTGCTAGTGGCTAAATTAAATATGGTGGACATAATGACAAACATCAAATTTCAATGTGACCAAGGCAAGTATAACCGTCCAAGGTAAAAGATATGAAAAATAATGATCAACCTATTAATGAAGAGTTAATGAGGTCTAGTCATTCTAGAATCCCTGAGCATTAAGCAAGTTAAAGTTTAATGAAGTTTTGTCATTCCAAAATTCTTGAGCATTGTGCAAGTTAAAATTTAACGAAATATGATCATTCCAAATATCCCAAGCATCGTGTAGATGAATACTTTACAAGACATGGTCACGATATGGTAGGAAAATTAATCTCAAGAGGCACACCCTTGAATTAGATGATAATTAATTACAAAAATGTAACACTAAGTAAAGGGAAGAGGTTGTACACATAGTGGATCACTAGCCGGTTACAAGGGATGGAAACCATCTAATAAATGGACTTGTTTTTTAGCTTTCTTCTTTTTATGCTTGTATTTAGATGTATTTTTTGAACCAAGATTCTATTATTCTAAGCTCTATTCGTGTAACCCACCAAAGTTTATAAATCTGAATTCATGTACTAAATGAATATATTTTTAATATAAAGGCTTTTGAATTTTTTTGTATTCAATCTATACATGTTGATGGTGGTTGCACTTGGTCTATTTCATGGTTTTTTACCCCTCTAAATATTGCACCATATTGGACCTATTTATCATATCTTTATCATATTGGTTTTTTTGTATTCAATCTATACATGTTGATGGTGGTTGCCTTATCTTGAAAGTCTCTTCATATGATTTTTATGCTCTTTAGGTTTCTTGTGTGCAGATTACAAGCCTTCACATGGATAAAATGGTATAAATATTTATCCATTATCATCATACATTACGAAGGTCATGATAAATCCTCTCCAAATCAGTTTGTGAGGATGCAAAGGATATCTTGCATGATACACCTTGGATATATTTTCTTGTTGTAAATTGATATCAAATTGGTAGCAAATCCCTCAATAGGATCCCATTGTAACCCTCTTGAAGGAACAAGAATTGATATTAATAAAAAGGGCACCATTATTGAAAATATTGTTTTTGTTATTATGGTTACATAGTTTGCTATCTAGTTTATTCTTCATTTCATTGCATAGGTGTATGATCTCTTTTAGCATACCTTTACTGGAAATCATGGCCTAACCTTGTCCACATTTCAAAAATTCATTGCTAATTGCTATCTTTCTTGGTATTTTTGAATTGTAGGTACCGTCATCCCTGATAGATATGGTCAACATTCACAATCATCCCTGAGCAAGATGACCAACAAGCACAACCATCCCTCATAGAGATGGCCTTAGAGAAAAAGGTAGATAACAACATCTTCATCAGACTTAGGCTATCATAGTTAGCTACTCTATAATTATTTATTGATTTTGATAAAGAAATATAGATTTATCATACTTAATTCAAAGAATTTCAGAGGATTTTTTAGTTTTAAAATATTTTATATGTGATCGTCCCTAGGTGAGATGACCTTTATTTGTGGTCATCCATGTCGTAGATAGCCCCTAATTTTGACCATCTCTAGGTTAGACGACCTTGTCTACAGATCGTACCTTGTAGAGACAACCTTTGTTTGACTAATTTTTGGCCTAATTGCTTGCTACCTACTTAAAGGCTACTCATGTGGGGTTTTGCATATGATAGGTTTCTTATATTAAAATGTTCATTATTTAGAAATATAAATTTGAAACATTATTTTATGCATTAGTGAAAAATCATGGAATGCTTATTGCTCTTACTCTCTTTTGTATAAAATAAAAATAATCCCACACACTACATACTACTTTAAAATTAATGACTTGGACTTTATCTCGACCAGTTAATCAAGACCAACGATGGTGGGATTCATCTCCATTCGTTGGCTTGCACCCTAGCAACCTAGTGGTCAAAAGTGAGTGGTTTTTTAGATTCATAATCAGAAGGTATCCTACTCTTGGATGTTCCCAGAGTAGGAAGTATTAGTAGTGCCCTTTTATCCTGAGATAAAATAATCAGTGGCATGCAATTAATATATTTTTCCAAGACACATCTGAGTATTGAAGTGAACTCCTTGTTGGGCTAGTAGTAGGACATAGATATCATGATCTCCCTAGAGTGGTAAATTTAATTCCTTAGGTTACCTTGATTTGACATACTATAGGAAACCATTATTTTTCATTTGGCTTAAATTCTCCATCAAGAGATGTGCTCAAATTACCTTATAATAGTTTTCTATTTTTTTGTATGTTTTTGTTTAACCTTAGATTATAATAGATAGGGTTTTTCAACATCAAAATGCACAAAATAGTATAGAAATTCACAAAGAAAAACTAAAATAGATAATCACATTGTATACTTTGTTTATTTATTTACTATTTATGTAAGCAAATATCATGGTAATTACACACAACCGAGCTCACTCATGAGCTAGTGCTACTAAAAATATACAAGAAGATTAATACGCCTCTGCTTTAGTCCTGAGGATTTAGTTATCCCCAAATTATATCTTGTCCTTCATCACAACACTGACATGACTTATATGGAATCTGACCTCCAAGATTTCTTGACCTATGAGGCATCTATGGGTCCTCCATATGATCGAGAATATGAACCTCTTGATGAAAACTGATCCCATAAGATTGCTAGACATAATTTTCCCAGTAAGGGCCCTTGTAGGGGAGTCCAAATTTCTTTTATGTCATATCCTTTTTCATCCCAAAATCCTATCCACATTCCACCACCTCAACTGATGATAATGATCAGAAGTAGACTTACCCAATGTCTACGTATGACATTGATCAAAATGTCTATCTATGAGCTAATAGAACAATAGCCAAGGTATAAAGAAGCTCTGATGGAGATTTTGAAATCAATTGAATTACAACCCCAAGATCCTAATGCTTTTACAAATTTTGTGGGGTATATTCAAACATGTAAGAATCTCATTATAACCTTCCAAGATCATGAGATCAAACCAGTACCCACCAACATAGTTGATAATCCATTACATATTATTGCGTACTTAAACATGATTTCTTATAAGCGGGTGTTGATTGGCATGGGGTATTCCATAAAAATCATCACCACAACCACACTAAACCATAGTGATCTTCCATCATCACATATTGTTGCATCCACCTTCATGCTTCAAGTATTTAACGATGTTCTTTCCTCCATAATTGGCACCATAATTCTTCCTATCCAGGTTGGATTGAAGACTATCCCTACATTGTGCCACATATTGGAGGGTGTAAGGCAATACAATATATTTCTTGGGAGGCCTTGGATAAGAGATATGGAGTGCATCCCATCCATAGTGCATCAGTGCCTCAAATTCATACATGAAGGGTAAGTTCATGTGGTTCACGTCAATCCAGAGACCTTCAAGTATTACAATATCATTGATTATCTGCAAGATTCTACCTTGCCATACACTCACCTAGACATCTAACCAAATGACACCATCAAAATTCCAGCTCCACAATTATAACCATCCACTAAATCATCATCACCTCTTCCATCCCTAATATTGCTATTTATTTCTCTTGATATCCCTTCTTCATCCTAAGATCCTCCGAGTGAGGAAAAGTTGAAGGAACCAATAAAGGAGATTTCCCCATCTATTTCCACCATTTTAGTAGGGGATATTCCCACTCCTATCAATGAGGAAGAATTTTTTTTTTGTTATGAGTGAATTAGATCATACCATACCATCACCATCCACCCCATCACAGGTCATAGTTCATTTGATAAATCCCAATCTCAGTGAATATATAGCACAAAATGTTACATTCACGCCTATCATCAAGTCAATCAAATATCTAGGTCACCCTCCTATCACGTATCTACCCATAGGTACCACTTATGATTTGTTACCTAAACATAGGGGACATGATTCTTATAACATCCTATACATGTTAATGAGGTATACATGACTTGTCCAAATGCCAATCCACCTTCCCATGAGTTTGTGGGAATGATCAATATTGTGACAGAGAAACAATATTCTCCAAATCAATCTACACAACTTGTACCTCCATCTAACATTCCATATACACCACAACTATGTTGGAAATTTTGAGTAGGTGAGTTGTCATTGATGTCAAGAGTGAATGGTCATTAATGTTAGTTTCAGTGAGCAGTGCAAAGAGAAGTAGTTTTATAGTTAGTGTAATCAGTAGAGTCCATTTCCAGTTGGTTAGATCCATTTCCAGGTAGTCAGATGTGGTTCAAAGTGCAAAGAAGAGGCCCAAGAAAATAATATTATAATATTTTATTATAATATTAAAAAGGATATTTAAATTAATTATAAATTAATTTATTAATGAATTAAATTAACTTTCAAAAGTTAATTTAATTATAATTTTAATTTCAATTTAATTAAAATTAATTTATATTAATTTAAATAACCCTAAAGAGGGTTATAGGGTTAAAATGAAAATCAAATTTCATATTCAATTCAAGCACTGAAATTTATGGAACAAGAGGCATCATGTATAACTAATGGCAAATACCTTTTCCTTATCTCCCAATTCTATCGATCGAATCTCCTATGCTCCATCGAATTCGTGCGCAAAAAGGAAAAAATATTTTCCACATTTTTGAAGGGTCTCTAGTGGTGAAGGAATAAATCGAAGGGAGCACCAATACATAGCACCAAATGTGTTGGTAGCATAGTTAGAAATGGAGGAAGTTCTAGGTATGTGTCAAGCAAGGCATGCAGGTTCGGATCCCTTCGGGTTCGGTTTTAGCAAAGAAGAGAGGGCACATCTTCTTGAGCAAGCATTGAAAAAGGGGTTAAAGGGAGGCTTGTGCCTTCCCTTACCCATGGGAGTGCTTAGCCCATGTGGTGGGCTAGAGTCTTGATAATGTGCTCAACTGATAGGTTTCATGTTCGAAATACACCAAGGCCTTTTTCGTTGTGACAAAGGTATGCACTGATGTCATTTGTGTTAAACGCTTAATTTTGGATGTGCTAAGGTTGAAAGAAAATAAAATTATTTTTATGTGCCTAAGGTTGAAAAATAAAAATGTTTTCATGGTTTTGAGCTTTAATTTTTGCCCGAATTAATTTGGTCATTAAGTCTTTTGAAGGAGATAAAAGGGTAGGCAAATATTATTGTTGAAAGGTTAATTTTTGAAGATTGATTTATTAAAATTTGATATTATAAGGAGCAATTTGAGTGATTATTTTTATGTGTGATTTGATGATTACTAATTTCAAGAAGGAGTAATAAGCTTTATTAGAGATTTATTATTTGTGTAAATTGAGAAATATTTTGAAAAAGTGTTAGTGTGAAATTTTGTCATCTAACCATTGAAATTGGCAAAGAAGAAAATTGTGATTGAGATAGGTTTTTTAAGGGCACTTCTACATCAAACAAAAGGTATGGGCACATCTTCCTAGTGAGTGATTGTTGAATGTTGTGAATACTAAGTTGGATTGAAAAGGATTTTTTGGGAATAAGAGTTGTTGATAAAATCTTGTTTGATGAGCATTGTTGAGTTGATTATTGAGGGTTTTTCTAGAATAAGAGTTGTTGATAAAACCTTGTTTGATAAGCATTGTTGTTGAAGTGATTGGTTGAGTGAATAAATTGAAATAGGGTTAGCAAAGATCATGAGTATCATTGTTATGTGATATTTTTTGATAAACATTGTTGTTGAAGTGATTGGTTGAGTGAAGAACTTGAACTAGGATTTGCAAAGATCATGAGTATCATTTTTATGTGAGATTGTTTGATAAGCATTTTTGGAAATAAGTGAGTGAGTGTTCATATTCTTGGACTATGGTTTGAGAGAAAGAATTATTTCGTTGAGTGATTGGTTGAGTAGATTTGTGATTGAGCCTAGTCAAATAGTTGTGTTGAAGTGATAGTTGAAGTTTTGTGAAACAAATTATTCCATAATATAAATTGATTTGATAAAGAGGTTGAGTGTTTATGAGTATGAAACATATTGAGTATCTAACAATTATCTATATATTTTTGTGGTAAAAGAGAGATTGAAAGTGATTGAGTACTATGGTGAATGTGAAACATATTGAGTCTTTAACAATTTTCTATATGTTTTTGTGGTAAAACAGAGATTCAAAGTGATTGAGCATTGTGGTAAAAGTGAAGCATATTGAGTCTCTAAAAATTCTCTTTATGTTTCTATGAGATTGGAAAAGTTCTAGTGTGAACTTGTTGAGTAGATTGGACAAGCTCTAGAGAGGACTTGTGGATAGATTAGTGTGAGCTTTTGTGGAAGCTTACAAGGCATATTGATACAAGTCTTTGAGAAGACTTGTGAGTAGAGTTGATTTATTGAATTGTTCAAACCTTGGGTTAACGTTTGGAGCAGATATAGTAGATTTGATTTGTTATTGAATCAAGTTTTGTGTTAAGGATTGATATGGAGATTGAGAATAGACTTATGCTAGACTAAAGGATTGTGTTTAGTACAGATTTGAGGATAGATTTTGGTGCATATTTGAGGATAGGTTTATGCCATACTAGAGACAAAGATTGAGAAAATTTGTGCTAGATAAAAGTATTGTGTTTAGTATAGATTTGAGGATATATTTTGGTGCAGATTTGAGGATAGGTTTGTGCTAGACCAGAGACAAAGATTGAGGAAATTTTTGCTAGACCGAAGGACTATGTTTAGTACAAATTTAAGATAAATTTGAGAGAAATAAGGGGACAGAATATAGAGGATGATAGTATGTAGTGGATAGAGATCCATTAGTTAGGGCAATGAGGATAGGTCTTCTAAGTGGGGACATGAGTCTTTAGTGGATAGAGATCCATTAGCTAGTGTAGTGGAAGTAATAGTTCTTCTAGAATATCACCAGCAATAGCTAAGGAGAAAGGGTTCTCTTATGGATAGAGATCCATGAACTTGATTAAAGGATTGATGTCTCCTTTGGATAGAGGTCCATAGATATTGTAATAGAGAAAGGATTTCCAAGATATTGATTGAGAAAATTTTAGTGAAATATTTTCTCCGTGGAGTAGCCCACATTGGGTGAACCACGTTAAATTGGTGTATCTATTGTGTGTGGTGATTTATGCATTACTTTTATTATTGCTATTGATATTACTATATATAAATTGCATAATATTTATTGGAAAGAAAAGAAAAAAGTGGTCTTATATTGTTCACCCCCTCTCTTAGTATAATATTATGTTCTTTAATTGGTATCAGAATGGGTTCCTTTGGAAGATTTTAAAAACTTGAAGGAAAAGCTTACAAGAACACAATGGATTCTAAGAATGGGTCTTCAGATAATTACACTCTAGTATTTGATGGAGTGATTATGTATTTTGGAGTATGAGAAGGAAGATCCACCTGATGGAACTTAGAAATAAAATTTGAAAAGCGGTTTTAAATGGATACATACCACGAGCTACTCCACCTATAGATAAAGATGGTAAGCTTCTACATAATTATAATTCAAAAGCAATGAATGCAATTTTGAGAGATTTACATAGAACATAGTTCATAAAAGTTATGCATTGCAAAGATGCAAAAGGAATTTGGGATTAGTTGCAAAGCATATATGAAGGAGATAAAAGTGTTAAAAAGGCAAAGATATGAAATCTTAGAGACAATTTGAAGAATTAATAATGAATTATGAATAAAATATTAGTGCTTATATGTTTTGTGTAGACGAGGTTGTTAATGCCATGCAAGAACTTTGACTTGATATTGAAGAATAGAATGTTTGTGATAAGATGTTAAGATCTTTCCCAAAAATATTTAGTGAAAAGAATTCTGCTATAGAGGAATCAAAATATGGTGATTCTTTGACAAGATATATGTTACTTGGTATTCTTACAACTTTTAATATAAGAACAAAAGAGGAACCTAATCTTCGAAAGGAATCAACCTTCAAAGCTACTAAGAAGACAAAGGGCAATAATTCTCAAGTGTTTTAGATGTGGTAATTTTGAACATCTTGAAGATAGTTGTACAAAGAATGGTTTCAGTTTTAGTGATGATGAATATGAATATACACTTGAAGGACCAAAAGAAAATATTCTAATGGTAGTAGAAGAAGGAGGTGATCCTATAGAAAACAAGTCAAAAGAGAATGAAGATATTTTCAAAGGCAAACAAATAGAGGAAGAATTAGAAAATGGAGAAGTTGATCTTGAGGGAGAACTTATTTATGCTCTTAACACATTAAAGAAGGTAAGAAAGAAAAACTCCCAACTTAAGCTTCAGTTTCAGGAATGTGATGATGAAAGAGGAAAGCTTATAGAGGATCTAAATAAGTCAATAGCTAAGACAAAGAAGTTTAAGGATAAGTTAGAAGCAAAGGTATTAGAATATGAAATGTTAGAACAAGAATTATCTCTAATAAGGGAAGAAGTAGAAAATTCTAATAATAAGCTACACAAGTTTGGAAGAAGCTCATAGAATTTGGATAATATTATCAAGACACAAAAGCCTACATCAAGCAAGACAAGTCTTGGTTTTGAACAGGTACAAAAGAAACATGAAGAGGAGTCAACCTCAAGCTCTGAATAAGAAGAAACTTTAGAAGAAGATAGTGTAAGAGAAAGTGAGATTTTTGAGGATGATTTGGACAATATAATTTTAAACAAGGAAATAAAAAATGCATGAAGAAGAAACATATGGAACACGAACCAACACAGGGTAAAAGAGTCTAAGAGGCCAATGAGGTTAGGGCAAGGAAATTTCAATGGATGATGTTTCTCATGTCACAAATTTTGGTGTAAGGCTTTACAGTGTATGAAAAATGAAAGACATGAATATGGGAACTTCAGGAATAAGAAGTTATTTCATGGGTATTGCTACTCATGTAATCAATTTGATCACAAGGCAATGAATTGCAGGGTTCATGAAAGGAATAGATATGGCTTCACCAAAAGAAATCCCAAGATATTTGCACCTTCAAGGACTAAAAATATTAAGTGTTATAAGTGCAATAATTATGGAGATACAACAAAGTGATATAGAGCAAACAATCTAGAACCAAGCATGAACGAAAACATAAATATGGAAATGAACAAGAACAATTAGAGGAATCAAAAATATCATATGATAATGAAAGTGGATAAAGGAAAATACCAGTGCATGTTGGGAGTAGAAATACTCCCACCCTAGAATTAACCACCTCAAGAGGAGGTGGGGTAGGGATAAGCTAAGAAACTCATTCTTAGCCCCAAGCCCCAAAGGTGACCCTTTGCCATTGATGTCAAAGGGGGAGAGATTTGAGTAAGGGGAGAGAGATTTGGTTTAAGAAGAGATCATTGAGTTAGGGGGAGCAGTTTCCTAGGGGGATAGGATAGAAAAAGGTTAAGGAAATTTGAAAAGATAATTGGATTGCCATCAATGACAAAGGGGGAGATTGTTGGATATTTTGAGTAGATGAGTTGTCATTGATTTCAAGAGTGAATGGTCATTAATGTTAGTTTCAGTAAGCAGTGCAAAGAGAAGTAGTTTCGTAGTCGATGCAATTAGTAGAATCTATTTCCAGTTGGTCAGATCGAGTTTCAAGTAGTCATATGTGGTCCAAAGTGCAAATAAGAGGCCCAAGCAAATAATATTATAATTATTTATTATAATATTAAAAAGGAAATTTAAATTAATTATAAATTAATTAATATAATTTTATTATAAATTAATTTATTAATTAATTTAATTAATTTTCAAAAGCTACTTAAGTTAATTATAATTTAAATTTTTAATTTAATTAAAAATTAATTTATATTAATTTAAATAACCCTAAAGAGGGTTATAGGGTTAAAATGAAAATCAAATTTCATATTCGATTCAAGCGCAAATGTTTATGGCACAAGAGGCATCATGTATAAATAATGGCAAAGACCTTTGCCTTATCTCCCAATGCTATCGATCGAATCTCCTATGCTCCGTAGAATTCATGCACAAAACGGGAAAAATATTTTCCATTTTTTTTGAAGGGTCTCTAGTGGTGAAGGAATAAATCGAAGGGAGTGCTAATACATTGAACCAAAGGTGTTGGTAGTGCAGTTGGCAATGATGAAAGTGCTAGAGTGTGTGGCAAGCAAGGCGTGCATGTTCGAATCCCTTCGGGTTAATTTTTGGTAAAGTAGAGAGGGCACATCTTTTTGAGCAAGCACTGAACAAGGGGTTAAACGGAAGCTTGCACCTTCTATTTCCCATGGTATTTCTTAGCCCACATGGTAGGCTAGCATCTTTATAAGGTGCTTGGTGGAGAGGTTTCGTGTTCAAAATACACCGAGGCCTTTTTGGTTGAGACAAAGGTATGCACTGATGTCATTTGTGTTGGTCACTTAATTTCAGATGTGCTAAGGTTGAAAGAAAATAAAAATATTTTTATGTGCCTAAGTTTGAAAATTAAAAATTTTTTGATGGTTTATGAGGTTTAATTTTTTCCTAAATTAATTTGGTCACTAAGATTTTTGAAGGATATAAAAGGGTAGGCAATATTATTGTTGAAAGGATAATTTTGAAGATTGATTTATTAAAATTGGAGATTATAAGGAGCAATTTGAGTGATTATTTTTATGTGTGATTTGATGATTGCTAATTTCAAGGAGTAATAAGGTGTATTTGAGATTCATTATTTGTGTAAATTGAGAAATATTTTGAAAGAGTGTTAGTGTGAAATTTTGTCATCTAACCATTGAAATTGGCAAAGAAGAAAATTGTGATTGAGACAAGTTTTTCAAGGGCACTTCTACATCAAACAAAATGTATGGGCACATATTCCTAGTGAGTGATTGTTGAAAGTTGTGAATGCTAATTTGGAGTGAAAAGAATTTTTCTATAATAATATTTGTTGATAAAACCTTGTTTGATGAGCATTGTTGAGTTGATTGTTGAGGGTTTTTTCTAGAATAAGAGTTGTTGATAAAACCTTGTTTGATAAGCATTATTGTTGAAATGATTGGTTGAGTGAATAACTTCAAATAGGGTTTGTAAATATCATGAGTATCATTATTATGTGATATTTTTTGATAAGCATTGTTGTTGAAGTGATTTATTTAGTGAAGAACTTGAACTAGGGTTTGCAAAGATCATGAGTATCATTGTTATGTGAGATTGTTTGATAAGCATTGCTGTAAATAAGTGAGTGAGTGTTCATATGCTTGGACTAGGGTTTGAGAGCAAGGATTATTTCATTGAGTGATTGGTTGAGTAGAGTTGTGATTGAGCCTAGTCAAATAGTTGTTTTTAAGTGATAGTTCAAGTTATGTGAAACAAATTGTTCCATAATCTAAATTGATTTGAGAAAGAGGTTGAGTGTTTATGAGTATGAAACATACTGAGTATCTAACAATTATCTATATGTTTTTGTGGTAAAATAGAGATTGAAATCGATTAATAATTTGTGTTGAATGTGAAACATATTGAGTCTCTAACAATTCTCTATATGTTTCTATGGTAAAATAGAGATTGAAAGTGATTGAACATTGTGGTGAAAGTGAAGCATATTGAGTCTCTAAAAATTCTCTTTATATTTTTGTGATATTGGACAAGTTCTAGTGAGGACTTGTTGAGTATATTGGACAAGTTCTAGAGAGGACTTGTGGATATATTAGTGTGATATTTTGTGGAAGATTAAAAGGCAAATTTGAGATAAGTCTTTAAGAAGACTTGTGAGCAGAGTTGATTGATTTATTTTTCAAACCTTGGGTTAAGGTTTGGAGCAAATCTAGCAGAGTTGATTTGTAATTCAATTAAGCTTTGCATTAAGTCTTGAGATAGATATTGAGAATAGATTTGTGCTAGACTGAAGGACTATGTTTAGTACAAATTTGAGGATAGAGTTTGGTGCAAATTTGAGGATAGGTTTGTGCCATATCAGAGACAAATATTGAGCATATTTGTGCTAGACCAAAGGACTATATTTAGTATAGATTTAAGGATAGATTTTGGTGCAGATTTGAGGATAGGTTTGTTCCATACTAGAGACAAAGATTGAGTAGATTTGTGCTAGACCGAAGGACTGCATTTAGTACATATTTGAGATAGAGTTGAGAGCAATCTTTGGATGTGATAGAGTATAGAGGATGATAGTCTCTAGTGGATAGATATAAATTATCCAAGGTAGTGAGGATATGTCTTTTGAGTGGAGATAAAATTCTTTGTATAGAGAACCATTAGCCAGTGTAGTGGAGGTAGTGGTTCTTCTAGAAGATCACCAACTAGAGCTAAGGATAAATAGTTCTCTTGTGGATAGAGATACATGAACTTGATTAGGGGATTGGTGTCTCCTTTGGATCAATGTCCATAAACATTGTAATAGGGAAAGGATTCCCAAGAGATTTATTAAGAAAATTTTAGTGAAATATTTTCTTCGTGGAGTAGCCCACATTGGGTGAACCATGTTAAATTGGTGTCTCTATTGTGTGTGGTGATTTGTGCATTGCTTTGATTACTACTATTGATATTTCTATCTATACATTGCATAATATTGATTGGAAAGAAAAGTAAAAAGTGGTCTTATGTTTTTCACCCCCCCTCTTAGTATAAGCTTGTGTTCTTAAAACTATTACCACCATTGAATCTAGTCACACATATGCCATCTTACCTAACATTTTTACAAAATCAATAACAAGTGTATCTGCTAAAATAAAATGGGAAATAATCAAGCTATTACAATTGGCCACTCCAATTTGGAACAAGAGCACAAGCTAAATCAATACAAGCATGTGGATATACTCACTAGACAATATCATCATGAACCATCCACATCCCCTCATATGTTAAAAGAATTTTGACCCGCATCTACTTAATTATCTTCTCGTACCTGCACCCAATCCACCTCCACCACTTATCAGTTGCCATCCAACTTCATAAAAAACCATCCAATCATCACCCCCATTAGCATTACAACATATCTTGTATTGGCTAGCCAAAATCGAGATACAAGTGGGTCACCAAAATGATGCTTTACAACAAATCATGAATCAACTCACAAACATTGAGTTTTAGTAAAAAATTGCATCCAAGGCCAAACTTCCTCCTCTAAAACCATAAAATAAACCCTAACAAAATCAAGGGCAAGAGTGGCCATCCTGCCATCCTCACGATTATACACCACTACCTGAATCTTTGGCATTATTCTATAATCGATTGTGCAAAGCAAAGGCTATCACTATATCAAATATGTACCCTTCGGATCCTAACCAATTGAATCCTAAGTGGTATCAAGAGGACCTGTACTATCCTTATCATCAATAAAATTATCATGGTATTCAATCATGTTGTACATTTAAGAACATAGTGTAGGATATGCTCGAGAGAAAACAACTTCAAATTGACAATCCTCTCACTACCAATGATCAAAAAATATGCATAGTTAATGGTATGTTACCTACACTAACAAATTAAGTAGAGAAACCTAGGGAGGTGAATGATACACACTCAGCCATACCACCTCATCAAAATTATCCACATCGTCCATCTTGCTCAAGATGCCACTTGTACTTGGATTCCTCTATCAGAGCCCATATCAATCATTTTTAATAAGTTTGGTAGAAGGAAAAAGCAATTGTTTTAACTGACATACATCCTCTTGACCCCAATAGGCCAAATCTTGATAATTATAGGGAGGATCACTTTTACCTTTATCATCAAAAATAAGGCCATGACATTAACGAGTGCTATCCTTTTAAATTTTTTCCAAGATATTATGGATAGGGAGGCCTTTCCCATAGATGGCACGATCCCCTAACCTCAATCGATAAACCACTAGAATTGCACTCCTCATTAGTACATGTCATTGCATGAGTCATTTGCTTCGCTCTTTCATCGAATGTGTGAGGCAAAGGCCATCAATATGCATGAGATTCGATAACTAAATTTGAATAAGCCAAAGAGCAAAAAATTAAGGTAAGATCTACATTGTCCCTATCATCATCAAAATGGGCATGATATTAAAATTTTCTACATATTTAATAATCTTATGCAATATATGATAGAGTGAAATGAGCTCCAAGTAGATGGGTTGCTCACATCATCTCATCAAAATAGTGTCACTAACTCGAATTCCCTACCACAATAGGGGGGTTTGATTGTTATCACTCCTCCTAATCAAGCCAATCACTTCACATCAAGCACAATGTATATTGGGAGTACTTAATGTGTCACACCTTTCCCATCATATACATCACAATAAATTAAGCAATTTGGGTATCTTGAAGATATCACACCTCCCCCACACTCGCCAATCATCACACACTTTGGGGGTTCTTAAGGTATCACACCTTCCCTCCCTAAAATAAAAGTAAAATAAAAATAAAAACATAAAAATAATTCAAAACATCAAAAATACAAAAGCATTTACATTACATCATCATGCATTTTGTTGTAGTCATTGATTAGTTGCATTATGCATATTCATACATTGCACTTGCACTAGGACAAGTTAAGTTTCCATGAATGACACCATATTTGTATGCCAGTCATGAGCCTTAAACCAACCTTATCCATCATCATCATTTGCAGTTTTCCTTATGAGATTTTGCTTATTAAGGGGTCCTTGTAAGATAGGTTAGATACCGGATGAATATCAACAATGATGTTTAGATGACCATTGACTATTTTTTTTTTGGTAATTAAATATTTATCATTAAAATGGGTTTTTCAAGTTGACCCAAAACCTTTTTACAAAAAGCATCCCACGACTAAGAAACTTAACCAAAAGAAGACTGAGGATCCTTTGTCCTCTTCCCCAACATTTCTTCCTTACCTGGGAACCCTCAACCTGGGCATCCCACCCCAGATAGAACTTAAATAAAAAGATAAACAGGGCCTTTGCACGGCCTGATCCATCCTAGGCATACCACCTAAACCTAGAAAAAATCCATAAGCAAAAAGAAAAGCAGCAGGCAACCCTCTGCCCTAACAAAAAAATGTAAAATTTAACATTGATTACCACCAACAGAATTAGCAAAAAATAAACATTCTAGGGCAGAAAAATAGCATAGGGGACCCTAGTCCTCCTATTCGGCCTCCTCCTCCTGTTCCTCCTCTTTGTCGTCTTCATTGTTGTTCATCTCTGGGTTGTAAACCACCAGCTTATTTCTCTGGTAGCCCTCGTTGAAGAAAACCTTGGTTAGGACCTCCTGAAAATCCTACATCTAATGATTGATGTTGGCTATAGTGTTAAAGATGAACCTTTTCATCTCCATAATAGTCGGTTCAGGACCCTCATCCTCGAAGGTAATGTCCATGATTTTTTTGCTTCCTTGAACTTGTTTATTATTTAGCCTAAAAGAGGACCTTAGGGGTGGGTCATCAGTCCTGAGATACTTCCTAGCTAGCCCACCCTTGCCACTTGACTCACCCTCTCTCCTCTTGGCAGGGGAAGTTTTGGGTAAGTCGGGGCTGTCTCTCCCCCTCGAAATCTCACCATGAACCAGCGGGGGATCCTCAGGGGGTGGGGGAGGTAGTTTAGGTTGGAAAACATTGTTAAAGATAAATTTATAGATAACCTTAAGAATTCCTTGGTGCATGGGCATTGAGAAGACTTTCTTACTGCAGGACAAGGTTAAAGTATGGTTGATGGAGTTCATCAGGAATTGTGGGATGCTAATGGGGTTTACATCGCTCAAGAAGTTGACCAAAGCATAATGAAAGCTTAGCAACACTTTACCAAGGTCCTCTGCCATGATAAATTCTAGGACATTCATCATTACCACATTTTAGGGAATCGGGAGGTCCATCCTTGTGAGGTTTTTCTTTGCCTCCTTGTAAATTTTTGGATTGTCCTTGAATTTTTTTAACTCCACCTCCCAGTGGTGCTTCTATCAATGAATCAACCTTCCCTTAATCGACTGACCAGAAATAGTCACCAACAGATTGACGTCAATGAAAAATTCATGCCCACATATCTCCACTGTGCCATCCTCCCAAGTCTCCATCACTGCTAGCATGATTTCATCCTCCACACTCGAGTACAGGTCAAAATATTGGGTAAAACACCTATTGGTCAGAATATCCTAAGCAACAGGCTCCATGACCACCATGTTGGGATCAATGTAAATCATATTTAGAAGGGTTACAGTCAAATTCCTCTTGGGATTAATGAGGAGCTCTGTACTCATAATTTAAGACAAATCCTATAGCAGTAACTACTAATATGAGGGCGACACCTTGGCAAGCCTCTACCATCCGATGCTGGTTCCTTAAAGCTCGTGCTAGTTCTGGAAGCATGCCTTCAAATGTTGTTATCTTGGAAATTAAGCCACTTTAGCATATGGATCGTGTCACTGTATCCCTCATCACATATATTAGGATCTGTTATCTGAAAAAGTATAGCAACAATATGCAGGAGAAACCTCACGATAAGCCACCTTCTCTTGGAAAAAGCAATTGCGTATATCAAGACGTATGGATACTTGCTCCTAATCCCACAGTAAGTCCTCTTCGCATAATTGTAATAATTTTCCTGGCCACTGACTATTTTATGCACACATTTTAGTTTAAAAAATAGCATAGGGAAAACCCCCACATATCACTACCATCCACATTTCCCTTTTTGAGTGTTTTTCAACACAACCAATAAGTTGTTATAGGGTGTTCACTAGGATTTTCGGTCATTCAACCATCCCTAGTTTTCTTTTCAGATTTTTTAAAAGGCTATCTTGGCTTTTATAAAGTAAGGTCTTCCTTTGATAGTACCTTGCATATGTCAAAATCCCAACACAATTTCACACATTAAGATCCAAGTTTGAACAAGGAAGGATGACACTAAAATGTAGTCCTTGCCACCTTGAGAAAAAGGTTACCCTTGCTCATCCTATTATGCACATTATCTAGGATGTTGAGAATTGAAAAAAGGACAAGCTCCCCCTACCCAAGTAACCCCCTTGATCTTCCACAAAATGAACAAGTTTTAAAAAAAAGTAGTTGTTTTCACCACTAATAAAATCCCTTGCTCCAAAAAGAGTGGTTTTCACCATTAACTAAAAACAAAAGTGGTTTTCACCACTATAAATGAGCAATTATACCAAGCAATCAAAAGAAAAGAAGAGGGTAATGAGCTTGAATCCTCCAAATCCTTAGTTTTTCTTAAATCCATGGGGAAACCTCCATTACAACAATGGGTTGAATGAAACCAGCTTGGTAATGGAGTAGACTTATGCATGGTGATATTTCTATCACATTAGTAGCCTTCTTTTATATAGACCAATTTTGGATTGCGAATGAGCTAGATTTTGGTGGCTTGTATTGCCTAGTAGTCTAGTTCAACTACGTCCAAAATCAGGATAATGATGACCATAAGATGATCCTCATTGCAGCAATGGGTTGAATGAAACTCATTTGACAATGGAGTAGTCTTATGCATCATAATGAACAACACATGCACACACAGGGTATATTGAATATATGAGTCTTTATAACATACTTATATCTTTTAGAGTCTTGTGTAGCCAGTATACAAACATTTGACTAGTCAACTAGGGTGTTTGAGTCTCATGAAAGACATTTTTGTGTCCTCATAACATCTCACTATTTCACATCCATAATTTACATTTCACCATATCATTCCATATAATTTAGCTTCACATCTATGATTTTGTATGAAAATATTGACATTTTGATTCATGACTTCCATACGTTCTATGACACACTTAGGTTGCTTTGCATCTTAGATTAATTCATTATATTTTAGCAAATAAAAATAAAAATAAAATTTTGCATCATCATGTAATTAGCACATAACATACATGCATACATCTCAACATACTTCTATGCATCCATACTACAATGTTTATGTATACATCTAGAATCCATCATTGCATGTCATTAGTACATTGCATACATACCTAGTTCAATATTTACATAATAGCTCTATCAAAAAAATATTCATCAACATCAACTAGAGGGTTCAAGGTATCACACCTTCCCCCAATAATCAATCAAACAATCAAACAACTTGGGGAAATCAAGGTATTGTACCTTCCTCAAACCATAAATCAAGAAAAACAATTAATCTCCTTGGGGGTGTTCAAGGTATCACACTTTCCACCAATTCAATCACATAATCATTAATTAATGGCTTCGCTCAAAATATTTCATCCTTTTGTCAAAGGTTACACCCTTTTCCTTGTAAAAATAATAATCAACACATGAAAGTCTAGGTTCAAAAGGATGCATCCTTTTATCAAATTTTAGACCCTTTGCCTCACATTCACATCAATCTAAAATACTCCAAATATTCCTAATCCCTTTGGTTAATTTTAAAATATCCAAAGGCACCTACACCTTTGGTCAATCCAATCCAAAAGGTTCCAAATATGCCTAATCCCTTTGGTTAATTTCAAAAAGCTCCAAAGGTACCTAACCCCTTTGTTCATATCAAGTCAAACATCTTGGGTGAACCTTGTATCTAGTGATTTACCCTAGTCCCTTGGTGGTTGTAGTGATTGGTTATCCATACAATCCTATAGGAGGAGTAGATCACCATAAGGACCCTCATTATCAATACAATTTCAAAGAAAAAAAAGTCTCCAAAGGTACCTTAATCCCTTTGTTCAAATTCATTTCAAAAGGTTCCAAAGGCATCTAACCCCTTTGGTCATATCAAGTCAAAAATCTTGAGTGATCCTCATAGCTAGTGATTTTCTCTATCAACCTAGCGACTACAACGATTGGTTGTACATGCAATTCGGTAGGATGAGTAAATTACCATAAGATCACTAAAAAAAAACAATCAGAAATATTGGTCAAAATCCTAGTTATAATGGGATTTCTCCCTTACACATTTGCAAAGGTCCTACAAAACCCAAAACAAGTCATCTTGGTCAAGCGAATTGTTACTTTTATTACTATACATCTTCTCATCAACTCGTCGCTTGAGGGGGTAATCAATAATCATAAAATTTATAATCAAATAAATAATCAAACACTTAATCAATGCAAATCACATTCATTCAATAAGCATTTCCAACAACTACCATACACTTACCTATTTACTGGGGTAAAAAAAAATTATAAACAAAGGCTTTGTAAATATAAATCTGGGAGAAAGCATCTACCCGAAGCGTAGGAGTGCTAAGACCAGGTATGCCCAAAGTCGATGTGCACTTCAGTCAAAATTTTTACCTAAAATAAAGTCCACAAATGAGTTATAATAAATTATTCAAAAATATATGTTCTTTCTATGATTGGATATCTAATATTGATTAGATCAATAAATACCATCAACCCTCAATTTGACTAACATGTTATCTATTTTTGCTCTGATCTTTGATTTCACACAATGCATCCCAAAAAGGGGTATCTATAGACACCTAAAACATGTCATGTTGAGAATACTACCTATATGGACCCTTTTTCATGTCATATAACCCACCATGGGCATCCCTAGAGCTTAACAATGGTTTTCACCACTCAAATAGGGAGGAATTTCCATTTGCAGCAGTGACTAAATCACCCCAAGATGACTCCCAATCGTGACCATCTCACCCCAAGATGACCCGTAGTCACAACCATCCCATCCTAATATGGTCATGCTAGAAGTATTTTTTCCTGCTATGGTTCAAATAGACATGCATGCCAACTGAGAGCAATGATACAACGAAGTCAAGTTGCACAACGGTTATCAAGAAACAATTATTTTTCTTGATCCCAACCATTTCTTGGCTTCTCTTACAAGTTTTGGAATCCCATTGGGAATTCTATTTAAAGGCACCTAGTCTTCATTGAAGATATTAAAATTTCATGCATCGATGAGTTATTGAATTGAAGAATCAGAGATATCTCACTCTCATAAGCAATGAAATGTTATTGAAATTCAACCATGGAGTTTCCAAACATGCCAATGGACCATCTCAAATGTTGAATATTGAATTCATACTCCTTACATCATCCAATGCTCTTGCTTCAGTGTAGACTCCACCTTTAAGTCATAACTCACGAGTGCACCAAGAACATCAACTAATCCATAGATCAAAGTCAACATCACCTTGCATCTACCACAAAGAATTCGTTTGTAGTTTAGTTACCGTATCACTTAGATATAACCTACATGTATGACCGTCTCACCTTGATATGACCTTCAAGCGAGACTTTCCTGCATAGAGATGACCTCCCGAATTGAGATCCATTCCCTATTTTTTTTTTTCATTAGATTTAGCAGCATTTCAATTACTATTCACCATAGTTTTTTTTTTAACATGGTGGAATCTATAGCCTCCACGAATTTGGGTATGTTGTCCAACTTTTATGGTCGCCATAGTATTATGCATTGTCTGCCTCGAAAGCCACCACACAAATCTCTGCACAATCCTTCCCTATAACTGCCATGACACAATCATTTTAAACCTTTACACCACTAAAAGCACCAAGAAAGGGACAAGTGTTCAGTCCGGTGACACTCAAGATTTGAATCTTGGACCTTTGTCCCCCTAATGGGGTTTGGATGAACCAATTGGTCTACACCTCGGGCCTACTATTCATCATAGTTAGATTTTATTATTATGAATTTATTTGTCATATTTCAACTTCTTTATCATTTAATTTATCATGGATATGGGCCTTATATTGAAAGACTCTTCATATGATTTTGATGCTCTTTAGGTTTCTTGCATGCAAATTATAGGCCTTCACATGGATAAAATATCATAAAGATTCATCCATTATCATCATACATTGTGGAGGTCATGAGAAACCCTCTCCAAATCAGTTTGTGAGGATGCAAAGAAGATCCTGCATGATACACCTTGGATATATTTTCTTGTAAATTTATATCAAATTGGTAGCAAATCCCTCAATGGGATCCCATTGTAACCCTCTTGAAGGAACATGAATTGATATTAATAAAAGGGCACCATTATTGCATATCTTGTTTTTGTCATTATGGTTACATAATTTGCTATCTAGTTTGTTCTTCATTTCATTGCATAGGTGTATGATCTCTTTTACATACTTCACCTAGGTACAAATATGATGGAATAAGATTAGTTCAAGAGAACATACAAGCATATAAATATGCCTTGATTCATTTACAAATTGAGCATAAGCATGTTACCTATAGGATGCTTCCACACACTTTGAATGAGTTTTATTATTATTGATCTATCAGTTTACCTTCAAGATCCATCACTTTTTGGGCTCAGTTAGATGTGGGTTTTTTTAGCTATATTAGACTACCTATTGATCTAGTTGTGATCTATCATTAGTTTGGATCTACTTATAGAGAACCCAGTGAACGCTTGAGACTATTCAACAACAGGTTTCATAAGTTATACACCAGGTTGATCTAAACTTACACCCTCGTAGCCAAAGCTACAATCCAAATGTATCTTAGATATCTAGACCTATTGATTTCTATGTTCTTTAGGAGAGTCCCACAAATCACAACCTTACCCATGGCATATAGTGAAGCTCTAAATATTGAACAACAATTAATACCTCAAGGTTTTTCTTTGGGTCAATTGCATTCAATGGAAAAAATAGCAACTTATAATTAGATACCACTAATAAATAAAGCCCTTGCACAACACCTTCCCATGCTAAATTTATTGCAAGGAATCATGTATCCAAACTAGATCAACCGTTTAATCTGGATCCCTTGAATTATATTATGCCTAACATGAGCAACCAATAAACTATTCCAACATATTTGGATAATTAGATGACCACAAACAATGTCCTCAATCATACACCTCCAAAAAATAACCAATCATATTTGCCTACATTTTTGAATACTATTGTGCCTATGAATAATTTAATAGGTTAGCCTACAACTGTGGTAATGAGACATGTCATGAAATCATGATATTTTTATTTCCTTTTGCTTGCAACATTAAGATATGTGATGGAGTCATGACATCTTGAAAAATAAAACTTAAAAGTTACATATAATACATAAATTACAATATATAGGAATATCATGTAGGTATAAGAATTGTATTGGCTTTGTAAAAAGGTTCTCCTTTAGCAAGAGGAATGAGTGATCTGAGGTTTAGTGGGTGCGGCGGGAGTGAGGGTTTGAATTTTTTGGGCAAGAATCTTAGCCAAGGTGATAGAGGTAGAGTAGGTACGGAAGGGGTGGGTGGGAACCTCGAGCATGGATCAAGTGAGGATCTAGAGGAAGGTGATCAGGATGTGGCTGATTTGGAGGCGAGCATCACAAAGGGGCACGATCCTCCTCAGAAAGACCTTGAAAAAAAAGATACGAAGGACATTCGAGGCCCAAGAAGTGGCTATCTTTTACTGAGACTCTTAGAGGAAAAAGAAAGGAGGTTCTCTCTCTTCCGCAACTAGTTCCAGTAAATAATAAAATTTTAGCCCCGGCAAGTTCCATGAGCCCTTTTCTTTTAATGGAAGAATTCTCCCTAGTAGGCAAGTTTTTGGGAGGTAGGTCGGACATGGAGACTATCAGGGCTTGGGTGACGGGTAAATGGCAACTGGTAGGTAGCTTGGAGTTGGTAGCTCTAACTCGAGGGTTCTTCATTATCTATTTTAACAATATGGAGGATGCTAACCACATTTTAACAGGAGGTCCTTGGTTTCTAGGCAAAAGGAGCCTTTTTCTTAGATGATGGGGTGAATATTTCGACCTTGAAAAGAAAAATATTAACATTACCCCTATTTGGGTTCATCTCCCAAGTCTACCTGCCTAGTTCTTCAATGAATATTGGTTGTAGGGCATAGCCAGAACTATAGGGGACTTGATCTCCATTGACCATGCGACCTTGGCTAGGACAAGTATGACTCATGCACGAATCTGCATAAATGCTAATTTGAATAATGAATTGCCAAGGTTTGTGGAGCTAGAGTATGGATAATACTATAGAAAACAACTGGTAGAATATGAGAACAGAATGACATTCTATGCAGAATGTAAAAATCAAGGACATCTATGCAATCAGTGCCCTAACCTGGCAATGAATAGAGAAAAATAGAAGCAAGGAATTCTAGATAGAGGAAATTTGAGGAGTTTCCATGGGAGAGGCGATTTCAATCAGGAAAACTATGTCTACCAAAAAAATAAAAGAGAGGGTGAAGGGTCCCAGTAAGACAAAGGAAAACAACAGGTTGTTGGCAACCAAAATACTCAGGTAAGTTCCAATCCTCTAGTTTCAAATAAATTTTCAATTCTATCCAATATGGGAGTAGGAGGATTATCCGAAGACATGGAAGCCCATCACCTTCAGGCTAACATTTTTTACTCTCTCGAATCCCCATCCAAGTCAACCTAATAATTCAAATCCTTAGTTAGAAAATATACAAAGGATGGTTTAAAAATTAAGCAATGATATGCTTCAACTCCAAAAGCATGTTCTTCAAAATCCACTTGCAAATAATAACAATCAATATAGAAAATTTGGTTTTCAAAGGATCAATCATTAGTGGAATACTCATCCAAACAATGGAGGAGTTCCATACATGTTGAAAACCTAAACCAACCAAATAACAACCCAAATACTTCAATGAATTTTGTAGATATTGCTTTACCCAATTGGTGTAGGGTCCATTCCATAGCTCAACATAGTGAAAATGATTGTCCTAAGTTTAAAATTGCTTTGGATATTGTCAAAAAGGAGATGGAAATTTTGGAACTAGTGCCCACCAATGATAATGTTGGGAATCAAGTTGATCAAAATGTAGAGATAAATATATTTTTTTATACTTATGGACTCTCAAGAGTGGATGATGATGAATTATATGAATACATAGAAGAATATGTGCAATCTTACTAACAATTTCAAATATGTAATAATTATGTTCTTTAGAGTAAAGGAAAAACATCGATGAATTCTTCTATCCCCTAACAAAACCTCCATCCCACCTAATGAGAAATCTAGTAAAACCCTAGTCCCATATATTGGTACCATAATGCATATTACACCGAAATCCAATATGTCATTACCATAGGCAAATAAAAACCTAGAGCAAAACAAGTATGGACATAATATCATTGAAAACCTTACAAAAACCAAGGCAAATATTTTTATATTTTAAGTAGCTCAATTAGCTGAATAAAATAATTTATTACTTAAAATGCTCTCTAGTAAAAATAGAAAGGATTGAAAAAGGCTAATGATGCTCAGGTGGCAATATACAAGGAGAAGGTAGAATCCTCTCCTTTTATTTTGACCATTAGAATTGTTGAAATAAACATACATAATTGTCTTGTGGATTTAGGTGCTTCTAGCAATGTGATGTCATATACAGTTAGCCAAAAAATAGGACTAACTCATGATCCCTCAAAAAATAAGGTTGTTCAATTAGATAAGACAAAGGTGAATGTGGTTGGGGTGTTGAACCAAATCCATATATAGTTAGCTGCTAAATCTAGGATACAACAATATATTGATATCTAGGTGGTATATATCCTAGATGCATATGTGATGTTGCTCAATTATGATTGGTCAAGAAATATGAGTGGCTACATGGTAACTAATTTCTCACATATGTGGCTTCCTTGGCATGACATAGCCTATTGGATATGGGTAGAGAGAGCTAAGGTTGAAGGAGCTTATTATAGAGTACAACAATGTTAATGAGATTTTATACACTAAGTCAAAATTAGGAGTCTACACTCTGGTAGTGGAAACCAAACCTAAAAAATATAATCTAGTAGTAGATACCTCACTAAGAAAATAGAGAATAGCTAAAAATTAGTTGTGGGCTCTCAAGTTTTATGGGTCAAAATATAAATATAGCAATGGTGTTATAATTGAACTAATCAATCCCAAAGGAAAATCATATATTGTAACTTATTTATTTTAATTCCCTTACACCTGAATTGCTATAGAATATGAGGTATCTATTCATGGACTACTATTTCCCATCAAGAAGGGAGTTAAATGCATACAACTCCTAGGAGATTCTAAATTGATCATCAAGCAAGTAAGAAATCAGTATGCCTGCCATGATAAGCATATCTTAAATTACCATAGATTTGTCTAGGAATTAATCAAGGATTTGATGCTTCTATATCTAGACCATCCCATGTAAAAGAATATCACTACAAATTCATTGGCAATAGCAACAAGTGCCCTAGAACAAATTACCCATTCCAAGATAATGTGGTTCTCGATAGAGTTGGTTGTCGCTCATTCCATACCAAACAACATCCAAAATTTTAGGTATTTGAGTATGATAGGCATGCAATTGATTTTATCACTAAATCTGGAAAATTTAAAGCTCAAATTACAGATGAGGAAGACAAGGATTTTACAAATCTAGAGGAGGAGGGTGAGTTGAATTTGAAAACAAATACCATTCCTAAGGTATCATTTCTTGGGGAAGTTTAATTGATATGGACTACCATGATCTAAAGCAATAGATCACTCCATCAAGGAAGGGATCATATGAAGCATATAATTTAGAGAATATTGAGCCCCCCCCCAAAAATGGGAAAAAATTGCACTAATGGAGAAAAAAGGAAATAATCCAATCTTTAAAAGATTATCGATATGGCATAGCATGGGGCTATGAATATCTAAATATATATTATACATACATTATCATCCACACCATTTCCTTGAATCCAAGAACAAAGCCCTTTCGACAAAAGAAGGGACCAGTAAATCCACTATTAGAGCCTATCATTCTAAAGGAGATATAAAAGCTTTTGAAATCCCACATTATTTTTCTATTAAGACATTCTACTTGGGTTGCAAATTTGGTGCCTATCCATAAGAAGAATGGGAAAATATAGTTGTGTGTAGATTTTGGAAATCTTAATAAGGCATATAAGAAGGATAACTATCCTCTCCCTTCATTATATGAGACAACAAATGGTGAATGACTCATAGATGATATCTTTTCTAGATGGCTACTTAGGATACAATCAAGTAATGGTAGACCCCCCAAGACAAGATCAAAACTACATTTACTACCACGTGGGGTACATTTTCATATAGGAGGATCTCATTTGGTCTAATAAATGCAGGAGCAACTTTCCAACGTGCTATGAACATTGCTTTCAAATATCTCATTGTGAAATGCATAGTGATCTCTATGGATTATTTTCATATCTTTTTAAGATGCATGCTAATCATGTAGAAGACTTAAGAAAGGTACTCCAAAGATGTAGAGAGCATGGAATTTCATTGAATCTAAAAAATATATATTTTTTGAGTTATAGAAGGAAAAATGCTAGGGCATATCATTTTTGAAGCTGGTATTTCTATTGAACTAGACAAAGTTGAAGTAATTCAATACATTCCCCTTCATGGAAGCAAAAAAGAGCTAAAGAATTTCTTTGACAAAATTAATTTTGTGAGAAAATTTATTTTTGGTTTTGCAAAAATAGTCTAACCTCTAAATTCAATGCTAAAAAATAATGCTAAGGTTTTATGGACTGGGGAAGCACAAGCTACTTTTTAGGAAACTAAAAATGTAATCATGAATGCCACTATATTAGTTAGTCCTGATTACATAGCCATTTTATATTTATTCATTTGCATCTGAACATTCAACTACTAGTGTTTTAACTCAAAAGAAAGGGGTTGGTGATGAGAGACCAATAGCTTTTGTCATCTCACATTTGAAAGATTCTAGACTCAGATATTAAATTATTGATAAACAAGCCTTTGTCTTGATCAATATTGAGAATAGAATTCAACATTATATCCTACACAGTAGAGTGTTTACAATAGTAACTGATCTACCAGTAAAAATTAGGTTGATGTTGAATAAACTAGGACAACATAGGGAAAAATGGATGTCTATCTTACAAGAGCTTAATTTAGAAATTTAGCCTATGAAAATTTTTAGAGGACAGGGACTGAGCAAAGCACTAGCTGAAGTAGACCCTCATATTTTATGTTAATAGTATTTTGTGGAAGAGGTTACAAATGATGAATGGTATCAAGACATTGTTTGTTATATGCTTAATAGAGTATGTCTTATCCACTCGAATTCTACCCAAAGAAGAGCACTATGTCTCAAAAGGACAAATTTTATAATAAAAGGATCCATTTTATATAAAAAAATAATGAAGAAATTTTCTTAAGATGCCTACACAAGAAGGAAGTTGTTGAAATTCTCAAATATTTCCATGGCAAGTATAGAACTAGGCATGGATCGAGGAGTGTCATAGTAAACCAAATACTAAGAGATAGTTATTATTGGCCCCATATTTTTAAATATGCCCATGCACATGTCCAATCATATCATGTTTGTCATAGTAAAACTCATCGAAAAAATGAATTTTCCTATGCCATTACATTTGATGATTGAATTTTAACCATTTGTACAATGGGTACTAGACTTTACTAGTGTCATCAATCCTAATTCATCATCTAGCCACAAGTTCATCCTAACTACCATTGACTATTGCACTTATTGGACTAAATCTCAAGCATTAAAAAATTGCACAATGGAGGTTGTGATCCAATTCCTTTAAGATAACATTGTGACTAGGTTTGGAATGTCATATGTCGTAATGGCCCTACTTTCTCTTCTTTACAATATTTTGAATGGAATTATGATAATAAGTTAACTCTATTTTTTTTCTAATTATTATCCTCAAGGAAATGAAGTAGTAGAATCAACTAATAAAAACCTACTGGAAATAATTAAGAAAATTTTATACAAAAATCCCAGGTATTAGTATAATAAACTAAAGCATGCATTGATCAGATAGAAAAAAGGTTAAGCCTCCATGAGAAGATCTCCCTATCATCTAGTTTATGGTTAGGATCCTATCTTTCCCACCAACCTCAATATACTTATATTTCAATTCATGAAAAACTACTTAGAAATAGATGATAAAATAGGAGCCAAGATTTTGAGTTTGATGAATTTAAAAGAAAAATGGGAAGAGGCATTGGAATATTTTAGTAAGCATCAATAAATGGTAAAACAATGGTTTTATAAGAGGGCCAAAATAAAAATATTCAAAATTGTTGATCTAGTGTTGTGGGAGAAAGCCCATGAGAAGAAAGGAGAACATGAAAAATTTGACACTCTTTGGTTAACTCCCTTTTAGATATCTAAGATTCTAGGGGAGAACACCTTCAAGTTAAAAAGCCTATATGGAGAGGATGTCCCATTACCAATGAATGGGTAATTTCTCAAACACTACTTTAGTGCTTGAGAGTATTCTAGTCCTACCCTGTAAATAGACCAATATATAGTTGTTGCTTTAGATTTTGATGTGATGGTTTTATTTATTTTTGGTTATGCTCTTATTTCCAATTTTGCTCCATCTTGAGCTTTTCCTTTGTTTTGGCTTAGATCATCCAAATACAACCAACTTGTGGTTGCTCTCAGCTATAAAGGATTTTATGTGGAATTTGGAGGTGAAAAATCCCACACCGAGCTTAATGAAGCTGAAATTAGCTTAATCAATTATTTGATTTTTATATGTTGTTTGAGACAAATAAAATGAATTTAATTGTAATGAAAAATGATGTTGTAGCTTTACATTGAAAACACCTTAAAGAAATTTTAAATCAGGGAGAATGAAACCATTATTGTTTGTATCTTTTAGGAAAAATCCATTCAAGTGTTTACCCTCTTATTTTCCATGGTGATCCATAACCCAAAAGCAAAACTTAGTGCTCGTGAAATTCTTGATTTTTTTAAAAGTAGAGATAGAAAAGGTTTAAGTGTTTGGGTGATTCAAACAGCCTCTGTTATGGCTATAGATGCCTAGCTAGCAGGAGAGCAAGATCTTGAGTGGGATAAGATATAACTCTATCGAGGCTATAGATGTTAGGCTAGCAATGGAACAATGTCTGACAACTAGTGGCATGTCTACCTATGTGACAAAGCTCATCATCTAGAGACCAATATTTTCTTAGGGGTAAAATAGCCTAATTTCCAAACTATAGTGGCAAATTTTAATTGATCTTGAAATAGGAATGGATTTACATCCACACACTTTTGCTAAAACAAAAATGAGGCACTACTTTCAAATAAGTTGCCTAACCCTAGCCCCAGCCTCGGGTGGATGCAAAATCTTTTATTTTGTTGATTTTGTGTTTCATTATTTTTAGAGGGGGATCTTTCTATTCCCAAAATGCTTAAGAGTATTTTCCAATAGAGTCTTCATTTGTTGTTGTGCTTGAATAACACACCCTAGTCTACATGAACAAGGGACCCACTTTTTTATTTTTGGTAGGCCGACTCTTGTTTTTTTGTGATTTCTATGTGTTTTTCAATCATACCAAGTTTAGGTTGTACTTGAAAGGTTTTTTTTTTTTTGTTTTAAAAAAAATTGTCTTGCCTTGAGCTTATTGTGATAATGGTTGCCCTATTTGTTTTTGTAATGTTTTCCTTCCAATGGATGTTGTTTGAAAATGGTTTTTTAGAAAGTTTTTTTGCATAGGCTCTAGGGAGATTTAGTGCCCAATTTTATTTACCTTAAACATTTTTGGTTTAAGATGCCACTACCAAGGTCACCCAAGATGTTTCTTTAGAAAACTATTATGTCCATAATTTTAGATGCAAGATTTCCCTAATCATATGTACGACTATGTAAAAGGGATATAAAAAGCATGTAAGTTTAAATCCACTGCCCAACTCAAAAATCTTATGCAATTTTTGAATCGGTAGCACTCAAATGAAATAAAATTTCATGGCATTTAAAAAAATATTTTCAGGTCAATAGAAAAATTTTCCATGCTTTTGAATTTTAATGTCATTCACTGAGAAACTTATCTTGAGAAATTGAAAATTATTTTCAGGTATTCAAAAGAAAAAGGTATTTGAAAATCATTTCCAAACATTTGGAGTTCATTTTCGGGCAAGAAAAAATTGTTTCTAGACCACTGAAAATCAATTATGGGTTGTTGGAAATTAATTCTAGGTAGTTAGAAGTTATTCTAGGCTATTAAATTTATTCCTAGGCAATTGAAAAATATTTTTGGACTTTAGAAAAATAATTTCTAAGCCATTGGAAATGTCCTAAATTATTTTTATCTTCAAAATGAAATATGAGAAAAAAAGAAAAAAACCTAGGATCCTACAAACATATGGGTTAAATGTTGTTTGGACAAGGCTACTCCAAGATCATGTGGATGAAGGATTTTAAAAGTTGATTAAGAAAATAATAGTGTGGGATCGTGTAAATAAATGCACTCAAAGTTGATTGCATAAATTTGGGAAAAAGAAACCCTAAATTAATTTGCACAATCCCACAAATACCCAAAGCTAAAGTTATTTACGTGAACAAAGAACTTTAAAATCTAAATGCCTCATAATGTTAAATAAAAATAATAATTAAAAACTTAAAATGAAGGAAAAATCAAGAGCCCCAAGGCATCTGAATAGTGACATGAGCATAAGTAAGGAATAGTTCAGGGCCATGCAAACAAATAGATTGAGCAAGCATAATCCAAGACCATGCAAGCGAAAGCACTTAAATTTGATTGAACGAAGTTGGACAAAAGAAACCTTAAATTGATTTGAGTACAGACTAGAGTTTGATAGCCTATAAACCGTATTTTGCATTTGTAATTTTATATCAACCATAGATTTTTACTTTTTTATAAACACCAAATTTTACATGTGAATATAGTTGAAAACTGTAGATTTTACATGTGATATACACAGTGCACAGCTATGTAATATTTATATGTATAAATATATATTAGATGTGTGGAGTAAGGTATACGAATACATAGATTCAAGTTTGATGCAACACTTCCTCTGTATCAAAATATTATAATTGATTATAAAATATATAAATAAGATGTCTTGATTCTAAAAGTTTTTTTTATTTATTTTTATTTATGTATATAGTCTATTTTTAAAACAATGAAGTTACCTCTTTTAGTTTAGTGTGCAACTCCAGTGTGGAATGCTAATGGTTTCTTTGAGGCTGATTAATTAGGGTGGGTGACATTTTTTTTTTATCTTGGAGGTAAATAAAAAACAAAAATATTAATATTAACATGTTTTTTTTGAAGTGTTAATGTTAATGTTATAATGGATTCTCGAAGGATGATTAATTATGTTGGGTGGCGTTTGTTGGAGCTTGGAGTGTGGAATGCTAATGGCTTCTTTGAGGCTGATTAATTAGGGTGGGTGACATTTGTTTTTGAGCTTGGAGGTAAATAAAAAACAAAAATATTAATATTAAGATGTTTTTCTCCGATATTAACTATATGTTTGACTTGGAGAAATAACTTTTTATTATTCTAAGTACTAATATTAATGTTATAATGGATTCCCTCAGGATGATAAATTATGGTGGGTGATGTTTGTTGGAGCTTGTAGGTAAATAATAACTAAAATATTAATATTGACATATCTCTTGGAGTGCTAATGCTAATAGTATTGTTACAATGGCTTCTTTTACGCTAATTAATTATGGTGGGTGATGTTTGCGAGATTCTGGAGGTAAATAAAAACTAAAATATTAATATTGACATGTCTTGCGAGATTCTGGAGGTAAATAAAAACTAAAATGTTAATATTGACATGTCTCTCACAGCGCTAATGCTAATATTATAATGGCTTCTCTAAGATTGATTAATTACGGTGGCTTCTCTCAGGTTGATTAATTACGGTGGGTGACATTTGTTGGAGCCTAGAGGTAAATAAAAACTAAAATATAATTACGGTGGGGGACGTTTGTTGGAACATAGAGGTAAATAAAAACTAAAATATAAATATTGACCTGTCTTTCACAAAGTTTCTCCTTTCAACTTTTTGCATTATGGATGGTGGAGCTGGAAGACCCATGAAAAGCACAAATATGTTGACCCTAAATCTCATCCACCGGCTTTCAAATAATCATTGTAATGGTATTACAATAGATATTCTATAATTTTATGCTAATATTTTATTTTTATATTGTTTTTTTTTGTTTTTAAGTTTTTTTTTATTTTTATTTTTTTTCCTTTTAGTTGGATATATGACTTTTAAATGGTTCATGCATAATATATTGTGAACCCATAACTATATTACAATAGCTTCTCTATAATTTTTTAAGTCCAAAACTTTTAATAACTTATTTTTGAAGTTTAATATGAAACAATGAGCTTTTGTAGACTAGAAGTCTACAAACGTCAAATTCCAACAACTTATGAATATTGGATTTTGGGGTTCTTTTCACACTTTCTTTGTTTTTTTGGGGTTTTTTTTCATTTTACTTTTTATTTTTTCTTTGTATTTCCTTTTAATTTATTATATGGCTTTGAAATGGTTCATCCATAGTACATTGTGATCCCGTAACAGTATTACAACAATATCTATATAATTTTTAAAGTCTAGGATTTTTAACATATTATTTTCAAAGTTTAATAATAAAAAATGGGCTTTAAGAAACTGTCAAATTCCAATAGCTTATGCATATGAGCTTAAGAGGTTCTTTTTCACACTTTCTTTGTTATCTAGGGTTTTTTCATTTTAATTTTTTCATTTCTTTTATTTTTAATTGGTTATATGGATTTGAAATGGTTCATCCATAGTATATTGTGACACCATTACCGTATTACAACAACTTCATTGTACTTTTTACCCAACATTTTATTTTCACATTGTTTTTCTTTGTTTTCTAGAGTTCTTTTTCAACGACAAACAAGATGTATGTTGGAAATCTCATTCTTCTCATTAATGGTTTATGAAAGTACTGATCATACTTTGGAAAAACATCTTGTTGTTTATGCAACATACTTAAATTTTCAAGGTCTAGGATCACCTATTTCATAATTTATAGAGCTCAAAGATATACCAAATGGAAAAGGAAAAGCAATAGATGACACTATGAATCATATAATGAATGGAAAAGGTATTTTGTTACAAAATTTGATAGCAACTTCTATACATGGAGCTTCCTCAAAGATTGGAAATGAAAATGGATTTGTCTTTTTAAAAAAAACATATGCCAAACCTAATTACAATTCATTGTGTAGCTCATCATGAGGCTTTGGTAGTGGTAGATGCTTCTTAAAATGTACTAGAGTTATTAAGTATTGAAAAGCTTGCAAATAAAGTGTATTCATGGGTTCAAAACACACCAAAAAAGAGTAATGAATTAAATGATTTACTTAAAGTTGTGAAAATTGATGTTCTAGATGTTTTACAAATACATGCAGTTAGATGGATATCAAGAGGAGAGGTTATCATAAGGCTTGTAAAGCTTATGCCTACTATATTAACCATGTGGAAAAATGATAAGAAATTTTCTTCATGGTATGACAAGGCATGCATATATTCTACTCAATATTGTTTGTATATCCTTACTGACATATTAAGTGAATTGGGCAAGTTGAATAAGTTATTTAAAAAATATGTAGATATTATAGGTCTTTGGTTGGCTCTTGATGTAACTATAAACACATTGACTAAATTGTTTATAAGAGAATAAAGTTTTGTAGATGGAGCAACTCATATTTCAAAAACTTTAACGGATTCTTAATATGAATTTATTGAAATCAAAGTACAAGATAATATCATTTAAAGACATGATTTATTATATAAATCTATCTCGTCTATGGAGAATTGATTATTTCAATTATTAACGTATAAATCTTCCTATTGAAGGTACACAAGAGAGTTATCACAAGCTTACAAAAAATTATGTTGAATCTATCATTAGCTGTTTAAATGTAAGGTTTTTGGATATTCCACTATTCAATGCAACAATAATTTTTAGTCCTTTCTATTATCCAAAAGAATTTCAAACTAGAGAAAATAATTCTCAGCGTTGGCTAGAAAAACTTCTTCAACATTTACAACATAATGTCTTAGATGGAATTGCACCTCTCTTTGATGTCAAGGCTTGTAAAAGGGAGTTGCATTCTTTTGTTGATACATTAAATTTAGCTTGTGAGGGTTTCTCAATGAAGGAAGCATGGAGGACATTTCGTAATATAGAGCAATGGCATAGAAATTATTCTCATATGATGAAATTGTGGCAAGTTGTACTCTCCATTCCTACAAGTACATTAGATTGTGAAAGATAATTTTATAAATAAAATATTATCAAATATATCAAGAAATCAAATTTGGAGTTGAATACATTAGATGCACTCATGATAATATCTTTGAATGGACCTACAATAACCAATATTGATTGGAATGAAGTTTATGATATTTGGAGAGGTGTAAGGCCAATACAAGTTCTTGAGCTTTATAATAAACACTTGTCTTTGAAAGGGTTTAAAATTTAAATGATTAAAAGTATTTTATTATGCAATGATGCCAAAAAATATTGTAACATTGCATCTTTTAAAAAAGAGTTTTTTTTTTTTTTTAAGATTTACAATATTATTCATTTTGTTCTATCCAACACTAAATATAACTCAAAAATAAATTTATTTTGTTATATGCACTAAATTCATGGTCTTGTGTTGTGAGTGGTAATTCTCTTATTGAACCATATCTGATTCTTAACTTCAACTATTCTTTATGATTGTAGAATGCTAGTCATTGTTCAAATGTTCTTAACTTCATTGTTTTTTATGTCATTACATGTATTAATATTAAATAATATTTAATTTTGTAAATATGCCCTCTGCAATCCTAGTCTTTCTAGCATGCAAGAGGTAGTTAGAGTCTAGTAACTTAATTTAGATAATATTTATATTCTTAGAACTCCATAACAATGTGGAGAATCTAAGCTTATGTTTTTAAAATTAATTGTATTTTTTAAAGATTCATTATTTTTTTGGTAAAATTAAGGGAAGAGGGTTTTGAAAGGGCCCCAAAACCTTTTACAACTAAAAGAAGACAACAAACCAAAACAATGCACTTCAACACTTAAATAGAAGAGTACAGAAATTGTACTACAATGCTAACCAAAACAAAACAGTAACTGCATAAACCGGCACCACAAACCATAGGAACCAAAGGGCTAAGAGATCCAAGAAGGCCTTTGAGAGAGTTGAGGTAGTTCTACAACACAACATATAACTCCGATATAATCCCACCAGACATTTGAGTCACATCCCAACGGTCCCCAGTAGATAACCACATCCCAAGGTAGGCAGACGAACCAAAGCAGAAACATATTCTTGATTCTTTCTCCCCATTTTTGAAATAATTCCTACTCTCCATTTTCGAAATTATTCCCACTCCTCATTTTTGAAATAATTCCCACTTCTCATATTCGAAATAATTCTCGCTCCTTTTTTTTAAATTAATTGGGTATTTAAAAATACCTTCATTAATGAATTAAATGGGGTATTAAAAATACCTTCATTAAGGGCCATTAATTAATAAATTGATTGGGTATTTAAAAATACCTTCATTATGTTGGAAAATTACCATTGGTAAAATGTTAAAAAGAGTATTTTACCTTGGGTAAGTTTACTTACCTTTTACCTTACCTGGACGGTAGTTGGATGGCAACATCTTTGGGCGGCAAGAGAGTTTTAATTTAATTTCTTCTCCCTTCCCTTAACTTCTCCTATTCCCCCCTTTTCTCTAGTATGGTTATTTTGTGTTTATTTAAATCAATTGTAACCTAATTTCAAGTTAATGCATATTTTACCTTTGCATAAAATAGCTCACCTCTCACATTTGGTATTAGAGTAGAGAGCCGATACTGACCTGAATCCCAATGTGGTGGGGCCCACAATGCGAAGCGACAGCACGGATCTCGAGGTAGCCCACAGGAACCGAGGCAGCCCATAGGAGCAGATCGACATGATTCTCGAGGCACTGGTAGAGTTGGACGTGACAGGCATAGGAAGACACGTGGCCCAAGGTGATTTGTTGATGAGGCGAAACATGGCCTAAGGCGACATGTTGGAGAGGGCGGCATGTGGCCCGAGGTGGCACATGGCCTGAGGTGGTTCATTGGAGAGGCCACCTATGCGCGGCCCGAGGTGACCTATGCACAGTACGTGGCAAAAGGATCACGTAGCCTACAGACTGCCTGCAGGCAATCAAAGCACATACAGTGCTTTGCTCTTTTTAAAGAGCATCAACATCGCCACATTGGCGATGTGGGACTATTAATTCCCAAATAAAAAAAAATTTGCTTCACACCAATGTGCGAAGCCAAAACATTGCTTCGCATTCGACACGAACGAAATAAAGGTAGGGAGCCAGCTAGTGCTCCCGGATCTGCTTGGTAGCACAATGGATACCCTTTGCCTTGACACCCACGAGGTCACACGGTCAAACCTCGGCGGGGTCAAAAGTTTTTTTTTTAAGAAAATTTCTTTAAAAACCTTTAAGGTAATTTAAAAATTTTGAAAGGTTTTATTTATCATTTGAGTTGATGATTGACATTTCCTAAGAGGAAATAGTTGTAAAAAATTTTACGCTTTAAGAGGTAAAAAAATTAGTAAAATTTCCTAAGAGGAAATCTTTGTAAAAGAAAATTTATGGGAAATTTTCTTAAATGATAAGATCGGAAGGATGTTACCAAACACTTTGTAGTTTGTTACTGAGAACAAACGCTGAAATCTTTGATGAGCATGTGAAACACTAGGCATAAATTTAGTCTTTTCACAGTTGCAAAACGTGGTTATTGCACAACAAAGAAATCCTGATCTAGGATACGAAGCAGATTCATAAGATAACTCCTTTGGGAGTAGATTTTAACAATCCAACACAGTGGATATTGTTGCACAAGGATCTGAATATACTCATTATTGTAATTCAGTTGAAATCCTACAACCTCCTTCTCCTAAAATTATATTGATCAGTGATGACGACGAACAAGTCACTAACAATTTTGTAATTGCTGAATCACAACAACAAGAGTGAGTTGTTTATGATTGTAAATCAAGCAAGGCTTGATAGTTTGTAAAGTCTTTTTGAAATAAGACTATATAATAAAGGTTTCTTGTTTTAATAGATTTTAATGGGATCAATAACAATCTACCAATCCTCAAATTTAGTGGGGATAATTATGAGTACTGGTCCATCAAAATGAGGACATTACTCATAGGAAAAGGACTATGGTATTGAAGATGGTTACATTGCTCCAACAAATTGGACTACTTTGAGTGAAACCGATAAGAAGATCTTCAAAGATGTACAGAAAAATAACTCTTTTGCCTTATACCATCTTCAAGTGGCATTAGATCCAAGTATCTTTCCTAGAATTGCATCTTACTTAACTATCAAAGATGCATGGAATGCCTTGAAAGAAGGATTCCAAGAAAGTGATAAAGTGAAGCAAGTCAGGCTTCAGACATTAAAAAGATATTTTGAAAATATCATAATGAAGGAAAATGAAAGAGTCGGTGACTACTATGTATGAGTCAAAGCAGTAGTTGATATGATGCAAACTTTATGTGATGACACAAAATTTGAAACAATTGTGAAGAAAGTGTTGAGAACACTTCTTCCTAAGTGGAATCACATTGCCATCATAATTGAAGAATCAAAAGACCTTTATACTCTTACATTTGATAGTTTTATTGGATCATTAACATCACATGAAGAGAGACATCAAGGAGCACCTTCAACAAGCTATGGAGGTGATGACAAAGCCTTCACTTCGAACGAAGCTGCAAGAGGAGGACAAGGAAGAGGCCGAGGCAGAGGACAACAACAAAGAGGCAAAGGCCAAAGCAACTCCTGCATAGGAGGAAATCAAAACAGATGTGGAAATCAAAACAGAGGAGCCAATCAGAACCAAAGCGGCAATGCAGGCCATGGAAATCAAGGACAAGGAAGTAAAAAGACTAAAATAGCTTGTTTCAATCATGGGAAACAAGGACACTTCGCTCGTGACTGCTGGTCAAATACTTCAAAAGATCAAAGAAGTCAATATGGCTCATTCTACGGAGAAGAAGAAGGTCCATCAAATATTTTTCTCTTATGGACAGTCAGATCAAAATCTTAAATATACATGGATTTTGGATACTGGTTGCTCCAACCACATGAGTGGCAAAGAAAATCTCTTTCCTACATTATATTCAAATTACAAATCCCATGTTAAGTTAGGGGATAATAAATCTTTCCAAGTTGAAGGCATTGGAGCTATGGAAGTTCCAACAAATGAAGGCCTTAAAAAGGTGAATGACATATACTATACTCCACAGCTATAACACAATTTGTTAAGTGTTGTCCAAATGATGGAGAAGCATTACAAATTAGTTTTTGATGAAAGAAAATGTACAATCCTTGATAAAAACAATTGTAACAGAGTCATCACAGAAGTACCTATGACAAAGAATAGGTTATTCCCTCTAAAATTTGGTGAGCCAGAAGGAGCTCAACTTGCAAACATTGCTATTACAAATCCAAGTGTATTGTGGCACTTGAGATATGGTCACCTCAATTCCACTAGCTTGAAAATGTTAACATCACAAGCTATGGTGACAGGACTACCAAAAAATCAAGAACATAAGAAGGTATGTGAAGCATGTGCTTTGGGAAAGCACTCCAGAATGAATTTTCCAAGAGGCCAAACGTGGAGAGCAAGCTATCCTCTTCAGCTAGTACATTCGGACATTTGTGGTCCAATGCAAACAAAAAGCCTTGGAAACAATTCTTATTTTCTAACATTCATAGATGATTATTCTAGAATGTGTTGGATCTATTTTCTAAAACACAAATATGAAGCATTTGATTGCTTCATAGACTTCAAAAATAATGTAGAAAAGCAATGTTACGACTATGTCAAATGTCTTCACACTAATAGAGGAGGAGAGTACTCCTTAAATGAATTTTTAAATTATTGTAAGAAAAATGGGATAAAAAGGCAGTTCACCACTGCCTATACCCCACAGCAGAACGGTGTTGCTGAGAGAAAGAACCTCATCCTTGTTAAAATGGCACGAATGATGCTTTAGACAAAGCATCTAACATACAGCTATTGGGCAGATGCAGTGAGAACTAGTGCATATATTCTAAATAGAAGTCCGAATTCTAGTTTAGATGGTATCACTCCTTATGAAGGATGGTACGGTAAGAAACCAAATGTCAAACATTTTTGAGTATTTGGTTCTTTAGCTTATACACACATTCCTGAGGAGAAGAGAAAGCAGCTTGATCCCAAGAGTCAAGCATGTATTTTTGTAGGGTATTGTGAATCGACCAAAGGGTATAGATTGTACAATCCCAAGACACAAAATAATTTTCTCCAAGGATGTAATTTTTGATGAAGGGGGAGAATGGGGTCATTAAAAATTTGTTGATATAGACTCTAATTCGGAAAGTTCCACATTTGTACACCACAAGAAAAGTAGTGGAAATAGTTCCCCTCCATAAAGTCCACATTAGGAATCTTCATCAAGTACATCAAGTGGTACACCAATTCCAAGAGGGACTCCTTTTTTGGCACCCCCAAACTCTCCGAAATGATTTTAGAGATCTGTAAGCGCTCCAAGTCCGATGGATATTGATCCAGTTTCTCAAAGGAAAGAGACAAAGTCCACAAAGTAGTGGAAAAGGTAGTGGAAATAGTTCCCCTCCATAAAGTCCACATTAGGAATCTTCATCAAGTACATCAAGTGGTACACCAATTCCAAGAGGGACTCCTTTTTTGGCACCCCCAAACTCTCCGAAATGATTTTAGAGATCCAAAGCGCTCCAAGTCCGATGGATATTGATCCGGGTTTCTCAAAGGAAAGAGACAAATAGAGAAAAGCACATACTACAGAGTCATCCATATTCTCAAATGTTGGATAGGAATTTCCAACAAAGATACACTAGGAGTCAAGCTAGTGAGATGGACGACATTTTGTCAAGACTTGAAAATCTTCAAATGTCAGGAGATGATGAGTCTCATGAACCAAGGGGTGATGTAGTCAATTATGCTTTGTTGACTGTTGCATAGCTAGAACCATCTAGCTATGAAAAAGCATGTACTGAAAGTATATGGCAAGATGTCATGGAAGAGGAAATATCCTCAATTAAAAAGAATGATACTTGGGAGCTTGTGAAGCTTCCCAAGGGAAAAAAAAGTTTTGGATTTAAATGGGTCTATAAGACCAAATTCAATGTTGATGGAAGCATTGAAAGGCACAAGGCAAGATTAGTAGCTAAGGGTTTTACTCAAAAATATGGAATAGATTATGAGGAAACCTTTGCTCCAGTTGCTCGACAAGAAACAATCAGAACTGTTCTTTCCTTGGCAGCTCATAAAGGATGGAACATTCAACACATGGATGTGAAAAGTGCATTTTTAAATGTATACCTGATAGAAGAGGTGTATATTCAACAACCTCAAGGTTTCCAAGTACAAGGAAAAGAGAACCTTTTTTATAAATTGAAAAAAACACTTTATGGCCTCAAGCAAGCACCACGAGCGTGGTACTCACGAATTGATAGCTATTTCAGCAAGTATGGTTTCACAAAAAGCAAGAGTGAACCAACTCTATACTACCGAAAGAATGGAGTAGATATCCTCATAGTTTTTTTATATGTGGATGATATAATATTTATGGGTAGTAATAATAAAATGAATATGGAGTTCAAAAACTCCATGATGAATCGGTTTGAGATGAAGGATCTCAGATTAATGAGATACTTCCTAGGAATTGAAGTACATAAATCAAAGAATGGGATCTTCATATGTCAACAGAAATATGCTCATGACATGATCAAGAAATTTGCTATGCGCAGTGCAAATCGGTTGCAAAACCAAGGACATGGAATCTAAGCAAAGATGATGGAGCACCAAAAGTTGACATGACCAATTTGAGAAGCATGGTTGGGATTTTAATGTTTCTCACCAACACTAGGCCAAATATACAGTATGTTGTTTCTCTAGTATCAAGGTTTATGGCATGCCCATCCGAGCTGCATCTTCAAGCAACCAAACAAATTTTACAATATGTAAAAGGTACATTGCATCTTCAAGCAACCATCTAACTCTATGAAGTTAGTTGGTTATAGTTACAATGATTGGGGCAGTAATATAGATGATAGAAAATCTACATCAGGGAACTATTTTAGTCTAGGTTTAGGACTAATAACTTGGAGTTCCAAGAAGCAATCTGTTGTAGCATTATCATCTACAAAAGCTGAGTATATAGCCATTACCCATGCTAGTACTCAAATCCTCTGGTTGAGGAAAATCCTTGAAGATATTGATGAAAAACAAATTGGTCCAACCAAACTAAATTGTGATAATATTAGTGCCATACAGTTGGCATATAATCCAATCCATCACAAAAGGTCATAACATTTTGATATGAAGTATCACTTCATAAGAGATATGGTGGAACAACATATAGTTGAGCTTCAATATTGCAGCACTTTGGATAATCTTGCAGACATCTTCACCAAAGGCATGGCTAAAGCTCAATTTATAAAGCTGAGAAGCAGTATAGTCAGTCCTCTCAACTTTAAGGGGGAGAATGTTGGAAAATTACCATTGGTAAAAGGTTAAAAAGAGTATTTTACCTTGGGTAAGTTTACTTACCTTTTACCTTACCTGGACGGAAGTTTGACGACAACATATTTGGGCGGCAAAAGAGTTTTAATTTAATTTCTTCTCCCTTCCCTTAACTTCTCCTATTCCCCCCTTTTCTCTAGTATGGTTATTTTGTGTTTATTTAAATAAATTGTAACCTAATTTCAAGTTAATGCATATTTTACCTTTGCATCAAATAGCTCACCTCTCACACATTAATGAATTAAATGGGGTATTTAAAAATACCTTCATTAATTAATTAAATGGGGTATTTGAAATACCTTCATTAATGAATTAAATGAGGTATTTAAAAATACCTTCATTAATGATCATTGATTAATAAATTGATTGGGTATTTAAAAATACCTTCATAAATGAATAAACTTGGTATTTAAAATACCATTTTCGTACAAGAATACAAGGAAAAGACAAGCCACATAATTGGAAAAGAGATACAGTTGTCCCACCTCTTTAAAAACTGCACCAAATCTTCTAATCAAGTGAACTACCACCACCCGAGACCAATTAACCAACATCAAAATGAGCACAGTTGATGAGGTCCTATGGAAAGTCCCCTTGCCATACCCTATATCCATGAAGATTCACTCCAATAATTGCCATCACGTCAGCAGCAACATTTCCCTCCCTGAGCGTGTGATAAATTTAAACATCTTCCAACTCCTAATACGACTTTACTCCTTCATCAATAATATTGGATACCTTCCAACTAACATGACACGCTCCAATAAGAATATTAATAATGTTGCGGGAATCGCCCTCAATAACAACTTTCTTAAAATTGAATTTGTTAAGCAAGGTAATCCCGAGGTAAGCCACCCTCACCTCCACCACCTACGAAGAATTCACACCCAAAGAATTAGCATACGCCAACAAAATATTTCCATAATGGTCCTAGATAATGCCACCCGAGCCTGCCTTCCTGTTCTTTCCTTCGCTGCCCCATAAAATTTTAATTTCACCCACCCGACAGGGGGACACACCATTTAATAGAATTTCTTATGTTAGCCACCAATAATGATCGATTTGTATTTCCAAAGACCAAAAATTGTTTCAACCTAATTTCGCACTGCTTTGATACCTCTGGCAAGTCCATAGACACTGCGGTGCTTTCCACCTTCTCCACCATTTTACCAATAATATGATTACTCAATAATATCATAGCCACCATCTTCTCCTTAAATATATTTGCATTTCTTGCTTTCCAAACTTCCCACATCTTGGTGGGGGAACAAGTACCACCAAAAACACCTAATACAAGGGGAATGAAATGGCAGAGACCACTGAAGGATACAATCATAAATTGTTTTCAGGAAGACCCACTCCACGCCCAAACATCTGAGAATAGAAAGAATTATCTCATCAAAAATACAACTATTGAGAAACATATGAGAGGTTGAATCTCAATCAGATTCGCAAAGATAACAGTGATTGACCATATGCCAACCCCTTTTGACAAGATTCTTTACAGTTAAAATTCAATTTTGAGCAGCCAACCAAAAATATATATTTACCTTTGGGTAGAGATACTTAAGCCAGAGTAACTTGAATGGGAAATGCGACCCCTCCATATTTAAGTAATTATAGGCCAATTTGACTGAATATCTTCCTGAACTCTCCAACCGCTAGATCAACTGATATTTAACATTTTCTTGGCGAATAACACAAAGATACAATTCCTCCCCAAGGCTCTCTTAAACCTATCTATCATCACCATCCCTTATACAAACTAGCACCGCAGCCCATGAAATTCTATCCCCTCTGTCTTCAAGGAAATTAGTGACATAGGTCAAACCCATTTCTCTAGAATTAGCAACCAATCCCTAAAAACACACTTCTTCTACCAATGGATGATCCCGAAGCCAAGCATCTTCCCAGAATAGGTCCTTCCTTCCATTCCTGATTACCCACCTGCAATGATTTTTAAGTAGATCCCTAGTCTTAACCAAAATATTCCAAAAATTTGAACCACATGAGAGTAAATCTTCATAAAGAAAGGAGCTAAATCTTTACTTGGATTTTAATATGGATTCCCACAATTTATAGGAGTCAGATGCCAACTTCCACCCAATTTTGGCAATCAAAACTTTATTCATTCTAACTGCACTTTTTAAGTTCAACCCTCCATTGGATTTCTTTCTACAAACCACCTCCCAAGAAACAAGATGAAATATTCCTTTCAACTCCGGCCCTGCCCATAAGAAAGCTTTACAAACACTATCAATTTTTTATGCTATTTTAAGAGGCACATGAAATATTGACATAAAGTAAATAGGGATGCTCTATAAAGTACTTTGCACCAAAACCACCTTACCTGCTTGGCTCAACAATGCTCCCTTCCACACAATAAGTTTTCATTAAATTATCTCAACCAACGAAGACCACAACTCAGATTTTGCTCTCCCCACAAAAAAAGGTAAACCAATATATGAAGAAGGAAAAGAAACAACACAATAGTTCAAAACTTCTGCAATCTCTCTCTGGACCATAGCGGGAGTATTATTAAAAAACAACCCTCTTATCAAGACTTATTTGCTTACCATCTGCCCTTTCATAACAGTCAAGAATAGCTTTAACTTCCCCCGCTACCTCCACCATAGCTACACAAGAAACAGGAGTGTCATTTGTGAACTGTTGATGCGATATAGGGTTGCACGTTATCACAAGCCTCAATCCCAAAAAAATTTGGTGTCTGATAAATGCTCTGCCCAAAGCCTCCGTAATAATAATGAACAGAAATGGAGACAACGGGTCCCCCTGTCTCAACCCCCGACAAGAATGAAAAAATCCTATCGGAGACCCATTGATGAGCACTGAAAACCAAGTTGTTGAAAAACAAGCCTAAATTAGACTAACCCATTCATCACAAAACCTGAACTTTCTCAACACCCTGATTAAAAATGGCCAAGAGACCCCATCGTACGCTTTGCTAATGTCCAAATTTAGGAAAAAACTAGATCTCTCACTTTTATACACTAAATTTAGCAGCTCGTAAATAACGATAGCACCATCCAAAATTTACCTACCTAGAACAAAGGCACTCTAGGCTTCATCAATAATTTCTAGGAGAATAAGCTTAAGTCTATTGGTAATAGTTTTCAAAATAATCTTGTACATTGTATTGCATAGACTTATCGGTCTGTAATCCCCAAAGGTAGTGGCAGTATATTTCTTCAGAATGATGGCAAGGAAGGTCGCATTCACCACATTTGGGATATGCTTACTCCTATGGATTTCTCTCATGGCTTCACAAACATCCCCACCACAGATGTGCCAAAAATTATGAAAAAAGATCAAAGGAAAGCCATCAGGACCTGGTGCCTTAAGAGAGCCCATCCCCTTTACTGCATCAAAAATATTCTCATCTAAGAACGATGTCAAGAGCCACTTGTTCCACTCCTTGCATACCAACCCTGAGATTACAGACAACATTACCTCTTCAGTGGGTAAATCACGATCAGGCTCCGAATACAACAAATTAGTAAAGAAATCAATTGCCTCCTCCCTTACATCATAACTACTTGAAGTTGTACTTCCATCACCTCTGAATATCTCTGTGATCCTATTTCGACCTCTTCTCCTTAGAGTGGAGCTATGGAAAAAGCAAAAATTATGATCCCCTTCCTTGAGGCACAACTTCCTAGACTTCTATTTCTAAAACAACTCCCCTTGAGCCTATATATTATGATATTCTACCAACGCATGATGTTCCTCTCTCAGCATATCATCAGAACAATCCCTGAACTCCATAGAAGCCTCTAATTTACCAATAAAGTCTTTCAATATCTCCTTCTCTCTAAAAATATTCCTAAACGTGGACTTGTTCCAAATTTTGAGATAGCTCCTAATCCTCCTTAGTTTATTAGTTAACTTTAACAGACTGTGCCCCTCGATATTCTCCTACCACCATTCTAAAAACTAATATTCGAAATCAGGGTGGGAACACCACATGACCTCAAATCGAAAGGGACAAGGAAATAATGGTAGATTATCAGGGACGTCCAACCAGATAGGATTATGATCCGAGCCAATCCTAGGAAGATCCGACAAAGAAGCATCCCCGAATAGATTCAACCCATGAGAAGATATGAGGATCCTATCCAGGCGACTCAAAATCAAGTTATCACTTGCATGCTTGTTACACCAAGTATACCTAGCTCCCTTGAGATCCAAATCATGAAGCTCGACATCAAAAAAAAATCAGCAAAGTCCTGAAGACTTATGTCATCCATCGGATTGCCTCCTTTTTCTCAAAGGGATACAAGGGGGAATTAAAATCACCCACTACCATCTAATCCTCATGCTCAAAGGTTTTATGCATCTCCAATAGCACCACCCAAAATTTTCTCCTATCTAGATACGCATTCGAAGAATAAATGTTAGACAAAACCCACCTCCTATTAGTTAATTTACACTAGAATAAAATATTTATGAATCTACTTGACACAAAACTAACATGGTCATCTAGTATAGAAATATTTCAAAATAAAATGAGACCCCTAGAAGAGCCCATTGATTCACTGGCCATAAAGCCAAAACCTTTCCATACAATATTGTGAACAACCTACCATGAAGAGGATTCCAACTTCTATTCCTGAATACAAAGGATATCCGAAGAATTATCCTTTTGAGAAGATGCAAGCATCCTATGCTTAGAGAATTTATTAAGTCCTATAACATTCCAAGACCAGATTTTCATTGGAATTAAAAGAATAATTTTTTACCCACCCCCTTGGGGATGCCAAAAAATCACTCTCCTTCATGATTTTCTCATTGGATTTTTCGCTAAGAAAAAGCAATGTTTCCCCATTGCTAGTCCCCAAAACTTCCAATGACCTCTTTCTTCCAACGACCTCTTTAAAGATTCATTATTGTTCTATAAGCTAATTCATGTTTATATTTATAAATTTATTTGTTAGATTTTGATTGTATTATTCTTCATACTTATTTACTTGGCATATGGTGGTTTTACCATTTTAACTGTAAACAAATTGATTCAATAAAACAAGAATGTTATGTAATGTTTAAATTATCATAATTAATAGAAAGTAATATGAATTCCATCATAATAGAAAGTAATATCCTTCTTATTAGGCAGATTTTTTTATGTGGTGGTTTTTTCAACCTTTGGGCTTTTATTGTCTTTTTTTTCGAGATCCTCTCCTCCTCAAGAAGTTGTACTTTTTAGTTGGTGCCAAAGTTGTGGTAAATGCATTTCTTGTAAGATGTTGGTGGTTGGTTAAACCGCTAGGGGTTGTTGGATGTTAGTTTTTGATTGGAGCAGGTTGTATAGGTTCTGGGATCCTCTCAAAACCCTCACTTGTTTTTCTAAGTTCTTTTCTCCTAATGGAGATGTTGTAAAATGTTGAGGGATGCCTTTCAAAACCCTCCTTTCGTAAGGTGTAAGTTGTGCTCCTCCTTGGAGCTATTTTAAAATGTTGTGTGATGCCTTTCAAAATGCTCTTTAAAATTAATAGTACCAAAAAAATATGAAGTCCATAAACTAAATTTTTTTCATATATTTGAAGTTTTATAAATTCAAAATATTTGATCCAATTGCCTTGAAACTATTATTGTAAATCATTTTCAAATATCTGTAAAAATCACAATTATTAATGAATGAAGGATTGAAACCTCAATTAAATTCAAATAAATTGCAACTCCATCCATTCAACAGATAGTTCTAAGAAGTGCCCAAAAAACATGTGAATGATAATATGATTTTAAAAACCATAGTACAAGTTTTATTTTTTAGATAAATATCTAAAAATATTCTACACAACATCAATATTTTTATTGATTTAGATATCATAAACTAGCAAACATTTGATAAAAAAAAAAAAATTGAAAGGCAAATAAAATTTTAAACAGTAACCTGAAAGTCAATAAAACATTTTAACAGTCATAAAAATTCCTATTGATAGATTTTTTTTTTAAATTCCAGCCCTACTTGTGCAATAGCGCAAATACCTAAAGTCAAAGTTTATTTTTGGGTGAATTAAGCAAAGATCTTTAAGATCTTAGTTCTGGGCAATGCTTCTCGAAGAAATGTTATAGATAAAATAAATAAAAATAAAGAATAAAAGTTTGGGATCGTGCAACCAAAAGCATAATCAAAGCTCAGAAAATAATATGATGTCTTTATTTTTGGAAGCTTAAGGAAGGTAAAAATAGATTTAAAAAATAATAATAATTTTTTTTTTAAATATAAATATAAAAAGCAAGCCTCAGAAATATAAAAATTAAAAATTAAAAAATTAAATTAATAATATTTTGTAGAATATTTGTTGGTGGCTACATTAAATATGGTGGACGTAATGGCAAGCATAAAATTTCAATGCGAGCAAGGCAAGTACAACTGTACAAGGTAGAATATATGAAAAATTAATGATTAACCTAGATTTTGTAGAGTAATGAAGAGTTAATGAGGCATGGTCATTCTAGAATTCCTTAGCATCGTGCAAGTTAAAATTTAATGAATTTTGATTGTTCCAAAATGCTTGAGCATTGTGCAAGTTAAAATTTAATGAAGTCTGGTCATTACAAAATTCCTGAGCATCGTGCAAGTTGAAAATTAATGAAGTTTGACCCTTCCAGAGCTCCCAAGCATCGTGTAGATGAAATATTTACAAGGCATGGCCATAGTATGGTAGGAAATTTAATCTCAAGGGGTAAGCCCTGGAATTAGATGGTAGCACTAGGTAAAGAGGAGAATTTATATACATAGTGGTTCACTTGTTGGTTACAAGGGTTGGAAACCATCTATTAAATGACCTTATTTTTTTAGCTTTCTTATTTTTTTGCTTGTAGTTGGATGGCTTTTCTGAACCAAGTTTCTATTATTTTGAGCTCTATTCTTGTAATCCACCGAAGTTGATAAATATAAATTTATGTCCTCAATGAATATCTTTTTAATATAAAGGATTTCAAATTTTTTTGTATTCAATCTATGCATATTGATGGTGGTTGCACTCAGTCTATTTCATAGTTTTTTGTCATGTTGAAGATTGTAACATCTCAGACCTTGGGCTATGTGAATGATGGTTAGGTTAATATTGGTTTAGATTGGATTTTTTACTTTACAGTATTGGAGTTAGAGTTTAGGGATGTACTAGCTTGTTTTATTTTATTTTCTCCCACCCTTCAACCTCTAAATTTTCTTTGAAGCTTATTTAGATTAGCAGCAGATTAGTTTTCTATTCAAATCATTGAATCTATTTTTCTATAGTGCATTTTAAAATTTCATATAACTTCAAAATAATCATTGTTGTCATATATGCAATATATTTTAGTTGTAATAAATGATGTATATTGGGAAACCATAGTTTGTATAGCTTAAATTTCATTTAATTATGCTCAAATCACATGTGTTGCAATATTAGTGTAGTGGAATTATTTATATGATAGTTAGGTGTTTGTTTTTAAAGTATTGTACCAAGAAATTTACTTGTTTAAACAACCCGCAAAGGCCCATTGAATAAATAGTTATTAAAAACCTCTAAGTCTACCCACAATAGCGAAGACATGGCATACCTAAACCTTGAGAGAAAGATATTTCTATTTAATAGGGAACAAATATCTATTCCAAGTACGTCAGAATGCCCTTGACAATGTGTCATTTGCATGTTTCAACAGGTATCATTCATATCCATAAAAATATAAGATACAATTTCTATCATCATTTTTTATTCTTATTAATAGGCTTAGCCCCATGTCTTGTTAACATTTATGATATTTGGTTCTAGTCCTTTTTTTCTTTCTTATTTGTTTTAAGGTCTACCCCTACATTTTTATTTCCCTCAACACTTTCATCTTCATCAACCTCTTCAATTTTTCTAGGATGATTGTATAAAGACTTTCATTTAATAGGTTCATGCTATCTTAGAGAACTTGAAGTGCAAGGAATATTGTCAAAAACATATTCTTATTTATATTGTCCTCAAAACTCTAAAATGTAAATACTACTCCTTATAGTACTTACATTCTTATTCTCTCCTAAAAATCCTAAATTGCTAATGATATGCTCTACATTCCTTTTATTATTATCCTACTCTTGAAACTCTCAAGTGCAAGGGATAAACTCTATACTGCTTTTATTTTTCAATGAGAGAATTTATACTACTTAAGGAAAATAAAAATAATTTAGTTGAATTACACTTGACATTTAATGCCTCTTTTTTAATATTATCCTTTACATCTTTCATAGCACCTTTAATTCCGTCTAAATTCAAACTTACACATTATACTTACTTGTCCCTTGTATCCATATTTTTTTATTCTAATGGTTATTTGGAGTGAACTTGATGGTCTTTGTCATCTATTGATACATAGGACTTTATTTACCATTGTTTAAAATTAAAAAAATCTTGATCTAATCAAGCTTCCATTATGGTGTGATCTCCTTACTCCATTGTGTAGCTTATTTCATGACAAAGGTTTTTGATCTCTTTCTTAATTATTTTCACTTTGTAATCCCTTACAATGTGTCTAGACTCATAATATTTACGATACTCAAAGATAATATTATTATAAATTCAATTGTTGATTCCATTCTCTTTACTACAATAGTCAAAGGTAATATTTTTATAAATTCAATTGTTGATCCCATTCTATGATTGTTGCCAAATATTTTAAATATTCATAGCAATACATTTAGTCCCTCTTGGATGAACTTCCTACATTATTACCAATATTCTTCAAAAACCTCCTAGTTGATGATATGGTATGGATGTCCAAAAAACTTAACCCACATTGGAAGCCTTATCATATTTTTTGTGCACATAAAAAAATTGCATTCCATGGTCTTAAATATAGGCTATCTCTCTCGTCAAACCATGAGTTGTCAATCATTATTTTATCTTTATTTTTTAACTAGAGAAGATGATGATGAAAATTTAAAATAAAATGCATAGAGTCATTTTAATTCATGTTAGGAACCTTCTACTAAAAATAAAACCATTCATATAAATATTGCAATAAAAATATAATTTCATGAAAGAATAGAATATTGTTAATACAAAATGCAAATCCATAATTATAAAAATCTCACAAAACAACTCAGAATCGCAGGCCTCTTCAAGTAGGCAACCTACTTCAATAAATTCATTAATTTGCAAAAATATACATTTATTAATGGGCCTTTTTATTTTAAATATACACTTCATGCAACCCTAACCTAGTGCTCAAGAGTTGGCTTACATAAAAAGTGCCACTCAAGCTAGAATATTCTACCAAACAATAGTCATATTTTTTATAATGGTTACATGAAATAATCCCACTTATCTAGCCACCTCACTTGCGATATACCATTACAAAATAATATTATAAAGGGGTCCCCACATTGGAAGGGGGCCTTTACATAATCATATAAGAATTACAAAAATATTATTAGGATAGGTTCCTAACATACCCTTCTCCTTCAAAAATATTTATCGTCAAAGTTGTAGATGAGGAAATTGGTGTTGTAGTTGCTAAAGAGACTCCCAAGTGGCATATTCTGGTTGTAGTCCATGCTATTGATTAAGAACCTCAATAATAACATGGTTTCAAAGAGTGCATTACTGTAGTCCAATAATTACTTTGGCTTGAGCAAGATAGAACCCTTTTCATCTGGTTCTCATAAAATGGATTAAACCTATATCTAATTTCCCACAACCTTCTTGAGAGAGGATACATGAAATATAGAATGGGGCTTTGATTTATATGGGAACACCAATTTATAGGAAATTACACCAGTCCATTGTAATATCTCGTAGGGTCCATAGTATTGGTAGTTATATTTTAGCACCTAAAAAGCTAGAGTGAGGATTTTTATATCATTACAAGTGGAGAAAAATAATATCTCCTATTTCAAAGTTGTGATCAAGATGATGTTGACAAACTTGTTGGCACATATGGTTTTTGGCTAATTCTAGATTCAACTTCAATTAACAAAGTATTGTGGTATGTTGATTGAGTGTAGTGTCAACATCATGGACCTTGGAGCTTCTTGGAGTATAAGAGGAGGTTGTTGATGGAGGCCAACATAAATTGATTTAAAAGAGTTAATTACAATGTGATATAAAGTATTATACCACCATCCAACCAAGGGAAGCCACTTTATCTATTGTATAGGATGATCAAAGATAAAGCAACAAGATCTCCAAGTATTTTTTATAATATCTATTTGACCATCCAATTATGAATGATAAGCTAAAATCATTTTGAGCTAAGTTCCCTACAACTTAAACAATTATTTCCAAAATTGACAGGTGGAGGTAGGGTCTCAAATGGACACGATGGATGTGGGTATACCATGAAAGAAAAAATAGAATCTAGAAATATTTGGGCTACTACTAAGGCTGTGTAAATATGAGAGGGAAAAAAAATGAGTATAGTTCATGAGACAATACACTACCACCAAAATAATGTATTTTCCTCTTGACTTAGGTAATCCTTCAATAATGTCAATGGAAATATGTGTCCATACTTATTCTAGAATGGGTAAGGATTGAAGAGTTCCAATGGAATGCACCATTTCTCCTTTCATTCACTGGCATATGTCACACTCTACCACAAAATTTGAATATTCTTCTTCACTGCCTTCTAGAAGAAAGTACACTTAATCCTTTTATAAGTTTTGAGGAACATAGAATGGTCCATAGTTGGTGAAGCATGTATTTCCTTCAATATGAAAATTTGTAGTTGATAAGTTTGGGGAATAACAAAGAATTGAAGATATCTCAAATATTTTTCATCCCAATTGTATCCCAAGCATGAGATAGACTTTGTTTAAAGTGTGGTAATCAAATCTTGTAATCTAGAATCCTTGAGCACATCCTCCTTAAGAGAATTATTCCACTGTGATATAGGTAAATAGATGGCATATAACATACTTTGATCCTAAAATTGGTGACATAGGGCATCAATTACAATGTTCTCCTTTTCTTTTTTATATGTAATCTCATAATCATAGACCATTAATTTAGAGACCCAATTTTTCTATTCGAGGGTGATGACCTGTTTCACTAGAAAGTATTTGAGACTTTGGTGATATATTTTTATGGAAACGTGATGCCTAATGAGATAGGGTCACCAATTATTAACCACATTTAGAATGGTGAGATTTTTCTTTGCATAAGCTGATTTACCCAAGTTTTGATCAAAAAATGCTTTAATAGTAAAGGCTAATGGTCTTCTCTCTTGCATCAACATGACTCCTATGTCATTGGCTAAAGCATCACTTTCAATTATAAAATATTTTGAGAAATCAGGCATGGTTAATATTTAAGTGGTTTTCATACCATGCTTTAGGTCAAAGAAAGCCTTCTCAATTGGGCTTGTCTCATTAAAATAATTATTTTTTAACATGGTCATTCAAGGAGTAGATATTTTGCTATAGTTTTGGATAAATTTATGGTAATACCCTATATGTCCCAAAAATCCATGAAGTCCCTTAAGAGTGTGAGGTTTTGACCACTATTGAATGGATTGAATCTTCTTAGGGTCAACATTAACTTCGTATTTGGTGATAATGTATCTCAAATACTCTACTTTGGTCAACCCAAAAAAACACTTAGAACAATTAGCATAAAGTTGATATTGTGATAAAAGTTACAGAATTTGTTCCTAATGGATGAGGTACACCTCCCAATACTTTCTATAAACGAAAATATCATCAAAGAAAACTAAAATGAATTTATAAAATAATGGGTGAAATATATTGCCTGTGAGGCTCTAAAATGTGGAAGGTGCATTCGTTAAGCCAAATAGCATAATCAAGAATTCATAATGGCCCTCTTGAGCATAAAATATTATTTTAGGAATATCATCCTCCTTGATCTGTATTTGATGGTAACTCAAATGAAGATCAAACTTCGAGAAAAACATAGCACCATGCAAGTCATCCAACAATTCATCTACCACCAAGATAGGAAATTTATCCGTAATGGTGATCTTATTGAGCTCATAAAAATCTATACACAACTGCTAGGATCCATCTTTATTTTGAACCAATAGGAATGGAGAAGAATAAGGATTGTTACAAGGTCGAATGACTCCTGCTCATAATAATTCTTATACTATTTTATAAATTTTTGACTTAAGTGCATAGGGGTACCAGTAATATCTGATTTTAAACGACACACTTTTGAGTACCATTGGAATCACATGATCATTGGAATGTTGGGGTGGTAATTCTTATAGTTTTGTAGAAACTACATGATGTTTAGTCATAATGAGTTACAAATATTTTTGGAGTTTAGCCTCTACTAAATTCGGTAGTTGAATTGAAAATATTTGAGTGACTACCCCATGGGATATTTTTTAACAACTTATCCATATGGTTTGAACTAATAATCTAGGGAGATCCTACTTGTGAACCATAGAGAGTATATGACCTACCATTATATGAAAACTGCATCCACAACTTTGCAAAGTTTCAGGCTATGGTTCCCAAAGTATCTAACCATTGAGATCCTAGCACAACATTGCATCCTCCTAGTTCAAGATCAAACATATCCATTTTGAGTTAATAATCCCCTATCTTCAACATAACATTATGGTATTTGCCTTTACAAGGAAATGTTTCACCATTTGCCACCATAACCTCGAAGGAGTTGCAAGCATATATGTAATAATTGGCTTTCTTGGTGACTCAAGGATCAATAAAATTATGCATATTACCTAAATTAATGAGAATTATAATATTTTGTCCTTTGAAAAAACCTACTACTTTCATCATCTAAGGGGTAGTAATTCTTGCAAGAGCATGGACAATTTTTTTTGGCATGGTTCTTCTTGTGTTTCACCCTCATCTTGAAGTGGTTCCTCTGATGTTTCTACTTCATCATCAATTTGTTCACTACGTACTAAATCCTCAACATCCAATAAAAATGGCTTCTTTTGGATGCATTTATGCGCTATAAAATATTTTTCATCACAATTGTAACATAAGCCTTATGTGTGTCAGGAATCCATCTCATCTCTAATAAAGTACTTGCAGGGGGTAGATTTATTGCCAATATTGGGTGTGAACTTGGAAGAAAATATGGGTTTGGCCTATGGAAATTTAGGTGGTCTTTTTTGAGCTAAAAATTTTTCTTTGACCAATCATGCCAATACTATGGCCTACATTATAGATTGTGGTTTGAATATCTTAACCTCAACCTTCATATCATATTTCAAGCCAGTTATAAAGAAACTTTGAAAAAAGCCTTCGTTCAACCCCTTGGTCTTGTTAGCTAGTTTCTCAAATTGGTTCTAATAGTCTCAAACTATAAATTTTTGGTATAGTTTTCTTAATGCTCCTATAAAGTCCTCATACTCACTAAGGCCAAAACAAGTGAGTGATTGTGACTCAAAATCATCCCAAGAAGTGTTAAGAGTTGTGTTTTGTAACCATTGATACCAGTGTAAGGCTTCAAATTTGAATTTAAAAGATGCCATAGTGACCCACAAATATTTAGGGATATTGTGAATTTTGAAGAAATGATCTACTCGATATAACCACCCATTAGTGTCATTTCCATTAAACTTAGGAAATACTAATTTAGGCATCTTAAATGGAGTATCTATGTCAAAAATATAATGATATTCTTCCTTCTCCTTATGAATCTCTTTCTCTGGTTGGTCATTGTTACGATGCTCAAACAACTTGGGGTTATCCCTAAGTTTCTCCTCAACATATAAATAATTTTCTTCCATATTAGCTTTGAATATCATGTGTTCATCTCTCAAAAGTGTTACTTCTTCCCTCATCACGTTAAATTCATTAAGTAGGAAATTAACGGTTGTATGTATTTGCTCCAAAAAAGTGTTTTATTTTATCTCCTTTTGATGCCCTCTAGTTTTTCTAGCCATTTTGGTATATGATTTGAACCACTTTGACTAACTTACTAAAAAAATAAGTATTGTTCTAGGCGTTACTATTTTTAGTAATGATCCAAAAAAAGTGTTTGGGTGCTATATATCAAAATAATTAGCTAAAAAGACTATCGTAATGGACTAGGTCCCAAAATGACATTTTTTGACACCCCAAAAAAGTGCATAGAAGTTATATACCAAACTGATGGACTTGATAAGATTATTGCAATGGGCTATACACCACAACATTATTTTTGGACACCCCAAACATTTTTACAAGGGAACTGTTGTCTTCAAGTGTTGTTAGTTTTGCTCCTAGGGGTTTCGTTCACTTCGAAAATTGAGTTCTTATCAAAAAATTCATATGAGACTCTACATTGTCTATTACTAACACTATTCTCTCACTAAAATTGTAAATTATTATTTTGATGATTGTCTGGTCTGACTCTGTCACTGACAACTCCCTCTCTGGTATAAATTTTAAAAGTCACAAGCAACTATGACTAACACTAGCAACTAACACTTTGTCACAATTGTTACTGTTTCTAACTAAATTTATACCTTCCTATTATTTCAACTGGTAAAATTTTTCTTGATTTTTATTTCCTATACAACTTATTTTGTTTATTTTATGAAGTAATTTTGAGATAGGAAAATCTCCTTCATATACTCAATTTTTGTGGTAAGATTTTTTATTGCAAGTTTAACATTCAAGAGAACAAGATTTTTTTGTAATTTTAATATTTTGTAGAATAGGATACTCTAATCTAGGGTGCATGTACTACCCATATACCCATTTTTATACCACAATAATAAATGATAGTTCTCAGACTAATATTTCAAGACATTACTCAAGGAGGATTCCACATATACTCTTGAGCACACTACCTGCCTCTCTAACAATATTGGAGGGTGATATTTTTGGATGTTGTGTCTGATGTGCTCTGAAAATACATGGCCAAAAATATTCCTAGGGCTAAAGGTTTCTCCACATCCTAGCAGGTCTTCTGATATACCCAAACATAGGTGGGAGCTCAATTTTTTAGATAGGTGGTTTGAGGCTTGGGTATTGGAACTTGATTACCCCTCACTTCACTATATGCTTTACAATTAATCTAGATTAGCCATTAATGAAAGGTCCTTCATTATATTTTAAAAAAATTGGCACAGGGTTTCTAACCTAATAAACTAATGCAAAAAAGTGCTATATTTTTTTAGTAAGGAAACAAGAAAAATTTTGAAAATATGATAAATTAATAGTTAACAATAGAAATGAAAGGGCAAGAACTATCATAGGCATACTAAAAATTGGCCCTAGAAAGCACTCTATTACCACTTGTTAAGAACCTTATAATAAAAATAAACTCATTCACATAAATATTGCAATAAAAATAGAATTTTATGAAATAACAAAATATTACAATACAAATTGTAAATGCATAATTATAACAATATCATAAAACAACTCAAAGTCACAGGTCTCTTCAACGAGGCAACCTCCTTCAATAATTTCATTAATTTTCAAAAAGATACATTCATTCATGGGTCTTTGTCTTTTAAAGATACACTTCATGCAATTCCTAATCCAATTCTCAAGAGTTGGCTTACATGCAAAGTGCCACTCGATCTAGAATCTTCTACCAAATAATAGTTACATTCTTGATAACGGTTACATTAAATAGCCCCACTTGTCTAGGGACCTCACTTTCCACCTACCATTACAAAATATTACTAAATAACATTATAAAGGGATCCCCATGTTGGAAGGGAGTCATTACATAATCATATGAGAATTACAAAAATAATTTTAGGATGGAGTCCTAATAATTCAATCCCCACTTTAATTTGATTCAATTATGAATTTATGAGAAACTTGGTTAGTATCCATAAAACTGAGATATTAAGCCTTTACTTTTAAGAATTATTATATCATGTTTGATAATATCAACCTTGTTAAACACTTTTGGTGTAACATATATTGTATATATGGGTATTATCATAGATTTAATATCTCTTGTATGAGGTATATATACTTTGTTAGGACCCCATCCTAATATTAATTTTTTAATTTTTATATGATTATGTAATGACCTATTTCCAATATGGGGACCCCTTTAGAATATTATTTTGTAATACTTTATAATTGTATGTGGTAATTAAAATACCTAAACAAGTGGGGTCATTTCATATGACCATTTTCAAGAATGTAATTGATGTTTGGTAGAAGATTCTAGCTCGAGTGGCATTTTGCATGTAAGCCTACTCTTGAGCATTAGGTTAGGGTTGTATGATGTGTATCTTTAAATGCATGGATCAATTAATGAATGTATATTTTTACACATTAATGAAAGTAATGAAGGAGGTTGCCCACTCAAAGTGACCTGCGATTTTGTATTGTTGTGAGATTATTTTAATTCTACATTTACTTTTTGTATTGCAATATACTATTATTTCATGAATCTCTATTTTAATTGTAGTATTTGTGTGAATGAGTTTATTTTTACTAGTAGGTTCCTAACAAATGGTATTACAATACTTTCTAGGGCCAAGTTCCACTATGACTATGATAGTTCTTGCCCTTCCATTATGACTGTTAGGCATAAATTTTCCATATTTTCTATTTTCTTAGTGTCCTTTATCTAAAATAAATATATAAATAAAAACCAACAAAAACATAGTCATTTTTTTTCTATAATAGTTTATTAGGATAGAAACCATGTGCTAAGGGTTTTTAAATATCATAGAGTAGCTAGTTTTATTGGCTAGGTTAGACTACCCTTAAAATATCTAGTAAAGTGAGGGGAGGCTCCAATACCCAGGCCTCAAACAACACCCATCTATGAAATTAAGCTCACATGTCTCTTTCGGTATATCTAGAGACCACCTAGGATTAGGAGAAACCTTTAGCCCTATGAATTTTTTTGGCCTTGTATTATCCATAGTACATTGAACACAAAATCCAAAAATATCACCATCCCATACTATTAAAGAGGTAGATAGTGTGCTCAAGGGTAAGCATGGAATCTCTTTGAGTAGTGGCCTAGAATATTGGTTTTAGCATTATCATTCATCACTATGGTATAACAAAGGGCCTATGGGTATTACATACACCTTGGCTTAGCATACCCTGGTTCTATTAAAAGTTTAACCTACAAAAACTTTCTTGTTATGTTGAATTTTTAACCTACAACCAAAAATCATCCCACAAAAATTGAGCATATGGAGGAGACTTCCCTATCATAAAAATATTGCTTGAAACAGATGAAAGAATTAGTAAACATAACATAAATAGTCCAAATAATCTACTAATGTCAGTAATAGTCGAGTATCAATTCAATATAAGAATAGTAATAGTTAGGTCAAAGTTGTCAATTATTAGTAATTATTATCTATGATAGTCAAAATTCATAGTAGATAGAGAATTGTTAGTGAGAGTCAGAATATATAGTAATAAGTAAAGGGAACCACAATGTTGGTGGTCAAACAGTGTCAGTAATAGGTAGTGCAATGATAGTGTCAATAATCAACAATGCAGGGTTAGTGACATAAATGTTGGCAACAAAAAAAACCTATATTTTGAACCAAACCTCTAGGAGGAAAATTTACAACACCAACAACCTTGACAAAAAACAATGTAAAAAAATGTTTGGGTGTCCAAAACTAGTGTTGTGGTATATATATCATTGTGATTGTCTTGTCAAGTTGATCATTTTGATATATCACATCCAAGCACCTTTTTTTGTTCCTTACTAAAAATAGTAACTCTTGAAATCATACTTCTATTTTTAGTAAGTTAGTAGTAGTAGTCCACATCACACCAAAATGGTTGGTGGCACTCATGGACACAAAAAGACCTAGAACAAGCTAAATATTTGGAGCAAATAAGTTCCACACTTAATACTCTTGTTAATGCAATTCAAAACATGCAAGATGACATACAACATTTGAGAAGTGACTATTTCAGCTCCAAAGCCAACTTTGAAGAACACTTAAGGATGCATGTTTTTGATAGATTGAAAAGAGAAGTTTTAAAAAGGATCCCAAACCTTTTACAAATGAACAAACAAAACTATAAGAGTTTAGACCGAAAGGATATCATATCACCAGAGATGACCTCAATGAACCAAAAGGAGATCATCTCATTGGATACTAACTTGAAAAATAACAAAACCAAGGGGAGAGCAGGGGATGATCATCCCAATGAAATGGAGCATAGAAAATGAGTTCAAGGAGCACTTATCTAACACAAACATCACTACTAATTAATATTGATTTTCTCTTGAGGGTGATCTTGATCAGACATATTAGCACTAAGCTCATCCTCCAAATCCTGGGTGTCTTGATCTTTCATGGTGTTGAACGTCTTGCCAACCCTAAGGAGCATAGCCAAGGCAAATATTAGGAGTTCCTCCATGGAAGCCTAGAAATCAAATAAATACTTTCTTTAGGCCTTCTTAGTACTCAAAGAACATAGAAAATCAGGATCATCTTTGGTCTTGACTTTATTGAGCTTAGCAAGAGTCTTTTTGGAGTGGTTTCATCTTGGTCGACAATAATAATTTTACACTTATCCTCGGAGGCCTTGAATATGTATGAGTGGTGGTATAAATCTGAATTGGCTAAGGAATAAGTTCCAGTAGGGGTACCGATTTTACCTTTCACTATACCTATAGGTACATTATCATAATTATCATCGTTGAGAGTCAAATCAAAAGGATTGTTTGTCGGGTTGCCAACGATGGCCAAAGTCACCTTATCAACCTCCTTTTGAAATGCATGGTGATAGAGAAAGATACGAAGACCCTAGTATTTTGGGTAGGTACATAAGTCATACCTGATGTTTGAGATCAAGAGCTCTAGTGATTTGAAGAGATACTCAAGAATTTTGATCTCTTTGACAACATGCATGTGGTTTAGGAATGTCATATGAAATCTCCTAAGTGACGAGTTGGTCTCATCAATCATGAAGTACTCCATAATTAGGACTATCACCATATTCCACAACTTTAGTAGGGCCCTTATGACAATACCACCACTACCCTAAGCCAAAATTTTCCATTTTTCCTTGAAGTGGAAGAGTTTTGTAGCTAAGGAATATTTATTCGTATGAACCACATCATTGTCATTGGGTCATTTGGTCATCTTCACCAACAAGCAAGCACTAGCGTTAAATGTGAACCCTCGAAGTGTCACCCAAACTTTATCATAGGAAGATATTAATTCTTTGTATAATACAGGATCATGAGCATTAAATTTATGAGTGAAGGGCATAAAATGGTGAATCCTCAAAACTTTCTCCACAAAGGCATCAACTTGAAGAGACTCAGGTTTTATCAGTGCCATCCTCTAGATATCGATGGCCCACCTCTAGTGCAACATGACCCACTTCTAATATGGATACCCCAAGATCTAGACAAGCCTCATTGTTTTGACCCACCAAGGAATCACTTTCTTTAGTAAACTACTCTTAAGGATGCATTACTTAAGTATGTCCTAAATATATTTGAGCATCATGACACTAAACACCTTGGTCATGAAAAAGAATTCCATAGGGACAAGGAAGGCTCTCACACTCTTTTTGACAAGGATGCTCCCTTTAAGAAGCCTAAATTAGACTTTTCTAAGTTAAACTAAATGGATGCATATGGGTAGTTTTCATGCAAATCATTTTTTCAAGCTTCACAATATCCCTAAATATTTGTGGATAATTATGGCATCTTTCAACTTTGATTCTGAATATTTATAGTGGTATTAGTGATTCGAACACATAATTCTTGACCCTTCTTGTGAATTATTTGAGTCTTAATTAATAACTCATTTTGGTCCTAATGAGTATGAGGACTTCATAGGAGCATTAACCAAACTAAGAAAAATATCTAAAATTCATGACTACTAGACCCAATTTGAGAAATTGGCTAATGGGACCAATGGATTGAATGAGGATTTTTTTTAGTTGTTTCATCAGTGCATTGAAGGATGATGTCAATACTGAGGTCAAGATATTCAAACTGCAAACTATGATGCAAGCCATAAGCTTGGCACAGTTGGCCAAAGAAAAATCTTCATCTCAAAGGAAGATACCTAAATTTCCATAGTCCAAACCCTCATTTCCTTCCAAGATCTACATCCAATATTGAACATAAATATACCCCCTATAAGCACTTGAATACTAAAGAGATGGATGTTTGATGCACCTAAGGTTTATGTTATAACTATGATGAAAAATATACATAAGTACATAAGTGCATATAAAATAAGCTATTCTTGATTGATGTAGAGGAGTTAGCAAGTAGTGAAAAACTTGAGTATGAAGCAAAAATATTAGAGAAACCACCTTAAGATGAGGGTGACACATAAGAAGAGCCACAACCTAAAATTTCTATTCATGTCCTTGCAAGGATTACTACCCAATAGACAATGAAAGTAGTAGGTTTTTTCAAATTCCAACATCTTACAATCCTCATTGATTCAAGAAGCATAAACAATTTTTTTGATATCTAAGTCACCAAGCAAGCCAACTGTTATATATATACATGCAACTCCTTTGAGGTTATGGTGGAAAATAGTGGAACCTTGTCTTGTAAAGGTAAGTATTGCAATATTAAGTTGAAGCTAGGGGATTATGAGCTCAAAATGGATATGTTTTCTCTTCAACTAGGGGGATGTGATATTGTGCTTGGATCTTAATGGTTAGATACTTTGAAAACCATCACTTGGAACTTTATAGAGATGTGGATGTAGTTTTCATATAATGGTAGGTTCTACACTCATGGCTTATAAGTAGGATCTCCTTAGATTATCAGTTCCAACCATATGAAGAATTTTTTTTTAAAATCTTCTCATGGGGTAATCAATCAAATATTTACCATAAAACCACCCACTTCAACCAAGGATGAAACTCGAAAATATTTCCAACTCGTTCTAACCAAGCATGATGCAATATTTATGAAATCAATACAATTACCACCTCGTTTCTCCCATCATCATGCTATTCCATTGGCATCTGGTAGTGTGTTAGCTAACATCAGACCTTACCACTAAACCCATTCACTTAAATAAAAAATTAGTAAATTAGTATAATAATTGTTAAAATCTAGAGTCATTTGGCTTAGTAACATTCCTTATTCTTCTTCTCCAATCTTATTGGTTCACAAGAATTATGGGATTTTATAGTTGTGTATAGATTTTTGTGAGCTCAATAAGCTCACTATTAAGGATAAATTTTCAATTCCCACGGTAGATGAATTATTGTATGATCTGCATGTTGTTATGTTTTTCTCCAAGTTATATCTTCAGTTGGATTACCATCATATATGGCTCAAGGAAGATATTACCAAAATAGTATTTTGCACTCATGAAGGACATTATGAATTTTTGGTGATGTCGTTTGGCTTGACAAATGCACCTTCCATATTTCTAGAGAATCAACAAGGATGGAGTTAAATTTATCCAAAGTACAGGTCCAAGTGTCCTTTTAAGTTGTCTAAATTAGAGTGTTTGGGACACATTATCACCAAGGATGGAGTTAAAGTTAACCCTAAGAAGATTCAAGCAGTTCAATATTGGAAAAAGTTTAACACTCTTAAGGATCTTCATGGAATTTTGGGGCTCACAGGCTATTACCACAAATTTATTCATAATTATGGTAAAATAATTTCTCCCTTAATAGCCATCTTAAAAATAATTCTTTTACTTGGATAAGCCTAGTTAATTAGGCTTTACTTGATCTAAAGCATGCTATGACAACAAATATAGTATTAGAAATGTCTTATTTCTCTAAATTATTTGTAATTAAAAGTGATGTTTTCAGGAATGGGATTGGATCCATGTTCATGTAGGAAGAATACCCCTTGGTCTTTACTAGTAAAGAGCTTTCAATCCAAAATCTAGGTAAATCAAATTATGTAAAAGATATGCTTTCCATTTTGCGTGTGGTTATTCATTGGCAACCCTATCTCATTGGGTATAATTTTTCTATTAAAAAAAATCACCAAAGTCTCAAGTACTTCATGGAATAATGGGTTGCTATCCTAGAACAATAAAAGTGGGTCTATAAACTCATAGGCTATGATTATGATATCATCTATAAAAAATACAAGGAGAACATTATGGTGGATGCACTCTCTCATCAATTTGAGGTTCAAAGAATGTTATGTGTCATCTCTTCACTCATACCTTAGTGAATATATTCTCTTTGAAAGGACATGCTTAAGGACTCAATATTGCAAGCTTTGATTACCACACTTCAAACAACGCTTACCTCATATTTGGGATACACTTGGGATGTACAAGATTTATGATATCTCTAATGCCTTGTTATTTCTCACACTTCTCAACTCTAGAAACTCATCTTGAAGGAGATGCATGCTTCATCCACTACATGGCATTCGAGGTTCCTCAAGACCTTTAAAGGGAATGAAGAAGGACATTAAATTTTTTTTGGTAGTGTATGACATATGTCAGTGGACAAAAGAAGAAATGGTGCATTCTCTAGGTACTCTTCAATCCTTACCTATTCTCGAACAAATTTGGATCGATGGACTTTATTGAAGGATTACCTAAGTTTGGAGGAAGATCAATTATTTTTGTGGTAATGGATAATCTCATGAAGTATGCTAATTTTTATTCCCTCTCCCATCCTTACATGGACTCAATAGTCATCCAAATTATCCTCGATCATATTTTCTACCTTCATGGTATACCCACATCTACTGTGTTTGATCGATACCCTACCTTCTCTAGTAATTTCTAGCAAAAATTGTTTAAGTTGTAGGGAATTCAACTCAAAATGAGTTCAACTTATCATCTACAAATGGATGGTCAAACAGATATTATAAACAGTATTTGGAGACCTACCTTTTTTTCTTTATCTTGAATAATACTACATAATGGGTGAAGTGGCTTCACTTTGATGAGTGGTGGTATAACACTTTCTATCACACTGCGACCAAGGTCACCCCTTTGAAGCAATTTATGGATGACCTCCATCAACTCTCTCCTACATTCTAGGTAACTCCAAGGTACATGTAGTTGACACTACACTCAACCAACATGTCAATGCCCTTTGTCAACTAAATATGAATTTGGAAGTGGCCCAGAACCGAATGCGCCAACAAGTTGATCAACACTATTCTAAGCATAACTTTGAAGTTGGTGATATGGCCTTCCTCCACTTGCAACCATATAAATAGTTATTACTCCAGCTTTGTAGGTGCCAAGAACTCGTTATCAAATACTATGATTCCTACCATGTCTTAGAGTGGATTGGGACAATGACCTATAAATTGGCCCTACCATCTACATCAAATATCTACCTTGTCTTTCATGTATCCTATCTTAAGAAGATTATGGGCAATCAGGTACAAGTTTAATCTGCTTTACCTAAACTAGATGAAGAGCATTTTCTTTTGCTAAAACCAGAATAATTTTTGGACTGTAGGATGTGCACTCTTTGCAACTAGGTAATCATTTAGGTTCTTGTTCCATGGCATGGTCTACAACCAGCTATGTGGGAGTCTCTGATAGCTACATCACCAATTTTCTCATTTACAACTTTGAGGATAAAACTTTTGAATGGGAAAGGCATATTAGGACCCCATCCTAACATTATATCTATAATTATCATATGATTATGACCCACTTCAAATGTGGGGACCCCATTATAATGTTATTTTGCAATACTTTGTAATGGTATGTGGCAAGAAAGACACCTAGACAGGTAAAGTCATTTGATGTAACCATTATTGACAATGTAACTAATATTTGGTAGAATATTATAGCTCGAGTGAAGTTTCACATGTAAGCCAAATCTTGAGCATTAGGTTTGGGATGCATGAAGTGTATTTTTAAAAGACATGGATCCATGAATGAATGTATATTTTTGCAAATGAATGAAAATATTGAAAAAGGTTACTCCCTTGAAGAGGCCTGCAATTTATGTTGTTATGAGATTATTTTAATTCCGCATTTACTTATTGTACTGCAATATACTACTATTTCATGAATCTATGTTTTAACTGTAGTATTTTTGTAAATAAATTTACTTTTACTAATAGGTTCCTAACAAACTTCTAGCTAAAGAATCTTTCCTAATTAAGACTTTCATAAATGACTTTTCTTTTATGTTACATAACTTTTCACAATTTTTTAAAGATATAAAAATAATTAAATTCTTAATCAAAATCACTTTCTACTCATTTTTATTTGATTTAATATTAATAGAAAAGTAAATATTAAATTTATATTTAATCTAATTCTATTTATAATTATTATTATTTTAATAAACATGTGATTTTTTTAAAGCCACTAACCCATTTTATAAACATATAAACCAAATTAAACCTTATAAAAAGTATTTTTTTTAAATATTATGTGCTCTACATAAAATGGGAGGAACTTCCTATTTTTATAAAACAAATTGGTTACATAGGAGAGTTGGTTACAACCACCATTTTTAGTAACTGGCAAGCTTAGGATTCAAACCACAGGGACTTCCAAAAATTTATTCATCTCGTTGTTGTTGATCCAACTACTCCCAATAACCTATTTATCTCGTTGTTGTTGACCTAAATGCTCCCAACAACCTATTTGTTTAATTTTTGTTGACCCAATGTGATATGGACACCACTGGGTTTGTACTATTGCCATTGGTCTAGCGTGCACTCAAAGGATTCAACACGGATTACTACCTTTGCTACAATTGGTAATTTATTTATCAAATTTATTCAACATGGATTACTACCTTTGCTACAACTAATAGTATAGTTATCAATTTTTTTTAGATAAAAATAGAAACTAAAAGCGAACAAGTTTTTGCAAATAAACCCTAAATTTAGCAATAGAAAAATAAGGTGGAAAACAAGCAGTGAAAAATGCATACTATGAAATATTTTGCATGTGTTTTCAACCCTATATTCTGTAGAAAAAAAACTGGAGAAAACAAGTCGGAGAAACGTGGCAAGGGAAAATACATGCAATTTTTTTTTGCTTTTTCTCTTAGATATATTTGATTTTTGGAAGCATTTACAACATCTAAAAATCTAAGAATCGAAATTTGAATGACTATGAAATGTAGCTTTTGGAACTGCATTAGACTTTCCTTTATACTGTAATTTAGTAGGATTAATAGATTTATTGTTTTTATATTAATTTTATTTTATATATATAATAAATAGAAAGTAAAACTAAGATATTTTTACATTTAGTTTTAATGTTTTTATAGTAATTTTTCATTTAGTTATGTTTATATATACTAACACATTTAAATAAAGTTCTATATAAAAAAATTTAAAAAGTAGGATTGCATTCTTAATATATTTAAATAAAATTTTATATTTAAATTTTGAAAATAAAATTAAATAATATTTTATTGAAAAAACTATTTTAAATGACATCATTAAAATTTAATGCAGAAGTTAGAAGCTTGGAATATATGACAAGAGATTATTAATGTTTTTTGAAAGTCTTAGTTATTAATTTATTTATATGACATTAAAAAAGATATATGCAGAATTTTATTCAAATTTTTAAACATGTAGAATTTCTTTCGAATTTGAACTAACTTGATAACTAAGGTTAGTAGCTTTATTCCAAAGGTTTGAACCTATTGGTGAGAAACTTATGAAGCATGGTTTTCATGGCACTTTTAGATGTGAAATGTGTGAAGAGAATGTAGAAAATATCAACCATCTTTTTATTGAGTGTACTTTAGCCTCTGAGCTATGGAGGAGAATGGCCATTTTACTTGGCTTACCGTGGTCCAATTTTTTTACTTTTGATCAGCTTTGGAGGGATTGGCCTAATCAAGAGGGTGTTGATCATTTTATTAGGTAGTTAGTTTGGATGGGTTCTACCATTCTTATATGGAATATTCGGAATGAAAGGAACAACCGAATTTTTAATCAAGATAGGAAGAATATTCACTATATTTGGCAAAAGACCATTGCCAACTTAGTTGAATCAGTCCATCAACTCCTTAATCACCCCCAAAACTCTCACCAAATATGGGATCAAGTGATGCAAATATTGAATATTAAACCTTCTAAGGGCAACCAACTTAAAGGGAATGTGAGTACTAGTAAGATGGATAGGACTAGAAATTGGCAACCTCCTCCTAAGAATTTTGGAAAATTCAATACTGATGGAGCCTCTAGAGGGAACCCTAGAAAATTTAGTGTGGGAGGAATTGGTAGACTCTCAAATGGCTCCCTAGTTTTTACTTTTGCTGAGAATTTGGGTATTCTTTCCAATAACCTTTTTGAGGGGTATGGTATCCTCATAGGCCTTCAGGAGGCTACTAAGGTTGGATGGGAAAAGGTGTTAGTTGATTCTAACTCTCAACTTATGATTAATCTCTTGAAGACTCCTTCTAAGAATCATAAGGTGGATTGGAGAATGAAAAGAATTATTGAGAAGATTCAATTAATCCAGATGGAATTTTTGAAAGTCGATTACAATCATGTGGTCAAAGATCAAAACAAGAGTGTTGATGCTTTAGCTAATTGGGCTTTGGACAAAAGTGATCTTACTTGTTATGGCCACCCTCCTATATGGTGGGCTTCTCAAATTAGGGAAGCTCTTCTTTCTATCATTTCTTTGGATGGCTCCAGTTTCGAAGGTACCTAGTTTCTTGTTTTTTTTTTTGCTTCTCTTTGGTTCATTCAGTTTTTTTTAGTTCCCTAGCTCATTCTATTCTTTATTTTGTTTCCTCTGTTGATTCTTGCCTTAATAGTCTTCTGGTCTAGATAGGTCACTGTTTTGTTCATTTTTTTTCTTTTTTTCTTCTTTGTTTTTTTTGTTTAGTTTTTTAAGGTGGGTCGGTTATTTTGTTTTGTTTTGTTTTTGTGTTCTTTGTGTTGTTTTTTTTTCTTGTGTTTTTGTTGTTTTGTTTTTTTTTTTTTTTTTGATGTTTTTTGTTATTGTTCTTGTGTTTTTTTCGTTCTTGTTATTGGGTTTCTCTTTGTTTGTGTTATTTCATGTTTTTATGTATGAGTGTTTTCTATGTTTTTTGTTTTTGTCTATTGTCTGTTGTTGGTTGTTTTTTATTTTTATTTTTATTTTATTTATTTTATTTTTTAGGTTTTGGTTGTGTTTATTTTTCATGTTTTTTTGGGTTTTGTCTTTGTAGTGTTCTGTTGTTTTTGTCTTGTTTGTGTTTTGTTATGTGGTTCTTGTGTTTTTCTATGTGGTTTGTGTTGTGGTTTATTTTATCTTATTGTGCGTGCTTGGTTGTGCTTTTGTTTTTTACACACTCAAGGAACGTGTTTTTTATTTTATTTTATTATTTTTGTTGTTATTTACTTATTTTTAAATTGGTTTTGTGTGTTTGTTTGCTCCTTGAATATGTCAAAGGTGGTAGGCCAGATCCGAGTCCTGAGTGTTTTTTGCAGAATGGATACCCTGCATCCTTGGGTCTTACTCGAAAGTGGCATCCCTTTTGAGATGTTTTCCACAAAAAAAAAAAAGGTTTGAACCTAAATTTTTTCTTAGCAAGTACTTGACCAATTAAAATTTGTCAATCCACTAACCCTTGTAAACAATATCTCTATAAATTATAACAAGATTTTTTTTAACCCTTATAGAAAAGTGTAATCCTCTAAGGATAATTATAAATAAAATAAAAAATTAAAATTAAAATTACCTGACTACCCAGCTTTACATGCAGTCAATTTAAAACGTGAATAGAGTGATAACTTTTCGAAAGCGAAGAAAGGCAAATTTTTGGCTTTCAAATTAGTGACAAAAAAAGTGTGGTTCTGTCACTTCGTGCAGCATTGAGATTTTATTAAACAAAATCTTACAAAAGGAAATAATCATTAACATATCAGCTCGTTGGTAGATTCAATTGCTCCATAGTTTAGGAAAAAGGTGCCACTTCAACGATCTAATTTAAAAAATTTAATATAATAATTAAATATAAAATAATTTAATATTTAAATTAAAAATATTATATTTAAATTTTTTAAAATAAAATATTACTAAAATTTATTTAATACTATAATATATGTAACATAAGTGTGACCAGATTATTTTAAATTTCTAGCCATATTTGGTCGTTGCAATTTAACTATTTTATTTCAAATCAAAGGTGTTAGGGAAAATTTGATATTATTTCCTCACGTTGGTCCTTCCTTTAAATATAAACTTTGTGAGAATTCTAGATTTAGAACATAGCAGTTTACTTTGACTTTTAGTAATAAAAGTTTAAAATAAACAAAACAAAAAAAACTTTGGCAAAATCAAAAATGCCTTCAAAATCAAATTAATTTTAATAAATAATATTTTTTTTTTCATTGGTTGAAAGGGTGTTGAAAGGTCCCTGAACCTTGTACAAGACAATCGTAGGCCTCCGAAGATGGATGCAAAGGGGAAGAATGACAGTAGCATAACGAAACAGCCTGAAAACAGCAAGGGCCACCTAAGGTAAAGGCGCCCAGAGGAACCAACTAGAAGAACTAACTAAAGGGAAACATGACCAGAGGCTGATCAAAAAAGGAGAAGCAAAACTTTAAACAGAGAAATTCACCATTTTGAAATATTGTTGCTGCTCCACAACGAACCTCAAAATTGGGGACCCACCTTTTTGCATGTTTTCCAAGAAGACCGAAGAGGTCCAAAAGCTAAAGATCAAAGAAAAAGCAAAACACCACAAGGAGGAAAGTTTCGCGATATCACGACATGTATTTTCATGATCCAAATCAAAGGGAGGAAGCAAGGAGGAAGAAGTGTCATGAAATCGTGACATGTTGCATCATCGCGCCCAAAGGAGGAAAAGGTGTCGCGATATCGTGACATGTTGCATCGTCACGACCAAAGGAGAAAAAGTGTCGGGATATCATGACATGTTGCAACGTCGCGGCTAAAAGAGAAAGAGTGTTGCAAAATCATGACATGTTGCATCATCGCGGCCAAAGGAGAAAAAGTGTCACGATATCGTGACATGTTGCATCGTCGAGGACAAAAGATAAAAAGTGTCACGATATCACGACATGTTGCATCATCATTGCCAAAAGAGAAAAAGTGTCGCGATATCATGACATGTTGCATCGTCACAGCCAAAAGAGAAAACGTGTCGCAATATCGCGACATGTTGCATCGTCACGGAAAAAAGAGAAAAAGTGTCGTGATATCACGACATGTTGTATCATCATGGCTAAAGGAGGAAAAAGTGTCACGATATCGTGACATGTTGCATCATCGCGGCCAAAGAAGGAAAAAGTGTCGCAATATCACGACATGTTGCATTGTTGTGGCCAAAAGAGAAAAAGTGTCGTGATATTGCGACATGTTGCATCGTCATGGCCAAAAGAGAAAAAGTGTTATGATATCGCGATATGCTGCATCATCGCTGCCAAAAGAAAAAAGTGTCACGAAATCGTGACATGTTGTATCATCGCGGCCGAAGGAAAAAAAGTGTCGCGATATCGTGACATGTTGCATGGTCGCGGCCAAGAGAGAAAAAATGTCACGATATCGTGACATGTTGCATCATCGCGGCTAAAAGAGAAAAAGTGTCGCAATATCGCGACATGTTGCATCGTCGTTGCCAAAGGAGAAAAGGTGTCACGAAATTGTGACATGTTGCATTGTCATGATCAAAGGAGGAAAAAGTGTCGCAATATCGTGATATGTTGCATCATCGCGGCCAAAGGAAGAAAAAGTTTTGCGATATCGCGACATGTTGCATTTTCGTGGCCAAAAGAGAAAAGTGTCGCAAAATCGCGACATGTTGCATTTTTGCGGCCAAAAGAGAAGAAAGAAAAATTGTCGCGATATCGCGACATGTTGCATCGTCGCGGCCAAAGTAGGAAAAAGTGTCGCGATATCGTGGCATGTTGCATTTTCGTGGCCAAAAGAGAGAAAAGTGTCACGAAATCTTGACATGTTGCATTTTTGCGGCCAAAAGAGAAAAGTGTCGCGATATCGTGACATGTTGCATTTTCATGATTCAAAAGGGGCAGGCAAGCAGAGAAACAAGAAGTGTTGTGATTTCATGACATGTCCGATTTTTGGGCACAGGAGTTGATGTTGACTCTAATTTTGAACAAACCCTCTCTAAGAATGTCATGGAAAGACTCGTGGTCGGTAGGCAACGTGCAGACCAACTGATCGGGTTCCAAATGTCCTCAATCTGGAGATTATTGAAATGCTTGTGGATACATTTGTGGATGGGATTTGCCAACGTGGTGTAGGTGATTAGAGCATCAATAGACCATACCAATCCCCCTGGCACCATCTCACATTGTGCAAACATTGAAACTTGTAGGATCATTCCTTAGGCCAATGGGGAAGGAGTCTCCACACTTGAATGTCATATTCGCTGACACCCCTATTAGCTAGCCAGTCTGTAGCTTTATTTCCTTCTCGATACTGATGCTTAATGACTAATTCGGGGTAATTGCCAACTAGAGCCTTGCATTCTTGGAAAATCAAAGCTAGGGACCAGGGAGGCTTAGCTGTACCTTTGAGGTAGTTGATACAGTGCAACGAGTCTCCTTCGATGATAAGTTTATTGATGGTCAACCCTTCCATGAGGATCAAACTTTGGAACAGAGCTCAAGCCTCTACCATATTGTTGGATTGAATTCCCATGTTCTGGGCAAAGGCTAAAATTATTTCTTCCCTGTGGTTTCTGAGAATTCCTCCTCCGCCAACCGCTCCTGGGTTGCCTTTAGCTACACCATCAAAATTGAGCTTGTGCCACCTAGTATGTGGTAAGACCCACTTGATGACGGACCTGTCAACAGAATTACGAAGCATAATAGAGATGTTAGACAGATTGAAAAGTTTGGCTAGATCCAATTCTAAGCCAGAAGGGGGGGGTTTGGAGAAGAAACAAGAGAGGCATTCTCTGCAGATAGGGCCAAGATTTTGACAATGATAATCTTCTTATCAGTGGCTTGATTTTTGAAAATTCTAACAATAATAAATATTTTTAATACTTAAAAATAATCATAATAAAATACACTATATAGTATAAACTGTAGTTGTCTCCCTTTTTCAATATTCAACACTAAAACCTCTTGTTGCATGCTTAATGGTTCACCATTATGCTAGGTTGTATTCGTTTGATTTGATACAAAGGCGGGTCTAACCAATTATACATTGTATAGTTGTGTGATTTATTTTACAATATTTTTTAATGACCAATCATTTTATACCATAAAATTGAGAACGGACTCTTCCCTAGATGCCATAGTAAATGTGATTAGTCTTCATGTAGATTATTTTGTAGGTGCATAGCTATGTAAATAATCACATAATTGAATATAATAAAGTTGCAATATAACGAATCTAATAAACATAATAATAATAAAAATAATTTAGAAATATTTAGAAAATAATTATTTGGAAAATGTTCACTGAAAATATTAAATATGTTATAAAGGATTCAATCGGTTCCTGATCTTGAATTAGATGAACTTGATGTTTTAATATTGCATGAAGAATAAAAAAAAAATCCAAAAAGGATTCATCTATTTTTGCTTTTTTCTTAAATGATTCAATCAATTCCTTTTGTTTTATGCTCTCTTATTTGTGATATTTAAGGGTAAGCAATATCATATATAATATGCTACTAGTATCGAAAGAAATTAGAAGATTTTATTTTCCATTATCATTTGTTTCAATAATTCTAATATGTAGATAATATTCAAAAGTTTCATAATATTTCTTCTATAGCTTCACTATAGATCAATTTTGTAGCTAGATTTATGCTTCCTATAGATTTTGTAAGCAATTTTTTTATTCTAATTTTGATGATATTTTTTTTTAAATAAAGGGGTAAAAATTTATTGATAAAAATTTTGGATTACAAAGTACAACTGAGATTCCAACCAAAACTAAAATAAACAGCCAAACAGGCTAAAACCACTAGACTAGAATGACACCCAAAAAATACAACAAGAATAAACCACATTAAGTCTATAATCCTTGTGGATCAACTCCCACAGGCGTTGAGAGTCCCCAGACAGGAGACTCTTCCAATTATCGATACTCCAAGGATTCGACAGCTCAAAATCCCTTTGTTTAGGTAATCATCAACCACATTCCATTCCCTTGGAATGAGCACAAATGATATAGATTCAAAATCTTCACTCATTCTAAGAATTTGAACTGCTACAGAGGCCAAATGCCAATTAACTTTATCCACCCTATTACTATTTAAAATATTAACCACAATTTGAGAGTCAAACTCGCAGATAATCGTATGCTAGCCAAGAGAAAACCCCCTTCGCAAGGCCTCAAGAATCGCAAGATATTCCATAAAATTGTTGGAGTGAACACCTTTATAAATGGAAAAGAAAAAAAGGACACTACCAGTAGAATCTCTCCCAACACCGCCAATGCCAACATGTCCAAGATTACCCCTGGATGATCCATCAGTATTAATTTTTAAAACTCCTCTAGGGGGTGGCCTCCACCTACCATCTCTCCTAACCTTCTTGCTAAGCTAAGGAACCCTATTAGGGCTAGAAGAGTTCACACCATCCCCAAAGAGACCAAGGGCTTGTTGTACCTTCTCCTCCCTATAATCCAAAAGAGGGTCCACATCACATTTGCTATGGATGGTTTCCTAAACCATATATAGGATCCTTTTCCAAATCTATTGAACAACCAAATAACTACCCTGAAATATGTGTCGGTTTTGTTCTAGCCAAATTTGCTAGATGATGCAAGAAGGGCCCAAATTCTAAGCCACCCTAAGGAAGGGGGCCTTGGTCGGAGGTCTGCCCAGACTACTCCAAAACTCCACCAAGGACAGCACATGAAAACATGGATAGTTCCAGGTGCTCCACCAACGGTGCCAAATGTCTCTGGAAAAGGAGCATTGGAAAAATAAATGAGAAGAGTCATCCTCATTCTTACTACAAAGGACATAAAAAGAGGGACCCTGAAATCCCCTCTTCCTCACATTATCCCAAGTGGGGCATTTATTACGAGCTACCAACCAGAGAAAGAAGTTAGATTTTGGCCAGGCAAATTGTTCCACACCTTTTTCCACTAAGTGATAGGAAGACTCCCATACTTTTGCTTATAAATAACCTAATAACCATAGGATACCTAGTAGGTTCCCTTAGGATCAGGGTTCTAAGCTAGAATATCTTTACCCCTCAATGAATAACAAGACCTCCTCATAATAATAAGAGCAAGCACCTCTCTGTCCTTGGCCAGTCCCCCTAGGGCTATTCTTGTGGATCTTTCCACTTGTACATCTCCATATTTCCAAAAGACTAGATTTTTTTAAAGTCCTCCATATGAGACCAACCTGCTTCCAAGAAAAAAATACTTAGGGAACATAACCTAGGATATTGATTCAAGATAGGAGGGTGGCCATCCCAAGAATCCTCCTAAAAAAGAGCATTTGATCCCTGGTTGTAAATCCAGAACAAACCTGCTTGATTAAATTAGCTCCTCTTTTCAGAGTGTCCCAGATAATCGAACCTTTCCCAACCAAGTTGACTCTAGGGATATCAGCCTCATAAATACCTCTCAAGTATTTACAAGATAATATTTTAGTCCAAATATGATCTTGAGAGGTACACCATCTCCAATAAATTTTTGCAGCCAAATCCTGCCCAAAAAGAGATGTCTATCATAACCCAAGGCCTCCTTCTTGTACCGACCTACATATAGAATCCCACCTAACAAAACTCCATTTAGATTGATCAAGTTTTCCAGACCATAAAAACTGTCTTGACAAAGCATCCATGTCCTTGATGAAGTGATAGGGAGCTATTTGTACAAAACATCTATAAATGGGTAAAGCTTGAACAACATATTTTAAAAGCAACACTCTACCTGCAGTGGATAGCCATATGAAATTCTAGTGATTCATCTTCCTTCTAAACTTATCAAGTATAAACTGCCAAGAAGATCTAGGTAGAGGATGAGATGAAATTGGAAAACCAAGATAAATGAAGGGGAGAGTCCCAACCTGGAATCTTAGAATACGAGCAATCCTGGCTTGAATAAGGGGAGGGGTATTAAAGAAGAAAATAGAAGACTTGTCTTCATTAATCAACTGTCCAAAAGCACCAAGATATATGTCAAGAGACTATCTAATATTGTCAACTTACCTAATAGTGGCAACTCTCAACAAATTAGTATCGTCAACAAATTGAAGATGGGAAAGAGGTGGCAAACTACTATCCCACTTCCACCCCTAAATGAGACCCTGCATGACTTGGTACTTGAGCAATCTTCCCAACCCTTCCACCATAATAATAAAAAAATAATGAGATAAAGGATCTCCTTGCATCAATCCCCTTGAGGCCTCAAACAGCTCTGATGGCTAATTATTAACAAGAACATAGAATAAGGAAGAAGAAACACAACTCGTCACCTATCTAATCCATTCCTCCTCAAATCCAAAAGCAGCAAGAACTTTATGAAGAAAGGACCATCTGACTCGATCATAGGCTTTGGCCATGTCCAACTTAATGAACATAGTTTTCTCCTTAGAAGTTTCCATCGAGTGAATAGATTCTGTAGCAATAACAACCCCATCCAAGATTTGTTGTCCAGTAACAAACCCTCCTTGCTCCTCAGAGATGATTTTTCTCAACTATATCTTCAGCCTCTTAGTAGTAATTTTTGTGATGATCTTATACACAACATTGCAGAGAGCAATAGGCTTGAACATATCCAAGGAATTTGCTCCCTCTTTTTTGGGTATAAGCACCACAAAGGTAGCATTTAGGGACCTTAGCATCTATTTTTTCTTTTAGGACTCATGGACAACCTCCAAAAGATCAAATTTTATTAAATCCCAAAACTCTTAATAAAACTCAATCAAGAATCCATCTGGGCCTAGGGATTTTCCTTTTTTTCATTTTGAATACAATATTTTCTAACTCCTCAAGGGAAATTGGACCCATAAATTTCTCATTCATCTCTCTAGAAACAATCGTTGGAATACAGTTTAGAATAAGTTTTTCATTCTCATCATCTGATATGGAGTCCTCCTTGAAGAGAGAGGAAAAATACCTCTTAGTCTCTTTTGAAATATCTGTGAAAGAAGAGAACAGGGAACCCTGAGAATTCACAAGAGAGGTAATCAAGTTACCATTACGGTGAGCCTTAACTGAGTTATAAAATAAGGTTGTGTTCCTATCCCCTTACTGAAGCCAATCTACTCAAGCTTTTTATTTCTAAAAAAATTCTTCCCTCAGTTCCCATTTAGCAAGGTCTTTCGTAGCCTCAGATTCCTCAATAAGAAGCTCCTTCATGAATCTTTGATCTCTAATCTTCCTTGAAGCTTCTTCCATCCACCTAAGAGCTGCCATATTAGAAAAGGAAAGGTACCCAAAATTTAGTCTATTCCATCTCTTCAATTTATGTTTTACAAATTGTAGTCGCTTCATAAAGGAATGCATAGCGGTACCATGAGGAGGTTTTTCAATGGTCCACCAGCCTTGCATGAAATCATGAAGCTTAGGATCACGAAGCCACATAAGTTCAAACTTAAATGAGGGATTATTTTTTAGCCCTAACTCCAAAGTAGAGAGTTTGATAGGCCAATTATCAAATCCCCTACCCTTCAGAATCACAGAACTAGCACTTCTCTTATTACCCATCCAATAATTAGATATCAAAAATCTATCTAGTCTCTCTGATATGGAAGCTTCCCCACACCTATTGTGCCAAGTAAAGATCCCATTATCTGGATTGATGTCAACCAAGTTTAGGGCCTGGATATGATCACTAAAGATAGAATAAAAAATCTTGAGACGATCCACCCCAACACATTTCTCCTCCAGACAAGTGATAGAGTTGAAGTCTCTAGCCAAAATCCATGGGTACAGGGGAACCAAAATTCTCACAAAGAAAATGTGCTCCTACAAATTCACTTTACCATTGTAATAAATAGGAGCATACACATTTTTAAGTAGGATGGTTTTGCTAGATTCATTATCATGCCTGAACATCGAAATAGACCATCTACTAGAAATCCAAGTAAGAGGGGATATCTTAACCGAATCCCATAAACAAGCGATGCCACCAGTATATCCACATGCACCAATACACTAGCATTACCCCATTCTCCACAACTTGGGAGTAATATTGAACATACTATCAATAGCCAATTTAGTCTCCTAAATAAACACCACATCCGAAGAATGCACATGAACCAAATCACGAACAACTTTTTGTCTAGGGATGTTGTTCAACCCCCTTACATTCCACAAATGGGAGAGAAATTTAGATGCCCAAAAATTTACCAATAAGGGCATGTTTGGTTAGATACTCCACATATTTTGCCATCAAGTCTGGTTGAACCACTAGAACTAGTCTGGCTTCACATCATTCCAAACATCCATTATTCTTTAACAAGCGGTTCCCAACATGCACTAGAAAATCCTATTCCTTCCAATCATTTTTAGATGAAAAAACATCACGAGCATGCACTCTTTGTGTTGGACCTGATGCCATAATGACATTCCTCCAATTTTTTAGACCTCCTCTAGAATTTTCTACCATCCCCGTAGAGTAGTTTTTCTTCATCAAACCCTAGCAGAGTAGTTTTTCCTCATCAAACCCTAGCAAAGCTCCAAAGTCTATCTCTATCTCTCAACCGTGATTTCCTGACCAAAATTAACCTTGTTCTGATGATATATGCTCTTTCTTTTCTAATTATATTTTTGTCATGATCCTACCTTGGCAAGCTTATCCTTGTGACGAATTTGGATGTGGATGTGCTATTTTGAGGATGGAGGAGTTATTTTTATGACTTTCTTGAGCAAGAACATTGAGTTATGAGTGAAGCTTGATTGCTAACAATTTATTTTCATAGTTAAGTGCTTAACTATTATAGCCACTTTATAGATATTATATTGGTTTGAAGGAAATTCAAAGAAAATAAATAAACAAGTAAATAAGCACATGGAGATAAATACTAACTTGTGTTGTTCTTATTAAAAAAAATGATTAATAATAAAGGGTATTATTGGTAACATGGGTTTCTATTTAAGATTATTGGTTTTGTATTACTTTGTTAAAGAGTCATCCATACATATATATATGTGTGTGTGTGTGTGTGTGTGTGTGTGTGTGTGTGTGTGTGCTTTAAATTCTAAGGTGTTATATTGATTAGAAGTGAACTATAGTCTTTGTTGGATTTTTTTATGAGCTGAGTTGTTGAGAAATCATAATCACAACAAATGTAAAACAAAGTATTATTTATGTTTCTATCATGACTTAGTTTTCTTGTGTGGCAAATTACTCGCTTATAAATGCACTTTAGATAGCAGGGGATGTGTGAGCAATATCATTCGCTATCACCTATTGCTTCATGTTCGCACTGGGGAAGTGGAGTTATGGGGGAATCAAAACATAAAACTCGAGGAAATATTGGAGGAAAGGAAGAAAGAAAGAAATAGATTGAGGTCAGGTTGATGATAAGTGTAAAAGAAAGAGGAATAGATAGGTGAAAAAGGTTGCAGGTTATTTCATGTAAAATTTGGTCACTATGTTTCAGGTTTGTGTTATTGAGGTCTTTTGCATAACCAAACAACTTAAATTTTTTAAACTTCATTGTTGAGCTTTATTCTGGAAATGAACCTAGGGTATGATGTGTTAGATAAAAGGTATGAATTTGTTGATTGTTTCACCTGTAAAAGATCATATTTGAGTACATTTTTGGTTCCACCATAGGCATGGTAAAATATTGTTGTTCTTTTAGACTTTAGATTTGAAATTCCATTCGAGGACATCTCCTCATAGTTACATTACTTTATAAAAAGCTTAGCTAGGATGTCCTTGTTAATAGATAAGCTTGTAGATAATTTCTACATAAAGAAAAAATATTACAGTGATAGTCTCTGTGAGATGGTTAACCTTACATTTGATTTTCTATTAACTTGAGTGTACTTCCTATGTGAAAGATAGTAGCTCTACTAGATAGGAGACTATTTTCTAACTTGTTACTATAAAAGGTAATACTGATAGAAAGGAAACGATATAGTTTTAAAAAAGTTTAGTTAAACAAAAGCAATTCCCAAGTGATACGTGGACATAAATGGTTCTTAAAATGTTACTTTGTTGACATTATGTTGTGCATTAACCAAGAAAAAATGTTTTCTAAATTGAGAGTTGTGTTGCTGGAAAAAGTTGTAGAATAGAGATTATCTAGTTTTAATTAGCTGGGTTAGCTTGGATGTTCATTTTTTGTGAGAACGCTTTCATATCTTTGTGCCTTTTTATTAAAAATAGATTTAGCATTTCCTTTCACACTCTTAGATATCATGTACGCAGATGTATTTCTTTGGTGTTGGTTGTGTAAATGAAATTATAAGATGGTTATCATGTTTTTTAAAAAGTGTAATAATATGGAAGAATCTTGAAGTGGTTCAATATATATTAAGTAAAATTATTATGTTTCTAGAGTATTCTGTTAGAGTTAGAGTATATTACATCATTTGGGTCATGTAAATGTACCACCTTTGGTACATAGTTATAGTAGAAGATTACTTTAGGGGGAAGTTGGCTAGTTACTTCAAGAAATGTAATAAATGCACAAGTGGCAATATGCAAGTTGTAATGTGCAAGGTGTCCCCTTGTACAACTAGGTAGAGTGTTGGCCAATGAATCTATCTTTCTATATACAGGACCTCATAGAGACATATCACATATCAAGTGCATTATAGTAGAGATTAGTAGATAGTAGTAGAACTCTTGTATGGAGTACAATATAGCTCTTTAGCTTGTATTTATGGAGTGACCATTACCTCCATATTGCATTGTATTTTCATCATTTATATTTATAGTATATTTCAGTCATATTATAAAATTACTTTCTTTCATATTTTTTGCATCTTATTAGGACTTGTGCAAGAACTATCTCACTACATATATCCTTAAAATATAACAATGGTATCAAAGCCATGGTGAATTGATATAGTAGTAGGAAGATTCACAAGTGAGGACTAAAATAAATATGAGTTATAGAAATTCTAATATTACATCTGGCTAGAGTCTTTCCACAAAGTTGTAATAAAACTCATGAATACTAGGACTAGTTTATCCATATAGGATCAACTAGTGAATATTACTAATCTCACGAGATATGGATATTTTCATGCTAACCATTATCTAAAGTTCTTTTTTGCAGTAAAATAGACATTACATAAGAGACTCCAAGAGTATTATCTTGGTGGAGTTAGAGATTGGAGATATCCATTTCTAGATTGAAAATTTTCACATTACGAAAAAATGCCATAGAAGCCTTGATCCAAAAAAAGTTCATAGAAGCCTTGATCCAGAAGAAATGCCATATAAACCTTGATCTAAAAAAAATGCCATAGAAGCCTTAATCCAGAAAAAATCCATAGAATCCTTGGTTTAGAATTATAAATTCCTCCATTCCAGTTTCTAACAACTTGTTGCAGGAAAAGGATATTCAAGAAAAAGGTTGGAAAACTTCCTACAAGAGAGTTAGGAAGAATATCTTCTTAGAATAATCCCAACACTTGAAGCAACAAGGAGAACACTAAATATTTCAAATCCCTTGAAAAAAATGATTCCATTACAAGAGCTACAAATCCTGTAAATTGCATATGTGAAGAGAAGGTAACAATAGTCTTATAGCAAACTCAAGGAATAAAAGACTCCAGAAGATGAGTCAAGAAGGAGATAGGATATTGGTGATCTCCATTGAAGATCAATATCTATAGAGTGTAGAAGCAGAGAAGGTCGTAGAAGCCTTAATTATAAAGAATACTTCAGAGAAGAATTCCTGATTTAAAAGAATAATTCTTGATTCAGAAGAAAGAGTCCAAAGAAGAGTTTCTAATTCAGAAGAAGAATTTTTTATTCAAAATAATAACTTTTGATTTAGAAGAATACTCCAAATAAGAGTTACTAGATAATAATCCAAAGAATAGTCCATGAAATAGGATATTGGTGATCTCATTTGCTGATTAAAAACTTATTTTAGAATAATATGAAGAGATCCAAAGTAGATCTCATTGGAAAAACTTCCAATCCTGGAAGAGATAGAAAAGGACTAAAAGAGCCTTATTCTTGACCATATGCACTTCAAGATACAAGACCTTGGATAGATACCAAGGAGGAAAGATAAGAATGCTTTGAGATCCTTATTGTAAATCTCATGGAAGCATAATCAGAAGATTTCATAGGATAATTTGTTGAAGAAATCCACTATCAAGGAGAAAGCTCCTAATAGTGAAGGAGTTTGGACAATTGTCATCATTCGATAACAAGCCCAAGAGAAGAATAATTTGGCAAGGAGTGCCAAATCCCAGAAGACCTCAAGACATTCATGATCTTGATAAGAATAAGATTCTATTTGAATATAGAATTAGACAATAATATTGAAGGAGGATTCAGATAGAAGAATCCTACCAAATCTAAGAGATTTAGAGATTACTTCTCATAGAAAGAAGGTACAGTTTAGAGAAAATATTTCTTTGAATCTACAATAGAAAATAGAATATCACTAGAAGGATCGTGTCACCAAATCCTAGGCTCAAGATAGAAAGTTCATGACTACAATTTGGTTAAGCAAGAATTTGTTTAGGATAGTCAACAAGAAGCTATGAATTCATCCACTACAAGGTAGCAACTTGTAGAATCAAATACCAAGATCTACATCTACTTTAGAATCCATTAAAGGTAAGCAACTAGGATGCAATTAGTTGAACTTCAAATTAGGGTTCATTATCAAATTATATTAAGCACCATGTTTTGAATAAAATTTGCAAGAAGAAGAACCCATATTATAGTCTTCAAGAAAGTGCAAAAAGGAGAATCAATTTAGGATATATTTGCACATTTAATAGGATTTAGATATTTTTAAAGAAATAAAATTATCATCTACCTATTATATATTTAGAAAGCAAGAAGACTACATCCTACAATATTGATTGTAGTGAACAATTGTTGAATACTCATTAACGGTTCATTACAAATTACTCTTGAAAAGTTGAAAAATATTATTAAGTGCATTTAAAAATTATTTTTAGAGTTTGGAGCAATAAGGAGAGATTATTATTACCATTAAAGTACATTATTAATCCATTAGCACTACTCTAGTTAATTTTTAACTAGTTACTCTCAAAAGTATTAGTTTGTGTTTGTTGATTGTTAAAGATCAAGGACACAAAAACCAGTAGATTATCAATGTGTTCAGAGACACTATTTGGTGCACAAAACTTTCAATATTTTGTATCTCAAATAATCCAGCAAAAGAAGCTCCAAATTAGGACTTGGTGAGTCTTAGATTCAAAGTGCACTAAAGACTATTTACAGAGAAAAAATAGTGCATAAATTAATTCTATAAAAATATTCTATCTATGTGGTTATTAGCTTGGGTTTATTACTAAAGTAATCAAGCAAAGGAGAGAGTTGTCTAGAAAAATAGACAATGAAAAATTAGCCCTTGCCTATAAAAATACCACCCTTAAAACCAATAGAATAGAGTTCAAAAGGAGGTGTAAAAATAAGGTATTATATTTACAAGTTTGTTTACATTATCTTGCACCATATCAATCTATCCTATGAAGGAATAAGTTTAGAATTTAAGTGCCACAAAGGCACATTCTTCACAAATAAAATAAGTTGAAAGTGGCCTTGTAAAGAGCATTCTCCAAGGTAAAAGAGTCTCTCAAAAGGCTCATATCTTTTATGATTTGGACAACCAAACCTATAAGTAAACAAAGCACAATACAAATAAAGGAGAAGCATTATATTCAAGGGTGATATTATCTACAAAAGGGATTTCATAACAGGTTAAAAAAAAAAAGGAAGGGAAAATAATTACACTAGATGTACGTCCAAGGAGCATCATTGGAGTATTTCAAACTCCACCATAATAGTGCTTTAAACCTTCAAGATCATTTCTCAAATTCTAGCTCCAATTATTCAAAGGTGTTTCTCTCCACTCCAGATGGAACAAACTCATACTAAGTTCCATCAAACAAAGGTAGAGATGGTTGTTTTGCATTGTTTATAATGGTATTGCAAAGATATGTTGAAGAGACATTACGTAGAAAACTCATGCAAAAAGGGAAGGTAACACTTGTCACCTATAATAAAATCCTAACATTTCCCACATGAGCACCCATCCATTACAAGTTTTACCAGGAATATGTTACAGGGAATAAGGTTGGTGTGTTAGAATGAAGAAGATACATGTCATAAAAATGAATGAGAGCTCATCCAAGACTATAATGTTCAACCATTACCTGACAAAAATTTATAAATGGCAATAAGTATCTTCTTATCCCTCAAATGCTCAAAGATAACCATCGTGGCACTTGTCACACATTTCAAGATTCCTTTTCTATTAAAATTTTCTAAATACCAAGGAGGTCAACATTCATATTTGAATTTATAACAATATTCATAGCCAAATTCATAATAGAATTCATAGCCACATTCATAGAACATTTGTAGCAGCTTGAGTTGTAGCATGGAAGAAAGGTGAAGAGCATTAAAGACTTTGGTCAAGGGAGGTCAAAGACTCCAAAATTGAGGCACCACCATCCAAGCATTGAATCCAAGGAAGAATCAAAGCATTTCATTGGCTATAGCACCCAAATAAAGGACAAAAAGCTGCTTGTCATTTACGACCAAATTCAACGCTGAATATTTTGGGTTTGCAAAATTAAAAAGGTAATAATTTACCTTATTCTAATTTTCTTTCATTAATAGGAGTTATAAGGGCATAATATAAGGGAAATAAACCATATTTAAAAGCAAAATTAAAGGAAATTTATACCGTAATATTTGCAAATTAAACTTAGGAGAAATAAGTATTTCTACCTAGAAAAATAAAATTCCATTTTTGCAAATATTATTGTTTTCTAATATTCCAAATTAGGAAGATGTAAGGAATACTACACCAAAGTAGGATATTGTAATTTAGAAACATTAAATATCAAATATCAAAATCTATAAAAAGAGGTTCATTAAGAATTATCAAGAGTTGTAAATTAATTGGTATTCTTGTCTCAAAACTACATTAAAGGGGTAAAATAAATCTAGCCATTAGAGCCTCATAAAATTAGAAAGTGCTTAGTTCAATAGGAGAAATAAAGAGTAACAAAAGTTGATTTTGTTATTTTACAAAACTTTACAAAATCAACCTAAAATTAAACTACTATTCACAAAAAGCACTTTGTCACTCATACAACATATTCAAAATCACTAGGGAGACATAAGGTATTATACAAAACTTGATTATAATAGCATTCATTCAAATTTTATCAAGTACTCAATCCATTTGGGAATCATAAGATTTCTTAAAATTCTACAAGGATTTTATTAAATCAAATCTCTTCACTAGGGATATATAAGAAATCCTACAAAACCTAAGCTCTAAAAAGGTTCTATCAAATCAAATACATATACTCTAAACTAGGGAGTCATCAGGTATACTACTACAAATATTTTACAATGGAATTGTAAGAAGTACTATCTCAAGGTATTATCGAGTCACTTTATATTCTAATCCGGGAAGTTATAAAGATGTCCACCTCAAGTAATACAGTATACAATAATATGAACAACACTATAAGAAAGAAGAGAGTAAGTGGCATAAAAAATGAAATCAAGAATACACTTATTAAGTCTGAAGGAAACTTAGATCCTATCTCAAAAAGGATACATAGTGAAGCTTTAAAATATAGGTTTGAAACAATGGAGCATTACCTACATACTCAACTCACTGAATTGATAATGGAAAGAATGAAATTAAAATTCCTTTAGAATATGGAAACATATTGTACATGGCACTATATACATTCAAATGTTATAAGGATGAAAGTGTGGAATATGAGGGATTGATAGAATTACTTAAACTAAAGATATAATTGGATGAATCATCTCTAGCAAAGATATTTTAATCCTCTTGCAGTATTAGTACTTCAAGTTCTACTAACTCAAAATTGTATCATGATACTCTAAGTGTATGTTTAGAAACCTATACTTGTTCCACATCCTTGTCTTTGGCAAATAATACTCTTGTAATAAACAGGTGATAGCACATCCACCTATGAAAGTACTGATTCCAAAAAAGAAGAAGAAGAAGAACCAATCCATGAAAGCACATAATGCAATGTAAATTAAAAGGAATAAAGAGTAGACCAAGCTGAAGACCATTCTCAAGAAGAAGATCCATATTGAATATTGAAATCTTCAATACCCAAATAATGTAATATAGGGGGGTGTTAGAGTTAGATTATATTACATCATTTGGGTCATGTAAATGTACCACCTTTGGTACATAGTTATATTAGGAGATTACTTTAGGGAGAATTTAGCTAGTTACTTCAAGCAATGTAATAAATGCACAAGTGGCAATGTGCAAGTTGTAATGTGTAAATTAACCCCTTGTATATCTAGGTAGAGTGTTGGCCAAGATATCTATATTCCCATATAAAGGGCCTCATAGAGATATATCACATATCAAGTGCATTTCATTAGAGAGTATTAGATAGCAGTAGAACTCTTGTATGGAGTACTATGTAGCTCTTTAGCTTGTATTGATGAAATGACCATTACCTCCATACTGCATTGTATTTCCATCATTTATATTTATAGTATATTTCTTCATATTGAATAATTGCTTTCTTTTATATTTTCTACATATTATTAGGACCTGTGTTAGATATCTCCCACTGCATATATCCTCAAAATCTAACATATTCATTCTAGAATGGCATTGGATATGAGTATATTAGAGAAAATATTTGTTTAGAAAATGAAAGGAAATATTGTTGAATGTAGATGTGATATTCTGTAATTGTCAATCTTGACTGAAGGTTTTGATCCCCTTACTAAAAATAAAAGGTAAGGTATATCTCTTATAGATTTGAGATCATTTTTATTTATAACACTTGGTAAGTGATATACTAGGTTTATAAGTTTTTCTATGAACAAAATACCTCACGTATATTGTGATGCAACAACCAAAGTGGACGACTAATAATGTGGATTGCAAGTAGTGGAAGTGGAAGTAAATTTTTTGAGTTGTTTCTAATTTTTGTGAAAGCATCTTGTCGTTACCTTTTGTTGCATTTTAATAGATATATGTTACGTTAACATGGAAAAGCTTTGTGGCAATTTCTTTGGAAATGAATGTTGTATCTTGTTAAAATTCACACTCATTGATGGGAAAGAATAAATGCAATAAACATTGTATGTGGTTTTGAAAATATTTAAATTATATTAAAATTTGTATTGGAAAAGTGTGTATCGATTGAATATCATTTATGAAATAAAACTATATTTATGTTTCCTAGAAATACGTTTTATATGGTTTTTAATATGTTAAATTTCATGAGACTTGGTATGAAAATTATGGATGGTTTTTACTTGCGCACCTATGGAAAATATTTTGTATGAATGTGTTATTACTTTGTTGGATAAATAGGGGTAGCTTGGTAGTTTCACGTGTTTAAACCACATATCGGTAGAGCTGTGAAATCTGACCTTCCTTATTGATGCTCATCAATAAAAGTAGAACTCTAAAGGTATTTGTGGTGACTATTAGATTCAATTGTGTTTGAAACATAGTATCACTTTGTTGGTGATCCTTTAGTGAGAGATATAGAGCTAGAACTTAGACCATTGTATGGTCTTTATGGTTCCAAGAGTGAAAGTGTGACTTATTAGACTTCTTATATCTACTTAATTAAATATGAAATTAGGCAGTATGAGTTCATGTTCTCATAAGTCTTCCTGGTGGTGTTTAGCATCGTAATAAAAGAGCCTTCTACTTCGACATCAGGTTATATTTGTATAAAGGATCCATTATAGATGAGTTTACTTAGTATTAGTAGTTAACTAAATGCTCATAACATATCCACTTCACCAAAATTGATAGACCTATGTAAGGTGGGGAGGTTGGAGTGTTCTCCTCCAATAGATGATATGGAGTAAGCTAGCTAGTTAAATAAAAGTGAGACTGGTAGCTTGGTTGAGCAATGATATATTTCAACAAAATGTAAAGAGATAGCTAGATCATTTGTAAAAGGAAATAAATGAGAGGGATAACTTATTTGTTTAACAATATATTTCAACATATAGAAATATATTGGCATGCTCATTGGGCATAGGAGAAGGAAACTTAAGCAACCATATTTTCTACATCTAGTATATCTTACCAAATGGACATGGGTAGGTATAGATATAGGTGTATTTAATACTCCAAACTAATCTAAGTAAACATATTAGCTCATCATGGTATAATCTTGTAGTTTATAAATGTTAAAAAAAAAACTCACAAGATGTCTTGGAACATGGAAATGAAATATTGGGTTGTGATATATGGTATCAGAGCATTATTCATAGGGAATTTGACTCATTATGCAAAACCAAATAGTGGAGTGTGATAGAAAACTAACTATGCCAGGGTTATACCTTGTTCAAATAAAATTATTATTAGTAAGGCACCTATTTGTGTTGCTTAGAAATGTTTGAAATAATAATATTAGGTGAAGCAATCCAAATATGTGGTTGTGAACTAATTCCTACTATCTATCTTGTGTGTGGTTAGGAATAATGCCACCAAAGAGAAGGAGAGGAAGTGTTTCCCCAACAATGAGGTAGATATGATAGACCCATATAGAAGTTAGGACCCCCGATGTCGGTTCAAATATTCCTAGCAATTATGGAGAGGATCTCATAGCAACAATGGCTCAACTATGTGAACATATGGAAGCTTAGAAATAGTTGTTGGATTCTTTTTTGAGTTAGGAAACATAGGCTAGAAATTTTAGAATGGGTTAGACAAATGAACCCCTTACAAAGGTACAATAGGCCAGGGCTCATCTAGGGACTGATTTGGGCAAGGATATGAAACATTTAAAATATTCCAAGCTCAATGGAGAGGAAGACGGTGACAAATCCAAAGATTGGATGAAATACATCGAAACCTATTGTACTATGAAGAACTATTCCACTGGCACTCGTTCATCCTAAACCACTCTACATATTCAAGATGTTGGATTGGATTGGTAGAAAACTTTCAGTAAAGGACTAGGTCGTGAAGCATCAGTGGATTTGATTTGGGAAGCATTTGTAGAAGCCTTCAAAGATAGATTCCTTACAAAACATTTCTATTCTTGAAATTTTTAAGAATTCACTAAACTTTGGTAGGGAACTAGGATAGTGGAAAATTATTATCAAATATTTATCAAGCTATGGAAATATGTGCTAGCATATAATGAGAAATGAAGATCCATAAGTTTATACTAGGAACAGATCCTAGATTAGGGTAAGATGTAGATATGCAGGAACCTACTACTCTACAAAAGCCCTATAATTTGGTTAAAAAGTTTGAAACCTATCTCAAACCTAATTTTAATTATGATAGATTAGACAAACAAGGCAAAGAGGCTTTAAGAAAAATAAATAGTGCTAGTTTTGTTAAGTGGGAAGGAGAACAAGCTAGTAAGAACTCCCCTAAGTAGGACCAACAAAATGACAGGAATAAAGGAAGGTTTAGTAAATAGTTCCAAGGAAAGAATCACAATTCCAATAATCACAATAGTGGTAGCAACAGACCATCTCAAGGTTGATCAATCTATAGGCGTTGATCTATGTTTCCCCAAAAGCTCCTTTAAAATATTGAGCTTTTACCCTTTTAAATGGTGGGGAGAGAGCCCTCCTCTCTATTTTAAGAGCTAAAGCTAAAGCGAGCCTTTATAATATTTTAAGAGCCAAGGATTTCAAAAGGCAATTCAATCCCCTTTTTTTGAGCTCTTCCTCCATCAATAGAGAAAGCAAATGATGGGCAGAAATAGAAAACTCATCTAGGATCCAAGATCGGGTTTTTTGATTGTGGTGGACCTCATTATGCCACCAACTATCTATGTAGAGTAGAAACGAGTTCAAAACTAAAGGAACCAATGTACAAATAACTTACAAGAAAGGAATCAAAGTATAATATTTATGGAACAATGGGAAAATAGGATCTGGATGAGCAAACCACTCCATTTTTTATAAGGGGTAAATTTTTTGGTAAGAATATAAAAATATTAATTGATAGTGGTGCTAAGGATTGTTTTGTTTCCACTAGTTTAATTGAATGCATACCATTAATACTAGGAATCTTGGCATATGGATGGAAAGTTGATTATGGTTCTGGATAAACCTACTCTATAAGCCAATGTTATCCAATGGTAGAAATTGCTTTACCTAGTGGAGTGACCCTAGGATACCTGTATGTGGCACCCTTGCATGCCTTTGATATAATCCTAGGAATGGATTGGTTGCAAGTGCATAAAGCAATAATCAATTTTCAAGACCGATGGATAGAATATATGGATGAAGGCAAGAGAGTACAAAGGGTGTACAACCTACAAGGGTATTTTCAACCTCAAATTCTCTCGATAATGCAACTCAAGAAAGCCATCAAAAAGGGAGGAATGGTTTATGTAATCAAGATAAATAAAATTGAGAAGGAGAATAAGGAAGGGGTGTTTGAGAAACACCCACTTCTACAAGATTTTAGGGATGTATTTCTAGAAGATTTACTTGGATTACCACCTAAATGAGAATTTGACTTCACAATTGAGCTCCAACCTTGAAACTCAACCAATACATCGAGTTCCTTACAGAATGAATCCTATATAAATACAAGAGCTGAAGGTACAATTGCAAGGGTTACTGGAGAAATATCTAATTAGACCTAGTGTGTCACCATGGGGTGCACTTGTACTATTTGTAAAGAAAAAGGATGGTTCCTTGAGATTATGCATAGACTATAGAATGTTAAACAAGGCAACTATCAAGAATAGATACCCTCTACCTAGGATCAAAGACCTCTTCGATCAGCTTAAAGATGCCACAGTATTTTCAAATATTGATTTTAAATCTAGATACCACCAACTGAGGATCCACAAGGAATATATTCACAAGACAACATTCAAAACTCATTATGGACATTATGAGTTTACCGTCTTGCCATTCGATCTAACAAATGCTCTAGTAGCATTTATGAATTTTATGAATAGTGTCTTTAGGAAGTATCTAGACAAATTTGTTTTGGTATTTCTAGATGACATCTTGATATATTCCTAGGATAAGACAGAGCACGATATACACCTCAGGATGGTGTTAGTATTGTTAAGAAAAAATCAGTTGTACGAGAATCTATCCAAATGTGAATTTTATGTGCCTGAAGTGTAGTACTTAGGACATATTGTGTTAGTAGAAGGAATCACGATAGATCCTAAGAAAATAGAGGCTATATTGAATTGGCCACCACCTACAAATGTAATAGAATTTCAAAGTTTCATGGGTTTGATTGGTTACTATAGGCGATATGTAAAGGACTACACCAAGATTACCTCTCCAATAACTAACCTTCAGAGGAAAGGAAAAGAATTCATATGGATAGATAAATGTGAAGCAACTTTTGAACTACTCAAGCAAAAGCTTACCACACCTCCTATATTAAAGGTACCTAATCCTCAAGGTAGTTTTTTGTTTGTATAGATGCATCATTGGATGGTTTGGGAGGAGTACTCTCATAGAAAGAAGCAGTGATAGCCTATGGATCAAGAAAAATGAAAAGGCATGAGGTCAACTATGCTACCCATGATTTGGAGTTAGTAGAAATAGTTTTTGCTCTCAAAAATTGATAACATCATTTGGTAAGAAGACCCTTTGAGCTAAGGATAGATCATTAGATTGTGCAATTAATATTCACTCAATATTTACTCAATGCTCAATAGAGAAGGTGTATGGAATTTATTGGAGAATATGATTTTGATATTGGGTATATTAAAGGAAAGGAGAATAAAGTTATTGATGCACTAAGATGAGGAGACTTATAGCTATTTTATATTACATCCATGATGAATCTATGGAACGAGTTAGGAGAATGCAACATCAATATGCTCAGTGCAATCAAATTCAAGAAAGAATGGAAATGGAACTGGTTGAAAAGAAATATTTTAGCTTCGAGGATGGTTTTCTATGCTTCAAGGATAGGGTAGTTAATCATGAAGTCAATGATCTAAGAAAAAATATCATGAGTGAAGCACATATATCCTCATATTATACTCATCCAAGAGAAGCAAATATGAGGTAGAATATGAAGAAAATTTTCTTTTGGCCAAGAATGAAGAGGGACATAACTAAATTTGTCACTCAATATCTTGAATGCCAAAACATTCAGGATGAACATAGACATCCAGTAGGACTATTATATCCTCATGATGTACCCACACAAAAATGGTAGATGATCATGATAGATTTTATTGCAGTGTTGCCTAAGACTAAATTCCAACATGACACGATTCTAGTCGTGGTCGACAGGTTGACGAAGGTTGTGCATTTTATACCAATAAATATTAATAATGACACCGTAGTAGTGGATAACAGATTTTCTAGAGAGATATTTCAACTTCATGGTTTTTTTAAAGTAATTATATCATATAGGGACTCAATATTTACATCCGAGTTTTGATAAGCCTTGCATCATGCCATTGGTATTAGGTTGAACATCAATTATGCCTATCACCTAAAAGTTGACGGGAAAACTAAAAGGGTGAATCATGTTTTAGAAGACATTCTTCACATGTATGGTCCTACAACAACATTCATCATTAAACCTTTGGGCATGTCCCTATTCGAAGCCTTATATGATATAAAGTGCAGGACACCACTATCATAGGATAATCTAGAATATCAGATTGTACTAGAACTAGAAATGGTAAAAGAAATGGAGCAACAATTAAGGATAATTATAGAAAGGCTAAAAGAATCCTTGGATTGATAGAAAAGTTATGTTGATCAAATCGCTAAGGAAATTTGTTGTAGGTGATAGGGTATTTCTAAGAGTGAGACCAATTAAGAGTGCTATTAAGTCCACAAAGCTAGATCCTAATTTTATGGGACCCTTTGAAATTTTAGATAAAATCAGTCCTATGGCAAATCGACTTGCTTTACCACCTAATTTTTCCAAGATTCATGACACCTTTCACATTTCTTTGCTCCAAAATTATGTTGCTAACCCTAAACATGTATGATACTTTTCTAAATTGTAGATGGTGAATCCATAGGGTATAGAGGTTTGACCAGAAAATATCCTTGAGTTTTGATCCAATTATTTGAGGAAAGGTATCTTGGAGCAATGTCAGGTCAATTGGGACCACTACTCAGAAAGAAATACTACCTATGAGAAAGTAGTTGACATACAAAAATAATTTCCATTCCTATTTGAAAACAATGTGTAATTGGTTTTCAAGATGTTTTACAAACACTTTTTTGGAACACAGGGGACTATGTTAAGACTAAGTAGGGTAGTATGTCATGACCCTCCCTTGGAAAGCTTATCCTTGTGATGGATTTGGATGTGGATGTGTTATTTTGAGGATGGAAGAGTTGTTTTTATGACTTGCTTGAGCAAGAATAGTGAATTTCGGGTGACTCTTGAGTGCTAACAACTTATTTTCATAGTTAAATGCTTAATTTATAGAGAATACTTTCTTTGAAGGAAATTCAAAGAAAATAAATAAACAAGTAAATAAGCACATGGAGATAAATACTAACTTGTGTTGTTCTTATTAAAACAAAGAAAACCATTAATAATAAAGTGTATTATTTGGTAACATGGGTTTCTCTTTAAGATTATTGGTTTTATATTGCTTTGTTAAAGATTCATCCATACATATATAGAACTATGTATATATATGTGTGTGTGCACGCGCACGCACACGCACTTTACATTCTAAGATTCTATATTGATTAGAAGTGAACTATAATATTTTTTGGATTTTGTTATGGGCTAAGTTGTTGAGAAACTATAACTACAACGAATGCAAGACAAAGTATTTCTTGTGTTTATGTCATGGATTTGTTTTTCTTGTGTAGTGGATTACTCACTTATACACGCACTCTGGATAGTAGGGGACATGTGAACAATATCATTTGCTATCACATATTTCTTCATGTTCGCACCAAGGAAGTGGAGTGATGGGGGGATCAAAACATAGCACCCAAGGAAATATTGGAGGGAAGGAAGAAAGAAGGAAATAGAGTGAGGTCAGGTGGATGGTAAGATCAAAAGAAAGAGGAGAAGATGCTTGCAGGTTTCATTTTTATGTGGAATTTTCTCACCATGTGCTTCAGGTATGTGTTATTGAGGTCTTTTGCATCACCAAGAAACTTAGATGTTTTTAAACTTCATTGTTGAGCTTTATTCTATAAAATAACCCAAGGAATGATGTGTTAGATGAAAGGTATGAATTTATTGATTGTTTCACCTTTAAAATCTCATAGCTAAATATATTTTTGGTTCCACCATAGATGTGGTAAAATATTGTTGTTTGTCTTTCAAAATTTAGGCTTGGAATTCCATCCGAGGATGTCTCCTCGTAGTTACTTTATTTTCTAAAAATATTGGCTAGGAAGCCCTTTTTTTAGGATCGGTACTCCACGATCAGTTCAGCCGCACATCTGGCGTCCACCCCAAAAGTCCCACACGGACCGTAGTCCGCCATACCCCATGCCACAATCTTTTAAACCTCCCCGAAACACCGAAAGGGCAATCACAAGACCCAAATGAACCTTGCATGAGTTTGGATGAACTCTAGAAAACCCTTGTTAATAGATAATATTGTAGATCATTTTTGTATAAACAAAAAATATTGTAATTATATTTTCAATGAAATGGTTATCCTTATGTTCGATTTGCTATTAACTTGAGTGTACTTCCTATCTGAAATATAGTAGCTCAGCAGATAGGAGACTATTTTATAACCTATTACTATAGAGGTTTTAAAGATATAAATAAAAATACATAGTTGTGGAAAATATTGGTTAAACAAGAGCAATTCCTAAGTGATACGTAGATAGAATTGGTTTTTGTAAAATATTACTATGTCGGTGTTATGTTGTGCATTAACCAAGAAAAGGTGTTTTCCGAAAGTTGTGTTGCTCGAAAAACTTGTAGGATAGAGATTATCTATTTTTAATTGGTTGGGTTAGCGTGGATGTTCATTTTTGGCGACATAATTTTCATATCTTTGTATCTTGTTATTGAAAATAGATTTAGCATTTCCTTTCACACTCTAAGATATCATGTACGCCGATGTATTTCTTTGGTGCTAGCTGTGTAAATGAAATATTAAATATGGTTTTCATGTTTTGTAGGAAGTGTAATAATATGGAAGAATATTGCAGTGGTTCAATATATATTAAGTGAAATTGTTATGTTTCTAGAGTATTCGTGCCATAATGGTATTGGATAAGAGTAGATTAGAGAAAAAAATTGTTTAGCAAATGAAAGAAAATATTGTTGAACGTAGATGTGATATTGTGTAATTATCAATATTGACTAAAGGTCTTGAGCCCCTTACTAAAAATAAAAGGTAAGGTATATCTCTTATAGATTTGAGATCAATTTTCTTTATAACACTTGGTAAGTGATAGACTTTGTTTATAAGTTTTTCTATGAACAAAAGACCTCACATAGATTGCGATGCAGAAACCAAAGTGGAGGACTGACAAGGTGGATTGTAAGTAGTGCAAGTGGAAAGAAATTTTATGAGTTGTTTCTAAGTTTTGTGAAGGCATCTCGTCATTATATTTTGCTATGTTTTAATAGATATTTGTTACGTTCTTCTAGAAAAGCTTTGTGGGCATATCTTTGAAAATGAATGTTTTATCTTGTTAAACTTCACACTCATTGGTGGGAAAGAACAAATGCAATAAACACTATATGTGGTTTTGAAGATATTTAAATTATACTAAAATTTGTATTGGAAAAGTGTGTAGCGGTTGAATATCATTTATGAAATAAGACAATGTTTATGTTGCCTGGAAAGATGTTTTATATGGTTATTAATATGTTAAATTTCATGAGACTTGGTATGCAAATTATGGATGGTTTTTACTTGCGCACCTCTGGAAAAGAGTTTGTATGAATGTGATATTATTTTGTTGGATAAATAAGGGTACCTTTGGTAGTTTCATGTGTTTAAACCTCATATATGTAGATTTGGGAAATCTGACCTTCCTTTATGATGGTTGCCAATAAAAGTAAGAAATCTAAAGGGATTTGTGGTGGCTATTAGATTTAGTTGTGTTTGAAACATAGTCTTCCTCGACTGACGATCCTTTAGTGTGAGACATAGAGCTGGAACTTAGACCACCGTATGGTATTTATGGTTTCCTTTTCATCATGAGATATCAAGAAGTGTTTTAAGAGTGAAAGTGTGACCAAATAGACTTTTGATCTCTACGTAATGAAAGATGAAATTAGGTAGGTTTATTTAATTTTCTCATAAGTCTCCATGGTGGTGTTTAGCATCGTAAGGAAGTATATTTCTAGTTCGGCATCGGGTTAGATTTGTGTAAAGAACCCATGATAGACTAGTTCACTTATTATTAGGAGTTAATTCACTGCTCATAATGTATCCACTTCATCCTTATTATTAGGAGTTAATTCACTGCTCATAATGTATCCACTTCATCCTTATTATTAGGAGTTAATTCACTGCTCATAATGTATCCACTTCATCTGTATTGATAGATCTATGTATGGGGAGGAGGTTAGAGTGTTCTCCTCCAATAGATGAGATGGAGTAAGCTAGCTCATTAAGGAAAAGTGAGAGTGATAGCTTGGTTGAGCAATGATCTCTTTCAACATAATGTAAAGAGGTAGCTAGATCATTTGTAAAATAAAATGAACAGGAGGGATAACTGATTTGTTTAAAAATATCTTTCAACGGATAGAAATAGATGGGCATGCTCATTGGAAATACGAGAAGGAAACTTAACCAACCAAAATTTCTACATCTAGTATATCTTACCAGATGGACATGGGTAAGTATAGAGATGGGTGTATTTACTACTCCAAACCAATTTAAGTGAACATCTTAGCTCATCATGGTAGAATCCTGTAGTTTAGAAATATTTCAAAAAAAAAATCATAGGATGTCTTGGAACATGGAAATGAAAAATTGGGTTGTGATAGTTTTCCATATCATTATTTATTGACTTCTTGAATGTAGACATCCTTTTGACTCCCTAGTTTTTGAATAACAAATTTTAGGTTTTCAAGTTTGGCAAGAACCTTTGTAGTTGAATACCTTATGGCTCCCTAATAGAAACTGGAATATTTGCAAATTTATGAATTCCTAATTTTTAAGTAGAATTCCTTATCTATCCATAATCAACTTATTTAAAAAATTCTATGGATTTTGAATTTCAAGAAATAATAAATCAATAAAGTTTTCAAGTATTAATTAACTCTTAAAAAATTTAAATTAAATATTCTAATGCCTACTTATCACTCCAAAACTTTAACAAGCAAATATGGTAATAATTTCTCTACTTATCTCTCCATTAATCTCAATAAACCTTAACAATAATAATAAACATTATAAACTCCTTATTCGTCCTTTTAGCCTTAGAAAAAATTTAAATAAACTTTTGAAATCCTAATTGCCTCCTTAATGGCACATCTTTCTGGAAATGTGTTCTATGGCGCTGTGTTTCACTATGTCTTCTTGATCTTCAAGCGTGTAATAATAAATAGTCACGTCTCGATTTCACTTCAAATGCTCGATTTCGCTCATGTGTAGTGTAAGCATTCATAACCAATGCTTGTACTTCCTCTTGGTGCTTGATGAATTTCTTTGAATGGTTCTTAAAGTGGTGCTTTATCTTTCACTCTCCAAAAGTTAGATGATGCTTTACTAAATGAGGTCTTTGGTTCTTCAACAATAGAATGACCTTGATACTTCAATTATTGTGTTGTTTCACTCTCTAATGGTGCTAATGGAATTTTAGCTTGTAATGCTTTGCTTACTCGTGGCATTGGCCTAAGATACCTAGGTAGCTCGTAGATGTCCTTGTTGGTTACTTAGATTGACATATAACATCTCAATGACTCATGGCTCTTAGATAGACTGAGATGTCTTGTTGTCTCATGGATCATTGATGGCTATTGTTGGCTTAAAGTGCTTGTTGTATCATAGCTCCTAAATATCTCTAGCTCATGGAGCACTTGATACTTTGATTGCCCTCCTATGCTCAATTTTATTCTTACTAATCTTTGATCTTCTTGAATTGCACTCTTATCAAAGCTTACTAACTATGCTTACTTTTGTTATTGCAACCCTTCATTTCTTACATTGTTGTATTTTATCTTCTTTATGCATGTGTAAGTGCTTCTTTTCATTGGTATAGAGTTCTCTCAAAGATCAACCTCGCGTTATGATGTCCTCTTAATTAGTTTCAACATAAAAACCTTAATAATACACTTAATATCAATTAATATGCAACATTCTTTGCTATGTATATTGTTGCCTTTAACTCTTAAACTTGTTGCTTCTAAATGTAAGTGTTTTAACTCTTAAGTTTGCTACCCTTTTTAAACTTGTTGCTCTAATATTTTTCTTTAATTTATAGGTGCAGCTAGTTAAGACTTCACCATACATCATTCTTACAATATTCAAACTTAAAAATGCCTTATATGCAAAATATCATGATTACGTAACATTATTTGCTTGTTCAATCTTCACTTTAATGCAATCATTTTGAATTCTTGAAATGTTTCCAACCTTATTCTCTTTTAACATTTTCTTATTCCCTGCTTAGAAGTGCTAAGTATGCTATCTTTTATCTTGAATTATTTCTTTCTCTTCTATTGTCCAAAGGTGAACTCTATCAACCTTCAATTTTGCCTTAAAACTTGTTGTTTTTTGATGACTATGCTTCAACCTTCACAAGATACTTGTCATATATATGCTTTTACTATAATCCCCTTCAATAGGTTTCTACAATACCTTATGGGCTTGTCATTTAATGGTGATAATTATCCCAAATCTAGTGAGATCTTTCTTGAGACTCCTTTGTTTCTCTCGAAACTATTCTCTATCTCTTTCTATGTCTTCAATTTTGTTCTTCAAGGTATTTTTCTTGATTAAATATGTTGCCTTCTCTAGCTTCAATTCTTCTATATTTGATGATATTGTAATGCTTCACTTGCTTATGACAATACTATGAATATTGCCTTGTGTTCTCTAAACAAGTTGTTCCTTTTCTTTAAATGTTTCCCTTATGGCCTTCAAATGCTACCTTACTATTTTTCTATCCTATAAATTTTGACATTGTTGTCCAATGTGGAATTATATGAAGCTTCATATTTATATTTACCTTCTAGCTACTCTACCTTGCGTAGTTATTATGTTATCTTCTTACTTGGACTGTCCTCAAGACTTTATGTAGTCTTGAAGTCTCTTCAAGCCTTACTTTCAAGTTTTCTTTATCTATAAAAAATTCCAATAGGACCTATTTTTTGGGTTTATTAATATTACTTCTATTCCAAATTTACTCTTGGAATAGGTAAACTCAATCTATCTAAAAAATTTCAATATCTAAAGTAGAATGACAATGACAAACTTTTCTTCTTGAGTTGGTTTTCTAAAATTTGCCTCTTTAATCTTCATTGGTTATCATTCAACCTAGTGGTATTAATTTTTACCTTCATTGGTTTTTCTTCAACTTAGTGGAAATACTTGTCTTCACTAGTTTTTCTTATCTAGTGGTAAATATCCTTAGACTATTTGCAAATTTTTAAAAACCTATGCAAGTAAACTTATTGTGGCTCTGATACCACTAATAGCTTTTATAACCTAATACTTAATGTAAATAACCACAAAGTTGAATATAACAAAGGTGCAATATAACAAAACCAATAAATCTAACAATAACAATAAGTATAACTCAAAAATACTCATAGAATAATCACTTGAAAAATGCTCACAATGTTAGTTTTTGATGCTAGATACTTAATGATAAATCAACCACAAGATATAAATTGAGCATGCAATATTGAATCTATGATAATGGTAATATATTAAGCATGTAAAACTCATAAGAGGCTTCTGAAATAACTCATAAAAACTACCATTAATGAAATCTCATGAAAATAGGATCTTCATACAAAATATGGAGATCTCAAGTACTCCATGCTTCATACAAGTTCTACATTGTCTCAAACTTGTATTCTACTCTACTCTACTTGATATGGAAAATATTTTTCCTACTTGCTCACACCAAGGCCAATATATAGTGGGATGTGACTCTTGGCCTTTCATCTTCCTATGACTCTTCACCTTCCTATTCTATGGACTCATGTGCACATGGACTATGATGCACATTTACATTATTGAATACTTTGCACATTCTAATATTACTTGTGCATTTATTACATTACATAAAGTAAATACTCAAACCCTAATCTAAGACAAACTCCTAATCTAAATATGTACCCATGGTGGTACATTGGCATGTACCAAATAATGTAATATATTCCAACACCCCCTATATTACATTATTTGGTTATTGAAGACTTTAGTCTTCAATATGGATCTTCATCTTATCTTCAATTTACTTTGCATTGTATGCCTCCTTTTTTAGGTTCCTCTTCTTCTTCTTCTTTATCTTCATCATTAGAGTCAGTCTTTGTGCTTTCATGAGCTATCATGCTATCATCAGATTCCTACAAAAATATTTTCTCTTTGCCTTTGTCCTTCTTATCACAAGTCTTCTTTAGTATACAATATTTTGAGCAATCACTTAAAGCATCATGATAAGATCTTGAGTTAGAAGAACTTGAAGTATCAATATTGCATGAAGAATGAAATATCTTCTCTAAGAAGGATTCATCTATTTTTGTTTTCTCTTTAAGTGATTCAATCAATTCCTTTTGCTCCATATTTTCTTCTTTGTAATATTTGAATGTAAGTAATGCCATATATAATATGCTACCAATGTCTAAAGGAATTAGAATATCATATTTTCCATTATCAATTGCTTCAATTATTCTAGCATGTAGATAATATTCCAGAGTTTTAAAGTTTTCTTCTAAGGCTTCACTATAGATCAATTTTGAAGTAAGATCTAAGTTTCCTTCAATCTTTGTAAGTAAATTCTTGATTCCAATTTTTATGAAATTTACCCTTTCCTTTCTAATGATGTTTTCCATATCATTATTCATTGTATTATTTGAAGTAGACATCCTTCTTCCTCCTTAGTTTTGATAGACTAATGTCACTTGTAAACCTTATATCTCCCTATATTTTAACTTCTAAATTCTAAGTTGAATTTGAGTATATGATCAAATTCTAACTTTCAATTCTTCAAATATTGTAGTATATCTTGTTTTCCTAATGTTTAGAGAATGATCAAACAATAGTCAACTCTCTAGGTAGAATTCCTTTTAACTCCCTAGTATTTTGAGTATAAGATCAAATTTGATAAGATCTTTTCAATTCTTAAGTTTTGTAGAATACTTTGTATCTCCCAAGTGTTTTGAATATACTATGGTCTTGATAAAGTACTTAGATTTCTTAGTTTTCCTTTGAGTTGAATCCCTTTTATCTCCCTAATGTTCAACTTCTATTCTTCACCTTATTTCTCCCTATTAATGAATAGAAAGCTAAAGATATTTTTGATGCACTTTCAATTGATAAAATTTTCTATCTTCAAGACTTTAGAGTTGGATTCCTTATGTCTCATTAATTTGAGCAAGAGACTAATTCCAATGTAGTTTTCCAACTTTTCAATAGCTCTATGTTTTATTTCTTGTATCTTTCAATTCTCAATAATATAGTTTCTAAATTTCAAGATCTATGTTTGTGTTGAACTCCTTATAACTCCTTAATTAGAAATTTAGAAAATATTGATATTTGAAAATTTAATGTTTCAATTTCTATGTAGAATTCCTTATTCCTCCAAATTAAGTTATTTGCAAATATTTCTTATGCTTGAATAAAGTAATTCCAAATGCTTTCCAATTAAATCTTTCTTGCTTCAAAAATGCTTTCAAATATTTCAATAAAGCATCTAAGGTTATAGTATATCAATGCAATTCCTTATACCTCCATTTATTTAATTAATCTCAAGCAACTAAGTTTCACCTTAGCATTAATATTCTTTATTTCTCCTTTACCTTTATAAAAAATGTAAGTTAATTTAAATGCTTTTAGTACCTTCTTGATTATGGTGTGTTGTGTATGTGGTCTGCTTCTCCTTGACTTCTCTATTCTACAACTTGCACTTTGATTAAGGTGTTGTCCTCTTCATTGACTTCAATGCACTATGACACCTTTATTACAACATTTAATGCTCCTCCTTTTAGCACCTTCTAAGATGTTGACTATCCTTCTAATGCTGGTTGGTTTCACTAACTTACGTATATGTTGTGCTCCCTTCACCTATATTACACTCTTATCTTAAGAGTGAACTTGTATGACTTGTCTTACATGCAATGAAGATGTTTCACTTCCCTTGGAGTTACCTTCTACACTATGACACTTGGCAATGAAACTCTTCACTCCTCTTATGACTATATTTATTCCTTCCAACTGGTGGTGCTCCTCTTCCAAGTAACATCTACTTTCTTTCTTCATAATGCTTCCTATAATCTTCTTTGCTCAGTAATGCTCTAGTCCACCTTTACATAGCATGATTCCTTTCCTTTATAACACTCCTTTAGCTTGATAACGTATTGCTTCTCTTCTACACCTAGAAGTAACCTGATTCTTCTCCTCAAATGTCTCTGCTTGATTCTTCTACACCTTTGTAATAACAAATGGCATTAGGTTTTCTTTCAATACCTTATGGATTTAGGTATTCTCCACTTCTTGGAAATGGTGCTCATTCTTGGTTTTGGTGGCTCCTTCTTCAAGGTGGTGGCACTTTGATGGTTGCTATCTTGAGACACCTATGATGATGCTATCCTATGGATATCTTGTTGGTGCTTCACTAGTTGCTATCTCATGATACCTAGGTGGTGCTTTGATGGTTGGCTTGTCTAACTCGGCTCTTCACTTGGCTTGATACTCCACAAAGAAGTATGCACTACCTTCTTCAACTATAGATACTCTAAATACCTAGCCTTGGCTTCTTATTTTGAATAGAAAATTTTTATGTTGCTTTCCTTATATGTTTGCCTTGTATTCAAGTATTATTTGGCCTAATATTGCAATACTTTGATGTTTATAAAATCAAGGTAATATACTTTGTTCTTTGGGTGATATTTCTCTTTGTAAAATCACCTCTTACTAGTCTTCAAAAAATGTACTTCATTGACTCTATAGCATTCTTTGAAACTAATGTTTTCTTCCCTTATAACTCCTTTTATGCAATATCTAATTTGCTTTATGTTGTTAAAATATGTAGGTTTGAAGATAACCAAGATGCCTCCTTTCTCACCTTGGAGACACTAAACTTTAGAGCTCTATTTTGCTAACTTTAATGGCTCTAATATGGTGCTATTATAACCTTAAAGTAAATTAGTTTAAATGCTTAAATAATAACCTTTATAGCACCAATGTGGCATACCTTTTGTAGCTAATTCTTCTCTGATATTTGAAGATATAAACTTGAGACCTTTCCTTTTGCTACTCAAATATGGTGTTTTCAAAAAACTTAAATAATACTTGGATAAAAAACTTTAATAACACCAATTTTCAAACCTTATTTTGGCCTCCTTTGTAGCAATCTTTCTTGGTGATTTGGTTCACCTATTTGCTGCCCCAAATTTGTAAATTTTGCAGCTCTCCTTTTTACTTAATTGTTACCTCAAACTTGTCAATTTTATAGCTCTAATTGCTGCCCATTTTTTTTGCTTTTTAGCCTTTAATTTTTTATTTGAAAATATTATTTTTGTGGCTCCAATTCTCCTCCAAATTTGTTCTCTTAGACTCTAAAATTTGTAGCTATTAGTGCTACCCAAAATATTGCCCTCTTGTTGTCCTAAACTCTAAAATTTTTAGCTTCTAATGCAGCTAATTCCTTCTTCATTTTATCATTCTTAACTCTATAGATTTTGCTAGGAAACTCCTCCAATTTGAAACTATAATATCGCTTCTAATGCTACCCAATTTTCTTAATTTGATGCCTTATTTTATTATCAATTCCTCATTCAATTTATTATTCAAGGGCACTTTAAAATATTTCCAAATCTTCTCCAAAATGCAACTTTATGTCACCTTCAATTTGTTGTCTTGTGACTCTTCAACTTCTGCTACAAAAATCAACAATCTTCTCCTTCTTAAATCAGCCTTCAAGCCTTTAATTGCAATCTTTTAATTTCTCAAATTGGTGGCCTCTTCTACCTTATTTCTTCTCCTTAGCTCTTGTAGAATTTCAACTTCAAAATTGGCCTATTTAGCTGACCTCTTTCTCAATAATATGAATGTCTTAAGATACTTGAAAATCTTTTCAAAAATTTGGTAAACTTCTTTCCAAATCCTTATTCATTTTGGGCTTGTGGTCGGATGGTGATAATTATTCCAATTTTTTCTTTTTTGAAGTTGATCCTTGCAATATTATACCTTTATATTTCTTCAAATCTTCTCCAATAGCCACTTATTTAACTTCTTTAGTAGGGCTTATCAAGCCTTCTTCTTCATTCTTCTTCTAATTTTTCTTGAGATCTCTTTTTTAGTATTTATAAATTCTGCAACTTCTCAAATATTCAATAGGACTTTTTCTAGTCCTCCTCTATCTTCAATATTCAATATTCTATCTTCCAAATCTAGAATTTCTTCAATGGGACCTTTCTCTTGGGTCTCCTCTTTCTCAATATGTAATATTCAATCTTCTATGGAGACCTCCTTCTTGGGTCTTCTCAATATTCTATCTTCAATATCCAATGGGGACCTTTTCCTTAAGTCTCTTATTTCTTCAATCTTCAATAGGACTCCTTTGTCCTCTTTCTCTCTTCTCAATATTCAATGAGGAATTCTTCTCTTGAGTCTCTTATTTCTTCAATGTCTATTTTTTTGTAAAAAAGAACTAATACCTACATGAGAAAATCACATAGACTTTCAGGCAATCGAAGATGAAACTCTTCTCTATTTATTGTATAAAGCTTCTCAACTTTTGAGAACTAATTTTATATAACAAAAAACTTTAGATAGTAGTAAGTAAATCCATGCAAATATCTAGATCTCTATAAGTCAATAAACATAACTAGTTATCCTTCAATGTAGTGGAAAATATATCTATATTGAGTCATAGTCTTCACGAGTTTTCTTGCAACCTTATGGAAAGAATCTAGCCAAAAAACAATTCTAAAAATTCTAAAAATGAGATCTCTCTATCTCCTCTCAATATCTCTTGTGGCTCTCCCTATATCCTATCAATATACCTTGTGATATGATACCACTGTTAGCTTTTGATACTAGATACTTAATGAGAAATCAACCACAAGATATAAAATGAGCATGTGATATTGAATCTATGAAAATGAAAATATATTAAGCATGTAAAAATCATTAAAAACTTTTGAAATAACTCATAAAACTACAATTAATGAAAGCTCACAAAAATAAGATCTTCATACAAAATGTGAATATCTCAAGGACTCCATGCTTTATACAAGTTCTACATTGTCTCAAACTTGTATTCTACTCTACTCTACTTAATATTTAAATATTGTTCCTAATTTATCACACCAAGGTCAATATATAGTGGGATGTGACTCTTGGCCTTTCATCTTCCTATGACTCTTTCGCCTTCCTATTCTTTGGATTCATGTGCACATGGACTATGATGAACATTTATATTATTGAATACTTTGCATATTCTAATATTACTTGTACATTTATTACATTGCATAAAGTAAATACTCAAACCCTAATCTAAGATAAACTTCTAATCTAAATATGTACCCATGCTGGTATACTGGCATGTACCAAATATGTAATATATTTCAACACACAAAAATATTGAAAATACTATAGAATTTAGGTCTACTAATGTATATTATGTGCTATGCATTTTTATACCAATTACAATGTTTTATCACAAATATATAATAGTATGTGACTCCTCATATGGTGCACTCTTGAATTTCACTCTTCTTTGTAACTCTTCACTTTCCTATTCTAAGTACACATGTGCACTCTTAAACAAAGGACACTTGTATACATTTACACTCACAACACTTTCACACTTAATTACATGACACTTGTGCATTTCTTGTAAATTTTTACATTACATAAAATATATACTCACACTCTAATATAAGACATAGCTAATCTAATATTTTACAAATATGGTACATTGGCATATAACATATAATGTAATATTCTCAAATAATTATTTGTACAAAAGTTGCAAAAAACTGGCCTCACAGCAACAATGCAAGACATGTAGTCTTCTTTGTTTCTGTATTAATTATGTGCAAAATTAAAAGAAAAAATGTTGAAATGAAAATAGGTTTGTTTTCCCAAGTGTTACTTCTAGGGATCAACGATGACAAAGGTTTTGTATTCTAACACTAAAATGAAATATTTTAAAATCCTTAAATTATAAATAATTTTTTGGACAGATAGGGGAGTTACTTACATCCACACTATTTTTAGTAACTGCCAAGTGCAGGTTCAAACCAAATGGGCTGCTCCAACAAACCTATACCACCTCATTATTGTTGACCCAATGTAAAGGGGCAACTGGTCACTCGTGATTCATATCATCCTATTTGCAATAGCTATGCCCCCAATGTTTGAATCTAGGTCTCTTCTTAGTAAGTGTCTAGTCAAATAGACAACTACAAATCCAACTAGCCCTTGGGGCCCTTTAAATTGTAAATATAACAAGGAAATTTTTGTAGAAACTTTAGAGATAGCTGGTAAAAACTATGGATCCTCTAGAATTGGCAGTTGTTACTGGACGTAATGTAAAGTTTCTAGAATAAACACTACTGAACACAATAATAGCTTGCTTTCATATTGCAAATGAAAAATACAACATTGATGAAAAATTATAAAAATGCTAAGCACTTCTACCCACTACAAACATGGAGGAACATTGTATCTAACCTGTCTCATAGAACACAGATTGATTAAGAAAATCAAGAAAACCAACCCAATATAAAAATAATTATAAACTTTTGAAATTCTATCGCCTTGCATATCAGAAGAGAAAATTACATTGCAAAGCTAACACAATATTCAAACCAAAGTGCTTCTGAGATAAAACGATTGAGCAAGAGAGATCGAATAAATTAAAATAAATAAATAAATAAACAAATAATATTTTTTAGTATTTTAAAACTAATAATATTTTATAGATTATGTGATATGATTATAATAAGATTTTCAAGAATTTGAAAATTAATAATAAATTTTAGAAGGTTTCAACTCAATCCCAGTCTCGATTCCCAAGTCCCAATTCCCAAGTTTAGTGTTGTGTATTGCATGGCCTGCATCTCGTAATGAATCTTAAAATATTTAATTATAGCACTATCCTAGGTTCAGTTTTGTGATTTCTTGCCTTGCATATCTCGCAAGGAAACTTAAAAAAATCTTTAATTATAGCACTTTATCAAGTGTATTGACTGTTGTGCATCTCTCGCAAGGAATCTAATAAAATATTTAATTATGGCACCTTATCGAAATTATCATTAACAATAACTTTACTAAAACTACTTAGTCAAATATTGTGGTTAAGGTTTTGGTTTATCAATCTTATACATTTTTAAAACCACTAAAAACATTTTTCTTATGTCTCATTCCTTTAATAACATTTATTTAAGCCTTCTTATTCTACTGCCTTTAGAACGTCCTACCCAACAATACCAATAGTTATATTATATGAACCTAACCATTAAATAATTATGGTATAAACTAATTTATTATAATGTAAATGTAAAATTAACACTTTTATTTTTAAAATAGCATGTAACATAATCATTATGGGAATGAATAGATAAAAATATAAAAATCTACAACTATGAAACATCTAGTATTTAAGACTCAATAAGAATGTTTAACTCTGCTTTAAATATACGATGTGTACAATCCCATATAACAAAATAAATCGAAGAACTTATCGAGAAAAAATAGTACAAGTCATCTCCTATAGGATTAAGGTTGGGATGTGTTCGTCATGAATCTTCCTAAGTACAAAATATCATTTGTGCGCCCTAGACCCAACCAACATTGAAAGGACAAAGGAGAGAAATGTCCTTTAGGATAATCTCTAGATAGGTCTAATTCCCTTATTAATTAATCTTAGGGTAATAGGAAAGAGATGAAAATGATGGAAAGAAACAGGAAATATGGCTATGAGCCAGAAACATAAGGTGGGGATAAACTAACAGTAAAAATTCATAGGAAGTGTTAATTAGCGTGTAACAAAAAGAAAGGTATAGTAACCACTCATAGTTTGTAGAGATGACCTCCAAGAAGCATTTCAATATTTATTCCCTTACCAATAATAGTTAAATTCACATGCAAAATTTAAAATCAACTAATAATAGACATGAACGTAGTCAGAAATGATAAGCAGAAAGTGGTCAACCACAAGACTACTCAAGGAACCAGAAGCTGAATTTCTTTCTATTGATATGGAAAAATTCAAGTGTTTTTCTGTAGAATGTCTATCCTCCATTACATTGAAATGCTTAGTAATGATACAATACAACAAATTTTTGACTGGTCAAAAATCAGCAACAACAATTTTCTCCTCGGTAATGGCGATGCTCGTATCAGATCATTCTTCAGGGAACAATGATTCGATTTTCATGGATTGTACCTAAGAAATCATAAGAGATGAACAATGGAAAAAATGTTTCAAGCATTGGTGAATTGAAACTCAGCAATGTCATGTGACAAACAGGAGCTTGGATATTAAATTATGGATGTCATTTCATCTCTTTACACCTTGAAATCTTACCCTCACCAGTGGAGATCCAACGAACATTAACTTTTCTTTAAAAAGAAATGAAATGCATGGAGAGCACATCAAAAATGAACAGGATCACACCAGAATATGGGAGGTAGCATTTAATTCTAGTATCTCTTAGGGTTATACATAGTGGCTATTTATTGCCAAATTGGCTAAAATTAGGATTTTGAAAATTTGGAATTGACTAATATTTGGGACCCTTGACCAGGGCCCATTAGCCAAAAATATTTGGATGCAAAATTATTTTTGGATCAATTCGCCCCAATTTTATAATAATTTGACCATTTTAAGTTTAAATTTCCAACATTACCCCTAATAATAGTGAACCTTCTATATGCATTTGGACACTATTTGCCTAGATTTCAAAACTAATTCACCAAATTTTTATAAATACATTTTGGGACCAACCCCTTATGCATAACCCTAGTATCTCTTCAACAGGATTTCAGGAAACATTAATTTTATGGCTTCAAGAATTAAATTCTACTAGTCTTCACTCTTTCCTGAAGGATATCAGTCACATTGATGCCCTGAAAGAAAACGTTACCAAAAGGAAGGGGTAAGAATTGACTTCATTCTGATAATCTGGTGTTTTCGCTTCTTAACATGTTTTCACACTCCTAAGAAATTTCACCCAAAAAATAATAAATTCTGCGTGAAAATGTCTTCTACTGAAAATTGGGTGAAAATAATTAATTTCGTCCCCAAGAGAGGTGAAAATGATTTTCGCCCCCTACCTAGGGTGACTTTGACTTTGACCAATAGGTGGGAATACTGTTTTTGGAATTTTTGGTCCAAAATGTCTCCAATTGGAAATTCACCCTGTAGGAGGACAAAAATGATTTTCACCTCTCCTAAGGGATGCCTTTGACTTTGACTTTGTAATCTACACCTAGATGACATCGTCTTAATGTTTGCACTCTGAAAACTGTCTTTCACTCAAATTTCACCCCAAAGAAGGGTGAAAGGGGTTTTTACCCCTCCTTAGGGGTGACTTTGACATTGACATCGCCAAGCATGCGTTGCACTCGATTTTCATCCCAGATTGCCTTTAACTGGAAATTCATCCTGAATAGGGGCGAAAATGATTTTCGCCCCTTTCCAAGGGTGCCTTTGACTTTGACTAATTTTTTCACTTGTAAAATTTTCCTTCTTGTCACTTGGATGAAATCTCTTCATCATGGTAGTTTCACCCCAAAGGAAGGGTGAAAATGATTTTTGCCCCTCCATGAGGCGAAAACTTCTTTCCCTTCATATTCACTGGCACTTTCACTCTAAATAATAACTTTCAAATCCTTGGTCCATTTTCCATCAATATTTTGATCCTGAAACGTCCATTATCATAGAGTTCTCCATTTTATAATATACCCATGATTTTCATGAATTCTTACTAAAAAAACCTACTGTGTATCTCCAAGGATAAAATCAATCTTATTTGTTTGATAAAATAACCCAAGGAAGAAACAAAAACAATACATCAAAATAATAAAATTAAAACAACTGCAACATTCATCTAATATTCTTTAAATTTTTAAGATAAAAAATGTAATGTGGTAAAACTTCCAATAGGATGAAAGACACTGCTTTTGGTAGGAGAAGCAGAGATGCCAGAAATGGCTTCCTCCTTCTTTGAGTTTTTGTATATACGAGGTTAAGGTTAACTAGACTATAAGCTAGGATAACGACAATGTTATTACGTTGATTGGTGATAAAACTATACGTGGTTCACACTGTATTAACTCAATAAATATGTGGATTATTTTAGTATTGAAATCGAAGAAATTGGGGTTATTTCTGAGCGCATTCTATTAGTAAACCATATTTCTTATTTGCTCATTATGTGCAAAAGGTACATGTTATTTAAGGGTGTGTTTTGTGGGGGCAGTGTTGTTATGTAATATTTGGTATATTATATATAATTAAAATGGTTTCTATATAAAATTATATTTTAATTATATGATAATATAACTTACGTGCCTTAGGTGAGAGGGTAGAGCAATCCTCCAAGGGAGGTCATTTGTTCACGCACATTGGATACCCAAAATCCAGTTGATAATGCTGATGCGATCAAGACCAGGTGTAACTCCTGTTTTGACGATGTAAAACCCCTGGTCGTGGTTTATTGGAACCAATACGGCCTTGCAAGGGATTTTTCTCTAAATTCAAAAATAATTATATGATAATATAGTGAATATATATTGACAATTTTTAAATTTAATTATATATGCATTTTTAATATAATGTGAATTTAGATTTTCTTCTAAATAGTTAAAATATTTAATAAATTGAGATCAATTCACTTGATAAAAATATATATATATATATATATATATATATATATATATATATATATATATATATATATATTTAAGCAAAAAACCCCTTGCGGGGCCACCTTGGTCTAAGATACCATGAACAGGGGGTTCTACACCATCAAAGTCACCCGGAGTCGCACCCGACCCTACCCGCACCAACATTATCAATTGGATTTTGGATACCCAATTCAGCTTTTTGGTAGGGTGGAGATTTGAACCTGGGACCTCCCTTGGAGGATTGCCCTCTCCTCTTCAACTCACCTACAACACCTGGGTCACTTGATAAATATTATATATATAATATATTTAATCATTAAAAGTTGACTTAACCAATATTATTTTATAGATGATAAGTATATTTAAATATATTTAAGACAATCATATAAATATGGAGGAAAGGCAATTAAATTTAAAGGAGATATTTTATTTATTTCTATTCATTTTAAAATTTCATTAAGAACATGCATATGTATCAAACTAAAATAAATTAATTCAACCTTTAAATAAAAAGGAATGGATAATAAATTACACTTATTGAATCCTTTATAAAATACATTTTAAAACATGATGAGAGTCTTAATCTTCAAAATATTTATGCCTAATATAATAACATTCATTAACATTATAAAAAATATATTATTAATACCTCTAGAGTGTTATAAATATTTTATATCATTAATTGGTGTGTCTTCATTTAGTGCAAGCACTCTTCATATAGTGGAATGTCTCATGTGAGGGGACATTGGACCCATTCAATATAATTTATTTGTATCAATTTCAACGAGTGCAAGTATTATGTTTTAGTGGTGCTATTGTACTTGTATATGTTTATATTTTTTTTTATGTTAATATTTTTGTTATGGCACCATGGAATACAATAGGTTCTTAGTTGATTAGATATAAATATTTATTTTTTTAGGATTTATTATGAACTCGGATATATCTCTTCCTCAAACCAAATTAAAATTTTAAAAATAATTATGATGGGAATTTTAGAATAGATATATATTTAACTCTAAAGAATAATTATGAGCTTGTGACTAGTAGTGCATGGACCTATTAGCCTAGGAATAAATCTTCATAATCAAGAAAAATAAAAACGATAAATTGTGTTGATCAAGCTTGCACTTTCTAAAAATATGCTTCTCAAATAATATAATGAAAGAGTTATAGTTTATAGTACATTTAAGAAATATGAAAACTCAAATGAAATTTGGATACATCTTACTATAGAGTTACATAATATAAATAGTTTCTCATCTTACTAAGATGAAAGAGAAAAATAAGTTTGCTCATATGATAGAAATATTGGGAATAAAGATTTTGTTTAAAAAGAAAATAAAAATTTGTGTTCATAATTAATTTTCTCTTGTATATAAGGGAAACCAAATTTATAGGAAAGGATTTTGTCAATAAGATGAATATGATTCCAAGTATAATTTAACCAAGAATTTTTAAGATCACAAGAAATAAACTAAAGTCCTACATAAAGTGAAACTATTGGGGGATGCCAATGCATAAGAACAATGAATGTCTTAAGTCAAGGAAATAGAATAAAATAAAAACAACAAAAATTTTATGAGTAGTTTGAAAGTTAATGCTCTTCCTCTTTCTCTTATGGCTTATAACTCCTCTATTGCAAAATAGGTCATAGATTCTCCTCAAACACAAGTGACCTTAGTTACTTGATATAACAATTCTTCATAGTTGATGCACCTTAAAAATATCAAAGAGATGTATTATATTTTTATTGGGTACTATTGAGTGTTAATTTCACCCCATTGTGAAATTACACTCTCCCTTAGGGTTTGGCTCTCCAAAAACCTCTCTTGCAAAGAAATTAAACAAATAATTTCTCTAAGGTCTCCACTATATTAGCATTTGCATATGTGTATTAGTAATCTCAAATAAAAATATATCAATTGAAATGCTTAGAGCACCTTAGTGATTGCAAGTAACTGTAAACAAGGGGCATGTGTTGGTTTATTTTACCATGCTACTTTAATGATTGTTCATGAAAACAAAATAAAAATAAATGTGAATTGGCCCTCATATTACCATGATGTAATGCCTTAGTTATTTTTATCTTGAGGATTTTAAGGTAGATTTTATCTTCCTTACTAAGTGGTTTTTAATCAAGCTTTACCTTGCATTAAATCCGTCTTTAAACATGAAAGTAAAGATTAAAATATATTTATGAATGTGAATCCGAAATGATGAATAGACTTCTTAAATTTAGCTTTTTATCATGAAGATAAAGATAGCCTTTGATATGAATAATAAATTATTCCTCTTTGGTGAAATCAATTTACACAAACAGATAATAGCCTTGAAATATAGGCTTTAAAATATCATTTAATTATCTTATTTTAATGGGTTTTAACCACTCAAATTAGGTAGTTTTGGCCTATTCAACCTCAGTCGTGCCGAGGGTTTCTGGAGCTAAGGAAAATCTAGGGCATCAGTTGGGTTGTCGAAGTGTTTTTTGGTTACTATGGATCTGAAGGCAAGATTGCTGCCCCAGGAGGGTCCAATGGGGACTTCTCTGGATCCTCTCCTAGGGAGAAATAGCTCTTATGCAGATTTGTTCAAAGATAAATCTCCATCCAAGACTAACGAAGCTCAAAGAACTGCATTTAAAATGCTCTTCACGGCTGCTGGGAACAGATCAACAACGCATCGAGTTAATGGATGCCTGCCACAGTCCGAATAAAGGCCCAAGATTGTCATTGAGCCAAGGATGGTCGAAGAAACAGTCTTATACAGAGCCAATCATGACTTGATCTATAAATTCATGGGTATTCGCCCTACCCTGAATTTTTTGCACTCCTGGGTCCGACAAAACTGGGAGCCTCATGGTGAGTACTCTTTATGGTTTATTAGCAATGGGTATTTTATTGTCAGTTTTTCTTCTCTGGCCGATAGAAATAGGGCTTTCAAATCAAAAAAGAGGAATCATGGTCCGATAGGATTATTTGTTCAACCCTGGAGAGTGGGATTCGATCCTCGAATTGAACCCACTATTGTCCCGGTTTGGATCCGTTTGTATGCACTTCCAATGGAGTTTTGGAGTGAGCAGGTTTTGGAGATGATCGGTAATTCCCTTGGAAGACATTTGGGTGTCTCCAAAGACACAATAGAAGGGAACACAGCTGTTTATGCAAGAATATGCATGGAAATGGATCTTAGCCAGCCTCTATCGATAGAGGTGGAACTTGAACTTGCAGGACTATCTTGGATTCAATAGTTGGATTATGAGGCTCTGCCCTTTAGATGTAGAGTTTGCCACAAATACGGGCATTTGGCCCGATTTTGCCCAAATAATATGAACACAAAAATGGAGGCTCCTCTAGGAATGTCAAATCTTCCTAAGGAGGGTAAGGCAACAATAAACAAAGAACCAACCAATACTTCTCAGGGTAAAGAAGCTCAGAGAGATGGTTTTGAATAGCCCAAAAGAAGGAGAAGGCAAAAGAAAAAATATGGTAAAGAGCAAACCCATCTCAAGCCCGCCAATAGGTATGAGATATTTAAGACACTAGTGGACCAAGAGGAACAATTCATGGAAGGAGTGGATGGTAATAGTGAAAATAATAACATCCTCGTTCAAGCTCCTCTTTCATCTCCCCCCGTCATAGAGCAGGTAATTGACCTCAATGAGTTACCACAGCCAGAGAGTGCAGGGGCATTGATAGTGCATAACCAAGAGCAGCCAATAATTAAGGATGTCAGCATGGGAATAGCAAAAAAGAATAGAGAAAGGCCAACTTTAGGGATAACTCAGGTGGAAAAGAGATCAAAAAATAGCAACTCTCAAGGAGTGGGTAGAAAATCAAATAAGGAATTGCTAGCAGTTCAAGGAGACAAACTGATCACTTGGAGGATCGGTGAGGCCAATAGATTCTTATTGCTCTCAAGGTAACCAATGATTATACAATCATGGAATGTTAGGGGTTTAAACAGTAGAACCCATCAATCTGCTGTTCGAAGACTCTTAGAAAAATGTAAAACAGATTTTTTGCTTATTCAGGAGACAAAAATGTCGTTAGATCTTATGTGTAAAACAGTTAACAAAATTTGGAGGGGTGTTGGTCATATGGAAGTGGCTGCCCAAGGTGCCTCAGGGGGGATTGTTACTCTTTGGAACTCTCTTGAATGGACTGCAATAGAACATCTAGCTTGGAGGGGTGTTCTCACATCACATTTTAGGAATAATGTCATAGCTGAACATGTTTTAATCACAAATTTTTATGGGACTCAAAACCTTGATGGTCAGAGGCTTCAATGGAAAGTTGTGCATAACATGAGAATCTCAAGGGAAGATTTAGACTGGATTATTGCTAGGGATTTTAATGCTAAATTATCCTCTAGAGATCAGGAAGGGGGAACCCCAATTTTGGACCCAAGGGATCGACTTATGATTGCCCAAGTCCAGGCTTTACACTTAGTGGATATTAAATGCCCTGGAACCAACTATACTTGGACTAATAAGAGGAGGGAGCCACATAGTAGGAAGGTAAAGTTAGACCATTTTTTGGTTTCAGAGGAGGCATTTGTAAAATGGAATACAAAATTTTAGATTTTGGAAGGTCCAGTTTCAGATCACTTTCCCATTTTGTTGGAAGGAGGGACTAAGACAGGGCAGCATCACAAACCATTTAAATTTGAGAATTTTTGGTTACAAAAAGAGGAACTTTGAAAGAAAATTCCATAGTGGTGGGAAGAAGGCCGCCCAACATATGGGACAACAATGTTTAGATTCCACAAACAACTTCATTATGTCAAAGCTCAACTGAAACATTGGAGGCGAGCTAACAAGACAGACTTCCAGGTCCAAAGAGCTCCTTTGGTGGCCAGATGGGATGAGGTTCAAAAACACTTTAGGGAAGGAACAATTACAGAGCAGCTCAAAGCCGAGGATGATGCCTTGCGTAAAGCGGTTGAGGACATTGACAACCAAGAGGAGACCTATTGGAAACAGAGAGCAAGAACCACTTGGTTATTAGAAGGTGATAGAAATACCAAATTTTTCCATCGGACTGCTTGTGCTAGGAGATAGATGAATAACATGGAAGCTCTTCAAGATGAGAACGGGCACTCCTTTGATACACTTCTAGGTATGCATTCCCATTCAATGGATTATTTTTCTAAACTTTTTAAGGAAAGTATGGTGCAAGATGAAGAGGCTCAAAATGATGTTATTGCTGTCATACCTTCCATTATCTCTGAAGAAGAAAATCAGACCCTTCTTAAACCCATTGATAGAGAGGAACTGAAGAATGTGGTCTTTGGAATGAGCATCGAAAAAACTCTAGGTCCAGATGGCTTTCCAATTGAGTTTTTTAGGCCTTTTGGGATAACTTGGAGGAGGATGTAATGGCTGTTATAGAGGAGTCCAGAGGTAGTAAAAGAATGCTTAAAGCACTAAATCATACTTTCATTACCTTAATTCCAAAAGGGGAGGAGGGGGTACATATTTCAGATTATAGACCTATTGCCTTATGCAATGTGATATATAAAATAATCACAAAGGTAATGGTTGAGCGGCTAAAACCTCTTTTACATAACATTATCTCCTCCGAGCAAGGGGGTTTTGTAGAGGGTAGGCGAGATCCTGGATGGGGTGGTTCTAGCTCGGAGGCAATCCATTCAATGCAAACATCTGGTAATAAAGGAATGTTCATAAAATTAGATATGTCAAAGGCTTATGATAGGGTGGAGTGGAGCTTCTTGGCAAAGATGATGGCAGCCTTTGGTTTCTCTCAGGATTGGATAGAATGGGTCATGAGTTGTGTCTCTACTTTGACATACTTAGTGTTAATCAAGGGTCTTCCCTCACAACCATTTGGAGCCACTCGAGGCCTTCATCAAGGGGATCCTTGCTCTCCCTATCTTTTTCTCATATTGGCTGAAGGACTAGGCAGACTTTTCTTGAGGAGAAGACAACAAGGTTTGCTAACAGGTATCAAGGTGGGTGAGGAAGTTTTGACTCACCTACAGTTTGTGGATGATACTGGATTGGTGGGAGTGGCCAGCTTCAGGGAAGCAAGAATGATCAGAGATACTCTTAGTGTCTACCTTAGGGCTACAAACCAAGTCATCAATGATAAAAAATCCAAAGTGGTCTTTTTCAATCTTGATCAAAGGCTTCAGGATAGAGTTTTAGAGATCTTGGGATTCACAAGGACTTCTCTCCCAGTGGTTTACTTGGGGGTCCCTTTGCACTTTAAAAAACTAAAAATAGATATCTGGAGGAATCTTTTGGATTGTATCAAGGATAGAATTAATCATTGGTCTCACAAATGGTTAAGCTACGGGGGTAGATTAACTTTTTTACAGTCAGTCATTCGGGCCATGCCAATTTATAAATTCTCTATCCTGGCTGCCCCACATACTATATGGAAAGAGTTGGACAAGATGGCTAGAAAATTTTTATGGGAAGGAGTAAAAGGAGAGAGGAAATGGGCCTTAGTAGGTTGGGACAAAGTAACCCAGCCCAAGGTAAAAGGAGGTTTGGGACTGAGAAGATCCAAGATAAATAACAAAGCTTTGGCTGGAAAGCTTTACTGGAGGTGGATTTCCCAACCAACTTCCTTATTCAGTAGAATCCTAACTAGTAAATATCTGGGACATGTTAACCCAAATGAGGTGGGTCATTTCCCTTTGGATGGTACTGGATCCTTAGTGTGGCAGGCTCTCAAGTTAGGATCTCAGGTAGTAAAAGATCGATTATTTTGGAAAGTGGGGAGAGGGGAGAAGGCACGTTTTTGGACAGATTCATGGGATCAATACCCACCTATCATTGTTGAATTTCTTGAATTGCAACCAATAAAAGCAGCCATTGAAACCAAGGGTTGGGTCCAAATTGAAAGTTATTTCACCACTAGTCAGCTAGGGGAGTATAAGTTTAAGCAGTTCAAGAAGTTGGATGAGTGGCCAATTTCAATCCCTCCGGATTTGGCACCCATCATGACTAAAATCTTGACAGAAAGATTTCTCATAGGTAGAGACGAGGAGGATGAATTAGCTTGGGGCTATGGGAGCCTTGGTGTCTACACAGTGAAGGACGGATATGACAAGATCCTTCCAGAGCCTCCCCCTCATACTTATCAGGTTGAGGATTGGAGAAAGATTTGGCATTCCAAAGGTTGGCTGAAAGTAAACTTTTTTGCCTGGCAGTTCATGCACAATGGAATTCTCACTTTTGATAATCTCAGATGTAAAGGAATCATCGGTCCTTCTCAATGTGTCTTATGCTACAAGAGCGAGGAAACAGCTGATCACTTGATGTTTGAGTGCCCTTTCATGCACCAGATTTGGAAGAGATGGTTTTCATATTATAAAATTCAAGTTAATGGTGACTTGAATCGGATTAATATCTGGGAAATATGGAAGAGGGGTAGATTTAAATCTAAAGCTCTTCGTATTGGTTGGGAGCTTGGATTAAACTTTATTTGGTGGCAAGTGTGGTTGGAGAGAAATGCTAGAATTTTTAGAGAAACTTTTTCTTCGTTAGATGGAGTTTGGCAGGTCATTTGGAGCAAAGTCACAGAAACTGTGGCTATCTATGCTAAAGAGGAAACTCAGGTTGTTATTGGGGCAATGGAAGAGGGAGTTGAAGTGCAAGAGGGACAGGACAGAGCTAGTTGGAAACCTCCCCCAGAAGGTTGGATTAAAATTAATACTGATGGAGCTGCAAAAGGCAATCCGGGTAGAGCCAAAATTGGAGTGGTTTGTCGGAATCATGTTGGAATAGTGCTCTATTGGGAACTGCAAGGCTTGGGAAGAGCCACAAACAATGAAGCAGAAGCCATAGCTATCAAATCTGCTTCTATTTGGGCAGTTAAACAGGGCCACAGGAGGATAATACTTGAATCAGATTCTCAAATAATGGTTGGAGCTCTAGATTGCATGAGGAACTTTGCTTTGAAAGCATGGAGGTTGAGGATTCTTGTCACTCAAATTAAGGAATTATGGAGGGAATTAGATGATGTGATTCCAGTTTATGTGAGAAGAGATTTAAACAAAGCGACCGACTTCCTGGCTAAGATGGGTGCTGAGAAGGAGGTAGGGGTTCAGTTGCACAGTGACATGGCTATTGAGGATGAGGTGATTAGGCAGGGTCTTGAAAGGTCCTTGAGCTAATGATCAAAGAAAAAGCAAAGGGAGGAAAGGTGTCGCGATATCATGACATGTTGCTTCATCACGGCCAAGGGAGGAAAGGTGTCATGATATCGTGACATGTTGCTTCATCGCGGCCAAGGGAGGAAAGGTGTCACGATATCGTGACATGTTGCGCTGTCATGGTCACTGGAGGAAAGGTGTCGCGATATCGTGACATGTTGCTTCGTCATGGCCAAGGGAGGAAAGTTGTCGCGATATCATGACATGTTGCTTCGTCGCGGCCAAGGGAGGAAAGGTGTCACGATATCGTGACATGTTGCTTCGTCGCGGCCAAGGGAGGAAAGGTGTCACGATATCATGACATGTTGCTTCGTCGTGGCCAAGGGAGGAAAGGTGTCATGATATCGCGACATGTTGCTCCATCGCGGCCAAGGGAGGAAAGGTGTCATGATATCGCGACATGTTGCTTCATCACGGCCAAGGGAGGAAAGGTGTCGCGATATCGCGACATGTTGCTTCGTCATGGCCAAGGGAGGAAAGGTGTCACGATATCGCGACATGTTGCTTCGTCGCGACCAAGGGAGGAAAGGTGTCATGATATCGTGACATGTTGCTTTGTCGCGGCCAAGGGAGGAAAGGTGTCACGATTTCATGACATGTTGCTTCGTCACGGCCAAGGGAGGAAAGGTGTCACGATATCACGACATGTTGCTTCATCGCGGCCAAGGGAGGAAAGGTGTCATGATTTCGTGACATGTTGCTTCGTCACGGCCAAGGGAGGAAAGGTGTCGCGATATCGTGACATGTTGCTTTGTCGCGGCCAAGGGAGGAAAGGTGTCACGATTTCGCGACATGTTGCTTTGTCACGGCCAAAGGAGAAAAAGTGTCGCGATATCGCGACATGTTGCTTCGTCACGGCCGAAAGAGAAAAAGTGTCGCGATATCGCGACATGTTGCAACATCGCGGCCAAAGAGAAAAAGTGTCACGATATCGCGACATGTTGCTACATCGCGGCCAAGAGAGAAAAAGTGTCACGATATCGTGACATGTTGCTTCATCGCGGCCGAAAGAGAAAAAGTGTCGCGATATCGTGACATGTTGCTTCGTCGCGGCCAAAAGAGAAAAAGTGTCACGATATCGCGACATGTTGCAACATCGCGGCCAAGAGAGAAAAAGTGTCGCGATATCGTGACATGTTGCTTCGTCGCGGCCAAAGGAGGAAAAGGTGTCACGATTTCGCGACATGTTGCAACGTCGCTGCCCAAGGAGAAAAATGTCGCGATTTCACGACATGTTGCTTCGTCGCGGCCAAAGGAGGAAAAAGTGTCACGATATCGCGACATGTTGCATTTTCGTGGCCAAAGGAGAAAAGTGTCGCGATATCACGACATGTTGCATTTTCGCGGCCAAAGGAGAAAAGTGTCGCGATATCGCGACATGTTGCATTTTCACGGCCAAAGGAGAAAAGTGTCGCGATATCGCGACATGTTGCATTTTTGCGGCCAAAGGAGAAGAAGGAAAGAGTGTCGCGATATCGCGACAAGTTGCATCAACTGACCATGCCGATCCCCCTGTTAGCTAGTTAATGGTTCAAGAGATTTGGCTCCATTGCAAATCTTCTTTTACTATTGTAAGCATGTGTTCTCTCTGACTTCGGCTGGGAAAAGTCTCTTCCCAAATTGTAATTGATCTTTGTTTTAATACAAGTTTTTTCAAAATTTTCAAAAAAAATTATCTTTCTTTAATGAAATAATTTTCATAAAGAATAATAATTTAATGTGTTAAAACAATAGCCTTTTAATGTAACATATAAAATCACCTCTCTTTAATGAAATTGAAATTTTCATAAAGATAGGTGCACTTATGGCCCCAAAAAAGATAGCTTATGAAATGCCATAAAATTAACCCCCTTCGATGAAATTGAAATTTTCATGAAGGAAAGTTTATTTTATGCTTGCAAGTAAAAAAATATGAAGCTGAAAAAATCTGATTTGACTCCAAAATGTGAAAAAATGAAATTCCAAAATTGTAAAATCTGCATCAAACAACCATTTTCAAAAATTTGTATAAAATTGAAATTACCTCGGAATGAATCTGAATCTGTTGCGTATGATAGATTTTACATCATTCTTCACAACCATGTAATTATTTTTATCATTTTAATTTTTTTATTTTAATCTCTAAAAATTAAAAAAAAATAGCAAAAAGAAAAAATAAAAATAATTAAAAAAATGAAAAACAGAAATGCTGCAACCCCGAATTTCTCCACAGACCCTGCAAGCATTAGTATTTTGCATAAAACCAGTATTAGAGTGACCCGACTTCATGCAATCAACATCTAATACGGTGCGAGCTTCAAAGGAAAAGGGTGCAATAAACTGAAAATGAAATCAAGTTAACCATAAAAAATGCATAAAACTTGAGACATTTCCAATTAATTGCTGCAAAAAGATATTCAATATTCCATTACAATGCAAAAAAAAATACCCAAAGTTGGCATCCAAATGGTGAAAATCGGCCCAGCGGTATGCCTTCCTCCTTCGAAAAAATCCCAAAATATCCAGCCCTAGGTTCCTGTTTCCAAGAGATATTTGAAACCATGAAAAACCTTTCCTCTCCTTCCTGGCTGTCTGTTTCATTTTCTGTTCCTTGGATTCTCCATTACGTGGCTTTTCATTTTGATTTGTTTCGACTTCATTTCTTTCCTCCGTTTGTTTTCCATCAAACCCTTCATTTTCATGTCTCTGGTTCTGTCTTTTCTTTGGTTTCTATTTTGTCCTCAACATGCAACGTTTTCATTTTCATTTTACTTGGTAACTGCCAATCATTACTATTATTTATTCCTCTAGCTTTTCTTTCTATTGATGTGTCAACAACAATGCTCATATGTTTCATCTTGTTATAACGCCTGTTGGTTTCTATTTTATTTCATATATTTTAGCCACCACTTGGATTATTCTTACCTGCACATAAAACAAACACGTGAATTAGCCTTTTTAAAAAATAAACTTTAAAAAAAAAATAAATTATACTAAAAGCACAAAGTTAAACTATTTTAAAAAAAGAAACAAAAAGAAAAAAATACTAAATTTAAACTATTAGCCTTTTAAAAAAAACAAACTTTAAAACAAACAAAATAAACTATACTAAAAGCATAAAGTTAAACTATTTTAAAAAAAGAAACAAAAGGAAAAAAGAATACTAAATTTAAACTATTTAAAAACGTGAAGTAGAACGTGGTGAATGAAGCACCATGGCTTCATTCACTACTTTTTCTTTTTATTTATATTTTATTGTTTTTACTTTACTTTTTTTTTTTTATACTTGATATATATATAATCTTTTCACTTTTAATTTTTTATATTTGTTTATATATATAAACTTGTTTTTTTTCTTTTTCAAATTCAAACAACTTTATTTAATTTTTTTTATACTTGCTTTCTCTTTTATTTTAAATTTGATTTAATTAATTTTAAATGTTTGAATTGATTTAATTCAAAACATTAAAATTAACCAAAATAATAAAAAAAACAAGGAGGAACCCAACCAATCCACTAGACACTCAAAATGAAACAAAAACACCCAAACAAAAAAATTAAAAGGTGGGTCCCCAATTATTGGGGCTAGTTGTGGAATGGCCACAACAAATGGTGACTCTGCTAGGAAATGCTCCTGAGCATTTCGGTAAGAACCCAACATGAAACGAAAACATGCAAGATTAGCGAGACATAATAATTTAGCAATGTCCCAAGAAGGTGGGGGTAAACAACTTCAGAATGAAAATAACTAATCCATCTGCCTTTGCTCAGTGTGTGCAAACGTGATTCATTTCCTGCATTTCTGAAAATCCTCCAGATTCCATCATCCCTTTCTACATTAGGCTATGAAGTACAACTCCTGAAGAGAAGACTTTTACAGACAGAGCCCCACTGTCAATCAGGCATCTATAGCCCCGGTGAGGTTTATCTAACTCACCCGTGTGTTCGCTTAATGCTTTGCAAAGCCCATCTATCCTAGGTGTGTCAAGATTTCTAACGCTCGTTCTCACTTTCTCTTTCTTTTCTTTTTTTCTTTTTTTTTCTTTTTTTTTCTTTTTTTCTCTTTTTTCTCTTTTTTTCTCTTTTTTTCTCTCTTTCTAAGTATCAAGCTTTGCCTAGCCAGGGCCCCACAACCAATCGGCGTCTATAGCCCCGGTGGAGTTTTCCTGAACTAGATGACAGACTTCCAAGAAATCTATTGCATCGCTTATACTCATGAACTCTTGCAAAAGCATCAAGTCTCACTAGGTTAGAAAGCCAAAGTGGAGCATTTTAGATTTTTGCCTAGGGTTGCATAATCAAGACAACTTCATCCTTCTTACTTTCAGAAACACCATTTAATGTGTGTGTGGGTCCCATGTGGAGCTTGGGCTAATCTTTCATTGTTCCACTTTCCACCATTTTAGTCCCAACATCCGAGCATGATCACCAAATAACTCATCCCCCTTTTCTCGGGTTCATCAATTTTCAAATCAGGTGCTCCCCCTACTAAGCAAAGAAACATGCAAATGGGCCAGAGACCAAAAGTTAGCGACCACAAAACATCACCTCAAAAAAAGGGAACAACCTAACACACAAAACTAAAAACACAAACCAAAACTAAATCCAAACCCAAAAATCATGGACAAAGCACAAAAGCAAAAACCAAAACTATATACAAATGTACAATATGGTACAAGATGGTGCAAAATTTGAACTATCACTTCCCTAGATCCCAAACATGATTAGAACATTTCAAAAGACATATAACATGATAAGCATACCAAATTTTATAGGAATCCAACAAAAACAAGATTAAGCCAAACAATGCAACAATCTTCATCTTACCTCTCTCACCCCACCAATTTAATTTAGTTCCATTAATAATCCCATAGTGGAGTTTCAAATTGTCAAATTGATTAGACAATAATTGATCTTCAATACTTTCATGTCTATTCTTTAAGATGTCAATTTTACAATTCTCTTCTTGATTTAGAATTAGGCTTTCCTTTTCAGATATGAGATCTTGCAAACTAGAGCCTATTTCTAAAAATTTTAAAGCCAAATCATTTTTCAAATCTGTAGACCAATCAAATTCATGTAACCATTTGCAAGCACCTAGGATATTTATTAAATGAGCATCATCATAAGCTTTTATCCTAGATTCTGTTACTAATTGATTATGAACTTGATTTAACACTTCAAGCATACCAACTTCATTTTCATTCAATAAAGCAATATCATTAGTGGTGTGAGGAGAAATTAAGTCAAATTCTTTATCAACCACAAATAACATTTCATCATTGATAGTATTTAAATCCATCAATCCATTAGACAAACCTTCACTTGCATTTCGAATGGTGGAACCTAAAAGGTGAGATTTTACCTTTGGCACTTTTCCATTTACCATTACTTGGAGAGGATTTGAAACTTCCTCTTTTTCCTCATGACATTCATCATCATCATCATGTAGCATTTGTTCTTTCTCCATGACCTGTTTATCAAAGACACCAAACTTAGGTACCCAATTAAAAACATGTCCATCACTTTCAAACCATAAGTCTTGTCTATCTAGGGGTGGGTCAACTAACACATCTCCATGATCAATCACTTGGGTTGTTTCAGATAACGTGATATTTTCAATTGGATCATCAGTGATATCAAACCCAAACCATTCAGGTTCTGAAATTTCCTCATTTTGAAATGGCATAGACATTGTAGAACAAATAAGTGGATCAAGATTTTCAATTTTCTTTCCCTCAAAGGAACCCAAAGCAAATGATTCTCCTTCTTTATCCATGGTTGTAGAATCCTTATCACTTTCCAAAACTTGATGAGATTCGAATTCTTCTTCCAAAACTTCCTCAAATTGTACAAGATTTGTAATATCCTCATGCGAGAAAACAATCCTATTATCCTGCATATCAATTGACACAAAAAGTTCATTAGAAGATTTAGAGTGAGCATATTCTTCCCATTTCTTCCAAGAATCATAGTAATCATCTTCCAAAACCAAGTTGTGACGCTCAAGTACTTCTTCATCATCTTCCGATTCATCAACATGTTTCTCATCCAATTCATCTTCACCTTCCCTAGATGGTTCAATTATTTCCAAAAGTGGGTTATTTCTTGAATTCAAATTTGTGAGGCTATCATAATCCAAATTGGTAACCCATGATTCAATTTTATCACAATTTGGAAGGTGTAGATCTTCTTGGCCATCAGTTTCAACAATATCATTCAAAGTATCTTCCGAGAACAAGTGGTGAGATTATGTTATGTCTTCAAATTCATTTATTGATTCTCTTTCAAGTTCACTTTCAACCACTTTTGATGGCTTAGGAGCTTCTATAAGGGGATCAATTTTTACATCTTGCTCCATATAGTCACTCCAATCTTCCTTTGCGAGTACACATGACCAACTCATATCCTCATAGGTTTGTTCATCCCAATCCTCATTTGTGGGTAATGATTCTAGATCTTTTCTTTTCAAAACAAAATGTTGATCTTTTGGTTCCAACTTCTTGTTACCCATCCATAGAATTTCTTCTCCAAAATCTTCATGCTCTTCAAGACATTCTGAATAGGCATTTACTTCAATGTAAGTCACATCAAAGTCTCTTCTATCACCTGAAGGAACATAACATGAAATATCATTAAGATTAGCATTATGAATTTTCTTCCTAGGATGATTTGGATGCATACATTGATGTGCTCATTTTTGTGATGGAACCACATCTCTACTTAACTTCTTAACCACCTTTTTCTCTTTTACTTTCGATACAAGCTTGTTGGGTTGAGTGGTGGAAGTAGTAGGATTAGTTGGATTGATATCAACAGACAAAGCCTGAACACTTGTTGTAATGGCTCCATGAGTGACCCCATGATTCTCTAACCGTGATGGAGTAGTTGGATGGATAGAAGTACTCGTATAAGCACATGTGGGAGCATACGTAGGTATGGTAGGGTAAAATTGATTATGGGGCAAAATGTTTGATATCAAATTTTGTTGTGCCCATGCTTGATTTACCATCGAGGTTTGATTGCAAGCCCCTAGTTGTCCTACCATAGGCAATTGCTCCATCCCATAACCTTGTGGCCTTAATTGTTGATCTACAATCATAGCTTCTATGTAGGCCGAGGCAAGATTAGTAACCAAAGGATTTGTCCTAGTGAACATGGCAAGCAAGGGATCCAATGCCCCAAAGTATATTTGAAGAGCACCACTCTCCTCAATAGTATGGGGAGCAATCAATCTTGCATAGAGCTTTCAAAATCTCATGTTGAAAATTCTCACTGGCTCATTAGGTTCCTTCTTGCAAGAAGCAAATTATTGATAAATCATGACAGGATCAATGAGCAACCTAAATTGATTGATAAAAGCAGTTTCCAATTGGGCCCAAGATGTAATAGATCCAATGGGTAAATTGATGTACCAATCATATGCCACCTCATCTAGGCTCCTAGGAAACAATCTACATGCCACATCCTCATGTTCAACATTCCATCTAACTAGGATATCCACATAGGACTGAATGTGCTCCTCGGCTAATGTTGTGCCATTGTGCTTAAACTTGGGCAAAAGTTTCTCTATGTTCTTGGGTAAGTCATGAGCATCTCCACTAATGTTCAAAGGATTACCATGCACCCCATACCACTTTCCAGTATTTGTAGCCATTAGTGAAACTCAAAGGATAACTTCAAAACCAATTTGTTAGTCAAATAAATATTTCTTACAAAGAAGCATGAAATGACTAACCAATCTCAAATATGTAACATATGAATCATCATGTTAGCATCAACCAAGAGATATGTATCCATTAAACCATGAAATTGAAGAACATTCTCAAATTTACAACATATTAGCATTAATGCATCATCAAAAATAGAGAATGTTAGAATCAAATGAAAGTAATCATATGGAAACAAAACCTCGTTAGTCAAGACCAATGTTTTTAAAATAAATATTTCAAGTAACATGAACAATTTAGCATCTAAATAGCAATAAAATAAATCAATTCAAATCCTCCTAGCTCCCAAAGTGTTGAGTGCTAGAGGATACCAAAGATGCTAATCAAATGAACTTGAAATATTTAGCAATTCAAAACTCTTCAAGAGTATACCAAATCACATTATTCTTGTATGAACAATCCAAAAGCGTTAGATCAATGAATACCAATTCATGAATCCTCCTTTAGCATAAATAAAATAAAGTAAACCAATTCAGGCCCTCCTTCTAGCGCCAAAATGTTGAGTGTTAATTTTACCCAATTGTGAAATTACACTCTCCCTTAGGGTTTGGATCTCCAAAACCCTCTCTTGCAAAGAAATTAAACAAACAATTTCTCCAAGGTCTCCGCTATATTAGCATTTGCATATGTGTATTAGTAATCTCAAATAAAAATATATCAATTTAAATGCTTGGAACACCTTAGTGATTGCAAGTAACTGTAAACAAGGGGCAATGTTGGTTTATTTTACCATGCTACTTTAATGATTGTTCATGAAACCAAAATAAAAATAAATGTGAATTGGCCCTCATATGACCATGATGTAGTGCCTTAGTTCTTTTTATCTTGAGGATTTTAAGGTAGATTTTATCTTCCTTATTAAGTGGGTTTTAATCAAGCTTTACCTTGCATTAAATCCTTCTTTAAACATGAAAGTAAAGATTAAAATCTATCTATGAATGTGAATCCGAAATGATGAATAGGCTCCTTAAATGTAGCTTCTTATCATGAAGATAAAGATAGCCTTTGATATGAATAATAAATTATTCCTCTTTGGTGAAATCAATTTTCACAAAGAGATAATAATTTATAGCCTTGAAATATAGGCTTTAAAATGTCATTTAATTATCTTTCTTTAATGAAATAATTTTCATAAAGAATAATAATTTAATGTGTTAAAACAATAGCCTTTTAATGTAACATATAAAATCACCTCTCTTTAATGAAATTGAAATTTTCATAAAGATAGGTGCACTTATGGCCCCAAAAAAGATAGCTTATGAAATGCCATAAAATTAACCCCCTTCGATGAAATTGAAATTTTCATGAAGGAAAGTTTATTTTATGCTTGCAAGTAAAAAAATATGAAGCTGAAAAAATCTGATTTGACTCCAAAATGTGAAAAAATGAAATTCCGAAATTGTAAAATCTGCATCAAACAACCATTTTCAAAAATTTGTATAAAATTGAAATTACCTCGGAATGAATTCGAATCTATTGCGTATGATAGATTTTACATCATTCTTCACAACCATGTAATTATTTTTATCATTTTAATTTTTTTTTATTTTTATTTTAATCTCTGAAAATTAAAAAAAATAGCAAAAAGAAAAGATTAAAAAAAATTAAAAATAAATGAAAAACAGAAATGTTGCAACCCCGAATTTCTCCACAGACCCTGCAAGCATTAGTATTCTGCATAAAACCAGTATTAGAGTGACCCGACTTCGTGCAATCAACATCTAATACGGTGCGAGCTTCAAAGGAAAAGGGTGCAATAAACTGAAAATGAAATCAAGTTAACCATAAAAAATGCATAAAACTTGAGACATTTCCAATTAATTGCTGCAAAAAGATATTCAATATTCCATTACAATGCAAAAAAAAAATGCCCAAAGTTGGCATCCAAATGGTGAAAATCGGCCCAACGGTATGCCTTCCTCCTCCGAAAAAATCCCCAAAAGATCCAGCCCTAGGTTCCTGTTTCCAAGAGATATTTGAAACCATGAAAAACCTTTCCTCTCCTTCCTGGCTGTGTTTCATTTTTTGTTCCTTGGATTCTCCATTACGTGGCTTTTCGTTTTGATTTGTTTCGACTTCATTTTTTTCCTCTGTTTGTTTTCCATCAAACCCTTCATTTTCATGTCTCTGGTTCTGTCTTTTCTTTGGTTTCTATTTTATCCTCAACATGCAATGTTTTCATTTTCATTTTACTTGGTAACCGCCAATCATTACTATTATTTATTCCTCTAGCTTTTCTTTCTATTGATGCGTCAACAACAATGCTCAAAAAAAAAAAAAAAAAAAAAAAAATCCAAAAAAAAAAAAAAAAAAACAAAAAAAATTATACTAAAAGCACAAAGTTAAACTATTTAAAAAAAAGAAACAAAAAGAAAAAAGAATACTAAATTTAAACTATTAGCCTTTTAAAAAAACAAACTTTAAAACAAACAAAATAAACTATACTAAAAGCATAAAGTTAAACTATTAAAAAAAGAAACAAAAAGAAAAAAGAATATTAAATTTAAACTATTTAAAAACGTGAACTAAAATGTGGTGAATGAAGCACCATGGCTTCATTCACTACTTTTTTTTTATTTACTTTATATATATATATATTATATATATATATATATATATATAATATTTTGTCTTTTTTTTTTTTTTTTTTTTTTTTATAAAAAACTTGTTTTTTTTTCTTTTAAATTCAAACAACTTTATTTAATTTTTTTTTTTTTACTTGTTTTCTCTTTTATTTTAAATTTGATTTAATTAATTTTAAATGTTTGAATTGATTTAATTCAAAACATTAAAATTAACCAAAAAAAAAAAAAAAAACAAGGAGGAACCCAACCAATCCACTAGACACTCAAAATGAAACAAAAACACCCAAACACAAAAATTAAAAGGTGGGTCCCCAATTATTGGGGCTAGTTGTGGAATGGCCACAACAGTACCTTATCAAGTCAAGTTTTGATGACCTCTATAACTAAGTCTATTTTTGGTGTTTTTGTCTAGTCTTAAAAAAATAAAAACATTAAGGAGAGTTGTTAGAATATTTTAATGTTTATTTTGTGAAATATTTAGAATAACAAGTGGCAATCTAAGAGAGGGCTCTGCTAGGTTTTGATGAGGAAAAACTACTCTGCTAGGGTTTGATGACGAAAAACTATTTTGCAGGGATGGCAGCAGCTTTCAAAGGAGGTCTAAAAAATTGGAGGAATATCGTGGTGGCATCGGGTCCGGCACAGAGAGTGCATGCTCATGATGGTTTTTCATTTGAAAATGACTGGAAGGAACAGGATTTTCCAGTGCATTTCGGGAAACACTTGTTAAAGAACAATGGATGTTTGGAACGATATGAAGCCAAGCCAGTTCTAGTGGTTCAACCAGACTCGATGGCGGAATATGTGGAGTATCTAGCCAAACATGCCCTTATTGGCAAATTTTTGGGCATCCAAATTTCTCTCCCCTTTGTGGAGGCTTGGGTCAGGAAGACTTGGAATCCTGAAGGTGATGTGGAGGTGATGCTGAGTACGAACAACTATTTTATGGTATTTTTCTCTTGTATTGCAGATCGTAACAAAGCATTTTAAGGGGGTCTTTATTTCTATAACCAAGTGGGACTCTTTATTAAACCCTGGCATATGCGTTTCAACCCATCAGAGGAGCGGTCGTCACGGGTTCCAGTATGGATGCAACTTCCTTGGCTCCCGTTGGAATTCTAGAGAACTGATATCTTGTATAAGATTGCCCTTCTGCTTGGGAAGTCGATTGGACCGTCACAATAGAAAATGGATAAAAATATAATCTTTGTTGCTTGTATTTGTGTTGAAATTGACTTAAATAATCCTATTCCATATTCTATTGAAATACAGTTTGGATCAACTACATGGGTTCAAAAACTTGACTATGAAGCTCTTCCATTTCATTACCGAATTTACCGTGAATATGGCCACCTGCAAAGAAAATGCCCTAATTTTGTCCTACCTGTGGCTTCAAATCCTAGGCCCTCTTGATCTGGACAAATTTTGGATAAAGTAAAAACCCCTATAAAGGAAGGGTAACGGGATAATGAAGGTTTTGTTTCCGTAAAATCCTGAAACATAGGATGAAGGGCAAACAAAGACCTTACAAATAGCCAACCAGATGCTCTACTCAACTATTTTGAAATATTAGATTATCTTGATTAGTGCATGGAGATACATGAAATGTTGCTACCTGATGCAAATATAACAAGGTTGAATCAAATATCTCTTCTTGAGGGGGAACTTAAGGAATCAGATCTAAGGGGTTTAAATGAAGAAAAAAGGGCTTTAGATCTGAGTATAGGGGACATGGTTGGGTCTAGCCCTATAAGGGAAACTATTTTAGAAAGTGGTACATATTTAGTTATGCCCTATCCTACTTAGGAACTGATTCAGTCATCCTTGGACTGCAAAACTCCTACGGTGTTGGGATTGCAACAAAAAATAATTAAAAAAAGTTTTTTGGATAAGAATATGAAGGTGGGTCGAAAGAAGGACCATGATAAAATTAAGTTAATGGGGGAGAATTTTTTGGAGTCAAGCTTGGTGAGAACATTGGACTCCCATTTTTATAACCCCCAAAAATTATTATCCTCTCATGGAATGTAAGGGGGTTGAACAGCATCCCCAGACAAAAAGTTGTTTGTGATTTGGTTCGTGTGCATTCTTCGAATGTGGTGTTTATTCAGGAGACTAAATTGGCTATTGATAGTATGTTCAATATTTATCCCAAGTTGTGGAGAAGGGGGTAATACCATTGTATTGGTGCATGTGGATATGCTGGTGGCATCGCTTGTTTATGGGATCTGGTTAAGATATCCCCTCTTACTTGGATTTCTAGTAGATGGTCTATTTTGATGGTTAGGCATGATAATGAATCTGGTGAAACCATCCTACTTACAAATGTGTATGCTCCTATTGATTACAATGGTAAAGTGAATTTGTGGAAGCACATTTTCTTTGTGAGAAGTTTGGTTCCCCTGTACCCATGGATTTTTGTTGGAGACTTCAACTCTATCACTTGTTTGGAGGAGAAACATGGTGGGGTGGATTGTCTTGAGCCTTTTTCTTTTGTCTTCAGTTCTCATATCCAGGTCTTAAACTTGTTTGACATCAAGCCATATAATGGGATCTTTACTTGGCACAATAGAAGGTGTGGAGAATCTTCCATCTCAGAGAGACTAGATAGGTTTTTGATATCCAGTTATTGGATGGGTAATAATAGAAGTGCTAGTTCTATGATTCTAGAGGGTAGGGGATCTGATAATTGGCATATCAAGCTCTTTGCTTTGGAGTTAGGGCTAAAAAATAATCCCTCATTTAAGTTTCAACTTATGTGGCTTCATGATCCTAAGATTCATGATTTCATGCGAGGTTGGTGGACCACTAGCAAACCTCCTCATGGCATCGCTATGTATTCCTTTATGAAGCAACTACAATTTGTAAAACATAAATTGGAGATGGAATAGACTAAATTTTGGGAACCTTTCCTTGGCTAAGTTGGCTGCTCTTAGGTGGATGGAATAATCTTCAAGGAAGATTAGAGATCAGGGATTCACGAAGGAGCTTCTTTTCAAGGAATATGAGGCTGCAAAAGACCTTGTTGAATGGGAACTAAGGGAAGAATTTTTTGGAAACAAAAATCTCGAGTAGATTGGCTTCAGGAAGGGGATAGGAATACAACCTTCTTTTATAACTCAGTTAAGGCTTGTCGTAATGGTAACCTGATTACCTATCTTGTGAATTCTCAAGGTGCCCTACTCTCTTCTTTCAGGGATATTTTAGAAGAGACTAAGAGGTATTTTTCCTCTCTTCAAGGAGGACTCCCTATTAGATGATGAGAATGAAAAGCTTATTCTAAACTATATTCCAGCGATTATTTCTAGAGAGATGAATGAGCACTTAATGGGTCCAATTTCCCCTAAGGAGTTGGAAAATTTTGTATTCAAGATGAAACAAAGAAAAGCCCCAAGACCAAATGGATTCTCGATTGATTTTTATCAGGAGTTTTTGGATTTAATCAAATTTGATCTTTTGGAGGTGGTCCATGAGTCCCAAAAGAACAAACAGATGCTAAGGTCCCTAAATGCTACCTTTGTGGTGCTTATACCCAAAAAAGAGGGACCAAATTCCTTGGATATGTTCAGGCCTATTGCTTTCTGCAATGTTGTGTATAAGATCATCATAAAAATTATTGTTGAGAGGTTGAAGACATGGTTGAGCAAAATCATCTCTAAGGAGAAATGAGGGTTTGTTGCTGGCCCACAAATCTTGGATGGGGTTGTTATTGCTATAGAAGCTATTCACTTGATGGAAACTTCTAAGTAGAAAACTATGTTCATTAAGTTGGACATGGCCAAAGCCTATGGTCGGGTCAGATGGTCCTTTCTTTAGAAAGTTCTTACTGATTTGGATTTGAGGAGGAATGGATTAGATGGGTGATGAGCTGTGTTTCTTCTTCCTCATTCTCTTTTCTTGTTAATAATGAGCCATCAGAGTTGTTTGAGGCCTCAAGGGGATTGAGGCAAGGATATCCTTTATCTCCTTATTTTTTTATCATTATGGCGGAAGGGTTGGGAATATTGCTCAAGTCTTAAGTCATGCAGGGTCTCATTTAGGGGTGGAAGTGGGATAGTAGTTTGCCACCTCTTTCCCACCTTCAATTTGTTGATGATACTGCTTTGTTGGGAGTTGCCACTATCAAGAAAGCTAGAAATATTATACAATCTCTTGACATATATCTTGGTGCTTCTGGACAATTGATTAATGAGGACAAGTCTTTTATTTTCTTCTTCAATACCCCTCCTCTTATTCAAGCCAAGATTTCTCGTATTTGAAGATTCTAGGTTGGGACTCCCCCCTTCATTTATCTTGGTATTCCAATTTCATATCATCCTCTACCTAGATCTTCTTGGCAGTTTATGCTTGATAATTTTAGAAGGAAGGTAAATCACTGGAATTTCAGATGACTATCCACTGCAGGTAGAGTGTTGCTTTTAAAATCTGTTGTTCAAGCTTTACCCATTTATAGATGTTTTGTACAAATAGCTCCCTCTCACTTCATCAAGGACATGGATGCTTTGTCAAGACATTTTTTATGGTTTGGAAAACTTGATCAATCTAAATGGATTTTGGTTAGGTGGGATTCTATATGTAGGCCGGTGCAAGAGGGAGGCCTTGGGTTGCGATAGACAGCTCTTTTTGGGTAGGCTTTGGCTGTAAAACTTTATTAGAGATGGTGTACCTCTCAAAATCATATTTGGGCTAAAATGTTATCTTGTAAATACTTGAGAGGTATTTTTGAGGCTAATATTCCTAGAGTCAGCTTGGTTGGGAAAGGTTCGGTTATCTGGGACACTATAAAAAGAGGAGCTAATTTAATCAAGCAAGGTTTGTTCTGGACTTGCAATCAGAGATCAAATGCTCTTTTTTGGGAGGATTCTTGGGATGGTCACTCTCCTATCTTGAATCAATATCCTAGGTTACGTTCCCTAAGTATTTTTTTCTTGGAAGCAGGCTGGTCTTGCATGGAGGACTTTAAAAAAACCCAGTCTTTTGGAAATATGGAGATGTACAGGTGGAAAGATCTGCAAGAATGGCCCTAGGGGGGACTGTCCAAGGATAAAGAGGTTCTTGATCTTATTCTTACAGGGAGGCCTTGTTCTTCATTGAGGGGTAAAGATATTTTGGCTTGGAACCCTGATCCTAAGGGAACCTACTTGGTAGCCTATGGTTATCAGGTTCTTGATAAGCAAAAGTATGGGAGTCTTCCTGTCACTTGGTGGAAAAAGGTGTGGAACAAATTTGTCTGGCCAAAATGTAACTTCTTTCTCTGGTTGGTAGCTCGTAATAAATACCACACTTGGGATAATGTGAGGAAGAGGGGATTTCAAGGTCCCTCTTTTTGTGTCCTTTGCAACAAGAATGAGGATGACTCTTCTCATTTTTTTTTCAATGCTCCTTTGCCAGAGATATTTGGCACCATTGGTGGAGCACTTGGAACCATCCATGTTTTCAGGTGTTGTCCTTGGTGGAGTTTTGGAGTAGTTTGGGCAGACCTCCGGCCAAGGCCCCCTTCCTTCGAGTGGATTGGAATTTGGGCCCTTCTTGCATCATTTAGAAAATTTGTCTTGAACGGAACCGGTGCATATTTTAGGGAAGTTATTTGGTTGTTCAACAGATCTGGAAAAGGATCCTGTATATGGTTCAAGAAACCATCCATAGAAAATGTGATGTGGGCCCTCTTTTGGATTCTAGGGAGGAGAAGATATAGCAAGCCTTTGGTATATTTGGGGATGGTGTGAACTCTTCTAGCCCTAGTAGGGTTCCTCAGCTTAGCAAGAAGGTTAGGAGAGATGGTAGGTGGAGGCCACCCTATAGAGGAGTTTTAAAAATTAATACTAATGGATCATCCAGGGGTAATCTTGGACATGTTGGCATTAGCAGTGTTGGGAGAGATTCTACTGGTGGTGTCAGTTTTTTCTTTTCAATTTATAAATATGTTCACTCCAAAAATTTTATGGAAGCTCTTGCAATTCTTGAGGCCTTGCGGAGGGGGTTTTATCTTGGCTGACATAGGATTATATGTGAGTCTGACTCTCAAATTGTGGTTAATATTTTAAATAGTAAAATGGTGGAGGAAGTTAATTTGTAGTTGGCCTCTGTAGTCGTTCATATTCTTAGAATGAGTGAAGAATTTGAATTTATATCCTTTGTGCATAGGACATTCGTAACTATACCATATATCTGTAGGATGGATACAAGGGGAATGGAACCTGGGTCGGCCTCTACCAGCACCTAGGGCATTTACCACTGCACCATAACAAGAAGATATTTTCAAGGCTGGCCTCTTACGCATAACACTGCCTCAAACACTTTTATATCCATCAATCTCTTCAATTTTTGTAAACTAACTATATAATGATTGATCATTTATAAGTTCATACTACCATAAAGAACTTAAATTAAATTAAGGGTATTATTCATGCACCTAATATTCTAAGATACAATTTTTATCATCAATTTTATTCTTATTTATGAGATTAGCCTCATTTCTTGTTAACATTTACCATATTTGTTTTTAGTTATCTTTATCAACATCTTGTGAAGTTTTCATTTCTCTTTCTTATTTCTTTGAAGGCCTTGCCCTCTATTTTTATTTCCTCCAACACTTTTATATTCATGAACCTAGGGTTATGCGTAAGGGATTGGACCCAAAATGTATTTATAAAAATTTGGCGAATCGATTTCAAAATCCAAGCGAATAGTGTTGAAACACATGTAGAAGGTTCACTATTATTAGGGGCAATGTTGGAAATTTAAACTTGAAATGGTTAAATTATTATAAAATTGGGGCAAATTGATCCGTTAAAAAATTTGCACCCAAAAATTTTTGGCTAATGGACCCTAGTCAAGGTTCCCAAATATTATCCAATTCTAAATTGTGAAAATCCTTATTTTATCCAATTTTGCAAAAATAGCCACTATGCATAACCCTACATGAACCTCTTCAATTTTTCTAAACTAACTATATAATGACTTATCATTTATAAGTTCATACTACCTTAAAGATCTTAAAGTTTATTAGGGGTATTATTCATACCCCTAATATTCTAAGATACTATTTTCATCATCAATTTTTATTCTTATATATGAAATTAACCTCTTTTCTTGTTAACATTTAAAATATTTGTTTTTAATTTTCTTTAACAACAACTAGTGACATTTTTTTTTCTTATTTATTTGAAGGACTTGTCCTCCATTCTTATTTTCTCCAACACTTTTATATTCATCAACCTCTTCAATTTTTCTAATTTAACTATATAATGACTTATCATTTATAAGATCATACTACCTATATATTAAGAATATTATTCATAACCAAATTTTCTTCATCAATTTTTATTTAGTAGATTCTTTTAGAAGTAATGTGAATTTTTTGTTGTTTTGAGTAACCGCTTCCTAACTCAACTTGAGTTAGTGACTACCTATTGGGGTGTACCTATCCACCCTTTTTTTGTTGTAAAGACTTGTATTTTTAAATTAATTAAAATTTAGGCCTTTACATTAAAAAATACAATAACTAGCACAATTGGGGCCATGCTCCCCTACGACATAGCAACAAGGGGCCTCCTTCCTAGTGATTTGAATTCAAATTACCAAGATGAAATACCAATAACATATTGTAGGGTTTCCAGGACTAGAGCCATTTCTTGTTAACATTTACAATATTTATTTTTAGTTTTCTATGTCAACATCTAGTAAAGTTTTCTTTTCTATTTCTTATTTGTTTGAAGGTCTTCCTCTCCATTTTTATTCCTTCCAACACTTTTATATTCATCAACCTCTTTAATTTTTCTTAACTAACTATATAATAACTTATCATTTATAATTTCATCCTACTTTAAAGTTTTCTTTTATGTTTTTTATTTGTTTGAAGGTCTTCCCTTCCAAATTTTTATTCCCTCTAACACTTTTATATTCATCAACCTCTTCAATTTTTTTAAACTAACTATATAATAACTTATCATTTATAAGTTCTTATTACCTTAAAGTCTTCTTTAAAGTGCAAAGAATTATATATATATAACCATATTTCTATAAACTTTAGCTTACCATTAAACATTCAACTATTATCATCTAATCTATCCTTTTTTAACTGTGCCTTCTGATTTCAACCTCAAACCTTCTAAAAAAACAAAACCCTAAACTACTAAGATATTCTAAATAAACAACAACACTTTCTTATTTATATTATCTTTGACACCTAGAAGTATCAGGAGTATCCCTTAAATCTCAAACAGTTTTAAGATCGAGAAAGCATCTAATTAGATGAATAATGACATGTCCGCCCGCTAGCCCATATGCCCCACACGAAGTGCATAACTAGAGAGCCCTTGACTCACGCTGCTTCCATGTAATTTGATACCATCATCATCCGTCAAATATGTGATATCACTTGAAGATCAGTCGCTTCACAAGTCTTATGACATACTGTGGACTGCCCTTATTTTTAGGTGATCAACACTACGAACATAAGTCGCCACTCACCGTCACCTTGACAGACTCTACGCAAATTTATGCGCAATATGAAATTCTGAATGGCCTAAAAGTCTCCCTTCTCTGTAGACTTCAATCAAGTCTATGTTCTCACACGCAGGGACCTGGTTTCCAATTCGCCGACGGATATTAGAGTGGAAGCCACATGAACACTTTATTTTTAATTTTATAATATATATTACTTTCTATTAATAACCCAACCAAATGTTATTTTGGATGAAAATCCAACCAACCAGATTATTTTAAATTTCTGCCCATACTTTCTCCTTCCAATTTAAATATTTCACTTCAAATGGAAGGTAAGGCGAATCTGTTTTCCATGTTGTGGGAGATTTAACATTATTTTGGCGGTACGTTTTAGTTGAGTTTTGTCTAGGTTTGGTCACTGTACAGATCAATTTTGTACGTTTTTAAATATTGTTAGTATGGTAACCAAACGTTAGCCTCTCCTCTCTTTTCGTTCGTAGTAAATATACCTGTGTGAGAATTCTAGATCTATAGCAAAGCAGTTTACTTTGACCTTTAAGCCATAAAATTTAAATAAGAAGTTTTGACGAAATCAAATTTTTTTTATTGGTTGATAAAAAAGTTTTTAAATAGTTAATTAGAAGTATATTAACTAAACTGAAAATAAAATTATTTTAATATTATAAAATTATTTTTAAAAAAATTAATATTAATAAATACAAATATTTCTTATCCTTAAATAAATAAAAATAAAATACAATCCAAAATATCACTGACTCCCCCCAAAACTAAATTATGTATACTTTAAAAAATAATATCCATATGATACTGTAGTTGTCTCGCCTTTTTCAAGATTCAACACTATAACCGTACGTCAAATGCTTAAGGGTTCGCCATTATGATAGTCTGTATTCGTTTGATTTGATACAAAGGCGGATCTAAGTTACTACCATTAAATTATTTCCAACAGAGTAATTATACATTCTATAGTTGCTTGATTTATTTTACAACCTTTTTTCTAATGACCAATCATGTTATTCCCCCAAACTGATAACGTACTCTTCCCCTGCATACCATAGTAAATGTGATTAGTCTCATGTAGATTATTTGCAAAATACTGGCCTCACAGCAGCACTGGAAGGCATCTAGTCTTCTATGTTTTAGTATTAATTATGTGTGCAAATAAAAGGAAAATTGTTGAAATGAAAAAATATCTGTTTTCCTAGGTGTTACTTCTTAGGGATCAAGGATAGCAAAGTTTCTGTACTCTAATGTTAAAGGAAATATTTTAAAATCCTTAAAATTGTAAATAAAACAAAAAAATGTTTTCAGAAACTTTAGAGATAGCTTCTAAAAAGCATTTGATCCTATGAAATTTGCATTTGTTACTGGACATAATGTAACTTTTCTGGCATAAACACTATTGAACACCATAATAGCATGCCTTCATATTGCAGATGCAAAATACAACATCGGTGAAAGAATATGAAAATGCTAAGCCACTTCTCTCCACTGCAAACATGGAGTAACATTGTATCTAAGCTGTCTCACACAGATTGACTAAGAAAATCAAGAAAGCCAATCCAATATAAAACAATCCCTAAGCTTTTTTGAAAGCCTGCCCCGGTTGCATATCAGCATAGAAAACTACATTGCAAAGTTAATACAATCTTCAAACCATAAAGTCCTAAGGGAAGAGCAAGAAAGATATCTAGCAACCTTACAGTTACTCTTCAATAAGCACCCCTTTTGGTATACTGATTGATTTCAACGAGGCAAATTTTGGTTCAAATGAGGTAATTGGAACGTCGGCAGACATAGGCGTGGAAGATGCTATTGAAGAAGATGCAGAGAGCGTGGCTGCTTGAACGGGGGCATATGATGGTATTGGTAGGGTAGTGGGAAGATGAGGTGCTGCAGCTTCTAAATTCAATATCTTAAGAACTTGCCTCATTTTGGGCCTTGCGGCTGCATGTGGGTGAGAGCACCACAACCCTACCTCCAATAACTGTTCCATTTTCACTGTGTCAAACTGTCCATTTAACCTCACATCTGCTGCATCCACAACTCTACCTTGACCATAGAGATCCCATACCCACTCCACAAGCCTCATGTTATGCTCTTCCAAACTCAAATCTACGGCTCTCCGCCCAGACGCTATTTCTAAAGCCACAGCACCAAAGCTGTAAACATCTGATTCTGGACTTGTTTTCCCTGTCATCACACTCTCTGGTGCTAAATACCCCAATGTTCCAGCGGCTGTTGTAGTCTGAGATAAACGATCATGCTCCAATATCCGGGCCAATCCAAAATCGCCAAGCTTTGCACTGAAATTGCAATCAAGCATAACATTGCTGGATTTTACATCTCGGTGAACAATGCATTGACCCCATTCTTCGTGAAGATAGAGCAGTCCAGAAGCTATGTCACGAGCAATTCCATACCTGCGATTCCAATCCAGCGCTGGATGATTTTCTTTGGGGAAAATGTGTTTGTCAAGGCTTCCGTTGGGCATATATTCATACACCAGAAGCAGTTCAACTTTCTCATGACACCATCCCAAAAGTTGAACAAGGTTGCAATGTCTTACACGATTAATTATTGTTATCTCCGAAATAAACTCCTTTCTCCCTTGTTTAGATCTTTTTGCAATGCGCTTGACTGCTACGAGTTCCTTTGTTTCTGGCAGAAGGCCTTTATATACTCCTCCGAATCCTCCTGAGCCAAGCTTCTGATTTTCGTCGAAGTTATCTGTGGCGGCTTTAAGATCTTCAAGTGCAAATCTACGGGGACCATGCTCTAAAAGTCTGTGCAGCTCTTTATCACTCTTTGTACTTACTTGTCCTCTAATAGATACCCGAGGCTTCTTTCTTTGTATGAAGGCAAGGTAGCCCCAAACCATCAGAGCACCTGCTATAGCAACTACAAGAATAGATCCACCAATTGCAATTATTTTTGTGGATGTCTTGATTTTTTTGGAACTTCTAGTTGTTGTATTGAAGCTCCATGAATGGATGGTTTGGATCTCTGTTGAAAGGTAAGCACCACCCGAAAGCCCTACTGCAATGTCTTGGAAGATATTGAGACAAATCTAGAGACACCTGACTTACATGAATCTTAGAACGGGTGGAGTGATTTGAAAGGAATACTTCTAGCAGTTGTGTGGTGCTGCTGTAGTCTATCCATGCGTTCCATATTATTCCATTATTCAGACTGTGATTTACTAAAATAAAATCTCGAGAATAAACAGGATTCAAGCATCTACAATATATTTTGACAAAGCCACTACTATCAAAACCTATAGCTAATACATCCAATAATAGATTACTGTTTTCATCTCCAGGAAGACCATACAAATATTCATTTGGGAAAGTCATGCAAGCGTTTACTTTCGATGACATGAAAAATGCTATACCCTCGCCTCCAACATCATCAGAGCTAACATTATAGTACTTCATGGTAAACTGAAAATGCGTGGTGAAATTAACAATGGAGGATGGTTGAATTGTTTCATTGTAAACCACTCTCCCTGTAGTTTGGTTTGTTGCTTTATACATATCAGACTTATTATTTGTAAGTTGGATCACATGGTCAGAGACCTTGCTATCATTGATACACAGAATTCCCTCTACATTACATGCTTTAAAGTTAGGGAAGTTGAAATTTATACCTCTAGATTTGGCTATCAGGATGCTTATCATCCCATATAGCAAAAAAAACCGAAGATCTACTTGAGAAAAAATAGCACAAGCCATCTCTTACAGAGGGTTTACAATATGATGAAAGGAACTGCTTTCGTGAGGAGGAGCAGAAATGAAAGGAACTGCTTTCGGGAAGAGGAGCACAGAAAGAAATGGGTTCCTCCTTCCTCGAGTTTTGTATATTCGCGGTTCATTAAGGTTAAGTGGACTATAAACTAGGATAATCGCAAAGTCATTTCCTCAGTTGACTCTGGTCTTAAAAACATGACAAAACTGTACGTGGTCGTTAAAATATGTCACGCTTTAAAATTTTGGAGATTTGTATTAGAGTAGAAGTCACTCGGTTGAATGTACAACGGTGATTCCAATCCTAAAGCACTGGATCTTCTTTACTTTAGGTCTTCCTTACTTTATTGAAGGATCTTTGTAATTTAAAAAAAAGTTATAGCTCATTCAATTTGTAAACTATGTGTCTTATTGTGTGGCAGTTTTGTTATTTGATATTTGGTATTTATTTAATATATTTTTGAAATGAATTTTATTTATATAATATAATAAAAATATATAATAATATTATGATTAATAATTAAGCAAGATTTAAATTTAATTTTTTTATTAAAGTTAAGATATTTAATGAGATAAAATTAAATTGTTTGATACACATTAAATATATATGATAATATATTTAATGATTAAATGTTTGATTTAAACCAAATTTATTTTATAGATGGAAAAGATATTTAAATATATTTAATATCGTAATATAAATATTAGGAAAAAATAATTAGATTAGAAAGGGATGTTTTTATATATTTTAATTTTTCATTAACAATTTGCATATACATCTAACTAAAATAAATTAATTTAATCTTTAAATGGAAAAGAATGGATAACAAACTATATTACTTATTAGATCTTTTATACAATGCATTTTGAACCATAATGGGAGTCTTAACCTTGAAAAGGTTTATGACCTTGAAATCTGGATATAGTAACACTCGTTTACATCATCAAAAAGTATTATTAATGCCTCTAAAACTTTATAAATATATTGTATTATTAATTGGTGTATCTTCATTTAGTGTAAACAATGGAATATCTCATGTAAGGAACATAAAGTGTTTTGGACCCATCCTATTTGTATCAATTTTAGTGATTGCAAGCGTTATTTTAGTGTTGATATTGTGCTTGTATATATTTATCTCTATTTTCTTGGTTTTTTTGGTGTTAAAATTTATATTATGGTACCAGAGCCTTGTTGGAATACAATAAGTTATAAGTTGATAGAGGTATAAATATTTATATTTTGAAGATTTACTATAGATATATCTCTACCTCAAATCAAAGTAAATGAAAAATTAATTATGATTGGATTTCTAAAATAGAGATATATTTAACTCTAAAGAATCATTATGAGGTTGGTAGTAAAAAACCTACTAGCTTAGAAATAGATCTTGATAATTGGAAAAAAAGTGATAAACAATTAATTTTTTATCAAACTTACACTATCTAAAAATATGCTTCTCAATTTTTATAACGAATGAGTTATAGTTTGTAGCATGTTGAAGAAGTTGTACAAAGACGTGTAGAGTTATAGTTTGTAGCATGTTGAAGAAGTTGTATAAAGAAGTAGATGGTATTTGTATACTTAATCTTACAATGAAGTTAAATAATACATAGCTTTCACATCCACAAGAAATAGTTCCTCATCTTACTAAGATGAAAAAGAAAAAATAAGTTTGTTCATATGGTAGAAATTTTGAGGATAAATATTTTCTTTACATGATATTTCAATATCTTTCAAGATCACACTAGCCATTTATTAGACATTATTCATAAATTGGGTATTATTACATCTACAAATTTGTGTGCATAGTTAGTGCAAGAAGGAATTGATGATAAAAAAAAAAAAACTATTGTTCATGATTATTTTACTCTTGAGTCTAAATTTAACCAAATTTATAGGAAAGGATTTTGTTCAAAACAAGACAGAGATGATTCTAAGTATAATTCATTCAAGAATTTTGAAGATCGTAGAAACAAACTAAATTCCTACATAAAATGCAACTATTGGGGGAAGCATAAGGACAATGCATGTTTTAAATCAAAAATATATAAAGAAAAAATAACTCCTTTGGTGAAAAATAGGTTATAGATCCTTGTGGGACACAAATGACCTTTACTTTGCTACACTTTAACCCTCAAGAAGACTAGATAGTCATAGATAGGATATATCCCACATGCATCAATGGGTAGGATAAGATGATGTGATAACACTATATATACCTCCTCAAGGGTCTCTTTAGACATGTTGAGTGTTTTTCTAATATAGCTTCGGTGCACTGTAGTGTTGCATTGGTGCTCTTCTATGCTCATTTGTGTTCCCTTTGGTGTTATTTTAATATTTTTGCAATAATTGTGTATGATTTATGTTGTTTTGACGATACACAAAATATTTTGGAGGAAGAACTATCCTATGTGGTATTAGAGCTAATTTTCGAAGGAGCAAAGTGGGTATAATTATTTTCCTTTCTTCTCGATCCATATTTATCATTTTTAATTTTGATTTTTTCTAGTCAAGTGGAATCGTTATTCTAATACATTTCAAACACTCAAAAATCGATCTATTTTTGCCTATGTATCTATCTCTATTTAGAGTTTTATAGTCTTCACCCATTGTATGCTCTCACCTCACGCTTGTGGATCTCGATGATTAGAAAGTGGTAAAATTGTCCTTTCTATTCTTTAGGGTTTTATAGTCTTCACCCATTGTATGCTCTCACCTTACCCTTATGGATATTGGTAATTAGAAGTTAGTGACCCTATCCTTTCTATACTCAGATTGAGTCGGACCCTAAAAACATAGAAAAAAAGAAGATAAAAAACAAAAATAAAAAAGAAAAATTTGAAAACTTTTAGTCTGGAAAGGATTTATTTACTCTATGTAGATAAAATTATCCTTGAAAACCCCATGAAACAATAGTATATCTCCTCATTGTACACTCTGATCCATCAAACATAACCCCTATCTCAAACTTAAAATAGTGTTTTAAATATTTTACAACAAAAAAAAATGGGGACATTTTAGTTTTAGCTACTAGTTTAGAGAAAACAACAGATAGATATCCCACCTGCTCAATTTTTATGTTGGGGATAACTGGCTATAGGTACCCCAAGCACATGCCCTTTTATATCCTCTCCTGCCCTTCTCCATACCAATTCCAACTTCTTAAGAAATATTTATATCTCTTTACTCCCACCTCCTATTATTCCTTTCATTTAGACCTCTCCTGCTTCTCCCTATCCCTTCTCTCTATTTCATCATCATGGCCCCCACTCCAATTTTTGATTGAGTATTCATCCTTGAGACCCAATTCCCTTTAGTGCAAGAATCCATAAACAAACTCATTGACAACATGGCTAACCTATCATACTCCCTTTCTTAGAGGATGGATAATTTTGATAACCAACTATCCACCTTGTCATCTACTACAACTTCCTTGGCAAGTTTCCCTCCATCCCACAGACCTCTACTTCCTCGTTAACCATTCCACCAAAATATTCAAGTCCCTACTTTTGATCTTGATCTCGTTCAGTATTCACTCATAGTTGGGTAGAATACCTCAAGACCTATTTCAATATCAACCTCATGTTAGTTTTTGATCAACTCACATTTGTGTCCAAACACCTTGTAAGAAAATCTCATCACTAGTACCATTGGTAGTAGTGTGAGTATCCTAATAACCAAACTTTGGTCTCCTTTCTCAACTATTTTTTGGACCAATAATAAGATACTTGGACTCAATCATTATTTAGTCAACTTACTCGTCTCAAGCAACTAGCATCTATTAAATCATACATGGATGAGTTCCAAGCTCTACATAACCATATCACTCAGTCGTTAGACTAACAATCCATCATTGACATGTATGTTTTAGGACTAAAAGATTGCATCTAACTTTCACTCAAGATAATGCCCATCAACACTATTTGGGAATTTATTTCTATGGAAAAATTTGTTGAAGTAGAGTTCATCAATGAGCACCTCATGTTTGCTAAAAGAGGCTCATATAATTTTCCTCACCCTTAATCTGCTAATCCATTGTAATAATGATCCAATGATCCACAACATCCTCCAATACCATAACCAATAGACTGCATTTATGTTCATTCGATGATCAAATAAATGGACCCAAGATCATCCATGCTTTTGTCATGCTCGACATGACATCTTCATCATAGACCCAAAATTTTCACCGAATGATGAACCTGACCTCGATGATGAACTACTACATGAACCAAATATTGATCAACCTATTGAACCTCAACCTAATTTATCCCTTGTTGTTGTCTCCTCCACTTCATTTCTTTAACCACTTAGAGTTAAATACACCCTAAGGAAAATCCCCATTACCATCATCATCAATGGAGGTACCTCCCTTAACTTTATCAACATTGCTCTTACTCATCAATTAGACTTGTTCATCATCCCTAAAATTGGGTTCCCTTATTCTCTCTTGGGTTACCATACTCTCCATTATGCTAGGATAATCAAGAACCTATATATACAAATAGGTACATATACATTGGTATTTGACTTCTATACCCTATCCATTGGTGTGGTCCATTGGTTATTTTGATACTATCCTATGAGTCTAGTGGCTTTAGACTTTGGGAACTTATAGCCCCAATAATTCCCCTACCTAGACCTTCATTCTCTTCAAATACAACCTTGGAAAATCCCATAAAATGAATGGCATCACCCCACTCCCTAATACACTAATATCCCAAAACCAAATATGAAAATAGTTAAACTCTAGCATCAGGTTTATCATTTGCATCAGCAAAATTGAAGCCCAACCCACCTTGACATTCAAAAACTCCTCTCTCGATACCAACTAGTATTTTCTCCCCTTACCCCATGTCCACCACCCCCTTACGACCTCGAGCACACTATTGAACTCCAACACCCACATGACCCTATTAGTTTTCATCCATACCGCCACACTTATTTTTAAAAAAATTAAATAGATAAACTAGCATCTAAACTCTTTGACATGGGTATTATCCAACCCAGTAAAAACCCTATGCTATACCTATTGTCTTGGTTAGAAATAAAGATGGATATTTCCATCTCTACATTTATTATCGATAATTAAATAAACTTACAATCAAAAATAAAATTTCCATCCCATGAATTGATATTATGTTGGATCAGATTCATGGTACCTCGATCTTCTCCAACAGATTGCCACAAAATAACCTTTTGCGCCTAGCATGATCATTTTAAATTTTGTATCATGCCTTTTGGTCTTTGTAATGCCTCAGCCACTTTCCAAGTCCTTATGAAAAAACATTTGCTCCATATCTCCATAATTTTATCATTGTTTTCTTTGATGACATCTTATTTATTGCATCAATCTCACTAGCCACCTAATTCATCTCTATCCTATCTTTCAAATCCAAACTGAACAACAACTCTACACTAAATTATCTAAATATAAACTTGGTAAATCCCAACTCCATTACTTGGGCCACATTATCTCAATCGATGGATTTCTATTATCCTAAAAAAAAAATTACCATCATTTCATGGCTCTAACCAAAAACCCTCACTTAGCTTTGATCATTACTCAATCTTATTGGGTTTTACCATCACTTTGTAAAAATATATAACTCCATAACAATACCACTAACCAACCTCCTTCACTGACTCACTCCAATGGTCAACCATAGTCGAGATCACTTTTCACATCCTTAAAAAATTCATGACTTCCACTCCAATTTTGGACACGTGACTTCTTCAAACCTTTTCAACTTGAATGTGATACCTTTGGGGTAGGCCTTGGAGCGGTTTTCATGTAGGAATTCCACCCCATTGCCTTTGAGAGTCATAAACTTAAATACCATAAGTCATCTCTCTACTTTCCAAAAATAAATGAAAGTCATCATTCATGCCCTCGATAATTTGTGATAATATCTCCTTAGCTCTAAGTTCACCATCTTGATCGACCATCATATCCTCCATATACTACTCGATCAACCTACCCTATCATAGGAACAAGTGAAATGGATTGACCACCTCCAAATATTTGACTTCAAAATCACTTACAAAAAGGAATGGGATAATGTGGTTGTTGACGATCTATCCTATCTACCCGATGCACCTATTTTCCAAGCCATCTCCCGATCCCAACCCACTTGGTTCATAGAGCTCATATTTTCCAATGAGTCTCAACCAGAATTTGAGCTATGGACCTCAAAAATTCACTCTCAACCAGGTTGATCCTTACACAATGATCACCTTCTTTATAAAAATTGTATCTTTGCCCATCCTTCACCCTTATTTATTCCTCTCATCTTGTATGAGTATCACTCCACTCCCCTTAGGGGGCACTCTAGGTTTGACAAAATATATCATCACATTCGCTCATGTTTCTATTGGCCCAATATGAAAATTCAAATCCTTTCCTTTTTTCTTAATGTGACACATGCCAACATAATAAATCTAGTACTATTGTCCAACTCAGCCTTCTTCAACCTCTTCACATCCCTTAGGATAAATGGTAATACATTGTCATGGACTTCACCACAAGGCTCCCCACATTTTTTAGCTTTGACTCCATCCTAGTTTTTATTGATCACCAAACATACCCATTTCCTCTCTATCCATACTTCATATATAGCCCCACACTTGGAAAACCTATACATCCAATCCATATTTCAAATTCATGGTTTTCCATCCACCATAGTCTATGATCATGATCCCAAATTCACCAGTAACTTTTAGCAATAACTTTTTTATGCCTTGGGTACCTAATTTAATCTGAGCACTGCTTATCATCCATAAATTATTGACCAATGTAAAGTTCTTAATGAAACCTTGTAAATGTATTTATGTTGCTTTGCATCTAACCACTAATCCAAATGGACCTCCTAGTTACTCCTAGTTGAATATTGGTATAATTCCTCTCACTACTCTAGTATTGGAATATCCCTCTTCATGGCCTTATATGGATATCCCCCTATTCATACCACCCCCTTGCCACTAACCTACTTATGACTAGTGTCCAATAAAAACTACAAGATATGGATCATATTATCAGTACCCTCAAATAAAACTTCTCAGTCACTTGTAATCGCATGAAACAACTTATCGACTAACATTGTTCTAACCACTCCTTTGGTATAGGTTATCTAGTATTCCTTCACCTACAACTGTACAAACAACACTTCATCCAAAATATTAGGTAACACAAGATTATTCCCTACTACTATGGTCCTTATAAAGTCCTTCAACACATTGGAGAGGTGGCCTATGCCCTTGACCTTCCCCCTGAATCCTAAATTTATAATGTCTTCTATGTCTTCTACCTCAAAAAACATATTGGACCAAATACCACCCTCAAAACTATGCTCCTTATCCTCATCAATGAACAAACCCTATTTGTCCCACCTAATCTTATCTTGGCTAGCCAAAATCATCACCTATGCAATCAAACCATCTTTTAGTACCTTATGTAATGGTTTGACAGTGAATCAAAGAAAGCAACTTGGAATTCTATATATTTTATGTGCCAGCATCCCCATATTCTTGGTTTCGATGACTCAACATATTAGGAAGACGTACATGCTACACTTTTACCCTCAAGAAGACTAGATAGTCGTAGATAGGATATATCCCACATGCATCAATGGGTAGGATAAGATTGTAATAACACTATATATCCACTCAAGGGTCTCTCTAGACATGTTGAGTATTTTGATAATATAGCTTTGGTGCACTATAGTGTTGAATTAGTGTTCTTCTATGCTTATTTTTTTCCCCTTTGGTGTTCTTTTAATATTTCTACAATAATTGTGTATGATTCTTGTTGTTTCTAAGGATACTCATGATATTCTGGAGGAAAAACTATCACATACTTGACATAATTATTCTTCATGACTGGTGGTTTTACAAATAGATCCATCGTGTGGCAAGTATAGTAATCCATGAAATCCTTATTTGTAGTTCATAATTTAGTTTAGTTTTTTTAATGAAGTATGACACTCCTTAAAAATATCAAAGAGTTGAATTCTATTTTAATTGGGTATCTAATCAAACCAAGTTCTGAGGACCCCTATTAGTACATCTATTTTTGGTGCTTGTGTCTAGTCCTAAACAAAGAAAAACATTAAGGGGGCTTGTTATAATATTTCAATATTTATTTAATGAAAATTTTTAGAAAAGCAAGTCTTGAAAAAATATATAAAAATAGAATAAAAATAAACAATATAAATAGAACAATAGTTATGAAAAATGGGAGAAAGGAAAAAAAACTAATAATTGTAGTTAAAGAAAAGAGTGACAAGTAGGACAAGTAATCTATTAAAAACACTCTTACAAAGCACTCTGCACCAGTTTGAGAAAGGATACAAACATGTTAATTAAGAACCTAAGAATATATGGAGACTCTAAATGAATTATAAATCAAGTCAATTCCCAATTTGATAGAAAGAACAAACATTTAAAGTCTTATAAATATCAAGTGTGGGATTTGATAGAAATTTTTAACACACAAAAAATCAAATCAATCCCTAGAGAATTGAATACAAAAGTAGATGACTTGGAAGGCATGGAAGCAAGGATCAATCCCACTAATGATACATGGGATAAACCTAAATAATTGGAGGCATTTTTGAAACTATCCATCCCTAAAAACTCTAATAGTTGGTAGGTCTTTAGAAATATTGAGGAAATCATAGAGATTCTAACTAATGAGGTCCAATGCATTGAAGAAAAAAATAAGTATGGGGATAACATCAAGGATTGAGTCACACAAATGAAGTCAATTCAGTTATCCAAGGGTCTTGTAACTCTAGAGAGAAAATTTAATCCTAATAATAGAACAAATAAGATGGGCCTCAAAGTAAAATCCTCCTCATATCATCCTATTGAGGTGGATGAAGAAAAGAATTTATTACTCAAAAAGGATTGTACTCCAAAAGAAAAAGATATTTTCAAACAATTATATGAAAAATATGAAGATATTATTATTTGGCCATATGAAGATATGGAGGTCTATGACCAAATATTTATAGAGCAAGCCAAAAAATTGTAGCATAGTTCTAGACCTTTTAGAAAAAATTAGTAACCAATAAACCCTAAAATAGAGAAAATAATGAATAAATAATTATTGAAGCTTCTATAGGCTTAAATATTATTTTTTATCAAGCACTCCACCTAGGTTTCTAGTTTGGATCTAATATGCAGGAAAATGATAATATTAGACAATGTGTCAACTTTAGAAATGTTAACTAAGCTTAGTTAAAACATAACTATCCTTTACTTACAATTGATTAGATTTTGTAGAAGTTATATGGGCCACAAATATCATCTCTCCTTGATGGCTTCTCAAGATACAATAAGATATAGGTTAAAGATGAAGATCAACATAAGAAAAATTTCACCATAAAATTGAGGACCTTTGCATATCAAAAGTGTCATCTGGTCTATCATACATAGGGGCAACCTTCCAAAGGGCTATACACAGAGCTTTTGTTAAACTTGTAGGTGAGACCATTCTCATACACCTTAATGATTTAATGGTATTTTCTAAGAATAAGAGTAAACATGTTGAACATGATGAGTCATTCTTATAGAGATAAGGAATTTGATGTCTTGATTAACCCTAAGAAGACTATTTTTATAGTCCAATAAGGTAAATATTAGGGCATGTGGTATCAAAAGAAGGTTTATCCATAAACCCCAATCAATTTAAAGTCATATAAGACCTCCAATTGACTATGTCAGTTCAAGGAGTTTGGTCATTCCTAGGATAAACCTAGTTTGTTGTCTATTCATTATATTTTTTTCCAAATTCTCAAGCCCATAACCAAAGTATTAAATAAAAATACCTCCTTAAAATGGACTAACAGATGCCATAGAAAATATTTAGTCTTGATAAACCTATATTTCTCTAAATATTTGGGGTATATGTGTTTGGTTTAGATGAAAGCATCATAATTATTCTGATCTAAAATAATGATGAAAATGAAGAATATCCCATCTTATTCATGAGGAAATCCCTTCACAACTAGGAATAAAATACCCCCTTATTGAAAATATGTGTTCACCATCATAAAATATCTTATAAAGTACAAGTATTATCTATCTTAGAGCAAGACCACCATATTTGTAATACACCCTAACATATAATTCATTATGTTGCATGGTGATTTAGGAGAAATGAGAGTTGGGTGGATCAATAAAATTCATGAATTTGACTTTGATATCAAACCCACTAAACAAATCATGGGAAGATCCTTATTTGAAAGGCTAGTAATGACAACTTCATATATTAGATTGCTCTAGTAGAGGAAATGGATGTTGATGATAGAATTGGCTATATGGGTGATATGAGAAGATACATCACCACACAAAAGATATTAGAAGGATTCACAACTAAGGAATGGGTCTAATTCAAGAAAAAAGTAATGCATTATAATTGGTTGGATGGTGTCTTGTTTAGAAAAGGGTATGATGGCATCTTACTACACTATATATAAGAAGATAAGAGAAATACCTTGATCAAGCAATACCATGATGAAAGAGGTCATTACTCCACACCCACCATAGCTCACAAAATTTTGAGGGTTGGATACTATTGGCCTACCATATTTTCCAAATGCTACTAATGGGTCAAAATTTGTAGATCCTACTATATGTTCAGAGGAAGAAAAATAACTCCAATGCCCCTAAAATTTATCATTATAAATAAACCATTCTAGTAATAGGACCTATACTTCATAAGCAAGATCAATATACTATCAACCATAATTCATGAATGGATTCTCGTTGCTATTATTTATTTCACCAAATGGGTTGACAATTTTTGTTGGAAAATATACCTAAAGATAAAACAAGTTAATATTTACAAGATATAATATCAATAATAATATTACATGCAAAAATAAATTGTATTGATAAAACATTATTGTATTAAATTACATAACACAGAGCTTTGTCTTCACAGTTAATATCTTACCAAACCATTTAGTAAATATGTTGGAAATTTGAGTTAATATGAGGTATTTTATGTTGTCATTGATGTCACATGAATCATTGATGTCATATGGATCACATTGAGTTTTGATGGGCAGATGATATTTTGGAAAGCATGGATAAATTCAGGGTTTTTGTGAAAACCAAGGCAGGCAAAATAAAAGGTTTTATTTAAAACCATGAATGGCCGATTTGAAATGGGTTTTTCTTAAAACCCAGGTTAACCTTTCGTTTCATCAAAAAAGGTGCCCCGGTGATGGAGATATTTAATTTTAAATATTTAGTTTAAATTTTAATTATTTAAAATTTTAATTTTAATTTTAAAATTAAATAAAGTTAACGATTGGCGCTAAAGGGGAAGTGGTTAATCCAATATAATTAAATTTAAATAATTAATTTCATAGTGGGCCAGCCACTATTTGTTGACCCCGATACCACAAAATAAGCGCCAATACCTTTACATGAAGTATCAAACAATATGTTTGAAAGATACAACCTTATCTTTTGTTTGGTTTTCGAGAAATACAATGCGCCAACGTTGGTTGTAAATGCTCCATGCCAAAGGTTCTTAAGAACATGTCATATATATAAAGGAAGAGAGTAAAAGACAAAGGGTGAGAAATCAATAAAGGTTTTTTTTTAAAACCGGTGATAGATGCGATCGAAATATTTTGAAAAACGATGATACATTTCGTGTGGATCAACGATTTAAAATTGTAGTTTCTCCCTACAACGTGGCAATGACAAGTGCCTCGTTATGATTGCCAGGAAATCACATATGTTGTAAAAATGACGTCGTGTAAATTTTAATTAACGAATACCGCGTATTCTGATTCAAACCGATTGATAGCCGAAGCGGCAGTTCTAGTTGAGCGAAGTCATGTTGAAGGAGGTGCATGGTTCGAAGCTTATCGGTGTCATCTTGGAGAGTTTTCTTTTGGCTTTGGAAATTGAAAGGTATGCTCTAATAATTCTTAAACCTTTGGTATAATTACAAGTCAGGAGATATAAGAGGTTGTTTGTTTTTATTATTGAATATTGAAAAATTATCAAAGGTATTAGAGATCCTAGGAGATATAAGGGATGTATTATTAAAAGGTGTTTGTTGTACATGAAATTTATTAATGAATATTATCAAAGGTATAAGAGATCCTAGGAGATATAAGGGTTTTTTTTTTTTTTATTATTGAATATTGAAAAATTATTAAAGGTATTAGAGATCCTAGGAGATATAAGGGATGTATTATTATTGCAGATTTGGGCAAGTTCTTGGTGAGCTTGTTAGAGCATATTTGGGCAAGTTCTTAGTGAGCTTGCTAGAGCAAATTTGGGTAAGTTCTTGGTGAGCTTGCTAGAGCATAATCGGGCAAGTTCTTTGTGAGCTTGCTAGAGCAAAATTGGGCAAGTTCTTTGTGAGCTTGCTTGAGCAGATTTGACAAGTTCTGTGTGAGCTTGTTAAGTAGGTTCTGTGTGAGCCTATTGTGTAGGTTCTATGTGAGCCTATTGAGCAGGTTCTTAGTGAGCCTATTGATGAAGCTTTGGAGGTGACAGAGTACAGAGGACAGAGTCTTAGTGGATAGAGATCTAGCAACCAGCACAATTGAAGATAAAATCTGAGTGAGGAGTCTTCAAGTGGAGAGAGGTCCATATTTTCTCTTGGACCATGCACACATCTCATATATTAATCATATTTTAAGTCTAGGAAAGATAAAATCAAGTGTCCCTCTTACCATAAAGTGAATGGTCTCCTCTACTCATCCTATCATGCACATAATCCAAACCTAAGGATCCACATAGCATATGTGTCAAAAACAAATCACCAATAAAAATCAATATCCAAAAAAATATATATATTATTATTGATCCTTAGGTATATTAGATGTCTCTATTGGGGCTATAGACAGCTGGCTAGTAGTGGAGTATCGTTGAAGGATTGTGGGACTATCTCCATCGGGACTATAGATGCATGATGAGAAATGGAGTACACCCTTTGTATGGTGACATATCTATCACATTAACGACCTTATTTTATACAAACCTATGAATGTTTATGGATGAGGTAGCTTATAATGGTGTGAGTCATAATTGGTTAGTCCTACCTTGCTCAAATTTATAAATGAGCATCATTGCACACACTTTGGTCTTTGAGAAACTTGACTCCCTTGGTTGGTCTTAGTATCTTCAAGTGCTTATTTTATTAGTATATGAGTTTGATCGATGTCACTAGGGTGTTTGAGCTTCCTAAAAGCACTTTTCAATTCTTCCTTCCTAGGATAGGAAAAATGACAAGCCATATCACCTTTAATCCTAATTTTATTCATCTATTGTATCCGTAGTGTCACATTCACTCCATTCTATTTTACAGTTATGTCAATACCATTGTTTTGATACCCTTGATTAATTAGTCAACTCATGAGTAGTGATGTATCGTTAGGACTTTTTGAATGATAATAAAACATGCATATATATCCATATTATTAAATTCATTTATTCATAACCATTACATCTCACATTCACCATATTTATCATTTCATAATCTAAATTATATACTATGAACATCATCATCATTATTTATCCACACATACATCATCATAAGACATCACACATTCATCATACATCACATAATCACACACAAGGTATATCATCTCTATAAAAGTCACACACACACACACATATCATATCTCAAAAACTTCACACATCATTATAATAATAAATTCAAACCTATAGGCTACATCATCATGGTCTGTAGGCCTACTAAACCATAGTCAAAATGTAACTACATAAAAATGCATTATTTCCCACCGTTAGTCTCGTGGCTCCCCTCTTGCCTCGACCTATGAGCTTATGCATCACCACTCTACCTTCCAACTTGTTTGTCTTATCATGAGGAACTAGACCTTGATGATTGTGTAACTAATGGCTCCCTAAAGTATGGTACATAATGTTGTAATGATGCTCTGCTTCTCTAGCTCTACTCTAACTATGAGGTAGAAAACCTTGATAATATAATTATAGGATACCTCATCAATATATCCTCCAAAACTCCAATATAAGTCCTCTCTTATTGCACCTAGACTTGGTATAATCTCTCTCCCTCTCATATCGCTATCACCTCTAACCACAAACCAACTATGATAGCCTTATCCCCAAACCTCACCTATGAACCCTATAGCTCTACCATATCCATCACTACTCGATCCCTCTCTATGACTACTACCTTTATGTACTGGTATAAAGCCTCCCTCTCTTCCATCACTACATCCAATTGCTAGCATAGAGTATCCCTCTCACCCAACACCTCCTCCCTCTTAGCCATCAATATAGCCCATTATCTCTCCACATTCATGAGCTAACATGTTATCTGATCATGATACTCCTATAGGCTATCTTACTCTACTCGAAACACCATCCACTCCTCCTCCTCATAAAAATCCCTATCTGGCATCTTCCCCGTCTCATCCACACCCTTATCCTTACCTTGACCTTCCATCTCCATAAAATATATATGATCACAATCCTCCTCTTTAGATTGTAATAGGCCCTCCTCCATCACCTTTTATGACTCTACCCCACTGTCCACTCATTGATGATGTCATCATCATAGTGGCTCCTCCACTTCCTTTTCCTCCTCTACCTCACCATCCCCCTCATCACCCCCTATGACATCCTTACATACTACATCCTTCAATGCCATCCTAGGCTCCAAGTGTTGTGTTGCTCACCAAGTATCATACTCGACAGTTATCTTGCCATGGTCCTCATCAACCATCATAATTACCTCATCTCGTTCATCCCCCATTGACTCCACTTATGGCCACATGCTACCACCTCCTATAAATAACAAGAGGGTTTGGTACTCCCTATCTCAAACCAAACTGCCTCTATACCCAAGAGAATTTAAATAAATTATACTTTTTTCCATACCACCTTGTAATCCTAATAGCCCATCATACCCAATCCAAGTGGATACCATCCTCCATCCATGTTGAATTTCCTCTCCATGGATTCCATATCACATCATTGGACCTAAGGTTATCCCACAACCATAAATAATACTCACCACCCTTTTTACATGATCAAATCCATGGTGCCTCCTTGTTATGTCATCATTGTAGCACATAGGGTCGCTTTCTCGTTGTCTCTATATCCATATCACATGGTAACCCCATAAGATGATATATACTGAAGTGCTCCCAAATCTACACCTATAACAATACGCTAAAATCCAAACCCACTTGATTCCATAGTTTCACCTCATATAACTCCACATACATCTACATCAGTAATTCCAGTGCCCATGCATATAGGATCGATGTCTGTACCAAATGCATCACCCAATCCAATAGGTTCTATGGAAACCATGCACTTGAATAATTTGACATTATAGCATTCAAAATCAAGAACATCAGGATTGTATACCTTGGAGAAAATCTCTTATAATGATACTCCAAGAGGTATGGTATCCCAATACTGCCTATCTTAAATGTCTCCCACTCATCACCATATACTTGTGGTATCACATCCTTCTTCTCCGCTACTACATGGATAAAAAGACCTTCCATTGGAATCCTAAAGATGTGGTACACATCCTCAAGGGTCATTGTCATCTCCCCTGTAGGGAGGTGGAAATTCCCTCTATTTGGATCTCATATCTCTTCCAACGCTGACATGTACCATTGATCTACATGCATGGGTTGTATATAGGTTACTTCCTCCAATCCTATCACCCATAACCACTCCCAATCTACCTTACTAAACTTCTAACCTAGCACTTGAAAACATAGTGTCAAACCTATGTCGTGGTTGCAATACCATCAACTGCAACCATCACCACAAAATCATTAGCCCACATTTTACCATTTCATACATATACAATAAAATAATAAAATATTTCAAAAATGAAAAATATTCTCATCCATTTCATCATTTTCATAGCTTAAATTTCAAAAATAGAAAAAAAAAATTACCCATTTCATCATTTTCAAGGTTCAAATTTCAAAAAAACAAAAACAAAATTTTCTGCCCATTTCATCATTTTCAAATTTCAAATTTTGAAAACATAAAAATAAATATAAAAATAAAAATTCCCACCCATTTCATCATTTCATAGTTTAAGTTTCCAAATAACAAAAACAAAATAAATTTTCTGCTCATTTCATCATTTTTCAAGTTCAAATTTCATAAACACACACCAAAAAAAATTCCTCCCATTTACCATATCCAATTAAAATTCTTAAAAAAAATAAATATTTCACCACCAGCCCCTATCCTCCATCAAACTCGCCACTTAAACACACAATATCACAAAAAAAATAAAACTAAACTACACACCAAATTCCAACCCCATTCCCCACCCACAAATTCATCTACAACATAAAATACCAACTACCTAAGGGCCACAAGCTACTCACCTTCTTTGCACACCCTCTAACTCCTGTTGGTGTGTCCTCTCCCACCATCTTATCCACCAACTTATTCTTCTCTCTCTTCCTTCTCACCCGTCAAGTGTAACTGGTATTTAATCCCTAAGCCTCTTATTTATAGCTTATGTGTTGGTGATCGCCCCAGCAAGTCACCAAGGTGCCAAGCAACTGCTAGGGGTAATTATGAAGGCATTGGCAACCACCAAGGGTAGTCACTCAAGTGACTAAGGCGGTTTCTAAGGACACTCAACATCATAAAATCTTAATTTTTTGAACTATTCACTCCACTTGGTCTTTTTGCACCTTCATGCCATCATTGGACACCCTTTTCATCCATATTTTGTCAATTGGCTCATGATTGTCATTTCTTTTCATCCACCCACTCATCGCTTGAGGGGGTAGGCAATATCCATAAAATTTTATCCCAAACAAGTTCAATAATCAAACACCTATTTTTGGAATCAATGTCTATCCTAGAACCTTGTTTGAGACTATCATTCATCCCAAATTGCTTTCTTAATCATAGCATAGTTCTTAGCATAATGGCTCATGTCTCATTAGCATAGTTTTTTGGCACAATGACTCATGACTCATGTCTCATTAGTATAGTTGTTAGCATATAATTTATTTCAATGCACTCAAAATTTTATCAACGACAAGATTCATAGGTATTCATCGCTTCCATAATTGGGGTATCCTACATTGTACTTCATTTGGGGCAACCTTACATTGCCCTCCTTGAGACAAAAACCACTTTAATCGTTCACTTGCCAACCATCATCATCCATTCATCACTACCCATCATCAATCCAGCAACATGTGTAATCTATTTTTGCACCGCATTCTGTTTATACATAATGCAGTACAAAAAGGGGCATCTGTAGACATCCAAAATGTGTTAATTTTATAATTACCCTAAATTCCCTCTCATTCTCCATAAATTCCCAAAACAATTCCCAAAATAATAACAATAATGATAATATCAAATAATAATAATAAATAAATAAAATTTCAATTTTTTTGCACAATTAAATTTTATAATGTAAAAATAAATTAAATAATAAATCTCCAACTTCCACCTCCACTAAACACATCTGCACACATCTCTACCACCTCACTTTCCACATCTCCAACATTCTCTACTTCACTCCCACCTCCACTTGACACATGTGCACACATTTCCACCACTTAACTTGCCATCTCTCCAAATTACAACCATCCTGACTAAGCCTCTCCACCACTTAACTTGCCACCTCTCCAAATTACAACCATCCTGACTAAGCCTCTCCACCACTTAACTTGCTACCTCTTCCCCTGACTAAAACATCTCAACCTCTCCATATCACCTACTCTTACCACTTGGATGCCTTGGATTTCCAAGTTATCCCCCTCACCAATCCCCCACAAATTCTATAAATAAACCATCCTTCTCCTCTATTGGTGAGAGCATAAAAAAACATTACCAAAACTCTGGCCAAAATTATTTAGCTCTTCTTGTGGATTTTTGAACTTGTGAGTGCAGGTACCTCCTTCAAAGAGATCAAGGACATCAACCATGGAGACACTTTGGAATGCTTAATAACCTTCATTTTATAATTGCTCGCACCTCGAACGACCAAACAACACTAGACTTGCACCAAGGGGTTCAAAACACTTCTATAAAGGACCAAATCTGACATTGGAGCCTCTACCACAACACAAATCCATCTACCCATGTGGCCACACAGAGCTAGGCAACCACCCACTATGGCCACATAGAGGTCAACCACCCCAGGTGACCACACAAAGCCATGAAGTTGCCCACTATAGCCACATAAGAGCCAAACTGAGACCTAGAATCAACAACAAAAAAGATAAGAAAGCAAAGAAAGTAAGCTTAGTATAGTTTTATGAATGTTTACATGAATTTTGTAACTATTGACATAGATTTTGTGAGTTTTGTAACTCCCTTTACATGATTTTAGATTTCATATAAAAATACCCAATATATGGTGCTAACGACTTGTGGGCTTTTGTGTAGAATTCAAGGGCAGCACGAGGCTTAGTATTGTCAAGCTACAAGGCTATAAAACCCATTCAATACTCTCGAGTGTGATCAAAGAAGATTGAAGGCGTCATCCAATTTACTTGCAAAGAAAACCCTCTCTTTTTGGAAGGTTTATTGTAATCCAAAGTGGTATTTTGTAATCAAAATAAAACTTTGCAATATCAAAATCAAAACTTTCTATTGTTGCTTTCACTTTATCTACATTGTTTATGGTGCATTTCTCAGGTCATAGATACATTTGTAAATTTCTAAATATTATATTAGTGTGATTTATATTTTCCCTAAAGTATGTGTCAATGTGTGAGAAGAGTCCAAGTGTCATGTAATAAAGTGTGCAAGTGTGTAAAGTGTGAGAGTGTTCAATATGTCATGTAAGTAATTCAAGAGGCATATGTGTAGGTATGAAATATATAAATGAAGAGTCGCATGATATGTGGAAATATGTAAAGTCAAGAGTCATGAGAGTTTTGTCATATGTAAAGAATAGAAAAGTATGCATCTCTTAGATGTTTGAGGAGAGCAATAGTCAACTATTGAAGAGTCACCTTCTAAAGTTATATTATGGAGGTAAAGTGTTAGCTTTCTAGATAGATTAACTCACATAAAACTTTATCCAAGGTCAAGTATAGATCTAATAAATGCTATACAAAATAACAATTAATATCAATATTGAAATAATAGCAATGTCTCACAAATATATACAATATCAAAATATTAGAAGAATGATTCAAATAGATTACATTGCATGTCACTTTATCTCCAGTATATTATTTTACATGACTTTCTAGTACTCTAACTATTGTTTTCCTTAAAAATTTTGGAGATGCATCCTTTCATATTCCTTTCATTAAGATAAAACTCTCATCTTACGACATATCAATGTCACTCTTCATTCTCTCTCTTGATACCTTGCACTTTATCTCATATTGACACATATATTATATAAATAATTATACCAAACTAATATTTACAAGGGGCCCAAAAAATGTAGTACTTCTAACATCCCCCTATATTACATTATTTGGTAAGAAGGATTTTTGCTTTCATTCTATGATTCTTCTTTCTCTTCATTCTTCAGTTTTAACTTTAATATGGTTGGATATATGCGACCTTCATTAGGTCTACCTTTATAAATTATATGTATCTATCTCTAGGTCAATACATTTAAGTTGCCTTTGGGTCAATGCCATTGGGTCATCACCTCTGGATCTTTTTCTCTAGATCACTACCTTTTTGTCACAACCTCTAGGTCTCCTCTAGATTATCATTACCTCTGGGTAGTCCATTGGAACAATCATAAGACTATCATATTTGTAGGATCATTAATATAGGTGCTTTCACCATAGGCCTTCTTCCAAGTTGTGCTTGGGTCATAATAATTTATTTCTTTATGATAAGACTAACATTATTCTCAATAGAATTTGATCTTACTTGGTTTCCTTCTGTAGAAACCATACAACATTATTTTCATATTATCCCATTCATTTAGGTTTGTCCATCCAAAATCTACTTTTAATTTGTAATCTTTCTTTTCTTTATGTATACAAAAAATTTGTTAATGATTGTCCTCCACAAATTTCACAACAATAGAGATTCTAATATTTCTCTATCTTATGCCCAATCTACCACAATGATTACATCTATTCCCTATTATAGGATTATTTTTTCCTTTTATTGATTCATCATTTCTTATTTGTCCTTCATTGTTACTAATTTTATTTGTCATATATTTGATATCACTATTTTCTATCACAAATTTATTCCTTGATTAATTGATGCTCGTTTTTCCTATATATCCAAGACCTTCATATTTTGGTCTTATTTTTGGTACAATTGTTTTTTTCATTTCTTATCCATGTTTTTCCAAACCTGTGTCTTTATATCCCTTTTTTAAAATTTACATGGTGGAATCGATAGCCGCTACGAATACAGGTATGTTGTCCTGCTTATTATAGCCACCACAGTATTTTGTGTTGTCCACCCCGAAAGCTGCCACATAGTTCTTCACGCATTTCACCCCTATAACCACCATGTCACAATCATTATAAACCTTTTACGCCACTGAAAGCACCAGGAAAGGGACAAGCATTCAGTCCAATAATGCCCAAGATTTGAACCTTGGACCTCTGCCCCCCTTATGGAATTTGGTTAAACCAATTGGTCTACAGCTTGAACCTTCTTTATATCCAATTTTACTTAATAATTTTGAACCAATTTCTTTAGTATACCTTTCAAAATAACCAAATTCATCATCACAATGATTTCTTTCAGTATCAAAACAAGTTTGATGATCACTATCTCTATCATCATTTTAATCCATGTCATTATCAATTTTTATAGCATAAGATTTCTCTGAACAACCATGAACTCCATTCAAATCCTTTGTGTCAAATGTAGCATCTATTTTTGGAACAAGTTCTTCTATATTTGTCTTAAATTCTAAATCACAAGTATCACTAATTGCATCACAATTTTCCTTTTTATTTTGATGAAGATCATTAGTATCACAACATGCATCTATCATCATGGGATTTAATTTTATGGAATCATAGTGTACATTTGTTGTCATAACTCTTAAATCATTTGCTTTTATGGAATCAATAAGTTTGTTCTTAAAATATTTAATCATTTCCTTTTGTCATCTATTCTTGTCTTTAAGTACTTCATTAGAAAGTAATGCCATATAAATTATCTTTCCTATATCATTAGGTAATGTAAAAATAGATCTAGAGGCTTCATCAACTTCATCAAGCTTTGAACTTAGATTATTACCAAGCATAATTTTTTTTTTACTTCTCTCATAATTGATTGTAATACCATCTTTACATTTATTGATGTATCCCTTTGTACTTCAGTTTTTTCTATCATGTGTTGTGTACAATATTTTAGACCTTTCAACATTTCCTTAGTCTCTTCTAGTGAAGTATCTTGAATTTCAGTATGTTCCTTTTAAAGACATAAATTTTGTTTCCCATGTTCTTGTATCTCTGATTTTTTATTATTTATTTTTATTTTTTATTGTTTTTTCCTTACCATGTTGAGTTCGATTTGTCCACTTTTCTCTTTTTAACTCTTCATATTAATTCCTTTGAAATTGAAATCCTTGTTTCTCCCAAATTTTTAATCAACAACAAAAAAATTTCCAAAAATGAATAATTTCTTTGGAGTAGAAAAAACTTATTTCTCCAAAGTTAATAATAATCAAATAATTAATTTCTTCAATAATCAATTTTCAAATTTGCAAATAACTAAATTTTAAAAATAACTTTATGGAAGAAAAAACCCTTATATCTCCCAAATTTCAAATAATCAATTTTTTTTTAATTCTTCAATCTTTACAAAATAAAAAATAATTTCTATTTTTTTTGTGTGTAGAATTCCTTATCTCTCCACAATCTAAATTTCAATAATTTAGTTTCAAAAAATTTCAAATTGCTCTTATAACTCCTAAAAAAAAAAAAAATTATCTTTTTTCCTAAAAAAATTTCCTTATAACTACTATTAAACTAAAAAAAAAAACTTAAAAAATCTTTATTTTTCCTTGGAACTCCCAATAACCACTAAATTTCATTTTAATAAAAAAATTACAATATCATACCATCCACGAAGCCTTGCACTCTGCCTCTCAAACCAAAAAACCTACTTTTATTCTCAAATTAGATATGAACAAAGCCTGTGACATAGTCAATTGGGACTTCCTCATTGTCATCCTTCTCAAGTTTGGCTTTCATCCAGAGGGTTGAACTCATTAAAGGAAGTATTTTCGCTCCTTGGTTTTCGATCCTTATCAATGGGTCTACTGTAGGTTATTTTTAGAGTGTTGGAGGGTTGAGACAATGAGATCTTTTATCTCCCTTTCTCTTCATTATTGTGGTTGAATCTCTTGGTAGAACCTAATAAGTTGCTTGTATAACATGTCTCATATCTAGTATCAAAGCGACATCGCAGCTTCACCCTATGGCGCACCAACAATTCATTGATGACACTATAATGTCCACATATGCCTCTATCTTTGAAGCTAAAGTCATCAAATACATACTTATCCTTTATGAAGAGGCTGTAGGTTAGAAGATCAATTTCCATAAAAGCAAGGTCTACTTCCTCAACACTCCCCATCAACTCCAAATCAATATTATCCAAATCCATGAGTGCTCTATTGCTTCCCTTCCCACCACCTACCTAGGTCTCCCTTTGTTTGTGGGAAATCCTATCAAATCTATGTGGAATAATGTATTAGAAAGAATCCAAAGGAAACTTGTAGGTTGGAAAGGAAATCTCCTATCCCAAGCTACCAAAGCTACTCTCACAATGGCATGTCTTCAAAGCATACCTATCTACTTTCTTTCTATTTTCAAAGATCCTACATCGGTCTATACCAAAATCTAATAAATTCAAAAAAATATCTTTGGTTAGGATCAAAAAATAAAGAAATATTTCATTTAGTGTCCTGGGATAAATTTTGCAGATCTAAAGCCCAAGTAGGAATTGATCTCAGAAGAATACATAAGCTAAATATTGTCTTGATGGCCAAACAATCTTGGAGAATCATTTTCAATGTCACCTCTAAGTGGGTTACTATAGTAAAAAAGAAATATCTGCAAGGAATTGACTTTCTTAATGAGACGGTTCTGAAAAATGGATCAGCTTTTTGGAAATCCATAATCCACACTAGATCTCTTTTGAGTAAAGGTCTAAGATGGCAGCTATGGAATGGAGAGAACATAGATTTTTGGCATGATAAGTGGATCAGAGGAGAACCATTAATTGAAGACCCCACCTGTCTATCCTAAAATACTTCACTGATTATTTGTTGGGATGAAACGTTTGACTTCATAACTCAATCCAATAACATACCTATTTGAAAATCATTTATGAGTGACACTTACCCTGCTAAGTTTATCTCCTTAGCTTCCCTCCTCAACTCAATGGTCATACCCACTGATAACATCATAGATCATTTCATATGGGAGCACACTAAAAGTGGGGAGTTCTCCGTCAAGTCTGATTATCAACTCCTAATTACGCCCATTGAGATCTTGTTCCCCTATCATCTTGTTTGGCCCAAAAAATTTATCCCCAAAGTCTCCTCCTTTTCATAGTTGGATATTCAAGATAGGATTATCACTACTGATAATTTGCTCAAAAGAGGTGTTATAATTCCCAACCGTTTCCACCTATGCCATTCTACTTGGGAATCCACTCAACATATCTTCTTTGGTTGCACCTATTCTTCAACCATACTTGACAATCTATTTGATATTTTCCATGTCCTTTGGGCTAATCCCCAATCCATCATTGATCCTTTTACCCCAAGAAAAATTCCTAGCTCAACCCCTCCACCATAGTCACTGCTTCTAGGTTTAAATCCTCCTTACTTTATTCCTTGACTATTCTCCTACAGGATTCCCTGCCCTCTACCCTTACCAAGGTTAGAATTAACACCAAGTGGATCCCTCCTCCAATAGGTTGGATCAAGTTGAACTTTGATGGAGCTGCCAAAGGTAACCCAAGAAGAGCTAGACCTGGAGGAATCATCATAAACCATAATGGGCATGCCATTTTAGACTACGCGGAGTATCTTGGATTTCAATCTAATCATTTCGCTGAGGCTAGAGCCTTATAGAAAGAGTTGTCTTTAATCAAGCCTAATCCCAACAGACTGATAATCGAAGGTGACTCTCTTAACATCATCAACTACTTGAGGAATAACAAAAATCCCTCATGGAAGGTTAAAGAATGCATTGAATAAGCTATAAAACTCATCTCTCATCAATAGGAACCCATTATCCAACACACTTTTAGAGAAGCAAACAAGGTGGTGGATGCATTGGCAAATCAAGGGACCAATCTCAATGGTTTAATCACTTGGGTCGATGACCTTCCCCAAGGAATATTTGATGTGATGAATATGGATAAAGCATCCATTCCCCATAACATAGGTGGCCAATCCTCTACCTATGTTCTTCATTGTAATTTCCAACCATAATTTTCCAAGTTTGTCCCTCAAGTCCACCTTGGATCAGCCTGGTTTTCCATGCAACTTTTTTGGATCCTCTCATGATGATTTGGATGTTAAATTTTACCTCTCATGATCTATCCTCCATGTACCTTCCTTTTTTTTTCATTTTCCAAGGCCATCTCCCATCGTGCCCTCCACCTCATAGCTTTCGATGTGGATGCTTCCACCTATTCCTTGTCAAGACCCTTTACACCCATTGTTTGTTTCCAATCATCATCATCTTCATGCATTAAACCGTCACTATTCACCTATCTCCTTTTCTGCTACCCAATGGGTGCTTGCATCCGATTTTCTTGCTCACAATAGGAGGTATTTCCTGCATGTCGTTTGGAGTCACATGCAGCATCGGCTTTTAAGAGTGTGTGGTGGTTATTAGGAGCTTCGGGAACTCATTCAATTTTATTCTTCCTATCGAGACTATATTTTCTAATCTATGCTCCGATCCCCAAAACTCCCTCTTCCCAATGCATAAGCACCATATTCTTATATGGGCTTTGTCTAGTACGCCTAGTTTCAATTTCTTATTTTAGTTTATTCATCCCCTTGTTAATTGGCTTTGGATTTGGGGTTTTTGCTGCATCATCATGTGCTATGTTGATCCAGACACGTTGGAGATGGATGCTTTCATTGAGTCTATCCTCGATGAAAGGGAATATATTCCTTTCATTAGGAATTTTTTTGTAAATGAATATGATTTAACCATGGGGTTCCTCTACAACTGGGATGGAGGCAAGGTGATTATTCATGGTAGAGACTACATCGTAGATACCCAGATCCTTGCAGAGATCAAAGAAAGAATATTATATAACCATGGGGTTCCTATCATATGAGACATCCTTTGATAGGAAGATCTGTGAGGAGGGAGAAGCACAACTAGGAGGTGGAGATCAAAGAATTTCCTAACAAAAGTAGAATGCTCAAGCTGGCCAAAATTGGTATGCACCGATCTAACCTGTTGTCTCCTTGGAATAGAGTTATGAAGCCCATCATGCAATACATTATAGTCAATGACCCTGATTAAACTCTATGTAGCTTCCATATGGATTTTATCAACCACTTTAGAGATATTAATATCATCAATGTTCCCGAATTCCTTTTTCGCTCCATGAACTATTCCATTGAGACTTGTAGGAAAAAGAAAAATTCTACGTTTTCGTCCCACCAAGGTTTATACAAAATCATCTATGGTCATTACATGATTCATTATCCTAAAGGTTCTTTGGTCGACCCTACCTCCCCCGTGGACCCTCCTCAAGACAACTCTAGCCCCTCAAAGGTCATCCATGAGGATGATATTTCCATAAGCCCCAGGTCGATCCCCTTGTCAAGGAAAAGAAATTCAATGGGCTTAGACAAGGATGTTGAGGATCCCATGGGAAATAAGGTCAAGATTGATAAACCAACTAGTGCTACCAGATCCTCTACTCGCCTCAGAAGGAATATGTTTTAGAGCCAACACAAGATTCAGGAGGTACTATCCAACGATGACGGTGATGATCACACATCCCTGGTGCTTTAGAAACTTGTAATAAAAATATCTCAATCTGAGGATATTTTATCCACCCTTAAGGAGATATAGAATGCTCTGAACTTGTTGTTTTTCTACGAAGCTTTCTCTGCCTCTACCACATATGAACCTAAGATGGCCAAGGAAGTGAGGAAGGATACGATGAAAGAAGCGGCGAAGGATGGTAGCAAGGACATTGCTTAGGTGATGTCTTTTGGGGTGCATCTGAGGATGTGGTTGTGGACGTTTCTTGGGTTGTATTTTTGAGGGACGTTTTGTCTATGTTATGTTGGTTGGCATTCCTTTTTGTGTTTGTCTTACAGGTTGGTTGTCTCTCTGTTTTAAGTTTTCCTCTTCATAGCATTTCATAATGCTGGTTTTGTAACAAGGTTTTGGGATTTCTTTCAAAAGCTCCTTTAATGCAACTACTTATCAAAAAAAATTACAATATCATGTAATATTCACTCCAATATCCTTCATATGCCAATATTGTTTGTTACTACCATATGTTGTACATTTTTTGTCTTATTCACAAGAATGTAAAAATGAGAAAACAATTACTATCGTTACCTTTTGACTCACAACGTTCCAATATTTTTGTCCTTACTTTTATTTTTTTGTTTTTTTATGCCTTAAAAATATCATGGCACATGCAAGATTCCTCAATCAATTTAAAATATATATTTTAATTAACAATTTCCCTATCCAAAGTCTCAACTTCATTAAATTTTACTTTTTAACCCTTATTACTCCAAGCTAGATAAAAAAAAAATGTGTTAGGAAGAATTCATAATTTGGAAATTTAATTTGATACCTATGTGTATGTAATATTCAGGTGGCATCTATGCTCTTTTTTTAGGAGTTGTGCATGAATGTTATTAGTCTAGAACCACTTCACATTTCCTTAGGCATTGCTACTTAGGATTTCTTAGATTTCTTTAGCCAAATTTAATAAGAAATATTTCAGCTCCAATGCTATAGTTTTTTAGAGGTATTTTTGCTTGGATTCCTCAACTACTTTGAATGCACTAGGTGCTTCAAATTCCTTTGGTATTTCCAAATGCATTCTCTAGCAACGATTTTCTTCAACAACAAAAATGTTTATATAGAATGGCTCTTTTTATGTCTTCTAGCTTGGCTCATAGCAATGCTTCCTACATTTTTTCTGGTCTCTTTTCTTTGTGATGTAGTAGTCAATCAATCATATTCTGGACCTTTCTTTTGTGCCTCAAATGACACTTAATATCTTTTACGTTGTCATTTTTCTACACTAAAAAAAAACTTTGCTTTTCCTTGCTTTAAATCTTTAATATTATGTTGCTATGTTCTTGATTGTGTAACTTTTAGATTTATTTATTGGTTCTCTGAACCAAATATCACAAAAATGAAGGCTCTTTTAAAAATAATGATTTTGACCTTTTTTCTTTCTCAGATTTTAGTTTGAGTTCTTCTATCCGTTTAAAAATAAAATAAAATCTTCGTTATTTTCTCTCAAAAATTTTTAATCTCTCTAAATTCTTTCACTAAAAAAATCTTCTTTCAATATTTTTATCTCTTCTTATCATTCCATATTTTATTTTAAAAAATATACTTTTTCTCTTCAAAAATGATTCTAATAAAATTATTTCTTCAAATCAAATTTGTGTTACCTCACCAATTTTTCTCTGCAAATTTTTATTGCGATTTTGGGCAACCTCTACCCTCTCTTCTTTTTTTTCTCTTTTCTAACTTTTCTTTAATATTTTCTATTTTGCTTCATATTTCTTGGCCCGAGATACTTGCTTTTTTAGTTTTTCGAATGCGGTAACTCTCAACCTTTTAGACTTCATCAATGACTCTTAGCACTTCTTTCTATTGCACTTTGGCTTTCAAGATCCTCATCTCACAGGTTTTGGCTGATCTTCTATGCTTGTCCAGTAAATCTTTTCTTCATGATATGACATGAGTGACATTTAGAATACCATGATTTGTTTGAAAATTTAAGACTTTATGAATATCATCAAATGTCAAATGAACCAAATCTATCGTTTCATAGAAAGAGTCAACCATATTTACTAAATTAGTCGTGTCACAAGAACAATCAATAATTAGAGGCTTAACATTTAATTTATCATTCTTTTGAACCAATAAAGAAATTTAATTTTCCTTTCTATTTACTAATCACCAATTCTCATGATCTCCTTATCTTTTAAGGTAGTTGTCTTTCTCAAAGTGTCAATCACTTGATAAGATTTTATTCAATAATTTTAACTTCTTATTTTCACAACTCGAGTCAAAGTTCATATTTTGCATAATGTATATCAATTCAAGATCATCCATATGGAAAATCACAAAGAAATCTATAATCTAAGATGTAAGGATATCAAAGAACTACAAACTTAAAACTATATCTTGTTCTTTTACGAGTTATATTTGAAAAAATACAAGCATATCTTGTGCACTCCTTTTGAACTTTACAAAAATATATTCTTTACAATATTGAATCAACTTCTTAAAGCCATAGTGAATAATCTACAACCTAGAATATCCAAAGTGTGCAACCACTAGCATAACCTTTGCTTAATTTCCACTATCTTCTATGTTGCATACCAGAACTTTGTTATCACATAAATAGTATGGACCTTATGATACAATCATCAACTCCACTACAAGATTTGGAACAAGGTACAATAATACCTCTAAAATATAACACTTGCAATTTATCATGATTAATTTAATTGATTACACTGAATAGATTCAATACAATTATGTCTCCTACATAGTGAATAGGAATGCACACACTATATGGAGATAGACACACTGAGTGAGTATCACTTACATTGGATGTGGATATTCTAATTGATGGAGATGCAACATACTTATATCACTTTGAAGGCGTTCATAATAAAATCCTCATCCCTATCCAAATATGCAACTGCTAACTTTTCCAAAAATATAACTACTAACTTCTTTTTCTTTATTTATAATTTTTTTCATTATTTTACAATCACTATTATATTTTAACCCACTTTTATTATATTTTTACAGTTATTTTCCTCTTTTACTTTTATTTTCTATTTTTTATTTTTTAAATTATTTACATTCAAATCAAATATTCCAATAGACTAAAATCAGATTTATTAAAAAAAAAACTAAAATCAGATTTATTAAAAAAAAAACTAAAATCAGATTTAAGAAAATAAAGTTTCCAGGCTTTATGATTGAACCCCAGTAATCTGAGACTAGATAAACTAAAATCAGATTTAAGAATATAAAGTCTCCAGCCTTAATGATTGAACCTGACTAATCTGAGAATAGATATTAAAGTGAATATTAATTTCACCGTTCAAATATATGAGCACGACAAATTATACAACAGACCACGTACGATTATTATAATTATTATTGACAAGGATTCCTCTGATTAGAGGGCTCCTAAATTGTGCAAGTGAAGCTCCAAGGAAAGCACTCGATGGCTTTTATCTGACAACACGGCTCTGGTCAAGAACCTAATTGCATGCTTTCAGGAAGATATTCTATCAGAATTAAGTTGAATAAGTAGTTGGCCATTAGAGCTAGGCCAACCTACTTTCTTCGCTGCCGTAATCCATGACAGCATCTCACATTCTACCGTCATTCACACCTTTTTCTAGAGAAATATTGGCCACAGCTTATTCCATAATAGAATTGTTCTATCTTATAGTGGCATATTCATATCATTCTATTGGTAGGTCTTATAGTGGCGGCATATTCATATCGTTCTATTGGTTGGTCTTATAGTGGCATATAATATAATAATAAGCTTCGGAATTAACTTAGAAATAGAAACCTTTAATCTCCCAAAAATATGTGGGGTTGTTGGCCATTGCTGGAATCTTGAAAAAAAAAAAAAAAAAAACACGGAATCAAGCACTCAAACTGGGTCATTTATGGCCCATACGAGTCGATCGCTACTTCTTAATTCTTTGTAACGAACGTGCACCGTGGATGCGGTGCAATCTCTTGTTGCGTCTATTCTTCAATGTGATTTATATGGAATTTAGTGCTTCAATTATATGGTACAATGATTTCCTTACGGTGTATTTTATAAATGTCTGAGTTTTTCAGATATTTGTCACAAATATAAAGAAACACTTGGGAACGAGTTTATTACAAATTTATTTGAAGACAGTAAAATAAAACAAGTTGGAGAATTGCTAACACAAATCAGGAGAAGGAACAACCTTCTTCAAGATATTAAAATCATATGATATGATTTGAATAATTGTACTTCTATATTTGAGATCCCATAAACCATATTTAGGTCTGAGGACGTAATTAAAATCTTTCATTTCATTTCAATAGTCCCTGGATGAAGTTCATGGCATGCCATATATATAAAACAAGCGAAATTGAAACCAATATCTTGGAAAACTCAATGGTACCATTGATGCTTGCCATTGACATCTAGACCCAAAATATTAATCTATGTAAAATATTAATTTATGTAATTGCAAGTTTAAAGTATTTACAATCTATAGGCAAACGAACTTTTCCTACAACAGATGTATATAAGAAATATTTACTAAAAAAAACTTTCCTCAAAATAAAAAATTGAATACTCTCGCACTTGTGGGGTGCTTCCTCAGCGGACGTACATTCTAAAGACATGGTCGTAACTAGGAAAATAGCAATTCCTTATTAATTGTCAGGATTTGTTTTTTAAATTTATATGATCTAGCTACTAGGTTTTTATGACAACCATAATATTTGATAAGATCTCTCAGTTCTTTGGGCTTTTCTGCTCTTGATGAAGAAAGAAGGGATCTGCCTTGTGGTCACGATGGTTCTCCCAACTTTTCCATTAAGGTTGGAAAAAGGAAACCTGTACGAAGTTGGGAATCGAGCTTGTCTGTAAGGCAAAACTTTTTGTCAATACTAGATCTAGTACATGCGTTTGTTTGTATGGAATTCTTTTACCAATCAGTTTATCATTTCACTTTCTAATCAGTTTATTGGAATATCTTTTTATATAAATGGTTGAATTGTTTCCTTAACATATTCATAAAATTTAAATTTTAGCATTGATAACCTATTTGACAAGATGCACAACACTTCAACTATCTATTGCACTTTAACGTTCTATTGTATGTTTTACTCATTCCTCTTACCCTTTCAAATAAATAAACCCCATTGGATGTCTAAACATAATTGTTAGATTCATATTTGTTTAATAACAATAACTGTAGGTGGTCTTAAAAGACTGTCCATAAGTAGTTTTACATCCTATGTGAAAGTGAAAAATAACATTCAAACATAGAAAATAAGGATAATTTTTGTTTAGAAATTATTTTAAAAATTTTAATAATTTTTATTAAAAGATTGTTATTTTTTTATGAAAAAATGTGTATTATATGGTGAATTTGTTATTGTTTTTATATATATACAATATTTACTTTAAAATAAAAATATTTTAAAAAATAATGTTACTTGTTGGAGTTATATTTATAAATATTATATGTAAATAATATTTAATTATAAAAATGTATTATAAATGTAAAAGTAAAGAACATTGAAAACTGTATGTTTTTTATTATTATTTTATTTTATTTTTGTTTATATATTTTTAAATGGTTATTTGTTAAAATGTAGGTATAATTGATTGATTTTTTATATTATACATTTTAAATTAAAAATATATATTCATTTACTATGGAGTGAAGAGTATTCATATTATTTATGTAATTAAAAAATATATATTAACTAAAATATAATAATTTTACAAGCAAAAAAAGGAGATAAGCACATTGTTAAATAATTATTTACTGTCTAAAAATAGTGGAGGTCAAACATGCCTCATACTACTAACTGTTTTTATCACATTTATTAATTCTATGGAGGCTTGTCTTTGATAGGTTGCTCCTCCCATCATTTTTTTCTTTGTGTGTGTTCTAACCTAGTATAGAGGATGAGTCACCTCAGTGGCCAAACCTACCACATTTAGTCTTAAGCTCTATGTATCTACCCATTGAAATGGTCAATGTGAGAAAACTATGTAGGGAGCATTCCTCCATTGTTCAATCATATCTTATAAATGAGTCAACTTCATTATCACTTTGTTGTCCTGCACTAAAGTCTATAGCAACACAAAAGAAACAACATTGACCTTTTCAACAACACTATAGAATGGAACATTAGAGGCCTGACAAAACAAATAAAATACATAAGAATTTGGTGGTACCTGAATTCTTATGTATTTTACATAAAAGGTATATTGATCAATTACAAATGGCATCAAAACCATATTATTTAATTTATGGTTCAACTTCTAGTTAAGGACTCAACTTGTTTTAGGCATATAGTTCATACTGATCACAATCACTATTTTCTTATTCAAAAGTACATATGAGTGATTGACTCATATTATTTATTTTGAATTAGAAATATATGTTCTTTTACTATTTAGTGAAAAGTATCCATCTATTTATTTACCTCTCTTTATATATTATATTGTACCTTGAATTCTTATGTATTTTACATTAAATACATATTGGACAATTACAAATAGTATGATTTATTGTTTGGAAACTTACTTGCCATCATATTTTGAAAGGTATGGTATTTCTTATCAATGGTATTTTGCTTAAATGGACCTTTATAACTTAACCAATTTTTTAAACATGACCAGGTGCATCTAGCTTTTTGGCTTCTTCTACAATCTGGGGATGCTTTCTGAGAAGTCTTAGCTGCCATGAAATTTGGATTTGGGAATATGTATATGGACCTTTGATAGCCTACTTATGTAGAAATGATATATCTAGCCATGTGTCCAAACTCTTGCCTTAGCAAAATTTAAGCCAAAATAACAATTTGGTATGGCTTGCAAGGACTTGTGTATGTGGGAAATTGTATTGACCCACATTATTGGAACCTTCTAGGAATTTTTAGAAGGCAAAAATAGATAGCCTAGATGGCCTTATTTATTAGGTCTAGAGTCAAAATTTTAGAATGCAAAAGAGCTATAGAACATATAGAGAAATACAGAAGAAAGCGTGAAGATGTGAAGGAGGTGAGGACTTGGGGCTTAAATCAATATGAATTTTGTAGCTATAACAGAATTTTTAAAACATGTGTTGGAGGATACCCTTGATTATGTTACATCCCATTTGCCTACAAAATATGGGATATTCTATAGAATCCAGGGAAAAGTACAAGTATTGGTAGAGAATAATAAGAAAGGATTGTGAAAATGGTGTAAGAAAATGGGGTGATTAGGAAAGGTGGAGAAGGTGGTGACTTACTGGATAATGAATAGTATGGGGATGAATGAAGAGAATAAGAGTGCAATAAAATGAGAAGCAGAGGAAAAAAGGAGGAAGATATGATAAGAAGAAAGCAAAGGAAAGAAAATAGAAATACCTATTTTGTGGTACCTCCAACAAAAGTAGATACCTTTTGAGTATAATCTGCAATAGTTGAGGTATGCTTTTGACAAAGGCAAACTACCTTAGGTAAACATGCCAAGCACTCAAAAACCGATATCCTTCATTGCTCCTTACATTATTATTCCTTGTGAACTTGTCTAGGTACTGTTCCTCAAAATTTTAGGTAGCTACAAAGCATTCCAGAGCTTCTAAAATATGCATGGGTATTTTATTGCTCAAGAAAATCACTCAAATCCAAAGGTATAACACCAAAGAAAGCTTTTATGCACATCCATAAGCCCTCATATCCTTTTATAGCCTCCACCAATGGTTATGATAGCTAGACTTTCCAATGATATCAGACTTCTTGTCAAATGTGGCACACTTTCCTAAAAATTTGAATTTCATGCTAGTGGTATGCTCACATGCCCTCATTTTCGTATAGCCATTAACTTTCTACCAGCACAACACTTCCCACTTAGACACCTCATGTTTATTTTCATTATCAAGACACTGAGACATCAAGTTAAAGACTTTGCACTTCATATATTGTTCTTTTCTTGTACTTGTGTGCCATTTTTCGTTTGGCAACTATTTGTTCTCAAAGTCCCAACAATTAAGGTTTTGGTAATAATTTTACAAGACAAAAAAAAGGAGATAAGCACATTGTTAAAAAGCTATTCATTGTCCATAAAAAGTGGAGGTCAAACATGTCGCATACTACTATCTATTTTTATCACATTTATTAAGTCTGTGGAGGCTTTTCTTTGATAGGTTGCTCCCCCATCACTTTTTTCTGTGTGTGTGTGTTCTAACCTAGTATAGAGGATGAGTCACCTCAATGGCCTTACCTACCACATTTAATCTTAAGCTCTATGTATCTACCCATTGAAATGGTCAGCACGAGAAAACTATGTAAGGAGCATTCCTCCATTATTCAATCATATCTTATAAATGGGTCAACTTCATTATCACTTTGTTGGTCTGCACTCAATTCTATAGCAACACAAAAGAAACAACATTGACCTTGCCAACAACACTATAGAATGGAACAGTAGAGGCCTGAAAAAACAAAGAAAATACATAAGAATTTGGTGGTACCTAAATTCTTATGTATTTTACATAAAATGTATATTGGTCAGTTACAAATGGTATCAAAGCCATATTATTGAATTTATGGTTTAACTTCTAGTTAAGGACTCAACTTATTTTTGGCATATAGTTCATAATCATCTCAGTCATTGTTTTCTTATTCAAAAGTACATATAAGTGATTGACTCTTTATAATATTTATTTTGAATTAGGAATCTCCTTACTCTGAGTACGAGTTCAAGCATAGGTCCCTTCGAAGATCTACGCTTAAGGAAAAATGTGATCCCAACCTTGCGTCCATCCAGGCATCCCCTCATCTCAAAAATTTGAAGACTTGGGGATCATCCCCAAAGATGTCCAATGAGGAGAAACCCCCTAAGGCAAAGACATCTAAGACCAAAGATTTTTCTTCAACAAATGTCCTTGAGAACTCTATCCTCAACCATGTTGCTAGCACTGTGGCCATGCTTTTTGCAACTACAAATTTGTCTAAGGCAACTTGGACCCTCTACCATCAAGCAACAAAAGTGATGGATGAGCTTCATGGCCAGCTCAAGATACCCTTCAAGAATGTCGAAGATATAGTGGATGCCAACACTGAAGATTAGTAGTGCAAGAACCTCTATTTGGTTTCTGATGTATGTCGGGATCATCTCATTTTTGTTAGATGTGACTAGTTTGTTAGGCTGGGATATCCCCTGCAGGCCCGCTTGTTTATTCTTGGATGTGGTCTATTGAAATGTTCCTCCTAGTTTTCTCTTGTAATAAGGTTTTGGGGCCCCTTTCAAAACCCATTTTTAAATACAATCTACCTATAAAAAAGAAATATGGTTCATCATCTATAAGATATCTTGGGTAACTTGTATTTTTTACTTAAGTTGATGACGTCTATATGATAATTATTTATTTTCTCTTGTTTCACCACATCCAAACATGCTCTTTTTTTAATATGTTTATGAAATAATTTTGTATCATACACTGTAAAACACTCTATCAATTAGATCATATTTATAATTTCCTACTTCCATCTTCATAATATACATTGTTAGTAGTGCTTTATCCATGTACATGACCTTCATAATCTATACTTCCTCCATTTGTACAATATTTATATTTGACACCTTTCTTGTCAACACCCTCTCCATCTATATGATATCCATGATTAACACATTTTTTCTTAGCTAATAAGAAGATTGTTTCTCACACAACTTGTTATTCCTATATCACACTTTAATCATCATCAAAGACTAAGTCTTCCTTCTAAGGATTTTTCTATACTCAATGAGTTCAAAGTGTTATACTTATGGAGATGATAGTCCCTTTGTCATGCAAATAGTTAGGATGAATGTATAATTAGTATTCACATGTATCTTTCCAAAAAAAGGATGATTAAAGTTGTTCTCACACTTCCCTTCTTTCATGATGAGATGTCTCTATAGAAGATACACTTTCTACACTTCCTTTTGCATGCATAAAAGTATCTATCAATTTGTTTTCTCTATCATTTTAATATTTTATTGACTATCTATATATTGTGTAATACATTTAGACTTATATTGGTTCACTAAGTTATCATTGTTGCTTCCATTCATGTTTGTATACATGTCATTATACATCACTTATTCAATTCTTGTCATATGTCCATTTTATCATTGCATTCTTTCAATATTGGACTTATTGTGATAATGATGTCAATTATAACATTAAAATATCAAATACCATTCCATTAATTTCATCATTGTGTACATTGGGAGCTAGTCACACCATATATAAAATATCTTTGATCAACACAAGCATAACACTTTGATAAATATAATAATATGTCTCATATTCTCATATTATACCACTATCTACCCTAGTGTGAAATATCCAATAAATAAGAAGGAAAACACTTGCAACTAATTAACTGCTATGTCTATAATACTTAAATATATACACATTTTTTTACTACTATGTGTATCACTAAGTTTAGTGTCATGCATATACAACACCTTTTGACATGTATATCATAATAAACCAAAACTCATATATACAATATAAATACATCAAGGCAAATCACACAAGTGGTGCTTAAGTGGGTACTATGTTTGACTAACTAATATGAATAATTTGACTACCTTCAAATAGTTTATTTCTTATACAAAATCATTTGCATTTATTTGTATACAATTGTTAGTTCTCTTATTGCTAAAATATATATGTAATTATGCAAATGATTTTTTACAATTAGATCGAGATTCATATAAATATAAATAATGATGCATCTTCATGTGCTTGGAGATCTTCTTAAAATTGATCTAACTAGTAAATTTTGTAAAGGATGTGTGTTTAGGAAAAACCAAAAGGAATCCATTCTAAGGACATAGAGAATTATGCCTTCTAGCTCTTGGACTTATTCAATAGTGATATTTCTATTATTATGTCTATCCTCAACATCAACTGATAATTTTTTAAATTCTCTTTGTATCTAAACCATCATATCTAAGGTTGAATCCTCCAATCATTTTCAATCTTTTAAAATATTTATGTAGAATCAAAATGAAAAGGTGATCAGAATTGCTAGAATCAAACATGGAGAAAAGTATGTTAGTGATGATTTTGAGTAGTTGTTCATTTTCTATGACATTTTTTAGCAAAGGCTAATTCACTAAATTCCACAATAGAATGAAATACCTAAGAAAAAGAAAAAAAACCATTATGCATAAAACACATTGTATAATTTATCTTAAACATATGGATCTTGAATTTTAGGGAGAAGTTATATTTTATGAAATTTATATCATCAACAAGGTACCTACATTTTTGTGTGACCCCTTTGATATGGATAGGAGAGTGGCCATCAATGGATGACTATAGAATATCTATATTAGTTTGCAATGGTATCGAGGGATAGGTATATGGGAATATTATATTATATTTTATATGGGTATTATGGATAGTTTGGAATGGGCCACACATGACTCAAGGTTCATTGCATTATAATATTATATTATAATAATTACTTGCATAATGGTTTAGGAGTTTCCTAGGGTTAGGGTTTTACCCTCCCAAAAGTAGCATTAGAATATGGATATATAAATAAGGGCTATTGTCATTGCAGTAATTATTATCCATATTGAGTATTCTCTTGTAATTATCTCTTCTTGTAGAGTGACTTCTTATATTTGAATATCTTGTGGAGTTCTTCCTTTCTTAAGGAGTATTGTTGGTGTTGCCTTACCTTAAGGGTATTATCTATCTCTATTTTTGTGTGTGTTTTATCATTGTGGAATATTATTTTGTGGATGAATCATTTGATATTTCTACATATAATTGGATGGTTTATTTTTATAATAAAATTGTATAACAATGGTATCAAAGCCATGTTTCTAGCAAAGTGGGGATTGTTTTTTATGGATTGTAGAAATTGGATACATTTTTCCAAATAAAATATCATCTTCTAAGACCACATATTTGCATAGAGTGGGCCAATTTAGATAATTCTTATACCATCTTGTTTAGAATTTGAAGATCTTAAAAATGTGTGACCATATAAAGGGATATAAATTATTGAAGGAGATATGACCCTATGAATTTAGCTATCCAAAACAATGGCATTGTTATTTTTCATAATAACTCCACAAGATTTTCCAAGGTGAAAATCCTCTGCTAAGAATCATAAATGCATTTTTTGGGTATAATAAATAGTTGAAGGCATATCAACTCTATGATCCTACTATTAAAATGATCATTACTGAGATAGATATTCCTTTTGATGAGCTCCTTTCTCATGGACCCTTTGTGTAACGACCCTCCTTCATAGGACATGTTCTTTATACTTGATTTATGTATAGATGTGTGGATGTATATTACATAATCTTATTTTATGTTATACAAATATGTGACAGTTTCACTTTATGCTCTTATTATATTACTTTTAGAACATGGTACTGCTGAAGAAATTTGTGGTTGCAAGACCAAGTACTCTCACAGGTGGATTGGTATGGGATACCCACCAGAGTGGAGAGAAAATAGGAAATGATAGATGACTTGTTCATCGACAGCTCAAGGGTAAAAGAATACCCTCATATATATGCACTGCATATATGTATGTTGTTTTAAAATGCATCATCAAGCAAGGAGGTTGTTGTAATAAAAAGAGTCATCCTTAGTAGGTAGGTGATCATGTTGCAGTTATTGTAAAACCGCCTTCTTAAGAAAAATATTTATTGCTCATGTTTGATTTGGAAAAGCTTTGCGTTGTTGCATGCATTTAATGCATGGAATTGGTTGACAAATTTTTTATTAAAATGGTATTAATAATAATGTGGGTATTATTAATACCTAGTAAAATATTTAATATCATTGTTAATAACTAATATTAACATACAATATTAGTTAGATTTAAATAATTATCATCTTAGCAGCTCGCACTAGCATTAAAAGGATATTAATCTTGAAGTAAATATATAATTGAGTGGATGTTTTATTATTTAAGTTAGAACATCAGTGATTAATGTAAGCTTTGGTTTTTTTTTTAAAAGAGGGTAAAAATTTATTAACTCAACAAAACATCCAAGATACAAAGAAAAATAAGAAGCTATTCAGACATATCAACTCTCAATAAAGAAGAGAGAGATTGAGAGCAATCATAAGAAAGTTGAGACCAATTCTGAACATCCCAACCATCCTGAAACTCAGAAGCCCTTTTAGCTAACAAATTCGATATCCCATTCCACTCCCGATGAATATGCTCAAAAGAAATGAACTCCAAGTGAGCAGATATATTGAGAATTTTTTGCGCAATCCAACTCAACTGCCAACTACCATGAAGACTATCCCCATAATTCAACAAATTTATAACAATCTAAGAATCATATTCACAAACAATCCTACACCAACCCAAAGCATACCCTTGCTCCAAAGCATATAAAATTGCAAGGGCTTCCATGAAGTTATTAGAATGATGTCCCTTAAAGCAAGAGAAAATAAATCGGATAGTACCACTATTGTCCCGCCCCACACCACCAATACCAGTATTACCCGGATTACCTTGGGAAGATCCATCCGTATTAATCTTCAGCACTCCCGGATGAGGCAGATTCCATTTACCAGTCCTCCGCACCCGATTACTCTAACCCATCCATCTAAAAGAGACATTAGGACCAGGACCATTAACCAACAAACCTAATATTTCCATGATCTGACGTTCCGCTTGGTCCATGGGATAAATAATCTGATATTTTGTAGACACAATTTCTTGGATCATTCGCAAAATCCTCTACCAGACTTGAGAAGCAGTTAACTCCTTCCCTTGGAAAATCTGGCAGTTCCGTTCAAGCCAAATCTATCGAAAAATGCATGAAGGACCAATGCTCCACCCAAATTGTAAAAAGAAATCCGCTGCAGGAGGCCGCCCCATACTCCTCCAAAAAGAAACTACATATGAAGCATGCGAACAAGGTTGATTCCACACTCCCCACCAATAATGCCAGAGTTGACGAGCAAAGTCACATTGGAGAAGTAAATGCCCAACAAACTCCTCATCCTTCCCATAGTTATAACATAAAGAGGGGCCAGCAAAACCATGCTTTTGAATATTATCCCAAGTGAGACACCGATTATGAGTAGCCAACCACACATAAAAACTACACTTAGGCCAAATAAACTTATTCCAAACTTGCTTCCACCACGGGACCACATCCTCCCCAAACCGTTGCTGATCCAAAACACAATAACCAGCAGCAACTGAAAATATCCCTCCCCATGCTAGCACATCATCCTCAGGCAAAGAAGAGCAGGGACGACTAGCCAAAATATTCTTTTATTAAGTCATGATCTTGTAACATTGGCAATATTCCAATGTAAAGCTCCAAATTAAAACATTACCTATATTGTAACATTGCAACAAAGAGTATGGATGTTGGGTGGAGTTCATGCAATTTTAAGGATAGTAAGCCTTCCTAGCCATGATCTTCACTTTGAAATTTCCTTGACAAATATATGAAGGGGAATGACCAAAATGGTGGGTTAGAAAGAAAAAAATATATTGAAGCTTAGAAAAGAAGGGATCACAAGGTGAATCTTATAAGGGAGCTTAGAAAAGAGGTAAATCTTGGCTAGTTTTTTCTTAATGTCATGCTTTCCTTGAATCATATGGTTTTTATTTTGTTAAGATTGTTTTCTTGATGATGTTTGCATTCTAGGTCATTTTTGCTTTGTTATTGATAGTTTGGGTCTGGAGTTGGATGGGCTAGGTTTACAGTTTGGTCTAGTTTGCATTGTTGTACCGCTAAGACCAAAGGCTCGGGTGTTGCATGGCAAGTTGAAATTAGTTATTTTGTTTATATTGCCTAGCTTATTAAGCTTTTCGTTTGGTAGACCTATTTGGAGGATTAATGCAATGTAGTTTTGCTCTGTGTTGTTGTTATGTGGGTTGCTTAATGTTAGTGCTAGTCTAAGCATGCCTTTGGATTTTTTAGTGGTTGTGGTAGATCTTTAGCATTGGTTTATGTTCTTCCTACTTGGTCTTAAAGGTTTCCAATGTAGTACATATTGTGGTGATTATGTTATGCAAGTAATTATTGCTTGTGTTCTTCTATAGATATCTGAGTTTTATCCTTCGTTGTGTTTGAGGTTGTAGAAATTTTTTGGTGTTTAGGATGTTATTTGTGACATCTCCCACTATGTTGTAGTGTTGCTTTTGTTTTCTATACCTATCCTAGCATAGTCTTATGTCTTCTTTGGTGTCTTGTAATTAGTGTGTGTCGTTATAACATGATTGGATTGTTTTATAATCCTCTTTCATTATTGCATTTTTTAAGAGTGGTTAGCTATGATGTGAATGAGAAAAGGAAATATTAGTGATAATGTTAGTCTCATGAGTGATTGAAAGATAATGTTATCTTAGCTTTTATGAATGCATTAAATATGAGTTTTTATATTGTTAAAGTAAAGTGGAAATTATGCAATTAAGGGAATTCTATTACTTATGTTTTTTTTTTTTTTTTTTTTTTTTGTGGAAAACATCCCGGAAGGGATGCCACTTTCGGGTAAGACCCAAGGAGGCAGGGGTATCCATTCCGACCAAAAAAACCTAGGACTCGAACCTGGCCTACCACCTTTGACATACTCAAGGAGCAAACAAACACACAAAACCAAATTTAAAAAATAAATAAATAAATAAATAGCAATAAAAATAATAAAATAAAATAAAAAAACATGCTCCTTGAGTGTGTCAAAAAGAAAAGCACAACCAAAAACACACACAATAAGATAAAAAAAACCACAACACGAACCACATAGAAAAAACACAAGAACAACATAACAAAACACAAACATGACAAAAACAACAGAACACTACAAAGACAACCAAAAAAAACATGAAAAATAAACACAACCAAAACCTTAAAAAATAAAAATAAATAAAATAAAAATAAAAAACAACCAACAACAGACAATAAAAAAAAGAAAAAACATAGAAAACACTCACACATAAAAACACGAATTAACACAAACAAACAAAAACACAAGAACAATAACAAAAAACATAAAAAAACACAAAACAACAAAAACACAAGAACAACAAAAACAACACACACACACCTTAAAAAACTAAACAAAAAAAACAAAAGATAAAAATGAAATTGAACATAACAATGACCTTTCTAGACCAGAAGACTATTAAGGCAAGAATCAATAGAGGAAACAAAAGAAAAAATAGTCTAAGCTAGGGAACTAAAAAAAACTTGATCGAACCAAAGAGAAGCAAAAATAAAGCAAGACGAAACTAGGTACCTTCAGAACTGGAGCCATCCAAAGAAATGATAGAAAGAAGAGCTTTCCTTATTTGTGAAGCCCACCATCTAGGAGGGTGGCCATAACAAGTAAGATCACCTTTGTCCAAAGCCCAATTAGCTAAAGCATCAACACTCTTGTTTTGATCTCTGACCACATGATTGTAATCAACTTTCAAAAATCCCATCTTGATTAATTGAATCTTCTCAATAATTATTTTTATTCTCCAATCAACCTTATGATTCCTGAGGAGTCTTCAAAATATTAATCATGAGTTGAGAGTCAGACTCAACTAACACCTTTTCCCATCCAACCTTAGTAGCCTCTTGAAGGCCTCTAAGGATACCATACCCCTCAAAAAGGTTATTGGAAAGAATACCCAAATTCTCAACAAAAGTAAAAACCAGGGAGCCATCTGAAAGTCTACCAATTCCTCCCGCAATTGCTTTTACAGGGTTCCCTCTAGAGGCTCCATCAGTATTGACTTTTCCAAAATCCTTAGGAGGAGGTTGCCAATTTCTTGTCCTATCCATCTTACAAATACTCACATTCCCTTTAAGTTGGTTGCCCTTAGAAGATTTAATCTTCAATATTTGCATCACTTGATCCCATCTTTGGTGGGAGTTTTGGGGGTGATTAAGGAGTTGATGGACTGATTCAACTAAGTTGGCTATGGTATTTTGCCAAATATAGTGAATATCCTTCCTATCTTGATTAAAAATTCGTTCGTTCCTTTCATTCCAGATATTCCAAAGAAGAATGGTAGAACCCATCCAAACTAACTGCCTAATAAAATGATCAACACCCTCTTGATTAGGCCAATCCCTCCAAAGTTGTTCAAAAGTAAAAAAATTGGACCACTATAAGCCAAGTAAAGTGGCCATTCTCCTCCATAGCTCAGAGGCTAAAGTACACTCAATAAAAATATGGTTGAGAGTTTCTACATTCTCTTCACACATTTCACATCTAAAAGGGCCATGAAAACCATGCTTCATAAGTTGCTCACCAAGTAAGCACCCTACGATGCAATAAAATCCAATTAAAGAACCTCACCTTAGGCCAGAGCTTTTGAGCCCACAACTGAGAAAAGATGTCAGAAGAATGGTTGGGATTATTATGGCATAAGGTCAAATAACCTTGAGCAACTGAATACTCACCCTTAGTAGTGTTGTTCCTCCAAAACAATCTTTTTCATGGGACCAAGAGAGAGATCCCATATGAAGGATGCCTTGGATATCTTGTCTTTGCCTTTCTGGGATTTGAATAGGCCAGTCCTCAATAGGGATCCAATATCTACCAACCTTTGAATTACTAGTATGGTACCGACAGTAATTAGCCACCTTTATCCAGTTAGCTCGGTGAAGCTCCTCCATCCAAGGCCTCCAATCGAGAACCGAGTTATCAAAGGCTTGTGACCATCCCAAGAATCTATCCAAAAATTTTCCTGTTGACCATTATGAATGATCCAAAATAAAATTTTCTTTATCAAATCCTCACTAGTCTTAAGAACTGCTAAAATGGGAGAACCTTTGGTAGGAAGTTGATAGCGAACAAGGTCTTCAGGACTTTTGTTCTTAGCATATTTAGCATGGAGATTATTGGCCCAAAGAGCATTGGGGTTATGCAACATCCTCCAATATAATTTAGCAGCTAAAGCTTTGTTGTTATTAATAGAAGACCATAATCCTAACCCCCCTTCATTCTTAGGAAGACATAAAGTGTCCCATTTCACCAAGGCCCATTTTATTTTCTCCTTAGTACCACTCCAAAGGAAACGATGATTGATTTGATCCAGTTCTCGAAGAACAACCTTTGGGATATTCAACACGGAAGATACATAAATAGGAATAGCTTGAAGGACTAATTTTACCAAGGTGATTCTACCCCCAGAAGAAAGCCACATGTTGGTCCACTTTCCAATTTTCTTCTTGACTTTGTCCAACAACCAATTCCAATCTTTATTTTTATGCCTTTGAATATTGATGGGAATACCTAAATAAGTGATCGGAAGGGAGGTCTTCTTATATCTTAATTTATCCAAGACCATGGATTCCTATATGGCAGAGCAATGAAAGAAAATAACTTTAGATTTGTCTTCATTGATCAACTACCCAATAGCCTTAGAAAAATAGCTAATGATTTGCTTAATATTAGAAGCTTCCTTAACTGTAGCTTTACCTAAAAGAGTAGAGTCATCCACAAATTGAAGATGAGAGATAGGTCTAGCTCCATGAGCAATGGTAACTCCCTCAAGGGTTTTGTTTTCCCTCTTTTTGGTTATAGTCCTACCCAAGCATTCAACAAGAATGATGAATAAATAAGGGGATAGCGGGTCACCTTGCCTAATACCTCTGGAAGATGGGAATGACTTAGAAGGCCTGCCATTGATAAGAACTAAGTAGGAAACTGAAGAGATACATCCCATAATCCAATCCATCCAATCCTTAGAGAAACCAAATTGCCTCAAAACTTTGATAAGGAAGTGCCAATCCACTCTGTCATAAGCTTTGGATAAGTCTAACCGAATGAACATGGAAGGAGATTTTTGCATATCCATGGAATGGATGGCTTCCTGAGCAAGAACTATCTCATCTACTATTTGACGCCCTTCCACATAACCCCCTTGCTCAAGGGAAATAATCTTATGCAAAAGAGGCTTCAACCTTTCTGCCATGATCTTAGTAATGATTTTGAGAAGAACATTACATAAAGCAATAGGTCTAAAAGTTGAGATATGATCAACCTCTTGAGCTTTTGGAACAAGAGTAATATAAGTTTTATTGATAACCTTCAAAATTTCTTTGGCTTTCCTGGCTTCTTCCACCACCTCTAATAAATCAGCATGAAGGATATCCCATAACTCTTGGTAGAACTCAATGGGAAAACCATCAAGACCTAGGGTTTTCCATTTTTGCATTTTAAAAACTACCTATTGAAGCTCATTGATAGTAACAAGAGCAATCAAAATAGAGTTCTCCTCAAAAGTGATAAGAGAAGGGATTGCTTGAAGAACATTTTGTTGAGAAGTCGAGTCAAGAGGAGTAGCAGCAAAAATATTGGAAAAGTAATCAACAACAATAGAGTTCATGCCATCCCAAGTATAGACAACATCTCCAAAATCTGATTTCAGGGAAGAAATAAAGTTGTGAGATCTTCGAGCTAGAAGATATTTGTGGAAGAAATTTGTGTTTCGATCTCCTTCTTTGAGCCATTGAATTCTAGATTTTTGCTTCCATAAGATTTCTTCTCTTTTTTCCCATTCCTCTAACCGAGTTGTGAGTTTAATTTCATCTGCACTTCTATTCTCTGTGAGGCCATCTAAACGGATTTTCTTATTCAAATTTTCAAGTTGAGCAATAACTTCATGTTTTTTTATGAACATCCCCAAACTCTTTCCAGTTCCAAGTCTTGATTTTGGATTTAATGTATTGCAATCTTTTGGCAAAATAGAACATCTTAGTCCCATGCCTAGGCTTACCTTCCTTCCACCATTGTTGCACACGAGGTCTAAAGGAACTGTCTCTGAGCCACATTAATTGAAAACGAAAAGGAGAGAAACTCACATTGGTTTTCCACATTTCCACCATGATTGGCCAATGATCCGAACCAACATTGTTAAGAGTCTTCACTTTAGGAATGTGACCATGGATTAAGAAATTTTCAGAGAGCAAAAACCTATCCAATCTCTCCATTATACAAGCTAAGCCTTGCCTTCTATTAGACCAAGTCATAAGGCCATTATCTGGTTGGATGTCCACAAGATGGAGGTTTGCAATATATTCGCTCATGAGGTCAATGCTTTTGTCCAAATTTCTATTTCCCCCATTTTCTCATCCAAAGAGAGGATGGTATTGAAATATCCTCCGATCAAGATCCAAGATTCAGGAAAATGAGAGATAATATGAGTTATATCCTTCCACTATCTTCTTTTTTCCTCCAAAGCAGTCGAAGCATAAACAGTAATGCAGAGCATAATTTGGTTGGAATGTCTACTTTGAATAGCTATAGCCAACAGACCCCAACTACCAACCATATGGTGAATAACTACCTCTTTTGGGTCCCAAAGACAAGCAATGCCACCAAAAGTCCCCTGGGACCTGAGGGAAACCACTTTTCCAGGTGGCCAAATTTTACTGGCAATTGAGTCCATATCCTCCATTGACATCTTCATTTCTTGAAGGAAAACAAGATGTGGATGATTTATCTGAATCATTCTTCTAATTTCATTTTGTTTTGAAAGACTCCCTTTGAGTCCTCTAATATTCCAAGTGATGATCTTCATTAATACCAGGGCTAAAAAAGTTGGGAAGGGCATTAATCTTACCTTCCTCTACAAGATTTTCACCTTCTTTTACCATATGATATTGATTGGTCTTGCGACCTGCTTTTTGATTAGAATCCATCTTCAGTTTTTTTCCTTGTTTCTTGACTTACTCCAATTGAATCTGAGATGGCTTCTAACCTTGAAGAATGCTCGTACACTAGCAAAATTTTACTAGAGGGTTCAACAAAGTCTATATTGGGACCTGTATTATTTGAAGTTTTGACATTTAAAAGATTGTTTTTCTTGTGTAAATTTTCTCCTTTTTTCTGTTGAAAACCTTTGATTTGTTGGTTTGTCTCTGAGTTCTTCCCTTCATCTTTAAATTGTGTTTCTAAGATTTATGTTTCCATTATTTCCTCTTCCTCACTTGGGACATCATTTGTGGAAAGGATTTCAAACATATTAGCAGATGACTTTGATTGATCCTTCATAACTAGTTTTTTCGAGTGTTCTTCTTCTTAGGCATTTGGAAACCTATTGAGTTTATATCTTCTTTCTTTTGATCGGGAATTTTATTTGGGCAAGCACTAGCCAAATGACCATATTCATGGCAAATTCTACAACGAAAAGGAATGTTCTCATAGTCCACTACTTGCTCCCAAGTGTCTTCCCCAAATTGTAATGTGATCTTTTTAGGTAGGGGTTTGTCAAAATCCATTAAAACACAAATCCAAGCATAAATAATATGTTCAAAATTTTGAGTACAATCAACAGTCATCATAAAAGTTCCTAAAGAGTTCCCAATTGAAGAAAAAATAGTAGGATTCCAAAATTCAATAGGGAGGCCAAAGAGTCTAACCCACACGGGAGCTATAGAAGGCATCTCTTCTTCGGCTTTAAATTTAGTATGCCAGGGCTTCATGAAAAGCCCTGCCCTTCCAAAAAACCAAGGACCCCCTTGAAAAATTTTCTCTCTATCTTCATTATTAGCAAATAAAACAAGAAAATAACCATTTGGATAAATAGATATTTGTAACTCACCTTTAGTTTTCCAGCTTTTTGCAACCCAGACTTTGAAAGCAGATAGGCTCGGACGAAAACCCATGAACCGACAAATTAGTCCTCTTTTTTCCAAATCTTCAATGCCAATCTGAATGTTACCCATATCAAGCTTAACAATAGGAGTTCCATCAGCTACTTTAAGACATCCTGACTTCGTTTTCCTGGGATCAATCTTAGGCATTCTTAGAGGTTTATGGGAAGCCCTAAGATTAATATTAGCATTGGGTTGAGGTTTTCCACCATGGAGGGCATCCCTAAAATTCATTTTTGGGGCTGAGTCTTCAAAATTCTTACCCTTGACAAGGGTTTTCATAGTAGAATTATTTTGTGGGTGCACCTTAGCACCAGATTCACTTGAGATCTGAGCCATTTTTTGATCAACTACTTGAAACTTGTTTCGTGATCTCTTTAATCCTTGCCCTAGACGTCGTGGAAAGGTATGGTTTTCACTTTTCTTTGTGCAGCAAATTGGAAGTCGTTGTCACTCAAGTTCACAACATGATCTGTTGAAAGACAGATTTCTAACCCATCTTGGATCCCCTGCAACATATCTTGCTAAAATATTGAGCATAAACCACAAAAATATTGGCCACTAGGGCTCGAAGGCCCTAAAAACCAACCTCTGGAGCTGCTTGCACTCAACCCAAATGAAAATCTCATTCACACATAGGGATGCACTAGGATCTGTGTTGCTCCAAATGATCTTAAAATTGGTGGAGATGTTCTAGGGTTTTTCAGGCATCTACCCTCAAAATTTCCGCTCAATCCGAGTCTAGATGAGTGATATATGACTGAAACAAGTTTGATAGTTTGGGCAGTCCTGCGAAAAACATCCCTCCTCAATCTCCTTTCCCTCTTTTACTTATGTTTAATAGCAAAGTGTTCTTCCAAAATTTAATTTGGGTAAATTAAGTTTTGGAATTTAGTTGTAAAGTAGGCTATGAAATATTCTTAGGAACTGATTTTAATTATTAATGTTATTCACTTTAAAGATATTTATGTTTAATGAAATTTTGCAATAGTAAGAAGGTGCATAAAAGATGTGATTATTGTTTAGTTGCATGGTTAGAATTTTGGGATATGGGGGTTCCTTTTTAAAGAAAAAGAGAAATTCATTGGTTTTGATAATTCTTTTGAAGAGAATTATTTATAATGGTTTTCTTGAGGCTTGAGTAGATAAGGAAACCATTATTGAGAGAAGTATGGGATTATCTCAATACCATTGTATGGTTTTTGGTTTGATATACTTGCATCTTGTATGTTCCTTACATAGTGCATGTAGGCTTGCATATGCATTAAAGAGCTATCCTGATCCCTAAACTTTCTCTCAAGTTTGTGGGAGAATTTCCTTCATGAAGAGGACCATGGAAAGGGATGAATCATGAACCACTTGAAGCTTTAACATTGTAATTAAGGATGGAAATTTATTTTGAAATGGAAATCATGTTATGTAATACTTGATTATTATTCATGATTTAATGGAGTTTATCCAAATAAATGAAATATTAAAGGTTGTCAATTCTCTATGAAAGTGAATGGGATGCTTGGTTATGAGCAAACGGAAAGAATGCATGTGTTTTAAATTTATGGTTATGGATTATAATTCTTTTGTTGTTGTTTCAATCTTTCAATATTGAGTGTTATATGCTAGTAATTATGTATTGAAAATAATTAAGATGCTAGTTTAAGCAATGAGTTTATATTTAAGTATGTTTTAATTTGGCACTTTATTAAAGAGATATTATTTGATATGTTTAGACTCTTGGGGGGTTCTTGGGAATTAATTTATATCCATATTAGGAACCTTGATTCAAGAGGTAACCCAAAGCCTGGAAGGAGTTGCCATGATGCAATATCCAAGTATATATCTAGGAGGAGTTGTGGTGATGCAATAACCAAATATTTGTGAATGAAAAATCTTGAAAGGTGATGATCAAGTGTATCCAAAGTGGTGAGGCTTTTGGGAAGTCCTGGCAGTGAGGTCTAGGATTCATTCATAAGTTAGTATAGTGGTGGCACTTTGAACAATGAGGAGTAGGTGTCCATAATAATTACCAGGTGAGTTGTAATGGTCTTAGTTAGCCCATGGAGGTGTGGTAACTAAGCACTAATGAATTATGCTAGAGTAATCCTACATAGATGGACTTATGTTGATGAGGACATCCAAGAACAAACATATGTTTGACTGAGTTGTTAGTTATTTAGAATCTAGCTATAGTTAGCATCTTTAGTTAGCACTCGATTAGTTTGTTATCTACCTAATATGTACTTTGATGTGTTATTTAAGCACTCATGAAATAATAAAAACTCATTCAAAATTAGTTGATCCACATTAGTGGTAACAAAGTAGCATGATTTGGCTACCTATGAGGGAGGATTCTCCTCTCCTCTTCCACAAAATTTTGTCCCCTCTGCTTTTGCATATTCAATGGATCCGTGGATGTCTATCCAAAGTAAAGTGTACCAAACTTTGCCTCTATGGAATTTCTCCTGTTGAATGGCATCATTGTTTGGGTCATCGACCTAAAATTGATGGGTCTGATTGTAGCATTGGGTGCATCACAAACTTCTACAAGGATACAGTATTGGAGAGCCTCACTCTGTTGAGTAGGTTGTAGAGCCTAAAGACCACAAACAAGCATCATGTAGCGCAACCCCACTATGAATGAAACAAAAAAAAAGGGGGGGACATTGATTTTGATGGTTCCTATTGACATCATCCTCCTCTACCAAAACTTGGTGTAATGCCTCAATGATGATAGGGTAACTATTGGATGAAGATCATGTTTTATTGGCTAAACTTAGAAACTTTATGACCATTTAAAACTTTGATATCACCTCTAGTAGGATGGGCCTCCTTTGAAATATCAAGACATGCAACACTATCTAGTTTTCATCTATTTTGGAGCTCAACATGCAACCCTAAGCTTTCCTGCATGACTTGAAGATTCTACCACATGTACTATAATTGATGAGAAGTGATGTCCACCTGGCAATATTTGGGAGATTGCTTCTGGGATGCCAATATCCATTACATGCACCAATGGCTATCAGCGTGCCATACCCTAGGAAATTACAGTTTCCCCATTGTGATGTTTCAAACTGGTGGCACAAGATCACTTTGAACTATAGAAAATCCTCTCAAGTAGTCTACCTAGCAATTGAAGTTTGAAAGGGTGATCAATTTTACCCACCGCTAGTTTTTGTCACTTCATCCATGGTCATCTCCTTCTACCTCAATGCACAATGTCCCAAATCATGGCCTTAATCTCCTTGCCATTGATATCCAAGATTTGGGTCTAAAATTGCATTCCTATCATCACCTTCAAGTAAGGATTTAACTTATTTTGTGCATACCTCAGCAACAAATTTGACTTCCCATCATCAAATCCCTGATCACATTGTTTTACTACCACAACAACATCATTGATTTAGGGTTGATGTATGAGCTCTTTTTGTAAGCTCATCAGACCCTCTCAATCCATGTGGAATGCTTTATGGAATCTTGCTCTAAAATATTATCACTCAGGGTTCCTCTTCCTCATTGGTATACATGAACCCTATGACAATGACCACAACCAAATTTGGTGATTTTTTATGGATGTCCTATATCATGGGATCCCTACCTCAATCTTGTTCTACCGCATTCCCAATCGATGATGTTAATCACTATAAGACTCCTAGAATGGAGAAAAACAATGGATATCTACCAATTCACGTCCTCCAATCATGACATGACAACTTTTAGCAACTAGTTTTCATTATCGATAGACATTTTTATCAATGGTTGTGGCACGTTTTGGGATGTGGTAACTTTTGACAGCTAGTTTTCATTGTCAATAGACATTTTTCTCAACTATTGTCATTTTTAGAGGGCCAGTCAATTTATCCTCCATGTGGTGGTGGGCCTAAGGTCCTATGATAGGCTCTTTTGGCCATTTGTGAGGAGGTGATCTCGGTGTCTTTACCTAACAATATCACCTAGCATGCACCAGATAAACAAGATTGGGTGACTGGTTAAACATTAGTCTCATGATTGGTTCAAAGTAGCATGAATATCACATCATCAAAATGATTGATTGAAGGCCTCTAGTTTTTCTATTGGGTGCAAGCACTAGATTGGTGGCTTGCCACAAGCTGCAGGTGCCTTCACTAGAGCGATCGATGACACATGGTACCATTGGTAGGGTACCTAGGAATAGATATTTGGGGATATATTATAGTGTATAAGTGTTGGCATGGGCCACACATAACCCAAGGTTGATTGTATTATAATATTATATTATATTATAATATTATATTATATTAGTAGTACGATCCCCAAAGTAGATTAAGAATATGGATATTTAAAGAAGAGATATTTGTCATTGTAATCATCATTGAAGAAGAATCTTATGTAATCGTCATGCCCACAAAGTGGCTTATGGGACTTTGCCCTCCTTAAGAGGCATCTCTCTTGGGAGATCTTGTGGAGTTGTTCCTTCCTTAAGGATTATTATTGGTGTTTAGGGTATTATCTATCTCTCTCTCATTTGTGGATTGCTATTGTGGATAATGTATTGTTGATGAATGATTTGATATTTCTGCATATTGGTGAATGGTTTATAATAATAATAATAATAAAGTTATGCAACAAGTGGTATCAGAGCAACGATTTTGGCAAAGTGGGGATTTTTGTGAAATTGTAAAATTAGGGCAATTTTTGTTTTGGAAAAATGTCTCATCTTTCAAGAGCCATATCTCTGCGCAAGTTTATCCGATTCGGGAGATTCTTGGATCATATTGTGCAGAATTTGAAGAGCTTTAAAATGAGTGGTCATATGAAATAATCCGAGTAGTATTGAGGGAGATACAGCCTTTTGAATTTATTCATCCGAAACAAGGATAGTGATGAATTTCGCGGGTTTTTTCTGGAAAAACATCTCATCTTTCAAAATCCATATCTTTGTGATATTTTATCCGATTCATGTGATTCTTGGATTAGTTTGTGCAGAATTTGAAGAGCTTTAAAATGAGTGGTCATATGAAGTAATCCGAGTAGTATTGAGGGAGATATGGCCTTCTAAAGTCAGTCATATGGAACAAGGGTAGTGACGAATTTTCAAGTCACGAATTTTTCAAAAGACAAATTTTTTTTAGTTCGGTTAAGCAAATCAGTTGCACTTTATTTTGTTTGGAATAAAAATTGCAGATCTAGTTGTCTATGTGGATTTTTAGCTTCAAATCAGTGGGAAGATATTTATTTCCTTAAAACCCTAGTCAGGGCATGAACAATGGCACTCCAATTTTTTTTGGAGAAAATGATATTGATGCTAGAGAATGGTGGAAAAATTTTAGATCTCTACATTGTAATAATTATCAATGGAAAATCAGCCTTCATTTGAGTCTTGAAGGAGAAGCTTGGTATTGGTTGGAAAATTTTTGTAAAGAAAGGAATAATGAATACACTTGGGATGAAATAGAGCATGAATTCTTGGGTAGATGGGATCCATATTATATAGATAGACTAATGGATGTCATCAAAGATCTTGAAAAGAAACTACAGGGAATTCAAAATGAGTGGAATGAAATAAAAGGAGATTGGGAAGTTTTTAGGAAACAGAATGAAGACTATGAAAAAGAAATAAAATTACTCAAGGAGAAAGAGGAAAAGGTCAAGGAAGATAATGAGAGGAATATAGAAGGCACATCATTGGATTTACAAAAGCAAGAGCAGAATAAAAATGTTTTAATTCAGCTAAAATTTCTATTTTGCAGGTTCATGGAAGCATTCAAAAGGAATAGGTTATTATTTCCATTGATCTTGGTAGCAGAAGTAATTTTATTAATATTGCTTTGGCTAAGAAGTTACAATTTCAAGCTACAAAAATTAAGGACATACAGCTAGAGGGTGAGCATGTTCATATTTTTGAAGATTTGAAGATCACCATGGATAAATATGTTTTACATTCAGATTTCTATGCTATTAAGATGGATGATGAGGATATTGTTCTTGGTTATTGTAGCACCCTAAAATTGGCGCAGTAAAATTATAATAATTACATTCACCTTAGTAAATAATTTAAAATTCAAATTTAACCTCCCAAACCGCCCGTTAACCGCCGGGTAATCCGTTTCCCCCTTTTCTGTGCCAATTTTAGAGGTTGTTTTGACCGTTTGACGATATCGTCGCCGATCAGACGATATCGCCCCAGATTTGACGATTTCGTCCGGACTAGGACGTCCAGACGATCTTGTCGCAAAACCGATTTTGCAAAGTTAGCTTCTCGTTCCAACGGGTCTCCAATCCGGGCAGAAGCGTGTCCGCGCCGTTAGGGACCCTCCCCCGTTGGAGATCTCCCAAATTGGGATGATCTCCAACCTCCTAACTACTCCCCTAAGCCTATTTAATCCTAAGCTATCCCCTTAGCACCCCCCGGCTGAAATTCTCTCGCAATTTAACTCCATCTACGTTGAACCATCCCAATTTTTCATTTGCACTGGTCCCATACCAATTTTGTTGCAGGTACATCACTGTTTTTCAGTCGGAGCCAGCACACATCGTCGTCGACGAACCTGTTCAGATCGGAGGCGAACCCGTCGAATTCGAGGCGATTTCGTACTGATGCGAGACGATCTCGATCGCAGTCCATATTGAGGCAATCGATGCCTGAAGTTTGCACTTCTCAACTTTTTCTCTCTTATTTTATTCTGCAAATTAGATAGTTTATTCAGTGTTTATGTTATTTTGCATTTGGAGTTCACCCATTTAGCTTAGATTGCATACTAAGATCATGATTTGTCATTAGAATATCGTAATTTGCTTGAATTTCTGTTCATAACTATTATTCAATATTCATACATTCATTTGGTGTTGTTTCCCTCTGTTAGCACAGTAGTATTCGTTGTATTTTGTATCTATTTTTCTTGCTTGTAGGTCTCTGACGAATTCGTCAGATCTCAGACGATTCTGTCAGATCTCAGACGATTCTGTCGAATTTCAGACGATCCTGACTGCTTCAAACATCAGAATCATCACCAGACATCCGGATCAGGTATTCCTCATTTGTATTCTGTAAATTCTCTGTTTTATGTCTTTAAATCTATTTTTTCTGTACTCATTGAATTTGCATTTTCATGTAGATTAATCTAGATTCATTTGGCCAAACCTAGGATATGAATGCTTAAAGTTAAAAACGAACACATTAAAACACATTCCAAACCTAGGCGTGGAAACTGCCCTTAAATGTTTCCTGGTGAACCCACCATCCGTCGAAAAATCATCAAAATACACCTCCCTTGAGAGGCGGGACCTTCGCAAAGTCCTCTCAATCCGAGGTACCGCGACATCCTTTTCCCATCCTCCTTTCGGGCACGGATCCAATAGCCTGAAGGTAAGGATGCGAAAAATTTGGAGCGATACATTTTGGTGAACCCGACGTGAATGCATTTTAAACCTTTTGAAAACAAAAACAAAAAAATATATATATATATATATGTATACAAGAAAAACAAAAACAAAATCATCATTTCAAGTTTGTATGTTTTAGATTCAATTCTAAATAGTAGATGCTAAATATTACTTTTAGAAGTACTAAAGAAACCATGAGTTTTTACTCAAATCAATATGAGCCCATCAGTAATGTTGGAAGAATTCAGCCAAATACATTTGTTGATTATGACCAACCTCATCCCTATTCAACATCACCTCCATCACACTTTTCTCATTTTTCATCCATAACCCAACAAGACAATCCCTTTGCCAATCCTCTTCATAACGATATTATCTATTCTCCCATATATCCATATTATGTCTATCAATCCACATATAATCCTCCTCCACCCTTTCAATATTCTTCTTTCAATACAACACATCCATTTCAACAAGAAAATACTTATTCTTCCAATTCTACCATGCACTCACCTCATACTTCGCAATCTTCCTGTCATCATTCTACCCATAATAAAGAAAGTAGAGGTGAGAAACCATTAGGCCCTTTTATGACGAAATTCCTAAGGCATTTATCAAAAACCTCTCAAAAACCTTCATCACGTAAATTTACTAAGCTCAATCAACCAATGGATATAATTCTCAAGTATTTACTTGACACAAATAAGATTGAACTTCCTTCCATAAGACAACTTCGATACCACAACAGATTGGTTTAAACCCGAGCTACATTGTGAATATCATAGAGTAGATGGACATATGACACAAAATTGTAAAGATTTAAGATGTGCAATTCAAGATTTGATTGATAAGGGTCTTTTTAATATAAAGGAATTACAATCTACAACTGATTATAAATCTCCAGTAAACAATCAAACTCCTACACAACAAATACCAATAATCAATCAAGACATGGGGATCTCCCAAGAACCCCTATTCAATTATCAACAACAAGAAACCAATCAAATATTGCATGTTAATGTGTCCCATCATGATGATATTATTAATATTGTAACAAAAACTACAAATGAGCAACCTCAAGTTCAATCAACTCAATCTGATATTCAAGATATGGATTCCTCATTTGACCAACCTTCAAAACTATCTTTGGCTCTAGAGAATGATCCAAAATGGAATGTAAGCATAGAAAGCTCATCTTTAGAATCAAAATCTCAATCTGAAATCCACTTTGATAGCCAACAACAAGTGATTAATCCTCAAGCAAAGATATCCCTTTTAGAAGTATTACAAATTTATCACAAGGAAATTTTGTTCAAAATACCTAGCCAACAATTTGTTCCTCATCATATTTTCTCTAAGAACATAATTAATGGTGTAAACCCTCTTGAGGTTAACCATATTTCATTCTATGATGAGGATATTCCTTCCTCTACTCCACAAGAAGACTCCTATCTTTACATTACCAGATCTAGTAAAGAAACACTTGTTAAAACTATCATGGTAGATAATGACTCCTCTCTTAATTTATGCACTTATCAATTATTCCAAAAACTCAAATCAAAGGAAGAAGATCTTAATGAATCAAATGTTATTATAAAATCTTTTAACAATGAAATTCAAGAAGCTCAAGGTACTATAATTCTTCCCCTCAATATTGGATCCAAGATCCTGGATACTTTATTCTATGTAGGATATTGCCCTTCACCTTACAACCTACTTCTCAGAAGTCCTTGGATTCATACGATGAGGGTTTTCCCTTCCACTCTTCACCAATGTTTGAAGTTTGAAATTGCAAATAAAATTGTTACCATACATGGTGACCCAACACCATTTGAAGAATATTTAACGGTTGAAACATCAAGTTCTATACATTCTCTATTATCACAATTATCTTCTATCCATCACTTTTCTTCATCCATATATGATCATCCTTGTTTACCAAATAACATCCATGCATATCTTTCACATATACTTTCTCCATCTTATCAAGACTTGGAATATAATGATAAGAATGAAGAACTTTCTTATCCTTCTTACATTTTATTTTGTAACATGATCAATTTTACACATATAAAAGTCAAATCTTTTGCTACATTATTTTACATTATAACAAAGCTTTTGTTATCACTACCTTTTATTCATCACCTTCTATTCTTACCTTCACCTCAACCAGATTATCCTTCAAAACCTCCTTTGATTTTGAAGCAACCTTAGACATGCTATACTCAAATAACCTTGTATAGTGTATATAGATCATCTTGTATATACCACCAATTTCAATTCATAAATTAAAATCAAAATACAAAAAAATCAAAATCCTCAAAATCTTCAAAAAAATACTAATGCAACTAAGGACCTTAAAGGTAAATTTGAGCCCAATTGGCTTGGACCATACATTATTACTTGTAAATTTGAATCAGGAGCATACAAATTATCTACCTTAGATGGTAAAGAACTTAAAGAACCCATGAATATTTTGCATCTTAAACGTTACTATGCATAAATTTGGTCATTTCATCCTTGTATATAATTGTTTAAAATACTTTCAAAATTTTTATCTTATATTTCTTTCAAATTTATAAAAATCCAAAAACATCAAAAATATTCATAATCATCAAAAATCTTCAAAACTATCTATTGCATTTATTTATGGCACTTGTTAAATTTTTTTCTCAAAAACAAAAATAAAACCAAAAATCAAAATAATGATAAAAATATAAAAACAGCTATATGCTTGACTCTTTCGAAACCAAAACAAAATAAAGAAGAAAGAGAGAGTCAACATTCTCAAAACTTCTCAAAAGTGTTTATATATATTTTCTTACAATTATTGCAGTTATATGTTTCAAATTATTTTGGATAAATTAGCATTTATTTGGAATCCCTCACTTGCACACTCACAAAAATAAATATCTTGATTTTATCTAGCATGATTACTAATCTCTCTTATATCAAAGTCCACAAAATTCAATTAAATAAAGTTTGAGCATAGAGAATTGATCTTGTTATTTACTTAAACCAAGCACATCTTTTCACAATAAAATGATTATATTTGTAATTTCCATGTTTTGCTACATAGTAGAAGTGATTTCTTGAGCGAAAAGTTTCCCCTGCTATCCTATCATGCACATGGTCTAGAATCTTTGAGAATTGGCAAAAGGACAAGCTCACCCCTACCCGGAATAAAAATCCCTTGCTCTACAGCTAATCCGAGCAAGTATCCCTAGCAAAGAAAAAGAAAAGAAAAGTTCAAGAAAAAAGAGAAAAGAAAAATGTTATTTTATATCATTCCAGCAATATTTCAAGCACTATCTCAAAAATCAAGCAAAAAAATACAAAAAGAAAAAGAAGCAAAGTTCAAAAGAAAAGAAAAAGAAAAAGCAAGAAAGCAATAAAATCCCTTTCCCTACCCTTTGAAAAGAAAAGAAGGGTTGATGAGCTTGAATCCTTGGAATTCTCAATTATTCGAAAACTGTGAGGTAAGCCCCATAACAGGTGGTTTGTGCCCAACCCGCTTGGCCTTGGGTAACTCCTAGCGTGGTGATATGTCCGTCACATTAGCGACCTTCTTTTGTACGAGACCTATGTCCGCTTATGGATTAGCTAGCTCTTGATAATCCGACCTACATAGTAGTCTAGTATGGTTATATGCATCTACATCATGGTTAATGAACACTTATTTGGTTTCTTCAAATCACTTGTATCATATTATCTTGCTCAAAACTCGTAAATGAACAATGCAATTGCACACACATTTGTATTTGAGAGATTTTGTGTATCATTATGATAAGTCAAGATTGGAAATGAATTCACATATGCACATGGGATTCCTTATAAATCTAACTTTTGTCTTCAAAATACTTTGAAATATTATTTTTGCAACTTGTTTGGAATAAATCAAGTACAGTTGTTTACCACAAAGACAACTATATAATAGAAAAATCAAAAATTTCTTTCAAACTATACAATCAAAACACATATATCTGGTTGACTTTCGCGACGATGGTATAGTTTCAAAACCAAAATTGGAATTTTATGCCTAGCGCAAGTCCTCATTTTCATATTTTCTGTTCATCAAAAATCAACCATGCAATAAAACTATCTTTTTTTGGATTTTCGCGATGATGGTATAAGTCTATACCTACATATTCTATGCCTAGCGCAAACCATTGTAACAATTTTTATTCCCCATTTATTAAAAATCATGAAAACCATATGACTTAATTCATTATGTTACACAAATTATGCTTTTAAAAAGCAAACCCATTTTCATTATTTCATGTCATTATGTCAACCTTCAATTTTGCAATGATGGTATAATTCCTAAAGAATTATCCAAAAATTTTATCACACTTAGGAATTTATGCCTAGCAAAAATCATTTTAAACATTATTTCATGCACAACTATTTTTTATGAAAATCTGAAAACAAACCATCATCATCATCATCATTTGCACTATTGCACCAAAGTCTTAAGACAGTCTCTTAAGCACTCTTTTACTTTTAACAATATTTCTATAAATGGGACTAGCTTGACGACCGAGTGAGCAGCGACTCCATGAAATGGTCTATAATAGCGACAATGTCCTTTGAAATTATTGTTAGAAGTCTCTTTTTATTTTTATTTTTACATCACATTACAAACAATCAATTTGTTACATCAGATTATTTCATTTAAAATATTACAAGCATGACATTCAAATTATAATATTTCCAAACGACATAATTACATGAATTATCAAATCAATCAATCAAACATAAAAGCATCATAAGCATACACATAATACAAGTCATATGATCAAAAATATATCATCATATATATATCAACAACCGTATATATACATCATCAAAACTGGATTGGTATGCCACAATCTGTACCTCGGCATACTCAATCCTCTATCAAAAATAATAATCATATCATACAATGTCAGTCCAGCCCTCTAGCCTCGAGAGCCCCTCGAGCTCTCTGCCTCATCTCCTCCCCCGCCCCGAGGTGGACGAGGTGGCCCCATCGCGATCCGTGTAGTCCTAGTCCTCGACCGGGACGTGGTCCTCGATGACCCGATCCCGATCGGATCCGCAATGTTGGCCGGCGGGGGTAGTCTATCCGCCTCCGGCACCACCGGTGAATACAATGTCCGATAGAATGTCAGCCGGGCGATAGCCCGTGTCAGCCTCTCCGAGCTCGCCCCTCCGCCCCGTGCCCCGAGGCGTGCAATCTCATCCCGTAGCCGTGACACCTCAGCCCGGTGGCGTGCAGCCTCATCCTGTAGAGTCTGCACCTGGGCTCGGAGACGATCTCTCTCCGCCCGGAGAGTAGCCATCTCGCTACTCTCTCCTGTGTCGACACCCTTGCCCTTATCGGGCGATGGTGGCCTCTGTGGAGATGGGGGTCTCGCCTCCCTCCTCTCCCTCTGTCGTGGCCTCTCCTGTGCCTGTGGCCTCCTCACCTCTCTCCCGCCGTGACCCTGGGCTGCCTCCATCGCCGCCTGGCGCCGCCTCCCTATCCGACGCACAACCGCGTGGATCGGACCCTGTGCCCTCGTCATCCGAGGAGGGCGGATGCCTGCGTACCAGGCATCGTAGCCATCGGCTACCCTCGCATCGTCCCCATCCACTGGCTGGATGGGGGCATCATCCGTGTCCTGGCTCCAGAACCGCTGCATGTCAGGAGCCCCGCTAACCGTGGTGTTATCCCGGACGGTCCAAGAAAACTCGTAATCCCTCAGAGATGGGATCCCCTCTCGTAGACCGAACTCGCCTCAAAACTCGGTCATAGCGGTGGAGCTCCACCTCTCCCCTCTCCATCCGTAGCCAGCAGACTCGCCTGACGCGAGCCAACTCCCTGTCCATCCTCGGCCCACCCTGGATGCTCCCTCCATGGCCTCCAGGTGATCTGGTCCGGGACTAAGTCATCTAGTAGCCTCCGGGACATAGGCAGATCTATCCGTCGCTGTGCCCCTCTCCGAAGCCACCAGTAGAAGACTCGGGGCCTCTCCCCGTCAACCCCTATCAGAGGAAGCCCTACCGGCCTCCGCACTGCAATGTGCTCCCAACACCAAACCTGTAAGAGCGATGTCATGACCAGACATCGGCCGCCCTTGTACACGACCCCATACAGGATCCTGTACAATCGGCATAGAACAAAACTGCCCCAAGAGAATCGTAGCCGTGATCCCGCATATCGTAGATCACATCTGCGAGCATCCACGGCACCCTGCACCCGCTATGGTGGCACAAGAAAAGTCCACCAACCACTCCAGCCTAGTACCCGTGTGAGTCTAGATGCCCTGGCATCTGGCGTAGTGCCTCGATATTAACTCCGCCCTTCTCCAGGGCGAAGCTCGGGTCACCGCACAATCGTCCCATAGCATGGCCCTGATTGGCCGTAGGAGTAATCAGCCGTCCTTGTATGGGGATTCTTAGAATCCTCCATACATCCTCTAAAGTGGGAGTCATCTCCCCGTAGGTAGCCGAAAACATGAAGAACCCGGATACCACCTCTCTGCTAGGGCCGTCAGTAGCCCCATATCTGTGGATACTTGTGGCATCTTCGCCACATGTCGCAAGCCGGCCTGTGCCAGCTGATCCCGCTCTGCCTGTGTGAGAGCGGCCAAGTCATCTCTCAACCCTCCATACTTCCATTCCCTGCTCTTTAGTAATCCTCTCTGCAAACATAAACAACAAAACAATAAACAATCATTAATAAACAATTCAAGTAATCAATAATGCAAGTTAAAATTCAATTTTGTGCAATTGATGATATCGCCCACTATTGGACGATATCGTCCCAAATTTGAGCAGAATCGTCTCCGATTTCGCAAGCCGAAATCGTCTCTAATTTGACGAAATCGTCCCCCTTTCGACGATTTCGCCCTCGGGCGAAATTGCCGAAATTGAGACGATTTCATCGAAATCGGGACGATTTCGTCCCGACGACGTCGACGGCCCAAAAACGGCCGCGATGCTCAAAAATCACCTAAAAATTACCTACAAAGCATGTAAAATTAAATTAAAGCATCCTAGTTAAGTCTAGACTCTTACCCGTAGACCGCGCCGGACCTCTGTCGATCTGTGCGTCGTCTCCACCATTTTTGCTTCAGAGCTCTAAAAACCAGAAAATGAACAAGAAAATGAATTAGGGTTTTACCCTATTTTTCTTAATTTTATTCAAAAATAATTTTTTGCTTTTCCGCGTTTTTACCTCAAACGTTCGATTTGGGTAAAAACACGGAGGGGGCACCATAGTAAGCTATCGTACGATTCGACCAAGAATCGTCGCCTAAAAATGGGAATAATTTTTGCTTTCTCGTAGATCGAGAAGAACTCATCTTTAACGCATTTTCTTCGAAAAATTCGCTAAAGAGGGGGCAAAATGTAGCACCCTAAAATTGGCGCAGTAAAATTATAATAATTACATTCACCTTAGTAAATAATTTAAAATTCAAATTTAACCTCCCAAACCGCCCGTTAACCGCCGGTAATCCGTTTCCCCCTTTTTCGTGCCATTTTTAGAGGTTGTTTTGACCGTTTGACGATATCGTCGCCGATCGGACGATATCGCCCCATATCTTACGATTTCGTCCGGACTAGGACGTCCGGACGATCTTGTCGCAAAACCGATTTTGCAAAGTTAGCTTCTGTTCCAACGGGTCTCCAATCCGGGCAGAAGCGTGTCTGCGCCGTTAGGGACCCTCCCCCGTTGGAGATCTCCCAAATTGGGATGATCTCCAACCTCCTAACTACTCCCCTAAGCCTATTTAATCCTAAGCTATCCCCTTAGCACCCCCCTGGCTGAAATTCTCTGCAATTTAACTCCATCTACGTTGAACCATCCCAATTTTTCATTTGCACTGGTCCCATACCAATTTTGTTGCAGGTACATCACTGTTTTTCAGCCGGAGCCAGCACACATCGTCGCCGACGAACCTGTTCAGATCGGAGGCGAACCCGTCGAATTCGAGGCGATTTCGTACTAATGCGAGACGATCTCGACTGCAGTCCATATTGAGGCAATCAGTGCCTGAAGTTTGCACTTCTCAACCTTTTCTCTGTTGTTTTATTCTGCAAATTAGATAGTTTATTCAGTGTTTATGTTATTTTGCATTTGGAGTTCACCCATTTAGCTTAGATTGCATACTAAGATCATGATTTGTCATTAGAATATCGTAATTTGCTTGAATTTCTGTTCATAACTATTATTCAATATTCATACATTCATTTGGTGTTGTTTCCCTCTCGTTAGCACAGTAGTATTCGTTGTATTTTGTATCTGTTTTTCTGCTTGCAGGTCTCTCGACGAATTCGTCAGATCTCGGACGATTCTGTCGGATCTCGGATGATTCTCGTCGAATTTCGTACGATCCCGATCGCTTCAAACATCGAATCATCACCGGACATCCGGATCAGGTATTCCTCATTTGTATTCTGTAAATTCTCCTGTTTTATGTCTTTAAATCTATTTTCTGTACTCATTGAATTTGCATTTTCATGTAGATTAATCTAGATTCATTTGGCCAAACCTAGGATATGAATGCTTAAAGTTAAAAACGAACACATTAAAACACATTCCAAACCTAGGCGTGGAAACCGCCCTTAAATGTTTCCCTGGTGAACCCACCATCCGTCAAAAAATCATCAAAATACACCTCCCTTGAGAGGCGGGACCTTCGCAAAGTCCTCTCAGTCCGAGGTACCACGACATCCTTTTCCCATCCTCCTTCCGGGCACGGCTCCAATAGCCTGAAGGTAAGGATGCGAAAAATTTGGAGCGATACAGTTATCCTTGGTTAGATTCTTTGGGTACTGTTAACATTAAAGTGCAAAAGAATTTTATGAATTTATGGTATAGGAAAAAGAAGATAACATTGTAGGATATTTCTCAGTTTAAGGATCAAGGATCCAAGGAAAATCAAGAAGTGGTTGTAGAGAAACAAATTGAAGAACTTGAAACAGAATCCAAGAAGGCAGTAGCAGCAATAGAGTCCATGGAAGAAGTAGCAACAATTGAGTCCATGGAAACAACAGCAACAGAGTCCAAGGAAGCTTTGATAGACGAGCAGAAGGACACACCAAACAAAGGTAACATGAAAGAACAATGTATAGAATAATTAAAACAATGGAGCCAAAATTTGAGAAGTCAAAGAAGGTATAACATCAAGTAAATGTTGCACCATATCGCCATCCACACCACCATGTAAGCCTGGTAAGCTTTTGTCCTTTATGGAATTGTAATATGGAGTGCATGCTCAGTGGTACCCAACACTCCTCAATACAAGTGAACCTTGTAACTAGTAATATCCTCTATAACACTTGACTGTTGTAGTGGTTGGTTATCCATGAAATCCAATACTATGAACAAATTACAATAAGGACACTTGGAGGATTTTTGCCCTTGTTATTCTCTTTGTTGCAATTTACCCCACAATTAATCAATTGTAGTTCTGAAGCACCTGTTTGATAGGATGGTATAGGCTACTAGTTGAGGTGCATGCTTCTAGTCATAGGGGCTAGCAAGAAGGTGTGGCAAAAAATTGACTAACTTCATTTGTTGCCCAAAGCTTAGTTTTGGGTTATTGCCGACTAAAGCACAAATTTCATGGCTAGATGATATGTTGGATCTGTTTAAGCCAACTTGTATCACAATTTTCTTTTTTTGAATATGAATGATGTGAGGAGGCAACATTTTGAGAAGAAGAAAATTTCTACTATAGCCCTTGGAGCATAGTTTGCTTTGGTTACTACCTTTGCAGCCAAGATTGCTAGAATTCTAAGATTCTAGGTCTGGACTCCCCCCTTCATTTATCTTGGTATTCCGATTTCATCTCATCCTCTGCCAAGATCTTTTTGGCAGTCTATGCTTGATAAGTTTAGAGGGAAGGTGAATCACTGGATCGTCAGATGGATCTCCTTTGCAGGTACAGTGTTGCTGTTAAAATCTATTGTTCAAGCTTTACCCATTTACGGGTGTTTTGTGCAAACAGCTCCCTCTCATTTTATCAAGGACATGGATGCTTTGTCAAGACAGTTTTTGTGGTCTGGAAAACTTGCTCAATTTAAATGGAGTTTGGTTAGGTGGGATTATGTTTGTAGGCCGGTTCAAGAGGGAGGCCTTGGGTTGCGACAAGCGGCTCTTTCTAGGCAGGCTTTGGCTGCAAAACTCTACTGGAGATGGTGTACTTCTCAAGATCAGATTTGGGCTAAAATCTTATCTTGTAAATACTTGAGAGGTATTTCTGAGGCTGAGATCCCTAGAGTCAACTTGGTTGGGAAAGGTTTGGTTATTGGGACACTCTGAAAAGAGGGGCTAATTTAATTAAGCAAGGTTTGTTCTGGATTTGCAATTGGGGATTAGATGCTCTTTTCTGGGAGGATTCTTGGGATGGCCAACCTCCTATCTTGACTCAATCTCCCAATTTACATTCCCTAAGCATTTTTTTCTTGGAAGCGAGCTGGTCTCATGTGGAGGACTTCAAAAGAATCCAACCTTTTGGTAATCTGGATATGTACAAGTGGAAATATCCGCAAGAATGGCCATAGGGGGTATTGGCTGAGGATAGAGATGTGCTTGCTCTTATTCTTGCGGGGAGGCCCTGCTCTTCGCTGAGGGGTAAAGACATTTTGGCTTGGAACCCTGATCCCAAGGGAACCTACTATGTAGCCTATGGTTATCAGGTTCTTGATATGCAAAATTTCGAGAGCCTCCCTGTCACATGGTGGAAAAAGGTGTGGAATAGATTTTCTTGGCCTAAATGTAACTTCTTTCTCTGGTTGGTCGATCGTAATAAATGCCACACTTGGGATAATGTGAGGAAGAGCGGATTTCAAGGTCCCTCTTTTTGTGTCCTTTCTGGTAATAATGAGTATGACTCTTCTCATTTATTTTTCCAATGCTCCCTTGCCAGAGACATTTGGCACCATTGGTGGAGTGCCTAGAACCATACTTGTTTTCAAGTGCTCTCCCTAGTGGAGTTTTGGAGCAATCTGGGCAGACCTCCAGGTGGCTTGGAATTTCTTCTTGCATCATCTGGCAGATTTGGCTTGAACGGAACCATCGCATCTTTCAGGGTGACATTTGGTTGTTCAAAAAATCTAGCAAAGGATCTTGTGTATGGTTCAGGAAACTATCCATAGCAAATGTGATGTGGATCCTCTTTTGGAATCTAGGGAGGAGAAGTTACGGAAGGCCCTTGGTCTCTTTGGAGTTGGTGCATACTCTTCTCGCCCTAGCAGGGTTCCCCAACTTAGCAAGAAAGTTCAGAGAGATGGTAGGTGGAGGGCACCCCCTGGAGGAGTTTTAAAAATTAATACTGATGAGTCATCTAGGGGCAATCTTGGACATGCTATAATTGGCAGTGTTGGGAGAGAATTTGCTAGCGTGGTCAGATTTTTCTTTTCCATTTATAAAGATGTTCACTCCAACAATTTTATGGAAGCTCTTGCGATTCTCAAGGCCTTGTAGAGGGGGTTTTCTCTTGGTTGGCGCAAGAGCATCTGCGATTCCAACTCAAGTTTGGTTAATCTTTTAAACAGCAAAAGGTTGGAGGATGTTAATTGGCATTTGGCCTCTATGGCCATTCATATTCTCAGAATTAGTGAAGAGTTCAAATTTATCTCCTTTGTGCATACACCAAGAGAATGGAATGGGGGTGCTGATTATTTGGACAAAAGGGCTCATAAGCTTTTAGGTCCTTGAATTATGGATAACTAGGAGAGTCTCCCTACTCTAGACTCTCAGCGCCTTTGGGAGTTGATCCACAAGGATGTCCAGACTTAATGTGGTTTGTTCTTGTTTTCTTCAGGTTTCGACCCTGTTTGGTGGCTTTAGCCTGTTTAGTTGTTTATTTGAGTCCTGGTTGGGGGCTCCATTGTACTCTGTAATCTTATCTTCTTATCAATAAATTTTCACCCCTTTATTTAAAAAAAACAACAATAAAATAGTAAGATAAAGTTCTCCATACCTGATTTTGCACAGTAAATAATTGATAATGTAATGGACCAAGCTACAACCAAATCATACCCATTGTGGAGTTCTTGTACAACAGCCACTCTACTGATATCACCTCTCTGATGTTGCAAAAGGTCTCAAATCATTTGTTTCTGGTATTGTTCACGGTAGTATAAAGGAAAAAAATTGTTTAAATGGCACAAAAATACTAATTTCAATATTTACTTTAGAAGTAATAAATGATAAAATAGGAAAATTTTGACCGATATCAACAGGTCAGCTATTCTCTCAAGAAATGTAGATTATTCAAACATGAAAACTAAGAAGTCTTCAACTTTTGATTCTCCTATCAAGTTGCATTCAGTATTCTGTTGTGACATTGAATATACAATGCCCTTTACGATCCAAATCAATCTTCTCATGGACAATCTGAACATATGTCATCATGTTGCTTTTAATGAGAACCCAAAGTATGGCAAGAAAGCAACAAGGAAAACATTCTCTCCTAAAATAGAGGGATTGTGAAGAGATTATTCACCAGTGAAGAAAAGCCTACAACTTGAGGGTTGGCATATCAAGAATCAGTTTGATGTAGCATAGGCTTTCTATAATATAAATTTTGAAAAGGGATCCAATACACAGTTCGAGTCGACATAGATGTGTACTTTGTGGTAAGCATATTGTCCAGATATTTGCTATACAATTAATTCACAAATTTTTAGTTACCCTTATTATCGAAGGAACTGGAATACTTTGTTTATTCACTCATAATAGAAATGAAATGAAATGAAATATTATTAATGTCCGTAGTGGGCCAAAATAAGACCCAAGGGACTATAAGAAGGACAATAATGACTGCCAGCTAGCGGGCTAAAAATCCCAACAAATAAAAGAACTACGATAAATACAAGATGAAACCCAACAACCAAGCCAAAATAAAGGGAAAAGAAAAGGGAGAGTAGAGGGGGGGGGGGTCTGCAGTCCAAAAGAGGGGAGTGCACGCCAAGAAGAACGAAGAGAGAGGAGGGGGGAAGGCACAACCCAGGAGAGTAAGCTCCATGAACCCATAGAAACTAATCTCTCCTAACAGTCAAGGCCAAAGTACCAAAGCTGAAGAAGTCCATGATATGTCTTTGTCCATTGCTAGTTCAAAACCCTGACAAATTGTGGATGCATTGTCTAGTGACCCTACTTTTGTCTGAATTGGATGATGATGGTCCGTCAAAACTGGTGAAGTATGTTGTGATGAGTCAATGTTGAGGAGGGTGAGATCCATTTGGAGGAGAACTTTAATGTCATCAAAGCTGAGTTATCTCCCTAAGAGTGCTAGACGCCACATGTCTGGGTATCTGAATAAGGTAGAAACAAATCGAGAGTTGTCCCTAGAAAGGCAATGGAATCTACCTTGGATCTCATAATAAATGGGACAACACAAAATAAAGTGATGAAGGATTTCAACTTCACCCAAGGAGCAAAACAATCAAATCTACTCCTTCATCGGAAGATGGTGATCTAACTCAATCTGGAGTTGGTGAGAACACACCCTGAGTTTCCCAATAGTGATCCAAAGACTGCATTATGTGTTGTTGAAGGTATTGTGGAGGAACTATTCTACCTTCCTGTATCTGTAATAAGTGTTCATGGTAGAAAGATAGCTTGGGGGAAAGGGGCAACAGGAGAGATCCATGTGCATTTGGTGTACTGGAGACTAACATCCTTCTAGATCTTGTGGAGCATCTTATCCTTACTAAGCCAAGAGGGGGGAGAAGCCCCAAAGAATAAGGGGGGAGCATGTCTATCTGTATCTGAATGTTGGCCAGGAGGAAAAAAACCTAAAAATACCAGCTCCTCTGACCTCCTTGAGAACTCAGAGAGAGTTCCATCGAGGAGCAAAGGGCGAGGTAAGGGTACCGCCTACAACCCGTAGGGATATCTCCTAAAGTACGGATCCTATGAAAATAACCAATAACCAAGAATATTATCTCAAACTGGAGAGGAAAAGCCCCAAACTCTACCAGAATAATAGAGTGAGGGATTGTGCCCTTGCAACGAATGAATCGTCGAAGAAATAGTGTCTGGACTCGTTCAACCGTGACCACTCAGTTGGGCCAAGACCAGGACCCCAAACCACTGACCCATAAGTAATAGTTGGCCTAACCAAGGTGTCATAGATCCTCATCTTCACAAGTATAACTTGAAAATGTGCTTTGAAGCAATTCCTCTCTAGCAAATACAGATTTGCATACCCCTTACACACTCGGGCCTGGGCAACGAGTTTCATACCAAAAGTGGGACTAGTGAAAAGAACCCCCAAGTACACATAAGAGGTGGTGATCTCGACCTCCTAACCCTAGAAAAGGAAGTGGAGATGGGATAGAGCCTCTTTGGTAGTATTAAATACCATAACCTTGGTCTTCAAAATATTCCCCATCAACTGTCTCGAGTCACAAAAAGCGACAAGAGTGTTCAAATGATGTTGAATCCCCTCAAGGGATGAGGCCAAAAGAACATCAAACATCATCATCAAAGAGGAGAATATAAATAAGAACATAGTGAAGAAGGCAACCATCCTCTGGGTGAGCGTTCTCCCTAATAAAAGTCTTAAGCTCATCGATACAGATCCCAAAAAGTGTTAGGGAAAGGAGGCATCCCTATTTCACTCTTATGGTGCTAAGAATACTAGTTGAAAGCCCTTGAGGGGAGAAAAACCGACCTTTCACAGTCTCATATAACCGTGCAACCACTATCAAAAGCTGCCCAGAGATGCCAATTGACCGAACCCTCTTAGGAAGTCAATGCCAAGGCACCATGTCGAAAGCTTTCCTGAAGTCTACAAAGCAACAATAAACCTTCGAGGACCTAGAAAACGCCTCCTCAATAATAGCCCTGAGGACTAGAATGTGATCTGTGGTCTAGTGATCTTTTTGAAAACCAGCTTGGCCAAGAGCCCTAAAACCCCCCTCCTCCAACCTTTAGGAGAGAAGCACATCCAATGTTGTGGCATAGAGCTTGGCAAAAATATGCCCAATCATGATAATCCTGTAGTTATTGGGTTCATGGCGATCACCTGCCTTATGGATTGGGTGCATGATATGCTAAGTCCAGGAATCAGGAAACCTAGAACAAATAGAGAGATTTAACTTTTAAGAGATCGGTGAGGGGCCCAACAAGAGGGTCAATACCATGCTTCAAAAATTCTACCTATAACCCATCCAAATCTGTTGCTTTGCTCATACAGAGTTTCATGATAGCCTACCTAACAAGACCAGTAGAAAAGAGGTGGCATGAAGAGGGGGAAGGGAATAATAATAGAAGGCTGATTTGGGATGGTAAAGAGGGAAGAGACATGAATGGTCCAAGACGAAAGATAAATCCCATGACTAATACGATCACGAGGGAGGATAAGGCACCAGAAGGATTTAGGAGACTACTGAAGGGAGTGGATAAGATCAAGTCAATGCCAAGAGAGGAAGAGATGCTTCTTCTTTCAAAGAAGCATCTTGTAGTCTTTGTGAGAAACGGCATAGCTGGGAAGGATTCCAAATGGCATATTTCAACCTTTGGTGGGTAGACTTACATTCCTCATCATACCAAATGTTCATGGGGCAATGACCAAGGGGACGAGGATGAGGGGGAGGACGAGTAGTGTGGGGGTATAAGTCCAAAGCAGCCTTCCAAATATTTTGGACCAAGCAAGCAGAATGAATGGAAATATCGAGAAGAGAAGACACCCTGGGGAGAACATGACGCAACTTGTCCATGTAGGTAAAGGAATAATAATAGTCATTGTCTATAATGACTCGAGGTCCTGAAGGGGAGGGAGGAGGGGGAGGAGTAACAGGAAGGGAAACAACGGATAGAGAAATCAGTTTCAATCGAAAATCAATGATATCCTAGTATACATTTAGACGTACCCTTCAACTTATAGCTTAGAGGACCCCCACTACAAGGTAGATCCTTCTAAGCCATTGGATGAAATCATTGGTGATGCCACATGTATTGCTGAGGAGATTGACCCCATTGACCGTCTTCAACTGACTCCTTTTATACATTGTACGAAAGAGCCAGAGCTTGAGGGAGATAATCTTGACTTGAAACAGATTATGTAGCATAAGCCAGTTCTCAATCATGTAACCTGAAACAGAATTCTTTGAGCTATCAATATGTAAATACTAAAAGTTCGAGACTCTAAGGTTGATTAAATTGTTTAGGCTTGCTATTTTAATTGGTTCATTTTTATTTGTAAACCATGATGTACTTGTTATTGTTCATTGCCTTTGGTCCTTGGACATCATAATTATTTTAATTGTAATTTCTGTTGGGTCAAAAATGTACAACACTATCATCCTGAATCTTGAACATGGCATGCCCATATCCACAACCACGTCCTCGCACACAAATCCTGGCTAAATTGTGTTAATTGTTATCCAAGAGAAACTGAGCATAGCAATAAATAAAAATAAAAAAAAGGAAAATAATCAACTAGTGCCTATATGGCTTTTTAGGAAGTGAATCCCAGCTGAATGACTCTTAATTCCAAATCATGTCAATCTGTACACAAAGAAATCAAGATAGGACAAATTCTGCATGGGCTCAAAGAAACTATTGAGATTTCTAGAAGGACAAGGAAAGATTTCTTTTACAATAAATAGTTATCTTCTACAGCCTGGAATGCTGAGAAAAAGCATTAAAAATCATAAAATGTTATTAACTTTCGTTCTTGACATTTTCAATGACAATTAGACCTCTTAAAATTAAAAGGCTGGGATATCACTTCCAATGCCATGTCAATTTTTCTTTTCCGACTTTTATCTATTTTTTATTTTCTAATTGTTTACATATTAATGCAGTTTGCCTAGTTCCATCATCTAACTGGCGTGTTTAACAGCAATATATAAGTTGAATACTCTCAACCAGAAATTAAACAACAGTAATGAAAACAAGTACATACTCTGCACAAGGTGGGAAGCGAGATGATAATTTCAACAAGGCTCTGAGAGCCATTGCCTGGGTAGTCACATTTCCTGTCGAACTTCAAAATGGCTTCTAGAATATCCACCACGTCTGATTCTATTACCTGTTTGACAAGATCTTTGTCAAACCATTCTGTCTTATTTCTGAGATAATCTGTTATCCAGTTTAACAAGATCGAGAGCAATAATAACACTAGATCCTAGTTGAATTTGCAGTTGTACCATATAATAACAAAGGTTGAAGAATCCCTCCAATCTATAACATCTACAATAAAGGAGGGGTCCTTGGACATGACACAGCAATAACATATTGAAGATCAGGAAAAAAGGTCGAGTTTTGCACAATATAACAGGAGATTAGTTATTAAAACAACTTCAACCACAAAAACATTTCCCTTTTAATAGCCAATTGGCTTTAATTAGTCAATGTCAAGCTCAACAAATATAAGCCATTATCAGTTTCTCTTCACTCCACCAACAAACTCGTTGCCAAAGTAGCAATCGATTATGGTCTCACTGTGTTGCTTAGTTTGCACTGAATTAATTGTTTTTAACAGCTATATATAATTTTGCTATATTCTAAATGTGATAAAGTGGATGACAATATATGTATTTGTCTGTGTAGTTGTGTTCTTTTTCCTTAAAATTTCAGCCAGAAAAAAAAAATATATATATATATATATATATATAGATATAGATATAGATATAGATATATATGCTTTCACAAATGTTAGGCATATCAGAAACTTCATACATTTCCAATTGTCTTTAGAAATATTCATGGCACCAAATTGATAATATAAATTTTACTCTTTCTTGCAATATACTGACTGTTTCCTTGTCAAGCCTCACAAAAAATCTTATCTTACATTTGTTTGCCATGAAAAATTATTTCCAGGTACAAAGCTTTATTACCTGTGAATTTTGAGGCCAGCAATAAGAGTTTTTCTCCAACCGCCATCAACAATGATGGCCAACAACATAGTTTGGCAATTAATATTTCAAATCAAATATCTAAACCCATTGCTCATTATATACACAGCACTATTAGCCTCAAAAACATTCTAAAAGACACACTAAGCTGAGATCATCTTCCTGATTATCGGTTATCTTCACCGGATCCGTACTTTCAGAGATACCCTTGAGGGTTGCAGGCGGTACCCTTACCTCGCCCTTCGCTTCTCGATGGAACTCTCTCCGAGTTCTCGGGGAGGCCGGAGGAGCTGGTATTTTCAGGTTTCTACTCTCCTGGCCAGCATTCAAATACGGATAGACAGGCTCCCCCCTTATTCTTTGGGGGTTCTCCCCCCCTCTTGGCTTAGTAAGGAGAAGATGCTCCACGAGATTCGGAAGGATGTTAGTCTCCTATTGGCCCTCTTTCCCCCAAGTTGTCTTTCTACCATGAGCACTTCTTACAGATACAAGAGGGCAGAATAGTTCCTCCACAATACCTTCAGCAGCACACAATGCATAGTCTTCCAATCACTATTGGGCAGCTCAAGGTGTGTTCTCACCAACTCAAGATTGAGTCAGATCACCATCTTCCGACGGAGGAGCGAATTTGCTTGCTTTGCTCCATGGGTGAAGTTGAAACCCTTCATCACTTTATTTTTTGTTGTCCCATTTATTATGAGATCCGGGGTAGGTTTCATTGTCTTTTCAGAGACAACTCTCGATCTGTTTCTACCTTCTTCAGATACCTGGACCAGCATTGTCTCACACTCTTTCTTAGGGAGATAACTCAGCTTCGATGACAAAAACGTTCTCCAAATGGATCTCACCCTCCTCATCATTGGCTCATCACAACATACTTCACCAACTCCGACGGACCAGGTGACTTCGATTGGAAACACCCCACATCATACAGTTCAAACAGAAGCAGGGTCACTAGACAACGCACCAACAGTTTGTCAAGGTTCCGAACTAGCAATGGGCAGAGACATATCATGGACTTCTTTAGCTTCGGTACTTTGGCCTCAACTGTTAGGAGAGATTAGTTTCTAGGGGGTTCTTGGAGCTTGCCCCTCCTGGGCTGCTCCCTCCCCCTCCTCTCTCTCCGTTATTCTTGGTGTGCACTCCTCTCTATTGCACTGCAGTCCTCCACCCCTCTACTCTCCCTTTTCTTTTCTTTTCCCTTTCTCTTTGGCCCGTTTGTCGGGTTTCATCTTGTATTTATCTTAGTTCTTTTCTTTGTTGGGATTTTTAGCCTGCTAGCTGGCAATCATTATTGTCCTTCTTATAGTCCCTTGGGTCTTATTTTGGCCCACCGCGGACATTAATAATATTTCATTTCATTTCACCAGCAGTTGCTGCTTACAGGCACTAAAAAGACATACTTTGGTAAATTTTCATTTAGAAAGCAAAGGACATCTCACTATTTAAACTGAGAGTCTCCATTGGCTCTTACAAATTCCACAGGCTAAAAGTGCACATATTTTGGCTCTTTTCATTTTGGGCCCCATAAGATATGAAAACAATGCAGTCTCTAAGAAGCTATAACAACTGTAACATCCAACAAAAAGGAATCAAATGGGTCCAAACCACAGGTGGCTTATAACTGCACGTACTGCAGGAAACAGAGACAGTGGAATATGGTAGATGGCCAACATCTGTACAGGGTTCAGAATCTAGTTGCTGCTCAGAAGAAAGACATTCCAATGTACTAAATATAATAGCATCTAAAGATCTCTCCCTTTAACACCAAACAAGAATGAAACGAGAAGATCAAAGCTAAAGGTGGATAACCATTACATTGTTACCTACAAAAAAGAAACAAAGACAGAAGTTCTATTAATGTTCAATAATAGCCAAAGTAGATCAATGGGACTCAAAACAATACACCAAGCTACAAAATTCTGTATGATCCAAAAAGAGGGGCTTCAGAGATGAAAGACACTGATATACACTATAGCTAAACCAACCTAAACTAAAGTACAATAACACATAAATACGACTGAACAGGTAAAACCTTTGTACGTCGAGTATTATAACTCATACAATACCAGTATAGTAGATAGCGTGAACAACAATGCAAACGAGAATCTGCAGCCGAAAGGATAAGAAAACCATGCTCAAAGGGTCAAAAGTAAATACACTCGAGAAAAATCATCTACTCTCCAGTCCAAGATTATTTTGACACAAGAAAAATCCCTTCTGTATCCTAATATCGGTTCATTCAATAGCCTACCTTCAAGCAAAGGCTACCATTTGATTTTTAATTATTTAAAGGACAGCTGAGAAAGCAAAATGAAAAATCACAAATTTGTAGACTATAGCGTGTCTACTAAGAGTGCCTGAGGATAACTATATAACTCTAGCAACAAAAGGACAATACATTATCCAAAAAGAACATATAGGAGCATGACTGGAGCAGACAAGTTTCATTCATTTACTTAAACTGTATAAGCAATTAGGCCACAAATATCTACTGAGCAGTATAAACCTAATTATAGACATCAATTGTTCAAAATTGTCTGGCTTGCGTATTATTTCCAATGCTACCATGTCAATCTGGGGGATACTCATTTTTTTCCTTTTATTGGGTAAACATTTAAATGAGGTCTTTCATGCTTGAAAGAATTTCAATCTTGACTGCCTGGCTGCCATTTAAATGAGGTCTTTCATGAGGTACTAATGTCATCAGCAGTGAAACCTTGGTTCACTCGGGTATTATTTATAGGCTTTTTATGCAAATAGTAGCACTACAGGAGTTTCATAGCTCATAATGTAAATGTTTCTTACTAGCCTAAAATTTAAAATAATGTGTCCACAAACAAGTAAAACAGGCCTGTGACATTTGAAAGTAGATATTTTTATAGGCCAGTGAGAAACCCAAAAGGGTTCAACCCTAAAACATATGATCCAAGTGCAAGCATAAATAGCCATGAGAGAGAGTTCCCTCAGTAAGCTATGAGCTGGGGAAGATCAAAACTGGAGACCACATCTATGAGGCAGAATATCATGTCAGCAGCTACCCTGTGTGCATAAGAGACAATGGCATCATCATCCACTCAATAAAAGGGGCAATGCATGACCTTATAATATCTATCAGAAAATGTCCAAGGCTATGAGGGCTGGGATATGACAGCCTGCAGAAAGTCAGAAATAGTGCTCCAAAGAATACAAAAATACAACGTACAAGAAGAGTACAATATGCAAATTCCAAACAGAAACAAGTAGCCAATAGGAGAAGACAGACAACAGACATGCCAACAGAGCAGAAGAAAGAAAAGAAAATTATACTCATGTCCACGAGTGACCAAAGTTTATCAATGGGGCTCAAAAACTCCACTTGGTTACACTAGGCTAGGGGAAGCCAAAAAGGTCTCAAAATACCAACAGCTTTGATGTAAAATAGGGCCCAACATGAAAATTGTTGCTGAAGAACTATGAAGTGCTAGGTATGGGTATCAACCAAAAGTTGAGTTACCCATTGTTTTTAGCCTACGGATATAAAAGATAAGCTTTAAAATACACTCAAACCAAATGGATTAATGGCCAAATTCAGCTAGGACAAGACTCAACAATAACGAACTCATAGAGTTGTACTGAATAGTGGAACTAGTGATCATGTAAAAGAGGCACATCTTCAAGGAGATACCTTTAAAATGTATCTAAAACCATTAGTGCTCAATAATGGGTATTTAAGCATATCCCTTGCAAATGTGTAGTTTGCAAGCTGACATTAGACTAAAAGTGAGGCCAATGAATTGAACTCCAAAATAGACATAGGCAGTTGTAATCTCCATGACATCCCTTTTGGAGAAGGTGGTCAGAAAAAGCATCTCTTCAGGTTTTGAAGACCATAATTCTAGTTTTACTAAGGTTAAGTAAAAGTTGTCAAAGCCATGAAAATGAGCAAAAGCATAGAGTTTTCTTGAGCAGGAGTAAAGAGAAGGACCACATCATCAACAAATAGTTGTATAGCAATTACAACATATTATAATGTGCAAACATTGTCAACATGAATATGTTGTCCAAGAAAATCCTCCAATTCATCAATATAAATACCAAAAAGAGTTGATGAAGAGGTCACCCTTGTTAATCTCCAACAGTACTTATGATGAAAGATCGAAATGCCATTAGGGGTTAGCAAACAACCAACAACCATCTCATACAACGTTATTCTAATAGTAATGGATGAATCTGAGATATTGACATTCTGCAACTTTTGAAAAACATCTCAGAATAATGTCTAGGGCTCTCCTAAAATTAATAAAACAACAAAAGACTTCATAAGACCACTATAAGCCTCTTTAATAATAAACCAAAGAATGAGGCTATCATTAATAATTTGGAAGTCCCTCTAGGGTCCAACCTATGCCCTTGCTCAAAGATTCCCCTGCTTTGAATATTTGGAGAGCTTCATCTCTAGCACTATGTAATAGAGTTTGGCAAGCATATGCCTCATCATAATACTTTAATTAAATAGTTTTGCTAGCATAATATAAAATGAATCCACACACGATATTTGAGAAACTTGGTTTGAAAGCCAAAAAACTACCCTATTAATGCATCACCTATACCTAGCTCTTTGAACGTCATCCAAGGGAAATACAAGGCAAGAGAGAGGAGAAGAAACCTTAATGATAGGCTGATCAGGAACATCATACAAGGAACTAGCATAACAAACACAAGTCTAAGGATAAATTTCAAAAGACAATTTTCCTCAAAAAGAGAGAGCACAAAAATGATTGGAGTGATTGAGTGTATCAAGTAGTTGATATCAATTAAGTGTAAAAATCTCATATTTCTTCCGATGATGGAAGTATCGATATTCTATCCATGTAGAATGTTCAGATGAGGGATCATGGCCAAAATAATGCAGAGCTGCTGATAATCTGATTTGTATTCCTTATTATTCATGGGACAAGAGTCATGAGGAGAAGGTGATGTCAAGTGATGAACTATGTGGTGAAAAGAGCACAGAGACTGTACCCAAAACACATGTGAGATGAAAACATAATCGGTCTTGACAAGAAAGACAAAGTGGTAAGCCGAAATAAGTTAGGAAAGTCAAGCAACAAATTCAATGGCATACAAACCATCAAAGTGGATCTTGCTGTGGCAAGTACTGGAAGGTCCAAGAGAAGAAGATCAGAGCTAAAAGGTTGTTCAAAAACTAAAGGTTAAAGCAACATGATCATCAACAGAAAGCAAGGCCAGAGACCTGTCAAGTAGGAAGTAATCCACCACACCCATGCCCCCATTGTAAGGGAAGAAAATCAATTCGCTAGAATCCAGTAAACAAGTTAATCCATTATGAATATGAAATCCATGCAACTCACCCAGCAGAAGAAGATGCTTAGCAGCTGTAGTGACCAAATTGTCTCCAACAACTGAGATTTTTAGCAGGAATCTAGCAAATTAATGAGATATTTCTTTCTTGCCTAACAAATAAACTCCCTCATTATCTCAATCCAACCTATTTTCAATCCTCAAGCTTTAATTGGTACCAAAATCTAGTTATGTAACAAACACATTGTTACGTCTAGTTTTTAATTATGTTGGGTTGTCCCATGGGGAATGTCCAAATAGTTGTCATCAACTCGCATGTCTAACATCAATACACCTAAATATTTATCTTCCAGCGTGCAAAGGGGAGTTTTGTTATACTTCTCCATCTCAAACTGTCCATGTATATTGAAGAATTGTATATCACAATGATTATAGCAAGAATAATATTGATATGATAGTTATTCTTTCTTGTGATGCTATTAGATTGATGGGAATGGTAAACGTTATATACCATATATATAATTGTGTTGCTTTATTGTTCAAATCCCAGTAACTGATTTCGATCATATACAAAAATTAATTTAATTTCACTCTTTTCTTTCTGACCAAAACAAAACATGATATCTGCCCTCCTATTACATTCCCAAAAAAACTTATGTAGTCAAGTGAACTGGATTCTGTAATCACTACACTAAATCATATAATGTAGTACATATAACATTGCATGACGTGTCCTATTCATCATCTATGACAATGGTCGTAGCATGTGGGAATAATCTAGTCATGCAAATATCTATATAATGCAACACACTATAATACAGTTCCATTATGTATATAAATATATAAACAAAATGAAGAATCACATATTTATGTAGATACCCAGCTCATAGCATGTATCGTTCATATTCCAGTTTGCAATACATCACGATCAAGCATACGACATAAACAATCAGCTTACCTTGATCATCATTTTACAAAGAGCCACTACCTTCCGTAGACCACATCTCCATCTATCTTGACCAAGGTAGATGGGCATACATATAGGTCTAACAGAAAACAATAAGCAGTTGGTACTTGTCATACCCACATAACCATCTAACCCCCCACATACATGAAACATTAATATATGCCATAACGTATTACATACAATTTATTGTCACTAAATAACATTGAAACAAAACATCATACAACACCATGCACAAAACACCAGCATAGCTCATCGCTAATGCATCGTTGACATGGCTCATGTAGACATTCATCGTGTGGAACTACTCATCCATCTACATCTACCCCCTCCTTTAGACTTGTTTGTGCCCCAACCAATAGTCTAGCTAATTCACTAAGTGGGGTAGATACACTAGTCTCTCAACTTCAAAGACTTGTCACGTTCCTTTCACTTCTTAATGTTCAATATGGCTCTTGCAAAACTGGAATCTGCAATCACTTGAGCATAACTCCTCTCAACACTCCAACATATCCAAGTTCAGCAACTCTTGATACAGCGATGCGGCAACATCATTGCATTTGTAATGAGTAGAGCACATTGCTATCTATGTCAAGGGTCAATGTTTGCAATATCCTTCACCGAGTTAAGGTAGATGTGATTGGTTGTGTCTCCATTGGAATCTACACAACTCATTCTCATGCTCCTCACTTGTTCTCCATGATGCACTCTACCTCCTCAACTTCCATTGCAAATCAGGTTGATATTGTTTGTAGTTATTTGCATTGGGCTTCGACTATCCTTATGAATCTCAAGGCCTGTACACATCATTAGTTCATCTTGACTTGAGTTAATGCCCCCCATAGATGACATTTATAACATTACACAAGGGATTTTCCTTCAATATCATACTTAATCTGAATTCTTCTATTTCCTTGGTGATTGTTATGACACACATCACCGATCGCACCTCTTTGTGCAACATCCTCCCTTTGTGCACATCATGTCCTTACAAAGAGCACTTAATGGTATTCCTTCTATGTCACTCGTCCTCCAAGTCAATCTCATCCCCTAAATTATTGTCATTCTTGAATTCATTACTCTCATCTTTGAAGTCACTCTCATCACTAAAATCCCAATGCCAACATTTGGATATCTTTGACTTGCTGGATATCTTTGACTTGCTTTCAAAGTTCACTGACTACTCAAGGGCCTCTTCAATATGTTTGACAACTCCTTCAATTAATTGACCAATGCTTTCAACCTATGATTGTAAGACCAAACAAGCTTTATTTAACTTTGCATTGTTTTATAGATTTCTACAATTACTTCATCATCATTGCACAACAACTTGAATTCCTTCACAAGGCTTCTCACAACTCTCCCAATGTCTCGTGTATATTTGGGTAGCTCCATATAGTAGTCTATTGTGGTTCCACACTGTGTCATAGTGATTACCCTCCTCTAATCTACCTCATTCATTTTCCTACTTGCCATCCAAATTGTGATGCACATTTTCCAATGTTTGACACTATCTTTTGCTTCATACTTGTGACACTTCTACATCATCCAAACACTTATCAATTGAACTAAATGATTAGTTGATTCCAAAATAGTCTCTTCCACAAGGAAGCCTCGTCTTGCACACCATCGAACACACCACCATGTGGTTGCTCTTGTGGTGGGCTCTCTTGTCGAACTCTCAGCTTGCACCGTTGGATACACCACCCTATGGTTGCTTCCATGCTGGACTCGCATATCCCACATTATTGGACATACCACCATGCAATTGCTTCTATGCCAGACCCCCATATTGCACACCATTACCCACACCAGCCTACAATTGCTTTTGTGCCAGACTCCCCTCTCACCTATCAGCAGACCCACCATCGTGCAATTGCTCCATGTCGGAGTCGCCTTCCAAATTGTCTAATGTATAACTCACATCAATCATGTCTAAGAGTGTTGGACTCTCAAGCCGAATCAGGGTTTTTGTCTTCATACGCATCTTCATTTGTGCAATACATCACCAATCACACCTCTTTGTGCAACATCCTCTCTTTGTGTCTCATAATCCTATTGAGTTTTCTTCAAATTAAAGAGGAATTTCTTCATTGAATGTCCTTCCATATCACAAATATTCCAGAACGCCTATTTTGTTTCTTTGGAGTCATTTTACCATACATCTCATTCAGTTTTGAATTCATCAACCATGCACATCATGTCCTTACAAACTTAATGGTATTACTTCTATGTCACTCATGTTCTCTGAGTCTATCTTATCCCCTATATTATTTGCATTCTTAAAGTCATCATTCTCGTCTTCAGAGTTGCTCTCATCTTCGAAGTCACTCTCATCACTAAATTCCCAATGCCAACATTTGGATATCTTTGACTTGCTTTCAAAGTTCATGGACTACTCAAGGGCCTCTTGATATGATGTCAAAGGGACCACCTTGACCTTCTTCCTATACATAGGAATGATTCCCTCTTCAACCTATTTAACAACTCCTCCAATTAACTAACCAAAGCTTTCAGCCTATGATTATAAGACCAAACAAGCTCTATCTAACTTTGCATTGTTTTATAAATTTCTTCAATTACTTCATCATCATTGCACAACAACTTGAATTCCTTCTCAAGGCTTCTCACAACTCTCCCAATGTATCATGTGTATATTTTGGTAGCTCCATATAGTAGTCTATTGTGGTTCCACACAGTGTCATAGCAAATACCGTCCTCTAATCTGCCTCTTTCATTTTCCTAAACACCATCCAAATTTTGATGCACATTTTCCAATGTTTGACACTGTCTTTTGCTTCATAATCATGAAACTTGTGAAACTTCTACATCATCTAAACACTTATAGATTGAACCAAATGATTTAGTTGATTCCAAAATAGTCGCTTCCACAAGGAAGCCTCATCTTGCATACCATTGAATGCACCATCATGTGGTTGCTCTTGTGGCAAGCTCTCTTGTCGAACTCTCATCTTTCACTGTTGGATACACCACCCTATGGTTGCTTCCATGTTGGACTCGCATCTCTGACATTATTGGACATACCACCATGCAATTGCTTCTATGCCAAACCCCCATCTTGCACGCCATTACACACACCAACCTACAATTGCTCTTATGCCAGACTACCATCTTATGTATCAATAGACACACCATCATGCAGTTGCTCTAATGTCGAATTCGCCTTTCAAATTGTCTAATATATAACTCGCATCAATCATGTCTAAGAGTGGTGGACTCTCTAGCCAAATCAGAGCTTTTTTCTTCATACGCGTCTTCATTTGTGCAACACATCACCAATCGCACCTCTTTGTGCAACATCCTCCCTCTATAACTCATAATCTTATTGAGTTTTCTTCAAATTAAAGAGGAATTCCTTCGTTGAATGTCCCTCCATATCACAAATATTCCAAAATGCCTATTCTACTTCTTTGGAATCATTGCACCCTACATGTCATTCAGTTTTGATTTCATCAAGCATGCATATCATGTCCTTACAAAGAGCCCTTAATGGTATTCCTTCTATGTCACTCATGTCCTCCAAGTCAATCTCGTCCCCTAAATTATTGTCATTCTTGAAGTCATTACTCACATCTTCAAAGTCGCGTTCATCTTCGAAGTCACTCTCATCACTAAATTCCCAATGCCAACATTTGGATAACTTTGACTTGCTTTCAAAGTTCACTGACTGCTCAAGGGCCTCTTAATATTACGTCAAAGGGACCACTTTGATCTTCTTTCTCTACATAGGAGGATGTACCTCTTCAATCTGTGTAACAACTCCTCCAAATAATTAACCAATGCTTTCAACCTATGATTGTAAAACCAAACAAGCTCTATCTAACTTTGCATTGTTTAATATATTTCTACAATTGCTTCATCATCATTGCACAACAACTTGAATTCCTTGTCAAGGATTTTCACAACTCTCCCAACGTCTCATGTGTATGTTTGGGTAGCTCCATATCATAGTTGAGAAAATCAGAATTAGATCAAAATCGGACTGGAAAAATGGAAAAAAATCAGATAAAAAAAATGAAGAATGTGAAATTTTTTATTGAAATTTTTTTTTCATGCATATCACAATGAATTAACATTATGCAAATCAATTATTAATAGTGTAAGTGATACAAGCTTAAACTACACATGAAAGTGGCAAGTGATACAAGCTTAAAGCCTTAAAGGTTTAAACTACACATGAAAGTGACAAAACACATCTTGTATTGCTTATAATAGAAAAGGGTACAAATTACAAAATGTCATTAGTCATGACACAATATCAAGTACAATGCCACAATGTCTTTGTATGCTGATCCCTTTGCCCTAGCAAAAGCTCTAGTTTCTCTTTGTTGATGTGCCTGTGCCTCTTCTTGTGCCTTGACTACTATCTCCTCCGCTAGGTTTTCAAAGTTTTGTAATTCATCAATGGAGAAGAGAGGCTCTTCCTACTGCTCCTGTTGTGGCTTTGTGATCCATTTAAATTATGGATCAATCTCACTTAGGTCAATAGCCTTAATACTTGTTTCTGTAATTTTATAATGGTGGAGGAAAAGGTTGTAATGAACAAACACAAGATCATTCAACTTTTCTTGTGTAAACCTATTGTGCTTCTTAGAGTGTATGTGCTCAAACATACTACTATTGCACTCACAAACCTAAAGTGTTGCATGGTTGAGATAATACTTTTATGGCCAAGAGTTGTAGATTGGGCGTATATGCACCAAAGTTCTCCCGCCATAAATCTAGATACAACCAAAAAAAAGAAATTTAATAATTCACATGTAAAATCGTAAATTAAGATTATTTTCTAAAACAAAATCAAAAGACAAAATAAATAATAATTCAATGAGGGTTACATGGCCTCAAATCTAACCTTGATCGGATGGGAAAAGGATGCCCTGACATTCCTTATAAGCCTGCATCTTAGATTGTATCTTATTGCACATTTCCACATCATGTTACATGCAGTCAAGGCAATGTCAAAGCCGCCATCACCTCATAGTTAACATCAAATGTATTAGAATAAAAAAAATTGGGGGTTGAGGTAGTACTCCACTGCATGAAGAGGGCTATGGATCTGAGATGTCCATTGTCTGTCAATGATATCCCAAATGGGACCGTATTTGGTGTGGGAATGTCCATAAAATGAGGCAATTGCCTCTTTTTCCCTATCCATAGCCTCATATACATATGCCATTGTAGATTGTTCTCCATCAACAAATCAAAGAACCCTCACCAAAGTCTTTGCAACCTAAATAAAAGAAAAAAAAATTTAAATAAAAATAGTTTATAGTAAAAAAAATTACAAATTAAAATACAAGATTTGCAAATGGAAAAATAATTTAAATTAAAAAAATAAATAATAAAATAAATTTAAAAAACTTAGTCTTGTACCTTGATGGCCTCATTCATGGCTATCCGGAAGGGATCCTCAAACAGACAGTCATATACCTTTCTCCCGTCACTAGAGAGTCGATATCTAGGAGCTTGTTCAGAATTCCACTCATTGCTCACAAACATGTACTTCAATGACCTTCTTGCATCATAGATGTTCTGCGATGCCATGAAGTTTGTGGCGAAGCGTATAACTCCAACTTGGACTAGCCCCCTCCCACCAGTAAATTGCCTCATGAACTGGAGGACCCATGTATGGTTGTAGATGAATTTGGTGACAGCCTTGGACTTTTGTACAACCTCTAACACCCAAGGTAATTTCCCAATGTCTTCAAGGAGCAAATCGAGACAATGGGTTGCACATGGGGTCCAGAAATATGGTGGGGAATCTCTCCTCAAAAATCCTACCGGCTACTACATACACTATTACATTGTCCGTGATGACTTGGACAACATTCTACTCCTCGTCCTCCAACACAACCTCCCTCAACAACCCTACAAGCATTTTGACACTCTTAAATTGTGTTGATGCATCTACTGACTTGAGGAATGTAATTCCTCTTGTAGAAGCAACCAAAAAATGAATTAAAATTCTTCTCCTCCCATTGGTTCAACCATCGGGCATAATATTGCAACCCTTCTTCCACCACACCCTGCACAGGTCTTCAAGCACGAACTGAATATCATCCATGGATTGTTGAAGGAGAGGGCGCCTAAGGTCATCATATGTTGGAGCCTTAAATCCTATGCCACCAGTATGGAGACCTTGCCACATTGAAGGGAAGGTCAAAAAATACCAAAAAGTGGCAATGGCTGTCCTCGCTGCTTTATGCCTCTCTTGGTCCCACGTAGCCATACCCTCAAGTGTGAGTTGTGCCTCTGGCATTGAACATTCTACAAAATCGGACTCATTCATCACACTCCCTAGGTGTGCAACTGATGGAATCGAACTCTCATAGTCAAACCGGCTAAAGTTGTTGTCGATACAGTCTGTACGAGGTCAATAAGAGGGGGTTGACGTGGCCTTACTTTGTCTTCGTTTGAGGTATTTTTTCTTCTCTTTGTTAGAGAGGATGGCATTACATGTATTCAAAACTTCATCCAACACTTGTGGGCATAACTTGACATTTTTCCGTGATATCTTTGCCAAATAGAATTTGAGGTGATAACTACCTCCATGAATAAAAGACCCACAAAAATTGCAATAAACTTCTCCTTTCTTTTCCCCTTTGCATACTTCAATGTTTGATCTCTTTTCGACATTTTTTTATGGCTGCACATAGAAACAAGTAACAACAAAGTTACAAACAATTACTTTAAAAATAATTAAAAAAAAAAACTAAACCATAGTTTAAAGTTTAAACTAGGGTTTAGGGTTTAAAATTTAAACATTGACATTTGAAAAAATGAGCTTGCATACATAGTTATCAGGCAACTGTATTTACTTAAAAGGAGAAAAAAAATAACTGAAAGAGGAGAAAAAAAATAGCTCAAACTTTGACCTGTTTTTACAAGTTTTTAGTTCAAATGCAATAGTGGCTGCCGGATTCCTTCAAACTGCAAAAAATCAGCTATTAGGATGCTCTAGTGTGTTTTGATTAGTGTGGTAGGGTAGGCAGACCCCTTTCTCCAATTTAGAACAGGTAAAAATGAAGAAAAATGAAAAAAAAAAAAACTTTATAGTGTTTTCTCTTCTTGTGTAGCTGTGACCAATGTTTTCCCTCAAGAATTGCAATTTTTCCCATTTTTTTTTGAAAAAATAGGTAAATCACCAATTTTTCCAAAAAATCTATTTCCACTGTGATTCAAATCGGAGATCTGGCTGAATTCGAAAAACTCGGATCGACTTGCAATTTAGTTAGGATTTTGTAACTATGCTCCATATAGTAGTCTATTTTGGTTCCACACAGTGTCATAGAAAATACCCTCTATTCTATCTCATTCATTTTCCTTCAAACAATCCAAATTGTGATGCAAATTTTCCGATGTTTGACATTGTCTTTTGCTTCATAATTATGAAACTTGTGACACTTCTACATCACCTAAACACTTAATGATTAAACCATCAAATAGACACTTCCACAACGAAGCCTCATCTTGCACACCATCAAATGCACCACCATGTGGTTGCTCTTGTGGCGGGCTCTCTTGTCGAACTCTCATCTTGCACCATTGGATGCACCACCCTATGGTTGTTATTGTTGGCCACGGATCCGCCACCTGGGAAGGACTTGGTATATCAATGCGCCCTAGACCCGCAGACCAACATTGAAAGGCCGGGAGGAAGGGATGCCTCCCGGGCCAATCTCCGGAGAAGGCCGGCTCCAATGCTACACTACTTTGATTTTTAGATTAGGGAACAGGAAAGAGATAAACAGATGCAGAAAGAGATGAAAGTGTCATTTGTTTCAGTTGGGAAAGAACAAGCAACACGATTACTAACTAATAACCAAACTACAGCAATCAAAACAAAGCATGTAACAGAAACCGACACCACGATTCCTTCCTATGTATCCTTCAGCCAGGATTCCAGATTCACTTACTGTCCAATGCCCTAATCCAGGATTCAGAATTACAACAAGCAGAAAGATAAATGAACATGAGGCAGAAATACTTGCAGAAGGCAGCATAAAAGAAAGAGACAAGAGTCAGAGCCAAGGATGCTTTGTATTGAGGCAAACGTCTGATTACAGCAGCTCTCTAGCAATATGTTCCCCCCCTTTAAAATGCAAGATCACTGCTATTTATAGCAGAAATTTCCCCCCTTTTACAATCGGAGCACAGCTCCCCAAACCTGCAAAAGCTGCCAGATTTGACTCTTGTCGGCCTATAGCATGGTCCTTCTGACTTTCGTATAACTCTGGACAATTCTAGTAGCTGAAAAGGGGTGTTTTATGTTAATGCGGTAGGTGAAGAATAGTTTGTCATTCAATGTTCACCTACCCTGTCATTGAAGCACACCTTCATCTTCGCTAAGAGGAACTCAGATCCCGAAATTTTGTTTGTTTTTGTCTTGGGAGGTGTTCTCTGCCTTAGCAGCTCTAAAAACTGGGGGAATCCGGCTTTTAAAACTCTCTACTGATCTCTGTCGGAGGTCGCTGAAAAAAGAAGAGATGCCGAGAATCGCTGGATAGCGACGGCGATCTCCGGAGTCGAAGCTAGAAGCGACCTCGGGCCCAAGCTATGAAGCGCTCAAAAATCGAGCGACTTCGGGAAATCTTGGTTGGCAATGGCGATTTCAGGCTGGTTCCTTGCTGCAAATCGTCGAAAATCTGCAGCACTGATGGGAAATGTGGGTGGCGACGGCGATCGCGGGAGCAGGGACACTTAGTCCTTTTTTCTTTTTTTTGCTCCCTATCGCTGAAAAGAAGTGCGACGACGGGCGTCGCTGGAAAGCGACGGCGACCCCGGTCGTCGGCACTTAAACAGTTTTTTTAAACTTCACCACAGATCGCCCAAACTGCTAGTGCCGCTGGGGATCACCCAACAGTGACGACGATCACGATTGTATCCAGCACTTAGAAATTTTCAACCTTTTTACTGCTGCTCTTGGTCGTCGAAATGGCTCGCGCTGCCAGGAATCGCCCGAAAGCGACGGCGATCGCCAGAGAGACATGCCTTAGAGATTTTTGCATTTTCCTTTCAAATTTTACATCCAATTCTGATGATCGCTCTACTTAACAAGAAACTGAACAGACTGAAATTGAAACAAGAAAACTGAAACAGCATTGAGGAAGGAGGGAGGCAACAACCTGCTCGAAATTTTTAAAATTCTTCTACCCCTAGCAAAATGTGGCAACATTCCTAGCGGCTCGCGGGGTATCGAGCTCGCCTCGATGCAAGGACCCAGGCCTTTATCCATTGGGCAACGGAGTCAATGTCTGCGTCCTTCTCTGAGTGTTCACTGACGGCAACAAACTCTTCCTCCAACTCCTCCCCTTCTGCTTCTGACTAGGGGATTTTTCTCCTTGGCGCTCAAAAAAGCATGAACTAAAAAAAACAATTGAAACTTTACATACTAGCCGGCCTATTTACACTATTTACACAAAATTTTGCAACATGATTGGCATGCCGCCACCACAAACCTAGCTTCGGGTGTTTATCCGATGAATCTACAGTGTCTGAACCAGATCTGATTGTACTTCAGTCGATCTTTGAAGTCCGGATGGCCTCCCAAAGTTTCCCATGTTGAGAACATGGTGCAACGTGGCAGGTTATCATTCATGCCGGTACCCATACAATTGATGAACAATGTGGCAGGGAGATTTGCCACACGAGAGCCCTCTTCGGGTACCGGTTGTAGTGATGGCTGGAGCCAATACCACCACTTTAGAGAGTCCACTGCCTATGGGCTCTCGAGCATGGGTTCCTCCATCTCTTTGATGCGATAGTAGGACTTTTCCGACGATAAGCTCCCTGTCAGGATCTCCTCAGGATCAGACTCCTGATGAGGCATGCTTGTTGAGTTATGGCTGAATACTTACGTGTTATGCTCAGGGATACAAAAAAGGTGCAAAATGGCGCCCTCTTTACTCTCGGAATTTGCCACTTGAGTCTGTACCCCTTCTTGGCCCACCTCCTGATGGAAACTGCAAGCACCTGTATTATTCATTGCTAGGGCAGTGCTTACATATTCCCATTGTAGGCCTTGGATGAGATCTGCTTCTTGAGCTCCACACGACTGCATTCCGGGTCTCTGCACAGTATGAGGGATTTGCCATGGTGAATACTGCGCGGGATAGACAGGAGCTGGAGCAGCAACTACCGGAGAAAGTGATGGAGTTTCTCCCCACCGCCACTTTCCTGAAAGGAGCAGAAGCTGCTCCGCTTGTACTGCTTCCTCAAAGATTTGAGGGAATCTCCGTTCCCCTGACTACAGTAGAAGGAGGCTTATGTCCGGGTGGAAAGCCAGAACATAGAAGAGGTGGGCCTGGGCGGGTGTCGGCTGGACGTCCCCTGGAATTCTCTTCCAACTTCTGCAAAATCGGATATTGAAGTCCGTGATGCTCTCCAGAGGTGCTCTTGTGATGGTGGAGAGGTGCATCAAGAGCTGGAAGGGATCCTGAGGGCCGTCAAATGTTTTGATGAGCAATCCCACTAAGTTGCCTAATCCTGCCATTATAGCAGTGGTCTGCAGAGATCACGGTTCTCGCCACTAAGTCGGAGTCACCAAGTGAACATTCTTTTCTCCGCTTGTGAGGTCAAGGCTGCTCACCAAACCTTGATTCCTCCAGGGTATCTTCTTTCAGCTTTAAAATGCACCTACGATCAAGAAATCTGGATCTTCGACTCGGTCAGAGTCGCCGAGTGATTTTGCCAGATGAAGGCAAGCCAGAGATTCACCAAACTCAGGCTTCCTTAAAATATGGAGACTGTTCATCCCACCAGACGTGCCAGAAACTGTTGGCCACGGATCCGCCACCTGGGAAGGACTTGGTATATCAATGCACCCTAGACCCGCAGACCAACATTGAAAGTTCGAGAGGAAGGGATGCCTCCCGGGCCAATATCCGGAGAAGGCCAGCTCCTATGATACACTACTTTGATTTTTAGATTAGGGAACAGGAAAGAGATAAACAGATGCAGAAAGAGATGAAAGTGTCATTTGTTTCAGTTGGGAAAGAACAAGCAACACGATTACTAACTAATAACCAAACTAACAACAATCAAAACAAAACATGTAACAGAAATCGACATCGCGATTCCTTCCTATGTATTCTTCAGCCAGGATTTCAGATTCACATACTGTCCAATGCCCTAATCCAAGATTCAGAATTACAGCAAGCAGAAAGATAAATGAACATGAAGCAGAAATACTTGCAGAAGGCAGCATAAAAGAAAGAGACAAGAGTCAGAGCCAAGGATGCTTTGTATTGAGGCAAACGTTTGATTACAGCAGCTCCCTAGTCAAAAGCAGAAGGGGAGGAGTTGGAGGAAGAGTTTGCCACCGTCAGTGAACACTCAGAGAAGGACGCAGATGTTGACTCCGTTGCCCAATGGATAAAGGCCTGGGTCCTTGCATCGAGGCGAGCTCGATACCCCGCGAGCCGCCAGGAATGTTGCCACATTTTGCTAGGGATAGAAGAATTTTAAAAATTTTGAGCAGGTTGTTGCCTCCCTCCTTCCTCAGTGCTATTTTCGGTTTTCTTGTTTCAATTTAGTCTGTTCAGTTTCTTGTTAAGCAGAGCGATCTTCATAATTGGATGTAAAATTTGAAGGGAAAATGCAAAAATCTCTAAGGCATGTCTCTCTGGCGATCGTCGTCGCTTTCGGGCTATTCCTGGCAGCGCAAGCCATTTTGGCGACCAAGAGCAGCAATAAAAAGGTTGAAAATTTCTAAGTGCTGGATACGACCGTGATCGTTGTCACTATTGGGCGATCCCCAACAACGCTAGCAGTTTGGGCGATCCGTGGTGAAGTTTTAAAAAAAGTGTTTAAGTGCCGACAACCGGGATCGTCGTCGCTTCCCAGCGACGCCCGTCATCGCACTTCTTTTCAGCGACAGGGAGCGGCGGCAAAGGAAACGCCAAATTTGTCTAAGTGTCGCCCGTGCTCGTGATCGTCGTCGCCGACCGATGACACCCGTCACCACAGCTCTTTTGGGGGCACGACGGCAGGAGGAAGATGCCCATGACCACGATCGTTGTCGCCATTCGGCGACGCCCGGCGTCGCGCGATTTTTTGGCGACGCGCAGAAAGGGAGCAAAAAAAAGAAAAAAGGTCTAAGTGTCCCTGCTCCCATGATCGCTATCGCCACCTACCTTTCCCAGTAGCGGCAGATTTTCGGCGATTTGCAGCAAGGAACCAATATTTCCCTAAGTCGCTCGTTTTTTGAGCACTTCATAGCTTGGGCCCGAGGTCGCTTCCAGCTTCGACTCCGGAGATCGTCGTCGCTATCCAGCGATTCTCGGCATCTCTTCTTTTTTCAACGACCTTCGGTAGAGATCAGTAGAGAGTTTTAAAAGCCGGATTCCCCCAGTTTTTAGAGCTGCTAAGGCAGAGAACACCTCCCAAGACACAAAAAAACAGAATTTTGGGATCTGAGTCCCTCTTAGCAAAGATGAAGATGTACTTCAAGGACAGGGTAGGTGAACATTGAATGACAAACTGTACTACACCTACCGCATTAACATAAAACACCCCTTTTCAGCTACCAGACCTGTCCGGAGTTATACGAAAGTCAGAAGGACCATGCTACAGGCCGACAAGAGTCAAATCTGGCAGCTTTTGCAGGTTTGGGGAGTTGTGCACCGATTGTAAAAGGGGGAAAATTTCTGCTATAAATAGCAGTGATCTTGCATTGTAAAGGGGGGGAACATATTGCTAGAGAGCTGCTGTAATCAGACGTTTGCCTCAATACAAAGCATCCTTGGCTCTAACTCTTGTCTCTTTCTTTTATGCTGCCTTCTGCAAGTATTTCTGCTTCATGTTCATTTATCTTTCTGCTTGTTGTAATTCTGAATCCTAGATTAGGGCATTGGACAGTAAGTGAATCTGGAATCCTGGCTGAAGGATACATAGGAAGGAATTGTGGTGTCGATTTCTGTTACATGTTTTGTTTTGATTGTTGTTAGTTTGGTTATTAGTTAGTAATCGTGCTGCTTGTTCTTTCCCAACTGAAACAAATGACACTTTCATCTCTTTTTGCATCTATTTATCTCTTTCATGTTCCCTAATCTAAAAATCAAAGTAGTGTAGCATAGGATTTGGCCTTCTCCGGAGATTGGCCCGGGAGGCATCCCTTCCTCCCGGCCTTTCAATGTTGGTCTACGGGTCTAGGGCGCATTGATATACCAAGTCCTTCCCAGGTGGCGGATCCGTGGCCAACAATTACCATGTTGGACTCGCATCTCCAGCATTATTGGACATACCACCATGCAGTTGCTTCTATGCCAAACCCCCATCTTGCACACCATTACACACACCAGCCTACAATTGATCCTATGCCAAACTCCTATCTCACTTATCAGCAGACACAACCATCATACAGTTGCTCTCATGTCAGACTTACCTTTCGAATTGTCTAATGCATAACTCACATCAATCATGTCTAAGAGTGTTGGACTCTCAAGCTGAATTAGGGTTTTTGTCTTCATACATGTCTTCATTTGTACATGTTACCCATTGTACCTTTTTGTGCAACATTCTCCCTTTGTATCTCATAATACTATTGAGTTTTCTTCATATTAAATAGGAATTCCTTCATTGAATGTCCTTTCATATCACAAATATCCCAAAACGCCTATGCTACTTCTTTGGAGTCATTGAGAACATAATGGTATTCCTTCTATGTCACTCATGTCCTCTAAGTAAATCTCATCCCCAAAAATTTTGTCATTCTTGAAGTCATCACTCTCGTTTGTAGAGTCGCTCTCATTACTAATTCCCAATTCCAACATTTGGATATCTTTGACTTGCTTTCAAAGTTCATGGACTGCTCAAGGGCCTCATGATATGATGTCAAAGGGACTACCTTGATCTTCTTCCTATACATAGGAAGAAGTCCCTATTCAATCTTTCTGACAACTCCTCCAATTAACTAACCAACGCTTTCAACCTATGATTGTAAGACCAAACAAGCTCTAGCTAACTTTGCATTGTTTTAAAGATTTCTACAATTACTTCATCATCATTGCACAACAACTTGAATTCCTTCTCAAGGCTTCTCACAACTCTCCCAAAGTCTCTTGTATATTTGGGTAGCTCCATATAGTAGTCTATTGTGGTTCCACACAATGTCATAGCCAATACCCTCCTCTAAACTATCTCATTCATTTTCCTACTCGCCATCCAGTTGTGATGCACATTTACCAATGTTTGACACTGTCTTTTGCTTCATAATCATGAATCTTGTGACACTTATACATCACTTGGACACTTATTGATTGAACCAAATGATTTATTTGATTCCACAATAGTCACTTCCACAAGGAAGCCTTGTCTTGCACACCATCGAACGCACCACCATGTGGTTGCTCTTGTGGGAGGCTCTCTTGTCAAACTCTCATCTTGCACAGTTGGATGCATCACCCTATGGTTGCTTCCATATTGGACTCGCATCCCCAACATTATTGGACATACCACCATGTATTGCTTCTATGATAAACCCCCATCTTGCACACCATTACACACATCAACCTACAATTGCTCCTGTGCCAGACTCTCGTCTCATGTATCAGTAGACACACCATCATGCAACTGCTCTCATGTTGGACTCACCTTTGGAATTGTCTACTACATAACTCACATCAGTCATGTCTAAGAGTGTTGGAATCTCAAGCATAATTTGGGTTTTTGTCTTCATACATGTCTTCATTTGTGCAACACGTCACCCATAGCACCTTTTTGTGCAATATTCTCTCTCTATGTCTCATAATCCTATTGAGTTTTCTTCAAATTAAAGAGGAATTCCTTCGTTGAATGTCCTTCCATATCACAAATATCCCAAAATACCTATGCTACTTCTTTGGAGTCATTGCACCCTACATCTCATTCAGTTTTGAATTCATCAACCATGCACATCATGTCCTTACAAAGAGCACTTAATGGTATTCCTTCTATGTTACTCATGTCCTTTGAGTCAAATCTCATCCCCCAAATTATTGTCATTCTCGAAGTCATCACTCTCATCTTCAGAGTCACCTCATCTTCCAAGTCACTCGCATCACTAAATTCCCAATGCCAACATTTGGATATCTTTGACTTGCTTTCAAAGTTCATGGACTGTTCAAGGGCCTCTTGATATGACGTCAAAGGGACCACTTGATCTTCTTCGTATACTCTATTTGACAACTCCTTCAATTAACTAACCAACACTTTCAACCTATGATTGTAAGACCAAACAAGCTCTATCTAACTTTGCGTTGCTTTAAAGATTTCTACAATTACTTCATCATCATTGCACAACAACTTGAATTACTTCTCAAGGCTTCTCACAACTCTTCCAATGTCTCATGTATATATTTGGGTAGCTCCATATAGTAGTCTATTGTGGTTCCACACAATGTCATAGCGAATACCCTCCTCTAAACTACCTTATTCATTTTCCTACTCGCCATCCAAATTGTGATGCACATTTTCCAATGTTTGACACTGTATTTTGCTTCATAATTATGAAACTGGTGACACTTCTACATCGCCCAAACACTTATCGATTGAACCAAATGATTTGGTTGATTCCACAATAGTCACTTCCACAAGGAAGACTTGTCTTGCACACCATCAAACGCACCACCATGTGCTTTCTCTTGTGGAGGGCTCTCTTGTCAAACTCATCTTGCACGGTTGGATTCACCACCCTATGGTTGCTTCCATGATGGACTCGCATCTCCAACACTATTGAATATACCACCATGCAATTGCTTCTATGCCAAACCCCCATCTTGCAATACCATTACACACACCAGCCAACAACTGCTCCTATGCTAGACTCCCATCTCACGTATCAACAGACACACCATCATGCAGTCATTCTCATGTCGGACTCACCTCTCGAATTGTCTAATGCATAAATCACATCAATCATGTGTAAGAGTGTTGGACTCTCTAGCCGAATGAGGGTTTTTGTCTTCATACGCGTCTTCATTTGGCACTTCATCAACATCAACAAAGAAATTTGCATCATTTTCAATTCCTAGTTCGCATCTTCACTTTTGCAGAGGAGGAAGAGGCATGATTGGATTAAGATGCTTGTCGACCACCCTCAAGTTTCTCTACTATCATTCATCTTCCGAAGCATGATGCTCATTGCAACTCCATATAACTAACTTCAACCTAAATTTATCCAAGTAACAACACCATAACATAGCATATGAGAGTAATTGAGTCATGCAAATATCTATACAATGCAACACAATCTTACATAATATATAAATAAAGAAATGACATAGGAGGAACTGACATATACATGTGGATGCACAACACACCGCATGTATAGTTCACACTCCAATCATTTGCAATACATCACAATCTGGTCAAACGTACAACACAGAGAATCAGCAGTACCTCAATCATTATCTGACAACTAACTACTACCTACCATGGACCACAAATCTCCATCTATTTCAAGCAATGTAGAGGGGCATATCTATAGGTATAAGAGGAAATGGTAGGCAGTCGGCAACTGCCATAACAGTTCAATCACCTAACCACCCGTATACATGAACCATTAAACATATCCCATGCTCAATAGTATACTATCTATACATTAAAACATAACATGATATGACACACTATGCACAACATATGCGCATGACTCATCACTAACTGATCATTGGCATGGCTCATGCGGATGTTCATCATGTAGATCAAGTCATCTGCCTATAATGGTATTCCCCAATACAGCCTATACAATCACATACCACAAAGTCATCTACAATGGAATATGAAATAGTATCAGTTTCTCTTCCAAGGGGCAGACTTCCTTAAATTCTGTCCAAGAATTCCAGCCCAAGGCTTCCTCCATGACCACAAGAAGTCTGTTACGTCATATTCTAAATTTGTCTAGTCTGAAAGAGCATTGGACGTGGATTGGAAAGCTAGCTAGCCAATGTCTTATATCAGAAGATAAAGCCTTCAGGGAAATAAAAATTTACAAAATTCATCAGCATTAATTTGAACACAAAAATTGGAAGCAGATACAGCTGTCCATATCTTAAGATCCAGAAATTTAATAACCGTGACAATTGGAAGGGTCTGTGAAAACGTGCAACAAAAATGTCAAATGAGCCTATTTGATCAGTAGGATCTCATCCATAGAAACTTGCTAACAATCAGTGCTCTTGCATTAACAAACATATTTAACTATATTTCTTTTGTACCAAACCTTCAGAACAGCATGCTACCTATCCTTTTATATGTTGCTAGAGTCCAATGCAAGCAAAGGATTGAAAACTAAATGCGATTCCAATTGTATATGCATGGACAGGTGTACTTACTGTCAAAGGCTCCTCCCCATCTAGTTCACCAGCATGGTTTAGTAGCATTTCACCATACTCGCAAACGGACCAAACAGTAACCGGAAAAGGACTTTACTAATGCCAAATTCAACCCAATTTTTGTCATGACTAAATTCTCCAAAATAGTTAACATCAATCCTAGACACACGCATAGGCAGAATTTACACCAGAAACCAAATTGCTTGTTACATTACACTATGTTTGATGGAACATTTTGCAATAAACAATCCATTTATATTTGAAATGCAGTCATGCATGCACAGATATATGTAAGAAGCACTAGTGTCTGACTAAATAAAAATACTAAGAACTTGTGACCAGCATTGAATTTCTGCAACTTTATTCCATTAATCTGAAACAAGCACATCAATATAACAATAACAATAAATCATGGCTGCATGATGGCACCAACCAGGTCACTCAGGAGAATAACACCTAATCTGCAGGATCTATCCATAGATGACATAAACAAAAGATTGTTTCCACTTTCTAGAAAACATAACCTGAAAAACATAAAACCTGGGCAAAGAAAGACCACAAACTGCATATACTTAAGCATATGTGAAATCAATCCGCAGAGAAATATACTGTTCAACTTCTTTTCCAAGAGCGGATCAGGGGTAAGACTTATTGATGAAGGTTTGTGTTCCATTCAGTTATTAACTTCTTGTATATCTCTCATGTGTGAAAATGTATGAAGAGGTTGCTTCAATCCTCATCCATGTAAGGACCTTTTCATGCCAATTTATATGGGATGATTCTTTTATTTCTAAAGATAAAGCAGCAGTTTGGTTTTAAGGACTTGCCATCCCATTGTAAAATGGAAGACTATAGCTTGGCATCAGTTAGCAAGGTTAAGCCTCAAAAAAACTCAGTCACCTTGTACGTTAAGAAGAAGAAGAACTCAGCATTTGGAAGCCACTAGAATGCATGTATCTACTATAGTCATTTCCATTTGGCTCCAGGCAGGAAACATCAGCAGATCAATGCTTAAGCAGTCAGAGACAAAAAGAATTGTCATGAGATTCAATACATTTATTATCGTGTAAACAAGAATACATTTAAGATGGTAAGAAAGACATCCCCATTATGCACACCTGATGAGACACAACTCTATGGAACAAATGGCACGTAAAATTAATTCACAGTTGGCTCCCTCCCTCCCTGAAATATATTTCTGAGTAATAATATTATTTCTAATATCTTTTTATATCACTTTCTTTTTAAACAAGTCTTGTTTAAGGTGATTTGTTTTAACATATTATTCAAATTTATTTTATTACTCTTCTTCATTTTTTTATAACTTAAATCCTATTACAAGGTGAAGAATAAGATTGACCTTTCAATATCTCCTTTTATTGTATTTAAGGGGTTTGGAGACTTGATATGACTTGAGCACCAAGCCACCCTTATGAATCTCGTTGACCCTCCCATACCCCTGCTTCAGATAAGCTCTGACGGATTCCCAAACAGCACAGGAGGTTTCAAAAGCTGTACAAAGTTCAATATCTAAAGACCCTATTTAAGACTAGCTGAGTTTCTTCCATGTTTAATCCATGTAACAAACTCCCTTCTATGTGAGGGTTCTTTGGATGTGCAGCACAATGGCTTGCTTTCCTTCCAGTGGTTTTGATTCTTTCTGTGATTCGTAACAGCCATACTTTCACACTTCGCCCAGAAGTATAAGGCCTGACATTCAAAAATTTAGAGGCACACATTTGAATTCTGCAGTTGGTGCAGATATTCTGTTCTTAATGACTAGAGCCAAAATGACACCATTCAAATTGATCATGCAAGTCAAAATCTCATGGGTTTGTTAAGTCTTTTAAAGCCATTCTAGTTCCCAAACAGTCCTTTTACTTACCCTATCCTGTCTGGCAAAAGCTAGAGATTTCTTATGCCCTTTCAACAGGTGTCTCAAGTGATATGTAATGTTCTCATTTATTTCCGCCAAATTTTGTAGTCCTTGGCGGCAATTTCTTTTGTTCAAATTAGCAGTTTAAATAAGGAATATTTTTATCCTCTTGGTTGGCGCTCGTTGACATGACATGGATATGGAGTGGTGTTGGAAACTGCCTACTTTATTGGGCGTTTGAAACTGAAGAACTGTTCGTGACACCTGGACTGCAATTTTAGTAATTATAACTGCCCTATTTTGGGCGCCTAGACCCACCACTGATGCTTTTTTGTAACGGTTTCTTAAGGATGCAATTGTTGCTATTTTTGTGCTGCGAACTGCCACTACAAGTGGTGTTGGATTTCTAAATTGAAGACTGTAACCGCTTCCAATTTTGGTGCTTAGTGACTGTTGTTCGTGGAGGCAAGCATTTAAAAGGAGTTAGAGTCTTCACAAGGGGGGGGCATTGTAATGTCCCCTTTCTAGCCAGTCAGCTTCGCAGTTGTGATTAGCCTACTCACGGGTTCCCGTAGGCTAAATTGGATGTGTGGGAACCCATGGTGATCTTAATCAGGCCACTCTCAGCTTTCAGTTGCCAGTTTCTGTGGCTTATTTGGGCAAAGGAGATGGGACTTACTATTTATAGTAAGTCAATTCTGGGGTTTCAGTCAAAGCGGATGGTACCTTTGGATTGTTCGTCGAAATGGGTATCCAAATCCATGATCAGTTGGAAGGTTGGTTTTGCGGAGCTTAGAAATTTTAATGCCCGAAGATTATTTATATAAAATTAAATTAATAATTTAATTTTATATAAGTTATGACTTTATAATAAAGGGGGAGGATTAAAGAGTCACTTAAGTTAAAATTATTTTATAAAGTGACTATTAGAATTGCAAAAAGGGGACACCATTTATAATGAGGAAAAATAATTTCTAGAAGACATTTTAAATTGCCTTTTCCCTCCAAAAAGCCATCGACCCCTAGTGAGCTCTATAAAAGGAGGTTTGGTCATTCATTTCAGGCATCCTGGTTTATATGTTTGCTTTGGCATTTGGTGAAGAAGCTTGCAGAGAATCTTTGCAGGGTTTCGAGCTTATTGGGGACGGCAACCTCCAATAGGGACATCCTCTTCGGGTATGAGAGATTACCCCTGGTGGATTAGGGTGGCGATTTCATACAGAGATTGCTCAAGTGCTGATTGTGGAGAGATTTGCAAAGTTTTTTCGAAAGATTATACAGAAGTGTTTTCAGAGGTGTTGGGCGAAGTTGTTGATTGTTGGCCGTACAGCACAGGCCGTACAATTACCAGCCAGGCGTGATATCTTTGGGGAATTGGGCGATCAGTCCATAAACCCCTATCTCCTCCTTCATTGGTGCCCAAGGATTGCGAGCTGCTAGTACATCATTTCGTGGGTGAAGAAAGTTGCATTTCTGGAGCTAAGTGAATAAGTGGTATGTACAGATTTGCTGATCAAATAATACAGACTGAAAATTCCAGATCGATATATCTTTGTGGTATTTGTGTGTTTCCTCGATTGCTTCATTGGATTTCTAGCATTACATATTTAAAATCTGCATCTCAAGTTTCATTTGACTTGGCTGCATAGTTACAAAGTTGTGACAGTTGCAAGTGGACTGATTTGGCATTTATCTGAGTTTTTATTAATTTGAAAAAAAATACAAAAAAGTACATATTTGCAAAAAAAAAATTAAAAATATTTTAGCCAAATTGGGGAGGGTTGTTACATGGTATCAGAGCAAGGCTCAACACTGCCATCCTGTGGGAAGTTGAGCTTTTCATGAGTGACAGGGATAGAAGAGCAGCTGAAAGGGAGAGGAAAAAAGCAGAACAAGGTCACGGTGGTAAAGAGAAGGAACACAGTAACAACATGGGGGAAAGAAGTGATGAAGAACCAAGTCTCAGACACATTCTTAATGCTCTAACCATAGCACAGGTGGATATGTAGGTTGCATTGCAACATAATCACCAGGAGATGACCGGAGTTCTAAGAGTAGTATCTGATAGGTTGAGGGGAACTCACATTGGTGGCCATAATGGGGAGGCTAGCACCTCCAACCATCCGGTTTTTACAAGAGGAAGCAGTAATGTTCCTAGACCGACACAGCCCACTTTCGTTCCAAGAGAGGAGCCTATTGAGCAGGAGGAGCAGGCACATGGCCCATCAGATGATACAATAATAGCATGGTGGACTCAGTATCAGGCATTTCCGAAGGAACTTAAGGATAGTTGGTCTTTTGAAAAATATTGTGCACAAAAGTAGGGACGTCATCATGAACAGAAGAAGCAATCGACTCAGAAGGACTTGCAGCATGCCTTGAGTAAGATAACCATTCCTCAGTTTGATGGGAGTGGTAAGAGCACAACAAGGGCGTGGGTGGAAAAGCTGGACAACTTCTTATCACTGAGGCCTATGCAGGAGGAAGAGGCAATTAAATTTGCCACTCTTCACTTAGAGGGAGTAGCTCATGATTGGTGGTTCCACGGTCTCAACACTTTGGGCCACAGAGCCATTAACAAATATCATCGATCGGTTCGACAAGAAAGATCCAGAATTGCACTTTAGAGAGCTAGCTCAGTTGAGGCAGACTGGTTCAGTTGATGCCTACATTGCAGAATTTCAGGGGCTGTCAGTCAAGGTTCGAGACATATCCGAAAGGAGGTTGGTAATTCTTTTCGTTGAGGGATTGACTGAGCCACTTCGTGGATGGGTGAAGGCTTTTGAACCACAGACATTGCAGGAGAGCATGAAGAAGGCCCTAAGTATGGAGTTCGCTATTCCGAAAAATAAATCAACATTCAAACCATTCCAGGAAAGTAGGGACAAAGATAATAAGATTATGCACAAAGGTCTTCCACAGCAGAAGCATGAATCAAAAAGATTAGGAGATGATGAGCTTAATGAGCTCAGAAAAAAGAAGTTATGTTTCCATTGCAGGGAGCCATGGGATTTGTCACACAAGTGCTCACAAAAGGCTAAGGCAAGGCAAATGGAGCATAAGGATTATTTTGAAGTGGAGGAGTCCGAATCTGAAAAATCAGACCAGCAAACTAATTCGGACACAAGTGATGATGATAGTTCATAAGGAGAGCCAAAAAAAGATGTAACTGTTGACAAGTTTTGTCACATTGCTTCTGAAGGGGTAGTGAAATTTGATTATGTTGATTTTCTTGATATAGTTTTCCTTATTTTTGTTGATAGTAGTGTTGCAGCAATTTTGGCTGTCATTTTTTGGATCCCCCTTGTAAATAACTGAATTTAAAAGAGCTTCGCCCATAATATAGCAAGAAAAGGGAGCTTCGCAAACAACAGGCAAAAAATAAAAAAAAATAAAAAAAAACATAGGTGCTAAGGCACAGAAAGAGCTTCGCATGCGAAGCTCCCACAAGACTAGCTTCGGGCCGAAGTTTTGCGAAGCATACAATGTAAAAGCAAAATGCCAAAACAAATTCTTAAGTGTGGAAAAACACTTCGCAGAAATGCTAGCGAAGCACCTGCTTCGGCTGTCCCTTTTGGCGAACCACTCCTCAGGAAAATTTACTTCGCTCAAAATCCTCCCGAAGCACCCACTTCGGGTGACTCAAGTGCGAAGCTTCCCCCTCCGAAGGCTGGTTGTCCCTGAAAATTTTCTAAGGCATGGAGGAGCTTCGCTTGAATTTTCCCCGAAAGGCTGTTTTTGCAACGGTTCGCGGCGAAGCAATTTTGAAGGTCCACTTCGGCTGAATTTTGTGCGAAGCTCCCTCAGTAGAAGCCTAACTGTATGCCCAAAATTTTCTAAGGCAAAATTCTACTTCGCTTGAATTTTCCCCGGCCACTCTGAAGGAAGGTTCGCAGCGAAGCTGTTTCTGGATGTCCCTTCGCTGCGAAGCACCAATACAAAGAGGTCTATCCCACTTCGGCTCTCATCCATGGCAAAGCAACTCCCCGAACTAAAATTCAGCGAAGTTATCTAGGACACACATCCCAAGACTGGGTATTTCTTCAAGGCAATTGAGTGTTTCATTAATGCATCTTTACTTGCCCGAAAAACTCGGGACTCATTTTCAGCAATAGAAAAGGAAAGGTCAGCTGCAGGAGGAAAACCCGATGGACCCGGCAACCACTCGAGCATTGCGCCCAGAGATTGCGGACGAGTCAGGTGGCCCATTAATGAGAGTCTCCCCGGCTAAAGCGGTTGTAATTGCTAAATATAGGAACGGATGTGAGAACTTAGTCACGGGAGGAGCGAAGGCAGATTTTCCATTTTTTCGAGGGCGTACTGCTAGGTTTCGTGCAATGATGGCTCAGAGGGCCGGGTCCTCTATAAAAACCCATGAATTGTAATGAAAAATGGGGGGAACTTTTGCTAGAAAGCTGCTGTAACTTGATTCTTGCAATTGATATTGAAGACTTTGGGCTTATTTCTCTCTTGTATGCTGCATTCTGGATTATTTCTGCTATTCTATTTTTGATTGTATACTGTAATTCTGAATCCTGAATTTAGGTGTGTAATTAGGGACAGAATCCTGTAATTCTCTTAGAGGATACATGGGGGAGAAAATGCCGTGTTAATGTTCTTGTATGCTGCCTGTGGATAGTGTTTCTGCTATATTTACATGTTTCCTGTTCGCTGTAATTCTGAAATCTGGATTTAGGTGTAGGGGAGTAAGTGAATCCTGGAACGTCCAGAGGATACATAGGAAAGTTAGCGTGGTGTTCATTTATGTGTTATCTTCTGTATTTATTGTTGCTACTTCAAGGTATTAGTTAGTGCTCGTGCTGCTGGTTCTTCCCCTCATTAAATCAACCAACCGCGTTTCTTCCCTACTCTTTTATTTCTTTCCTGCACTCTTACTCTTTTTATCTCTTTCCTGCACTCTTACTCTTTTATCTCTTTCCTGCACTCTCATCTCTAAAGAATCAATAGTTTAGTTAAGGAGCCGGCCTTTCTCCGGATATTGGCACGGAGGGCATCTCTTCCCTTCGGCCTTTCAATGTTGGTCCAGGTCTAGGGCGCGTACACTTACAAAATCCTTTCCTGTGGCAAATTTATGACCAACAGTAACAATGGCTCAACTATACAGTTTCCAGAAGGGGAGTTCATTCAAGGTTCGGGGCATCATAGAAGGACAACGAGTCATCACTCTTATTGACACAGGTGCGACCCATAACTTTATTGATGAAGGGCTGGTCAATAAGCGAGGACTCAAGACAGAGGAGTTTGGGGGATTTCGGGTTATGGTAGCAGATGGTTCATCTATCCAGTGCACCCGCAAAATCTCCAATTTGTGGATAAGGTTGGGAGAATACGAGCTCAATGATGAATTTTATGTGGTTAACATCGGAGACACTCATGTGATTTTGGGAATGCATTGGATGCAATCCCTTGGAGAATTCACAATGAACCTGCATGCTATGGAAATGAAGTTTAAATCAGCAGGTAAGAGGGTTGTATTGAGAGGCATATCTGATGGTGGTCCAAGAGTGGTTTCCCTCAAACGCATGGAGAGGTTATTTAGACATGATGAGGTCGAGTGGGCAGCAGAGTGCCTTATCATGCCAGCAAATGTGGAGACACAGAAGGACACTTACCATCTAGAGATCCAGAAGATTTTGACCAAGCATGCCAAGGTCTTCAGTGACATACCTCCAAGGAGACCTCCAGAGCGGGGCATTGAGCATATCATTGAGTTAGAGGATGGGGCGAAGACCGTTATCACTACTCCCTATAGGCATCATAAATGGCATAAGGACGAGATCGAGAAGGCAATACAGGAGCTGCTGAATATGGGACACATCCGTCCAAGTAAGAGTCCTTTTGCCTCCGCAGTAGTTTTGGTTAAGAAAAAATATGGTACTTGGAGAATGTGCGTGGATTACAGGGAGCTAAACAAGAGGACTATAAAAAATAGGTATCCTATTCCCCGCATAGATGAGTTGATCGATGAGTTGCACGGCGCCTGTTACTTCTCGAAGATTGATCTAAGGTCAGGTTATCACCAGATTAGAATGAGGGAGCAGGATATCGAGAAGATGGCCTTCGGATGCCACTTCGGCCATTTCGAGTTCTTGGTTATGCCTTTCGGCTTAACCAACGCCCCTGCCACTTTCCAGTCCTGTATGAACAGGACATTCAACAGACAATTGAGGAGATATGTTTTGATTTTCTTTGACGACATCCTGGTCTACAGTCGTTCTTGGGAGGAGCACCTGCAACATTTAGATGAGGTGCTGAGCATATTGGAACAGGAGTCTTTCTATGCCAAGGAGTCAAAGTGTGACTTTGGTATGATCGAGCTTCTCTATTTAGGCCACATCATCAGTGCTGAGGGTGTGCGCATGGATCCTAAGAATATCAAGGCCATTATGGAGTGGCCTACTCCTACGAACCTTACTCAGCTCAAGGAGTTCTTTGGATTGTGCTGGTTTTACCGAAGGTTCGTTAAGGGATTTTCGCAGCTTGCATCCCCACTCACAGATTTAACAAATAAGGGGGCGTTCTCCTAGTCGGACACTGCACAGAAGTGTTTCGAACACTTCAAAAAGGTTATGTGCTCCTGCCCAGTGATCGCCATACCAAATTTCTCTCAGCCATTTGAGTTGGGAGAGGGAATTTGATCAATGCTAATGCAGAACAAACATCCCATAGCTTTTGAGAGTCGAAACTTCATGGCTTGACCTCGGTTCAAGGCAAGGATTGTATATACATGGTAGTCAACAGGCTCACGAAGTTCACACACTTCCTTGCTATCTCAGCAACTTATACAGCAGCTCAGGTGGCCGAATTGTTTTTCAGGGAGATATTCAAATTACTTGGTATGCCCAAGACAACTTTCAGTTACCAAGATAGCAGGTTCATGAGTATGTTCTGGCAGGAGCTATTCAGATTAGGGTGGATTGAGATTACTCCCAACACCAGCTATCACCATCAAACCAACGGGTAGACGGAGATAGTGAAAAAATGGTTGGAGGGTTACCTTCGAAACTATGTCTCAGGTCAGCAGAGGGCTTGGATCAGGTGGCTTCATCTTGGTGAGTTTTGTTATAATACCACACATCATATGACCATCGGGATGACTCCATTTATGGCCTTGTATGGATATGAAGCTCCCAGCTTCATAGACTTACTGCTTGGTGATAGCAGAGTACCCAGAGCCAAGGACTTGTTGCAGGACAGCCAGGATATTATGAGGGCTTTGAGGGACAACATACACCAGGCACAAAATTGGCAAAAAATGTATGCCGATCAACACAGGATAGAGCGTAGCTTCGAGGTCGGAGATCTGGTTTACCTCAGGCTACAACCATACAGGCAATCCACTCTCAAGAAGAGTGGAAAGGAGAAGCTGAAGCCGAGATTCTATGGACCCTTCAGGGTAACCAGACGGGTAGGAGAGGTAGCTTATGAGTTGGAGCTACCAGCGGACAGCAGAATCCACAATGTCTTCCACGTTTCTCGCCTCAAAAAGGCGATTGGGCAGAATGTTGTTCCTTCCACAGAGTTACCACCATTAGATGAGGAAGGGAAATTAATCCTGGTACCCGAGGCCATCATTAACTTTAGGGAAAGGACTCTGAGGGGGAAGGTGATTACGGAGTATTTAGTTAAGTGGAAGCACTTACCAGCAGAGGATGCGACTTGGGAGAATGAAGAGGTATTACAGCATCCAGAGTTGAAATTGCTTGAGGACAAGCAATTTCGGGGAGGGCGGACTGTAATGTCCCCTTTCTAGCCAGTCAGCTTCGCAGTTGTGATTAGCCTACTCACGGGTTCCCGTAGGCTAAATTGGATGTGTGGGAACCCATGGTGATCTTAATCAGGCCACTCTCAGCTTTCAGTTGCCAGTTTTTGTGGCTTATTTGGGCAAAGGAGATGGGACTTACTATTTATAGTAAGTCAATTATGGGTTTTCAGTCAAATCCGATGGTACCTTTGGATTGTTCGTCAAAATGGGAATCCAAATCCATGATCAGTTGGAAGTTTGGTTTTACGGAGCTTAGAAATTTTAATGCCCAAAGATTATTTATATAAAATAAAATTAATAATTTAATTTTATATAAGTTATGACTTTATAATAAAGGGGGAGGATTAAAGAGTCACTTAAGTTAAAATTATTTTATAAAGTGACTATTAAAATTGCAAAAAGGGGAGGCCATTTATAATGTAGAAAAATAATTTCTAGAAGACATTTTAAATTGCCTTTTCCCTCCAAAAAGCCATCGACCCCTTGTGAGCTCTATAAAAGGAGATTTGGTCATTCATTTCAGGCATCCAGGTTTATATGTTTGCTTTGGCATTTGGTGAAGAAGCTTGCAGAGAATCTTTGCAGGGTTTCGAGCTTATTGGGGACGGCAACCTCCAATAGGGACATCCTCTTCGGGTATGAGAGATTACCCCTGGTGGATTAGGGTGGCGATTTCATACAGAGATTGCTCCAGTGCTGATTGTGGAGAGATTTGCAAAGTTTTTTCGAAAGATTATACAGAAGTGTTTTCAGAGGTGCTGGGCAAAGTTGCTGATTGTTGGTCGTACAGCACAAGCCGTACAATTACCAGCCAGGCGTGATATCTTTGGAGAATTGGGCGATCAGTCCATAAACCCCTATCTCCTCCTTCATTGGTGCCCAAGGATTGTGAGCTGCTAGTACATCATTTCGTGGGTGAAGAAAGTTGCATTTCTGGAGCTAAGTGAATAAGTGGTATGTACAGATTTGCTGATCAAATAATACAGACTGAAAATTCCGGATCAAAATATCTTTGTGGTATTTGTGTGTTTCCTCGATTCCTTCACTAAATTTCTAGCATTACATATGTAAAATCTGCATCTCAAGTTTCGTTTGATTTGGCTGCATAGTTACAAAGTTGTGACAGTTGCAAGTGGACTGATTTAGCATTTATCTGAGTTTTTATTAATTTGAAAAAAAATACAAAAAAGTACATATTTGCAAAAAAAAAAATTAAAAATATTTTAGCCAAATTGGGGAGGGTTGTTACAGGCATGAAGAAGATTATTTGTTCTGAAGGAATATTGTCATGGCTGAGCAATATTACTTTTCCTCTTGAAGAATGACCAAGCTTCAAGGGTGGGAAAACCAGTAGCAAAGATCAGTACCTGTGTAAGAATCAGTTCAGAGTGTAGATTTGTGGAGCTATTCCAGCTAGGGCATCGCTGGAGTAGTTTTTAGTATACATCGGCATTATATTTGATCATCTCTAACTGAGCAAACAGCCCTTTGGGCCAGTATTGATATTTTGTGGTGAAGTTTTCTGTATTTCAGTCTTATTTGCTCTCCTGGAATAGATTTGGACTGTACTGCTGTTTGATGAAATAAAAATCAGAACTGCTGCATTTTTCTGTGTGTTATTAGATCTAAGGTTTTGACAAGTTTGCAATTTTCTGTATTTTTCTTTGGCTGGTTTATTACATGGTATCAGAGCCAGGCTTCCTGCCAGCTTGTGAAATCAGTTGATGGTTCAGACAAGGAGTAAGAGCAAAGAAGGATTTAATCAGCCAAACTCTAACCAGCCCGTTAAGTCTGCAATGGCAGAATCAGGATCAGAGCAAACAGCAGCAGAAAGGAAAAAGGCTGAAAAGGCCGAATTCATCAAAATAGTGCAAGAATCTGTGTGTAGTGCGCTAGGGAAGACTCGATTGCTGCAAGTGCTAACTAGAATTGAAGGTCTCCTCACTCCCAGGGGTGAGAATGCGCAACCACCACCCCATAATGCTACCTCCACTCACAATATGACTCAAGGAGAAGGTTCCATTCAAGGGGGAGATGATCAAGTTGGCCATACTCATGGAACATTCGCACATGGGGGATTTGGACAGCGAATATCACGGTTGTGGAAACCAACCAGATCTCTGTTTATTCAGCCTCAGGCTGAAGTTGCGGATCCAAGGATCCCTGATGATGAAATAGAAGCTCTTGTTCAGGCTTATCAAGCCAAATCTCAAGAATTCAGGGATACAATTTCTTTTGAGGGATATTTGGAGATGAAAGGCAAGAGGTATGGTGGAAAGAGGCCGCAGGGTAACCAAGGTGGTGGAAATGATCTTCATCACAAGTTGGGTAAGATGCCAATCCCTATGTTCGATGGAAGTGACAAAATCACGGCAAGGGCTTGGTTGCAAAAGCTGCAGGCCTATTTTTCTCTCAAACCCATGGTGGAATTTGAGGCAGTTCAATACGCAGCTTTACATCTTGAAGGTGTTGCTTACGATTGGTGGCATCATGGACTGTTCACCAAAGGCCATGGATCTATTGTTTCCTTTGATGAGTTTGCTTCAAGAGTTTTGGACAGATTTGAGAGGAAGGATGACAATGAATATTTCAGTGAATTGGCTGCTATAAGACAGAAAGATACTATTGAAAACTACATTGAAGAATTTCAGAAAATTTCTGTTATGGTCCCTGATGTAGCTGAAGATAGAATAGTTCATCTCTTTGTGAACGGACTCTCTGAACCAGTAAGGGGATGGGTGAAGGCCTTCAAGCCGAAAACCCTCGATGATGCAGTTGGAACAGCTTTAGACCTTGAGCCAACAGCAAGCAGCAGCAGACCTAGAAGCTCTTCGTGGGGGCAGCAATCAAAATTTAGTCAGCCATCCAAATCTTGGACTTCTAGACCAACTCAGCAAGGAGGACAGCCAGGAAATAAGTCAAATCAGAATCAAAATCAAAGATTTCAGTCCCAAAAGAATCAGAATCAGCAAAAAGGGGGAATGGATGAGGTCACTAGAAAGGAGTTAATGAGGAAAGGATTATGTTTTGCATGTAAAAAGCCTTGGGAACCGGGTCACAAGTGCCTTGGCAAAGGGCAAATCCATTTGGTTCAGTATATCCCTGAAGAAAATGAATCCGAAAATGAGGAAGGTGAATCGGAAGATGCTGATTTTGCAGAATTTGAAATGAATCAGCCATCTTCACAGCAACCCCAAGTGGAAGATGATGATAAGGATGGAGCATTGGCCACTATGACAGGGGAATCTAAGTTCATGACCATCAAAATGCAGGGTAAGCTAGGAAATGATAATGTTGTAGTATTGGTAGATGGGGGAGCTACCCATAACTTTATTGATGTCGATTTTGTGGATAAAAGAGGACTGAAAACAGAACCATTTTCTGGTTTTAGTGTGAAAAATGCTAATGGTGTAGTTTCCTTGTGTGATCGAGTGGTAAGAAAGGCAAAAATCAGTTTTGGAAATTATGATGTGATTGATGACTTTTATGTGTTTCCTATGGGAGGCATTCCCCAAGCTGTTTTGGGTGTGCAATGGCTGCACTCCTTAGGGGAAATTTATTGCAACTACAAAACTTTGGAAATCAAGTTCAGATCCAATGGGAAGTTAGTGGTCTTGAAAGGAATGAAGGAATACTACCCACAGCAAATTTCAGCCCACGGAATGGAAAAGCTATTCAGAAAGAACAACATCAAGTGGGGAACAACATTCTTCATGTTAAAAGGTATGCCTACCCCTTCCAATAAAGAAGGTATTACTTTACATCCTGAAATACAAGCAATTCTAGAAAGGCATAGTGCTGTTTTTGGAGATTTGCCTAAGGGATTACCACCAGATAGGGGATTTCAACATATTATAGAGCTAGAACCAGATTCTAAGCCCATAATGATTACTCCCTATAGGCACCCTAGAATATACAAGGATGAAATAGAGAAGACAATTAAAGAATTGCTTGAGATGGGCCTTATTCGTCCTAGCTCCAATCCTTATGCTTCATCTGTTGTGTTGGTCAAAAAGAAAGATGGGACATTAAGAATGTGTATTGATTATAGGGTATTGAACAAGAAGACTATTAAAAATAGATACCCTATACCTAGAGTAGATGAATTGATTGATGAATTGCATGGAGTTGTTTATTTCTCTAAGATTGATTTAAGATCAGGTTACCATCAAATCAAAGTAAGAGATGAAGATGTCCATAAAACTGCCTTTAGGTGCCATTATGGTCATTATGAATTTTTGGTGATGCCCTTTGGGCTAACCAATGCACCTGCCACTTTTCAATCAGCTATGAACCACATTTTCAGAGAGCAATTAAGGAAGTATGTGCTGGTTTTTTTTTATGACATTCTGATTTATAGTAGTACATGGGAAAAACACATGCAACATTTGGATTCAGTTTTGACTATTTTAGAACAGCAGAAGTTTTTTGCAAAGATGTCAAAATGTGAATTTGGTATGTCTGAAATTTTATACCTTGGGCACAAAATCAGTTCTAAAGGGGTACATGTTGATGAAGAAAAAATTTCAGCTATCAAAAATTGGCCTAAACCAAACACTTTGACTGAATTAAGGGGATTTTTGGGTTTGTGTAGTTACTATAGAAGATTCATAAGAGGCTTTTCACAATTAGCAGCCCCTTTGACTGAATTGACCAAAAAGGGGGCTTTCCATTGGAATAAAGCAGCAGAAGCAGCTTTTCAAAATTTAAAATCAGTCATGTGTTCATGTCCGGTACTAGCAATTCCTGATTTCACTCAGCCATTTGTAGTTGAATGCGATGCTTCTGGTTTGGGTATTGGTGCGGTTTTGATGCAGAAAGGGCAGCCCATAGCTTTTGAAAGCAGAAAACTCAGTCCTAATGAAAGAACATACAATATTTATGACAAGGAGATGCTTGCGGTCATGCATGCCTTGTCTAAATTTTGGCAATATTTAGTATGCAGCAGATTTATTGTTAAGTCTGATCATAACAGTCTTAAATACTTTCTTGGGCAGCGTGATCTTAACGATAGACAACAAAAATGGGTTACAAAATTGCAAGCCTATGATTTTGAGATAGAGTTTGTGAAGGGAAAAAAGAATACAACAGCTGATGCACTTTCTAGGACTCCTTTTAATGCTGTTTCAATTATTTCTGCTGACTGGAAGGCCCAAATCATGGTTGAATATGTTAAAAACGTTTTTACTTCTAACATCCTTGATGGGCAGATTGTGGATGACAGGTATAAAGTCAAGGATGGACTGATTTTGTATAAGGACAGAATTTTTCTTGTACCAGAATCAAAAATGAAGGACAAATTGATGGCAGCCTTGCATGATGCACCTATGGCTGGTCATTTGGGCTTCTACAAAACATACAGATTGATGAGAGAAAGATTCACATGGAAAGGATTGAAAGAAGATATTTTGAGGCATGTAAGAGAATGCATCACTTGCCAACAAAATAAGACTGAACATACACATCCTGCTGGACTGTTACAACCATTGCCCATTCCTCATCGGAAGTGGGAAAGTATATCCATGGACTTTATCACTGGTTTGCCAAAAGTCCAAGGTAAGGACTGTATTTATGTTGTAGTTGATAGGCTATCCAAATATGCTCATTTCTTTGCGATTACAGTCACGACTACAGCCATACAACTTGCTGATTTATTTTTCAAGGGAATTTTCAGACTTCATGGTTTGCCAAAAACCATTGTAAGTGATAGAGACAGCAAGTTTTTAAGCATGTTTTGGCAGGAATTGTTTAGATTGTGTGGTACCAAATTGACCCCAAGTACAAGTTACCATCCCCAAACAGATGGCCAAACTGAAATTGTCAATAAATGGGTGGAAAACTACTTGAGGAATTATGTTTTGGGGCAGCAGCAGACTTGGATTAAATGGCTATACCTAGGTGAGTTTTGTTATAATAATTCATACCATATGTCCATTAAAATGTCACCATTTATGGCTCTATATGGTTATGAATCACCACAGTTTCCTGATTTGATATTTGAGGACAACAAGGTCCCAATGGCTACAGATTTTGTTCAGCAACATCAAAACATTCTTAAAGCATTGAAAGATAACATGCAGCAGGCCCAAAACCAACAGAAAAAGTATGCAGATCAGAACAAAACAGAACAGAACGCAGTTTTGAGGTAAATGACTTGGTATATTTGCGTCTACAGCCATATAGACAAAGTACAATAAAGAAAAGCGGAGCAGAAAAACTTCAGCCACGCTTTTATGGGCCATACAAGGTACTGAAACGTATTGGAGAAGTTGCTTATGAGCTGGAACTGCCACCCAATAGTAAGATCCATAATGTCTTTCATGTCTCCTGTTTGAAGAAGGCTATTGGGCAACATGTTGTGCCTACTACAGATTTACCACCTCTTGATGAAGAGGGGAAACTAGTTTTGGTACCTGAATCTATTTTGGGCACACGAGAGAAGAGGTTGAGAAGCAAAGTCCTTAGTGAGTACTTGATAAAATGGAAAGATTTACCCATGGAGGATGCTACTTGGGAAGGACCTGAAATCCTTAAACACCCAACTTTTCTAGATTGCTTGAGGGCAAGCAATTTGGGAGGGGAGGACTTGTAATGTTCTCATTTATTTCCACCAAATTTTGTAGTCCTTGGCGGCAATTTCTTTTGTTCAAATTAGCAGTTTAAATAAGGAATATTTTTATCCTCTTGGTTGGCGCTCGTTGACATGACGTGGATATGGAGTGGCGTTGGAAACTGCCTACTTTACTGGGCGTTTGAAACTGAAGAACTGTTCGTGACACCTGGACTGCAATTTTAGTAATTATAACTGCCCTATTTTGGGCGCCTAGACCCACCACTGATGCTTTTTTGTAACGGCTTCTGAAGGATGCAATTGTTGCTATTTTTGTGCTGCGAACTGCCACTACAAGTGGCGTTGGATTTCTAAATTGAAGACTGTAACCGCTTCCAATTTTGGCGCTTAGTGACTGTTGTTCGTGGAGGCATGCATTTAAAAGGAGTTAGAGTCTTCACAAGGGGGTTATGCATGAAGAAGATTATTTGTTCTGAAGGAATATTGTCGTGGCTGAGCAATATTACTTTTCCTCTTGAAGAATGACCAAGCTTCAAGGGTGGGAAAACCAGTAGCAAAGATCAGTACCTGTGTAAGAATCAGTTCAGAGTGTAGATTTGTGGAGCTATTCCAGCTAGGGCATCGCTGGAGTAGTTTTTAGTATACATCGGCATTATATTTGATCATCTCTAACTAAGCAAACAGCCCTTTGGGCCAGTATTGATATTTTGCGGTGAAGTTTTCTGTATTTCAGTCTTATTTGCTCTCCTGGAATAGATTTGGACTGTACTGCTGTTTGATGAAATAAAAAATCAGAACTGCTGCATTTTTTTGTGTGTTATTAGATCTAAGGTTTTGACAAGTTTGCAATTTTCTGTATTTTTCTTTGGCTGGTTTATTACATGATAACCAACACAAGCTATGATACCATGTGACGTGATCAAAGACACAGAGAACTGTTATGCAGCTCAATGTGTTTAGTATGGGAATAAGGACAAGATGATGAATTTATGGAGGATAATATTTCCACTAAATAGGACCTAGGAGTCATATGTGAGGAGACACACCTTTGTAAAAAAAATAGTACTATCAATTACTAATTATTAAGTTTATAACATATCCTTTCTTCCAAGGACAACAGAGTAATTTCTCCTAAGGATTTGCCATCGTGTTGTAGTAAAATTGATGACTAAAGCATGACATCTTCTAGCAACTTCGCACTCCAACTAGAATCAATCGTGATTACAGCTTAAGCCAAATTGGCTACTACCTCCCACAAACCCTCGACCTTCAGGCACCACTCAAAGGTGTGCATAGCTATCTCCTTTCAACAAGGCGGGAACAATGAATCAAAGTTAATCTTGAGCATATATCAGAAAAGAAGTATTTTCAAGATCACACAGTTGTTGAGATGGCAATTGGAAGTACCAAAGGCAAGTGGGTACAAGGTACAAAAGACTCAAGTTATGTAAACACCATCTTCCTTGAAGACTTAAAACACCTCCACCAGTTGCTAGCAGTACAAAGAAGGAAGAAATATCAACATATAGGGATCCACCCTAGACAGAGGATAGTTGGTAGATGAAGGAAAGTGAGGGAATCCACACAATGAAAGCAGTATGGGTCAGGAAATTGTTTGGAAATGGAAAGACAATGACCCCATGGACTTCAATCTTCCAGCATTGCACACCCCCAAGCAACTAATTGTTAGGAAGAGAAGTCACCATGCAGTAAAGGCATCCAAGAAACAGGACTGCAACAAGTTCAAGCAGGCCCAAACGTCTACCAACCTAGACGTCTGGCAGCCCAGACGTCAGGCCTAGACGTCTAGTAGCCTAGATGTCTAGCAGCCTAGACGTCAGGCCCAGACGTCTAGCAGTCTAGACGTTTGGCCTGCTTGAACCCGCTGCAGTCCTGTTTCCTGGATGCCTGTACTGCATAGTGACTTCACTTCCTAACATTCTCCCACTTGAAGTCAATATTCAAGAATTCTTCTGCCAAAAAAAATCTTCATCCAGTGCCAATTTCCCAATCTTGCCCTTGTTACTTTTTCAGCAAGCCTAGAGAAGTTCTGCACCATTCAAACTTCTCTACCTTGATCGACTTTGTAAGCATATCTGCAGGATTCACTTCAGTGTCGATTTTCTGCAACAAGATCCTACCTTCTTCCACCACATTTTTGATAAAGTGGTACTTGACATCAATGTGTTTCGTGCGATCATGGAATTTTGGATTCTTCACTAGCTGAATAGCACTCTGGCTATCACAATGCGATGTAATTTTCTCCGGCATTACCTTGAAATCACCCAACAATCGCTCTAGCCAAATTGCCTCTTTGCTGGCATGAGTCGTTGCAATATATTCTGTTTCAGTGGTTGATAAAGCCACAACAGACTGCAACTTAGAAGCCCAACTCACCGCTCCACCAGCAAGAGTGAAGGTATACCCTGTAGTGGATTTTCTTCCATCTCTATCTCCACCATAATCAGAATCCACAAAACCTGTAACTTGCAAATATGTCAATCCAAATTCAATGGCAACATCTGAAGTGGCTCTTAAATACCTTCCAATGTACCGTCTGACTACTCCACCACATTCCAATGCTCCTTACCAGGATTTGCCATGTACCGGCTGACTACTCCCACTGCTTGGGCAATATCCAGTCTGGTGCTCACCATGGAATACATGAGGCTTCCTACTACTGATGAATATGGTACACGAGACATGCTTGTCTTCTCTGCTTTTGTTCTAGGACACTGGTTGGAAGACAACTTTAAGTGTGGAAGAAGTGGGGTACTAACTGGTTTAGCATTCTGCATATTGAAGCGCTGCAGAATATTTTCTATGTATGACTTTTGACTTAACCAGATCTTTCTTCCTTTTCAGTCCTTGTGTATCTTCATCCCTAAAATTTGGTTTGCTGCTCCTAAATCCTTCATTTCAAATGTCCTAGCCAACTGAGCCTTAAGATCAATGATTTTCTTCATGTTGGGGCCTGCAACCATCATATCATCAACATACAAGAACAAAATTATAAAACTGCCATCGTCAAACCTCTTATATATGCACAATGGTCAGCTTCACTCCTGCTGAAACCTTGGCTCTTCATGAAGGTGTCAAATTTCCTGTACCACATCCTTGGTGCCTGTTTCAATCCGTACAGTGATTTCTTTAGTCTGCAAACCAAATGCTCTTTGCCTCTTTCTACATAGCCCTCAAGTTGATCCATATATATCTCTTCCTCGAGATCACCATGCAAGAAAGTAGTCTTTACATCAAGCTGCTCCAGTTCCAAATCTTGTGCAGCTACAAGTGCAAGTAGAACTCTAATAGTAGTCATCTTCACAACTGGAGAGAAAATTTCATTAAAGTAAACACCTGACTTTAGCACATAGCCCTTTGCCACCAAGCGAGCTTTATAGCGTTCCAACAGCCCATCGTTGTTCTTCACTTTGTACACCTACTTGTTTCCAACAGTCTTTCTTCCAGGTGGAAGATCCACAAGTTCCCATGTTTTATTCTTGCGAAGTGCCTCGATTTCCTCCTCCATGGATTTCCTCCATTTTTTTGCATTTTCAGACTCTCTAGCTTCTTGAAATGAACTAGGTTCACCATCATCAGTTAACAAAGCAAAAGAGGACTGATACACATGAGAATACCTTTCCGGACACTTTTGTGGACGTGTAGATCTTCTAACCCAATGATTTGTCGATTCTAGCTCTTGGTCTTGTGACCGTTGTGGCTGCTCTACTTCCTATTCTACTTGATGTTCTGCATGCTGATCAAAAACTTCAGCATGTTCATCTTCATAGTCATCTTCACTTAATTCTACTTCAACAGGTACAACATTAGGACTTTTCTGTACCTCCTTCCTTTGCATGGATTTTTCATCAACAATTACATCCCAGCTAATGATTACCTTGTGGGCAGTAGGATCCCACAGTCTATACCCCTTCACTATATCTCCATAGCCGAGAAAAACACATTTTCTTGACTTCGAGTCAAGCTTGGACCTTTTTTCTTTGGGTACATGGGCAAACGCGTCACAGCCAAAGGTGCACAAATGAGAGTAATCAACTGGCTTACAACACCAAACCTCCTCCGAAATCTGAACATCCAACGTAGCTGTAGATGACCTGTTAATAAGATAAACAGTTGTATTAACAGCCCCCGGCCAGAATTTTTCTCCAACATGGCTGCACTAAGCATGCTTCTTGCACGTTCCATGATTGTAAGATTCATCTGCTCAGCCACACCATTTTGTTGTGGAGTGTATGGTACAGTCTTATGGTGCTTAATACCTTCCTGCATACAAAATTTATCAAATTCCTTGGAGCAATATTCACCCCCATTATCTGACCTGAGACATAAAATCGACTTGCCCAAACTCTTCTCTACCCGTGCTTTGAACTCTTTAAATTTCTGCAAAGCTTCGGACTTCTTCAAAAAATAAACCCACACTCTCCTAGAATAATCATCTATAAAAGTTAGAAAATAGATGGCACCATTCAAGGACTAAGTGGGGACTGGTCCAAATATATCCGAATGTATAAGTTGCATAAAATCAGAACTCTTACCAGGACTTGCAAGTAAACCGAACCCTCTTCTGTTTACCAAAAATACAGTGCTCACATAAGTCTAAATTGCAAGACTTAATCCCAGAAAGCATACCTCTGTCATGCAGAATTTTCAGGCTTTTTTCACTCATATGGCCTAGGCGTTGATGCCATAGCATTACTACATCCTGAATAGAAGTTGTTGTTGCTGCATGGTTTGTCACCGTATCACCGCATAAATGGTATAAGGTCCCATAAGATTCTCCCTTTGCTACCACAAGAGCTCCTCTGGTAATCTTGCAGTAGTTGTTACTGAAGGTGATAGAATACCCTAGCTTATCCATCATTTTGATTGAGAGCAAATTCTTCCTCAAATCGTGCACATGTCGCACATCACATAGCATCCTTTCTCTACCATCGTCCAACATGATCCTTATATCCCCTCTTCCCACAATTTCTAAAGGGTGATCATCACCCAAATAGACCTTTCCACCACAGTATGGCTGATATTTGTCAAACCAATCTCTATGGGGAGACATGTGGAAAGACGCACCTGAGTCTAAAATCCAGGTATATAAAACTGATCTGCTATTACTGATACTAAAGGTTTCACATGTTGCTGTCTCTCCTGAACCTGCTGCACTGGCTTCAGCTGATGGCTGATTTTGCTTTTCACCATTCTTTAATTGCCAACAGTCCTTCTTGGAGTGTCCTGGCTTCCCACAATGCCAGCACTTCCCTTTCTGCTTACGTCCTTTTGAGTTAGATCTGGATTGTTTTCTACCTTGTTTACTCCCCTCGAATGATCGACCTCTCATAGATAGCGCTTCATTGGTTGAGGGTTCTAGAGACGTTTTTCGCCTCAACTCTTCTGCCAACAAAGCGGCTAGCACATCATCAAAATTGAGAGTTCTTGATGATGAATTACTGATGGTCATCACCATATGATCCCAAGTGTCCGGGAGGGAACAAAGTAGGGTGATAGCTCTATCTTCATTCTTCATATTCACATTAACTGAAACCAGTTTACTGATGAGAGTATTAAACTCATTCAAATGATCTACAACGGATGAAATTTCCTTCATCCTTAAGCTATAAAGCTGCTTTTTCAGAAAAACCTTATTTGTTGTTGATTTTGTTTCATACAAATTTTCAAGCTTTTGCCAAAGGGCTTTCGCGGTCTTCTCTTTAGCTACATTGAACAAGACGGAGTCCGCTAGGCAAAGACGGATTGTAGAAACCGCCTTCCTGTCAAGCATTGTCCACTCCTCATCTTTCATGTTGCTCGGTTTATTCACGACCCCTTTCAAGGCTTGAGCTTGGTCATTCTGAACCAGCAAATCCTCCACCTTCATCTTCCATAGAGCGAAGTTCCTGCCATCAAATTTCTCAATCTCGAACTTGGTTACACCTTTTGTCATTGTTGCAGCTCCCACTCGCACAAAACCTTAGCTATGATACCAGATGTTAGGAAAAACTTCATATTCCTCTTGCAGGTGTGGAATCTGAAGTTTTGCCTAACACTAATCTAGGAAAAGAAAAGAAAGTGGTTAAAGAAAACATTGGCAATGATAAAGTAATGTCACTAGATGCCCTGTAGAATCTAGGAGTTGCAAAGAAGACGCAGGAAAGAAAAGCATGCAAAACAGAAACAATACTCCACAAAGATGTCTTCACAGTACTCTCCACTTCATGAAGAGGAAGAAAGAAGCTGGCACACTGATTTAGAAGAGGAAACTCTAGACAAAAAACTACACATTTTGTTATGATGGCATATATGAATAAGATATGCTGCGTTATTAAAAATGACTATAATTAGTTATTATTAAAATATAAATGGGTTGATTTTAATTTGGGTTAGCACTGGCTGTTATATACAGCATATCTAGGCTGTTGCCACCAATCAACACATCAACCTCACCCAATCCTACATGTTCATCTCATGCATCTATTGGAGTATTATGTGATTCTCAATGTATTGTATTGACCATGTATTCAGCAGAACATTCTACAATAAAATTGTTTGTAATAAGAACAATGCCATTTCTTGAAACCATGTGTCCCAATTATGGCTTCATTCTATAGATCTAAATATCTGAATGGTGTTATATGTGTTCTTACATAGTTTATCTCGTTTATGGATTCATTCTAAAGATCTAAAAATCTGAATGGTGTTATAATGTGTTCTTACATAGTTTTATTGCTTAAACAAGTTCCTTTAACTAATTTGCTATACCAGAAAAAGAAAGAACAATAAGGATACCCTTGAAAACTTGTTGAATGACATGAAGCATGGACTATTGGAAGGGAGAAGCATTGTGATGCTTTAAGTAATTAGTCTATGAGGTTAACATTAAGATTGTAGGGACCTTGGCATGGCCTGATTATCTAACATTGCAAAGAAATAATAAATGGAATTTCAATGATGTCCATGAAAGACTATAGTAGGTCTATGGGGTTCAAATAATGTACTTGGTCACAATAGCTTAGTGTAAGCCAAAATAGTTACCAAAGAAATGCACAATTACAACATACTATAGTACATCCAAACTACGACCCAGCATGGGCCGAAAATCCTCTGTAAAATGGCATCTTGTGGAACATATGCATCTCAGGTATAGTACAGGTATAATACAAGCATGGCAAAGTGGGGTCTGAAACTGTTGTGGGAGAAATCCGTTACTATTGATCTAGGTCTATTTGTGTGCTGAGTCATCCACAACCACTATGGATGAGTCAATGTAAAATCTGATAATGTTCCAAGGAAGAATGGTCAAGACAAAGCACAACGAGATGGATACTTAGAAGTTAGAACCATCCTATCATCCAAAACCAAAGATCCTATCAATATAGAGGAATCTAGAAATGCTTGCCTATTTCAACCTCCAGAGCTGTGGACTGATATTGTCTGCCTCATCCTACATGGAGAGTGTTCCCACCTAGCTTCTCTATGTGGAAGGCACCACTCAACAAATCCAACCCCATTTGAGATGGATGCAATTGTATCATCTGAAGGGCACTTGGTGCCACTTCCTACCGAAAGAGGGTGAAAGGATGTAAACAGCCTGCTAGGCTTGGGGTTATGAAAGCCCCTTCTGAGAATATGTTTAATGTTAGCCACTTCTAACAGTGTTGCATGGAAATGAATACAGTATCGGATACAAATAAAACAAATTTTCAAGAGCCCTTACATGAATATGGCCAGATACAACATTATAAAATAAAACATATATAGTTTAAATTTTTAAAAGAACAGAATATAAAATAATTTAAACAAATATAAGCTGTATATACGAAATTTCCATCATTTAAAAGAGGAATTTTCATATGTTCCATTAGGGAATGTACCAGGGTTTCAGGGCCTTCTCAGAGACACATTCCCAGCATATTAGAAACACATCCCACCATCTCAGAAACCTGTCTCGCCATCTTGGGTCATCCCTCTCCCCAAAACTTCATGGAACGCATTTATTTTTTACTTACTCAGAGGTTACTTGAAAAAAAAAATATATTATCCTTTTAAAATAAATAGCAAATTCTTTCTTAATGTCATATTAATTATAGCCTAGACCCAAGTGTGTATTCAGATATTATATGTATTTTGAACATCCAGATACGGTTTCCAGAAGTATAGCATTCATATCCATCTGTGACAATAGAAGGAGCAGTGGAAGAAGCTAATCAAATAAAGATTCTCTTTGACATGAAAGGCACTATATGAGAAGAGCAAAATTGTGCCAGATTTTGGGGCAGATGTTGGCCCTGACAATGGGTCTCTCATTCTAAATGTCGCACAGGGGGACTCTTGACTTGAATAAATACGACACGGTCATGGACACTGGAACATAATTTACATGATTATTTTGACTTAGTGAGTTAGTGGTTAAATGCCTTCCCATGCTATCACACACCACTGTGAACACCTGCAGACATCCTGTAACCATGTGTTGTAAATAAGTTTTCTAATGTATAATTGATTGCATATCGATATGATGATATCACAAACAGTTTCCCTTGAACATCATGTACCACTACAAAGAGAACCTTGATATCTATTTCAGGTTCCCATTTGCTTCTGTATGAATGTTTGTGGTTATAGGAGGCATCACTGCAAAATTCACCAAGCACACTCCTCTCGTATAACAAATATCCCACCTAAAGGCACTAAAACCTATGCACCTTCAGTCAAAACACAACATCTTGGGGGATTTACCCCATACGTCTTCAAATTAAAAGCACTACCTTAACCTGATCTCAGAATAGATCAATCATCTGAAAAATGAAATGCTCTTACTTTTCTACCTCTTAAAGGGTTCAAAGATTTTAGGTTCTCTTGTTTCATGGGATGTGATGATCCATCTCCATATGTAGTTGATATGACCACTCTCTGATTTGGCCAAGAGGGAATCTAGAAGTGTGTCCAACGCCACCTCATATAAATCAAGCAGATAATAAAGCCTCTGGAAATCTGTAAAATATGTTCAGCATAACTCTATATTCCACAAAGTTTCCAGGATGGGGATGATGCGAGATGTCGTCAGAAAGTGTTTCTAGGACAGCAGGAAATGTTTCTGGGACATCAGGACACATTTTTGGGTCATTGGGACACTTTTCTGACACATAGGATGAGATTGCTTACAAGTTATTGAATGGATGAATTTTTCCTACAGCAACATCTGGCAAACGATGTAGCATCAAAAATCCCAGCCAAAAAATTACATTTAAAATAAATAAAAATAAAAATAAAAGATGATGAAAGAGGGGTTTTTAGATTCCCCAACCTGCTATACTAATTGCTTAAAGAGACCTAGAAGACATTAGGGGAAAGAAACAGCCAATGAAAAAAGAAATTCCATGTTTCTATATTCATTAAGTTCTCCAAAGATGATCCTTTCCTGATGAATAGCTCATCCTTGCAGACCTACTAATTGTCCTGAAGAATATTTGCAAAGGTCCATGATGTAGCTTCCACTCATACAGTGCTCTGTGGCACTTTAAGGCATCAACATATTTCAGAAATCTAACAGAAAGCAAATACAGACTAAATCAAAACAATTTCATATGCATACGTGGTGCCAACTTGAACATAAAAGCATTGTAAAATATCAGACATCACTCATGCACTAGGATCCTTTCCACATCCATTGAACTTAATGAACAGAGGATTTAGGAGCTTCCAGCCACAGATTGCAAGCCTGTGTGCCACTCTACCAGTTAACTGAACCCCACACTGCATTATCTGGGACAGAGCACCTTGCTGGGTCAAAACACCACCAGCACTCTGCGTTTGTGAATGAATGAAGCTCCACCAACAAGCTGCTGAAGGCCAAAAGCATTAAGCCAATTATTAAGCATAGTGTCCTCTAAACCAAGGAAAAACTCAGATAGTTGTTGGATGAGTCAGACTCATCGGTCTTTGTGCGTCATTGACAAATTTACTTGAGACTTCATCATCCACATTCTTACTATAGCTATCTAAGGAACCACATGTAACAAATCTTCATTATATTTTCTTCCTGTAATTGATGTTTGAAAATATTCTCCAATCAAATGTTTAAACCATGTTTGACACACTTGGTGATTATAGACTGAACACCTCATGCAGCACCTTATCTGTAACAATTTCTCCTTTATGTTCGGTGAATCTAGGATGTCAAGAGCAGCCTGAATGTGGGTATCTCTGCTGCGGTCTCCACTTGCCCTTGCCTTTAATAGGGAAGATCATTATCATAGTGTTCAGCTTTTAAAACCCCTCAGCTGGATCCCTTAATGGCAAGAACAGGTATATGGAAGTGGCTTGTAAACCATCTAGATATGCTGAAGATGACCAGTAAAAGACAGCCACCACTCCCTCCATGGGCCAAACGGCTTTGGATTTTATCTATGGGTACTTGTCAGCTAAAGACATTGCATCCCTCTGAGAAACAGGAAGTGACCAAATATTTCCAGGGAAGGCTACCAGAGTTGAAACCCAAAACATATACTATTCTCTTCTGTTTAACCAGGTTTGTTTTGAATAAGACCATCTATTGGCTCCATTAATAAACTGGCCAAAGGCAAACTCATTGTTCTGCACGATCCTCTTGAAAGCTCTTGCCACTTTTATGCCAAGTATTTGTGTGTTAGGGCAACAAAGTTTGAGTAACATTTCAAAACCTGAATGATTCCGTGGTGGAGGCCACATGCAGCTTCAAGAAGCCATCAGAGAATTCAAATTCCATTTACCAACACTAAGAATCTGGAAGTAGGAACACAGATGTGTACCCAAGCATACCAATCTTTAGAGAACCGACAGCCATCTGAGACTTTAAAGAGGGAGTCCCAGAGGAGCCATCTAGTGATGCAGTTTTAACAACATGCTTTGTCTTTTTCTTACAGTGATGAAAAGAAAATTTTTGTATGCTATTATGCTGCCATGCACATTCTACTTGGCCCATACAAACTCTCCATGTTCAGGTGAAGATCACACAATTTTTTATAAGAGCAATAGTTGGTAGAAAATTTTTCACGTGGGTTACCTTGAAAAGAAGAATTTAAATATAACTTTCAGGCACATACCGTGACTTGTAACAACAAATACTGACGTTATAATCTTCTCTTTGAATCCTTATTCTAAAGCAGTTGGGATGCAATTTTATCGGCAATGGTGGTGATGATGATGTTGATAATCTTTGACCATACCTTAAAGAGAGACAGAGTCTACTGCACCTATCTAAGGACTCGTTCATGACTTGGAACAGATTTTCTGTAATTGGTCATGTTGTAACTGAAATCATCAAATTCCTTGTTTTCATGTGGTAGGAGATGTTGAAGGCTACCAATACTGAGTCTTGGTGAACCATTTCTAATATCATAAAGAATGGGAAAACTTAACAATTAATGAGTTTTCATCTTCTAATTTATTGATGTCACAAAGCTTGCAGATTTGCTCATCCAAAGGAATTTTAGGTTATCTGAACTATATCTGTCTGAGTGTGTAGTTTGCAAGCATTAGTTCTACTCTTTGAGATAGTTTCTTCTTTATACCAGAATTTATTTTAAATTCATTTTGGTAAAATGGATCAAAGTTGATTATCTATTTATAATATGTCATTTTGTCCCTTATCTATAGTTCCATAGTTGTTCTAAATATTTTCTTTAAACTTATCCAGAAAGTGGATCTAATCATCCTAAGCATTTGTAATTTGACCAACTTCTTGCACATTAAAAATAACTAATTCAAGCTTGAGAGTCTCTAGGCCATCCCTCTATATGGCGACAGTATTCGCTATTTATGGAAGCAATGGCAGGTTATTAACGAGTGTTTATATTTTAATAATAGACCCAGGTGTTGTAGGTGAGTTGGAGAGGAGAGGGCAATCCTCCAAGGGAGGTCCAGGTTCAAATCTCCACCCTACCAAAACGCTGAATTGGGTATCCAAAATCCAATTGATAATGTTGGTGCGGGCAGGGTCGGGTGCGACTCCCGGATGACTTTGACGGTGTAGAACCCCCTGTTCGTGGTCTCTCAGACCAAGGCGGCCCGTAAGGGTTTTTTGATTTTTTTTTTTTTTTTTTTTTTTTAAATATATATATATATATATATATATATATATATATATATTCTAATAATAGATTATACCATCGACTGTAAAAACGTTTACCGAACTTCAACCAAGAGAACAAAGTAGCTTTGATTTTGAATCTATAGTACAGAAAGTGCTTCTGAATTTGCTTAGACCTATCCCAAGCAGCATGGGTGATTTTACAAGTCCATATCTCAGAGCTCTAGAGAATGACTGAGATAATCAAAGTACTGAAGAGAGTCTTTTGCTTTTCCATTCCTAGAATTCTGCATTTTATCATGTTTTCAAGACCATAGTAGGTTTTCCACCCTCCAGTAATCATTTTCTCAATGCTATGAATTTATTATTCCCAAGCTTAAAAGGAATGAAGCTGTAACTAGGTGACAATATTATACATCAAATGCTCTTTGGACACTGGCTTCTACCTCATACATTGGAGTATCTGGTTAGGGTGAAATTCTCAAGTCTTTCAAAGAAAACAACCTTAAAATTATGTTACAATCAGAGTTTGGAGTCAGATCACAGAACCACTATTGTTACTATTGATTGGTAGCTTACCTGGTAGATGCGGTTCGAGAAGAACAGATCCTTCTTCGTCCAGTTCTGGAAGGACCGTCTGTAATGTTTCCCCGCCACCTTCTTCAAGCAAGACACGTGGAAAACTGGGTGGATATTGGAGCACATAGGTCCATAAAAATTTGTCCACTATCTTCTACTTGGTCAACCTATCTCCTACCACCATGATAACCGTTTTTCCACGTGATGGAGGGAGCCCTTCAATGATGGCTGCTGGTTCAAGAAAAACATATCTTTCTTCATTCCAGTTCTGGGAGGACCGTCTGTACTAGGGTATGTTTGGTATGTTTTCCCCCGCCACCTTTTTCAAGCAAGACCGTCAGTCCTGGGGGGGTGTTGGAAATAAATTTATTTTTCGCTGTATTTAATCAACGACATGCACCAAAGGCGGTTGAAGAAGGTGCTGGCCTTCTAAAGTCTATGGCCACCACCAAATGATCGCTAAATATATGGTGTATTTTGGGCATGCTTTGTTATAATCTACCTCTTTTCAATGTACCTTGGGCTGTTCACTACCAAATGCATAGTCTCACTATATCGCGTCCATTTTGGGGTTTTTGAAAGTCAAGTTTAAGTTTAAAATTATTGGAACAGGCTTGTAATTTAACTTTTACCTTTGCGTTGACGGTTAAAAATTGTAGGTGTGTGTTTACTCACAATAATAAATTGCATATACCTAGGGCCCCTATACTAGCAAGGTGACCAAGGGTATCCACCTCCACTAAAATGATATTAGAGGAACTTGCCTCAGCCCAACAAAGAGCTTGGTCCATCTAAGACCCTAGCACACAAATGATATTTTATCCCATCCCTACTTAATTAATGCCTATCAATCTAATAAGAGACATGGTTAATTATATGGCTGGCTATATTACTATCCTAATACATACTATCTAGGTTATAAAGTGCTCCAAAAAGCGACATTTCCTATGTCTCTTATCTAGGTATTGGGCCCAACTTTTTAGAGCTTACTATCAAAAGTTCTTGATTTTAGGAATTGAAGCATTGAAACAGACCTTAGTAACAAGGGATGAGGGTGAGCTCTATGCTATCCCTAAACGAACAAGCACTCCACTAGATGATCAAACTCAAATTTAATCCAATGTCTTTATTATGAGCAAAATAATAGTGGTTGAGGAGGCTCAAAGGCAACAAGAACCAACACCAAAGATCGGTAGATCAAAAATCAACCAAACCTAGGGGTAAACTAAGAAGGACCAAGACCACTAGTACCCAAGCAGCCAACACTAAAGCATCTCCTTTTGAAATTGGTTTAGCTACCCAACCTTGGCATTAATCAGCCTAGGTCCCAATGGATCCCAAGCAATCTATAAAAGGCTTAGCCACTAGATTCTTTCAATGTGGTTGAGCACCTAAGGAGGTCCATTGTACCTATGTCATTATGGGATGTCCCCACTCTTTCGAATCCGATGAGGCAACTGGAGGAAGCCCTAGAGAAGTAGAAGATCATTAAAAATTAAATAGAGTAGGTTGTGCTACAAATATCCAATCTTGGTCCCAATAGGCCCAAGGTGCAACCTTTTCTACTTGACACTTATATGTGGGGACAAGCTCATTCACATTTGTCTAGTGGACTTGAGGGCAAGCACCTTAGTCATGCCTGAGAGGATGGCCAACAACTTGAAACTAGCCTATCAACCAGCCAAGTAGGAGGTTGTGCAGCTAAATAGAACTCCAATTCTTGTCCTCAGCCTCATTAAGGACCCACAACTCTCACTATATTTCTACCCCAATGTTACTATCATTTAAGAGGCAGTAGTAATTAATATGACCATATCATTCAGTTTATGCCTTTCTTGTGACTTCATTGCAAAGATTGGGGGTACCTTTCCTTGGATTGGACCCACATATTCCTTGGGACTTATTATGGTGTTAAGATAACGGTTCCCTTAGAACCTTCTCACATGCATCATGTGGAGCATATTTTGACAATCAATGTTGAAGGAGAATTGGTCTTCCTAGTCACTGAAGAAGAGATAGAGCTTGAGACACTTAGATACAAAGTACATACTCAAGTGTCAGATGACCAAATGGATGAATGGACTAACAACATGTAGGGAGTAGACCTACACAAGCTCAAGTCAACAAAATCTAGAGTGGACCTAATCCAAGAAGAGCAAATCACTACCTTGGAATCAACTTAACCTATATGAACCCACCACTCACCATGACCCATGGAGCACACACTCCCATAGTTGAACTACCAAGATGAGAAAAAGTTTGGATCGCTATAATCGATGTATTGCAGGTTTCAATGAGATCCAAATAATGGTTGATGGGTGAAAACACATTAGACCATGTATTGTATTATACATAGGTGACTTCTAAATAAAGATAGTAAGATCAAGTACTATAATGATTGGTTGATGTAAATAGGCAGAATGTAAATAAAGAGCAAAAAATAAAAATGTCTACACAAAATATTTTGGGACGCTCTACATGGCCAAACATGTGAAAAGAAGAAGGTTGCATGAAGTAGAAGGACCAATGATCAACAAGAATGACTTGAGATAATAATTTCCTATGTTGCACCCAATGGCCATCAAGATAACAAAAATACATCTATCATGGCCAAGGGGTAGCAACATAATAGATAATCATGTCATCAACAATTCAACCACATAGGAAAGATTGAGGAGGAAGATTGACAATACAAAGGGCTTTAATGCTTTATCAATCATAAGTTTGTAAAAGTAGGGCTCCCCTTGATACATATTAATGAGCCCAATTTTTCTCTCTTAAATCCCTAAGCCTCTAGAGTCTACCCCAAATACTCCTCACCCAAAGGATAAGACTATTGTTTGTAAGGTTTCTTAACTCCTGCAAGCAAAAGTCCCCTATGAGTCACCAAACTATAGCAAAAATTTCACTATAGCAGGTAGACCTCTGTCCCAAAAGAGAGATAAACAACACCACCATCAAAACTAAGCGGATGAGATAACCTAAAGCTCCATCCACATATCAAGTAGTTGATTTTAAGAATACACCAGTAGAGGACAATCTATGCCAAAGACTTCTAACATGCTCAAAGCTTCCTACGCCATGAGGCTATCATTCACATGGATCACAACCTTTCTAGTGGTGATTAAGTCACATCCCACTATCAAGAGGAACCTCAATATCTTTTTGGTGGAGACTAAAAGGGTCCATTGATGGTAGGACCTCTAATAGCTTGGTTTATTGAGAATCATCTACCAATTTGGGACTGAGCTTCCCTCCTCCAATAATTTGATTGCAACACTCCATATACCCAGGGGCATATGCTCAATGGAATGAGCAATGCACTCATAAAGGGAATCCCAATGACCTTAGAGGGAAAGAAAAGGGGGATGGGATGAGTTAAGTAAGGACTCAACAAGATCACAAAGTCTTGCTAGTCCATGCATGAATCGCCAACAGGATCAATGGTAAGAGGGGCAAGAAAAATATGGAAAAGCCGCATAGGACTGAAAGCATGCCCATAAAACAAGGTTCAATGGAATTCAATGTAGAGAAGTCTTCAAAGAATCAATAATTGAAAGGGATAAGGTAGCATCAAAAGTGGCATCAACTAGGCCAAAGTCTAACTGAAAGCAAGGATGAGCCATTGAAGCAACCAAGTCATCAAAGAAGAGGTCCAAGACCAAACCATGACTAGGAGTTGGTGAACTAATGTAAAAGGAGGAAAAATATTGAGATGGGTTGGAAATTAAGAAAGTATAGGGCCACAACCACCAGAGTAAACCTATATCAGTAAAAGCTACCACTCGATCTCAATTTTTCAAGAGAAGGTGAATGCATTAATAACACCTCTAAAAAGGGGAATATGTTGCATTTGGAGGCATTTATGGTGACTTGACCCCCAAATCAGCTTTGGACTTCCAAAATATAAATGTGGCTCAATCCCTCTGATTTAGAAATCAGGAATGATCTAGGCGCTCCCACCCATACCTATTTTGGGGGGAATTTTGAATTTTAAATTTTGTTGTAAATATTAGAATAGACATCTCAAGATCAGAAAAAGAAGCCAATGGGTCCTCGGTTCAACGATTGGGGTAAATAGTTGATGTATACCACACCAAGGTTAAAATCTCAGTGGAATTAAATAACTCAATTTGACTAAATCGGTGTAAAAGGGAAAGGGTAATCCTTTCAAAACCTTACTTTAAAAAAAAAGATGAGAAAAAGAAGGTTGAATTGTTGTTATGTCTAGAATCTGACCTTAAGTAGTTCTCCTTCCTCTTTCCATTTTGTATTTCAATTTGGACTCAAGCCTTGGGATACTATATATACAGGTTGTTGAGCCTCTTCCAATTGTATACGATTATAATTAGCTTTAACATAAATACAAGGAGTTGTGACTACACCAACATTTTTGTCCTCATCATAGTATTTGTGTATCTTTCATGTGGAAGGTTGTGACTATCACAATTTTTTTGTCTTGGCTTCCATGGGGAGTCTGATGATGTGTAGTGATATATGATTGGATTGTGTTCAATTTCATTATCATGCTTTTTCATGTGTTCACTAATCCCATTGGAATGCAAAATGGGAATTGTAGTATTTTGATGCATTGCCACTTGTAGCTTAGGTTAGTTAGGCTAGATGAGTTATTTACCACTTTTTATCATTTTATTTCAATTATTTATTGCATTTTCCTTCATTTTGTTTTCCCTGGCAAAGCACACAATAGGATATACTGGCATAGGAGGAAGAGCATCAAAGATTGCATCTGAGCAAGGTGGCCTTAGTAAAAACTTTGGAGGTCATCTAAAGGAATCACATCCCACTTTCCCCAGACTTCCCAAACTGGCACTCCACACATGGCATGGGCACCGAACACACCTGATGAAAATTGCATTGTGGGGGGTCGCAACGCTCGGAGTGTAAGGACCATTTTCGATCCCAACACCAATTTTTGTCAAAAACACATCCTATGCATTATATTATCCAAAATAATGACTTCTCAACTATAATAATAAATTATATAATACTTTAATATTTTAAAGATAATTTTATTGTTTCAAAATTTTAACAAAAGTTTAATATTTATATTTAATTTCAATAACTATTAATTATTATAGTTAATTTAATTTATAAAAATGTAATAATATAGTGAATTTATATTTTTTTACACATAGATAGATAGATGAAAGTACCGGGGACAACTTCCTTCAAAATAGGAAAACAATACACTTGCTACCAAGTAATCTAAATCATATCTAGATTTCCTTTCTATCAAAATATTCTCCGTCTTCCTTAAATTATTATGTTTTTACAATCAGGTTCTTGATATTATCTTCGTTATGAGATAAATTCTATATTAGTCATTTGTTTTCTAAATTCTAAGTTTCTCCAAGGCAAAGATCAATATCATAATTGGTATATTTCCCTGTTACTTGATTTTATTCTCTATAAATATGCTAGCATTTTCAAGATACTACTTCTAACAATAATTGATGGACATAAGAAATATTGTTATTTATATCTAATCCCTAAATCCATTTTTCTTGATAGTATTAGTAATAATTTGTGCATCCCCTTCAATTGAAATATATTTTCATCCTTTTTAGATGATAATTTTTATCCTTGTAATAAATGCCCTAGCATCTACATAGTTGTATTTCCATATGATTATGAGGAGAATTTTGTATTCTTTATTTTGAAAAACATCACCTTTGCTAATGTTTCATAGATTTCCCTTGGAAGAACCATCATATTAACTTTTGGACATTTCTATTTTACCACATATCTATGGAGATCATTTTTGTTAATCCATAGTAATGAATGACCCTTTTATTCATGAATCATGTAACCAAGAGGCTACCATGTCTTTTGTTAAGAAATAGTGAACAATGATTGATTCCATTCATTTCTAGAAACTATTATGAAATCTAAAAAAAAATTGTTATTGTTTTTTTTATTTTGCTAGGGTTTCTTGTGGAGGCTCTGCCAGGGTTTTTTTGGTCCCATATTAATTTTTCCAGTTTGATATTTCTTAGGCCACCATACTGTTAGGGATCTAAGTGCTTTTACTACACAATGTAGGGCAGGAGGCTTCTCCCCTCGTTATGGCTACCTCTCAGGCCATCGCTTCACTGTTTAGTGAAGTTGTAGCTACGGAGAGCCATGACACTAGTCAACAGACCCAAGAAGTTTTTCTTGAGGGTTTTCCATAAGGTAAATCCTTTGTGTCGGACATAGTCTTGCCCATGCAATATTTTGATAAATCCTACAACTGGCTTAAGAGTCACACCCTTGTTGGGTATTTTTTGTGGAATATTCCCAATGACTTGCTAATTTTTTAATGGATTCAATAAGTCTAGCAACTATATGGCATTAAAATTGACCACATTCAAAATCTTACTAAAGGCTTCTTTCATTTCTAGTTTGCCAAACTGCAAAATGTCATTATGGTTGAGAAAAGGTCCTTCGTATATTATAAATACACTTTTAATTTTTTAGCCCTGGCATCAAAATTTTATAGTCTCTACTGATGTTTCCTTGTACATCCTTGTTTGGATAGAATTCCTAGGTCTCCCCTGCCCTTTGGCCATTCTTGCAACAACTTGTTGCACCCATTGGCAAGTATGTGTGCATGGATCCACACATATTCTATATTGTATGGCCTTACAAACGCATCTGCGTTGAAATTGATCTCTCAAAGGACATCAAGGACTCTATTGATATCCAGGTTGGTGAGACCCATTTTCAATAGTGAGTGGTCTATATAAATCTCCTTTCAATCTACAACTTACAAGATAAAATATTGTCCTCTTATGGAGGGTTAGTTCAAAAATAGAGCTCTAGTAGAAGCATTAGCACCTTCAATCGTAGTTCAATCTACCCCTCCCACTAATGGAGGGGAGGAATGGATGTTTATCACAAGAAAAAATGGTAAAGGTAATTGACCACAACCTTCTATGGGAGCTGGTAAAAAGGAGTCTCAATCAAGCTCTCTACCAAGGATCTCTAATGTAGTTAGTACAAAAGGAGCTTCTATTTCTCCTCTTGTTGGTATGTGTAATGGTAGTACCCAACGAGTCTCCCTGACCCCTCAAGGCTCCCAAATGGATCAACCATTGGCTATACCATAGTTCATCCCCTCAAGTGAACATCATGTCTCTCCTAGTCCATATAGCAGATTTCCTTCATGGAACCCTCATTGCTCTTGTAATATAGCTAGGGAGTCATTGGGCATTCCTTTGGAAAAGCGAAGATAGATTTTTTTTGAGAAAACCATAATAGGTTTCTCACAAACACATTTGAATCTTTGGAATATTTTGAGGACTTTGAGGTCATCGAAGAAAATATGTTCCATGATAATGTCTCATGAAGTGCATGTCTTGGTATATCAAGGGTTTGACATATCCTGTGCGCAAGTACATTGTACATTAAGGTCTAGATCACTTCAAGATTAGTATTTATTTTTTATGAGGATGATGCCATATGTCTTTTGTCATCAAAACATTGTTAGTCATATTATCTTTAACTATATTTTCTACCTCATATTCTTGGAGAACATTGACTAACTCATCAAAGGAAATATCTTTACTTAAAATTTGCAAGGAGGTAACTAAATGCTTGTAATTATCTAGAAGCTCTCTCATGGTCACTTGAACAAGAAATTTATCCTTGACCTCTTCTCCTATTATTAATAATTTACCTTTGATATCTGCTACCTTCCTTAAAAATAACTTTATACTTTCTCCATTGTTCATTTTTAAGGAATGTAATTGAGTTTGGAGGTTTATAATGGTAGCTTTGTTTTTTCCCTTAAAATATTTTCTCTAAGGATTTTTAGGCCTCTGTAGATGTTTTTGTTGAACTGATATATGGTTGTATTTCATCTATGATAGCAAAGGCTATTATCATTAATGCCTTAACATCACTTTCTTCGAATTTATAGATTTCTATATCATCTGAATCTGGTTTAGTTTTTGTTCCTATAGTAATTTCCCAGAGTTTCTCAAATGTCAATATGACCTTTACTTTGTTTTTCCATGAGAAATAGTTTGGACCTTTAAGTAATTGAGATTCTATAAGAATGAACTTATTTGATGTCATGATGGTCCTAGTAGTCTTCCTTATATCTCCCTAGTAATGATATATGTTATGAATATACTTCTCTTGCAATCAATTATGTAACTCTTAATTTCAAGAAATAAAATTTAAATATGAAATTAGAGAGTTCAATTTTCAACTAATGTTTGATGCAAGCAATTGGATTAAAACTTCTAATATAAGTTTGATGTGGGATTCCTTATATCTCCCAAGTTAGAAGTTTTGTTTTGAAAGTTTATATGTTTGCAAATTAACCTTATATCTCCTTTAGCATTTTACAAATAATTGAAGCACAAATAATAAATATTTTAATGCTTCTAATTTCTTCTTTCGTCAAAAAATAAGTAATGTGATTTCTAGGGTATCTTCCACTACCTTATAACTCCTACTAAATATCCCTAGATTAGTATTAAAGCTGATATGTATAATATTACTCCTTATAGCTTTATGAAAGGCAATAAATCTTAGATATTACCTTTATATCAAGCACTTGCTTACTATGGTATGAATTTGGCCATCACCTTGTGGTCTCCTCCAATGATAGAATATTGTCCAATGCTTTTTAATGGCTGCTATACGTTCTTCAACGTAGTCCTACATCTTTCATTGTTGTCTCTACGTTTTTCAATACAGTCTTGCAGTCTTCTATGTTCTTCAATGCAATACCTATGTAAATGCTCCTTCACTCCTTGTTACGTACTCTTTTATGATTGCCTCCAAGAGATGGTTGTCCACTATGACAAGTGTCACAAATCTTGTAAAAATGAACTCTTATTTGATTGGGCGTTATGGAACGCTTTACCTTCTGGTAGATTATAACAAGTGGCAGCAATATTCTTTTGAACGTTACATTTTATATGTAGTGCATCCTTTTGGCAGTTACACTTTGTATGAGAACTTCTTTTCCTTGTATGAGCGCTTCTCTTGGTGGTAGATGTTATGAAATGATTCCACCTTGTGCGAAGTGGCACTTTATTCCTTGTAGAGTTTGTCAAGTGTCTTATTTCACTTTTGCATGATTGTTGCCTCCAAAAAAGACTTGAGAAATTTATCTTTGCTTCTTATCAACTATTCTAGTACACTTTTAAGATGTTCTTTTGACTTGGATGCTTCAACGATGGCCATGTGTGAATTCTAAGATGATATCTTCAATGTGGATGCAGTGGATTCCTCTATTTTGTTCATACTCTACTCTAATACCAAAATATTATGTTCACCTTGCTATTTTTCTAGGTTTGATGTTGTTGTGCTACGTTTGGCTATGGTGCTATCCGAAATGGTGAACTTTGAGCTTCTTCTCCAACACTCTAAATGTGCTTTTCCTCTTTGCTGATGGCTACTTATGGTAAGATAATGGTGCTTGTAGAAATCTGATTTCCACCACTATTTCAATGTTTTCCTTGCTCCTTTAAAACTCTTTCTTCTCCTACATTTAAAGCCCTTTTGATTTGCTTCAAAGAGTTTGTTATGCAAAACGTAACTAGTCCTCCTTATCCTTTGTAATATTGGCTAGGGTGAAACCGAGTGTTGCTTTCAACATTAGCAACTCCTTCCTTGCTTGGTTACTTCACTATCCAAGCTTCTTATCTGTAGTCTTCTTTTGATTAGAGTAAGCAATAGAATGTTGGTCAATTTATTTCTCTCGAAATGTACCTAACTTCTATTTTTCTCTTATGTGTAGGTTAGTCCTTGTAGATGATACCTTCTACACTACTTTTGAAGACTTTGAACCAAATATCATTTATGCAACCTTTAAAATTAAAATTAGTGCTTAATAAACTTAATGAAAATCCATATATAAAGGCTTAAATAATAATTTTTTTGCACCCTTTGTTGCATACCTTTTTCACTTCAGATGGTGATGATTATGGTGACTAAGGTCACCTTAATTTGCTATCTTTTGTAGATTGAGTTGCAGCTTTTGTAGGCTATCCAAAATAGCTCCTTTGCACACCTTTATGCAGCCTTAAACATTTATAATTTGCTGCTCAAAAACTATAATTTGGTGGCTCTAAAATTACCTCTAAAATTTGAATATACTAGTCTACTTGCTACCTAAAATTTTTGTGTTTTGCAGCTTTAATGCTCTTTTTGAATCCAACATTATCTCCTTTAATTTGCTATCGAGATTTTATGAAACTTGCAACACTAAATACAATATTAAATGTTACCTCTAACTCCTTCAATTTGTTACCTTTTTATTTGTCCACGTGCTCTGTATTTTTACAGCTCTAAGTGTTGTCAATATGTAGTCTTTTCTTTTGTTCTTAAATCTAAGATTTTTTAGATTGTAAGGTAGTCAATACCTTCACTGAAAAATTGACCTTGAATCCCAAAAGTTTGGTAAGATCCTATTGTAGTTGATATGTTTACTTAAGAACCCTTCAATGATGGCCCCCAAATCTCGTAGATTTGGTGGTTTTCCTATATTCTTTTTCTTACCAAATTCTAACTTCAAAGTAGATCTCCTCCTCAAACAATCTATCAATATTGAGATATATTCCATACTACCATGTGATTTGACAATCTTCTTGCCAAACCTTTCTCCTTTGGGCTTGTCATCGGATGGTGATGATTGTCCCAATTCCTTAGCTTCTTCCTTGGTAGTAATTATGAGTCCTAATAATTTCTTCAATGAGGCTCACCAAGCCTTCTTCTTGTTTCTCCTTAAGACCTCTCCAAGGTTCTCAAACTTGCAGCTTCAAAATATTCAATGACACCTTCCTTGGCCTCTTCAATCTTCAACTATGGATGTGAGATCTTCTTCTAGAATCTTCTGAATTTGTTGCTTCTAAAATTTGCAGTAAAAATATTTATTATTTTTTTTAAATGCTCGATCTTCCACTATGGAAGTTCTTCAATAGGGCCTTCAATAGACCTCTTCTTCAGTAGAGCCTTCAATGGACCTCTTTTTCAATAGGGCCTTCAATGGACCTCTTTTTAAATAGGGTCTTCAATGGACCTCTTTTTCAATATAAAATTTTCAGTCTTCAATGGAGACCATCAATCTTCAATCTTTGTTAGGACTCCTCTTTGAGTCTCTTTCATCTTCAAGGGGATCTTCTTTCTAGGACCTCCTTCCTAGATTTGCACTCTTCAATGTGGCTTCCTTGACCACTAGATCTTCTCCTCAATATTTCAACTACGAGTCTACAATTTGCAAAATTCTCAATGAGATCTTTCTTCTTAGGCCTTAAAATCATCAATCCTCATTTTTTTGCAACAAAGAATTAATCCCTGCATGAGGAAAGTAACATCGAATTTTAGGCAACGAAGATCAAGTTCTTCTCTATCTATTGTGGGAAGCTTCCCACCTTCTGAGAGTTAATTTTTTGCAACAAGAAAAACTTATATGATAGTAACCTAAATACTTTTTTTTTAAAAATGAAATATTAGAGATAATAATTTCTATGGCTCTAAAGAAAATAATCTTCACTAGTTGGATTACCAATCTATCATGTGGCTTTCTCTACTTTCTATTCTTCTATCTAGAGCTAAATCTATCAAAAATATATTGTGATGGTATTTGCATGCAGCGGTGCACTATGGCTGATCCGGTTTGCAAATACTCAACAATAACAATGGTGATCATTTTGTGATTTCCTTTGATCCATCGTGGCTCTGATACCACTGTTAGCTTTTGGAGCCTTAAACTTAAAGGAAATGTGATCACAAATATAAAAATAAGCATGCAATATTATAAATATGATAAAATAAACTTAACATGCATGAAAATATAATAGAAAGCTTGATACAATGCTCTATAAATGCTCATATAAGAAAGCTCACAAAAATTGCAATGCTCCTATCATGGATTTTGCAACTCCTCTATGATATCAAAATGGAGCTACATTGTGACTACTACTCTCACCTATGCACTACTAAACTCTCTCACTTGCTCTCTCAAACACTCACAATGAGGCCTTTGTATAGAAAGATAGATTACTTGCCTCTCACTCAACCCTAAGACTCATGTACATGTGGACTACATGCACATTTACATCATTGCACATTCTAACACTTGTGCATTTATTGAATTACATAATAAAGCATTTAACTCCTAAGCTAATCCTATTCTAACTATGTACCCATGAAGGTACATTAGTAAAGAACCAAATGATGTAATATCCATATTTTCCAACAAGCCTCAAAGTAAAATCCTCATTGTATCATCCTATTGAGGTGGTTAAAGGGAAGAACACACTACTCAGAAAGGATTGTATTCCAAAATAAATATATTTTCAAAGAGCTATGTGAAAAATATGAAGATGTTATTGTCGAGTCATATGAAGATATTAAGGTCTATGACCAAGAAATTATAGAGCATGGTGCTAGACCTTTCAAACAAAAGCAATAACCAATCAATCCTAAAATAGAGACAATAATGAATAAAGAACTACTAAAGCTTCTACAATTCTAGATAATATTTTCTATCAAGCATTCCATCTAGGTTTCCAATTTGGTTCCAATACACAAGAAAAATAATAATTTTAGATAATGTGTCAACTTTTGAAATGTAAACCAAGCTTCTTTTAAAGATCACTATTCATTGCTTACCATTGATAATATTTTATAGAAGGTATATGGGTCACAAATATCATCTCTCCTTGATGGCTTCTTAGGATACAATCAAATATGGGTTAAAGATAAAAGATCAACATAAGACAACTTTCACTACTAAATGGAGGATATTTACATATGAAAGGATGTCATTTGGTCTATCAAATATAGGGGAAACCTTCCAAAGGACTATATACATAGCTTTTGTTAAGCTTGTAGGTGAGACCATTCTCATACACCTTAATAATTTAATGATATTTTCCAAGGATAAGAGTAAACATGTTGAACATCTTGAGTTAGCCTTTTAGAGGTATAGGGAATTTGGTATCTCAATTAGCCCCAATAAGTCTATTTTTATGGTCCAAGAAGACAAATTGCTAGGTTATGTGGTATCAAAAGAGGGCTTTAGCCATAAACCCCAATCGGATAAAAGTCATCTAAGACCTCCAATTGCCTAATTAGGTCGTTCCTAGGCCAAATCTAGTTTGTTGTCATGTTCATTATAAATTTTACCCAAATAGGCAACCCTATAACCAAAATGTTAAAGAAAATCACCTCCCTAAGATGGAATGACAAGGGAGAGAAAGTCTTCCAGGATGTTAAAGATACCATAAAAATCTTTGGTCTCGATCAACACAAATTTCTCCCAAATTTTTAGGTTATATGTGTTTGTTATAAATGAAAGTATCACAACTATCTTAATCGAAAAATAATAATAAAAATGAGAAATGTTCCATCTCATTCATGAACCAAATATTTCACAACTATGAAGAAAAATACACCTTTATAAAAATAAGCCTTCACTGGGCGCTTATCGAGAGGAGACCTAGGTTCCAATCCCACAGGCATGCCCATGCATAGCCATTAGCTCGATCCGACTCCTCTACGTGTTGCACTTGATTTATGACGACGATCTGTTTCCTACTTGTTCGACGGTCCCCCTTCATGCCACGTGTAGAACCAGACTGACGAAGACAGTGCAAACCCTGTGCGTCCAGCGGTCCCCATCTCACGTCGGGTTACCATTAACAAGACGATGGATGTGTTGGAAGCCTTTGCTGATAGTTTGAACCTTGCCAACTAAGCTGACAATTAATAAAAATTGTGATTATAACCAATTTATCTATATAACCAAAAAAAAAATAAACCTTCACCATTTTAAAAATTTCAATTTATACACTAAATTTTTATTTAAACAAGTTATTATATATACAATTTCAAAATTAATTTTTAAAAAATTACTATGAAACTTTACTAATTTATAACCTTTCCTCCTCTCAAAAACCTTATGATCTAGAATATTTCTGTTGCCACTAGTGGTGAATAGCATGGTACCCGTGGTCCTCCTTATATCGGTATATCGGGCAGTTATACAACTTTGAATGGTACCCGTGGTCCTCCTTATATCGGTTGATCGGGCAGTTAACAACTTTGAAGTTCATGGTGGTGAACTTTTATGAAGATTCCACGTTTTTCGAAGGTATGGATAGGGAATGACGATAATATATCTTCTTTGATCAAACGAAGTCCACAAACGTCCCGTCAAATGTTATGTCCTCTTAGAAAAACAGGTGTAGGAATGCCGAGTTGTGGGACTGGAAGACCACCAAGGTCTTATTTGGCCTACTTGTTACACCGGTTCTATTGTATGGTTGCGAGGTGTGGGCTAGTAGCACAACAAATGCAAAATGGAGACAAATAGAAAGGATTCAAAAATATCTAATCACAAACTTTCTCAAAATTAAGGCCACAACCCCTCATGAAATTATTCTAGCTGAAACTGGAATGTTCCCTTTAGAAGCAATTGCTATGACCAAGCTGTTATGTTACTTGAAAAAACAGAAAACATGACAAATGATAGATGGCCTAGAGCAGTTAGAGACGAAGAGTTACATAGGCGAAAGAATACGTGGATGAAACAAAATCAGAAATGGATGAAACGTTGGGAAATCAACATAAATGAATGCCCAAATGTCAACAAAGACATTAAAAATTATGTGAATGAAAAGTTCAGAAGTGGAATGTGGAAAAATGCAAGCAGGAAAAGACAATATTATATTGCAAATTTTAACCCAACGTATGACCACAAGGAAAAAAGCGTATATAGGCGCTGAAATCAAGTGGAAGGAAAAAATACTCATTGCTCAGATAAGGACTAGCTCTCATAGGCTTAGATGTGAAACAGGGAGATGGACAACGCCCAAAGAACAATGGGAAGAAAGGATATGTACTCTATGCAAAGACAGGGGCAGTAGAGATAGAGGAACACTTCATCTATAAATGCCCGAGTTTTCCAGATATCCGTGACAAATACAAAGAAACACTTGAGAACGAGTTTATTACAGATTTATTTGAAGACAAGAAAATAAAAAAAGTTGGAGAATTGCTAACACAAATCAGCAGGAGAAGGAACAACCTTCTCAAAGATATTAAAGATCATATGATATGATTTGAGTAATTGTACTTCCATATTTGAGGTCCCATAGACCATATTTGGGTCTCGCAAAATCATTCATTCATTCATATACGCCCTCCGTGTTTTCCATCCTTATTTTTATTTTTATGAAGATACGACGGCCCTTCGTAGGAATGGATAGGAGATGATAATATCTCTTCTTTAATCAAACGAAGTCCACAAACTTCTCATCAAATGATACGTGCTCTTCACGGCCTTCATGTTTTTTTTCGTATTCATTCATATACGCCCTCCGTGTTTTCCATCCTTATTTTTATTTTTATTTTTATGAAGATACGACGGCCCTTCGTAGGAATGGATAGGAGATGATAATATCTCTTCTTTAATCAAACGAAGTCCACAAACTTCTCATCAAATGATACGTGCTCTTCACGGCCTTCATGTTTTTTTTCGTAGGAAAGCTTTTCTTTAGCACATGGGATAAACATTAAGTCAACTGATCCTTTCACCGTTTAGGGCATCTAGCTAGAATATCGACAAACATTTATACTCAAATATAAACACAGTAATTTTCTAAAAAAAATATCTATTAATTATAATATATATTAATTAAAAATATTAAAATATATGTTTAAAGGTTAGGTTGATAGGTAATTGTTTGTTTAGTCAAACACGTATCAAGAAGACACTCAAGTTTAAACTTTGGGGTAGCTTGTTTGTAAAGGTAGTAGTTTGATCTGATGCGTGTTAGACTTAGGTTTGATGGAAGCAAACCATGTGATACCTGTTTTATATTCATTTTTAATTAGAAGTTTAAATCTTCCTTAACATTTGTAATTGATTTTATTTTTTTCATTATTATTTTATTTTAAAGTTTAAAAATATAGTTTTCATAAAATTTAATTATATGAATAAATTTAATAAAACTATAAATATATTGTTATATTTCATTTCCACACCTTAATTTTATATTATTAATATTTTTTTAAATTAAAAAACAATTAATATAGCTTTTATTTTCAAAATATATCATAGATACTTTTTTATTTTTTTAAAAGTAATTTTATTTTTAATGGATTTTGATTTTATTAATCTCATCATTCTTTAATAAAATAAGAACAAGATTGATATTGTTTTAAATATGAAATGAAAATTTATTGAAACTCCAATTTAATTTTTGTTTCTTATATTTTTGTCTTTTTCCATAAGATCAAATTTCTTTTTAAATATAAACTTGAATTTTATTGGAAGTTTAATTTAATTTTTAAATTTTTTTATTGTAATTAAAAATCATAATAACATTTTTTTTTACAATGTATGAAGATTATGGTTTTATTATTTAAAAAAATAATTAAAAAAAATCTTAAATCAAAATGAGCAAGCAAAATATATATATTAAGATTTTGAAATATTATATGCTAATGCAACATAAGCATTACAAGCTCTCTCTCTTACATTTTCAAGGAAATGCGCTATGATACTTCAAAAACAAGGGTTCATTTCACCAAGCCATACAAAACAAGGAAAATCGGAAGTCTATCTACTTGTCAAATAAATATTAGTTTTAAACTAACTTCTTGGGCAACTAGACCTACTAAGCATAAATGCGATACTAATAAGCATGGTGGAGAATGCTGGTATGTACTAGGAGCAGATATGTTAGGGGAAGGAAATATCGATTAACTCCATCACCCTCCCTTAAGCCAGATTTCTCAAAAATATTTGACAGCTAAAATTTCTTTCAATCTTTCAAAATCTTCTTTCTTCAAAGCTTTTGTGAATATGTCTATAACTTGATCTTTTGACCTGTAAAACATCAATTTTATTTCTTTATTTTTTACCAACTCTCTGATGAATTGAAACCCGATGTCAATGTGCTTGCTTCTACCATGAAACGATGGATCTTTGGTCAATGCTATGGTTGAATTATTGTCAAAATATTTAGTTCACGCTTCTTGTACTTGGTTTAACTCACCTAAAATACTTCTAAGCCATAATGCTTGACATGCAACTAATGTGGCAACTACTTTGCTTCAACAGTTGAAAGTGCAACAATGGGTTGTTTATTAGAAGACCATGAGATTGCACCAAAACCAAGATGAAATATGTATCCAAAAGTGTTTTTCCTATCATCAGTATTTCCAGTACAATCACCATCTGTATGCCCAACAAGTTCAAGCTAGTTTGTTGTTGCATAAAAGATCCAGTGATCTTTAGTTCCATTCACATACTTTAAAATTCTCTTACTTGCAAGTGAGTGTTCTTTAAAATCTCCATGAATCTTGAAATTAAACTAATTGCATACATTATGTCTGGTCTGGTGGCTATTAAATACATAAGGCTTCCAACCAACCTCTTGAAAAAAGTTGAATCTACATTGTTGTTGCAATCATGCTTGCTTAATTTTTGACCTATTGCAACTAGTGTGCAAGCTGGTTTGCTATTGTCTATTCTAAACCTTTTTTGAACATCTTTGACATATTTACCTTATGAAATGAAGATACCATCTATTGATTTAGAGACTTCAATTCCAAGGAAATACTTCATCCAGCCTAAACATATCATTTCAAATTCACTTTTCATTGATCTTAAAAATTGATCAAACATATTGCTACTGCTAGTATAAAAAAAATCCTCTGCATACAAGTAAACTATTATCATTTTTCATTGTTCATTTATTTTGATATAAACAGTGTGCTCATATGGGCACTTGAGAAAGCCATTTTCCTAAAATTAAGAGTCAATGCAACTATACTAAGCCCTAGGTGCTTGCTTGAGTCCATACAAGGCTTTATTCAACTTGTACACCCTCCCTTCTTGTCCTTCCAACTAATAACCTTGTGGTTGGTCTATGTAGACCTCTTCTTCCAACACCCTATTCATAAAAGCATATTTCGCATCCATTTGGTAGACTTTCCACCTTTTTTGGGTTGCTAATGCTAGAATCATTCTAACTATATGAAACCTTGCTATAGATGCATAAATTTTATGATAGTCAACCCCTGAATTTTGTTAATACCCTTTTGCAACCAACCTTGCTTTATATCTTTCTACATCACCCTTGGCATTAAACTTTATTTTGTACACCCATTTCACACCTATGGTTTTCTTTCCTACTAGAAGATCCATTAATTCCCAAGTCTGATTTTTCTCTATAACATCAATTTTTTCATCCATTGCTTTCATCCATTTGTTGTTTTTAATTGCATATTCAAAAGAAATAGGATCACATTCAGAAAAAAAGCAATATCAACATACTATTCATCTTCAATTTCATTTATTTTTACCTCATATATTTCCTATAGGCTCCTTGTATTTGATGGTGTTCTCATGATGGAAGAAATAAACCTTGTTCTTGCAGTTGGTCGTGCGTTAGATGATGAAGAAGGGATGTTGCCCACATTGGTATTGTTCCTTGATACCAAGGGTTGATCTGTACTTTCTCCATTCAAATTTTCCATCTCAATGCTTGTTGTCCCTTATTGACTAGCTTTGGAATTCCAACTTCAAGCTTCATCCTCAATGACTTTCACATCTCTACTTATAATTACTTTCTTTGTAAGAGGATTATAGAGTTTGTATGCTTTTGATTGCTCCTTGTATCTAATGAAAATGAATATCATGAATATTTGGATTTTTGAAATTTGGAATTGGCTAATATTGGGGACCCTTGATTGGGGCCCATTAGCCCAAAAATTTTGGGTGTAAATTTTTTTGGGTAGATTCGCCCCAATTTTATAATAATTGGACCATTTTAAGTTTAAATCTCCAATATTACCCCTAATAATAGGGGACCTTTTCACCTTGAAATTATAAAGAATTTTGGATTTCGAAACTAATTTGCCCCATTTTTATAAATACATTTTAGGGCCAACCCCTTATGCATAACCTTGATGTAAATTGTCCTTTGATCCCATTTGCTTTGCAAAAATTATAAAATTCATTTATGATGTATTCACCTCCTCCATCTTTTCTTAGAGTCACATAATATTCACTTTGCTTCTCAACCAATGCTTTGAAAAACTGAAATATGCCAAGTGCTTTCGATTTTTGTTTCAAGAAGAATTCCCATGTATATTTTGTTACCTAATGAGCTGGTTTACATAGGCCCACAAATATCTGAATACACAAGTTCCTAAGGTTGTAAAGTGCTCCATAATTTTCCTATAGGAAATGCATCCCTATGTTGATTGCCTATAATGCAACCTTCACATGCTTGATTAGGTTGCCCTATAAATGGCAATCCTTTTACCATTTATTTTTTTGTACAACACATTTAGGCCACTAAAACTCAAATGACCAAACCTAAGGTGCCAAAACCATGTAGCATTGTTTACAACACTAAAAGAGAGCAACATTTCACTCTAAATTTTTAAAGAAAACATCTTATTATTTGTCATGACCACATTTGCTATAAGTCTTTTTTCACCGTCTCTAATGATTCAAGCTCCATTTTCAAAATTAATTTTGTGACCCTTTTGCAAAAGTTACCCAATGCTTAATAAATTGTGTTTCAGCCTTGACACATAATAAACATCAAAGATGTGTTTTCTTTCTTCTTTTTTTGTGTGAATTAGAATGTTCCCTTTGCCCATAACAAGTGTCTTACTATTGTTTCCCATATTTACCTTAGATTTGATAGTTTCATCTAGTTTTGAGAACATTTCATTTTTTTTCCAGACATGTGGTTACTACAACCACTATCTATATACCATACATTCTTTTGACTTTCTTCATCAACATTACCAATTATCAATAAATACCCACATGCATCTTTTGTTTCTTCATTTTCATTTGTGTAGTTTACTTCTTGTTTGTTTTCTCTAGACATTTTCTTTCTACATTCATAATTGTAATGCCCAAATTTCTTGAGACCTTTTGATTTGTCATACCTTTGATGTGTGCCTCCTTGTTGATTTCTATTGTTGCCTCATCCTCTTGTTTCATGAAATTTGCAACTGCTTTCTCCTTTATTAGAGTAATTTGTTCTTCCTCCTCTTTCATAGCCTCTATCACCTCTACCTTCGTTGTCATATCCTCTTCCTCTTTGAGAACTTGAAGTTTCCTATTTATATTGTCCTTTTTATTCTTGTCCTTGAAAGAAACTTGTGTTTTGAATGCATGCTCCAAAGAGGATTGAGTTATCCGGTTCAACCTTTGTTTATGTGTTTGCAAAGAGCCCATTAACTCATCCACTAATAAGGTTGTTAAATCCTTTGATTCTTCAATAGCAATGACAACTGAGTCAAACCTTGCTAGTAGGCTTCTCAATACCTTTTTCACAATTCTTTGGTTTTCAATATTTTCCCCATTCATTCTCATCTGATTGATAATACCTATTGTATGGGTAAAAAAATCACTCATGGACTCAAATTCATTCATCTACAAGTTTTCAAATTCTCTTCTCAACATTTGCAATCTCACTAATTTTACTTTGTTGGTGCCTTGAAAGGAGTTTTCTAAAATTTCCCATGCTTGCTTTGAATTGGTTACTACTACAATTCTAGAAAAGATGGTCTCATCAATACCTGCCTGAAGAATAGGGCCTTTTTGTCCCTTTTTCGATTCTCCTTCAACAAATCCTTCTCAACTTGAAAAAATGCAATATATGTTATTACATCTACGGGTTTTGCATACCCATTTTCCACTAAATCGCAAAACTCACGTGATCCACAAAAAAATCTTCATTTATATGCTTCAATATTCATAATTTTTATCATTAAACCTTAAAATTTGCAACTAAAGTAGATTGCTAATAAAAACCATTGTTTAAGCTATGTTTGTTTTGTTTTTTTTTTTTAAATATTAAAACCATATTGATAGCGTTTCTTTTGAATATAGTCATTTTCAAATTACTAAACAGACCGAAAGTCTACTTTCAACATTGCCTCCTCTCAAAGTTAAAATTCACTTGCCCAGACAGATACAATTATGTATGACCACATATTAAACTCATAGATCCTCACTTCCTTTATTCTATCCGGCTCGGTTCTCCCTTGCACACCCAAACAAATACGAAAACAAACAGGATTCATAAGTTTGCAATCTCAAAGATCTAGAGGACATCACACCAAAATCTGAAAGTCTAATCGCTTGCAGAATGGAAGAAGCACAACCCCAAGTAAAAGTCACCAGAATTTCAACAGTCACACCCGCCGTCCCAACTGAGAGGCCTCAATCTATACAAAACAGGGAAAATGGGCAGTCTACGTACTTATCAGAGAAATTTTAGTTTTAAATTTACTTCCTGGACAACTACACCTACCAAGCATAAGTGTGTGTACTGGGAAGCATGTAATGGAAGCAGATATGTCAGGGGAAGGAAATCTGGATTAACTCCAACCGTAATGCAGGCATCTGGTGGGCTTATGTTGATTCCACAGGCACAGAAAGTGCCTGCTGTTTTCATGTTTGGAGACTCCTATAGAGATACTGGCAACAATGATTATATCCCTACAATCATCAAGAGCGATTTCCCTCCATATGGCAGAGATTTCAAGTCCCATATTCCCACCGGCCGATTTTCCAATGGAAAGCTCATGTCAGACTTCTTTGGTAAGTTGACAATATTTCAACAGTATTTGCAGTTAATAGATATATGGATCGATTAATATTTGATAACATCATTATGATAGATAAGAAATCATTTGTACTGGTATGTTTACAGTGGAAGGGCTAGGCATCAAGGAATTTTTACCACCATATTTGGACCCAACACTCCAAGCCCATGACCTTCTCACAGGTGTCTGTTTTGGATCCAGCGATACAGGTTTAGATAATCTAACCGCTCAATTCTGGGTAGGCAATTGTTCAGCTTGCAACTTTTTCATCATTAAATCCTTTTCATCACATTTACAATGGTTTTTTAGAATGTCTACCCTCTGCTATTTTTTTATTTGCTCTTTATATCCATGCCTTCATTTTGATTCAAACTAGGTCATCCATGATTGCAGAATGTGATATCTTTCTCGAAACAAATTGAATATTTCAAAAGCTACATAAAGAGAATAGTAGCTTTGGTGGGAGAAGAAAGGGCCACTGCCCTCTTGAAGGAGGCAATACTTTTCATCACAATTGGCACCAACGACTTCCTTATCAATTACTACTTGCTTCCAACTCGTTCACTGCAATTCACCATTCAACAGTATACAGGATTTCTATTGGACTTATATACAAATTACATCAAGGTAACTTTTTTTTTTTAAAAACAATTCATAGTTAATCAATATATATTTTGAGGCTTTAAGCTTGATTGCATTGCAATATGACTATGGTTTTTGCAGGAGCTCTACAATCTGAATATACGTAGAATTGCTTTGATTAATGTTCCTCCTTTGGGATGCCTGCCTTTCGAAAGAACAACAGAATTCATTCGGTACAAAGGAGCCTGTGCAAAAGACAGAAATGAGGCTGCATCTGGATTCAATTCAGGGCTGAATGAGAGGATTCCTGGCCTGAAATCTGCTCTTCCCGAGCTTAGAATTATTACTCTTGATTATAACAATCTCATTTCTGAGTATATAGAAAATCCTAGCAAATATGGTATTACATCATTAAGAACCCACATTCCTTACTGTTTATAGATGTGAGAGATTATTGAAATTTAGTCTGATCTTGTTTTGGCATATGGCACGGCAGGATTTGAGGTGGTCAACAGAGGTTGCTGTGGAACTGGGACTGTTGAAGTTGGAATTCTCTGCAAGTTTACTCTTTTCAATTGCCCTGATGCTTCCAAATATGTCTTCTTTGATGCAATTCATCTTAGTCAAACGGCATATGAAATGATTTCCGATGGGTTTCTAACCAGAGATATTCCCCAGTTGCTAGAAATGGATCGTTAGTTCCTACGGTAGAAGAAGAAGGATAATAGAAGAACCATACGATATTTATTTCTTAAGCTTGAATGTCCAGTAGGATGTTCAATAAAATGGAACACTATATGCTATGTATGCCTCATCTCCTCATTCCCATACTATGTAAATTGGGTGGGTTTTTAAATTTATAAATTAAATTTTAATAGTTTAATAAATAAAATTTATTTTTATTGGCTAAGTAGCAAGGGGAAGTTTACTTTACGAAGGGTTTGAGTCCTTGTAATATTCTCTTTTCCTGCCTTTATTAAAAAATATATCTGTGTATGTGAACTGCAACACATTTCTATTAAAATATAATATTTATATGTAACTTTATCCCAAGTTTGTTTGAGATATATAAAAAATAATTTAATTTAATCACTACCCCAATAAATTTCGTTTTAATTATTTAAATGTATGTCGTATGGCGTTGGGTATGTACGTTATGGACCCATGACGTTATACAAATATCACAGTTTGTGATATAAATTAAGCTATGTGGTATACCTTTGGGTATGTATGTTATGGACCCATGACGTTATACAAATATCACAGTTTGTGATATAAAATATTACCGAGTATTCCGACCACACCATGAGGAGATATTTTCCTCAACGTCCCTACCAAACACTGGTTTTCAGAGGAAAAATTAGATTACTTTTAGAACGAGTTTAATTGACCTTGAATACAATCTCAACCAAATGAAATAGGTTTACTAAAAAAATAGTTCTTAAGTTATAAACAACTCTTAAAAACAAAAAAATTAATATTTAAGTAAAATTTATTATGGCTTGCTCTCGTAGTGCTCCTGCCATAAAGATACCATTGCATTGTTTAAGCTTTACTTTAAGTAAAGGAACTCTATCGGCCAATTAACCGTATCTCTTTTTTTATTCTCCCATTCATGTCTTTTCACTTAGACTAGCATGGAGTGAGGGGATCATTTAGTTTTGCCGTGAGAAATCCAAGTGATAACTAAAAGGAAAAAATTTAAAATAATTGTGAGAATTTTTTTTAGTAATAATTTATATTTTATTTATTTAATCAATTAAAGTATAGTTGGTTTTAGAGATTTATTTATATTTAATTATATATTTTGTAGAAGAGGAATAAACTCTCATGGTATGTTCTTCATCAAGGTCTTATACTCTAAAATTATAGTATCTTTCTACTTCAGTTGACTCTTAGAATATATAAGAGGATCTTGAGAATGTGTAATATTTGAGAATTAAGCTCGAGAAGGATCCTTACAATGTTGTTGTAGAGATAAAATAGGATGAGTATCCTTCAAAAGCATCTTATCGCACTCAGGTGTTGAATGAATTGAAGAAGAATCATATGCACTCTATGGCAAAGCAATATCAAAATCCAAAACTAAAGAGTCCAATTCAAAATCACCACTCACCTCATCATGCAAAGCTAAAGTACTTTGAACTAATGTGCATTGCTTAAATATGTCTTGATTTTGGAAAAGAAGGTGCTACTAATGGTGTTTCCTATGAAGAGATCAAATCAATAGGCAATGGGCCTCCACTTGAAGATGAAGATAAAAAAGATTCTATAATTGGAATAAAGCTTACCAAAATCTCTAAAAAAAACTAAACTTGAATCAATCAAAGGATTACAAGATTCATCTACCAAAAGCTTAGGTGGTGGAATGGAAGGAGTACCTAGAAGAACCTTGTCAAAAGAACATCTCTTCTAATCAAAATATCATGTCTAGGAGGGTTATAAAGGTGATATTCCTTTGAGGTATCTAAATATCCGATATGCATATATGAATCTTCAATGTCTCCTAAAGATCTTTGGGTATGTCTGCCAGTGTTGACTATCCAGAGATACAAAATTGAAACACACTTGACTTATCTTTTGTCAACCACTTAAGAGGTGTCATGTCCTAAAATAGTGGCATCCTCTTGATGATGTATGCTACAAAAGTGATGACCTCTTCTTAGAATTTTTACTTCATCCCCTTAGCAAGAATCATACACCATGACATATCCATGATCACCTTTTTCTACCTTCTAGCCACAACATTATGCTCAAGAGTATAGTGAATAGTCTTCTAATATGCTATCCCATGAAGAACAAAAAATTTAATAGGCATTACTTATGTACTTATTTCTCCCATATATCCTAATATATTTGACTATTTGTCCAACTAATTTTCTACAAAGAGCCTTGAAGGTCTTAAATCTCTCAAATACCTCATCCTTAGTGTGAATAGTATACAAGCACACATATCTAGAAGAATCATCAATAAAAAATGAAGTACCTATTTCAAAAAAGAGATGGTGTATCCATAGGTCCACAAATTTCACTAAGTATAATCTCCAAGGGGTAAGAAGCATATTTTATAAGGGTATAATCTCCAAAAATGGGGAAACACCAAAAGTTTGACTTCTTTTGGAGACGATCCTACCAAATCATGAACACCATGGGACTAAATGCCTACAAACTTACCACCATGGATGGAAGAATGCTACCTATTTCTATGAATGGGTAGCATCTTTACCCAATTTAACAACTAGAATTCTAGCCAAAAGAAGCATGTAAATATGTGTCTATTATTTCTTACTTTCCTCTTATGAATATATTTTTAATCATTCTCTTTATTTTGAAATCCCCCACCATGTCTTCATGTTTTCTCTTTCTTTCTTTTTTTCTACTTTCTCATCATCTAGTCATGTATTATTAAAATAATTTATGGGTATACATGAGCAAATTGCTCACTAATACGAGTAAACAACTTGCAATAACAAGTAGACCACTCATGCCCCTAGCCCACCCTACACTAATGGGTGATTAGGATGAATTGGCTCTTGATAGGCCAACCACCTTACCTGACATAGGTATCCCCATTAGGGTATATAACCATTATGATGGTCCAAGGGACCTTCATTCAAGCCCACTATACACACAAATCCTTTGCATAAATTGCTTATAACAAATCTCTTTTATTGTATGCCAAGTCACACACTCCTCTTGTTGACTAGCATGGAAACAATACCCTCTATTATTCCAACCATGTCCTGTCAATTCATTTGGCCTAAATGTGCCACATAATAGCTAGTTCCTCATTCGATAGGATAGAAAGTTCAAAACCTCACAAGGATTTCCATTAGAAAACTAGCATCATCCTAAAACACATTAAACAAGCAAACTACTCAATCATCCAAAAAAACCAAAATACCTAAAATTTATCCAACTCTTCTAGGCAAGAGAATCACTCAACTTGTGCAAGTGAATCACTTGCAAATCTAAGCGAAGCACTCCATAACCTAAAAATTCCAAAGTGCCTCAAAGGCAAATGAATTGCTTACTTTTTTTGAGAAATCTCTACTTTTTTAAATTTATCTAAACACTTTAAAATGAGGGAATCATTCCTTTTCATGAGTGAATTGCTTCATTATCTAGGACTTAGAAGAACTTTTTCCTTTTCCAAATTTTTACTATCAACTGCGTATTATCCATTTTTTTAATCTTGAATCACCATTGATGCTACCTTTGCAATCACTATTCCTTCATTGCTTGAAGTGAACTCAATTTTATTGCCTTCCACTATTGTCACACCACTCAATTTTGCTCCATATTCACCCATTCCTATACGACCAAAGGAGGCCAAACCATTAGTGGGATAGTTGTAGAAAAAATAGAGGTATGACTCCCCTCCTCCAAGGATACCCAAAGAATTCTACGATGATCCCTACCATAGAGTGAAGCAATGGAATTATATGCATGCAATTAGACAAGTTAGAAAGGAATGCCCAAACATATGATGCCTTTACGTAAAGGTTATGAGACAAACCCTTAGGAACAAAATGTTATAAAAATTATAAAACTACCTTTTATAAGGTTTACGTGGGAAAAAAGGGTGAATATAACAAATACAAGTACAATTATTAAGTCATGGTCTTATGAGAAGCTTAACAACCACATATTCTAACATCACCCCTTAAGATGAATGGGATACATAGAGAGACCCTTATTTCACATCCACCATTAAGGGATAATATCCAATTCCAAGAAGCTCCCACATGTCCATGAAAGTGATCTCAAGCATGATCTTGGTCAAGATGTTTAGTTCCTACTTTGAGGAAGAAAAAAATATTAGATCTAACATCCCAAAAACATGAATCCATCTCAAAAAGTGCATCCATATATCTATTTGCTTTGTCCACTAATGTAGCACTAGATTATAGATAAGGTGGAAAGTTTTTTTATTGTCACATTGAAGAGGGATATGCTAAGTCTGAGGAATACCAATTTCCTTAAAAATTATTAGCATCCACCTAAGAGGCTTAGCTGGATAATTGGAAAAAAAATATTTACCCTCCATGGAATACTAATAAATGGTGAATTAACATCTAGAACACCATGAAATTAGGGTAAATCCTAAGAATAACACAAATCTTAAAGTGGATCACCACTCCTCCAAGACACCTACCCAATTAGCATCTGATAAATATATTAAAATCAAAGGGGATCCAATAAAATAATGAATGCCCATCTAATATATCCCTCTAATGTATTTGATAATTATCTTAGTTGTTATCCAGTGACTCTCCTAGGGTTCCTGCATGCACTTAGAACAATAATTGATAGAAAAGGATATATCTAGTCTAGTGTGAGAAATATAGAGAAGTCCTCCCATAAGAGGCCAATATAAGGTGGCATCAACCAAATTTGTGGTGAAATCAGCTTGAAATGTAATATCTAAGGCATAGGGGATCCGACCAAGCTTACATTATTCCATATTGAATGACTAAAGGAGATTTAAAGTATACTTGGATGAAGAGATAGTAATGGTAAATTCTATTTGATCAAAATCTAGAACCCAAAAGATAATGTAAAAGTCCTAAATATTTCACCTCAAATATGGAAATAGTCATGACTTTATATTATGATTCAAACTATAGGACCTATGTGTGTTGAGAATATCATGAACATGCAACACAATCACCAAAGTTTTCTCATCCTAATATTTGATGTAAACATCATGTTTAGCTTATGTCACTAAAACTCATAACTAAAGAAAAATAGTGGATCTTCTTATACCATATGTGAGGATCCTACTTAAGTCCATACAAAGACCTAGTTTAATGACATACTAATGGAGTAGATCCGTCAAGATTAAAACTTGGTGGTTGTTATATGTAGATTTTCTCCTAAATATCTCCATGTAGAAAGGCACTCTTCATATCCATCTAATGGACCTTCCATTCATAGGTTGCAACATGGAGAGAATCATCCTAACTAAGTCTATCCTAGCCACAAGTGCAAAAGTATTAGAATAGTTCATTCCTCCTTATTTATAGAATTCCTTAGTGGTAAGGTGTACCTTGTGCTTCTCTACCTAACCATATGATGTGTATTCAATTCTATAGGCCCATTTACACTTGATAATATTCTTTCTTTATTGAAGAGGAACCAACTCCCAAGTCTTATTCTTCATTAGTACATCATATTATATTGCCATAACATCTTCCCATTCTAGATTACCCTTAGACTAGGAATATGTGAGACAATCCTAAGAATGGAATACCTTCAAAAGTGAAGCTCAAGAAGGAGTCTTTCAATGTTTCTCAAGTCACAAAATATGCTAAGCATCCTTCAAAAATGCCTTAACCCACTTGGATGTTAGATAGACTAAAGAATCATATATCATATTCTATTGCAATATTAGAAACTAAAATGAAGAATCTAACTCATCATTACTCACCTCATCATGCAAGACATAAGTATTCTAAAGTAATGTGTCCTGCTCATCCTACCTTATTCCTAGAGAATAATAAACTGCTTGAGATGCTTCCTATGGAAGGGTCAAATTGATAGGTAAGAAACAACCACTTGAGGAAGATAAAGAGAAAGAGGAAAATTTTCTCATAGGAACAAATCCAACCATAATATCTAATGAACACATTGAATTTGGAATAAACAAAAAATTAAAATAATTAATAGCCAACAGTTTTAGTGGAGGGATTGAATAAGTACTTGCAATAATCTCATCAAAGATGACATCTCTCTTGATTATTAATTCATGTCTGTAAGGATCATAAATATGATACACCTTTGAGGTATTAGAACATCACTTATGGATATTTCTCACCTCCTTTAAAGGATCCTTGGGTATGTGAGTCCATGCTAAAGACCTAAAGATATAAAATTAAGACACATTTAGGTTATCCCTTATCAATCTCTTAAGAGGTGTCATGCCTTGGATAGTCTAGTAGAAACCTTGTTTATGATGTATGATGCACAAGTGATAGCCTCACCCCAAACCTTATGGTCTATCCCCTTTATCATAAATAATAAATAATTCCATATCCATGATTACCCTATTTTTCTTCTCATCCACACTATTTTTTTAGGAGTATAATGACCAATCCTATAATATGCAATCACATGGAAGGCTAAAAAAATATGAAAAATATAGCTAATATATTCACCACCCCCATTTGTTTTGAAACATTTAATTCTCCTTTATGGTAGATTTTCAATAATAGCCTTGAAGGTCTTAGACCTCTCAAAAACCTCATCCTTGGTATGGATAGTGTACAACACATATCTAGAAAAATCATCAATAAAAAGAACTACTTATTTATTGAAAGATATGGTGTACCCATAGATCCATAAATATCACTATGTATGATATTCAAAGGATGAGATACTTCATAGCAACCCCTTTTGGAAATATATCCTTACAATGTTTTACCAAAATGCACCCCTCACATGCACCACTTGGAGGAATTATGTATGGAAGCAAAATAGCCATATGATGTTGATTCATATATATTAAGTAACCATAGTTGAAATGACAAATCCTATGATGTCACTCCTAAGTCACATTATCAACATGTGCAACCATAGAAATACAAATTTTCTTGCTAAAAAGAGTGGCAAAAGGGTTAGGTCTTTCACACATATTATACATGTGGTCAATATCATCATAGTAACCATAATCAATAGTTTTGAGTCCATTGTCTATATCATTAATTACTTATCTATGAAACTATAAATCTACTTTCTTATTTGTATGAGTAATGATTATAAAATAAATACATAAAAGGTTTGGACCAACATTAGCAACATGAAACATCCCATAAAATAATGAAGATCAAATATTGATATCTCCAATTTCTACAACTTATAATGAATATGATTGTGCTTTGTCATGTGTTAAGTAGCCCCTGAATCGACTATCCACTCATATGAAGAGGTGTATGTTTAATATGTAAAATGGACTACAACATGAGCCTATGAGGTTGCTCCATCAAAATTGTTCTCACCTTGCGCATAGAAGAGAGAACCATAAATTCTCACTTTCTTACTCTTTCCTCTAGTTTCTTCATTTGAATTCCATAAAATTTTACCTTATGTCCTTCATTTTTGTAAAACTCACAAGTAGGCTTTTTGAATTCTTCTCATTTTTTTTAGGATTTTTGTCTTTCTAAACTTTAGCAATGACTTCCTTTGGGTGAGCCTAATTATAAATAAAATTTCCCTTATGCCTATTTCTCCTAGCATGATGGTACAAAACATACTTAAATTCCTCATCAACGGGTGGTGTAAGAGAATCTAGAAAGTACACATGTAGATTATAAATAATATTACCAATATTCTTGAAAAACCTTCTCATTGATGAGATGGTATAGAAGTCCAAAAACCTAATCCACATTGGAAGCCTTATAATAGTTTTTGTCCACATAAGAATTCACATTCCATGGTCATAAATATAAGCTATCTCTCCCCTCAAACCATGGGATACCAATCATTATTTTATCTTTCAATTTTTAACTAGAGAAGTTTATGAGGAAAGTTTGAAATAAAAATCATGGAGTCATTTGAATTCGATCCCCTCTTCAATTTTATTCAATTCTAAATTGATGAAAAACTTGGTTAGTATGGAGAACGGCTTTGGACTGATCACATAGGAAAACTATTCATTAGGGGGCTTTATAGAGATCCCTGGATGAGAGCTTTTAGAGATCCCTAGCTGAGGGTTTATAGAAACCCCTGGATAAGGGTTTTCAATTATTCCTAGTTGAGGGTTTCTAGAGATTGGTTAAAAATATAATGATGAAGCCTTAGATGGTGGAAGGAGGATTCCATGGAAACAAGACCAATATGAAAAATAAGATAGAGGACATGGAATTTAAGAAGGACCAAAATAACCATGAGTACATGAAGGTGGAAAAAATAATACAAGATAGTGTTTTGATCCCACTCTAGGAAGAGAAATCTATTTTTTTTTTATTTCACAGTAACCAATCCCAAACAAGAGTAAAATAGAGGATGTAAATGCATAAGAGAAAGAGGACCAATTTTAAAACAAAAAACTACAATTGTATTGCAACAAGTGTAAATGCCTCAAAAAGGGAATCAAATTGAATTGTTGAAAAGTAATCAAGAAGGGACTAAAGTTTTGGTCATAGCAAGGAAAATAATTTGATCCCCAATATGGAAAGAGAATCTAGTGAAACATTGCCAAAATGACCTTCTCGGATGCCTTGTAATGAGTATAGATACAAACAACTATAGTGTATGTAAAATAATAACACTAGGACTTCTTGTAGACCTTTGAAAATTCCCAAAACAAACCCTAAGAAAATAACCTTGGGGTGCATGAAAGTGGAAGATGGCTCTCCCATAGTCCACCTTTAGATGTTAGACATAGATTTGGATTTATGCTATGGAATATAGACGATTAATCTATTGAATTTTAGGTCTTTTTTGAACCCTACTTGCTTTAAAGATGTGGACTACTAGACACTGGAGAACTAGAGGTGAATTCAATATTTTTTCTTACCCTAATGAGTATTTCTTAGTTCTTTTTGCTAATGAGGAGGATAGAGAACAAGTTTTCCAAGAGGTCCTTGGTTTTTAGGTAGGGTAGGCCTTTTCATAAAGCCTTGGCATACCAAGGTCAAGGTAGAAGAGGAAATACCTCTAGTAGCCCCAGTTTGGTTGAGACTTTTTGGGTTTCCATCTAAGTTTTGGAACCAAGTTGTTTTTATGGAAATATGTAATACTCTAGGATATTATATGATGACAACTGATAGTTCAAGCCAATTTGAACAAATTATCCATGCCAAAAAATTATGTTCTTATTGACCTTGATAAGCTATTGGCAAAAATATTACTTTGTAGTATGAGGAGGTATCTAGGAGCAAGATGTGGACTATGAGAACATCCCCTTTAGGTGTAATATTTTTAATGAATATAGTCATCTCACTAGGTATTGCAAATATTGGATCCTAGAGCTAGTACAAAGGAAACAATACATGGATATTTTCCAATGCCTAAATGAAAGAACATACAAGAATGCAAACATCTAAAGAGTAGGAAGTCATCTCCACCTATAAGTTTACTAACCACTATTGGGCAAAACATTGGTTAGTTTTTCTATGGTTCAATTAATTGCCTCCATTTAATTATCAACCCGGGGTAGCTTGTAGTCTTGTGAGCAATCGTGCATAATATATGCTTATAATTTCTCCTTCAAATATGAGTCCCTCAAATTTATGGTTTGGTGGGTTTTTGATGTTCATTGAAGTTTTGATTCTTAATTCAAAACCAATAATCTATCCTAAGTTTGTGAAAACAAGGCTAAAATGCACACATAAATTAAAACAGTACTTTGATGGAAATCACAAAAAATAGGGAAATAAATTAATCTACAAAAAATTAAATAACCAAAAATAAGAGAAAGTAAGGAAGAACTCTGTTGTAAGTGGGCCCATGCTTCCCGTAGGTTCTTCCCACATTAAATCTTCGTCAAACACTTAGATGATTTAATAAGAAGTAACTCAAAAATATTTTACTTAATAATTGCAGCAAAGAATTTACAAGAAAAATTTGGGGTTCTCATCTTTAGATGTGGCCTGCATATTTATAGGATATGCAGCCACACCCTATTATAATTTTCAAAACAAAAAAAAAATATGATTTGCTTTTACAATCGTCTGCATCAATGAAGGAATCGAGCAAATATCGAGCCTGTTGAGCTATTTCAGCATATTCTATTTCCAAAATATGTTTGATATTTGTTCTTCCCGATTTACATAAATCTTTCACGTAGTAGCTAGAAAATATGTGGCTAGTCATCTTTGATGTCATCCCTTGTTTAGTTTCAATTTTGAAACTCCATTTATACTTGTTGCTGAAATTTTGCTTTGTTCTGTCAACCACAAAGTCTTGCTAGAATTTGGCTCTAGTGGAAATCAGGTGCCTCGTCTGTAGAAATCGAGAAGAAGGCACCTTGTTTGTAGAAGTCAAGAAGCAGATACCTTTTTTGTAGTGGTCAGGAATTAGGCACTTTTTTTGTAGAATTTGGGAAGCAGGCACCAACACGGGAGTTAGGCACCTAATGGAAAGCAGGCACCTAATGGGAAGCAGACACCTAACAGTTAAGTGCCGAACAAAAGTTAGGAGATTCAAAGGGAATTGGGCACCTGACTTCATAATTCACATCGATGTTCTGTAGATGTTTTGCCTTCATGAAATCACAAGTGCCAGGTTTGAGTGGGACCTCGATGAAAACATGCCAAAATGCAACAATTTCCATAAAGTATACATAATATATATTAAATAACATGTAGACTAAACTGTTAAATAAATAAGTAAATATATATATATATATATATATATATATATATATATAATGTTTATAAAACATGTACATCTATAAAAATAAGTGCCACTGTTTTATAAGAAAAGTGGTACAAAAAATGAGCATTTTTGGGGCTCATCATTGGCAGAACCTACCAGAAGAAGATGCTACATGGGAATCAGAAAGTATTTTCCAGTCATTTCCAGCTTTGAGGACAAATATTTCCAAGGAGGGGAGCCATGTTACAACCCTAATATAGCTTAGTCGACTATATTTCTATTATTATTATTTATTCATTGATTAATATAAATAGGAGTAGAATAGGTTTGATTTAATTATCTTTCATCATTAATCTGATTTGCATATTTACAAGGACTAAGCCCTCCTTAGTGGTGAAGGACTTAGCCCTACTAAAGTGGCAACTAATTTATTTATTTCCTTTCATTCAATTTGCATATTTTTGGCATTAATTGATTCATGAAGCAGAATTCTCCACTATACATGTTGGTATAAAGATAATACATACATTGTATCATATCTTGGGGGGTGAGAGGTAATATAATATATTTTTAGGCAGATTGTGGATGAGATATATGGAATGCGTACCTTCCATAGTGCACTAAAGCCTAAAACTCATACACCAAGGACAAGTGTATGTGATCCCCAATGATCCTAAATCGTTCAAATATTACAAGAAGGTCAATGAGCCATAATACACTTTGGTGGCATGTGATCCTCAGAATTTTCACTTGGATGAACTCATCACATTCGAATAAATATTGCATCAAGAAAATGCCACCTTATCCCATCACCAAAAACCATGGTATCATATTACCTGATGAGAAGAAGAAAACATCAATTGAAATAACTAATACAGAAGCACCTCGAATGGTTGATGATCCACCCACAACTAGTTTGAAAGCCAAAGCACCTTCTCACGAGTTTATGGGAATTTTCAACATAAAAATAGAGAACCCAATAACTCTAAAGTTAGTTAAAACAACAAATGATGCAATCAAATGTTGCTACCACATCGAAGGGACCAAAAACATTGAGATTAGCCTCGCATGATTCATTTTTCATGGCCTCCCCCACATAAAACTAGGGGTACCCAAGCTAGCATAGTTCAACATTACAAAGTGAAATAGAAATGTGAACTGAGTAACAAACCAAAGCATGGGGATGCCACTATCAAAGTAGATCATCAATAAGCATCCACATCATCTCAAATGAAGGAAATTGGTGATTTGCATTTACCTAAGGGTCCATTAGCACCCACTCTTACACCTTCATCAGTTGATGATAGTGATCTAATCCGATCACTAGAAATACATATGAAATCCTTATCCATATTGGAGCATATGCAAAATCGCCTTTATAATATAGATGCATAGATGGAGCAAAAAAATGAGACATTGCAATTTATCCTACTTTACCTCAGGAGTTTAGAATTACAAAAGCAACATGTATCCAATCCCAAACCACCTACTATGCAATCATAGGAAAAACCTCAGTAATATCAAGCACCAATTCGACCATGCCAACAACCTAGAAAGTATCCACCATTACCTAAGCCGACGATATCAATTTTCAATCGATTATGAACTGCAAATGCCATCACCTTGCATGAGGTTCTTCATTTAGATACTGATCATCTGAAACCCCAAAAATATGAGGAGGATGAATACTGATTATATCATAAATAAAATGGCCATGATATTTAGTCATGTCACGGTTTCAGAGCCATAATATACAACATGCTTGAAAATAAGCAGCTTCAGGTTTCAACCAATAAATAATCATAGTCAGCAATCCATCCCTTGCATAAAAAAAACAAAAATAGCCCCCTAGCTAGCAACTAAAATACCTAGGGCTCAACTTGGTCATCAAACTAAGCCAGTGTGTGTTTCACGCCCAAAACACTAACAGTGCATTTGGACTCCTTTAAACAAGCATATGTCAAATATTTTTCAAAATTTGCAAGAATCTAATCTCATCACTCTACTTGATATAAACCCTTTAGATCCAAATAGAGATAAACCTAAAGGTTATAGGGATGATCACTTCTACCTCTATCATCGATTAGAGGGCCATGGAATTTAAAATTGTTATGGGTTCAATAATGCGGTTCAAAATCTCACTGAAATGGGACCTTTCCCATAGACGACTCATCCACAGTGTCTTAGCCTACCAAAATAGAAGCCACATCTTCCCATTTGTGACCCCAAGGTCATCCACCACCTTGTAGGCCCAACAACCCAACTCATCGAGTAGTTTCATTTTAGATGACTATCATAACCCTATTTCAAAAGCTTTATGAGGTGAATCCAATCATATTACCAGAGGTCAAACCTAGAGCCCCTAAACCTGGATTACAGGATGAAAGCATTTATTATGTCTACAATTATACACATGGGCATGACATCCATGACTGCCATTCATTTAGAAAGGTGGTCCAAAACGTGATAGAACGAAATGAGCTTCGTGTAGACGATTCATTCATTTTACCCCACTAAGACATTGTCACCTCATAGGGGTCCTCACCCAAATAGGGAGAGTTTATTTCGGTCACTCTTCCTAAACAATATAATTATAGTGCGATGAACAACATACACAATGAGGGTCCTCAAGGTAAAATACCTCCCCCACCATCCATATTAATATCAATGAAGCAAAGTGATACCTCCAAAGGTATCGCATCTTCCTCACTTTCATTGAGTGGAACACACACTGGGGTGCCTAAGGTATCACACCTTTTCCATTAAAAACCATAAATTCCAAAAAAAACATAAAATCATTAAAATTCAAAAACAATTGAAAAGTTAAAATTAAAAAAAAAAACTTAAAATATTCAAAAACAATTCAAAACATCAAAAATACGAAAAAAATCATGCATTTTATATTTTGCACATGCTTTCATTTAATTGCATTGCATTAGGCATTATAATCCATTGCATTTGTATTAGGATAGGTTGTGTTTACAATATTACAAAGGACACCACATTTGTATGCTAATCATGCATCCTTACATCATCATCATCCATCACCCTTGCGAGTAATTATGCTTTTCAACACAACCTTCTAGTTGCTATAAGGAATATACTAGGGTTTTTCAGTCATTCAGCTATACCTAGTGATATTCTCATATTTTATAGAAATCTATCTTCACTTTCAAAATATTAGGTCTAGTTTTGATAGTACCTTGCATATTTCAAAATCCCATCACAATTTAAACATTAAAAATCCTGGTTTGGACAAGGAAATATGAACACTACAAAGTGGTCCTAGTCACCTTAAATGAAATATTTTTACTTGCTCATTCTGTGATGTGCATGGTCTAGGATGCTGATCATTGAAAAAAGGACAAGCTCCCACCTACCCAAATAAATCCCTTACTTTATTTCAAAATAAGCAAAATCCCAAAATCAAAGCAAATCCATTGCTAAAAAAATGCAAAATAAACAGTGGTTTTCATCACTAAGCATGAGCAAGTATCCCAATAAATCAGAAGAAAATAAGGGGGTGAAGAGCTTGAATCCCTATAATGGTCAGTATTTAAAGCCACTGAGTGATACACATTACAACAATGGACTGAATGAATCCTACCTGGTACTGAGTAGTTCTCAGCAATTTATAAATGAGTTAGATTTAGGTGGCCTGTATTACCTAGTAGTCTAGTCAAACTACATCCAAACCTAGGATCATGATGAACATTTGGTTATCCTAATTACAACAATGGGATGAATGAATCCCTCCTAGCAATGAGGTAGTCTTATTATTCATCTAATATATTCATTTGCACACATAAAGATAATTAATATCCTGGTCTTCATAACAAAAGCTTTTATCTCTTAGGAGTCTTTTGTAGTCATTATACAACTTTTGATTAATCAATTAGGGTGTTTGAGTCTCATGGAAAACCTCAAAAAATTCCCTATAGCAACAAATCATCTCATCTATCAATCACAATTTTCCTTATGAGATTTTGTTTATTAAAGGATGTTCATGAAAGAGGATAGACACCGGATGGATATTAGCAATGATATTTAAATGACCACTAACTATTTTGTGCATATATTTTAATTTATATAAGCTTATAGAGAAAACCCATACATTTCACATCATTTCATCTCACATACGGATGCTCAAATGATTAATTCTTATGATAAGAGTTCCATTTATATTCATTATGTTCATACATTTTGGGGTGTCATCCATTAGTTTGTTAAACACATATTAAATTAATTCCTTATATTTTAAGTGATTAGAAGTATACAAGTTCATTTGCATTAGATCATTCTCATGTAATTAATGCATTACATTACATCTCATCTATCATATCATATCACATAGATTAAATGCACACACAATTGAAATAAAATAAACATGCATTTAACATTCCACCATTGCATCCATATATGCATACATAGTAGTGCATCTACACATATAGATCACAACATCTAATCATACATATATCATATAGCTAGTGCATGTCATTAGTACATAGCATACATGTAGCATAATCAAATAAAAACATCATGTAGCCATTGCATCCACATTTGCATCACATGAACAATACAAAAACAATATAATACACATAATGAGAAATAAAAGAGTATCATATATATATATATATATATATATATATATATATATATATATATATATATATATATATATATGTGTGTGTGTGTGTCAAAATGTACATAAAGTGGTACAAAAATGTCCACATGTTATAAATATGTAGGTCCTCAGACCTTACACTCAAAAATAATACAATAATCATGATGTATCAAGTGGTGCTTGCACCTCTTGAATCACCTCCATCCTCAGATCCCTCTCTACGAGGTTGTCTAGATCTAGTACTCGTCGATCTCTCTGATCGAGCACCTGACCTGTGATTGGGGTATAGTAATGACTACATAGACTCGCTCTACCTAATCCAATATGAACCTTTAGTTGTATACCTGGTTGGCACAATGCCATTGTGCATCCTGACTTGAGTCTCTAGAAGAGCTATATAGGTCACATTTGAGGATTGTCACCTAGCATAGTCCTCAAAAATATTCTATAGTTGCCTAATCTCTATAGCCGCATCCAAGCCTATCGACTTATGAGCAACTAGAGTAGATGGTGTAGATTTGCCAATAGAAGTAGCCCCAAAATGTGTCATGAGAGCCTCTCTCAGCAGTTCTAGCATCCAATTGTACCTATAGAAGATAACTCTGCAGAGTAACCTAATCTATAGTGGTCTAAGTTGATTTCATGTGTGCTTGTAGAGTGGTTCTATCCTCTGCATACCCTCACCAATGCCTCTACCATGAACTCAACTAGCTCTGCATTCTAACAAAATATGTATCTCACTCCATGATCTATCTTTGCACTATCTAAATTTGTGCTTGCAAACTATGTACCTGAGCTTACAACTGGGACACCTTATCATTTGGATCCTTCTCATATCATTCCTAATTATCATATGGCTCATCCACCTGCTCTACAGCCTAACCCCATGCCTCATATACCTTGTGATGCACTCATTTACCATCACCATCACCACCCTCTTTGAAGATCATTTCCATTTGTTTGTTGGTTGCTTCGAGCTAGCTGCTCAGCTTGCTCTCTTAAATATTGCTTATGTTGGAAACAACCATTCTCTCTTTTTATCATGTTCAAGAGTGTCTACAAGATCTCACTCTTTGTGCAAGGTGTTTTCTAACTGTCACACATGGTTAACTTGTGCAGTCATAGAGGACTCATGCTTAACTGACCCTATCCTAGTGGTTTTGATTTGCATATTTCTCAAAGAGGTTTCTGCTATTTATTTGCTTTAGCTAGCTAATATGACTTGTTTAGTATATTTTTGGGTGTCTCTATGACCAGACTATGTATTCTTACTATGGGTTTACCTTGAGGCACCCCCAATTTTAGAAGTGGGCTTAGAAGTCATGGTCCATGAACTTCCAGATGCATAATTCTCTATGGCTACCATTATGGGAGGTGGTCTCGGATGCAACCGATCCAACTCATCCAACTGTCTTGTTTTCCATGGCTGATCCCGTGGGGTGCCCTTTACACCGATAATGTCATAGTCTAATGGAATCCTCTATCTTGTTTGAAGGATATCTTCTATTTTTTGTCTATGACTAGAGGTATTTATAGTTTTATGCCCCTCAATGGGCTGATCTGTTCTAAGTGTCTCATGTGAATGTTGGGATGTTGGGACTCTTGTGTGCCCTTTTGGTGATGAAGGTTTCATGGTCCTCTCTACCCTCCATGAGGATGGATAAGGGGAAACCTCATCATCCTTGTGTGAAGAATGGGGTCTAGAACCCTCTTTATGTCTATGTGAGGAGGAAGCCCTTGAAGCCTCCTCATATCTTTGAGAAGTTTATGTGTGTTTAGAGGAAGCCCTTAAGGTTTCCTCATGTCTCTTTGATGATGATGGCCGTGATGCCTCTTTGTGTTGATGTGATATAGTTCCCAGATTTGGTTTCTTATTTGGTATTTCTCGAGGATATCCTCCAAGGGTTGAGTTATCATCCCTTAGACTTGCAGAACTGTGTCTTACGGTCTTTTGAGTGGGTCTTTTAATGTTACTATGACTTCACCTAATGGTATGAGTTGCTTCAGATTCCCCTTCGGTATCAGACTGAGGGTGTTTACTTCTTTTTTTGACCATTTTGTTTTAGGACTTTAGTTTTTGTGTTCCACTTAAATATGACCAAACAATATCACACAAATGTTTATCTTGATTACAAATTTAAGTGTGCCCTAAACTGTTTGATATATTTTTGATGTTTGGTTGTTTCTCATTTCTTGTTGTTGCTTTGGATTTGGAATTAGGAGACTCATCCATAGTGATAATCAAGGACACTCATGCCAAACATGATTTCTCAAAAGATGCTAGGGTACACTGCTTAAATCCCAATGGGGGGTTCGCCTAGATCTTCCACTCTGAACCAATTGATTATTCCAATAGTGGGAGATAGTTTGAACACAAATACCTTAGTGTCACTATAATTAATTTCTTCAATCTATTTCTATGAAGCTCTAGGGGATAAATCGGTGGAAGGAGATGAATGCCAACATCACCGGACTGAATTGAGGGTTGGTGATGAAATCCAACTCCCCAATGTTTAAAATAAATGTGCATGTGTGTGGTTCATTTTAAGTTTTGCATGAATAATAATGCATCATATAGCAGCAATGAAATTTCCCTATATGCCTAATGCAAAATGTGTTTCAATTTTAGAAATGTGTATAACTACTATGAGATTTAATGAATGCACTCTATTAGGTGCAAGTATGGCCTTTAGAAAAGCCCCAAACCAAGAAAACCAATCACTCGATGTCTAGCACGTTGGATTCTAGGGTGAATTTTATAGATAGAAGTTGTTCCTAGCAATGCCTAGTGGAAAATCTAAAAAGAAACCTAGGATGTGCAAGATACAAGTTCTTCCTCTTTCATTCTTTTAGTTTTCCAAATTGAAATATTTCTTAATGATCACTGATTTTAATGGAATAGAAATAGACAGAGAGCCATAAAGTGTTAGAGAAGTTGTATCGACCTCTAATCCACCTCAGAGAGTTGATTTTTTGACCTTTGCTGCACTCCATATCTGACTGTTGTTGACTAGAGCAGTTGAATTCTAGCCACTATTGACCAGAGTGATAGACCTCTGGTTGCTGTAGACCAGAGCGGTTGAATTTTTGACACTGTAGACCAGAGCGTCTGCACCTGTATACAAAACCTAATTTAGTAAAGGGGCAAAAAGTGCAAATACTATAAAGATATTGGTAGAGGTCCCATCGTGATCACCATCTGTAGCGATCCTGGGGAAGTGGTGCGCCATCCACTAGACTACTCTACTTGCAATTCGATTGAATCCTTTGATATTAAATATGCAATAAATGAAAGGTACAAAGCTGATATAACCAAAAAGTGAATAAGTAAATGAACAAATGTTTTTATTATTGATATTCTCTAGCTTAGGTTACAAATGAATCCCTCTGAGGGATACCCTTCATTTGATACATTATTTTACACACAAAAGAGGGCAGTAGGTGTATGAAATATCCCCTCGCACAAGGGGCACACTGTATAAGGCTTCCTAGTGACACACACATAAATGTATGAGGGCTTACAGATGCCTCCTTCTCTAGGTATGAATGCTAGAGGGATCTTCTTGCACTCGTATGTTGCAGATTTGCTTGATTGAACCTATAGCTCTGAAATCAATGAAACAACAACACACGCTCAGATGTCCAAGATTGCCTCCCTGGATGAGGCTGTTAGCAATGAATAATCTCAATAAATGCAATGAAACTAGTACTATGCAAGCAAATAACTAAAATAAAGCTTATGTTACTGAACTGAGAGATAAAGTAGAATAAAAGAAACTAAACCCTAGGCTAGGTTGCGGGCCACTTTCCAGGACAATGGCCACTAACGTGAAATCTCTCTCTCTTAATCCAAAGGCTATGGGCTCAAGTCCACTTATAATGTTAAAAATGATTACCTTATGTGTTCAGATTTACCCTCTAATTTGACAAGGCTCCGTTACAATAATCGATCTCCAAGGGAAGCTCTCCAAGTCTCTAAAAGCTCTCCTCAATGATCCAACTTGTTCAAAGTTTTTATGTATGATGCTCTCCCTCTCTCTGATTGATGAAAGAAGGTCTAAGTAGTTGTGAGAGTGTCTCAATTGATCAAAGAAAGTCTAGGAAAGTCCCCTAGTGCTTTTAGGTTTACTCCTTATAAAGTGTTTTGAAACCCTAGGTCAATGTTCAACCCTAATACTGAATCCCTCATGCGTTCTAGGTGTTAGCATGAGAAGCTCATTATTTTTCTATGTTTAATTGAAGTCTAAATCTAGACTTTGAGTCTTCCATGTAGACTGGCTATGAGGAGGGATGCAAAGTTGTTCACGCTTGCCATTATTGCATGCATACTACCACTTCCACCCAATATTGGGCTAGATGGGCAGCAAAATGCATTAAAAGCTTAGTCATTGTCGTTTGCAGCGGCTAAGGTTTGGTCACTCTGAGCTACAACAACTAGATTCTGGCTGCTCTGGTCTACAACGACTAGGCTTGGATGGGCTAAAAATACCCCAAATGAGTGGTAGAAACCATTTTTGTCACTTGGAAGGTCCCAAGATTTTGTCACATGACCTATGGGTGTACCCATATAAGTAGTATTCCTGAACATGGCATGTTTTAGGTGTCTACATCATGTCGTTGGAAGAAATGATTCTGAGATGTACATCCTTTCTAGGATTGGGGGCATCTAGTATTGACCAAATCAATGAACATCATAAAACCTATAATATGGATTTAGGTGGTCTATTTTTGCTCAGCATCATGTTTTCCCATAATGCATCCCAAAATGGGTATCTGTAGACACCTAAAACAAGTCATGTTGAGGAGACTACTCATATGGGCACCTTTTCAGACCATATTAATGACTTGGGACCTTTCCAAGACTAAGTAGTGGTTTTAACCACTCATTTAGGGTAGTATAGTCCTATGCAACTCTTGCCACTAACATCAATTGTAGTTAATATCCCAATCACTGATGATCAAAGCAGCTAAGATCTAGCTACACCTATCAATAGCGATGAGGGTAGTTTATCCCTAGCCATGCTAAGTAAGAGCGGTTAGCCCTGTAACAAACTTGGGCTCCCTGAGATGAGTAAAAATAAGTTGCATATAATAAATTAGCAACGGTTTGGGTTTTAGAAGCCTCCAAAAGCTTTGCCTAACCATTCCATATCAGCAAGTTCTTGATCTTGGCTTCCTCAATAAGGTAGAGACCAAGGAATTTGGGAGTCTACTTAAGGCCCCAAATTCATAAAGCAAACCCTATTTTTAATCCCGAATTCATTGTATAGAAACCCTATCGTATTTGAGAGCAAATCAATACCCCCTTGAGGAGTAATGAAGTGTTATCCAATTGAGCAATGAAAAGTGCCTATCCACCAATGGAGACCATCACAATTTTATAAGAATAACCACTATTCAAGCACTCAATTCAACGTGAATTGAGCCAATTCACCACCCAAAGTCATTATGATAGAACACACCAAGAATTTCAAACCCCTTTGCAGTGGAATTGATTTATGTTAGGAAAAATATTTAGAGAGAAAAATACTTCTCCTATAGTTGTTGTCTTCGACAATGACCCACAAACTTAGCAACCAAATTTGATAGTGACTAGTAGAGCCAGTTGCTCTGTGCAATACTGACTAGGATTTGATATCTCTTTTCCCCTATTTTTAACCATTAAATTAGATTAGAAATATTTTCATTGGATTTATAACCTATTATAGCAGTATTTTTATTCTTTACATCTAGTCTTTCAAGCTTTAGATCAAGTTTTCAATCATTATTTATTATTTCATGCATATTTTTCCTATTTGCATATTTCAAAAAACTAGCCTCATCTTGAGAGGCATCATGTGCTATTAGTGTATTTTATATTTTCTTCATGTGCAAGTGATAGGGACAATCAAGGATTCAAGAGCATCATCGAGATCATCTTCCTTGGCATCAAAGAAGGAGGCAACTAATAAGCCCTCTTATAAGCAAAGTGGTGGAGATCTAAAGAGCTTGTAGAATACATCACCCCCATTTTGGGGCTCAAAACTATTGTAATCATGTATCAAATTTGGTATCCCTAAGAGGGACGAATATGTAACCAATATTTGGAACTGATTAATATAAAGGAGGCATTTATTTTTGTTAATTTATAATGGTTATACCTATTTCATTGCTTTAAATTTGTTATCATGTTGCAATTAACCTAGATGTATGCTTTTTAGAGCTTTACAAAATGAAAATTGCTCAAAAGAAGGGTCTTGAAGGGCTAAAATCTAAAACTCACTCAAAAATATGAATCCATGAAAATCGGCCATAATTTGGTAAAATAATTCTGAACACGATTTCGTGACTCCTTTGTTAACCGCGGGCAAATCAGGAAAGCACTAGAAAAAGCTTACAAAGCAAAAATTCTCAAATCCGTTAAAAAGCATATTTTCACAAAGAAATTTTACCAAGAGGCTTAAGTTGGAAAAGTGCATGCGATTTCCCGTCTCCTTTGTTGTTGGTGCAAAAATAAAAAATTTACCCGAAGGACACAACAGACGAGAGTGGTCATGGATTTACTTCATGCACAAGAAAAATATAGAGATTGTAGATGACTGTGTGTACGCACAAAAGACAAGGGGAACCCACCAATTAGAAATATGCTAAGCTTAGAAGGAAAAGCAAGTTAAAAGGAAGTATGAGCAAAATCCTAATTTTGCATATTTTCCTATTTCTATGGCTAAACCAAAAGGTTGAAAAACTTTAATTTCACACGGATTTGAGAAAGGTAAAGGCAAAGAGCGATCGTGTGATATTAAATCATAGTTTCTCATCATCATGTCAATGGTGAGGTTCTAAATTCAAAACTCTAGCATATTTTTGTGTAGCTACATGTTACAAATACTAGAGGAGAGATGAACCAGATGTCATAGAATATGAATTATCACTTATAGTCCAATAGCTTCTAAAAACTTTGGCTCAACCAGATTCAGTTATAGATCAGTGGATGTAAGAAGATTGCAATAACCAAGAATGATTGAGAGTGATTCTAGTATGAATTTATGTTGTAACTGATCAAGAAGACATAGTTGGATGTCACCTTTGATGGCAAGTTTCCAAGAAATCAAGAACTATAAAATTTCCTTGTAATGCTTAGAATGAAACTCATTGTAAAACTATAAATAAAGGTAGTGACCTCCTTTCAAAATATTGACTCTGAAGTGTTTGCTTACACTACTATGTACATTTTATACAATTAATGAAAGAAGAATTACAAGGTATGTTTACCTTGAACTTACATTTGTGTTGTTGGCTAATATTAATCTTGTGAAGTTATTTCTACTACTACTGCTACGATTAGTTTATTCTATTAATTTGGATTTATAATTTAGAGCAAACTAAAATAATTCATACTTATATGCATGCTCATGAGAATTCTATTTCTATTAGTCGAGCCATTGATCTTATTTTTTTAACTTGGATAAATGATGCTTAGATGTTTGAAATAATTCTTTAAGTGTGCTAAAGGCCCTTGATGCAGAGTGTTGTTGAGTTTTGAATGTTGTTAGTCTCAATTGATTTTTTGGAAGATCCTTTATGGATGTCTATGTTGTTAGCTTCACCCATACATCATTCATTTATACATTTCTAACCCTTTCATCCTTATCCCTAAACTTTTACCATTTTGAGCTAAAAATATTCAACATCAACTAAGTTGAAAAGGTATACCAGCCTACTCTGGAGGTTGAATAAAAGCAATTTGATTCTTCCAATGTTTAGCCTGGACTGTGATTAACGAGTGCTCACATTTAAATATTTTAGGATAATTATCATAGTTATAGCATTGGCTTTATGACAAACCAGACTACAACACATGGGATCACATACCCAAGTATATTTGGAAGAAGGAAGAATGAAAGAGTCATGAGTGTATTTTTGTGGGGTATTTAGATATTTTGAAGGCATATTATTTTTATGCTTCTCAAATGTGTGAGGTTTAGATCCAAAAAGATGTCATCTTTTATGAGGTTATTCTACATACTTCTTCCATCTCACCACTTGATATTTTGGAAACTTACCCTTCTGATCATTTGACCTTCTCAAATTTGACTATTTATATTGAGATTTTGGTTGGCACTGTTCTTGTTATAGCATTTTCTCCTCCTCCTCCTTCTTCTTCTTCTTCTTCTTCTTCTTCTTGTCCATTGCATATTAATTTTTATCCCTTCATAGGAAACACCATAGGAAGCATATTATTCTCTAGATTTAGGGTATGATGAATAAGACACATTAGTTTATAATGTTTCATCCTTCTATCATGAGGCGAGTAGTAATTTTAAGTAAGATTTAGAATACACATGATTCTTCCTCACTTCATCAAACACCCAAGTGGGTTAAGATGCTTCTAAAGAATGCTAATCCTATAATGTCTCTTGATCAATAATAGAAGATTATTCTCAACAAAGGTATCTTATTCTTAAGATCCTCTCACATATTCTCAAGCTAAGGGTTGGGTATGATGGGAAGATGTTATGTTGGTAGAATATGAAACTCTAATGAAGAATACAACTTGGGAGTTGGTTCCTCTTCTAGAAGGGAATAATATTATTGGCTATAAATAAATTTATAGGACCAAATATACTTTATATGATCAATTAAAGAAGCACAAGGCACATATTATTGCTAATGGATTCTATCAACAAGAGGGAGTGGAATATTACAAGAATTTTGCACTATTAGCCACGATGGACTTAATTAGGATGATTATCTCCATTATTATCTCAAATTAATGGAAGGTGCATCAAATGGACATGAAGAGTGTATTTCTATATGGGTAGATACAATAGAAAATATACATGCAATAGCCACATGGTTTTGAGCTTGAGGGACCCACTTTATTTGTTTATCAACTAACTAGATCCTTGTATAGATTTAAGCAATATTCTTGTGTATCATATGAGAAGATCCACTCTATTTTTTGTTGTGGGTTTTAGTGATGTGAGGTTGAACATGACGTTTACATCAAATATCAATATGCAAAAACTTTAGTGATTGTGTTGTATTTTGATGATCTTCTCATCACTAGCAACCCTTCTACTCTAATCTCGAACATAAAGTGATGAATTCATTACACTTTTCAGATGATAGATTTGGGGTTTTTGCATTATTTTTTGAGGATTCAAATTTTAATCAGATATATTCTAACATCACCATTTCCCATCCCAAGTATGCTTTGTATCTTCTTTAGTATTTCAATATGGAAGATTACAAGTCCATTCATATTCATTTTACCTTATATCTAAGGCTTTTCGTTGGTTGTACTACTCCTTTGGAGGATGTTATTTTGTATCAATATATTATAAGAGGACTAGACCTAATATAGCTTTTGGTGTTAGTTATTATTCCAAATATATGCAAGCACCTTGACAAAGTCATTGAATAGTAGCTAAGATGAATCTTAGATACATCTAAGGGACCTATCAAATGGTATTCACTACTCCATTGGATTCCCTCCACTTTTGATAGTATTTTTGGATGCTAATTAGGCTAGTGACTTGGATGAGTGGTGGTCCACCATAGACATTGTGTTCCATTTGGAATCCAACTTAGTTTCTTGATTATCCAGATGCTAATCCACTATTTCTTAATCTTTCACAAAGGTTGAATATTGTGTTATGCATGAGGTAGCTAAGCATATTAGGTATCTACTCATGATTTTGTAGAATATTGACATTCCTCAAAGTTTTCTAGTCACTCTTTGATTTATAATCAGAGCACCATCCACCTTGTCTACAATCTAGTTTTTCATTAGTGTATAAAGCATAGAGAGATATGGATGCTTAATATAATTTTTATACCTTCATCAAAGTAGAATGTGAATATTCTAACTAAGGTCATGCCCAAGGTCACTTTTGTGCACATGTAAGAGATTATTGGAGTTGGACAATGTCCCATAAGAGAGGATGACAAGTAAAGGTCTCTTTCTGTGACCCTCATTTAGCTTAAGGTGATATGTTGGAATATGTGGCGATTAAGATTCTCTTGACTCCATGATTAATTTTTGTATTTTTATTTATCATATTTACCCTTTGGGACAATGTAAACCTTGAAAAATGTATCCTTGCAATTTTTATAACACTTGAGGTCATGTGATGCCTAATCTAATTTGTGTGCCTTCATTAGAGTAGAAAATAGATATTCTAACCAAGGCCACTTTTGTATACATGCAAGAGCTTATTAGATTTTGAGAGTGTCCCATAAGGAGAATGACAAATAAAGGTATCTTTCTATCCCTAATTCAGCTTAAGGGGGATTTTGGAATGTGGTGGTTAAGATTCTCTTAAGACCATGATAAATATTTTGTTTTTGCATTGATCATATTTACCCTTTGGACCCATGTAAACCTTGAAAAAGGTGTTCTTTTAATTTTTATAATACTTTATTCGTAAAGGTCTATATCACAACCTTAACCTAAAGGTAACTTCGATTTGGGTATTAATTGATTGGAGTGTAATTGTCTTTTCCATTTAGTGAGACTATTTGGTATCTAGGGACACCTCCAATATATTCTATGTTATTTATTATTTGTTCTTTGTGTTCCTTTTTAAGTAGTATTAGGTAATTTTTTATTCTATTCATATCTAGAAACTCCTCTAAAATACAACATCAAATGGATTTTATTAGGTATTATTTACATGGAAGTTAATTATGTAACAAGAGATCCCTATCTAAGGTGGGTATTCAGATACAAATTGGATTAGTGATCTAGATGAGTAGAATCTAGTTTAAGATATATCCTCTCTCAACTCTATATTGGTTTCTCAAAGTTTCAAAAACTAACACTCTAAATAGTTGACTTTGATAAATCAAGATATTATAGCATTATCCTAGTTGAGAAAAATCTTGAATGGATGAAAAAAAATGGGTAGTTGGATCTTTCTTAAAAAAAAACTAATGCTTGTATTTTGAAAAATATATTACTAAAACCAAGTTGAAGAATATCAAACCAATTATATTAATAGTTGGATGCATTATATTTAACAATTTTTTTGACATAGGTATGTGTAGACCAATTGGTTCCCCCAAATCCCGTAAGGGGGGTGGAAGTCCAAGTTCCAAATCTCGGGCCTCACTAGATTGAATGCTTGTCTCTTTCCTGGTGCTTTCAGTGGTGTAAAATGTTTTAAATGATCGTGGCATAGTGGTTATAGGGGTGGAATGTATAGAGATTTGTGTGGTGGCTTTTAGGGTGGACAACATAGAATATTGTGGCAGCCATAAAAATTCAGATAGTCTACTTGGATTCATGGCAGCTATCGATTCCACCATGTTAAAAAAAACAATTTTTTTGACATTGACTTGTGCTACCCTATGTGCCTATTTAAGGTTAGCTTGATGATATCTTCATCAAGGTCAATCTAGATATTTCTTTCATTCAATTGCAAGAGTGTATGGACATGGGAGATCTTTAATAAATAATATGCTTAGTATTGTTGTTTCACTATGACCTTCACATAGCTTAATGGGGCTCTTCAAAAGTGTTAATATTCCACTATAGCCATAGTTGACTTTGTACTTTTATTGTATCATAAGTCCCATTGGCTCTTTCCACTATTAGGATGTAGGAAAATGATATGATGCATGAATATCATGTTTGTATGAGAATATGAATATGTGTACCACATCATATGGATATAAAACTTTTTATAGATATTATCAAAAGTGTATTATCATCACATAATGCTCTTACATATGTATATGTGATGACCTATATTTTTGTAATGTATATAAGGTATGTGTGGTGGGGTATATTTAATGATTTTATTTTGGTGGTTTAATGATAGTGAGTAGTTGCCTACCTACCACATATCATGATAATTATATAGTTGAGGTATATCTATCAATTATGTAGTGGTATATATAAATATGTATGATTCAACCAAAGCAAATGTACTAAAATTAATTGTAAAATGAATGATACACATTGTGTACTATATATTTACATGTATTTATAAATTTATATATAATAAAATTATATTCTAGTATATTGTGTTCTTTTTATAGAGGTTTTATATTTCAGAATAGTTTCATGTATGAAGTTAAGTCAAATTTGGTGATATAAAATTCCAACAAGCATGTGAGCAATGTTGACAACAATAGGAATATCAAAGTGTAATCAATGATCATTGTAGCATATTTGTGTCCATGGCCCTTCAAAAGGGGGAAAGATAGAAGCTTGACATAAAAAGTAGTATAGGATTTTTTGTTGATATCCATGAAGAGCCAAGTGATAATGGAGTGTTTACCACAATGCATGATGGATGAGTACAACATGTAGCTAGTGCATCAAATTTTAAGTGAGACAAGATCCAACTAGATCAACTATAGGTTAGAGTGTCTTATAATGATCACAATGAGATTCAACATCAAAGAATTATATATTAGCATGATTAACAATGCATAGGATAGGATTCCATATTAAGATAAACTATAATGTAGTTATTTTGATGGAGTGTGTAAAATAATTTTATATGGGAGTCATCATCAACATGTGATTATCCCATATTTCATTATTTTAAATTGGGAGACTTAATCAAATGCAAGAAAATTTTCATTACAATTTAGAAATATAATATAAATAAAAACAAATCAAACTCTAGGAGGTTATTTCCTATAGCACTTATGTAATCATAAAGGATTGATACATGAAATAAATTGAGAGAAAGTACCTAACCTAGGAGGAATTCTAGGAAGCCTTCAAGAAGGAATTCAAGTTATTTTATAATGATAACATTGACATTTCAAATATTTATAGAATAATTTAACATGAATAAAATTATATTTACACCTATAACCTATTTTTGAATATGTTGTCCAACCATATGGAGATTAAGTCATCAGACATATTGAATAAATAGTGGTTTATGGGGGGATTTCTTCATACTTATAGGAAGAAGGTTAGGGTGGTTACGTTGGCATTTCATCAAGAGGCATTTTAAAGGATTATGAACTTAAAATGTATTACAAATATATCATATTGATGTTGGGAATGAAAATTTAATAACTTTAAACATAAATATGATAACAAGAGTGACTTCTAACATTATAATTATGACTGCGAGTATGATAGTAGTACAAATGATTATTCAATTATATCATCCAAATGTTATAATTGAACAATAAGCAATGAGAGTAACTCTAAAGATAAGGGTAATAAAATTAATGACCTTGAAAATAAGCATGACTTAATAATGAAATGATGTGCATGTTTTACAAATTCAAAAATAAATAATTCATAGGATGTGTTGTCATATTTGGATATTTTGGCCTATCAAGGCAACAACCCAATGTGACTAGGACACCCGCATCTCATATAGAGCAACATAGCAATAAAATCCATGGGTGAAAGAATACCTATGGAGCAACCTCTAAGGTTTTTAGCTGATGTTGGATACTCATTAGATTTGACCTTTGTATTATTTCATACCTAGAGAGCTTAGGCTTGCTTTTCTAGGAGGTGTAGGGAATGGAAGTACAAAGAAATGAAATGATAGAAAATATAAAATATAGGAAAGTAAAATTGTGGAAATTAAATATGAAAAAAGGTAAACCTAAGATATGGGGATAATGTACCAAGATCAAAGGTCCCCTCCCAATTGCATAAAAAAGATAGAATTGAACACATTCACCATCGTCTAATAGCTAGTATTTGAACACACTTCATTATGCATAACCCAAAATTGAAACACACTTAGAGAAGTAGGATAGAGAAAAATTAGTCATAGCTTACATTCATGTGCTAGAATAATTACAAGGCATCCAACCTAAATAGGCTTGATGCTCTTTAGGCAATGACTCAATTTTTGAGCCCCACTCATACAATTGAGGAGTGAAAGAAAGAGCTTACAGGGATGGATATGAGGCATGAGAAGGAAGCTCCAAATGCCTTTACAATGAAATTATAGGCTAGTTCATAGATCAAGATAAGGGTTGTTTCCCTCCAAAAATTTGTGTAGAAGGTATGTGTGTTCTTTTTTCTACAACCAAAATCATCCTGCAACTATCTTTGGCAACTTTGAGGTATTTGAATCTAGGCACATCAATTTTAGAGGCTTTTGGGTCCTTAGATAGCAAGGCACTACTACCATCTATTGTTGTTGTGGATCTAGGATGGTTATGCCATTAATCATTGTCATGACCTTCCTTGTAATATCCTACTTTTTGATGTAGCATGTATGGCCTCTCTATCTACAAAAAGTTATTTTGATAGGCCAAGCCATAAATTTAACTTTGGTAGCCTATTTTGGATGTTTCCTTAACTACCTTTTAGATTGTCTTCTTGTATGTGAAAAGTCACCATGTGTCCCTGGTTGAGATAGGATTTCCTCCAACTAATGGTAGGCTTTCTTTTATTGTTCATCAATGCTTACCTCCTACTTATGATTGGCTACCACATTTTTAGCTCAAGCTATTATGGGGATTTTTTTCCTCTTCTACTTTCTCCTATTGAAATATCAGTGTTGGCTATTGAATGGAAAATTAAAGGTCGATGGGCCTTGGCACCCTCAAGATACTAGATTTGGGTGTAAAAGGAGCACTTGCCTTTGATTTGATATCTAATGGTCAATGCAAATTGAAACATGTTTACCTTCATTTTGTTTCATCGGGTTTCCATAAACCTTTTTTACTGCATATAGGATGCATCTTTTGACTCTTCTCTTTAGTTTGTCTCACATTCAATTAGAATTTTGAGTGACGCAATACTATAGGTAAAATTTCCTATAGTATCATTGGACCCTAGGGTTCTACATCCTATTGAAAAGAGCAAACCCCAAACTACTAGCCTTGTACTTGGACATACAGTCAAAATATGAAAACTATAAATGACTAGAATACAAAATAACATAAGGGAAAGAAAAAGTGAGAAAGGGATGGGGGAAAGCTACTTCCTTTGGCTTGACACTCATGAGTGAAGATATACCTTTGGATTCTACATGCAACAAATAATTTATTACACAGGCCATAAAAGATTATAATCCTAAGATGGTTTACTTTAAGCCTTTAGACCAGTTTATTAAGTTTGGATGTTAACCAGAGTTACAGCTTCTACCTTCTTGATCATCTCCTCGTCCATGAATATATTTTTTGTTGTTTCTACTCCTTGTTTAATTTTTGGTACTTCAAATTTGCTTTCACACAAGATTACCAAACTTCTTAGTTTGGTGAGTATGCCTAAACTATTCTCTTTGTCTCATTTGGCCATTTTACTCCCTTTGGTTTTAAAAAAAGGTTTGAGAAATTATATAGTTTGAAAATTTTATATTTTCCTTATTTCCATAATTAGGGTGACCTCTCTATGGACCAAGAATGCTATTTAATCCATAAAAATTTGACAACTTAAAATACCCAAGATGCTTGTGTTTCCACAAATTTAAGCTCTTGTGGATGATTTCAATATTTTATCCAATCACCTTGAGTCTATTCTTGTATTTCCATTGTTCCTAATTTTTATTCCCTAGGGTTATATATTGATGATACCTTGGTAATTGCACCAGGGATTAGTGACTTATTAGATAGTCAATATGAAACCAATCATAAATGGAGGATAGTTTAGGTTTTGAACCCACCCATCAAAATGATGGGAAACTCTTGATTGTTGTATGAGAAGAGATCTCACTAAAGATAGATTCCTTTTAACTATCATTGGAAAGGCTCTAAGAATCTTACCAATAGTGATATTTGGTTTATTTGCCATCAAAAAGACTACATGTCATCATTTTTTGGTACAATGGGTCAACATGGCCTTGTGGCACAAGGAGTTTTAAATTCACTAGGATCTTCCTTTGAAGGCCTTTCCTTGTTAGCATATTTGGTATCTTTATAAAATCATCTACTTGATAAATTGGAGGAGCTTTATGTCTTCTCATCTTGTTCAGATGTGGCACAATAATTATACCCCAAGCTCCTTTTTTGGGTTAGATCTATTTGATGCAGAGAAATATTAGGGGGGTAGATTTCTCACTTGGAGAGTGACTTGCTTAGGATCTCATGAGGAATAGTGAAGGAAGTTCCCCCTTTTTGTAGACCTCTCTATTAGGAAATTCATCAAATTTTCCTTCTCATCAGTCCCTCTTTCTATTAGTTCCTCTTTATAAAAACCAATGTAAAATTATTTTTCTTGTGTAGTTGAATAAGCAAAGTCATGATTATCCACTCTTCTCCCTCATGTTTAGTCATGGAAGTTTTCTCATCATTAACCTTGATGGAATTTTGGAAAATGGGTGATAATTATTTTGAGAATACAAGTTCTCAATGGTGTTGTTAGTCATTGACCATGTCTACCTTGCATGAGCACCCTTCCTTAAACCAATTAATATTTAGGAATTTCATTAATATTACTAAAAATCTATCATGATTGCTCACTCTAAGATATTTGGCCTTCATGCCAAGGCATAGGACCCACATATTTTTTTATGATAGGAGGATGATTGAGGCATTAAATGCTTCTTGACACAAACATATCCTATGTCAAATTGACCCTTCACATCATTTGCATGGTGGAAAGGTAGGCTATCTCTCAACATTTTGGATCCTCCTTGCATCTAATTAGGAGATTCACATTATTCCTAGGTTCCTAAAAGAAATATCATTTGTTAGTTCCACATACCTATCATGGAGACCTCTCAATCATGCATGCACTCTCCAAGTGTCATACATTATGAATTGGTTAGAAACCATTTTGTAGTAGATATCATGGCACACCTCCCTTAGCAAATATTGAGTGCCTATACTTTCTAACAACCTAATCTTGAATCGTGTTTCATAATTAATATTGCTTACTTTGCAAAATTTCTCCTAAAATAGGGTGGCCTTACTCAAAGCCATTGATGACGTCTAATCCAATGATAGGTGTTGTTTTTTCCTCAGTAAAATTTACTCCTAGCTTTGATTTACCACAAATTCACAATGTGTTTGGTTCATGAGATGGTATTACTTTTCAAAGCTAGAAACCTCCTAGCACCCTTGTCATTTATCTATCTTTTGATCAAATGATTTATTATACTTTGTAAAAGACCCTCTATTTATCAATACTTCATCCCTAATATAGATTCACATGTACCCACTAAGAGATACCTCATTTTAATTAGATGAATAATGAGGTTGTATTAGTATTTGCTTCATAGGTTGGATGACCCACTATATGCTTTAAAAAGACCTAGTTTGCAAGGATAAAAGACTTATTGTATCTCTTTTGTACTTACAATATATACATCATACCTATGGTGATGGATCATACCATCCCTACTAGATTGAATATCTTGTTAGAACCTGACCCCAATGTCTTAGATGCCCACTACTCTAGGTGGTCATTGGGAATGTACGAATGTATATAATCCATGGAGTAGTTCAATTTTGATGACTCCTCTTCAAATATATAGGTTTTCTCTTCTTTGATCTCCATGGAGTAGACTTGATCTATGTGGTGTATGTGGAGAGGTTCCAATAGGATATTAAACTTGGTCCCATACCTAGTTTGGAGTAACATATGAGTCTATTCCATGGATAGATAACCTCCAATTTTGGTAGTGAAATACCTTGAGAGGCATATCCCAAATGTGGTTGGTAGACCAATCATCACTATATCTTGGCACATTGTTGGGTTGGGGTAAGCTTGGAGATTTGATGGAAGACCCTATACTAATCCAAAAATTGGTATTGGAGTGCCATCTAGTTGAACCATATGATTACTAGCAGGGTCACACAAATCCAAGTGGCTTTACTACTCTTTTAGGCATGACTAATGTGTTCAAGCTAGAGTCCACTAGATAGTTAAGAATTAGCTTATCTTTATAGATCAAGGTCATATAGAATAGCATAGGTTTGGGCTGGCTACACTCTAATTTGGAGACTTATAGCACAATGAGTTTCTTTTATCTACCCAACTCTTTCTACTTTTGTAGGTCCTTTTCCAGATGCTTCATCTACTCAAGAATTGAGAGGACATCCTAGAGAGGCATTGCTATGATGGACTTCCTTAGGTACTCCAATATTTTTAAGGATTCAATGGAAGGAACCTTTTATATATAACTTGATGTTATTGGAGTCCTAGACCTTTTTTTCATCTAAAGAGATCTATATGTATCAATAGTAGGCTACTTTAGAGGTTTTGGTATTGTTCTTGAAATCATCAAAATTTGTTTGTAAAAGCTTGCATTGGGGTGTTCCTTTTATTATATACTTCTCTACCCTACAGTCTAGTATATATTTAACTAGAATTCCTTTGCTCCTTGATGGCCTTCCATTTATCCCTAGTGATGTAGTCTAATTAGACTTATGGCCTCCTAGGAGACGAGGGGTCTACCTTGTCTGATATGGTATATACTTTCGCTTCATCCCAGCTGATGAAGGTATACTTTAGAACTATGGAATTAGAAGTTGGTAGTATTGTCAAAGATTATGGGACAAGTTCTAGACTCAACACCTAGGCTTCTACCTATGAATACAAGGTGATATTATTATTGTGTAGAGTTTTTTGACTACCTAAGACTCATTTTCGACATGATAGTCAGAAGGGTAATAATTGAGAGAAAAATAGTAACACACACTCAGATATTCTACGTAATTATTTTGTATGGTGACCAAGTCCTTGATTGGATTTAGAGATATTTTTTGGACTAGGACTAGCACAAATACTATCTATTAAGTCCAAGCCTACGACTGACTAAGATTTTTAGTGGTCAAAGGTAGAGGCTTTTGAGATCCATTTGGAGGTGGTTGAGAATTCTAATTTCCTTTTTGGAAACGAGTCTTCTGGTAGATTTGGTAGGGAAACCTTTGAGTATTCTACTATCTTTTTAGGGCTATGATATGATTGGAGAAATACATCATATTCTGTATTTCATAAAAGTTAGTAGCATAAAGATCAAAATTTTGAGCTTGGCATGAGCTCATTCTAGGAGTAGTTAGACTGGTGATGGGTTGGATGGTTGGATTGGGGTGATGTAAAGATTGCATAGAGGGATACGATGGTAGATATGGTCTAGGAGCTAGCCTCCCTATTTGGATTAGATCCTTTTCAACTTGTATTTCTATCCCATAGGATTTTGATAATGAGTTCCCTCCCTTGGACTTGATCATCATAGTAATTAGGTAGTATATAAATGCCATACCTAAGGGAGGTCAAATATTGTTGAGGATCCTCTACCAAGTCTTATGGAACTAGACATTGAAATAATTTCTCTACGAGCACCCTTTTGATGGTTGTGATCTACTCAAGGAGAGATACCCCATTTGCCTTCTCTCTAAATCTACTTATTAGGATCTCTACTAGTCGGTCCCAACTTCTAACTAACTATGGATTAAGGTCAATCTACCATTCATGAGCTTTCCCTCTATAAGAGATTGCTAGCAGCCTTAGGGCTATATCTTTATTTTTTATGAAATGCATCACACACAAGGTCACCAACTGGTGTATATGTTCCATCATGATGATGACATCCTCTCCGTAGAAATAAGTTAGGGATTTGAGCATTAAATCCAAGAATCGAGTCCCATACAATAAGTGGAGTAGGAGGGATCAAAGGACCTTTATCATTACATGTCAAAAATATATGAGGAGGTTGGTTTAGTAGATTTCCATATTACATTTATGGTTCCTTCTCCTTAATCTTCGATTCAATGGTGGTACCAACTCTTGTTGATTAGCTTGGGCAAAGGCTCTACTTATAGGAATTTTTCTCATATATTTTTGGGATCTTTCTTGATAACAAAGTTTTTAGGTGGGGAGATAATGCTTCAACAAGTCTAAGAGATAGTCACCCAAATAGAATATCAATCTAACTTTTTTGGATGACTTATTTAGATTCTTTTCCATTTTAGTGGAGTTCTCAAGTGAACTCTCTCGATGCTTTACTACAAGTGGATTGACTATGACCTTCATTGAGATCAAAATTGAGTCTTATTTTAGTTTTATGGAAAAAACATAAAAACTCATCCTATCAAGTATGCCAAATGGATTATTGTTATCTTTAGATATTTTGGCCTATCAGGGCAATAACTTAATGTGCTTAGGACAACCATACCTCAAGTGGAGTGACACAATAGGAAGCTTTGTGGGTGTAAGAATTCCTATGGGGAAACCTTTAGGGATTATATATAAGGTTATACCCTTGTTGAATTTTATCTTTGCATGCTTTAAGATCTCATAGGCTCAGGTATACTTTTTTAGGGGGTATAGGAAAAGGAAGTACAAGGAAAATAAATGATAAAAATAATAAAAGATAGGAAAGTAAAATTGCAAAAAAGTAGATTTATTAAAACATAAATCTAAGCTATAGGGGTGATTCATCAAGATCAAAGGTCCCCTCTCAGCTCCATGAATAGGATAGAATTGAACACATTCACCACAATATAATAGTAAGAATTTGAACACACTTTGTTGCATAACCCATACTTTAAAAACACTTAGAGAAGTAGGATAGAGCAAAATTAGTCATAGCTTCCATTCATGTGTCAAAATAATTAAAAGGAATGTATTCTAAAGAGATTTTATGTTCCTTAGGCAATGGTTCAAGGTTCAATCCCCACTTATACAATCAAGTATTGAAAGGAAGCTCTTGCAAGGTCATATATGAGGCATGAATAGGTAACTCCCAATTCCTTTATAATAAAATTATAGGCCTATATATAGGTCAATATGAGGGGTATTTCCCTTCAAAACTTTGTGGAGAAGATTTGTGTGGTCTCTATTCTAGAACTAAAATCCTCCTATAAGTGTAGTTGGAAGCTTTAAGATATTTGGATGCAGGGCCATCAATGCTAGAGGCTTTTGGGTCCTTGGATGTGTTGAGTGGTAATTCTGCCCAGGGCCATCAATGCTAGAGGATTTTGGGCCCTTGGATGTGTTGAGTGGTAATTTTTCCCTGTTGCAAAACCACACTCATAGTTAGGAATTTGATTAGAAAACCCTCTCTTGCAAAGAAATCGAAATCTCTCCAAGGTTCCCTTTATTTAATGTAGACTTGTGTGCTTGTGAAGATGTATCAAAATAATTTCTAGGAATACCTTAGTGACTTGCAAACAATTGTTCACAAGGGGCCACACTCATAGTTAGGATTTTGATTAGAAAACCCTCTCTTGCAAAGAAATCGAAATCTCTCCAAGGTTCCTTTTATTTAATGTAGAATTGTGTGCTTATGAAGATGTATCAAAAATAAATGCTAGGAATGCCTTAGTGACTTGCAAAAAACTGTTAACAAGGGGCCTGTGTTGATCTTACTTTGATTTTTCCATGATGGTTCATTAATTAAAAATGCTTGAGTTCCCTTATGTGCATAAATAAAATGATGAATGAATGCCTAAAGTTGATCCTAACTCATTTTATTTCTAATTTGTTAAAGTGATTTATCCCCAAATCCCTGTTAGTAGATACCTTTTATCTTCAATTAAAATGTTCTGTTAGCAGTTGCTATGGTGAACTACTTCATTTTTATCTTTGATTTAATGTGAAATTTGGAGTTAGTACTTGCTATTAGCATATTCATTTTACTTAAGATTAACATATGTTGTTAGGAAGTGATGTGGCAAGCCACTTCATTTTTTATCTTTGCGTTAATGTGAAATAGAAGTCAGTACTTGCTACTAGCAAATTCTTTTTATCTTCAGATTAAAATATTGTTGTTAGCAAGTGTTGTGGAAAACCGCTTTATTTTATATTTTCCTTAATGTGAGATTGAAGTTAGCAAATCCCTCCCTTGAATGCAAATTGATTTTATCTTGGATGGTTAAGCTCTATCCGAGCTACAAAATAAAGTGACTAAATCTAAATGTGAAATGTGAATCATGAATGATGCTTCAATTTATTTTATCTTCTTTGAATGGATTTTATCTTGCCTTGCTTTACTTTGAACATGAGATAAAATAATGTAATTGACTAACTTTGAAAGTATAATAGCATTTGTATGCCATATAAATTACCCCCTTTTAATGAAATGGTAATTTTCATAAAGGGAGTCAATTTATTTCTTGAAAAACGAAATGCAAAATTTTTTTTTGCTAAAAGTGTGAACTTAAAATAATTTTGGAATTTTGAATTTAAGTTAAAACAAAAACGTATGTGCTTTAAATGGAATATTAAAGCTTATTATTTCAACCTATGTAACTCTTTTTGAAATTTTATATTTTTTCATTTTATATTTTATTTTGAAAACTTAAAAAAAAATAAAAAATATAGGGTTAGAAAATAAAAATAAGATAACACGAAATTCTGGAATATGGACCAGAATATGGATAAGACCAAAGAAAACTACTGCAAACAAAATCCAACATATGCTGCAAAAAAAGGTTAGAATTCAAACACAAAACACAACCAGGTTAGACTTGCATCCACACAATCTGAAATCCGGTTACGGTGAGAGTCTAAGGAGTTAAAAAAAATATGCAATAAAAATATTGAAATGGTGCAACCATATCCATGCATAAAAACCATTAGTCCATGTGAGAAAGATATTCAATAAACACAAATTTGTATTCAAAAGTTCATTTTCTGTATACAATGGTGAAAACAATAGTTCCACAGTAGTTTGAATAAGCTTACAATCTCCTTCCATGCATCTTGTTCCAAAAAAAAAAAACCCACACCCCCATTTCCTTTGCTTCCATGGCCTTTTAAAGCTTTCCAACCCTAAAAAGCTCTTCATTTTATTTCCCCCCCTTTTCCTTTGGCTTAGTCAGGTAACTTCTTCTTTGTAACTGCAATATATTCCAAATGAAAGGTTTCTTCCATAATGATTTTTGCCAATAATAAATTGGTAAATATATTCTAAATGAAAGGTTTCTTCCATAATGATTTTTGCCAATAATAAATTGGTAAATATCTTCTAAATGAAATGCTTCTTCCATAACACTTTTTTTTTGCCAGCAATGAATTAAAATGCTTTTCTTTTATTTAGAAACCTGCCAATATCAATATAAAGCATTAATTCAAACTAAGTTTAATAAAATCATATAGTCAACATAGAAATTAATGCCAAACCAATATGCAAAGAAACATTAGCATGCCATGAGAAAAATAAATGCTATTCTTTTGTTTTCTTTTATTCATTTTATTTATATATATTTTATTTTTATTTTTTTTTCTTCTATTTTTTTTTTCTTTTCTTTTTTTATTTAAATTTTACTTGTTTTCTCTCTTTTTATTTATTTATTTTTTTTTAATTTTATTTAATTATTTCAAATAGTTGAATTGGTTTAATTCAAAACATTTAAACTAACCAAAACAATAAAATAAGAAAAATAAGATATAACCTAACCAATGCATTAGACAACTTAAAAAAAACCAAAAGGAGACACTAGTCAACACACCAGCCTATCAAAATTATCACGCAAAGAAACTAAAATTCAACAAAAATTTCCAAAAATTAAAGGTGGGTCCCCAAGTTTGGTGTTAGTTGTGGAATGGCCACAACAGGATGTAAAGTTATTGCTTCCATCTATCATTGTTGTGGCTCTAGGGTGGTTGCACAATTAATCACCTTTAGGGCCTTCCCTTGAATCTCTTTCTTTCTAACATAGTGGATATGGCATCTCTAGTGTAAATTAGCAAGGCACTCTCGTGTGGTAGGCGATTATTATAGCTACCACACCGATGATTCTGATAGGTCAAGACACAAAATTCAACTTTAGTAGCCTATGGTAGATGTTTCCTTAATTTCCTTTTGGATTATCTTCTATTAAATACAAATTGCCACCATGTGTCCTTAGCTGATATTGGATTTCCTCTAGCTAATGGAAGGTCTTTTTTGACTGTAACTTAGTGCTTGTGTTGGAAATCCTCCTAGATTATATCATAGGTCCAATATCAAGGATAAAAATTAGTCAAAATATTAATCAAAATATAATGTTATCAAATAAATGGCCAATATCAATGAATATCATTCATAGAATAACATCAATATCTCTTAATAATAAAACTCATAATATTATTCATAAATCATCAAATATACACCTGAATTTTTTTCTTCATTACTATAATGCATGGAGTTTTATCTCCATAATATAACCTTACAAGATGACTCTTCAATACTCAACTATTGTTCTCCTCAAACATCCAAGAGATGCATCCTTTTCTATTCCTCACATATGATAAAACTCTCATGTCTCTTCACTTTACATCTTGCCACATATCATGTGACTCTTCACTTGTATATTTAACACCTAACTCCTATGACTCTTGAATTACATGACACATTGCACTCTCTCAACTCACACCTCACACCTTACAGACTTTGAGGGATGCACACTTTATTACATAACACTTGGACTCTTCTTGTTGAGCAAGGTGCAGCAACAGTATTGTCATTGTTGTCAACACAGTCAGATAGATCTGTTGATGCAGTGGACAGGAAGTTCAAAATATTTTCAGATGCAGAAGACAGGAGTTCAAAGGTTACTCAGAGTATGTACAGTGATTTTCCAAGAAGACCGAAGTGGCCCATATGCAAAAGATCAAAGAAAAAGACAAGTAAGAAAAGTGTCGCGATATCGCGACATATACAGCAGGCAAGAAAAACTGTCATGATTTCGCGACATGTTGGAAGAGAGAAAAAGCAAGAAAAACTGTCACGATTTCGTGACATGTTGGAAGAGAGAGAAGAAGCAAGAAAAACTGTCACGATTTCGTGACATGTTGGAAGAGAAAGAGAAAGCAGGAAAAACTGTCGCGATTTCGCGACATGTTGGAAGAGAAAAAGGCAAGTGGAAAAACTGTCATGATTTCGCGACATGTTGGAAGAGAAAGAGAAAGCAGGAAAAACTGTCGCGATTTCACGACATGTTGGAAGAGAAAAAGGCAAGTGGAAAAACTGTCGCGATTTCGCGACATGTTGGAAGAGAGAGAAAGCAGGAAAAAGTGTCACGATTTCGTGACATGTTGGAAGAGAAAAAGGCAAGTGGAAAAACTGTCACGATTTCGCGACATGTTGGAAGAGAAAGAGAAAGCAGGAAAAAGTGTCGCGATTTCGTGACATGTTGGAAGAGAAAAAGCAAGTTGAAAAAGTGTCGCGATTTCGCAACAAAGGCAGAAAGCAAGACTTCAAAAGCAGAAGTGTCACGATTTCGTGACAAAAGCAAAAGAATAAAGTATGGAAGTAGAAGTGTCACGATTTCGTGACAAAAGCAAAGAAGAAGACTTCAAAGGCAAAAGTGTCATGATTTCGTGACAAAAGCAAAGAAGTGAAGTACGAAAGCAGAAGTGTCATGATTTCATGACAAAAGCAGAGAAGAAGACTTCGAAGGCAAAAGTGTCATGATTTCATGACAAAAGCAAAGAAGTGAAGTACGAAGCAGAAGTGTCATGATTTCACGACAAAAACAGAGAAGAAGACTTCGAAGATAGAAGTGTCACGATTTCATGACAAAAGCAAAAAGCAAGACTTCGAAGTAGAAGTGTCACGATTTCATGACATGTCACATTTTTGCAACTCAAAAAGGATAGGAAGGCAGAAAAGCAAAAGTGTCACGATATCACGACATGTCGCATTTTCACGACTCAAGAAGGAAGACAGGCAGGATAACAAAAGTGTCACGATATCAGTAATGTCGCATTTTTGTGACAAAAGAATAGAGAAAGAGTACGGAGGTGAAAGTGTCACGATATCGCGACATGTTGTATTTTCGTAGGCCAAAGCTAAGAGAAAGAGCAAGGAGAAAAAGTGTCGCGATATCATGACATGTATTTCAAAAAAAAAAAAAAGTTCAATGTTTTTTGGTCCAAAGCAAAGAGAAAGAGCAAGGAGAAAAAGTGTCGTGATATATGTGACATGTATTTTTGTGATCCGATGCAAAGAGAAAGAGCAAGGAGAAAAAGTGTCACGATATCGCGACATGTAGCTTTTTCATGATCCGATGCAAAGAGAAAGAGAGAGAAAGAAAAAGTGTCACGATATCACGACATGTTGTATTTTTGGGGGCCAAAGCAAGGAGAAAGAGAGAGAAAGCGAAAGTGTCATGATATCATGACATGTATTTTCATGGTTGAGTTGAAGCCGACGAAGACCGATGACAATCGACTAAAATCAAGGTTTACAGTTGTCATGAAAGCCGACTAAGATTAGGGTTTACAACTGACTAAGATTAGGGTTTTCATCACAAAAATTTTGTTATAAAAGGAGGGCTGTTTGGAGAATTGAAGTGTTGATGAATGCGTCGTCGAATATGTGTCGAAGTGTGAAATGTGGTCGTAAGAGCGTAGAAAGCGTAGAAGCGACGAGATGATGGCGAAGTGCAAGTAGAAGTTTATGAGTAAATGCAAAAGGGAGAAGACGATCATGAAGTTGGACTGCAACGAAGCAGAGTGTGCGAAGTGTTTGCATAGAAAGAGCAGAGTGCACAGAGAATGCAAAGGTGAAGAAGACCAGTTAGGGTCGTGCAAAAGCAAAGGTATCTTATTGTCAAACTTATAGATTCAAATTGAAGTCCAGGTTGCAGCTTGGCATCAGGGGTTGGTGCTCCTTTCTATTGGTGCAGATAAATAAGGGGTTGGTGCTCCTTCCAGTTGGTGCTGGTAAATCAGGGGTTGGTGCTCCTTTCTGTTGGTACAGATAAATCAGGGGTTGGTGCTCCTTCCAATGGATGCTGGTAAATTGATTGTAAAGTTGGTGCTTTGCAAAGGCTGGATTTGGATGGTAGTCCAAGCAGTCATTCTTGAGGAGTAGCCAAATTGGTGAACCTCATTAAATCTTGTGTTGTGTGATGTTCTCTTGTGATACTTGCTTTATCTAGTTTTAAGGTTTCATTATTTTAGTTTTAAGAGCTATGAATTTAAGTTTAAAGAACTACACTGATTCACCCCCCTCTCAGTGCCATTGTAAGACTAACAATTGGTATCAGAGCCAAGTTCCCTTCTCAGGCTAAATCAGTCAGGGTTGATCTTGGATTAGTACGCAATGGGTAAGAAGAATAGATCCTCCTCCAAAAGGGCATCTCAGTCAGTTTTAGTTCCTGTGGAAGAGAAAATTGAACCAAAAAAGGTTGAAGACTTCTCATCAAACAAAGCACCTTTGTTTGATGAAACTAATTACGCGGTCTGGAGAATCAGGATGCAGACATATCTTTGTGCTTTGGGATACGACATCTGGGATTCAGTAGACAGTGAATACACAATACCCATCACTCCTCCAACCGATGCTGCCGATAAGAATCTATTTGAGAATGACTCAAAAGCAAAGAATGCTATCAGGTGCGGATTAGTAGACAGTGAACTGGTAAAGATCATGAGTTGTAAAATGGCAAAATAAATATGGGACAAACTGAGGAGTATTCATGAAGGAGATGATGAGATCAAGGAGGCCAAGTTACAAACACATCAAGCTCAGTTCGAAGCTTTAAAGTTGAATAACGATGAGAACATAGAGGCATATATGTTGAGAGTTAATGAAGTCCTAGAGGATGATTCTAAGAAAGAAACAGGTGGAGGTCTTTTCATGACACTCGAAGAAGAAACAAAAAAAGAACAGGAATGTGATGAAGAAGAAATTGATGCAAAAATAAATTTGAAAGAGGAACTAATTGCAGCTCTGGATGAATTGAAGATAGAAAGAAAAAGGAATAAGGAAATCTCAAGAAAGCTTGAGGATGCAAATGAAATAATAACCAGTTTGAAAGTATAGGTAGAAGAATTCAAAAGGATTGAAGAAACTCTCAGGTCACAGATCAATGAGAAAGAGATTGGTTGTTGCAAACAAGAGGAAGAGATTGTTTTATTGAAGAAACAACTAGAAGAGGCCAATACAAATCTCAAATTCGAGAAGAGCACAGAGTTGCTAGATAAAATGATAAGCCAACAAAGAAGCTCCACGGATAAGCGTGGTCTTGGATATGAAGCTGAACAACCTTCATCTTCCAACTCTGCAGAGAAGAAGAAGTTCACTGTTGAAGGATCGAAGCAAGAAAAGTTTGAAGCTGAATCTTCAAAAGGAAGAAAATATCAAAGGAGATCTACAACAAAGCAACCACAACAAAAGAGGTTCTATCACTCTCACTCTATTCATAATAATACTTTTAATGGCTATTGTTTCAGATGCAACCAATATGGTCACAAGGCAATTTATTGTGGATTGAATAATAAATCAAAGAGTTATTTTGGTAGAAATACATCTGCATTTCCGAGTGAACACTATGTACAATGTTTTCAATGTAATGGTCATGGGCACATAGCAAGGTTTTGTCCAAGCACTTTTGTATCTAATCTAAGGCAAAATAGTAGATTTCATCAGACGCAAAGAACGCAACACAGACAGGGAATAAATCATGTACATAAAAGAAAGGAAAATAATCATTCATCAAGGATGCACAAGAGACAACCACACAAGAGAAATGTTCGAGTTCATGAAAAGGTGCAAAATAGGGATGTAGTTGAAAAATCCAAGCCCGAGTTCAAGAAAGTTTGGAGAAAGATAGAAGAAAGGAAATCGTGTCTCCTTGGATCGAAGGAGACTACTCCGCTATTGCACTAAGCAACTCCAGGTAGCACATCCTCAGGGGGAGCAATCTTGAAGTTTCATTTTAATGCTCCTATGTATTTGTTTGATTACCTGAGGATGAAAGGCAAGTAGTCAGGGAAGTTGTCGTATAGTTGTCGAAGTGTGTTTTCAGTTCATGTAGTTTGTGGAAGTGCCGTGAAGGGTGGTGATTAAATTGAGAGTTGTCATTATTGGTAGTATTGCTATATGTCATTGTTGTACTGGTGATGGTTCTTACTACCACTGTCCAAAGTTAAGGATTATAACAGTTCAGATAATTTGGTTAGTGAAAGAATGTTGCCCTAGCCGCATATATGTGTTTCGATAAAAGCAAGTGTGTATTTGAACTACACATTGACGTGAAGATTGTTAGATCTATTATGACGTTGTGGTGAAAAATATTGAAGTCTGATCATTGATTCATGTTTAGCTCATCAAGATGAGCAACTTTGCTTTGTGAATCATACCTATCCGAGGTCCAGAAGTATGAGTTTGAGTAAGGTGCACTATAGTTGGCCGTGAAGTGTTTAACAAAATATTGTCTCCTGATTCGAACAGTTGAAAGTAAGGTGTGACCAGCGGTGACTATAGAAAACATAGACCAAGTTGAAAATGTAAAAAGGGATTTGGTTGGTGTTGTGGTACAGTGTTTGATGCTTGCACAGAGTTGGCAGTGAAATTGCAAGTGTCGGTACAGTGTTGGACAAAAGTTGGTACAAGTGTGAGTCACTTGTCAATTTTGTTGACAGATGTGAAATCAACGTTTTTGAATGGGAAGCTTGAAGAAGAGGTTTATATTGAGCAGCCAGATGGTTTCCGACTTGGTGATGATCCCAACTTGGTTTGTAAGTTGAAGATATATGGCTTGAAACAGGCACCCCGAGCATGATATGCAAGGCTAGACAACTATCTCACTCAACAAAGGTTTAATAAAGCAGCAAAGATGAGTCGTGTAAAGATTTAGCAAATAAGATGCAGAAAGAATTTGAAATGTCAATGATTGGTGAACTTTCGTATTTCCTCGGTTGCAAGTTAATCAAAATAAGAAGGGCATATTTATTTCTCAAGTTAAATATGTGAAAGAGATGTTAAAAAGTTCACAATGGAGGATTGTAAGCCAGTTAGCACTCCCATGACGACAGGGTGCAAGTTGAGCAAGAATGACAAATCTCCACTTGTTGATCAAACCATGTACAGATCTATGATTGGAAGCTTACTGTACCTGACAGCTACCAGACCAGATATTTTGCAGGCAGTATGCATGGTAGCACGATTTTAGGCTAATCCCAAGGAGACTCATGTGACAACATTATGGTGGTTGATTTCTAAAATATCATTGGAGGGAAAATGATTGTTTGTGGTTTCCTTTTCGAAAGTGGTTGGTTGAATGCATCAAGGTTTTCTGAATTGAGAGTTGTGTTTAAACCTTGTGTTATAAGCATAGTGGTTGAAGCCCATTGGTTGTGAAAGAACTTGAGTTAGAAAAGAACATGAGTATCATTGTTATGTGATATTTGTGGTTGAGCATTGTTGGAAATATTTGAGTTGGTTGATACATACTTGGACTAGGGTTGTGTGAGAGAGAGTTGTCCCTTGTGATGATTGGTTGAGTTGATTTGATTGAGCCTAGTCAAGTTATGTGTGAAGTGATTTTTAAAGTTCTATGAAATAAATTATTCCATCATTCTATGTTGAGTTGAGATTGAGATTAGAACATATTGAGTCTCTAACAATTCTCTTTATGCTTCTATGAAGTGGATTTGATTTGAGATTGCCATTCATTGTTGAGTTCATTTTGAGTACTACTTGAGCATGATTGATTGAGCCTTTGAGAAGGCCTTTGGGAAATATTTGAGGACAATGTTGGGACAAATTTCTAGAGCAGATTTGGGCAAGTTCTTGAGGAGCTTACTAGAGTAGATTCGGACAAGTTCTTAGTGAGCTTGTTGGAGCAGATTTGGACAGGTTTTGTATGAGCTTGTTATTCAACATTGGACAAGTTCTATGTGAGCTTGTTATTCAGCATTGGACAAGTTCTATGTGAGCTTGTTAAGCAGGTTCTATGTGAGCCTATTGAGCAGGTTCTTAGTGAGCCTATTGACAGAGCTTTGGAGGTGACAGAGTACAGAGGACAGAGTCTCAATGGATAGAGATCCAACAGCCAACACAATTGAAGATAGATCTGAGTGAGGATTCTTCAAGTGGAGAGAGGTCCACCAGTCAATGCAGCAGAGAGACAGAGTCTTCTATAATATCACAAGGGTACTATGGAGTATGGGTTATGGTATCCAAAATATGTAGATTGGGCAGGATGTGTAGATGATAGAAAGAGTACCAGTGGAGGTGCATTCTATCTTGGAGACAGATTGGTCATGTGGCACAGTAAGAAACAAGAGTCAATTTCTTTATCGACAACAGAGGTAGAATATATTGCAGCGACAACATGTTGTACGGTATCACTTTTTGAAGGAGAAAGTTGCAGAAGGTGAGGTTAAGTTGGATTTTGTTCCAACTACAGAGCAAGTAGTAGATATCTTCACAAAACCATTGCCCAAGGAAGTTTTGAGTACCTTCACAATAAATTGGGAGTGGTCACACTTCCCAAGAATTGACTAGCTATAGGGATCACATTCTCAAGGGGAGCATTTAAGTATTTGATTATCTTTTTGCTCATGTTCATGATTTTTGCTAAGTGTAATAAATTTTGCCTGAGAATGTTGTGCATGGACTCAGGGGGAGTCTGCAATAGCCCTTTGGTATTATTGTCAAAGGGGGAGAAGAGTTACAGGAAATTGCACATGTGTTGCCAACAATTCCAAAGGGGGAGATTGTTGAGCAAGGTGCAGCAACAGTATTGTCATTGTTGTCAACACAGTCAGATAGATCTGTTGATGCAATGGACAGGAAGTTCAAAAGCTATTCAGATGCAGAAGACAGGAGTTCAAAGGTTACTCAGAGTATGTACAGTGATTTTCCAAGAAGACCGAAGTGGCCCATATGCAAAAGATCAAAGAAAAAGACAAGTAAGAAAAGTGTCACGATATCATGACATATACAACAGGCAAGAAAAACTGTCACGATTTCGCGACATGTTGGAAGAGAGAAAAAGAAGGAAAAACTATCACGATTTCGTGACATGTTGGAAGAGAGAGAAGAAGCAAGAAAAACTGTCATGATTTCGTGACATGTTGGAAGAGAAAGAGAAAGTGGAAAAACTATCGTGATTTCATGACATGTTGGAAGAGAAAAAGGCAAGTGGAAAAACTATCGTGATTTCGTGACATGTTGGAAGAGAAAGAGAAAGCAAGAAAAACTGTCATGATTTCATGACATGTTGGAAGAGAAAAAGGCAAGTGGAAAAACTGTCATGATTTCGTGACATGTTGGAAGAGAAAGAGAAAGTAGGAAAAAGTGTCACGATTTTGCGACATGTTGGAAGAGAAAAAGACAAGTGGAAAAACTGTCACGATTTCATGACATGTTGGAAGAGAAAGAGAAAGCAGGAAAAAGTGTCACGATTTCATGACATGTTGGAAGAGAAAAACGCAAGTGGAAAAACTGTCGTGATTTCGTGACAAAGGAGGAAATGTCACGATTTCATGACAAAAGAAAAGAGAAAAGTACGAAAAGTGTCATGATTTCATGACAAAAGAAAAGAAGACTTAAAGAAGTGTCACAATTTCATGACAAAAGAAAGAGAAGTACGAAGAGAAGTGTCATGATTTCATGACAAAAGAGAGAAGAAGACTTAAAGGAGAAGTGTCACGATTTCATGACAAAAGCAAAGAAGTGAAGTACGAAAGAAGTGTCACGATTTCATGACAAAAGAGAAGAAGACTTCAAAGAGAAGTGTCACGATTTCATGACAAAAGGAAAAGGAAGTGAAGTGTCACGATTTCGTGACATGTCGCATTTTACGACTCAAAAGGACAGAAAGAGAAGAAAAGTGTCACGATATCCAATTGACATTTTCGTGACTCAAGAAGGAGAGAGTACAAAAGTGTCATATATGACAATAAAAAGAGAAAGGAGGAGAAAGTGTCACGATATCATGACATGTTGTATTTTGGGCAAAGCTAAGAGAAAGAAGGAAAGGTCACGATAAAAGAAAAAAAGATCAAGGAGAAAGTGTGCGATAACATGATTTTGGTCCGATGCAAAGAGAAAGAGAGAGAAAGAAAAAGTGTCGCGATATCGTGACATGTTGTATTTTTGGGGGCCAAAGCAAGGAGAAAGAGAGAGAAAGCGAAAGTGTCATGATATCGCGACATGTTGTATTTTCGCGGTTGAGTTGAAGCCGACGAAGACCGATGACAACCGACTAAAATTAGGGTTTACAGTTGTCATGAAAGCCGACTAAGATTAGGGTTTACAGCCGACTAAGATTAGGGTTTTCATCACAAAAATTTTATTATAAAAGGAGGGTTGTTTGGAGAATTGAAGAGTTGATGAATGCGTCATCGAATATGTGTCGAAGTGTGAAATGTGGTCGTAAGAGCGCAAAAAGTGCAGAAGCGGTGAGATGATGGTGAAGTGCACAAAAGGGAGAAGACGATCATGAAGTTGGACTGCAGCGAAGCAGAGTGTGTGAAGTGTTTGTGCAGAAAGAGCAGAGTGCACATAGAATGCAAAGGTGAAGAAGACCAGTTAGGGTCGTGCAAAAGCAAAGGTATCTTACTGTCAAACTTATAGATTCAAATTGAAGTCCAGGTTGTAGCTTGGCATCAGGGGTTGGTGCTCCTTTCTGTTGGTGCAGATAAATAAGGGGTTGGTGCTCCTTCTAGTTGGTACAGATAAATCAGGGGTTGGTGCTCCTTCTAGTGGATGTTGGTAAATTGATTGTAAAGTTGGTGCTTTGCAAAGGCTGGATTTGGATGGTAGTCCAAGCAGTCATTCTTGAGGAGTAGCCAAATTGGTGAACCTCATTAAATCTTGTGTTGTGTGATGTTCTCTTGTGATACTTGCTTTATCTAGTTTTAAGGTTTCATTATTTTAGTTTTAAGAGCTGTGAATTTAAGTTTAAAGAACTACACTGATTCACCCCCCCTCTCAGTGCCATTGTAAGACTAACAATTGGTATCAGAGCCAAGTTCCCTTCTCAGGCTAAATCAGTCAGGGTTGATCTTGGATTAGTATGCAATGGGTAAGAAGAATAGATCCTCCTCCAAAAGGGCATCTCAGTCAGTTTCAGTTCCTGTGGAAGAGAAAATTGAACCAGAAAAGGTTGAAGACTTCTCATCAAACAAAGCACCTTTGTTTGATGGAACTAATTACGTGATCTGGAGAATCAGGATGTAGGCATATCTTTGTGCTTTGGGATACGACATCTGGGATTCAGTAGACAGTGAATACACAATACCCATCACTCCTCCAACCGATGTTGTCGATAAGAATCTGTTTGAGAATGACTCAAAAGCAAAGAATGCTATCAGGTGCGGATTAGTAGACAGTGAACTGGTAAAGATCATGAGTTGTAAAATGGCAAAAGAAATATGGGACAAACTGAGGAGTATTCATGAAGGAGACGATGAGATCAAGGAGGCCAAGTTACAAACACATCAAGCTCAGTTCGAAGCTTTAAAGTTGAATAACGATGAGAACATAGAGGCATATATGTTGAGAGTTAATGAAGTCCTAGAGGATGATTCTAAGAAGGAAATAGGTGGAGGTATTTTCATGACACTCGAAGAAGAAACAAAAAAAGAATAGGAATGTGATGAAGAAGAAATTGATGCAAAAATAAATTTGAAAGAGGAACTAATTGCAGCTCTGGATGAATTGAAGATAGAAAGAAAAAGGAATAAGGAAATCTCAAGAAATCTTGAGGATGCAAATGAAATAATAACCAGTTTGAAAGTACAGGTAGAAGAATTCAAAAGGATTGAAGAAACTCTCAGGTCACAGATCAATGAGAAAGAGATTGGTTGCTGCAAACAAGAGGAAGAGATTGTTTTATTGAAGAAACAACTAGAAGAGGCCAATACAAATCTCAAATTCGAGAAGAGCACAGAGTTGCTAGATAAAATGATAAGCCAACAAAGAAGCTCCATGGATAAGCGTGGTCTTGGATATGAAGCTGAACAACCTTCATCTTCCAACTCTGCAGAGAAGAAGAAGTTCACTATTGAAGGATCGAAGCAAGAAAAGTTTGAAGCTGAATCTTCAAAAGGAAGAAAATATCAAAGGAGATCTACAACAAAGCAACCACAACAAAAGAGGTTCTATCACTCTCACTCTATTCATAATAATACTTTTAATGGCTATTGTTTCAGATGCAACCAATATGGTCACAAGGCAATTTATTGTGGATTGAATAATAAATCAAAGAGTTATGCTGGTAGAAATACATCTACGTTTTTGAGTGAACACTATGTACAATGTTTTCAATGTAATGGTCATGGGCACATAGCAAGGTTTTGTCCAAGCACTTTTGTATCTAATCTAAGGCAAAATAGTAGATTTCATCGGATGCAAAGAACGCAAACACATACAGGGAATAAATCATGTACATAAAAGAAAGGAAAATAATCATTCATCAAGGATGCACAAGAGACAACCACACAAGAGAAATGTTCGAGTTCATGAAAAGGTGCAAAACAGGGATGTAGTTGAAAAATCCAAGCCCGAGTTCAAGAAAGTTTGGAGAAAGATAGAAGAAAGGAAATCGTGTCTCCTTGGATTGAAGGAGACTACTCCGCTATTGCACTAAGCAACTCCAGGTAGCACATCCTCAGGGGGAGCAATCTTGAAGTTTCATTTTAATGCTCCTATGTATTTGTTTGATTACCCGAGGATGAAAGGCAAGTAGTCAGGGAAGTTGTCGTATAGTTGTCGAAGTGTGTTTTCAGTTCATGTAGTTGTTTGTGGAAGTGCCGTGAAGGGTGGTGATTAAATTGAGAGTTGTCATTATTGGTAGTATTGCTATATGTCATTGTTGTTCTGGTGATGGTTCTTACTGCCACTATCCAAAGTTAAGGATTATAACAGTTCAGATAATTTGGTTAGTGAAAGAATGTTGCCCTAGCCGCATATATGTGTTTCGATAAAAGCAATGTGTATTTGAACTACACATTGACGTGAAGATTGTTAGATCTATTATGATGTTGTGGTGAAAAATATTGAAGTCTGATCTATTGATTCATGTTTAGCTCATCAAGATGAGCAACTTTGCTTTGTGAATCATACCTATCCGAGGTCCAGAAGTATGAGTTTGAGTAAGGTGCACTATAGTTGGCCGTGAAGTGTTTAACAAAATATTGTCTCCTGATTCGAACAGTTGAAAGTAAGGTGTGACCAGCAGTGATCTGTAGAAAACATAGACCAAGTTGAAATGTAAAAAGGGATTTGGTTGGTGTTGTGGTACAGTGTTTGATGCTTGCACAGAGTTGGCAATGAAATTGTAGTGTCGGTACAATGTTGGACAAAAGTTGGTACAAGTGTGAGTCACTTGTCAATTTTGTTGACAAGATGTGAAATCAACGTTTTTGAATGGGAAGCTTGAAGAAGAGGTTTATATTGAGCAGCCGGATGGTTTCCAGCTTGGTGATGATCCCAACTTGGTTTGTAAGTTGAAGATATATGGCTTGAAACAGGCACCCCGAGCATGATATGCAAGGCTAGACAACTATCTCACTCAACAAAGGTTTAAGAAAGCAAAGATGAGTCATGTAAAGATTTAGCAAATAAGATGCAGAAAGAATTTGAAATGTCAATGATTGGTGAACTTTCGTATTTCCTCGGGTTGCAAGTTAATCAAAATAAGAAGGGCATATTTATTTCTCAAGTTAAATATGTGAAAGAGATGTTAAAAAGTTCACAATGGAGGATTGTAAGCCAGTTAGCACTCCCATGATGACAGGGTGCAAGTTGAGCAAGAATGACAAATCTCCACCTATTGATCAAACCATGTACAGATCTATGATTGGAAGCTTATCATACTCGACAGCTACTAGACCAGATATCTTGCAGGCAGTATGCATGGTAGCACGATTTCAGGCTAATCCCAAGGAGACTCATGTGACAACATTATGGTGGTTGATTTCTAAAATATCATTGGAGGGAAAATGATTGTTTGTGGTTTCCTTTTCGAAAGTGGTTGGTTGAATGCATCAAGGTTTTCTGAATTGAGAGTTGTGTTTAAACCTTGTGTTATAAGCATAGTGGTTGAAGCCCATTGGTTGTGAAAGAACTTGAGTTAGAAAAGAACATGAGTATCATTGTTATGTGATATTTGTGGTTGAGCATTGTTGGAAATATTTGAGTTGGTTGATACATACTTGGACTAGGGTTGTGTGAGAGAGAGTTGTCCCTTGTGATGATTGGTTGAGTTGATTTGATTGAGCCTAGTCAAGTTATGTGTGAAGTGATTTTTAAAGTTCTATGAAATAAATTATTCCATCATTCTATGTTGAGTTGAGATTGAGGTTAGAACATATTAAGTCTCTAACAATTCTCTTTATGCTTCTATGAAGTGGATTTGATTTGAGATTGCCATTCATTGTTGAGTTCATTTTGAGTACTACTTGAGCATGATTGATTGAGCCTTTGAGAAGGCCTTTGGGAAATATTTGAGGACAATGTTGGGACAGATTTGAGGAGAGATTTGGGATAGATTACTAGAGTAGATTCGGACAAGTTCTTAGTGAGCTTGTTGGAGCAGATTTGGACAGGTTTTGTATGAGCTTGTTATTCAACATTGGACAAGTTCTTGTGAGCTTGTTATTCAGCATTGGACAAGTTCTATGTGAGCTTGTTAAGCAGGTTCTGTGTGAGCCTATTGAGCAGGTTCTTAGTGAGCCTATTGATAGAGCTTTGGAGGTGATAGAGTCTCAATGGATAGAGATCCAACAACCAACACAGTTGAAGATAGATCTGAGTGAGGATTCTTCAAGTGGAGAGAGGTCCACCAGTCAGTGTAGTAGAGAGACAGAGTCTTCTATAATATCACAAGGGTACTATGGAGTATGGGTTATGGTATCCAAAAGATGCAGATTGGGTAGGATGTGTAGATGACAGAAAGAGTACCAGTGGAGGTGCATTCTATCTTGGAGACAGATTGGTCGCGTGGCACAGTAAGAAACAAGAGTCAGTTTCTTTATCGACAATAGAGGCAGAATATATTGCAGCGACAACATGTTGTATCAAGTATCACTTTTTGAAGGAGAAAGTTGTAGAAGGTGAGGTTAAGTTGGATTTTGTTCCAACTACAGAGCAAGTAGTAGATATCTTCACAAAACCATTGCCCAAGGAAGTTTTTGAGTACCTTCACAATAAATTGGGAGTGGTCACACTTCCCAAGAATTGACTAGCTATAGGGATCACATTCTCAGGGGGAGCATTTAAGTATTTGATTATCTTTTTGCTCATGTTCATGATTTTTGCTAAGTGTAATAAATTTTGCCTGAGAATGTTGTGCATGGACTCAGGGGAGTTCGCAGTAGCCCTTTGGTATTATTGTCAAAGGGGGAGAAGAGTTACAGGAAATTGCACATGTGTTGCCAACAATTCCAAAGGGGGAGATTGTTGAGCAAGGTGCAGCAAAAGTATTGTCATTGTTGTCAACACAGTCAGATAGATCTATTGATGCAATGGACAGGAAGTTCAAAAGCTATTCAGATGCAGAAGACAGGAGTTCAAAGGTTACTCAGAGTATGTACAAGTGATTTTCCAAGAAGACCGAAGTGGCCCATATGCAAAAGATCAAAGAAAAAGACAAGTAAGAAAAGTGTCATGATATCATGACATATACAGCAAGCAAGAAAAACTATCATGATTTCACGACATGTTGGAAGAGAGAAAAAGCAAGAAAAACTGTCATGATTTCGTGACATGTTGGAAGAGAGAGAAGAAGCAGGAAAAATTGTCACGATTTCATGACATGTTGGAAGAGAAAGAGAAAGTAGGAAAAACTATCACGATTTCGTGACATGTTGGAAGAGAAAAAGGCAAGTGGAAAAACTATCATGATTTCATGACATGTTGGAAGAGAAAGAGAAAGCAGGAAAAACTATCGTGATTTCATGACATGTTGGAAGAGAAAAAGGCAAGTGGAAAAACTGTCATGATTTCATGACATGTTGGAAGAGAAAGAGAAAACAGGAAAAAGTGTCACGATTTCATGACATGTTGGAAGAGAAAAAGACAAGTGGAAAAACTGTCACGATTTCATGACATGTTGGAAGAGAAAGAGAAAGAAGGAAAAAGTGTCATGATTTTGTGACATGTTGGAAGAGAGAAAGAAGTAGAAAAAGTTCCGATCGACATGTATTTTGCGACAAAGGGAGAAAGCAAGTTGGAAAAGTGTCACAATTTCATGACAAAAAAAAGAAAAAGTACGGAAGAAAGTGTCACAATTTCATGACAAAAGAGAAAGAAGACTTCGAAGGCAGAAGTGTCACGATTTCATGACAAAAGCAAAGAAGTGAAGTACGAAAGCAGAAGTGTCACGATTTCATGACAAAAGCAGAGAAGAAGACTTCGAAGGCAGAAGTGTCACGATTTCATGACAAAAGCAAAGAAGTGAAGTACAAAAGCAGAAGTGTCACGATTTCATGACAAAAGTAGAGAAGAAGACTTGAAGATAGAAGTGTCATGATTTCATGACAAAAGCAGAAAGCAAGACTTCGAAAGCAGAAGTGTCACGATTTCATGACATGTCGCATTTTCATGACTCAAAAAGGACAAGAAGGCAGAGAAGCAAAAGTGTCACGATATCGCGACATGTCGCATTTTCATGACTCAAGAAGGGAGGCAGGCAGAATAACAAAAGTGTCACGATATCGCGACATGTCACATTATCACGACAAAATAATAGAGAAAGCGTACGGAGGCGAAAGTGTCGCGATATCATGACATGTTGTATTTTCATGGGCCAAAGCTAAGAGAGAGCAAGGAGAAAAAGTGTCACGATATCGCGACATGTTATATTTTCATGGTCCAATGCAAAGAGAAAGAGCAAGGAGAAAAAGTGTCACGATATCATGACATGTAGCTTTTTCACAGTCCAATGCAAAGAGAAAGAGCAAGGAGAAAAAGTGTCATGATATCACGACATGTAGCTTTTTCGCGGTCCGATGCAAAAAAAAGCAAAGAAAAAGTGTTTACTTTGGTCCAATGCAAAGAGAAAGAGAGAGAAAGAAAAAGTGTCACGATATCATGACATGTTGTATTTTTGGGGGCCAAAGCAAGGAGAAAGAGAGAGAAAGTGAAAGTGTCATGATATCATGACATGTTGTATTTTCACGGTTGAGTTGAAGCCGACGAAGACCGATGACAACCGACTAAAATTAGGGTTTACAGTTGTCATGAAAGCCGACTAAGATTAGGGTTTATAGCCGACTAAGATTAGGGTTTTCATCACAAAAATTTTGTTATAAAAGGAGGGTTGTTTGGAGAATTGAAGTGTTGATGAATGCATCATCGAATATGTGTCGAAGTGTGAAATGTGGTCGTAAGAGCGCAGAAAGCGTAGAAGCGGCGAGATGATGGCGAAGTGCACAAAAGGGAGAAGACGATCGTGAAGTTGGACTGTAGCGAAGCAGAGTGTGCGAAGTGTTTGTGTAGAAAGAGTAGAGTGCACAGAGAATGCAAAGGTGAAGAAGACCAGTTAGGGTCATGCAAAAGCAAAGGTATCTTACTATCAAACTTATAGATTCAAATTGAAGTCCAAGTTGTAGCTTGGCATCAGGGGTTGGTGCTCCTTTCGTTGGTGCGATAAATAAGGGGTTGGTGCTCCTTCTAGTTGGTGCTGGTAAATCAGGGGTTGGTGCTCCTTTCTATTGGTACAGATAAATCAGGGGTTGGTGCTCCTTCCAGTGGATGTTGGTAAATTGATTGTAAAGTTGGTGCTTTGCAAAGGCTGGATTTGGATGGTAGTCCAAGCAGTCATTCTTGAGGAGTAGCCAAATTGGTGAACCTCGTTAAATCTTGTGTTGTGTGATGTTCTCTTGTGATACTTGCTTTATCTGGTTTTAAGGCTTCATTATTTCAGTTTTAAGAGCTATGAATTTAAGTTTAAAAGAACTACACTGATTCACCCCCCCTCTCGAGTGCCATTGTAAGACTAACAATTGGTATCAGAGCCAAGTTCCCTTCTTAGGATAAATCATTTAGGGTTGATCTTGGATTAGTATGCAATGGGTAAGAAGAATAGATCCTCCTCCAAAAGGGCATCTCAGATAGTTTCAGTTCCTGTGGAAGAGAAAATTGAACCAGAAAAGGTTGAAGACTTCTCATCAAACAAAGCACCTTTGTTTGACGAAACTAATTACGCGGTCTAGAGAATCAGGATGTAGACATATCTTTGTGCTTTGGGATACGACATCTAGGATTAAGTAGATAGTGAATACACAATACCCATCACTCCTCCAATCGATGTTGTCGATAAGAATCTGTTTGAGAATGACTCAAAAGCAAAGAATGCTATCAGGTGCGGATTACTAGACAGTGAAGTGGTAAAGATCATGAGTTGTAAAATGGTAAAAGAAATATGGGACAAACTGATGAGTACTCATGAAGGAGACGATGAGATCAAGGAGGCCAAGTTGCAAACACATCAAGCTCAGTTCGAAGCTTTAAAGTTGAATAACGATAATAACATAGAGGCATATATGCTAAGAGTTAATGAAGTCCTAGAGGATGATTCTAAGAAAGAAATAGGTGGAGGTCTTTTCATGACACTCAAAGAAGAAATAGAAAAAGAACAGGAATGTGATGAAGAAGAAATTGATGCAGAAATAAATTTGAAAGAGGAACTATTGCAGCTCTGGATGAGTTGAAGATAGAAAGAAAAAGGAATAAGAAAATCTAAAAAAATCTTGAGGATGCAAATGAAATAATAACCAGTTTGAAAGTACAGGTAGAATAATTCAAAAGGATTGAAGAAACTCTCAGGTCACAGATCAATGAGAAAGAGATTGGTTGCTGTAAAAAAGAGGAAGAGATTGTTTTATTGAAGAAACAACTAGAAGAGGCCAATACAAATCTCAAATTCAAGAAGAGCACAGAGTTGCTAGATAAAATGATAAGCCAACAAAGAAGCTCCACGAATAAGAGTGGTCTTGGATATGAAGTGGAACAACCTTCATCTTCTAACTCTGCAAAGAAGAAGAAGTTCACTATTGAAGGATCAAAGCAAGAAAAGCTTGAAGCTAAATTTTCAAGAGGAAGAAAATATCAAAGGAGATCTACAACAAAGCAACCACAACAAGAGAGGTTCTATCACTCTCACTCTATTCATAATAATACTTTTAATGGCTATTGTTTCAGATGCAACCAGTATGGTCACAAGGCAATTTATTGTGGATTGAATAATAAATCAAAAAATTATGCTGGTAGAAATACATCTACGTTTATGAGTGAACACTATGTACAATGTTTTCAATGTAATGGTCATGGGCACATAACAAGGTTTTGTCCAAGCATTTTTGTATCTAATCTAAGGCAAAACAGTAGATTTCATCAGACGCAAAGAATGCAACACAGACAGGGAATAAATCAGGTACATAAAATAAAGGAAAATAATCATTCTTCAAGGATGCATAAGAGACAACCACACAAGAGAAATGTTTGAGTTCATGAAAAGGTGCAAAACAGGGATGCAGTTGAAAAATCCAAGCCCGAGTTCAAGAAAGTTTGGAGAAAGATAGAAGAAATGAAATCGTGTCTCCTTGGACTAAAGGAGACTACTCCGCTATTGCACTAAGCAACTCCAGGTAGCACATCCTCAGGGGGAGCAATCTTGAAGTTTTATTTGAATGCTCCTATGTATTTGTTTGGTTACCTAATGTATCGCTCCAAATTTTTCACACCCTTAACTTCAGGCTATAGGATCCGTGCCCGGAAGGGGGGATGTGAAAAGGATGGGACAATACCTCGGACTGAGAGGCCCTTTGAAGGTCCCGCCTCTCGGGGGAGGGGTATAAGGGTGAATTTTTGATGTATGGTGGGTTCACCAAGAAACTTTTCAATGGCAGTTTCCACGCCTAGGTTGACAGTGAGTTTGATGTGTTCATTTTGTGCTTTAATCATTCAACTCCTAGGTTTGGCCAAATATGAATCTAAACTATTCTATATGCCAATGCTGATTTAAATGAATATAAAAAGTAGAAATGAATGCAAATGACAGAGAATATGCTAATTAGAAGGTGTCATACCTGATTTCGAATGTCTGATGAAGATTTTGAATCTTGTAGCAGTTCAGATCATCTCAATTTATACGTAATCATCTGATATTTCTCGAGATCATCCCAAATCACAAAAGGTTGTCTGAAATCAGATAGAATCATCTGAAATCTGATGAATTCGTCAGAAACCTGCAATCACAAAAACAGACGCAAAATACCAAATATGCAAATGCAAAAGCAAAGGATAATGATATAAATAACAGCGAACATGCCTTAAATGATATATTTCAATAGCAAATAAGAAAATGCAGTATATTTAATGATTGATCTTAACTTTATCATGAGATTATGCTAAATGAGGTGAACTCCAAGATGCAAAAAATGTAATAGCTTAAGACAATGCATAAATACAATATGAAAAATGTAGAGAAAGCTAAGAAAATGCAAACTCTAAACTCGGACTGCCCCCAATCTGGACTACAGTCAGGATCGCCTCCAATCGTACGAGATAGTCTGTAATCATCCGAGATCGTCCACGAAGATCCAAGCTAGCTTCGAATGAAAAACAGTAGAGTTCCTGCAATAAAATGTAAAAAAATACCGAATGTAAACAATAGTGTAATGGAATAAGGAGCTAACTCTGCAATGAAATCCGTCAACTAAGAAGTTAGGGATTCAGGGAGAATCAGGATCAATGGGAGTCAGGGGTCAGGGGGATAAACTAGCAAAATCCTAGTTTATATAGGATTAGGAAAAGGTTTGGGAGGTTGGGGATCATCCCAATATGGGAGATCTCCAACAGGGAAATCGCCAACTGCGTAGACATGCTTCTACCCGAGTTGGAGAGGCTATTGAAATAACAGCTAATTATGAAAATTTAGTTTTGGGACGAAATCGTCTGGACGTTCTATCCATGACGAATTCGTTAGATCTAGGATGATTTCGTCTAATCTGCGACGATATTGTCCAACGGTCAAAACAAATCCTAAAAATAGCATGAAAAACGAGAAAAGTGGGTAACAAGCAGTTTAACGGGCAGTTTGGGGTTGAAATTTAAATTTTAATATTTTATATTTTTTTACTAAGGTTTTAACCGTGCCAATTTTAGGGTGCTACATTTTGCCCCCTCTTTAGCGAATTTTCTAAAGAAAATGCATTAAAGACTAGTTTTTTCCTTTTTACGAGAAAGCAAAAATATATTCAATTTTTTAGACGACGATTCTTGGTCTAATCGTACGAATGCTGACTATGGTGCCCCCTCCGTGTTTTTACCCAAATCGAATGTTTGAGGAAAAAATGCGAAAAAGCAAAAATTAAAATGCTGATTTTTAAATAAAACTAAAGAGAATAGGGAAAACCCTAATTCATTTTTACTATTCACTTGTACTGTTCCAGAGCTTTGCAAAGAGAAACAATGGTGGAGACAGCGCACAGAGCGATCGAGGTCTGGCGCGAGCTACGTGTAAGGATCTAATCCTAGTAGATTAGGTTTAATTTAACTTTGTGCAAGTTTTTGGATTTAAATTTGATTATTTGGGGCATCGCGACCGTTTTTAGGCTGTCGACGTCGTCGGGACAAAATCATCCCTATTTCGTTGATATCGTCCCTATATCATCGATTTCGTCTGATGGCGAAATCAACGAATTAGAGGCAATGTCGTCCAACAAGGGGCGATTCCCAAGTTACGAAATTGGACACGATTTCATCCTCTCAAAGGACAATTTTACCCAATTGGGGACGATATTATTTTAAACTTGATTTTAAGTTGTTTAATTTGATGTTAATGATTGGTTTATTAATTATTTTGTTGTTTTATTGTTTATTTTACAGAAGGGATTACTAAAAATCCAAGAATGGAAATACGGTGCACTAAGAGACGACATAGCCGTGCTCGACCAGGCAAAGCGTGACCGACTAGGACAGGTCGATCTACAGCATGTGGCAGAGATGCTACAAATACCAACTGACATGGGGCTATTGACAGCCCTAGCAGAGAGGTGGTATCTGGGGTCTTCCTATTTTTGGCTACCAACAGGGGAGATGGCTCCCACTCTAGAGGACGTATGGAGGATCATGAGGATCCCCATACAAGGATTACTGATGATGCCTGCGGCTAATCAGGGCCAGGCAATGATGAGGCTCACTGGAGACCAGAGCTTTGCCCTGAAGAAGGGCAAAGTGAACATCGAATCTCTATGGTAGATGCCTGGGGCATCTAGGCTGACTCAGGTTTTGGCAGGGGTGGTAGGTGGCTTACTGTTGTGCCACCAGAGTATATGCAAACTACCATGGGTGCTCTCAGACATAGTCTATGACATGAGAGACCACGGGTACAGATTTGCATGGGGCAGCTTTGTTCTTTGCCGCTTGTATAGGATCTTGCATGGGGTCATATACAAGGGAGGTCGATGTCTGGTGTTAACATTGCTACTACAGGTTTAGTTCTAGGAGCACATTGCGATGCGAAGGCCGGTAGGGCTCCCACTAATAGGGGTTGACCGAGGGAGGCCCCGAGTTTTCTATTGGTGGCTACAGAGGGGGTCACAACGATGGATAGATTTTTTGATGTCATAGAGGTTGCTAGATGACCTCATCCCAGACCAGATCACCTGGAGACCATGGCGAGAGCACCTCGGGTGGGTAGAGGATGTGCAGGAGCTGGCTCGTATTAGGTGAGTCTGCTGGTTGAGGATGGAGCGGGGAGAGGTAGAGCTCCATCGCTATGATCGGGTGCTATGAAATTTTGGTCTATAACAGGGGATCCCTTCTATCAAGCATTACAAGTACTCCTGTACTATTCAAGATAGTACTACGTTGAGCGAGGCTCCAAACATGCAGCGATTCTGGAGTCAAGATGCGAATGATGCCCTCATCCAACCAGTGGATGGTGATGACGTTGGGGTTGCAGATGACTATGATGCTTGGTACGCAGGCATCCACACTCCTCGAATGACGAGGGTATAGGGTCCAGTGCACGCTGTGGTGTGCCAGATGGGGAGGTGACGATAGGCTGCTATTGAGGCAGCATGGGGTCACGGGGGGAGAGAGCAGTGGTAGATCCCATAGGAGAGACGCCAGAGGATGGCACGGGCTCCATAGAGGCCATGGGAGATAGGGCAAAGGGAGGAGAGGCTCCCTTTGCAGTAGGGGGAGAGACCACCATCACCTGATAAGGGCAAGGGTGTTGACACAGGGGAGAGCAGTGAGACAGTGGCTCTCCGGGCTAAGGATGCCCACCTTCGAGCTTAGGTGCAATCACTACAGGATGAGGCCACTCAGATGAGGATGTAGGTACAGACACTGCAATATAAGACAACACGGCTCAAGGCACAGAGTGGAGGAGCGAGCAGGGACGATCTAGTGTAGTTGATGATGCAGACTGCATTCTACTAGGGTGTATACTTCCAGCTAGTTCCAGAGGGCCAGAGGGTACAGCTGCTGGCCAACATTGCAGAACCAGTCAGGTTGGGATTGGCGAGGACATCCTCCCGATCAACGAAGAGGACCCGAGATACATCTCGGACCTCTATGGGACCACCTCCTCTATGTCGGGGTGAAGGGGGAGATGAGGCTAAGAGCTTGAGGGCTTCTCGAGGCTAAGCATCTATGGACTATAGATTGTGAGAGGATTGAGTATGTCGGGGTATAGATTGTGGCATACCAATCCAGTTTTGATATGATGTATATAATTTTTTGATATATATATATATATATGATCTTGTTTCTGATGATATGACTTGTGTATATGTTTTTATGATGCTTTAATGTTTGAATTTTGCAATTGATTATTGATGATTCATGTGATTATGTCATTGGAAGTATTATAATTTAATGTCATGCTGTAATATTTTAAGTGAAATAATCTGATGTAAACAATTAGTTGTTGTGGTGTGATTTGATTGGAAAATAAAAGAGACTTCTAATAATAATTTCAAAGGACATTGTCGCTATTATAGACCATTTCATGGAGTCGTCGCTCACTCGGTTGTCAAGCTAATCCCAGTATAGAAATATTATTTAAAAGTAAAAGAGTGCTTAAGATACTGTCTTAAGACTTGGTGTTGTGATGATGAAAATGATGATGATGATACTTTGTTTGCAGATTTTTCACAAAATTATGCATGAAATATGTTTAAAAGTGATTTTTGCTAGGCATAAATTCCTAAGTGTGATAAATTTTTGAATAATTCCTTAGAAATTATACCATGGTTGCAAAATGGAATGTTTTGACATAATGACATGAAAGAGAATAAGTGTTTGTTCGTTTTGAAACACAATTGTGTAGCATAATGATGCAAGTCATATGTTTTGATGAATTTGTTTTAAAATAAATGGAAAATAAAATTAGAACAATGGTTTGTGCTAGGCATAGAATTATAGGTATAGACTTATACCATCATCACGAAATCCAAAGAAGAAAATAGATTGTTGGTTTTAGTGCAAGATGCATTTTTGACCTTTGATAAACATAAAAATAATAATATGAAATTTTTGTTTGACATTATTTTTGAGATTTTGTGAGATGTATGTAATTGCTTTTATACAAAACAAAAATTCTGAAAAAGGATAAAATTATTCCGAAAAGAGTTACAGAAATATTTTAAATTATCTCAAAGAGAAATGTAGATTTATAAGGAATCCTCATGTGCAAATGTGAGTTCATTACCAATCTTGATTTATCATAATGATACAAAATATCTCAAATATAAATGTGTGTGCGATTGTATTGTTCATTCACCAATTTTGAGCAAGATAATTTGATACAAGTAATTTGCCTTGACCAAATGAATGTTCGTTGACCATGATTTATATGCATGTAACCGTACCATACTACTATGTAAGTTAGGTTGTCAAGAGCTAGCTAATCCATAAGTTGACATAGGTCTATACAAAAGAAGGTCGCTAATGTGACAGACATATCGCCACGCTAGGGATTACCCAAGGCCAAGTGGGTTGGGCACAAACCACCTGTTATGGGGCTTACCTCACAGTTTTCGAATAATTGAGAATTCCAAGGATTCAAGCTCATTCACCCTTATTTTATTTTCAAGGGTTAGGAAAGGGATTTTATTGCATTTTGTGTTTGCTTTTATATTATATATATATATATATATATATTTTTTTTGTATTTTTGCTTGATATTTGAGATAATGTTGAAACATTGTTGTGAATAACATTTTTCTTTTTCTCTTTTTCTTGAACTTTTCTTTTTCTTCCTATGCTAGGGATACTTGCTCGGATTAGTTGTAGAGCAAGGGATTTTTATTCTGGGTAGGGGTGAGCTTGTCCTTTTGTCAATTCTCAAAGATTCTAGACCATGTGCATGATAGGATAGCAGGGGAAACTTTTTCGCTCAGGAAACCGTTTCTACTATGTAGCATCATATTGAATTTGGAATGAAATCATTTTAATGTGAAAAGATATACTTAGTTCAAGTAAATAACAAGATCAGTTCTCTATGCTCAAAACTTTATTTAATGCCAATGTGGACTTTGATATAAGAGAGATTGATAATCATATTAAATAAAATCAAGATATTTATTCATGTGAGTGTGAAAGTGCGGGATTCCAAATAAATGCTAATTTATCCAAAATAACTGAAAATATAACTGCAATACTTCACAATTTGACAAGTACAAAAATAAAAGATGTTTTTTGAAGATTTTGATGATTCGGATGTTTTTGATGTTTTTATATTTTAAGTTTATGATTTGAAAGAAATACAAGGTCATTGTTTTTGAAATATTGTAAATAAGTGACTAAAAGGAAATAATATGCAAAAAAAATATATACAATGATGAAATGACCAATTTTATGCATAGTAATGTTTAAGATGCATAATGTTCATAGGTTCTTTAAGTTCTTTACCATCTAAGGTAGATAATTTGTAGCTCCTGATCCAAATTTAGCAGTGATGACATATGGTCCAAGCCAGTTGGGCTCAAATTTACCTTTAAGGTCGTTAGTTGCATTAGTATTTTTTTGATTTTCTTTTAAGACAAGGTCACCGATCTCAAAGGATCGAGGATGAACTTTCTTAAGATATGCTCTCTTAAGTTTGTTGTGGTAGGCGCAAAGATGTTCCAAAGCATTGATGCGCTTTTCATCTAGAAGTTCTAGCTGACTAAATCTGCCAGCATGATATTCATCCCCTACTTCAGTATCTTGAAGTAGTAGGGCTAAATAAGGAACTTCTAATTCAAAGGGAAAAATGGCTTCAGCACCATAAACCAAGACAAAAGGTGAAGTTCCAATGGGGGTTCGAACACTAGTTCGATAGGCCCACAAAGCAGGATATAACTGAATGTGCCAATCTCGACCAGTTTTATTGACCAATTTTTTGAGAATTTTGATTAAGGTTTTATTAGATGCTTCTTCTTGACCATTACCCTGAGGATAGTAGGGAGTGGACCAACGATGTTGAATTTTATACTTTTGACATAATTTCTTGACATCTTTATTTTTGAAACAAGTTCCATTATCGAAAATGAGATTGGTAAGAATTCCAAACCTACAAATAATTTGATTAAAAATAAACTTGGAAACTTGTGTACCAGTACAAGAATCTAATGGCATAGCTTCAACCCACTTCGTGAAATACTCAGTGGCAGTTATGATGAATTTGTGTCCATCGAACGACACAGGGTTGATTTTTCCAATGATGTCTAGGCCCCATTTTGAAAAGGGCCAGGGAGATGAAATAGCCTGCAGTTCTTGTGCAGGCGCATGGACAAGGTCAGCGTGTTTCTGGCACTTGTCACAATGTCACACATAATCATGTGCATATTTTTCCATGGTAGGCCAAAAATATCCTATCCGAAGGAGCTTCTTAGCAATGGCATTACCACTAAAGTGTCCTCCACAAGAGCCATCATGGGCTTCGCTCAAAGCTGATCTAGATTCTTCTAGATTCAAACATCTTAATAATATGCCTTCAAAAGATCTCCTATACAAGGTATTACCAATAATTACAAAGTGACTTGCTCGTCTACGTAATAATCGGCGCTAGTTGCTAGTACAACCATCAGGGAAGGTTCCATTCTGCAAAAAATTAAATATATCAGTATACCATGGTTCAGGAGTTGTTTCGTTGATGAGAAACACATCCAAAGGTGCTAAGCATGATTTACTTGAAGCAGGTTCTTGGAGTTGATGAATAATGATGGTAGCATATTCATCATCTAACTCCAAGGGTAAAAGAGATGCAGCTGCAACCATAGCGTTAGCCGCATGATTGCTAGTTCGAGGAATAGCTTCCAAAGTAACTTGATCAAACAAGGATAATAACTGCAAAATATATGCTTTATATGGGCGTAATTTATCATCTCTGGTCTGATAAACATCATTTATTTGATTTATGACAAGTTGGGAGTCACCGAAAACCAATAAATTTTTAATTTTTAGGGCCAAAGCAGCTCGTAAGCCAAGGATAAGAGCTTCATATTCAGCAGTGTTATTAGTGCAAGCAAACACTAGTTTAAAGGATAGAGGGATAAGATGTTTTTGCGGAGATATTAAGATAATACCTGCACTAGCCCCACTCATACATCGAGCTCCGTCAAAGTATAGGGACCATTGTTTAGGATGGTGTGCCTCTAATTTAAGGCATTCATCAGGAAGTTCGATGATGAGGGGATGGGTAGACTCTAAGGGTGCAACATCTAATTGATCTGGTATGATTTGACCCTTAACAGACTTTTGTCCTATAAATGTGAGTTCAAACTCGCTTAGCGTAAGAACCCACTTGGCTGTACGACCAGATAAATACGGTCGACTCATAAGATATCACAAAGGGTCGAATTTGGCAATAACATACGTTTTCTGACTGAGCATATAATGTCGTAGTTTTTGTGTATAAAATATGACTGCTAGGCATAATTTCTATAATATGGTATAGCGAGTTTCATAACTTATTAAGGTTCTACTGATGTAATAATTAGCACGCTTTTTCTTCTCATCGTCAAGCTGAGCTAACATAGCTCCTAAAGCAGAATCGAAAGCAGAAATGTATAAGATAAAAGGACGATCAGATCTAGGTGGGGAAAGCACTAGTGGTTTGAGGAGATATTGCTTAAGGATTTTAAATGCTTCTTGGCATTCTTTGTCCCAATGAAAAGGGACATCTTTCTTAAGAAGCCTAAGAAAGGGTCCGGTTTTGTCTGCCAACTTGTCGATGAAGTGGCAAATGGCTTGAATCTTACCTTGTAAACTTCGTAATTCTGATATATTGGTAGGTGTGGGCATATCTGTGATAGCCACGATCTTAAGAGGGTCAATTTCAATGCCACGTAAAGAAACTATAACCCCTAATAATTTACCAGACTTAACTCCGAATATGCATTTAGTGGGATTTAGTCGGATAAGATATTCCCTTAACCGATCAAATACTTTCCTTAAGTCATTTAAATGATCATCTTCTTTGATGGAACGAGCAATAATATCATCTACATAATCATGTAGGATATCATGCATCATATCGTGAAAGATATAAGTCATAGCTCGTTGATAGGTTGCACCTGCATTCTTTAAGCCAAATGGCATCACTTTCCAACAAAAGGTTCCCCAAGGGGTAGTAAAGGTTGTTTTGGCCTGATCTTCGGGAGCTATTCTGATCTGATTATAACCAAAAAATCCATCCATTAAGGATATCATTCCGCTTCCAACAGTAAATTCAATGATCTGATCCATGTTGGGAAGAGGAAAATCGTCTTTAGGGCATGCAACATTAATGTCTCTGAAATCTGTGCAAACCCTAACTTTAGTGGTTTCTTTCTTAGTTACTGGAACTACATTGGAGATCCATTCAACATAATCAATGTCTTGTATAAAAATTACTTGCAACAGTTTTTCTAATTCTCCTTTGACTAGTAAGGCCACTTTAGGATGCATTTTTCTAAGTTTTTGTTTAACAGGTTTAGCATCTGGATGGACTACTAGATGATGCATAACTACGGAAGGGTCCAAACCTGGCATGTCTTCATATGTCCAAGCAAAGACATCTTCATAGTTTTTAAGAAATGAAATGTATTTATCTTGTTTTTCTTAACTTAATTCTGATCCAATATTGATTATGTGAGGGTTACATTCGGTTCCAATGTTAATTTTTATAACGTTTTCAACTTCCATATGTAAATCTCTCTCAAAATTAGGTGGGGCGGGTGAAACACCCAATTCTTGTAATTATTCCAAGGTTATCTTGGATAATTCGTCTTGAGAAGTCGAGGCCTCAAGCTGGGCTATACTAGGTATAGATCCATCAAAATAAAATTTATTATATAACAATTTCTCAATGGAAACATCATGAAAGATATCTCCCTCCAACTTGTCATCAGATTCAGCAATCATTTCGAGGTAGGCTATGGATAGCATATTGCAGGTAAAAGAATTATTCTTTATACACAAAGAATCTTGTTTATCTAGATAATCTTGATAACATACAAGATGGTCATCATCTTCAAATGGAAAGGGCTGACCTTTACTAGAAAATAGGCCCACACCACAGCAGGCAGGCCATGGTTCTACCTCAAAAGGTTCTTTCATACCATTTTGGAGAGGTCCCAAACCTTTCCCTTTATATCCCAATTTAAGCATTATGGGCTTAGCTTTAAGATAATCATTAGAAAAATAGCATCTAGCATATCCATCACAATGTGTCTTAATGTTTCTGGGTATTCTTCCCCAATCATACCCTTTATAAATAAAAGCACAACTCCCGACTTGGTAGATACTTCCCATAGGTTGTGGGAGGCCCAAGGTACGGGGAGAGGGTGGGAGTTTATTTAAAAGGAGGGAAGTTTGCATGGCAGTTGTTGGCTTCTTCCGATATAAGAATTTTGGATAAATCGGGTAAGAGCTCATCAGTGAGAGCATAAGAGGTAGAAGGGACATTTCCTACATCGTCAGATGTAGGAAGGATGCCTGTAGTGGATGTATATGTCATAGGGATATTGATGGATGAGTCTATAGGTATAGGAGTAAAATTGAAAGCATTGGTTGTAATTTTGGGATCTTTTTGAGGTCCTAGTGTGGTTTGTCCGAAATATGGTTGAGCTATATGTATAGGTGTAGTTGAAAGAGTAGATGATGTTATGGGTGTGTGTTTCATATGTTTGGGTGGATGATAAGAATTAGGATGTGTGGATGACAAAGTAGGGCAAAATTGAACTCCAACCGGTTCTTCCAAAGCACATATATCAAAGGGTCTAGGGTCACCATGGATGGTAACCAACTGGTTTTTAAATTCGAATTTAAAACACTTATGTAAAGTGGATGGAACCACTCGCATCGCGTTGATCCAAGGGCGACCCAAAAGTATATTGTACGATGCAGGGCAATGTACAATAAACACGGTCATATCTAGGGTTCTAGGACCAACTTGCAAGGGTATAGTAATGACTCCACATGTTTCTTGTGTCTCATAATTGAAGGCTTTTATGATCATAGCCGTTCTTTTCATTTCGTCACTTCTAAACCCAAATCGTTGGTAGAAGTCAAAAGTGCAGATGTTTAAAGATGAACCATTATCAATCAAGACTCATTTAATGACTACATCTCCAATTAGGGTAGTTATATATAAGGGGTTATCCTTATGTAAGCTATGTTGTGGGATATCTTTATCTCGAAAGTCAATACAATCGACTTCTCGAGTGATGATAGTATTGGACATGGCTTCAGGTTGAATATTTTGTGGTACCATCATTTGGCTCAATGTGAGCATTAATTCATCCCTATGGGTAGGAGAAGATCTTAACAGGTCCAAAAGGGAAATTCTAGCTATAGTATTGGATAATTGTTCATTAATATTGTAGGGAGGCTTAGGTTGAACATTAGGTGCATAATTCCCTTTATTGGGATTTTTCAAAACAAATGGGGCTGATCCATCGTTCTGAGTTTGATCCTATTGAGAGGTTTGAGCCTGTTGTCTGGTAATGTCTCCGATGGTTCCTACAATATTATTTTGCAAATGATGAATAGGTCTTGGTCTAGCGTTTATGGCTTGTTCATTATAAAGGAACTTATGAGAAGAGGGTCGAGTAGTAACTCTTCTAGGAAATGGTTCTTCCAGAATCATAAAATTCATGATAGGTTGAATAGGTTCTGATTCATCTTCAAAACTATTCGATTTATTTGAGGTTATTTCCACGTCACTTTCAATCTCAGATTCTACATCACTAAGATCAGGTGTTCGAGTATTATATAGGGGTCTAGTGGTAACTATGGATAAATTTGTGTCAAATATTGGAGGATCATTAACAGGTAATTGTCCACTAATAGTCCCTACATATCGGGTAGGAGGGGGAACATTATGATGCTCAATTTGATTAGCCACCTCTTTACCATGTTTTCGTAAAGGATGTTGAAATATGTCCAATGATTGATTGGCATTCTGATTCTGATTTTGGGGAATGTTCTTTTGAGCATTATTAGAAGGAGTTTGTTTAGGTTTAAATGCTTGCACCTCCATCTCATTGTTATCAATTAAATCTTGTATTTTATGTTTTAATATTTTACAAGAGTTGGTAGCATGTCCAGGTCCTCTATGGAAATCACAATGTAAATCAGCTCTATATCCGAGTATGGTTGGATCAGGTTCCCAAATAGCTGGTAATTGGATCAAACCTCGTGCTAGTAATTGCGGGAGAATGGTTGATAAAGGTTGATTTAACCTAGTAAATTCTCTGGGTGGTTTATCAGGAGGTTTCAATATAAACTTCTCTCGTTGTTTTTGCAGTATTAACATTGGCAATGTTTCTGCTATCAGTGACTCCGTCACCCACAACTTGTTTATTTTTATATTGATTTTTAGATGTTTTCTCATCATCTTTCTTTTTGAGCTGACCTCTTCTAATAAGAGCGTCTTCCACCCTTCGAGCCAAATTGATAGCTTGATCGAATGTGGTCAAGGTAGCAGTTGATAATTCATAGGATAGTTGTTCTTGTAAATTATTGATAAAAATATCCAACATTTCTCGATAAGGTAACACAAAGTGTAATTTTCCTATCAACTGTCTCCATAGAGCTAAGAAGTCAACAAAACACTCATCTTTTTCTTGTTTTAGGTTGTACAAATATTTAATGGTTACATGCATTTCAATATAGGCACTAAATTGATGCACAAAAGACTCAACGGTCTCTTCGAAATTTCTCAAAGAATGAGTGGGCAATTGATAATACCACTCCAATGCCATTCCCCCTAAAATTTTTGGGAACATTTTTAGTAATAGCAAATCATCATGTGATATATCATGACATGCTATCCTAAACATATGAAGATGCTCTATGGGATCTTTAGTTCCTTTATATATAGGTAGGATAGGCATAAGAAAGTGTTTGGGATATGATCGTGCTACAACTATAGGATCTAGAGGTTGACTACACATCTCTCGATAATTGTACGAGGGACGATAGGGATCTATTGGGTCCATACATGAGGTTAACTATTTCACCATAGCTTCCAGATTACCAGTTTTCCCACCATATTGGTTTGGTGGTACATGAGCATGGTATTTGTGAGTGTAGGAAGGCAGGACATAAGGATTAGATGCTATGTTGCTATTATGCAAATGATTGGTAGGAAGAGTATTATGAAGAAGATTTGAGGTAGCATTATGTTGTATCCCAGATTGTTGGAAATTAACATTTGGTTTTGTTTTAGGGTTTTGTTGATTTGAGGTATATTGATCAATAGCTTGGAAAAATAGAGCAGTGAATGAAGGTTTATTTTGTGTAGGAATAACCCTTGGCTTAGCAACAGACACTCTAGGTAGTTGGGTAACCTGTTGTTGTCGTGTGTTTTGGATTATAGTAGCCATGTACAAATTGGACGGTCCAACTTGATCACTCTCTTGATCAATGAAGGACAAAGGATTAGTGCGTGTGTGATATATGTCTTCTAGGGTTGCTTGAGTGTCACTAATTTTATCTTTGTCCATATGAACTGCTCTATTAATGGTGCCCATATTATTATGGAGGAACTTCCAGAAATGTTCCATGTTTTCAAAAGTAACAGCTCCTTCTGGAGATATTTTAGGAGATGAGGATTCTTCCTCCCTAACATTTTCTCTTTGTTCATTTGCATCAACATAGTCTTCTTCTTGTTGGTCTAGATTTCTTTCTTCCTGAATTGGGTCTTCAGGAAGGACATCTGGGTTATTTTATGTTTTCCTTAACCAATCTTCTTCTACTTCAATTTTTTTTTCATTCCTGAGTCTAGTCATTATGTCTAGATTTAGGTTTTAGCAAATATATATTAATATATTTGCAACAGATCTTGGGAGGTATATATTTTAATTATATACCTACTATAATGCTTAAAAATAAAATGTTTTGATTATTTATTTATTTATTTATTTTTTATTATGATTTTAAAGACAACAAATAGCACACTAAATACAAGAAATAACAATAATAGAATAATAGCTTAGTTTTCTAAAAAGAGTTTATGAATGTCATTGATAGGATCAAGTTCATCAGGAGTCATAAAATGCTCCTCTTCAAATTGGAAATTGTTTTTCAGGAATTTGATGAAGTGTGCTATAGTGATATTATCTACTTCTGACTCTGATTTGTAAAAATAGATTTCATGGCAATACTCCCAATATAACACAGCTTTAGGAACTCTATACCATCTTTGTCTATCTGTAAGAATGACCTCTTGGTCCTCTATACGAGAGAAAAATTTATGTACTACAGCTGCATTATCGAGGTATTCCTCAAAGGTATAAAACTCAGAAGACATAAGGGCTCTTTTATCTGCTAACCACCTATGGCAAGCTCTCTGAAGTTCATGATACAAAATCACTTGATCGGGATCCAGGATTCTATCTAGGACAAACCTCTTGATTTGCCTAAGTTTAGTTGCTCTAGATGAAATGAGATTCAATCTCCTATTCAATTCATCCCACAAATGTTGAACCCTATTTGTTTGAGGTATTCTAAGCATAGAATCAATTTCTATAGCTGCTAATTGATTTTCAACATTAATGGTACCATCTCGTCTTTTATTATAGTCTACCATCTAAATATGACATGCAAATTTTCTTAAGTATAAATGCATTTATGTTTTGTTTTTCTTATTTTTAGAAAGGTTTTTGTTTTCAAAAGGTTTCTGTTTCACGTCGGGTTCACCAAAATGTATCGCTCCAAATTTTTCATACCCTTACCTTCAGGCTATAGGATCCGCGCCCGGAAGGGGGATGTGAAAAGGATGGGACAATACCTCGACTGAGATGCCCTTTGAAGGTCCCGCCTCTTGGGGGAGGGGTATAAGGGTGAATTTTCGATGGATGGTGGGTTCACCAGGAAAATTTTGAATGGTAGTTTCCACGCCTAGGTTGACAGTGAGTTTGATGTGTTCATTTTGTGCTTTAATCATTCAACTCCTAGGTTTGGCCAAATATGAATCTAAACTATTCTATATGCCAATGCTGATTTAAATGAATACAGAAAGCATAAATGAATGCAAATAACAGAGAATATGCTAATTAGAAGGTGTCATACCTGATTCCAGATGTCTGATGAAGATTCTGAATCTTGTAGCAGTTCAGATCGTCTCAATTTGTACGTAATCGTCTGATATTTCTTGGGATCGTCCCAAATCATAGAAGGTCATCTGAAATCAGACAGAATCATCTGAAATTTGACAAATTCATCAAACGAATTTGTTAGAAACCTGCAATCACAAAAATAGATGCAAAATACCAAATATGCAAATGCAGAAGCAAAGGATAATGATATAAATAACAGTGAACATGCCTTAAATGATAGATTTCAATAGAAAATAAGGAAATGCAGTAGATTTAATGATTGATATTAACTTTATCATGATATTATGCTAAATGAGGTGAACTCCAAGATGCAAAAAATGTAATAGCTTAAGACAATGCATAAATACAATATGAAAAATGTAGAGAAAGCTAAGAAAATGCAAACTCTAAACTCGGACTGCCCCCAATATGGACTACAGTCAAGATCGCCTCCAATCATACGAGATCATTCGCAATCGTTCGAGATCATCCGTGACGATCCAAGCTAGCTTCGATTGAAAAATAGTAGAGTTCCTACAATAAAATGTAAAAAAATATCGAATGCAAGCAATAGTGTGAGGGAATAAGGAGCTAACTCTACAATGAAATCCGTCAACTAAGAAGTTAGGGATTCAGGGAGAATCAGGATCAATGGGATTCAGTGGTCAGGGGGATAAACTAGCAAAATCCTAGTTTATATAGGATTAGGAAGAGGTTTTGGAGGTTGGGGATCATCCCAATATGGGAGATCTCCAACAGGGAAATTGCCAACTACGCAGACATGCTTCTGCCTGAGTTGGAGAGGCTGTTGAAACAGAAGCTAATTATGAAAATTTGGTTTTGGGACGAAATCATCTGGACGTTCTATCCATGACGAATTTTTCAGATGTAGGATGATTTCGTCTAATCTGTGACGATATTGTCCAATGGTCAAAACAAATCCTAAAAATGGCACAAAAAATGGGGAAAGTAGGTAACAAGCGGTTTAACAGGCAGTTTGGGGTTGAAATTCAAATTTTAATATTTTATCCTTTTTTACTAAGGTTTTAACCATGCCAATTTTAGGGTGCTACACCTAAGGATGAAAGACAAGTAATCAGGGAAGTTGTCGTATAGTTGTCGAAGTATGTTTTCAGTTCATGTAGTTTGTGGAAGTGTCATGAAGGGTGGTGATTAAATTGAGAGTTGTCATTATTGGTAGTATTGCTATATGTCATTGTTGTACTGGTGATGGTTCTTACTGCCACTATCCAAAGTTAAGGATTATAACAGTTTAGATAATTTGGTTAGTGAAAGAATGTTGCCCTAGTTGCATATATGTGTTTCGATAAAAGCAGTGTGTATTTGAACTACACATTAACGAGAAGATTGGTAGATCTATTATGATGTTGTGGTGTAAAATATTGAAGTCTGATCTTTGATTCATGTTTAGCTCATCAAGATGAGCAAATTTGCTTTGTGCATCATACCTATCCGAGGTCCAAAAGTATGAGTTTGAGTAAGGTGCACTATAGTTGGCCGTGAAGTGTTTAACAAAATATTGTCTCCTGATTCGAACAGTTGAAAGTAAGGTGTGACCAACGGTGACTGTAGAAAACATAGACCAAGCTAAAAATGTAAAAATGGATTTGGTTTGTGTTATGGTACAGTGTTTGATGCTTGCACAAAGTTGGTAGTGAAATTGCAGTGTCGGTACAGTGTTGGACAAAAGTTGGTACAAGTGTGAGTCACTTGTCAATTTTGTTGACAAATGTGAAATCAGCATTTTTGAATGGGAAGCTTGAAGAAGAGGTTTATATTGAGCAGCCAGATGGTTTCCAACTTGGTGATGATCCCAACTTGGTTTGTAAGTTGAATATATATGGCTTGAAACAGGCACCCCGAGCATGATATGCAAGGCTAGACAACTATCTCACTCAACAAATGTTTAAGAAAGCAACAAAGATGAGTCGTGTAAAGATTTAGCAAATAAGATGCAAAAAGAACTTGAAATGTCAATGATTGGTGAACTTTCGTATTTCCTCGGGTTGCAATTTAATCAAAATAAGAAGGGCATATTTATTTCTCAAGTTAAATATGTGAAAGAGATGTTAAAAAGTTCACAATGGAGGATTGTAAGCCAGTTAGCACTCCCATGACGACAGGGTGCAAGTTGAGCAAGAATGACAAATCTCCACCTGTTGATCAAACCATGTACAGATCTATGATTGGAAGCTTACTGTACCTGACAGCTACCAGACCAGATATTTTGTAGGTAGTATGCATGGTAGCACGATTTCAAGCTAATCCCAACGAGACTCATGTGACAGCATTATGGTGGTTGATTTATGAAATATCGTTGGAGGGAAAATGATTGTTTGTGGTTTCCTTTTCGAAAGTGGTTGGTTGAATGCATCAAGCTTTTCTAAATTGAGAGTTGTGTTTAAACCTTGTGTTATAAGCATAGTGGTTGAAGCCCATTGGTTGTGTAAGAACTTGAGTTAGAAAATAACATGAGTATCATTGTTATGTGATATTTGTGGTTGAGCATTGTTGGAAATATTTGAGTTGGTTGATACATACTTGAACTAGGGTTGTGTGAGAGAGAGTTGTCCCTTGTGATGATTGGTTGAGTTGATTTGATTGAGCCTAGTCAAGTTATGTGTGAAGTGATTTTTAAAGTTCTATGAAATAAATTATTCCATCATTCTATGTTGATTTGATATTGATATTAGAACATATTGAGTCTCTAACAATTCTCTTTATGCTTCTATGAAGTGGATTTGATTTGAGATTGCCATTCATTGTTGAGTTCATTTTGAGTACTGCTTGAGCATGATTGATTGAGCCTTTGAGAAGGCCTTTGGGAAATATTTGAGGACAATGTTGGGACAGATTTCTAGAGTAGATTTGGGCAAGTTCTTGAGGAGCTTACTAGAGTAGATTCGGACAAGTTCTTAGTGAGCTTGTTGGAGCAGATTTGGACAGGTTTTATATGAGCTTGTTATTCAACATTGGACAAGTTCTGTGTGAGCTTGTTATTCAGCATTGGACAAGTTCTATGTGAGCTTGTTAAGCAGGTTCTATGTGAGCCTATTGAGAAGGTTCTTAGTGAGCCTATTGATAGAGCTTTGGAGGTGACAAAGTACAGAGGACAGAGTCTCAATGGATAGAGATCCAACAGCCAACACAGTTGAAGATAGATCTGAGTGAGGATTCTTCAAGTGGAGAGAGGTCCACCAGTCAGTGCAGTAGAGAGACAAAGTCTTCTATAATATCACAAGGGTACTATGGAGTATGGGTTATGGTATCCAAAAGATGCAGATTGGGCAGGATGTGTAGATGACAGAAAGAGTACCAGTGGAGGTGCATTCTATCTTGGAGACAGATAGGTCACGTGGCATAATAAGAAACAAGAGTCAGTTTCTTTATTGACAGCAAAGGCAAAATATATTGCAGCTACAACATGTTGTATCAGATATCACTTTTTGAAGGAGAAAGTTGTGAAAGGTGAGGTTAATTTGGATTTTGTTCCAACTACAGAGCAATTAGTAGATATCTTCACAAAACCATTTCCCAAGGAAGTTTTTGAGTACCTTCGCAATAAATTGAGAGTGGTCACACTTCCCAAGAATTAACTAGCTATAGGGATCACATTCTCAGGGGGAGTGGTCATGATTTTTGCTAAGTGTAATAAATTGTGCTTGAGAATGTTGTGCATGGACTCAGGGGGAGTCTGCAGTAGCCCTTTGGTATTATTTTCAAAGGGGGAGAAGAGTTACAAGAAATTGCACATGTGTTGCCAACAATTCCAAAGGGGGAGATTGTTGAGCAAGGTGCAGCAACAGTATTGCCATTGTTGTCAACACAGTCAAATAGATCTATTGATGCAGTGGACAAGAAATTCAAAAGCTTTTCAGATGCAGAAGACAAGAGTTCAAAGGTTACTCAGAGTATGTACAGTGTTTTTCCAAGAAGACCAAAGTGGCCCATATGCAAAAGATCAAATAAAAAGACAAGTAAGAAAAGTGTCGCGATATCGCGACATATACATCAGGTAAGAAAAACTGTCGTAATTTTGTGACATGTTGGAAGAGAGAGAAAAATCAAGAAAAAGTGTCACGATTTCATGACATGTTGGAAGAGAGAGAAGAAGCAGGAAAAATTGTCACGATTTCGCGACATGTTGGAAGAGAAAGAGAAAGCAGGAAAAATTGTCGCGATTTTGCAACATGTTGGAAGAGAAAAAGGCAAGTGGAAAAACTATCGTGATTTCACGACATGTTGGAAGAGAAAGAGAAAGCAAGAAAAACTGTCATGATTTCGCGACATGTTGGAAGAGAAAAAGGCAAGTGGAAAAATTGTTGCGATTTCACGACATGTTGGAAGAGAAAGAGAAAGCAGGAAAAACTGTCACGATTTCGTGACATGTTGGAAGAGAAAAAGACAAGTGGAAAAACTATCGCGATTTCGTGACATGTTGGAAGAGAAAGAGAAAGCAAGAAAAACTGTCATGATTTCGTGACATGTTGGAAGAGAAAATGCAAGTTGAAGAACTATTGCGATTTCATGACAAAGGCAGAAAGCAAGACTTCAGAAGTAGAAGTGTCGTGATTTTGTGACAAAAGCAAAAGAATAAAGTACGGAAGCAGAAGTGTCGCAATTTTGCGACAAAAGCAAAGAAGAAGACTTTGAAGGCAGAAGTGTCACGATTTCATGACAAAAGCAAAGAAGTGAAGTACGAAAGCAGAAGTGTCACAATTTTGTGACCAAAGTAGAGAAGAAGACTTCGAAGGCAGAAGTGTCACGATTTCGTGACAAAAGCAAAGAAGTGAAGTACGAAAGCAGAAGTGTCACGATTTTGCGACAAAAGCAAAGAAGAAGACATCGAAGATAGAAGTGTCACAATTTCGTGACAAAAGCAAAAAGCAAGACTTCGAAAGCAGAAGTGTCATGATTTTGCGACATGTCACATTTTTGCGACTCAAAAAGGACAGGAAGGCAGAGAAGCAAAAGTGTCGCGATATCGTGACATGTCGTAGTTTCGCGACTCAAGAAGGGAAGGTAGGCAGAATAACTAAAGTGTCACGATATCGTGCAGTGTCACATTTTCGCGACAAAAGAATAGAGAAAGCGTACGGAGGTGAAAGTGTTGCGATATTGTGACATGTTGTATTTTCATGGGCTAAAGCTAAGAGAAAGAGCAAGGAGAAAAAGTGTCACGATATCATGACATGTTGTATTTTCACGGTCCAATGTAAATAGAAAGAACAAGGAGAAAAAGTGTTGCGATATAGCGACATGTAGCTTTTTTGCAGTCCAATGCAAGGAGAAAGAGCAAGGAGAAAAAGTGTCGTGATATCGCGACATGTAGCTTTTTCGCGGTCCGATGCAAAGAGAAAGAGCAAGGAGAAAAAGTGTCGCAATATCGCAACATGTAGCTTTTTCGTGGTCCGATGCAAAGAGAAAGATAGAAAAAGAAAAAGTGTTGCGATATCACGAGATGTTGTATTTTCGGGGGCCAAAGAAAGTAGAAAGAGAGAGAAAGTGAAAGTGTCACGATATCGTGAAATGTTGTATTTTTGCGGTTGAGTTGAAGCCGATGAAGATTGATGACAACCGACTACAATTAGGGTTTTCAGTTTGCATGAAAGTTGACTAAGATTAGGGTTTTCATCATGAAAATATTGTTATAAAAGGAGGGATGTTTGGAGAATTGGGGAGTTGTTGAATGCGTCATCGAATGTGTCGAAGTGTGAAATGTGGTCGTAAGAGCACAGAAAGCGTAGAAGCGACGAGATGAAGGCGAAGTGTGCAAAAGGGAGAAGACAATAATGAAGTTGGACTGCAACGAAGCAGAGTGTGCGAAATGTTTGCACAGAAAGAGCAGAGTTCACAGAGAATGCAAAGGTGAAGAAGACCAGTTTGGGTCATGCAAAAGCAAAGGTATCTTACTGTCAAACTTATAGATTAAAATTGAAGTCCAGGTTGCAGCTTGGCATCAGGGGTTGGTGCTCCTTTCTATTGGTGCAGATAAATAATGGGTTGGTGCTCCTTCCAGTTGGTGCTGGTAAATCATGGGTTGGTGCTCCTTTCTATTGGTACAAATAAATCAAGGGTTGGTGCTCCTTCCAGTGGATGCTGGTAAATTGATTGTAAAGTTGGTGCTTTGCAAAGGCTGGATTTGGATGGTAGTCCAAGCAGTCATTCTTGAGGAGTAGCCAAATTGGTGAACCTCGTTAAATATTGTGTTGTGTGATGTTCTCTTGTGATACTTGCTTTATCTGGTTTTAAGATTTCATTTTTTCAATTTTAAGAGCTATGAATTTAAGTTAAAATAACTACAATGATTCACCCCCCCCTCTCAGTGTCATTGTAAGACTAACACTTCTCACACATTTACACATACATTAAAGAAACATAAATCACACTCCATAATCTAAAATTTACAAATGTATAATGTACCATGGTGGTACATTAGCATTTACCAAATAATATAATAAATCTAAAAAATTACCTCCTACTTCCAATTGGCTACAATGTGTTTAACTCAAGTTATGGCAGGGCCCTTTTTTCTCTTTTGCTTTCACCTGTAAAAATATTAGCATGGCCTATCAGATGGAAAATTGATGGCTTGTAGGCCTTGGTGCCCTCAAGCTACTAGATTTGGGTAGAAAAGGAGTGTCGATCATTTATTTGAGATCCAACGATAAGTGTGACTTGAAACACGTCTACCTTATTTTTATATTGTGGAGTTGATGCCAGTATTTCCAACTAGATATGGGTTGCATAATTTGATTCCTCTATTCATCTTCTCCTACTTCCAATTGGGCTTTTGAGTGAAGTAGGACTATAGGAAAAAATACCTATAGAATGCATATGTCTAACAAAATAATCAAATGGTATTAGCTCAACTGGTTAGATTCCTCAAACTTTCAAGGAGGAGACCAAGGTTCAAATCTTGCCTAGCATCACATGTATAATTTCCAATCTTGTTTTAATACCAACTTGTGGTCATGATGTAATATCGGTGGGGCCCATTTCAATCCCTAATAACTGACTTTAAAAATTGATTCCAATGAAATAAAATATATATTTTGAATAACTTGCAAATTGGAGGATATTTAATAAATAGATATCCCTTGAATTTGAAGAACATTCACCAAGTGTATGTGACATAGAGGATACTATTCCAATAAGAGGTGCCAACAGTGGTACATTTTATAATTTTCACAAGGCAATAGAAGATAAATTAAGTATGATATTAAGATTAGACATATTATGTGGTATCAAGTATTATCTATGGGGATACTCCACATGAATAATTATAGCAATGTGAGTCAAAATGGACCAATGATATGCAAAGTGTTTATGAATCATGAGGATAGTCAATGCCCAAATATCAACTCGAATATAGTCAAAGTTGAGGAGGTAGAGCATTCATGATAGACAAGTGACTAGTACATGAGTAAGTGGTGTAAACACTAATGAATAAATTGAAAGATATATACCTCCAATTTTGTGTTAACCTTTTAAAATTATTCCATTTTTATTTTGAATTTTTCCTTATAAATGAAGGATTAAAATAAGAATTAAATTAGTAACCTATTTGAAGGTAATTTGGTGAAGAGTGTAATCAAAATAATGATGGGTGCTATCTAAACATGCAAGATTATCAAGATAAATATGAGTGCCATGTTGTTAAGGATAATGGTCATTTTAACAATCTAAAATATTATCTAAAAATAAAGTAGGTCATTCTAATGATGGAGGATGGCAATGAAAAAATCCATCTGAATAAAGAATCCTACTGTATAGATGATAAAACATGTCTTAGTGACCATGAGGACATACATAGTCTATGTAGCAACAAACCCACTTTGAATTAAGACAAATCACATGATAGGTTAGGCATGCCTATAACACTTGCCAATGTAATGTATGAATTTTGGGAATATTAATTAAAACAAGTTTTAAGACACTATCTAAGGAATTTTCAAATTTAGCATATATAGAAAAGAGATTAAATTGTTTGCAGATGACATCCATTAAATTTTAAATATTTTTTGAAAAGGATATAATTTCTATTAAGGTAGGAAGGAATTTTTCAAAGAAATGGTTTTTTTTAGGGTAATAAATATCATCTAATCCAACAAAATCATCTGAGCCTAATTAAATATTTTCCTAGGGTACATTTGGGGAATAAGTATACAAGTCTTGATGACTATCTAAATAATCATTAAAATAATGCATGTAATTTATTGTATTATTCCCAACATGATCACCACCTGAAGTAGGATAATTTTTCTAAGTAATAAATTAGAAAAGCATCTAAATGGGCGTGTCATCCATGGATTTATCTAAACACTTCATGGATGGTTGATTATGTAGACAAGACCTTTACTATCAACCGGACTAGTATCAATAGGGATTGATTAGTACACAAATATGAGGTCTTTACCATTAGTATGTCATCAGGCTACCTATCATTGATGGTGTTGGTAGGCCACACATTGTCAATAGAGTCATCAAGCTATTCACCATCAACAATGCTAAAAGACCACATTTTATCAATAATATTGTTGAAAACTTGATAAACAAAGACTTGATAAATGGCCATTGTTGTGGATATTATCATAATATTACTATTTGATGGAACCTTGATTGACCACCACTCTATAATTGATAGTATTTTCAAACACTTTATCAATAAACCTCCAAAATATGGACTTCTTATCATTAGTAGTGTATTTCAAAACTTTACCATTGGCTAGGTCAATGAGCCCCTAGTTGTTAGATAGAACATAAAGCCCTTAATCAATGGATAATATATGTAGTACTCGGTCAACATAGAATATATACAAGACTTAGCAAATCAAGTCATTAGGATTGATCAAGTTTATCGAATGAACCAAGATACTTAGGACAATTTTTTTTGCTTGATAAAAAGAGGTTGTACTTGGGTCCCCCACTCTTAACAAAACATCTCTCTTCTTTAGAGCTTGAGAGTTTACAAATAGATACACTTCTCATATCAATTGAGATGCTATAAATAGAAACCTACATCATTTTACATAAAATTTCTGAATTCTTGATTTTCATTTTTTGGATCTTTTCAAATCTTTGTATGAATACAATTACTCTAGAATTTAGCATCTTTCTTGACATTTTCCTATAGTAGCCTTCACAATGCCAAAAATTCACCTCTACTATTTATGTCTTGCATCTTAGTAGAGTAATATATCCAAAACATCGCACTAACATAGTCCGCTTTACCAAACCTGGATTGCTAGTTTCCTTCCTGAAACACAAGTGCAACCACAAAAATTATAATAAATTATCTAAATGAACACACTTTATTGTTACAAAATGTAATAAATATTACCAATGGAAAACATTAAAGTAAATCTTAATCATTAATTAATTTAGGTAATCAAAAATTTTTGTCAGGCTCAACTAAACTTTCTACTTTCTCTAACCATGGAAAGGAGATGTTAACTTCACGATCCTCACCCAAAACCTCTCTATTACCTATATTATCTGCACATTTGTTTCCTTCCCTTAATATATGTGTAAACCTTATTTATTCAAAATCTTTAGCAATATATTTAATTTCCACAATTATCTCTTGTATGTTCCATGGATCCTTTGCTTTCCTCAAAATTGTATTTATTACTATGAGATAATCACCTTCCATCCAAAATCTATTCCATTTCATTTGTTTACATATTTTTAACCCTTCTAAAGTTTCCCAAGCTTCAAATTCATTATTTGTCTTAAATCCACAATTGAAAGCATAATGATACAAAATCTCTCCTCTATTATTTCTAATTATTCCTCCTCCTCCTACTGGTCCTGGGTTTCCATTAGATACTCCATAAAAATTCAACTTAACCCACTCCACATATGGTGGTTTCTACTTTATACTATTTACCTTATGTTTGCTTCTCTTGTACCCAACATCAAAATTCCATTTAATGAATTGAATCCATCTATAAAGACTCTCTGCTTCCAAATTAGGGATTGGATGAGTTGATAGGGTTGGTTTAGACTCCTCTATGGCTAAACATATCTTATTTTTCATTACCTCTAAAATTATTTCCTTTCCTTTAAATATTCTTCTATTCCTTTCTAGCCATATAGTCCAAATAATTATATCTTTTGATATATCCTATATTGTGTGTAAAGCCTCACTTTTATAAGTGCTCTACCATTGCTTTAACCAATCTTTAATTATGCTATTCATCACCATGCATTTACCAAACATATTAAGAATCCATTTCCATACATTCTAGACTATTGAGAAATATCCCAAGAGATGTTCAATACTCTCCTACTCCCTATTACCGAAAACACATTTAGAGGGGCCATGAAAACCCTTTTTCATAAGGTTATCCCAGGATAAAATTCTTCTATGACCTACTAGCCAAGCAAACATTTTGACTTTAGGAATGCTTGGGCTATCACAAATATCTCTCCAAAATCTAGTGATATTATTATTATGTTGGTGTTGAACATTATATCCACTTCTTGTTGTGTATTCTCCTAATCTATTCAAATTCCAAATTAATTTATCCTTGGTACCCCTCAGAATAATTATAGTTGTTATCTTTCTACTCAATTGTCTCCTAGCATCAATGTCTTGTATACTTGTAAAAAAATATTTTTTCCATTTGTATCTTCCTTCTCAATCCTTGTACAAAATATTTGAAACCTTATCACCATTTTTCTCTTGAAGTAATCTCATCCAAGTTTTCAAAACTTGATCTAAATTCAGTGATTTTTATCACACCAAGTATCCATCCAGATAGAAATTTTATCTCTAGTTCCCACCACCCATATTAAAACTTTAATAATAAGATCAATAGAATTTTTTAAATCATTTCAAAGAGCAAAACCATTTGGAAGAGAGGATGCAGTAGATATTAAACTTGGGTCATTGGGATAAACATACTTACTTAGAAGAATTCTTCCCCATTGTCTTTGACTCTCTTTGTACAATCTCCAGATAAATTTTCCCCTAAGAGCTAAGTTTACATCTATAAGAGCTTGTAAACCAAGACTTCCCCTAGTTTTGTCATCACACAACTTGCTCCATTTCACTAAAGAAAACTTATTTTTATCATGTAAACTTGACCATAAAAGGATCGCATAATAAAGATTAAAATTTTTTAAATTTATTTTGTCATAGAAAACAAAGATATATAATATGTTGGAATGGCTTGTAACACTGACTTAATTAATTGCACTCTTCCTACTAAAGATAATCATCTGCCTTTCCAAGTTAGAATTTTATTTTTAACCTTACTAATATCTGTAGTCCATAAATATATCCTCATTCTCCCCTCAAATAAAGGTATCCCTAGATAAGTTGTTGGTAAATTTGGCTCCTTCGTTTGAAGCAACCTATAAATTCTTGCTTTGATATTACCAGGAGTGTTAAGAAAGTAAATTTTGGATTTAGTCCTATTAATTTTTTCCCTAAAATATTTCGTAATATTTTAAAAATTTATTCAAAGCTCTAGCCTCATTTATCCTTGCCCTTCCAAAAAGGGTTGTATCATCTACAAAATGTTGATGGATGATGTTATCAATGTATTACTAACATTAAGTCCACTTATAAACCCATATTTGTAATCCTTCTCTAAGTTCCTACTCAAAATTTTTGCCATAATAATGAACAAATAAGGAGATAAAGGATCTCCTTTTCTAAGGCCTCTATTGGATTTAAAAGATTTTTTCACTAACCCATTGATCAACACTCAATGAGAAATTGTAGAGACACAAGCTTTAATCCATCTAACTCATTTCTTCCCAAAACTAAACTTATCTAAAATTTCATTTTACCCTATCATAGGCTTTACTCATATCAAGTTTTAGGATCATAGCTTTATTTTTTTTGAAGTTGCTAAATGTATAACTTCATGAGCTACTATGATCCCATACAAAATTTGTCTCCCTTTCACAAAACCTCCTTGCTCTTATGAAATGATTTTGTCTAAAAATGGCCTTAATCTATTCACCATCACTTTGGAAATAATATTATAATCCATATTACATAGGCTTATGGGTCTAAAAGAATCAAACAATTTAGCATCCTTCTTTTTTGGAATTAGGGTAAGATAAGTTGCATTTATTTTATAAGGAATGTATTATTTTACCCTAGATTGTTCCACTGCCACAAATAAAGAATCCTTCACTATATCCCAATTATGTTGGTAAAAAGTTGTAGAGAGCCCATCTGGACTAGGGGATTTATCCTTATTAAAAGAGAAAAGAGCTAAATGAACTTCTTCTAGAGTAATAAGCTCTATCAGTTTACTATTGTATTTTTTTGTTATAATTGAAGGAACATCTTGAAGAAGTTTATCATTAAGAACTTTTAACTCCTCTGAACCTAGAATACTCTGATAAAACAACTTAGCCTCTTTTTTAATTTCACTTTGATCTTCAATTCAAACCCCTTCTATTGATTTAATTCTACCAATTCTAGAAGAATATACTTAGGACAATTGATTTAGTATAGTTAACCAATTTGTTTAAGCCAATAATTTAATAATATGTCTACTAATAACAAGGTTTACAATTAATCAACCAACCAACAAGACAACAATATCTCTACTAACTAAAAATTTAATGACTAATTGGCCAAGTAGTGATCTAATAGAGGATCTATTACTCAATGGGTCAATGATCATTTGATACACTAATGAAGTGAATAGAGCTAAAATGTTGAGAACCCAATTATTGATAAACTAAAAAAACTATAATAAACTGGGGTAATTTAACTGGGATACCAACCAGTTAATAGACCACCAATTGAATCTTTGTGTGGGTTATCGTTGAGGAATCAACTAAGAAAAATTACAACCAAGCACTCATAAATTACCATCTTAGGCCCTTCTAACTAATATGTCATATTTACTACACATTGACCCAATCATATTATTCATGATATAATTTGACATAACCATGTCATTTATGATATATATCAACTAGACCAGGTCATATCTTTCACACTTTGTTGATCAGAACTGTCATCTAGAAATTGATCATCTAGGACCCTAATGTATAGAGACTAGTCATCATATGACACTCATCCATATGGCACTTGGCCATCACACAATGTGTCATTTAACAGTAAAATTTGCAAGAATATTATGTTGAAGTATTTAGGAAAGGTTATGCCCCTTGACCCCAACATAGGTCATAACAAGAATTTCTAATTGAAATTGTGATGCATCTTGTTGCATGATTTGTAGTAATCAATGAAAATATATTGTTATCTTTGCAAGTAATTATCCATTCTATTTTTTTAGATGATGTATGGAACAAAAAATTAAAGGAGTGCAATACGTATTCAAATAATGATATTAGCACCTATACCTATATTAAATAATTTAGTCTAAAAATTTTAACAATGATAAGTATAAAAGAGGAATAGATATAGGTAGACAACTAGGTGCTTGAATGTCATGTCTATGTGAGAATATAAAACACATGAACCAAAATATCTAAATTTATATATTTATGTCATAATATTTGTTATATGAAATGTTATAACCATCATATAATGTTCTTGTATGTGTGTAGATGACAATATACATTTTAAAAAAATATTATGTAATGTTTGATGGGATATTGTAAATTTTTCATGTGTTAGTGTTTGGTGACATTCAAGTAATTTTCAACTATCTATTGCATATTTTGATAACCATATGTTTTCCATCCACCTAAGAAAATATATATTGGTATATTAGGATATATCAATTTAGATATGTTGGTCTTTCCATGTACATTTTGTGTGTGATGCTCAATATGAAGATTTGTGGTCTAATCAAACCAAATGTATTATAGTTTTTTTCAATAATGAATGATTCATGTTTTGTTATAGATTTTACATGTTTTGTAATCTCCCATTATGCATACCTATTTTTATACAATGGAATTATATAATAGTGTATTACATTCTATTTATTGGTACGAGGATTCTACATAGGGATGATCCATCCATTATAGTAGTGTAATAATATATTAGTTTGAAAGTTATTAGTATTCCTAATTAGAATAATGAATTATTCATGTTTTCTTATAGATTTTACATGTTTTATAATCTCCCATTATGCATACTCGTTTATATACAATGGAATATTATAATAGTGTGTTACATTCTATTTGTTTGTACGAAGGTTCTACATAGGGATGATCCATCCATTATAGCAGTGTAATAATATATTGGTTTAGAGGTTATTAGGATTTCTTCCATTATATCATGGCTAGTATTTGAACCCTATGCACACATCACTTTGCACATAAATTGGAGATCTATTTTATTTTAGTGAAGTATATTAGTGTCCAAGGACACCATATCAAATACTCTACATTCTTGTATAAATATTTATGTTTTTTCTTTCCTTTCATGTTTTGTATATGGTGATGACTTGATTCCATTTGTTCCTCTCCACATTTTAATTTTACAAGATGAAGAAATAGCTTGAAGAGTATTTTAAGATTATAAATTTGATTCTCCTATACTATTTTCTTGGTATTCAAATTATTCAGTCTTCCATAGGGACTTCTCTTTCTCATACTAAATGTACTTTGGATTTTATATAGAAATTCAATGGAGGATTGTAAGCCAACTATATCTTCCTTTGCATCAACAATGAAGTTCAGGACTAAATACTCCCCTTTGGTTAATTCTATCTTTTTTATATATTTGGTTAGTTTCCTTTTGTATCTAATTGATTCTAGAGAAAACATCACCTTTGTTGGTCTCCTGTATTTAAATATATGTGAGAGCTTCATGAGAGTCACTAGGAGGTTGCTAAAAAAAATTTGTGATACATAAAATGCATTCTCCACATGATTATTCTATTATTTTAGGAGTTTATCTTATTTTTTATGGATACCTAGATTCAAACTGGACAACTGATATCTACAGTTATAAATCTACTTCAAGTTATTTATTTTTTCTATGTTTTGGGATTTTTTTGGTGTTGTAATAAGAAATAATTTATATTTTTATTTAAAGAAATAGAATATTTTACTGTTGTATATGCAAACAAACATCTTAAATGGATGTGGATTATCTTGCATAATTAACTATTCATCAAAATGATGGCCAACACTATCTATTGTGAAAATAGAGTAATATTAAATTGGTCATTAATCCAATGGAACATCAATCCATAAAGAACATTGAGTCACATGCATTATATTTACATCTTACATCAAAGGATTTTTTTTTTCATTTATGTTTCTTTTCCGATGTGCTTAAAAAAAAAATTATTAAGGTTATATTAGAGATCAAATTTATCAGGCTTCATAATCAACTCAACATGAGAGATTTATCCTTATGGGGGATGTTTAGAATGTCTCCTCCATGATCCTTATTCACATTAAATATTTAGTTTTATCATGGCCCACATTCGGCCCACATTCTATAAAGGACCATGAAGCCATCTTCACTTTATAAAGAGATCCATGTATTAGTTATGTGATAAAAAATAGGTTGACATGCTACATTATTGGAATAAGTGTAAACTATTATATCATATATGAATACTTCCATTGATATATCACTTGATCATAAATGTGTATTACTCTTTTCTAATTTGAGTAAATTATTTGAGTTCCCAATGACATCTTTTCCATTTTTCCATTTTCTTCTATTGCTATCATTGTGATTTTTATTTTATGAATATGGGTAATGTGTTGATTCTATTTGATTCTCTCCCTTCACAATTGTGAATTTAGTAATTATAAACATACTTTTTCTTCTATCATTATTTCTAATACAAAAACTCATATATTTTTTAACAATGTGAAACAACATCACTTTCAATGTATTGGTCATCAACATCATGAAAATCCACTGGTTTGAAATCAATATGTGCATGACATTAGGTCATGAAACTCAATAATTAAAGTCTAGTGTCCAAGAACATGTGATATGGATTTAATACTATAGTAATTATTATGGAAGGAATACCATATTTATACTTGGAATCTATTGTCTGTCTAGAATGTTTAGTAGGAAAACAACATAGACTACCTTTTGAACTTCATCAACATAGGACTCAACGATTCAGGGGAAATTGGAGCTAGGTGGAAGAGAGAAGAGAATGGGAAGGAGTATGGAGAGCGAGTGTGCACTGGATTAGCTAGAAAATAATTATTTTGAGCTGATATAATTTATAGGTAGACTTGTTTTGAATACCTTTTAGTTATTTGGGTGATGTTGAGTAGCTTATGGTGCATGTTATATGTATATATTTTAGTGGAAATAAAAAAAAAAAATCACTTAAAGATAAAATACATGGAATGGTATTCTTTGATATGTAAAGATTCCCCGTCGAGGGCAGCGAAGGTGAGCACAATAGTGGTAGGGAAATGAAGTAAAAATATTTTAACAATGCCACAACAGTGCTAGGGTAGTGAAGGTGAGTGTAGCAGTGCTAGGATAGCGAAGTAAAAGTAATGTTATAGTTCCACAACAATGCTAGGGCAATGAAGACAAGTGCAGTAGTGCTAGGGTAGTGAAGTAAAAATATTTTAACAGTGCCACAACAATGCTAGGGTAGAGAAGGTGAGTGCAGTAGTGCTAAGACAGCAAGGTAAAAATATTTTAACAGTGTCACAGTAGTTCTAGGGCAGCAAAGGCGAGTGCAACAGTGCTAGGATAGTGAAGTAATAATTTTTTAACAGTGTCGCAACAGTGCTAGGGTAGCAAAAGCAAGTGCAACAGTGCTAGGGCAGCAAAGTAAAAGTAATTTAATGGTGCCATAGTAGTGCTACGACAACAAAGGTGAGTGCAGAAGTGCTAGGGTAGCGAAGTAAAAATATTTTAATAGTGTCACAGTAGTGCTAGGATAGTGAAGGCTAGTACAATCGTGCTAGGGTAATAAAGTAAAAAAAAATTATTTGGTATTTTTAAAATGGCAGTATAATTTGGGAAATTGGTTTCTTATTTTTTATGGAGAATGAAGAGGAACGTTTGGACTTTTCAAAGGACACCTTTAAGGGGAAACGCATATTTTCAACTCCAAGGGAAAAGGATCCCATTTTTGGATAAGATTTAGAAGTTGATAACTGGGGGTCCTTGGGTTTTTTGAGTCAGACTTTAGTGGATATAGGAGAGTCTATGTCAAAAGGTTCATATCAAGTTAGTTGTCCTATTGCCTGCTCACTCTTAGGTGTCTTAGAAAACTCTACTCAAATTATGGGTCTAATGAATGAGCAAGCATTTCATTGTGGGGAAGAAAAACTTGAGCAGGCTCCAAACAATCCAAACTCACTTTGTCTAACAAAGTTTCCTTTTTTGGTTTTGGTTTTATTGGTAAAAGTTTTGATTTAGAGGCCTTAAGTGGAGTGGGTCCAAACTTACAATCAACACAGTCTACAACTCCTATTACTAAATTGTGTAAGTCACATAAAGTGGTTAAAAAGAGAAGGACGAATATCAGAATGGTACTTGGAGAAGACTTGAGGATGGAACACGTTTTGGAGTTTTTGGGGAAATCCCTTATTGGAAATTTTCATGGATGTCAAATAGCTAATAATACACTAAATGAATGGTTGCAAAAGGTATGGGTCCTAATCTTAGGATATGGGCCAATTTTTTACTTACTTTCCAGAGGATGGATAGGTTTCCTTTTTCAATTTGAGAAAGATGCACAAAATTTTTTGGGAGATAGTTGGTATTGGGGGTCTTATTTTTTGGCTTTGAAGGCTTGGATGACTTTCTTTGATCCTAGGACTGAAGTTGCTAGGAGAATCTCGATATGGGTAAAACTTCCAAGTCTACCAATGGAGTTATGGTCAGAAAGAGCTTTGAAAGTGATTGGAGATTAATTAGATAAAACCTTAGATATAGATATTTCTTCCAAATCTAGTGTTTTTTGGTTTGTAGCTCAGGTTTTGGTTGATATGGATATCATTGAAGGCTTACCAAAATGTATGGAGATAGTTATGGGGAATATAGTTCATCCTCAAATATTAGATTATTTGAAGATTCCTTTTAGATGTGTTCATTGTCATGTTTATGGACATATTACTAAGGAATGTTCTCAAGATTTCACATAGAAAGTATGGAGAAAACAAATGACTAGTGGGGATTTCAAGTCAGCTAACAACAATCAAGAGATACATATTTTTCAGAGCTCAATAGTGCTCCCTGATTTGGCACAAATAAGCAAAAAAAATATTTTTGAACCTAGAACTAAAACTCTGGTGAAGGAGGAAGAAATTTTGGGTCTAGCTTTATATCCATTTCACTATTCACAAGATGTTAGAGGAGACATATTCATAAATAAAAGTATGAAAGGATTGGAATCCTATACAATTAATTTTTTTGGTCATACATATAAACCTTATGACAATTATTGTTCAATACATGAGAATAATATGGACTTAGGTAATAAATAACTTTGTACACTTATGAATATTCAAAGAGAAGTCCTAGGTATAAGAAATTTTCTAAGATTTTGGACAATGAGTCGACAATCTCAAACGCATTGAATAGGGATTGTGATCCAAATATTTCTACTATTGGAGAAAGTCTTTGTGACCTATCAGGTGAATCTTCTAGGGAGGTATCTATTTTAGGGGATGGATTGGAGATAAGTTCCTCTTGAAGATATTTGTTACGTTCTAGGAAAAGGGAATCTAATATGAGAACTTGTGCAATTGTTAGAAAGTTACGGTTAGATCTAGACCACATAAAGGAATCTTCCACTACTTCAGTAGGTAGGAAATCATTTTTGTTTCATGCACAGGAGAAGGCCTTGAGAGAAATTTAGTAAGGTAAACAAAAATCTATCAAAGGGGTCCTTAGAGTGGGATAAAATCCCTCTAAGATGTTTAAATGATCTTATTATCCTTTAATATATGAGGTCTTGGAAATCCCTCTAAAAGACTTACCTTAGCCACGCTGGTGGAAATTCATAATCTAGATATTATCCTTCAAGAAACCATGGGGGCAAGTACAAAAGTCATTGAAGTGTTAAGTAAATTGCTTAGGGACTAGGAGTTCTTGGATCTAGATGCTACCAAAAATTCAGGGGGTGTTTTGACTAGCTAGAAGAACTCAGTATCCTTAATTAATTATTCCTTTATGGTTTTAGGTTTGTGGATAAAATTTTTTTTAAATACTTGGGTTTGAGGTTTGAGGTTATTAATTTTTATGGTTCCTATGAAGATAGGTAGGTCTTATAGGATGATTTTTTCTCCCAAAGGTGTGTTAGGGATGAAAGAGTTATCATTGGTGGGGACTTAAATTTTACTATGAATAAAAGTGAGGTCTGAGAAGAATCTACAAGACTTGATAGACTTACAGATTACTTCAAGCATAATATTGAATAATCTGGTTTAATTGATTTAAAACCAATAAAATTAATGCCTACGTGGAGAAATAATAGAGTTGGAGAATCTAGGATCTCAAAGAGGTTGGACAAATTTTTTATCTCAGAGATATTATACAATGAAATAGATAGAAAATGGTCATGGGTTGAGACTAGAGGTGGCTCAGATCATTCTTCTATTTTTCTTCAATTAGAAATTCAAGAGGTAAAACCTCACAGTCCTTTTAAGTTCAATCCAATTTGGTTGGAGGAAGAATATTTTCAACAAACGATTAAAAAAGAATGGATTGTTTATGACCAAATTTCCAAGTCATCAACAAGTTTTCAATTTGCTACTGCTCTAAAAAAATTAAAAGGAGTTGTGTCAACTTGGATTGCAGTTAAAAAGGAGAGTATGGATAGAGATATTAAGTTTGTGGAGAAGGAAATTTCATAAATTCATAAAAATAATGAGGCTGGTTTGTTTAAAGAGGAGGAGAAAACAAGATTGGTTGAACTAGAAATTAAGAAGAACAAATTCTTGGAGTGGAGGGAAGATGAATGGAGAATGAAAAGTAGATTTGTATGGTTAAAAAAAAGGGATGAAAATACTAAGTTTCTTCATAATTTTGCTAATCATAGGAAGAAGGTTAACACTATCTAGGAGATGCAGAATGAAGAAGGGGTCCTTATTACAAGTTTTTCTATGTGTTATCAGATTTGGGAGTAAAATATTTTCAATCTATCTATAAATAACCTGATAGAGTCAATATTGGAGAAAATTTAAAGTTAACTACTTTCTTCCCTAGTTTTGTGATAGAGGAGGACAATCAGTTACTTATGAAGGAGGTCACAAAGGAAGAACTAAAAGTTATCCTAACTTATTTCAAAAATGATAAAATTCCAGGGCTTGATGGATGGCCTATGGAGATTTTTCTAGTTTTATATGATCTATTTGAGGAGGATCTTCTCATAGTAATGGAAGAATTTAGGTTGAGTGGTCAAGTTAGGGGGTTTTTAACTCCAATTTCTTTGCTTTGATTCAAAAAAATGAGAAGCCTAATTTTTTTGATGAATTTAGACCTATTTTGTTGTGTAATTGTATCTATAAAATCATTGCAAATATTTTGGTTGTTAAATTGAAGAAGATTTTCTTTGAAGTTATTTTCTAGGAGTAGTTTAGGTTTTTAGAAGGTAGACAGATTTTTGAAGCCATAGGAGTTGCACAAGAGGGCCTTCACTCTATTAAAACCAAAAATCTTCTTACAATGGTCCTTAAACTCGATCCATCTAAAGCTTATGATAGAACTAGCTAGTTGTATCTTATATTGATGCTCTTACATGGGGGTTTTAACTATCTGGTAGTAAAGTGGATTAGGGAATGTATTTCTTTTGTATGGTTTTTTGTTCTTATCAATGGATCAGCTTCCAAATTCTTTAGACCCTCGAGAGGATTGAGACAAGAATATCCTTTATCTCCTTTACTTTTTTTATGGTTGTTGAAGGATTGAGTAGAGTTGTTTTGGATGCAAAGAGGGTAGGATCCTTGTCTAGGATCAAAGTGGGGGTTCTTTAATTTTCTCATTTATTATTTTTTGATGATATATTGTTCAAAAATGGAATTTTAAGGGAAGCTAAAAAGTTGAAGGAAATCTTGGACATTTACTGTATTACTATCAGTGTGGATATAAATTTTCAAAAATACTCTATTTGCTTTAATGGTCTAGAGAAGGAGACTAAACAGGATCTAATTAGAATTTGTCATTTTAATCTCTTAGATATCTAGGAAGGTTTTAAGTATTTGAGGTTTGTATTGAAGCTAAATACTTACAAGAAGAGAGATTGAGGATGGCTTTTAGAGACGATTAAATTTAGGATTAACCATTGGTGTAATAGATGGTTGTCTACTAGAGGGATATTAACACTTGTAAAGTCAGTTCTTGAGACAATTCATGTGTTTTGGCACTCCTTGGCCTTCATTACCAAAGAATTTCTAGAGAAAATAAGAAAAATATACTTCAAATTTCTTTGGATTGGATGCAAGAAACATGAAGGCATTCCTTTAGTTAAGTGGAAGAGTATTGCTAGGCCAAAGGAGGTTGGTGGCTGGGGCCTTAAAAATATTCATCTTTTTGGTTCTTCTTTGGAAACAAAAATTTTATGGAGGATTTTTACCATGGAAGGATTATGGAAGAATATTATTGAACAAAAGTATATTTTTCCAAGGACCTTTATGGATTGGATCAAAAATCCACATAAAAGTAATAAAAATGTTTCCATTCAATGGAAGGCACTAGTACAGGCCTTGAAAAGTGGGCAATGGTGAACACGTTAAAATAGGGGCTAATTTTATTTTGGGTTGTGGAGAAAATATTTTGTTGCTAGAAGCTATGATAAGTTCTTTACAAGACAAGGGTTTTTACTTTCTTCATCAAGTGGGAGAATCATATATTTCTAGTCTTTGGACACAAGGTTGGAAGCATGCTCAGGTCTTGTATTTTTTTAATGAGCAAGCTATTTTGTGGAAGGCTTACACTTATAGTCTTAATAAGATTCATATCAAGGTTGTGAGAGGTGAGCTCTTTGATACAAATGTAAATATGCATTAACCATTCTAATCAGGTTACAAAGTTTAAATAAACACAAAATAACCATACTTAGAGAAAAGGGGGGAATAGGAGAAGTTAAGGGAAGGGAGAAGAAATTTAATTAAAATTCTCTTGCCGCCCAAAGATGTTGTCGTCCAGGTAAGGTAAAAGGTAAGTAAACTTACCCAAGGTAAAATACTCTTTTTAACCTTTTACCAATGGTAATTTTCCAACATTCTCCCCCTTAAAGTTGAGAGGACTGACTATACGAGTCTCTCGGCTTTATAAATTGAGCTTTAGCCATGCCTTTGGTGAAGATGTCTGCTAGATTATCCAAAGTGCTGCAGTATTGAAGCTCAACTATCTGTTGTTCCACCATATCTCTTATGAAGTGATACTTCATATCAAAATGTTTTGACCTTTTGTGGTGGATCGGATTATATGCCAACTGTATGGCACTAATATTATCACAATTCAGTTTGGTTGGACCAATTTGTTTTTCGCCAATCTCTTCAAGGATTTTCCTCAACCAGAGGATTTGAGTACTAGCATGGGTAATGGCTATATACTCAGCTTATGTAGATGATAATGCTACAACAGATTGCTTCTTGGAACTCCAAGTTATTAGTCCTGAACCTAGACTAAAACAGTTCCCTGATGTAGATTTTTTGTCATCTATATTACTGCCCCAATCGTTGTCACTATAACCAACTAACTTCACAGAGTTAGACTTGTGGTAATGGATTCCAAAATCCAATGTACCTTTTACATATCGTAAAATTCGTTTGGTTGCTTGAAGATGCAGCTCGGATGGGCATGCCATAAACCTTGATACTAGAGAAACAACATACTGTATATCTGGCCTAGTGTTGGTGAGAAACATTAAACTCCCAACCATGCTTCTAAAATTGGTCATGTCAACTTTTGGTGCTCCATCATCTTTGCTTAGTTGGATTCCATGTCCTGTTGGTGTTGCAACTGATTTGCACTTCTGCATAGGAAATTTCTTGATCATGTCATGAGCATATTTCTGTTGACATATGAAGATCCCATTCTTTGATTGATGTACTTCCATTCCTAGGAAGTATCTCATTAATCCGAGATCCTTCATCTCAAACTGATTCATCATGGAGTTTTTGAACTCCATATTCATTTTATTATTACTACCCATAAATATTAGATCATCCACATATAAACAAACTATGAGGATATCTACTCCATTCTTTAGGTAGTATAGAGTTGGTTCACTCTTGCTTTTTGTGAAACCATACTTGCTGAAATAGCCATCAATTCGTGAGTACCACGCTCGTGGTGCTTGCTTGAGGCCATAAAGTGCTTTTTTCAATTTATAAACAAGGTTCTCTTTTCCTTGTTCTTGGAAACCTTGAGGTTGTTGAACATACACCTCTTCTGTCAGGTATCCATTTAAAAATGCACTTTTCACATCCATGTGTTGAATGTTCCATCCTTTATGGGCTGCCAAGGAAAGAACAGTTCTGATTGTTTCTTGTCGAGCAACTGGAGCAAAGGTTTCCTCATAATCTATTCCATATTTCTGAGTAAAACCCTTAGCTACTAATCTTGCCTTGTGCCTTTCAATGCTTCCATCAGCATTGAATTTGGTCTTATAGACCCATTTACATCCAACACATTTTTTTCCCTTGGGAAGCTTCACAAGCTCCCAAGTATCATTCTTTTTAATTGAGGATATTTCCTCTTCCATGGCATCTTGCCATATACTTTCAGTACATGCTTTTTCATAGCTAGATGGTTCTAGCTGTAGAGTAGCCAACAAAGCATAATTGACTACATCACCCCTTGGTTCATGAGACTCATCATCTCCTGACATTTGAAGATTTTCAAGTCTTGACAAAATGTCGTCCATCTCACTAGCTTGACTCCTAGTGTATCTTTGTTGGAAATTCCTATCCAACATTTGAGAAGATGGATGACTATGTAGTATGCGCTTTCCTTTATTTGTCTCTTTCCTTTGAGAAGCTGGATCAATATCCATCGGACTTGGAGCGCTTACAGATCTATGAAATCATTTCGGAGAGTTTGGGGGTGCCAACAAAGGAGTCCTTCTTGGACTTGGTGTACCACTTGATGTACTTGATGAAGATTCCTGATGTGGACTTTGTGGAGGGGAACTATTTCCACTACTTTTCTTGGGTTGTACAAATGTGGAACTTTCTGAATTAGAGTCTATATCAACAAATTTTTTATGACCCCATTCTCCCCCTTCATCAAAAATTACATCCCTGGAGATAATTATTTTATGTGTCTTGGGATTGTACAATCTATACCCTTTGGTTGATTCACAATACCCTACAAAAATACATGCTTGACTCTTGGGATCAAGCTTCTTTCTCTTCTCCTCGGGAATGTGTGCATAAGCTAAAGAACCAAATACTCGAAAATGTTTGACATTTGGTTTCTTACCGTACCATCCTTCATAAGGAGTGATACCATCTAAACTAGAAGTCGGACTTCTATTTAGAATATATGCACTAGTTCTCATTGCATCTGCCCAATAGCTGTATGTTAGATGCTTTGTCCGAAGCATCGTTCGTGCCATTTCAACAAGGGTGCGGTTCTTTCTCTCGGCCACACCGTTCTGTTTGTGGGGTATAGGCAATGGTGAACTGTCTTTTTATCCCATTTTGCTTACAATAATTTAAAAATTCATTTGAGGAGTACTCTCCTCCTCTATCGGTGCGAAGACATTTGACATAGTAGTCACATTGCTTTTCTACATTATTTTTGAAGTCTATGAAGCAATCAAATGCTTCATCTTTGTGTTTCAGAAAATAGATCCAGCACATTCTAGAATAATCATCTATGAATGTTAGAAAATAAGAATTGTTTCCAAGGCTTTTTGTTTGCATTGGACCACAGATGTCCGAATGTACTAGCTGAAGAGGATAGCTTGCTCTCCACGCTTGGCCTCTTGGAAACTTCGTTATGGAGTGCTTTCCCAAAGCACATGCTTCGCATACCTTCTTATGTTCTTGAATTTTTGGTAGTCCTGTCACCATAGCTTGTGATGTTAACATTTTCAAGCTAGCGGAATTGAGGTGACCATATCTCAAGTGCCACAATTCACTTGGATTTGTAATAGCAATGTTTGCAAGTTGAGCTCCCCCTGGCTCACCAAATTTTAGAGGGAATAACCTATTCTTTGTCATAGGTACTTCTGTGATGACTCTGTTACAATTGTTTTTATCAAGGATTGTACATTTTCTTTCATCAAAAACTAATTTGTAATGCTTCTCCATCATTTGGCCAACACTTAACAAATTGTGTTGTAGCTTTGGAGTATAGTATATGTCATTCACTTTTTTAAGGCCTTCTTTTGTTGGAACTTCCATAGCTCCAATGCCTTCAACTTGCAAAGATTTATTATCCCCTAACTTAACATGGGATTTGTAATTTGAATCTAATGTAGCAAAGAGATTTTCTTTGCCACTCATGTGGTTGGAGCAACCAGTATCCAAAATCCATGTATCTTTAAGATTTTGATCTGATTGTCCATAAGAGAGAAAAATATTTGATGGACCTTCTTCTTCTTCGTAGAATGAGCCATATTGACTGCTTTGATCTTTTGAAGTCTTTGACCAGTAGTCACGAGCGAAGTGTCCTTGTTTCCCACAATTGAAACAAGTTGTTTTAGTCTTGTTACTTCCTCGTCCTTGATTTCCATGGCCTGCATTGCCGCTTTGGTTCTGATTGGCTCCTCTATTTTGATTTCCACCTCTATTTTGATTTCCTCCTCTGTAGGAGTTGCTTTGGCCTTTGCCTCTTTGTTGTTGTCCTCTGCCTCGGCCTCTTCCTTGTCCTCGTCTTGCAGCTTCGTTCGAAGTGAAGGCTTTGTCATCATCTCCATAGCTTGTTGAAGGTGCTCCTTGAAGTCTCTCTTCATGTGATGTTAATGATCCAATCAAACTATCAAATGTAAGAGTAGAAAGGTCTTTTGATTCTTCAATTATGATGGCAATGTGATTCCACTTAGGAAGAAGTGTTCTCAACACTTTCTTCACAATTGTTTCAACTTTTGTGTCATCACCTAAAGTTTGCATCATATCAACTACTTGCTTTGACTCGTACACGGTAGTCACCGACTCTTTCATTTTCCTTCATTCCGAGATTTTCAAAATCTCTTTTTAAGGTCTGAAGCCTGACTTGCTTCACTTTATCACTTCCTTGGAATCCTTCTTTCAAGGCATTCCATGCATACTGTGGCGATTAAGTAAGATGCAATTCTAGGAAAGATACTTGGATCTAATGCCGCTTGAAGATGGTATAAGGCAAAAGAGTTATTTTTCTGTGCATCTTTGAAGATCTTCTTGTCGGTTGCACTCAAAGTAGTCCAATCTATTGGAGCAGTGTAACCGTCTTCAATACTATCCCATAGTCCTTTTCCTATGAGTAATGTCCTCATTTTGATGGACCAGTACTCATAATTATCCCCACTGAATTCGGGGATTGGTAGATTGTTATTTGATCCCATTACTATCTACTAAAACAAGAAACCTTTCTTATATAGTCTTATTTCAAAAATACTTTACAAACTATCAAGCCTTGCTTGATTTACAATCATAAACAACTCACTCTTGTTGTTGTGATTCAGCAATTACAAAATTGTCAACGACTTGTTCATCATCGTCATCGATCAATATAATTTCGGGAGAAGGAGGTTGTAGGATTTCAACTGAATTACAATAATGAGTATATTCAGATCCTTGTGGAGCAATCTCCACTGTGTCGGATTGTTCAAATCTGCTCCCAAAGGAGTTATCTTCTGAATCTACTTCGTATCCTAGATCGGGATTTCTCTGTTGTGCAATAACCGCATTTTGCAACTGTGAAAAGACTGAATTTATGCCTAGTGTTCTCACGTGCTCATCAAAGCTTTCAGCGTTTGTTCTCAGTAACAAACTACAAAGTGCTTGGTAACATCCTTCCGATCTTATCATTTAAGAAAATTTCCCAGAAATTTTCTTTTACAAAGATTTCCTCTTAGGAAATTTTACTAATTTTTTTTACCTCTTAAAGCGTAAAAAATTTTACAACTATTTCCTCTTAGGAAATGTCAATCATCAACTCAAATGATAAATAAAACCTTTCAAAAAAATTTTTAAAAATTTTACAACTATTTCCTCTTAGGAAATGTCAATCATCAAAAAAAAATTAAATTACCTTAAAGTTAAAAAAAAAAAATTCTTTTAAAAAAAAAATTCTTGTTTTTTAAAAAAATACCCCCCCCCCCAAAAACTTTTGACCCCGTCGAGGTTCGATCGTGCGACCTCGCGGGCGTCAAGGCAAAGGGTAGCCGCTGTGCTACCGAGCAGATCCGGGAGCATTAGCTGGCTCCCTGCCCTTATTGTTGGCGCAACGAGCGCGAAGCAAAAAAAATGACCCCGTCGAGGTTCGATCGTGCGACCTCACGGGCGTCAAGGCAAAGGGTAGCCGTTGTGCTACCGGGCAGATCCGGGAGCACTAGCTGGCTCCCTGCCTTTATTGCGTTCGCGTCGAACGCGAAGCAATTTTTGGCTTCGGCGTGAAGCAAAATTTTTAAATTTGGGACTTAATAGTCCCACATCGCCGATGCGGCGATGTTGATGCTCTTTAAAAAGAGCAAAGCACTGTATGTGCTTTGATTTCCTATGGGCAATCCGTAGGCTACGTGAACCTTTTGCCACGTACCGCACGTAGGTCGCCTCGGGCCACGCGTAGGTGGCCTCTCCAATGAACCACCTCGGGCCGCGTGCCACCTTCTCCAACGTGCCACCTCGGGCCACGTGTCGCCTCGTCAACGAATCACCTCGGGCCATGTCTGCCTACGCCTGTCATGTCCAGCTCCACCAGCGCCTCGAGAATCATGTCGATCTGCTCCTACGGGCCTCCTCGAGATCTGTGCCACCTCGGCTCCTACGGGCTGCCTCGGGATCCGTGTCACCGCCTCGAACTACGGGCCCCATCGCCTCGAGATTCGGGCCGGTCTCGGCTCTCGGCTTTGATACCAAATGTGGGAGGTGAGCTCTTTGATACAAAGGTAAATATTGCATTAACCATTCTAATCAGGTTACAAAGTTTAAATAAACACAAAATAACCATACTTAGAGAAAAGGGGGGAATAGGAGAAGTTAAGGGAAGGGAGAAGAAATTTAATTAAAACTCTCTTGCCGCCCAAAGATGCTGCCGTCCAACTGTCGTCCAGGTAAGGTAAAAGGTAAGTAAACTTACCCAAGGTAAAATACTCTTTTTTAACCTTTTACCAATGGTAATTTTCCAACAAAGGTAAGAGTTGAACCAAATACTATTGCTTGGGCATACAACAAATTTGGGGGTCAATATACGGCTAGACTTGGTTACAAAGCAAGTTTTGGTCCTCATCCTCAAGGGCCTGCTTGGTGGTGGAAACAAATTTGGAAATTATCTACCCCAAAAAAAAATTATTTGCATGTGGTTAGCTTTGAGAAATAAGGCTTTGACTTGGAAAGTTTTACAGAGGAGAAGAATACAAGGTCCAAGTATTTGTATGTTGTGTCAGTCAGAGGAGGAAAACATCACACATTTGTTTATAAAATACCCTTTTTCTCAATAGGTTTGGTTAGATGCTGAACAAATAACTGAAGTACAAAACATTTGGGAAGGAGAAACAGTGGAGGATTGCTTAAGATAGTGGTTTTTTAAAAAAGAGTTGAAACAATTTCTTTCTTTAATGTCTTGGTAAACTAGTATTGGAAGCCATTTTAGAAAGCAAATTTTATTTCAACTTCAAACAAGCTGTACAAAGAAGTACAAAATAGATCACTGATTTAAATCAAATCTAGCTTTCTTAAAATGCTCACTGATTTGGCGTTCTTCTTCTTGAGGATTTCCCAAAACCGGAAAGGTGAAATTGTCCGCTTCGTCGTCATCGATTATAATGACTTCTTTTGCTGCTGCTGTTGACTCAAGACGCCTTTTGAGAACAACTCGTTCTTCAATTGCAGGTTTCACCTCCACTGGTTCTTTTTCCTCTGCTTCTTCTGGTTTTGAATCAGGAGAGCAAGGTGTATAGCTCTCACTCGTTGCAACTTCAGGCACTGCAGGAGTATAATTGTCACTTGATTGTCCTTCAAGTACTATTTCAACCGTCTCGGATTCAACTACTCTTTGCCCGAAGATATTATCTTTAGAATCTGCCTCATATCCAGAGTTTGGTTTTCTCTGATGTGCTATCACTTGGTTTTCCAACTGACAAAACACTGTATGAAGTCCACTCTGCTGGACTTTCCTATCAAAGGAATCAGGATTCTCTCTTCTCAACAGAGAGAGCAATGCATAATAGTATCCAGATGACCGAATCATCTACCCAAAATTACATCACATGAACTGGGTTACAATAATGATGCCAAAAAACTTTTCACCCTTTTAAAATTTTTAAACAATTTTCCAAAATTTGTTTTAATAAAGTCCTTAGAAATTTTTTTAACAATTTCCTATATATATATTTTATTTCTTTTAAATAAAAGTTTGTTTAAAAAACATAATAATAAAATATATATGGAAATTATTAAATAATTTTTAAAAACTTTTAACTAAAAAACAAATAATGAAAAATTAAATAAAAAAACCTTTTTTTTTTGTCATTAAATCCCCGGCGGGATTCGATCTAAGGACCTCCGCTTCCTATTGGCATGGTCTAGCCGCTGCACCACGTAGCTCCGGTGGTAAGAAGGATGACCTTTGCCTACTTAAACCTTGCTTCCGACGATTACAAACAAAAAAATAAAAAACTTGTTTTTTCACCCCGATGGGATTCGACCCCGGGACCTCTATTCCGTAAGCAAGAGTCTCAACCACCTACGCTACCCTCTTCGGCTGGGAAACAAAGGAACTTGCTGTTCCTTATAGCGGATGGGCAACAGTTTTAAAAAAAAAAAAAAATTGGGGATTTATCCCACATTCAGTGGGAGGAAGACTATGAAGTCTTCTTATATGCGCGCGATCGCATATAACATCGATTGCCTTCGGGCAATCACTCCCCCAACACTGTGCTTTGCTCAGCAAATCTACGTCCGCCACGTGTCTCCTTCAGATGAATCCACTTTCGCCATGTGGACAAACCAATTTTTGCCACGTCACCACACGCTCAAACCACCATGTCAGCTCGCCACCTCTGCTCGCCACGTCAGCTCCTAGTTCGCCCAGCCAACGTCCGCCACGTGTCAGCTACCGCCACGTCAACGTCCACCTCAGCTCCTCGAGCTATGTGTCCATGTCAGTTGTCCGCTCTACGATTGCTCTGCCATGTGTCACCTTGAAATGTGTGCCCAGCTCTACGCTCTGCCACCTCCTCGATCCGATCGCCCAGCTCCTCGATCACGATGCACCCTCGGGATACGTGCCCAGCATGCTCGCTAGCTAGTCATCATGCAACCTCGGGATTCATGCCCAGCACACTTGCCTGACCAGGCTCTGATACCACATCTATAAATCGGATAAGGTGGCAATATAAAATAATGCTTGATTATTATTATTATGCAGAGCCTATTACAAAAAATTAACCAAACATAGGAAATAGCCACTAATTTATATGAAGAGGGAAGGGAGGAAGTCGGCGGAGAGAAAAATAAGGGAGGTTGGAGGAGAAGAGGGAAGGAAGGTGGAGTGATAAGGTAGAAGAGGGAATATAGGAGGGAATGGAGGGATAAGGGGAAGAAGAGATATTAAATTAAAAAATCATGCCGACATTAAAATCATTTTCCGACAACTAACCTAGCCTAGCCACTAAATTAACTAGGACTTAGAAGAGATGTTCATACTTGCTACATGTCTTATATGTTGGGGTATATGGTTGGCATGAAATGCAGCTATTTTTTAAGGGAAGTTAATTCCCCCATTTCAAGTCATATTTCAGGTGAGGACTTTGGTCTTAATCAATAAAGGGCTTGAAAAACATAAGTAACCTTGACAAATAGACAATTTCTTCATTGAAAAGTCTCAACCATGGGGTTTTTTTATGGGGCTAGTCAAATATAGTCATCTTTTAGTAGCATAAGAGGCATTTTGTATACTGGTAGTAAGATTAGGCATATTAATGGTAGTATTCCCTAAATCCCCTTAAGACATTATGTCTCAATTGGCTATTAAATAGAACTAGTTGGTTCATGTGTTGTTGAATGTGTTCTTTTTGTTTATTTCATGAGGTAAGTTTTGGTCATTGTGTATCGCCCTTTATAATTTGTGCCCATATTAAGTTATTCTAGTCACATCCTTATGTGTTTATTTGAGCATGGATTGTTTGATGTTTTGGAGATGGTTTTTATATTTTAGTTGAGATTGGAAAGCATGCTTGAGAAAATCAAAATTATTCATATTGTTGGTCTATATTTTTTTTTGTGGCCTATAACTTCCAAGTGAGGCATGTGGTTAAAACTTAGGGTAAATGCAACAGTTTAGAATATGTAGGTTTTGTGATGAGAAGGAATTCAATATGGAGGAATATTAGGCTTAATTACGTAATATTGGAATATTATAAAAGAAAAGTAGACTTAGACAATTAATTAGATTGTTACTTGGCAATTAAAGAAAGTTTAAGTCTATGTTTTTCTCTATTCTATCCAAAGAAGAATAAATAAAGTTGATTTATTGAATTAGATGTTTTATTCTATAGAATTTTAAAGAAATATTATTCTTAATCTTCTAAGCTTGAAGATGTTCTTTAATGGATGTTATTAGAAATAAGTTTTTGATTTCTTGTATCATATGAAAATGTTGGTAGAGCTAAGTTATAATATTTTTTTTGTGAATCAATTTGGAAGATATTCTTGGATTATAATAAATATATTATAATGGTTTCCTAAGACTTAAGTAGGGAAACCATTATAGAGAGAAGTATGGGATTCTCTTATTGGTTGCTTTTAAAAATGTATTGTGCATATTTGGTTTTGCAATTATATAGCATGTAGAAATAAATAGAGAAGTTTGGGATCCTCTCTCGTTTATTTCCTTTTAAAATAAGTATTGAGCATGAATGTTGCAAATACAATTAGCATGTTATATTGCATTGCATAATGAGCTATCATGACCCTAAATGATCCTCAACTTGGTGGGTAAATCCTTACTCGAAGAAGATCGTTAGAGGAAGGTGGTACAAAGGTCATTTAGACATAACGGTGTTCTTGTATCTTGGTTCAAAAATGGTTATGCAAATGAGAATTTAATTGTAATTTTTAGAGAGAATAACTTTAACGATGTTTCAATATTAGAAGTTTTGTATCATGGAGATAGTTTCTTTGGAAAATAGCAAAAAGAAAGCAAAAAGTATTTGGACTATGATAGTACTCATGATCATAATTTATATTTTGCTATAATCATATGATTTTGTGATGAAATGTTAATATCTTTTAAGTACAAATTGATAGCATTATGAATATTGGTTTTGGTGATCTATTGAAATGCTTCTCTATGTAATCTCTTTAATAGATAAATATAGAATGGGATTTATTGCAAATATTTTGGCTTTAGATGAAGCTTATGTTTATTTAAGATACATGTGATTTCATTCTCAGTCGGTATGATGCTATAGTTTAAGTATTTGAGTTTAAAAGTATTTGTTTTTGGTATTGCTTCCCTGGGTTAAACCTAGATCTTCTTTAAGGACCTAAGCTAAAGTATTTAACTCGATTATGGAAAGAGTTGCAAGAATACTATAACCAGGTAGAAGAGATTCCTTAGGAGTTGTATGAATGTAATAGCTAGGTGCTCTCAATTATAAGAGTTGCAAAAATGCAATAGCCAAATACTTGTGAAATTATATACCTTGAACAGTGAGGACCAGGTGTTCCCATTTCTGGCTGACTATAGGAATAATTCACCTCATTCACAAGATAGCAGTGGTGGTACCTCAAAAGTGTAGGTTTAGGTGACCATGTTCATTACCAATTGAGAAGTAATGACCTTATTTAGCCTATAGAGGTGTGGTAATTAAGCACCATGTATTTATGCCTGATTAACCCACCTAGATGGACTTAGGTTAGGGTTAGGGAATAGTCATTCTCATTTAAGTGTCATGAGCCTTGAATGATAATCCCTATGTTGTGTTCACATTATCCTATGTTAGTGATGTTATGGTAAAGGTGGGGTGACCATTTTTGGAGTCTTGCTAAACAAGAAGGTTTAGCAAGGTGCCCAAAAACCATGAGATTTGGCCACTCTTGTCCACTAAGTGTTATCTGTAGTGAATTAAACTCAAATATGGTGAAGCCTTGAATGCTAAATAAAAATATGTTGGGTCTCTTGTGAACCATACTTGTGAAATATGTATATATATATATATATATATATATATATAGATAGATAGATAGATAGATAGATAGATATAGATATAGATATATCTTGGGTTGGTAGTTTTTGGTTGTTACACTTGATCTTATTTCTTTTATGCTTTGAGTTTTAACAAAATAGATGGTGTTTAGGTGATTCATTCATGGTGCTATACAAAATGGATCATGCTTGAATTTAGTATTGGAAACTTTATTTACTCAAAATTATCAATTTTTGAAGTAGTAAAATGGTTCATTAAATATCCATGATATGAATAGATTTGTGGTATTATTTTTACCAAGATGCTTTGACTAATCCTTTTATCAATGTCTTGAAGGTATAATGATATTTGTACCCCTTAGTAGTAAAACTCAAAAAAAGTACATTTTGAGCTATTGTAATCTCCATCAGACCTATAAAAACTTGGTTGGTAGTGAAGCAAGGCAAGGCTAAGGTAGGATTCAAAAGATGGAAAGCCCAAGTGACTATAAGCAAAGGAAAAGTTGGGCATTAAGATTAATGGAGTATCACTATACTGAATTTGTTAAATGGTTGAATATTTCATCCTCATACTTTTGGAATTGGTAACTTAAAGTTCTTACAAGCAAAGAATGAGTTCAAACATTATCATGATTCCCTTGATAAGTTGCCAAAATGCTTTCATACTAAACTCATTATAAAATATATTTTATAATGGGTTCCACCTTACCTTTTATTATCTATCAAATTATGGATTTTATTTTGTTCTATTATTTTTATTTTTTATTTTATTTGTATCCTTTATATATAACCCCAAAGTTATTTTCATTTTTTTATAGTCTAGCCTTACATCGCTAATTGTTGATAGTGGAAATATTTTAGAGGATAACATCTGTAAAGACTTGGATCATCATATGGAGTTCATTTGATAGAAGTTTTTAATTCTATGGATGGAAGAAATCCTAAGGGAAAGGCACCACTTCTAGAAAGAATTTTTTTGTCAACAAATATCCTTCAAATCGGAGTAAACCCACTAGTGGAGGAAACTTATGTTAAAGATAACATTACCCAAGCATATCTCAAGGATGCAGATATTAGAGAGATGAATTGATAGTCAAATATAATTGACAAGGATATTAGAGAGATGAATAACTTGGTAGTAGAAATCAAAATTGATCCATATAATAGCCTTGAGACCCTACTTGAGGAGAAGCAATACAAAGAAAACATCTAGACCACATCAAACCAAATGATTGAAGCAATCAAATCCATGAATAAATTCTCTTTGAAGGATTTTTAAAAGTGATTTATGAATTTGACATTCAACAATGAGAAGATATGTAGCCATATAAGAGGGTTTCTCTCTATTGAGTTATCACTCGAGGAAATATTTACAATTGTCAATTTTCAATTCTATTAAATTTCAATTTATGATCATAATATTATTTCAAAGTCCTCCCATTAGATGGATGTTGTTCTCTTAATTGAATTGGTAGTTTTGTAACTACATTTTAGACTCTCTATTTAATAGAGAAATATATAAAGGTTTAGAGGGTTCAATTCAAACTTTTTTTTACTTTCATTGAAGTTTAAAAACAAATACTTGAATGCTATTAGCTTTTCTTACATGTTTATTGTTCTAAATTTTATTCAAGTTTAATCAGGTTGATTTTAATGTTACTTATGAGAAGGTGTTTTTCTTCTTTTCATGAATGTGAATGCTTTCCATTTACATGAAATTAGAAGTAAACTCTCAATGAATAAGTTTTAATGCTTCGTAGTTTAAAACTCGCTTATTCATATGCTTTATGTGACTCAAGTGTTTGGGGAATGGGCTATATTTTATAGATTTCTAATTATTATTGGTCCAATTACCTACATATGAAAGTAATTAGTTAATGAATTAACTTGGATATATGGATTTCTAATTTCTATTGGTCCAAATATCCACTCTTTTAAGTGAAAAAGCAACTAATACTTTGAAATAGAGGGTAAACCCCTTTGCTATTGCTTGCATAAAAACCAGTCAACATATGCTTAGTTGCATCATTGGGAGCACAATATTTAGACTCCATGAAATACTAAGAAATAGTATATCATATGTAACACCAAGAAACTAGGATATATCCCAAATAGAACACAAAGTCTATTGTGGATCATCAATCATCCAAGCCTCTAGCCTCATAAACATCTAAAAATCTTATCAAAATTAGAGGGGATCCAATAGAGTAGTGAATACCCATATGATAGGCCCTTTGGATGTATCTAAGAGTTCTCTTAGCTATTTTCTAGTGACTCTCCTAGAGTGCTTGAATATATCTAGAACAATAACTAATAGCAAAAACTATAATGAGTCTAGTTTGAAGAAGGTATATAAGTCCTACCATAAGATATCAATACAACATAGCATGCACCAAAGGAGTGGTATAATCAACCCAAAGCTTTAGTCTTGAGGCAAAAGGAGTTTGAGAATACTTATAATACTCCATCCTAAAATATTTAAGAAGATCCAAGGCATAATTAGACTGAGAAATAGTTATTCTTGAGCCTATTTGAATAATCTAAATCCTCAAAAATAATTTATAAGACCCAAATATGCCATCTCAAAAGTGGAATAAACTTGTAACTTTATGTCTTGGACTAGAGTAGAAGAATTACCAATGATGGGAAGATAATCAATGTACACCACAATCATTGAAGTTTCCTCATTCTCATTTTTGATATAAACATCATGTTCAACCTCACATCACTAAAACCTACAACTAATAAAAAGGAAATGGATCTTATCATACCATGCATTAGGAGCCTACTTAAACTTGTACAATGACCTAGTTAGACAACAAGCCAACATATTGGGTCCCTCAAGCTTAAAATTTAGTGGTTTCTTGATATAGTTTTCTTCCTAAAGCTCCTCATGTACAAAGGTATCCTTCACATCCATTTAGTGTACCTTTCATCCATATAATATTAACAATGGAAAAAATCATCCTAACTAAGTGCATCCTAGCCACTGAAATAAATATATCGAATAGTTCAATTCCTCATGTTGAGAGAATCCTTAGCAGCAAGGCATACCTTGTGTTTCTCTACTTGACCATACAAATTATATTTGGTCGTATAGACACATTTACATCCAACAACATTATTCCCTTCTAGATGAAGGATATGGAGTGCCCATAGGTCCACAAATATCACTATGTATGATCTCCAAGGGATGATAGGCTCGTCTTGCAACTCATTTTGGAAAGGTCTTCCTATGATGCTCCTCTAGAATACACCCCTCATATACACTACTTAGAGAGGATATTCATGGAATACCAATGCAAATGTGATGTTGATTGTATCTCAAATATCCATAGTTGATATGCCCAAGCCTATGATATCACTTGTGAATTTCAATATCTACATTAACAAAAAATATTTTCTTCCTAGAGAAGAGTGTAAACAGGTACGTATTTCTCCAAAATTATACATATGGTCAATCTCATCACAATATCTAGAAGCAATAATTTTGAACCCATTGTCTATATCCTTGATTACACATCTATCAAACTATAATTCTACCTTCTTATTTGTATGATTAATTTGATAAATAGACAAAAGGTTAGGTCCAATATTAGAAACATGAAGTACCTCATGAAAAGACAAATATCCAATGCTAATGTCTCCACACCCTAAAACCTATTATAAATAATCATCTCAAATCACAACACAATCCCCTACATGTGATTTGTTTTATATCTAGGGGAGATGATTGTGCTTCATCATGTGCTTAGTTTCCCCTAAATCTACAATCCATTCATCTAAGGAAGTGGGTGTCCAATATGTATAATAAACCACTACATATGCTTGTGATGTTTCTCCATCAAAATTATCCTCATATTGTGCATACAAAAGAGTAGCATCAACACCTCACTTTCTTTTTGCTTTCTCAAATTTCTTGATCTGAATTCTACAAAATTTAGCCTTTTGAACTTACTTTTTATCATTCTGGATATTGGCAACAACTTCCTTTGGGTGAGTCTGATTGAAAACCAAAAAAATATTATGTCTATTTCTTCTAGTCTAATGGTGCAAAAAGTAGTTGAATAAAAAGTAGTTGAATACCCCATTAGTTAGTGGTGTAGGAAAATCTAGAAAGTGCACATGAAGCATCTCAAAAATAACAACTATCTCATATGTTTCTAACACATTGTTAAATATCATATTGAGTAGTTTAGCATTATTTTCCTTCTCTTATGCTTTTTTTTCTTCTTTTATCTCCTTAGATAGTCCTATTGCAATTTGGATATATTCTTGTAGTTTCTTGAATTGACTAATATATTCATCAACAGTATCAAATGAGTCCATGGACAAGGTTACAAGCTCAACCTCCAATATATTGATTGTGGAATTAATTTGATCGTATAGCCCCTAAAATTTTTCAAACAATACTTTAGGATCTATAATGTTTCTAAAATGGGTGGCTTATACATTATCAATGTGAAGAACAATGACACCATGAACCTCAATCTTCTTATCCTTTTATAGTTGCTTCACTTCTTTAAAACCAATATAAAAAGGTTCCTTATTCACATATTTGACCAACCCCTTGCTTCAAAGTAGAGCTTCAATATTCATATTTCAGGTAGCATAGTTTGGACCACTCAATAAGGGCACATGGTGATCCATAACTATTATTATAGAACATAAAAAATTGCATATAGTTGTGACAAAAAACAACACCACTATAGATATCTCAAAAAATATATACAATTTGACAAAAAGTGGGCTCAAAATACTTTTATATGCAAAATTTATAGCCCCAAGACATTTTTTCTTAAAATCTCAAAATATGCCTCCAAAGCCTTTGAATTTTTTTTTTTTTTAATTATGTAATTTTAGTGAATGAGAGGTTATCATGTGTCATTAAATCAATAGCTAAGGGTGTTCCAAGCATACATTGATTTTTTAGCATATTAAATAATGACCTATCACCCCTTGTGATGATTTGATTTTTTTCTATCTATGAACCACACTGCACCAATTATCACATCCTAATTTGCTTCAAAGTTTATACATTATCAAATTTTCTACTATGTGATCTCTTTATCAAGTTTCATGATATAGAGATATATGATTAGTCAAACTTATATTTATATGCATCTAGTGGAATATGGCCTACCATGTAAATCATTGTATGACTTCCCATGTTGGCCCAATCAAAGATTACCATGTCAATCATTGTATGACTTGCCATTTTGACCCAATCAAATACTACCATTTCAATGCCTATGTTAGCCCCTACATCACCTACCATATATTACCTCAGGATTCAATCCATGTCATCTCTTATGTCAATCACAATGTGATATGTCATGTTAATTATAAAGACTACCATATCATCATGCCACATCATCTATATGAATTGTCAAGTTAGTTGCATGGACTTCCATATTTCACCTCAAAATTCATGCATTAGATTCCATGTCACCTATATATACTACACATCAACCTTGTTGCCTACCATGTGTTTCCTTGAGATTCATGCATTGTATACCATATCACATATACAGAATGTCATATCAATCGTATGGACTGCCATGTGTCATCTATACAACGCTACCACATCATCAAAGGTCTATAAAGAGGTGATGTCATTCATTGCTATGTTATCATAGGGTGTCATGTCATCATAGGGTATCATTTCATTATAGGGTGCCAAGTCATTCATGTTGATGTCATATTCATGATAAAAGGTTTAGCATTAGGGGGAAGCGAACAAAGGACCTCCCACATTGAAGGGCCTAACATTGGCTTGGCTAGTTGTCTTCCCAAGCACTCCACTTGGAATATTAGACCAAAGAAACAAATTTAAATTAATCAAACTGAATGATGTCCCCTTTCTATCTCTTTGTTTATGCAGGCATACATTATGCTAATGCAAACACATGCTATCATGCCCTAAAATTCCCTCCAACATAGGAAATATTTGTTGGAATATTCCCTTTTCAAATTCAAATTTTTAAATTATGGGGTAGAAAGTGATTTTTTTACATAAAATTGAGATACCTAGAGGTAAAATGAGTGAAAGTTCTAAACTATGACCCCTTATAAAATTTCATAGAGAATCTAGAAATGATAAGTGTTTGTATATATTTATCAAGGTTGTCTATGCATAACCATTTTATTAAATATAACAAATTAGGACATCCTCTCACACTCAAGAATTAATTTATCATAGGGTTGAAACCCTTACTCCTCTAACAAAGCTAAAAAACCTAGCTCTGATACCAAATGAAGAGCAAAAGGCCATGATAAACTAAATCTAGAAAAACAATAAATACATAATCAAATGAAAAAAGAAGAAGAAGATAATAGATACACACATAACACAATATTTCACCTAGGAAACCCTTACAAGAAAAAACCCAACACAATAATATCTCCTTATTGTATAAACTTAACCATCTCCAATATAATAATGTTCATCTCTCATCTCTCTTCAAACCCTGATGCAAGTACAATTAAATAACAACACAAGAACATATTTTACAATACCATGGGAAAAAAACCATGGGTTCAAATATTTAACCCTAAACAACCCATATGGATCTAAAAATAGCTTTAGAATATCCAGTACCTTTTAGATTTAACCCCACCATCATAACATGGAAAATATTCAACATATTTTCAACCTTCTCCCACTTGTTGAATACTTTCCATAGGGGCCAAAAACCATCATTGTCAACTATCAAGGACAACCATACCCATAGATCTTCTACACCAGGAAAATTTTTGAGCAGGTACAACATTTGCTAATGAATCAACAACATTATTCTCTATATCAACTTTCTCCAGCATCACCTAATTCCCTTCAATCATCTCTCTCACAAAATGGTACTTGATATCAATATATTTTTATTGATCATGAAAACCATGATTTTTGGCCAAAAGTATTACACTTTGACTATCACTGTCAATTCTCACAACCTTTTGCTTAAGACCAAGTATTGAACACAACCTCTATAGCCACACTACTTCTTTATAGGCATAAGTTGTTGAAATGTGCTCTACCTCTATTGTGGACAAAGCAACCACTGATCACTTTTTACTCGTCCAAATTACTACCCCTCCAAATAGTCTAAAAACAAGCATTTGTGGATCTTCTCTTGTCTAGATCTCCATCCCAATCATCATCCATAAAACCTTGTAGATTTACAATATTACTATATCTAGATTTTTCTTGGTAACATATAGCATAGTTTGAAGTTCCATGCAAGTATCTGAAGATCCTCTTCATAGCAATCCAATGTTCCTTTCCTGGATTGGACATATATATCCTAACTACTCACACTGCATGTGTAATATTAGGGTTAGTACAAACCATTGCATGTATCAAACTACCAATAATGCTACCATAAGGAACATGATGCATTTCTTCAATTTCCTCATCTATTTTAATACATTATTTAGTAGATAATTTTTTACCAATAGGATATTGAGTACATATTGGTTTACAATCATGCATTCTAAACCTCTATAGTATCAAATCAACATATTTCCTTTGATTTAACCATAACTTTCTATTTGCATGATCTTTTATTATTTTCAAATCCAAAATAAATTTTGTAGCATCCAAATCCTTCATGTCAAATCCAAAAGATAACTGAGAACTTAGTAACTTTATCATCTCCTTATTGTTACCAATTAACAAGATATCATCCACAAACAAAAAAATGATAACAAAATTTTCTTTTTCCAAGCCCAAGTGTCAAAACAAACCTATCAAATTTTTGGTTCCACATTGTTGGAGATTGGTTCAAGCCGTAAAGAGACTTTTTTAACTTGCATATCAAGTCCTACTTACCTTTTACCCTAAAGCATTCTAGTTGTGTATATATTTATATATATATATATATATATATATATATATATATATATATATATATATATATCTTCATCAAGTTCACCATGTAGAAATGTTGTCTTTACATCCTACTTTGCTTTTTCCAAGACCAAGTATCAAAACAAACCTATCAATTTTTTAGTTCCACATTGTTGGAGATTGGTTCAAGCCGTAAAGAGACTTTTTTAACTTGCATACCAAGTCCTCCTTACATTTTATCCTAAATAATTCTAGTTGTGACATATATATTTCTTCATCAAGTTCACCATGTAGAAATGTTGTCTTTACATCCATATATTCTATTTCAAGATCAAAAGCAATAGAAATAGCCAAAAGAAATATAATTGAAGTTATTTTATCCACAGGAGAAAAAATCTCACCAAAATTAATTCCCTCAACTTGAGAAAATCCTTTTACTACTAGGTGAGCCTTGTACTTCTCCAACTTTCCTTCTACATTTTACTTATTTTTGAATATCCACTTACAACCAACTGGTTTTCTTCTAGGGGGTAATTTCACCAAGTCTCACATATTATTTTTATCTAGGGACTCCATTTCTTCCTCCATATCCCTTTTCCAAGACTTATTCTCACTTGACTAAAGTGCCTTCTTTATAGTCTTGGGTTCTTCATTAGTAACTAATATATTAAATGTAGAACAAATATTTGAAGGGTTATACCTTTTTGGGAGTCTTCTCACTCAATATGATCTCCTCAAACTTTGAGTTCTAGGTTCTACATCTTTAGCTTCCTCCTCATGTTCTTCCTCTAAATTTTCCTCTCCAAACTCTCTTTATAGTTCATCTTCTTCTATTGCACCAAGTTCTACCATAAGTTCTTCCTCCTATTAAAATTTTACTTAATTTTTTTTTGGTTCGTTACTTGGTTGTATTTTCTATTTTGGAACCCCTTTTGTTTCTCTAAAGATCACATTACGAATGTAAATAATATTATGTGTTTCTAGGTTCCATAACTTATATCCTTTAACACCAATACTATAACCTACAAATATTCATTTTTTATATTTATAGTCTAGCTTAGTCCTTTTCTCTTTTGCGACATACATATAAGCATCACAACCAAAAATTCTTATATGACTGAGAGAGGGTTTCTTACCAATCCACACTTCCTATGGAGTCTTGTCCACCAAAGTTGAGGTAAGAGATCTATTGATGAGGTAAAAAGTAGTTAACATGGCTTCTACCCAAAATTTCCTCTCTAACCCTACACCACTTAGCATGCTTTTGGCCTTATCCATCAATGTTTTGTTCATTTGTTCTGCAACTCCATTCTATTGTGGAGTATACATATGTTAGGATCCTACTATAAAATAAACACTCTCACACAATTGCTTGGAAATAAACTCACATAAACATCATATTAATATTCAAAACAAAATACACATTATAACAGAAATTTGCATAAAAGAACAATCTCACAATAAGATAGAATCACAGGCCTCTTCGAGGGGGCAACCTCCTTCAACACTTCATTAATTTGTAAAAATATGAATACATTGGTGCCTTCTTGGGTATTTAAAGAGTTCCCTTCCATAGTTGTATTACATGCAAAATGCCACCTAGATTACATGCATAATGCCACCCGAATTACATGCATAGTGCCACCCGAATTACATGCACAATACCACTCGAATTACATGCACAAGGCCACCTTACATAACCTATCTACCATGTGTTACATAAAAAGGGTGTCATTTGTCATAGGCACTATATAAGCTAAAACTTATAACATTACAAAATATTAATCATGGGCACTACCCACGTTATTTAGGAATTATTACATCATGGAAGTTATTACATTAAGGGTTAGGATGCGATCCTAACAACATATTTGTTTTATGCCTTTCTATTCCATAGTCCATGCAAAACTGCTCAATTTCATTAGAGAAATACTCACCACCATTGTCACTTCTCAAAACCTTTATCTTTTTCTCTATATGATTTTCTACAAGAGCCTTAAACTCTTTAAATTTATTGAAAACATCATATTTGTTTTTTAAAAATTCATCTATAAATGTGACAAAATAGATATATTTACCTAACTGTTGTGGTTGATCCACAACACACCCCAAAATTGGGGACCCACATTTTTGCATACTTTCAGAAAATATCTCAGTGACCCAGATGCTAAAAATAAAAAAAAAAAGGCAAAATTGCACAAGGATAAAAAGTGTCGCGATATCGCGACATGTCGCGCCATCACTGCAAAAAAATGAAAAGTGTCGCGATTTCGCACGTGTTGCACGGTCGTTGGCAGAAAATGAAAAGTGTCATGATTTCGCGACGTGTTGCGCGGTCGCTGGCAGAAAGGGAAAAGTGTCACGATTTCGCGACGTGTTGAGCAGTCGCTGGCAGAAAGCAAAAAGTGTCACGATTTCGCGACGTGTTGCGTGGTCGCTGGCAGAAAATGAAAAGTGTCGCGATATCGCGACATGTCACAAAATTGCGGGTCAAACCAGTCAAACAGGGCAAGGCACGAAAAGCGTAGCAATTTCACGACAGAAAAGAAACAAAGGGGCACAAAGCAGAAAAACGTCGCGATATCGCGACAGGTCACATTTTCGTAGCTCCAAGCAGCGAAGTTGTATGAAAAGCAAAATATGTCGCGATTTCGCGACATGTCACGTTTTCGCGGCCAAATATAGCATAAGCAGCCCGAAATAGAAAAGCATCGCGATTTCGAGATGAAAAGCTGGCAAAGGCGTACAAAGCCAAAAAACGTCGCGATATCGTGACAGGTCACATTTTCGCGGCTCCAAGCAGCGAAGTTATACGAAAAGCAAAATATGTCGCGATTTCGCGACATGTCGCGTTTTCGTGGCCAAATACAGCAAGAGCAGCTCGAAATTGAAAAGCGTCGCGATTTCGTGATAGAAAGCCGCAAGACATGCCAAAGATGAAAATCATCGCGATTTCGCGACAGAAAGCAGCCAAGGTGTACGGAGGAGAAAAGTGTCGCGATTTCGCGACAAAAAAACAGCAAAGTGTACAAAAGGTAAAATTGTCGCAATATCGCGACATGTCGCGATTTCGTGACATGTCATGTTTTTGCTGTGCATGAAGACAGAAAGGCGGTTGGTAGGAAAACGTTGCGATATCGTGACATGTCGCGATTTCGCGACATGTCGCGTTTTCGCGACGAAAGTAAAGGAACAGAGTTACATGCTATTTTTTGTCGCGATTTTCATGGGGCCGTTACAGAAGATGTAGAAAAGTGTAGAACACGTGGCATACATGTATAAGGGTTACAAAAACATTACATTCATAGAATATTATCAAACGTTTCAGCATTAAACATAAATTCAAAAGCAATTCGAAAGGCGGGAATATGAAACGAAGCAATCGGGAAGGTGAAATGAAGCGATCTGGAAGATAAAACGAAGCGTCACAAGGACGAAACAGAGAGCATTTCCAGAAAGTATAAAAGCACAAGTACATATTGACACAGGGTGGGAAACCGCTGCGGGCAGAGTTGCAGTGCCTAAGGCGAGATGCCATTCTGGGCCTGCTTGGGGTTGTTTTCTTCTTTTTTTTGGTTTTGGGAAAACCAGATGTTCTGTTGTTGTAACAAGATTTATCTTTAATGCAGGAGTGTTCAGAAATTTGCATCTTGTGGGCAAGAAAGAAGGAGATCTTCTATGCATGCTATGAATTTAATGTTTATTCTTTCATCTTTCAGATTTCAGATTTATAGATAATGTTAAATGCCACTTTTGTGGGTTGCATTAGGCGAATATTTGAAATCTGAATTTTATTTCAAACCCTAGGAATCAGCACTTAGCTTATCAGGATTGTGCGTGTTTGCAGTTCCAATAGGTTAGGTTGCATGCATTGAAACCTCACATCTTCGGTTTTGCCAGGACGGGATAGCATCAAACTGAATGCAATTTAAATTTCTTTTTCTTTACATTTTATTTTCTTTTTGCTGCACTTTATTTTTCAGAAGTCCCAATTTTATTTCTTTTAAGCATTAAAATAAAATAAAAAATTAAAAAACTTCAAAATCCCTAAATAATTCCTTCATGTTATGGCATTTCATTAAATGTTATTTTGAAGTTACAGCATGGTCATATAAAAATCAAATCATATTTGCTTTATCAGGGTTCAATGAACAATCACTAAACTTTCACAGTAAAATAAACCACAGTGCCCCTTGTTTTCAGTTACTTGCAACCACTAAGGTGTTCCAAGCATTTTTATTGAAAATATTTATTTGAGATTAATGATACACAGATGCAGAATGCTAACATAACAGGAACCTTGGAGAAATTAATTTTTTAATTTCTTTGCAAGCAGAGGATTTAGAACCCAAATCCTATCGGAGAGTGTGTTTTCACAATAGGGTGAAAACAACACTCAACAGATTGGCGCTAGAAGGAGGACCTGAAGCGGGTTTTTTTTATCATGATTTTAGATGCTACGGGTTTATAATTATTTAAGAGCCTTACATTGCTAAATATTTCAAGTCCATTTTATTAGCATATACGGCCTCTAACACCACTCAACAGATTGGTGCTAGGAGGGCCGAATGGGTTTATTTTAGTGTTATTTAAATTTAAATTTTTTATGCTTTAGTCCTCTAACACTCAGCGGATTGTAAAAGGACGGCCTGAATTTATTTACTTGCTTTATTTTAATTCAGGTATGCTGTATATTATTTTAACATTTTTTTTTATTGTTCATACGGAAATATGTGATTTGATTTAAATTTGAAAATTTTGGTCTCATGCAATTACTTGACATTTGATTTTAATAAGTACATCTCTTGGTTGATGCTAACTTGATTTTTTTTTTCACCTTGCAGGTTGAATATTCAACAGTTTTGGTTCTAAAGTTACAGTTTAAGTTTCACTAATGGCAACATTTGAGGAGCAAATTGTATCCCTAAGAGCTGAAATAATGTCTCTAAGAGAAAGAATGGTATCTATGATAGAGGATCATTATGAGGGTTTATCTATACCTGTGGTACCCTATCAAATTCCTAAAATGTTATTGGATTTTTTACGGTGTTTTAATCAAGAGGTGCCACTAGAATACTTGCAAAGACTGCATGTCTACAAGGATACTTTATGTAAATTCCAAATTTTCTATGAGGAGATAGCTTGTAAGTTATTTGCATACATTTTGGAAGATAAACCATTCTTTTGGTACAGCCAACTACCTATGGAGGTTAGGACTTCTTGGATACAATTAGAAGCAGCCTATCTTTATCATTTTGGTAATCAGGTTGACTTAGAAATCTTGAAAAATCAGTTTACCTTCATATGTAAAGAGCCTAATGAATCCTTGAGTCAATTCAATGAAATATTTCGCGACGTGTTGCGCGGTCGCTGGCAGAAAATGAAAAGTGTCACGATTTCGCGACGTGTTGCGCGGTCGCTGGCAGAAAATGAAAAGTGTCACGATTTCGCGACGTGTTGCGTGGTCGCTGGCAGAAAATGAAAAGTGTCGCGATATCGCGACATGTCGCAAAATCGCGGGTCAAACTAGTCAAACAGGGCAAGGCACGAAAAGCATAGCGATTTCATGACAGAAAAGCAGCAAAGGGGCACAAAGCAGAAAAACGTCATGATATCGCGACAGGTCACGTTTTCACGGCTCCAAGCAGCGAAGTTGTACGAAAAGCAAAATATGTCACGATTTCGTGACATGTCACATTTTCGCGACCAAATACAGCATAAGCAGCCCGAAATAGAAAAGCGTCGCGATTTCACGACGAAAAGCTGGCAAAGGGGTACGAAGCCAAAAAACGTCGCGATATCGCGACAGGTCGCGTTTTCACGGCTCCAGCAGCGAAAGTGTACGAAATGGAAAATATGTCACGATTTCACGACATGTCGCGTTTTCGTGGCCAAATACAGCAGAGCAGCCCGAAATTGAAAAGCGTCGCGATTTCACGATAGAAAGCCGCAAGACATGCCAAGGATGAAAAGTGTCGCGATTTCGCGACAGAAAGCAGCCAAGGTGTACGGAGGAGAAAAGTGTCGCGATTTCGCGACAAAAAAATAGCAAAGTGTACGAAAGGTAAAATTGTCGCGATTTCGCGACATGTCACGTTTTCATTGTGCATGAAGACAGAAAGGCTGCTGGAGGAAAATGTCGCGATATCGTGACATGTCGCGATTCATGTCCGGCGAAGCAAAGGAGCAAAGTTACATGCTATTTTTTGTCACGATTTTCATGGGGCCATTACAGAAGATGCAAAAAAGTGCAGAACACGTGGCATACATGTATAAGGGTTACAGAAACGTTACATTCATAGAATATTATCAAACGTTTCAGCATTAAACATAAATTCAAAAGCAATTCGAAAGGCGGGAATATGAAACGAAGCAATCTGGAAGGTGAAATGAAGCGATCTGGAAGATGAAACGAAGCGTCACAGGGCGAAACAGAGAGCATTGCCAAGCTTTAAAAGCAGAAGCACAGATTGACATAGGGTCGGAAACCGTTGTGGGCAGAGTTGCAGTGCCTAAGGCGAGATGCCATTCTGGGCCTGCTTGGGGCTGTTTTCTTCCTTTTTTGGTTTTGAGAAAACCAGATGTTCTGCTGTTGTAACAGGATTTATCTTTAATGCAGGAGTGTTCAAAAATTTGCATCTTGTGGGCAAGAAAGAAGGAGATCTTCTGTGCATGCTATGAATTTAATGTTTATTCTTTCATCTTTCAGATTTTAGATTTATAGATAATGTTAAATGCCACTTTTGTGGGTTGCATTAGGCGAATATTTGAAATCTGAATTTTATTTCAAACCCTAGGAATCAGCACTTAGCTTATCGAGATTGTGCGTGTTTGCAGGTCCAATAGGTTAGGTTGCATGCATGGAAACCTCACATCTTCGGTTTTGCCAGGACGGGATAGCATCAAACTGAATGCAATTTTAATTTCTTTTTCTTTACATTTTATTTTCTTTTTGCTGCACTTTATTTTTAGAAGTCCCAATTTTAATTCTTTCAAGCATTAAAATAAAATAAAAAATTAAAAAACTTCAAAATCCATAAATAATTCCTTCATGTTATGGCATTTCATTAAATGTTATTTTGAAGTTACAGCATGGTCATATAAAAATCAAATCATATTTGCTTTATCAGGGTTCAATGAACAATCACTAAACTTTCACAGTAAAATAAACCACAGTGCCCCTTGTTTTCAATTACTTGCAACCACTAAGGTGTTCCAAGCATTTTAATTAAATATATTTATTTGAGATTATTAATACACAGATGCAGAATGCTAACATAACAGGAACCTTGGAGAAGTTACATTGTTTAATTTCTTTGCAAGCAGAGGATTTAGAACCCAAATCCTATCGGAGAGTGTGTTTTCACAATCGGGTGAAAATACCACTCAACAGATTGGCGCTAGAAGGAGGGCCTGAAGCGGGTTTATTTTATCGTGATTTTAGATGCTACGGGTTTATAATTATTTAAGAGCTTTACATTGCTAAATATTTCAAGTCCATTTTATTAGCATCTACGGCCTCTAACACCACTCAACGGATTGGTGCTAGGAGGGCCGAACGGGTTTATTTTAGTGTTATTTAAATTTAAATTTTTTATGCTTTAGTCCTCTAACACTCAGCGGATTGTAAAAGGACGGCCTGAATTTATTTACTTGTTCTATTTTAATTCAGGTATGTTGTATATTATTCTAACACTTTTTTGATTGTTCATACAGAAATATGTGATTTGATTTAAATTTGAAAATTTTGGTCTCATGCAATTAATTGACATTTGATTTTAATAAGTACATCTCTTGGTTGATGCTAACTTGATTTTTTTTTACCTTGCAAAGTTGAATATTCAACAGATTTGGTTCTAAAATTACATTTTAAGTTTCACTAATGGCAACACTTGAGGAGCAAATGGTATCCCTAAGAGCTGAAATAATGTCTCTAAGAGAAAGAATGGTATCTATGATAGAGGATCATTATGAGGGTTTATCTATACCTGTGGTACCCTATCAAATTCCTAAAATGTTATTGGATTTTTTACGGTGTTTTAATCAAGAGGTGCCACTAGGATACTTGCAAAAACTGCATGTCTACAAGGATACATTATGTAAATTCCAGATTTTCTATGAGGAGGTGGCTTGTAAGTTATTTGCATACATTTTGGATGATAAACCATTCTTTTGGTACAGCCAACTACCCATGGAGGTTAGGACTTCTTGGATACAACTAGAAGCAGCCTATCTTTATCATTTTGGTAATCAGGTTGACTTAGAAATCTTGAAAAATCAGTTTACCTCCATATGTAAAGAGCCTAATGAATCCTTGAGTCAATTCAATGGAAGATTTCGTGAGTTGCACTCCCAAATGTGGGAAAATTTTAACACATTGGAAGAGGAAGCCATGGAAGTATACCTAGGAGCCATACACCCCACACTTGCTTCACTCATTGAGGAAAAGCCGAGTGGTTTGTCCCTAGAGAAAATCCATGAGGTCTTAGAAGAGATAGAACGACAAGGTCTTGAAGAAGAAAAGGCACAACATGTTCACATGAGAGATTGTTCTTTTGATGCCAACCTACACCAACCATCAAACATAGCACCCTCCACTCCAATGATACCTAAGGTGAATGATCAAGGGGATGAATTTGAATATCCAAATCTTACAACCACCTTAGATGTAGTCCACGAGGAGGTGCAAATTGATAAGCCAACATCCACTAGTGAGGATCATGTAGAGATACACGATTATCTAGATGAAGGGGTTCTAAATTCAACAATGTTTGATATATGTGATAGGATGGAACCCACCATAGAATTGAATGAAGTGGTTGAAAGTGAAATTGGAAGAAAACCAATAAATGAATTTGAAGACATGATAGAATTTCACCACTTGTTCTTGGAAGATACTATTGATGAGATGTGTAAAATTAAAGATCAAGAAATTCTTCACCCTCCAAATTATGATAAAATTGAATCATGGGTTACTAATTTGGACAATGATAGCCTTATAAATTTGAATTCAAGAAATAACCCACTTTTGGAAATAATTGAACCATCTAAGGAAGGTGAAGATGAATTTGATGAGAAACACATTGATGAATTGGAAGATGTTGAAGAAGTAGTTGAACGTCACCACTTGATTTTGAAAGATGATTATTATGATGCTTGGAAGAAGTGGGAAGACTTCACTCATTCCAAAACTACTAATGAAACTTGTGTGCCAATTGATATACAGGACAACATAATCGCCTACTCAAAGGAAGACTTTACAACTCCTGTACAATTTGAGGATGTTTTGGAAGAGGGTTTCAAATCTCATCAAATTTTGGAAGATTATAATGATCCTATTACCAAGGACAAAGAAGAAAATGAATTGATGAATGAATCAAGAGATCATGTCACAAACATCATGGAGTTTCATTCTATGGATTTGGATGACGATTTTTACAATGGTTGGGGGAGATATGATAATGCATTCTTTTCTCACATCCCTATAGATGAAACTCATATTTCACTTGATATGCGGGATGTTGAACTTTCTACATCATACGAAGATCTCATATTCACAAGATTTGAAAAGGGGACAAAATTTGATCATGTTGAATATAAATTCATTGAAGGTGTGGATGCAAGTTTGCATGATGATTTTGAGGATTCAAATGAAGAGATACCATGGATAGTGAACAAAGAATTAGAACCAAATGACAAAGAGATTGATCAATTGGAAGCAACTCAAATGAAGGATCATCAAGATGAGTCATGGGACATACACTTTGACCAAAAACATTTGAGGGTTGAGAATTTGCATGACCATGTTTTGAATTTGAATGATGAAATGTCATTAAAGGTAAATGAAAAACAAGGTATAATTTTTAATCACACCTTTAATAACATTGTTTTAATGAATGGAAAAGAAGTTGATGCACTTGAATTGTTAAACCAAATTCATCAACAATTACTAATTGAATCTAGGATAAAAACTTTTAATGATCCTAATTTAGTAAATATCCTAGATGCTTGTAAATTGTTACACAAATTTGATTGGCCTACAAATTTGGAAAATGATTTGGCTTTGAAATTTGTAGAAATAGGCTCCTACTTACAAAATTGCATATTTGAAAAGGATAGCCTAATTCTAAATCAAGGAGGGAATTATGAAGTTTACATTTTAAAGAATAGACATGATAAAATTGAAAATCATTTATTGTCTAATCATTTTAGTAATTTGATGCTCACCTATGGGAGTATTATTGGAACTAAATCAAATTGGTATGGTGAGCATGGCAAGTGGAAATTTGTTGCATTGTTTGGTCTTGTCTTGTTTTTGTGGGATTCCCACAACATTTGGCATGCATATCATGTTATATTTTTGTTGAAATGTTCTAACCATGTTTGGGATCCAGGAAAGTGATAATCCAAGCTTTGCATCATCTTGTATTATAGTGTACATTTGTATATAGATTTTGGTTTTTGGTTTTTGGTTTGTGTTTTCAAATTTTCATTTTTGGGATTGCAGTTTGGTTTTGGATTGAATAAGTTTTAATTTAAAGTTGTGTGTTTATTTGACATGTTTTGTTTGTCTATATAAAAAAAAAAAAAAATGATGAAAAAGTTGCCTTGAGATGCTAACTTATGTTCTAGATCGGGAGAATATGAAACATTGGAATTGTCTTGTAAAAGCTCCACAAGTAACACAAACAATTTAATAGTATCGTTTGAAACTTGTGATGCATGAAGTAGTCAGTTTTATATGGCAATATTTCATCTGCATTTCAAAGGACAATGCATTCATATTACATCTCACTTTGCACATACATGCCATCTTAGTTGCAAATGCATTTCAAATACAAATCATTAAAGTGTGTCAAATCCTCTTAAGGTTATGCTATCACATAAATAAGAAGAAAATCCTAAGGTTGGGAACCGAGTCTTGAGATATCTAGAACCAAGCACATTTTATACACATTAAAAAGGATCTTGAGCAAAATGATCAAAACCTTGCTTGGAAGAAAAGGTTGGGCGAAAGAAGTATTTCATGTCTATCCTATTTATGCAACATGATCCTTAAAACAGTGGTTTTGACCACTTCCATAAAGCTTAAAGCCTAAAATCGGAGTAGTAAGGATAGGGCTAAATCCTCATCGAACTTAGGTTGAGGATCCAACTCCCCAAAGCTTTGATTTGACCTACATGGAGTAGTAAGGATAGGGCATAAATTCTCATCTCGCTTAGGTTGAGAATCGATTCCCCAAAGCTCCTATGTCTCATTTCATGATAAATCTTGGATTGGAAGGATCGTACTACTTGTCCTCTGCAAAGGATGGGTAGTCATCCCCAAGGTCTAAGCAATAAAATTAATATTTTCCATTTTTATCCAAAGCTTGGATTGGAAGGATCGTACTACATGTCCCTAGCAAGGATGGGTAGTCATCCCCAAGGTCCAAGAAGTAAAAAATTAATTTTTTCCCATCTCATATTTATATTGGATTGGAAGGATCGTACTACTTGTCCTCTGCAAAGGATGGGTAGTCATCCCCAAGGTCCAAAGAAATGAAGATAAGTCTTGGATTATGGGGTTAAGTATGCCCATGCATGGCAACATGTCTTGTCTAAAAAACAAGACCATTGATTGTTCAAAGGGTTAGACTAGCATGACCATTTCTTCCATAATTGGTTAAATTATTTTGCTCAAAGTGAGGTAATGAATTCTAAATCAGAGTAGTAAGAATAGGGTTAAACTCCCATCTCGATTAGGTTGGGAGTCTGATTTCCCAAAGCTCGATTTCACTTTCACTTACACATGGGTTCAAGATAGTAGGGACTCATAACCAACTTTGGGATCTAATAAAGCAATTCATTATACATATAGTTGATCCTAAGAGGGTTTGATAATCTTGAATGTTTGTGTATGATACTAGAAGAAAGACTATGCCTTTTATAAAAGCAAAATCTCTTAGCATATTTATTAGGTTACACAAATCATTCACAATCTCACATATGCATTCATGTAAAACTGACGATGGAATGTTGATCAATTTCAAACGATAGGGAATGAAAACACATTGCACACACCGAGCTAATACTTGATGATTTTGATGATTCATGTATTTTTGATCTATGGGCATTTGTTTATATTTCTTATGTGCTAACACATGTTTTCGAGTTTGTATACTTCCAGGTAGGGTTCTCACTAAAATGCTCAAGAGCATTTGACAATAGAGTCGCCATTTGTTGTGGCTGATCCACAACACACCCCAAAATTGGGGACCCACCTTTTTTGCATGCTTTCAAAGAAGATCTCAGTGACCCAGATGCTAAAAATCAAGAAAAGGGGCAAAATTGCACAAGGATAAAAAGTGTCGCGATATCGCGACATGTCGCGCCATCGCTGCCAAAAATGAAAAGTGTCACGATTTCGCGACATGTTGCGTCATCGCTGGCGAAAAATGAAAAGTGTCACGATTTCGCGACATGTTGCCTCGTCGCAGAAAATGAAAAGTGTCACGATTTCACGACGTGTTCCCGATCCGCGAAAATGAAAAGTGTCACGATTTCCTGACGTGTTCGTCAAAAATGAAAAGTGTCACGAAATCATGACATGTTACAATCTGGTCAAGCAAAGGAAAAAGCGGCGATTCGCAGCGGGCAAAAAAAGTCGAATCACGAGAAAATCACGATTTCAAAGCGAAATAGAAAAGCGTCACGATTTCACGACAAAGTAGCAAAGGGACGAAGCGAAAAAGTCGCATATCGCCAAAAGGACAAGGAAAAATGTCGCGATTTCTCCGACAGAAGAAAAGCATCGCGATTTCAAGAAAAACGCGATTTCGAAGGCAAAAAAGGCAATTTACAGAGAAGAAAATTGCGATATCGCGACATGTCACGATTTCATGACATGTCACATTTTATGCATGAACGACAAAGGCTTAGCAGGAAAATGTCGCGATATCGCGACATGTCGCGTTTTCGCGGTGAAAGCAGAGGAGCAGAGTTACATGCTATTTTTTGTCACGATTTTCATGGGGCCGTTACAGAAGATACAAAAAAGTGCAGAACACGTGGCATACATGTATAAGGGTTACAGAAACGTTACATTCATAGAATATTATCAAACGTTTCAGCATTAAACATAAATTCAAAAGCAATTCGAAAGGCGGGAATATGAAACGAAGCAATCGAGAAGGTGAAACGAAGCGATCTGGAAGATGAAACGAAGCGTCACAAGGCGAAACAGAGAGCATTGCCAAGCTTTAAAAGCAGAAGCACAGATTGACAGAGGGTCGGAAACCGCTGCGGGCAGAGTTGCAGTGCCAAAGGCGAGATGCCATTCTGGGCCTGCTTGGGGCTGTTTTCTTCCTTTTTCTGGTTTTGGGAAAACCAGATGTTCTGCTGTTGTAACATGATTTATCTTTAATGCAGGAGTGTTCAAAAATTTGCATCTTGTGGGCAAGAAAGAAGGAGATCTTCTGTGCATGCTATGAATTTAATGTTTATTCTTTCATCTTTCAGATTTCAGATTTATAGATAATGTTAAATGCCACTTTTGTGGGTTGCATTAGGCGAATATTTGAAATCTGAATTTTATTTCAAACCCTAGGAATCAGCACTTAGCTTATCGGGATTGTGCGTGTTTGCAGGTCCAATAGGTTAGGTTGCATGCATGGAAACCTCACATCTTCGGTTTTGCCAGGACGGGATAGCATCAAACTGAATGCAATTTTAATTTCTTTTTCTTTTACATTTTATTTTCTTTTTGCTGCACTTTATTTTTAGAAGTCCCAATTTTATTTCTTTTAAGCATTAAAATAAAATAAAAAATTAAAAAACTTCAAAATCCATAAATAATTCCTTCATGTTATGGCATTTCATTAAATGTTATTTTGAAGTTACAAACATGGTCATATAAAAATCAAATCATATTTGCTTTATCAGGGTTCAATGAACAATCACTAAACTTTCACAGTAAAATAAACCACAGTGCCCCTTGTTTTCAGTTACTTGCAACCACTAAGGTGTTCCAAGCATTTTAATTAAATATCTTTATTTGAGATTATTAATACACAGATGCAGAATGCTAACATAACAAGAACCTTGGAGAAATTAATTGTTTAATTTCTTTGCAAGCAGAGGATTTAGAACCCAAATCCTATCGGAGAGTGTGTTTTCACAATCGGGTGAAAATACCACTCAACACTAACTATGGTACTTTTTTAGGTCCAAACACATCACTATGAACTAGATGTAAAATTCATTCAGATCTTGTTGCACTACTAGGAAACTTGGCTCGGGTTTGCTTTCAAAAAACACAATGCTCACAAAAATCAAAATTTAATGGGCAATCAAAAATTCCTTCAAACATACCTTTCATTTTTAATGTTCAAAGGCCTTTCTCACCAATATACCCCATGCGTTGATGCCACAACATTTTCTTCACTATAGGAATACTCAGAATCTTCATTTGTGGTCTTTGTTTCTGCATAAGTTCCTTCATAATATGATTGGCTATTATCAACCTTTTTAGATCTGCAATCTCTTTTATAATGTCATATTTTACCACACTTCCAACATTTTCTCTTTTCTAGAGCAACAAATTTACGCCTAGATCTTGATTTCCTTTCTTCTAATTTTTTTGTTTCTTTCTTGATAATGGCCTCTCCCAACCAAGCCATCCTTCTGATGATAATCCTCAAAATATTTTCATATTATTTCCTCAAATAGTAATATTCTTACTATATCCTCTACTTTCAATGTAGAAGTAGCATTGGTGATAGCCATAACTAGGTTATCCCATGAATCAGGTAATGAATAAAGTAAAGTAATACACTTTTGCTCTTCATCCATTTTTACTTCAACAGAGTTTAATTGACTTACCATAGTGTTAAAAACATTTAGATGTTCAGCTATAGAGTCACCATCATTCATACAAAGTAAATACAACTTCTTTCGAAGAAAGAGTTTATTTACCAATGAATTTATTTGATACAAAGTGTAGATATAAAAACCTAGGAACTTACAAAACCCCATTCACATTGCACATTTCAAATCAGCACAATAAAATATATATGCCTAAGTCCAAACTTAGGCATATAAAATCTTGCACATTAAAAGTATTTTCTGGATTTTATAAATCTAGAAAATCTACCTAGGATACCTTGCCTAATCACTAGACATGTGTCCTAGCCACATCACCACCACCCCTTACCACATCTCACACACCCATGTCACCCTTGTCCCTTCACATGGGACATCCCTCACACCTCACTCCACTTACACCTACCCATTAGCCACATCACCCTAGTTAAGTGAGACACCCTAGGTGACTCACTATAATTACCCCTTCTATTTGGTAGCCCTAGATTGCCACTTGGCAATCCTAGCTTACCACCTCTATTTTCCTCCAAAATTCCAAGGGGCCTATAAAGGCACCTTCACCCCATTAACCAAAAGAGGCTAGAAAAATACGTTGACACTCTACCAAAATTATTTCAGGAGATCATCACCAGTTGTAGAGATCAACCATTAGAATCCCCAGATCGCCATCTTAAGGGTTTGTACATTTCAGGTCCAACCGCCCACCTACGATTACACAATTGCAACCACCCTCCCACGATTTCTCAATCATGCTCCCATAGTTAACCAGCCCCAACCGCACACCTGTGGTTCCTTATAAAAGCATCATCATGATCGACATAAATTGATAACTTGATTTTTAGCAAGGTATTTTAAGTTTAATTTCTTTGTTTCTTGTACTGTATTTTGTCTCTACAACTAGGGTTTTGTAGTAATATCTTCTAACTTGATCAACAGGTGCTACTAAACCCTCGTTTGTGTTTGATGTGTGCAGGAAGTAGGTGCTTGCAAAGTTATTGAAGCTGGAGTGGTCCCATTGCTAGATACCAAAATCCCACTCACCCTTGGAGCTATAGCAGAGGAGTGAAGGACACCCAGTCATTTGCTAGAGAGTTTGGAATACCATCGATTAAAGCATTGTATTTAGAAAATGAAAGTATTGTAATATTTTTTCCAAAACATTGGGGCAAGGTATTGTAAATTAGGAGATTCAGGTTCCCCTGTATCAATAATACAAAGAAAATCATTTGTTACATTGAAATATTTTCTCTTCATTTCGTGTGTGGTGTTCATTTCTTTTGCTACATAAAGTTCCCAACTTATCCCATAATGAATTTGTCGTGGTCTTTGTCAATACGTTCAACAATATCAAATCATATAAGCACAATATGGTAGAACTCCTTGCCTTCCTATTGATCTTCAGCCAATCCTCATCTATTATTGATGTTGGTTTTATTTTTGAGACTACAATCCACTTATCTCTATCAACCAACATATCCTTCATATTGATTTTCCATAAATCAAAATTTTATCCATTAAATTTTTTAATCTCTACCCATGTGCTTCCTGTCATTTTCATTTTTCCAAATTCTTCCACATACGACTCCCACTCAAGGATTAATTTATCATAGGGTTGAAATCCTTACTCCTTGAACAAAGGTAAAAACCTAGCTTTGATACCAAATGAAGAGCAAAAGGTCCTGATAAACTAAAATTAGAAAAATAGGAAATACATAATCAAAGAAAAAATAAGAAGATAAGAGATACACACATAACACAGTATTTCACCTGGGAAACCCTTATAGGAAAAAGCCCAGAACAGTAATATCTCCTTATTGTATAAGCTTAATCATCTCCTATACAATAATGTTCATCTCTTATCTCTATTCAAACCCTGATGCAAGTGTAATTAAATAACAACCGCACAAGAATCAATTTTACAATACCATTGGAAAAAAACTATGGGTTCAAATATTTAACCCTAAATAGCCCATATAGGTCTAAAAATAGCTTAAGAGTCTCCAATACCTTTTATAGTTAACCCCACTATAATAACATGGAAAATATTCAACATATTTTCAACACCTCTCACATCTATATAGTAGAAATGTTGAACTATTTTTGTAACTTTGTTAAGCATCTCAAAAGTCTTTACTAAGCATAAAATCCTAACCATGGCTTCTCTAGCACCAGGAGTCTATATAAAAAAAAATAGTCTCTTCTTTTCTTCATTCATATCGGTCAAGTAGTTTACTCTCTCATTTGTACTAATGGACAAAATAAACCAGAAGAGAAAAGGAAATGGACTTTTTAGAAAAAAAATTAAAAGACAAATGAAGTTTTTAAAAAACCCAAAAAAAAATTAATAATAAAACTAAGAAATACATCCAATTAAAAATTAAAAAACAATATTGAGTGTTAATGAGAGAAAAAAGAACTTGTCAATGAATGTTTCTCCTAGAGAAAATTTTCTAACCTTAGTGAGATCTTAGTGATTCGAAACCACCTAGGATTTTATCAAAAAACCCTTCTTCCAATCCTATTGTTAACCTTCAAAAAGAATTTATTCTTAGCCTAATCCAATAATAGTTACCCTTGGAAGAAGATGAAGAAAAACAACTACTAACAAAAGCATCAAGTAATGGATATTCACACTCACTCTTATACCATGTTAGGTTTTGTTGTGGCTGTTCCACAACGTACCCCAAAATTGGAGACCCACCTTTTTATTTTTTGTATTTGTGTCTTTGCGGTTTGTTTTAAGTGTCTTATGCTTTCGTTCTGTGTTGGGTTTGCAATTGTCATTCATTTCCTGTCAATGATATTTTCTTGTCGTTGACTTTTTGTTGTCAATTTCTTGTCAATGATTTTTTCTTGTCGATAATTTTTCCTTGTCGACGATTTTTGTTGTCAATTTATTGTCGATGATATTTCCCATCAAGTTTTTTTAATAATTTTGTTGTTAAATTTTGTGTTCTTTGATGTGCTTGTTTCACATAATATTAAAAAAATAAAAATAAAAATAATAAAATGATATCTATATATCTTTATATATATATATATATATGATATTGTTAAAAAAATAATAATAAAAAATGATATTTATAATCAATGGTTTTATTAACCATTAATAAAGTCAATAAATATATAAAAATAAAATAAAAATTAAAAAATCATTATATATATTATTACTCATTATATATATAATAATATATAACAAAAAGAAATAAAATGAAATTTAAAAATAAAAATAAAAAAACATTTATATGTATATGCATATTTATAGTTACCTTTATAAATATGATATATAAAGCATTTATATGTATATGCATAGTTATAGTTACCTTTATAAATATGATATATATATATATAAAACAAAAAATAAAATAAAAGGGTGCAACTTCAATTTTTTTTAAAAGGCAAAGCAATTGTTTATATTGCCTTTATGTGCTCATTGTATTATGTTTAATACGATGTTCTCGTCTCTTGTTGTTATCTTCCCCATTGTGTACAGCAGGAGCAGTCTCATAATGGACAGAGAACAGCATCATTGTGGACAGCAGCGGACTACCGAGTGCGAAGAGTGATTGCGGAGTTGCCGATGAAGACGAGAGAGCGGGTGATTACAGTGCAGTGCTATGTGCTGCTACGCCAACAACTACAATCATCACAAACGCAGCAACCGGAGCTCAATATGGAGAGGAGGATCTCGTAGTTTTCTCTGTATGTTTTTCCAGTAGAACACGACGAGAAAGCAGAAGCATGGTCTAATTAAAATCAATATTAATGCCCATAGTCCACAAGTTTAAACATTGGGAAGTGAGCAAGTATGAGAACATTATAAAATATATAAAGCTAGGAGGACATAAAATAAAATAAAGGATGGTTTTAATAACCAAGGAGATAATATCGACACATATCCAATGATATGAAAAGGCCTATTCCATGCAGAATAAAGGAGACGCGTTTTATAATCGTTCATTATAACGAAGAGCAATGGTTATTAAAATCAACACTTCATTGCAAATAAAAGACAAAATTAGAAATATGAAGAGAAAACGTTATGAGACTAAGCGAAAAGCAAATGAACAGTTTTCTGAAACAGAGAAAGGGGAACAGCAAACCAAAAGTTTTTGGAAACCGAAAAAAAAAAAAAAACAAAGGACAAAGTGAAAGTTTTCAAATATGTCGACTAAATATACGGTTGGATCTGACATGTAAAAAAAACTGGAAACACATTCTAATGCAAGGAGTTTCTTTTCAGAAATTTTAGACTTCGTTAGCAAGAAAGAACATGACTGTTTTTACGTGCTCAATTTAATTGTAAATTTTTTTTTTTTTCAGATTTTGGACTTGTATATGAAGTTTATGCAATTTTGTTTTGGTTGTTTCATGTGAATGTCACAATCTGAAAATTTATTTGAACCCTAGGAGCTAGCACTTACTTCCGTTGCACAAGTTTGTGGGTCGAATAAGCTAGTTTGCATGTATGAACTTCTCACATATTCGGTTTTGCAGGACAAGGTGCTATCAAACTAAGGGAACTTTGCATTTTTGCATTTTCAGCATTTGATTTGCTTCAGATTTATATTTTTTTTAGTTTTTCAATATATATATATATATATATATATATATATATATAAGCAAAAAACCTCTTGCTGGGCCGCTTGGTCTAAGAGACCACAAACAGGGGGTTCTACACCGTCAAAGTCACCCAGGAGTCGCACCCAGCCCTACCCGCACCAACATTATCAATTGGATTTTGGGTACCCAATTCAGCTTTTTGGTAGGGTGGAGATTCGAACCTGGGACCTCCCTTGGAGGATTGCCCTCTCCTCTCCAACTCACCTACAACACCTGAGTAGATTTTCAAAATTTTATTTTCAATTTTCTTTTTCTATTTTCGGACATTAAAATAAACAGTAAAAAAAATTTAAAATCCAAAAATAATTGCATGGCTACATAGAGTATACTTCATAGTTCCATTACGCACTTAGACGTTTTTGCTTCGGAGTCATTTCGTATTTTTTAAAATTCGTCAAAGTTGTTGTTTTTAATGCAAATTTTAAAAATTCGAAATTTCAGAATTTGCATTTTTGGGCCAAATTTCATTTTTTCAGTTTCAGATTTTTTTTTTCTTTTTTTTTTTTAAAGTGAAAAACCCCTTGTGGGGTCGCCTTGGTATGAGAGACCATGAACAGGGGGTTCTACACCGTCAAAGTCACCCGGGGTCGCACCCGACCCTGCCCGCACCAACATTATCAATTGGATTTTAGATACCTAATTCAGCTTTTTGGTAGGGTGGAGATTTGAACTTGGGACTTCCTTCGGAGGATTGCCCTCTCCTCTCCAACTCACCTACAACACCTGGGTTTTCAGTTTCATATTTCATGCATGAGCCTATGATGACATTTCCTTCATGAAAATTTCAATTTCATTGAAGGGATTATGTTTTATGGCATTTCACAAATTACCATTTTTGGAGCATAAATGTACATTTTCTTCATGAAAATTTTGATTTCATTGAAGGGGGTAATTTTACATGTTACATTGAAGGTTATTATTTCAAAGCACTAAATTATTCATATTTATGAAAATTTGATTTCATTTAAAAGAGATAAGTTGAAGTGACATTTTAAAGTCCTTATTTTAAGGCCATAAATTATTGTCTTTTTGTGAAAACCAATTTCATCAAAGAGGGATGATTTATTGATCACATTGAAAGCTATCTTTATCTTCATGATAAGAAGCCATATTCAAGGAGCCTATTCATCATTTCGGATTTACATTCATAGATAGATTTAATCTTCATTTACATGTTTAAAAGTAGGATTTAATGCAAGATGAAACTTGATTAAAATCCACTTAATAAGAGAAGATAAAATCTACCTTAAAATCCTCAAGATAAAAAGAATTAAGTAACTACATTGTGGTTATATGAGAGTCAGCTCACATTAGTTTTATTTTTGTTTCATGAACAATCATTAAAGTAGCAGGGTAAAATAAACCAACACATGCCCCTTGTTTACAGTTACTTGCAATCACTAAGGTGTTCCTAGCATAGAATTGATACATCTTTACGAATGTACATATGCAAATGCTAATATAGTGGAAACCTTGGAGAAGTGTTTTGTTTAACTTCTTTGCAAGAGAGGATTTTGGGATCCAAACCCTAAGAGAGAGTATAATTTCACAATTGGGTAAAATTAACACTCAACAGGTTTCACAACAATTTCTAGAAACGAATGGAATCGAACATTACCCAATATTGCTTGAAAATAAATACACAAAACAAAGAATGAAGAACATAGAATATATCAGTGGTGTCCATGGACATCAAATAATCTCACTAAAAGGAAATAAGATTACACTTCAATATTTAGCTAGAATGGTTGGTATGAAATGATATTTATATCCAAATATAAGTTATCTTTTGGTCAAGGTTGTGAGACCGACCTTCAGGATTAAAATATTACAAAAAATTACCAATAGTCTTTTCAAGGTTTAAATGGCCCCAAAGGATAAATATGATCAATATAAGTATAAAATTTGGTTATGGCCTCAAGATAAACTTAACCACCACATATTCCAACAATTAATTAGCATTTATTGTATGTATTTATTTAGAAGGTATAATCTAGTTTTGTTAATATGTGGATAATTGGGAAGGTATGATACTTGTCCTCCACCAACCTACACTTAAGAAGACAATATGTACAAACTAGTTCTTGGCTTGGAAAATCATCAAGGCATACTCAACATGACCATCAATGAGTAGTGTATACTTTATCTAGTCATTTTTGCTTTTATTATATATTGGTTGGGAATGATATTGGTTCATGAATTGATTCATTCAGTTGCATACTCGCATATATATGTGTGTGTTATTATTTCTATCGTCATGTCTTTACTTAATTGATATGGAAGTGTATTGCAATGTGTTGCATTTTAATATGCTTTAATAACACTAATGCTTCTACATGTTACACATAATATGGGTAATTTTTTTATTCGATTTGATTCTCTTCCTTCATGATTGTAAAATTATTCATTATAAACACACTCTTTGTCTATCATTATTGCTAATACAATAACCCATAGAGTTGGTATAATAGACATAATACATGCGTGGAATAAAATAAGTATTGGGATAAGTAAAATGGGGCACATGAATGAAATTGATGGATGAAATAGGGAATGTACATTTTTATATTTTGAATGAGATATATTTTGGCATTTAGGATTCTATTGTTGGCAATGATCAATTAATTATTTAAAATGATTCAATGATTGAAATAGATATTGATAGGGGGTATATCTGGACCTAAATTTAGAATGAGACTCCTATATCAAGATGTAATATGAAAGTGGACAACTTAGTCCATATACGTCGAATGAGATTATATAAATTTTATATAATCATGTATATATTTTAATATATTGTTATCTTGAGTTAATAATAAGTGGAGTAATAATCGGTATGTATTATATGTAATTTTATAAAGGTATAATCTAATTTTTTTAATATGTAGATAATGGGGAAGGTATGATAGTTGTTTTTCACCAACCTATATGTATAGAGACAATATGTACAAACTAGTGTCTGGATTGGAGAATCATCAAGACACACTCAACATAACCATAAATGAGCAGTGTATACTTTTTTTATTGAAAAAATACTTCATGTTATCAAAGAATAAAGGAATACAAGAGATAGTCAAAGGCATGACAACAACTTGTGAATCAGCAGCAAGCAATCAGACCTCAACGATCTGTCCATTCTAAGGTAATATTTTAAAATGCTACTCCTAAAAACATGAATCTGATAAACAATCATCCTACAAGCACTACTAATAGTATGGTCTACCCTTATATGATCAGTTTGGAACACAATATAGCATATGTCCTTCTAGATGTAAAAAAGCAAATATTAAGTGGAAGGAGATGGAGCAGTGTATATTTGATGTAGCCATTTTTATTTTTTATTATATATTGGTTGAGAATGATATTGATTCATTTGTTTGCATGTTTGCATAGGTACTTAAGTTATTCTTTCTTTCCTTCTTTGATATGGAAGTTTATTTCAAATTGTTGTATTTGTTTATGATTTTATTGTTGGAGAATATTACATTATTTGGTGCATGCAAATGTACCCCCATGGTACCTTTATGGTACAAATGTAAATATGTAATAGATTAGGGTTTGATTATATAGTTTAGATGAGTGATTTATATTCCTCCTTTATGTAAGTGAGTATGTGCAAGATATGCACAAATATCATGCATGTTAGTGAGCAAGTGTGTATTGAGAGAGTGTGCACAAGTGTCATGTATGTAAGTGTGCAAATATGTAATGTGAGGATGTGCACAAGTTTTTTGTATTAGGAGTGCATGTAGGAGAGTAAGAGTCATGTATAAGTGTGCAAGTGTCATAGAGTCAAGTATGCATGTAAGAAGAGAGTGAAGAGTCTCATATACAAGTGGCATGATGAGAAGCCAAAAGTCAAGAATAGGAAAGGTTGCAACTCCCATATATGTGAGGAGTGCAAAAGTTAAGTATCGAAAAGTCATATTTTTATAGACACCATATCCTAGCCACTTGTCATCCAAACATAACACAATCATAGCTATTTATATATATATATATATATATATATATATATATATATATATATATATATATTGATATTTATATTTATATTTATATTTATATATAAATATTTTATATATTTATATAAATATATATATATATATGAATAAATCACAACCACTCATAATGTCTTAATCTCATCCATCCATTTAACTTGATCTATGTCACATATCAAAGTTATAATCTTAGTCATTCATCATGTTTTAATCTCGACCACCTGTTGGTGTCGTTAAAAACCTTAACATGTTGAAGGTAAGTTATAAAATATCATTCACTTTTGTGAATTAGTGTTAATTGGTTAAGCGATTAATTTATTGATTCCTAAGGTGAGATATCATCAAAGCCCTTGCATCCATCGTTACCCAAAACCCTAGCATTTCGCTACCTTCCCCTGTGTCATCGTTGTATCCTCCATTTCTATCATCAAAAACCCCTACAAGCTAGATCTAAGTTCTGTACAGCACCCCCATCACTTCCGAACGCTTTCAAGAATTTCTTGAATGTTGCTAAGCATTTTAGGAACACTGCAGGGCATTCACAACCCTTCCTAGACACTCTAGGGCATTTCCCAGCCTTTGGTTTGCTATCGATAAACCCTCAAACACTTGCGGGTATTCATGCACCATCATATCATAGAAGCAGAAGTGCGGATCAAAAAAATCAAGTATATTCTGATAAGGTAACATGTATCATTACTTTTTAACTTATATTTTTGTGTTTTACTTGCATTTCATGATTACTACACCTAGAATTTGTAGATTTATTGTTTAGAGGGTCTCACATAGTGGAGCCCTTGCATATGCTACTAACTTATTTGTGTTGTGATCTATGTGTAGGTTACAGGTACATAAGACATATCTATTAATGACTATTGTAGCTAGATTGGTTTCATAGGGATACGCAAAAGCCCACTCACAAATTGTTTGGAGTGAAGACGATTGAAGACACCAGTATTTGTTTTAACGAGGGTTTAAAAACCCTCTCATTGTAATATTGTATCAAAAGCAATAAAGTGTATTGTAACCCTATATTTGGGGTAAATCTATTATACAATTTGGAGATCCATACTCCTTGAGTCATAATAAATCAAATATGTCATTATGAGCATATATTATAGTTTGCTTTTATCTATTGCTTTATTTGGTGTTGTTCATTTTTACTTTACAAAATGGCGATCATGGTGGGACCCCCAAAGGGTTTCTTATGTTAATATACCTTGTCAATATGATCTACATTTTCTATTTATGTTGCAAGTTTTTAAAATCTATTTATGCAAAAATCATGAGATCTAGGGCTAAGGTTTCTAGAAGCAGCAAAGTTCAATCTATGGTCGTATGGGTGTCATCTAGCATTTGGGGATGTCACACAAAATCCATGTGGATGCTATAGAGTATCTATGAGTTTTAAGAGAGAAAACTATGAGATTCAACACCACATATGTGATTCGATAGATGCAGCTTTGCATCTAGGGGATTTGGCACCGTTTTTGGGAGATTCGACATCACATCTATGATCTAGAAAATACAACTCCACTTCTGTGAGATTCAACATCGTATCTAGGATATTCAATGCCACATCTATGAATTTGATGAAATAATACATAAGCTTCCTAGTAAGTTGGTTTTCAAACCCTAGTTTCGATTTTTACTTTTTAAAAAGAAGGAAAAGAAAAGAAATAGTTATTTTCTATTTAAAGAGAAACATTTTGCATTGATAGGCATCTTAGATATTTATAAGTATTTTTAAAATCATATAGAATTGCACATAGGTATATATCTATATTTGTGCATTCATTTTAGTTGCATTAGATATTAATTACACTAGATTTAAGTTTTTGTTGTCTTTCATGGTGTTTTACTTTCTACCCTGAGTGTTGTTTGTAATAAATCAAAAAAAGGTATACTAGTTGCACATTGTTATTCAAGTCTCTGCTATTGTTGGAAACACATTTTTTACTCAGAGTGGAGGAACTAGGTGAACCCTCCACTATTGGAATTACTTGCTGATTTAGGGTGGATCTTAAGAGGTGTGCCCTAGATTATTTTGAGGGACTTAGTATTAGTGTTATTAGTCACCAACTTGGTTGAGTGTAAGAGGTTTTATTTTCATTTATGAACACCATATACAATAGACACTTAAAAAGAATCACACACAATTGTGTGTTTCACTTTCAACATCAATGACCTGGAATTCATTGCCAACCACTGATCGAGATCAGTGATGGTGGGTTCCATCTCCATCTATTGGCTCACCCCATAGTCACCTTAGTATCCTGTGAGTGATTTTTTTGTATTTCATCACCATAAAAATCCCCACTTGCCATCCATCTTAGGAATCCATCTTGTATAGTAGTCTAGGGTTAGGGTCTACACATCAAAACACACAAAGCACAAAAAATATTGTTGCAAGACATAGGATTCAATTATTTGTTTGATTTTGTGTGCTTTTCATTGTCATTGTACCTTTTCACATATATTCTTCACATCTGCAACCTCTACCTTGCTTATAGATTATGGTATTGACCAAAAATCAAGCCAGAGTCATGAATCAAGCACCAACCTAATCCATGGAGTGTTCCACTCCTTCCTCAACCACTTTTATCGCTAATCCAAATAGCCCAGCATAGACAAGTCATTTTGGTTTATTTTTAGAACCTTCACACATAGTATTCACTTTGAATGTTGATGTGATGCATAGAGCCATTCACACCTCCATCCCAAAAATAGAGCCATCTACACCCATTGATTCCCATACCACCTACATAGACATGGATAAATTTAGAGCTTACTTAAGACCAACCAAAACAGTCTGATAACAAATTAACATCCCACACAGCCAAGTTCCTTATTCTTAGTTGGAACTTTCTCTTTCACATCTCACCAACTTTAGCCAAGTCTACACCAACCCTCGTTTTGAGGCAACATCCACCCTTTCACATTAAATTCCTCCACCACCATGCAGCCAAATCACCTCCATCCCATCTACCTATACCACTACCTATACTAATCCACTCTACCATTCCATTCACTACCCCTCATTTTGTTGTGATTGCTTTTGCAACTTACCCTCCACCAACATCCATCAACATTGCAAACACCTATACCTTACCTACATCCACCTCCATCACACCCACACAATATGCTCCAAAAATACCATACAACAAGCATGGCAACACCTCAATCAATTGCTCATGGTTTAGCAAGATGTTTGATCATGTTTCCAACTGTAAAAACAAATAACATATTTCAAACCCCATTCTATCCTAAGTAAACACACCTACTTCACACCTAAATTATCTTGGGTATCATGATCTTCTTAGGTTGCTATACTTGCACCTCCATTCACCCATATCAACCCCACTTCCACAATCCAGCACATTCACATTCCACAATCCTCTTCTCCATTCCATCAATGGGAATTACTCCATCACCAAGCCCAATAACATACCCAACATCATAAAATGCCCCTCAATCCATCAATACATCATCACATTCCATACCAAAAATTCACCACTCTTCATACCTCACCTCCACACAATCATCAAACAATCTAGGGCTTTCACACACACATGGAAGACCCTAAAATCCAAGCAATTCAACAATAGATTGATATCTTGATTATGCACACTCCTTCTATTAGTTACCATAAGCCTACCCTAAGATAGCTAATTAATCAACCTATTCATTTTTTGGTACCATCATCACCATATCCAATAGACTTCACAGTACCAAAATTTAACAAATTTAAAGGGACTAAGGATCCTAGAGAGAACATCAGCACATTCATCCACTCATGTTTTCGAATTCAAGATAAAGGTGCTTTGATGCTTAGGAATTTTCCTCAGATATTAGGGGGAGATGCTTTAGACTGGTATAATCATATACCTCACCATAGAATTTACACATTTGAATACTTGGCAGATAAATTTTTGGAGAGGTTTTCCCCCAATGTTCGTAATAAAACCACATTGACTGACCTATACAATCTTAGAAAGTTTGAAGAAGAGTCATTCTATGATTTTGAAAACCGTTGGAGGACAATTATCACTAAGTTGTCATTCTCCCTACAAATTGAATAACTGACCTAAATGTTCATAAGGAGTTGCCTTAAACCTAACTCTTTATTATTACAACTACAACAATACAGAATATTCGATGAAGCTCTTGCCCAAGCTCGTGTAATTGAAGAGATAAAAATCCAAGAAGGTGAGATAAAACCAAAGAAAAAAATAGAAAAACAAGGATCAATTTAAAGGAAATTATTCTCGTCAATCAAAACCAATTCAAGTAAATCAAGTGATCTTGAGTCAACTTACAATGACTTAACAACAACAACCACAACAAGTGTCCTATCAAGTGGTTCCCCCACCTCCACAACTTCATAACACACTGCCAACTATAGAAAATTATCAAAGTCAATAATCTACTCGATAAGACCACATCTACACACCCTTGCCTGAATCATACCTCCTTTTTTCGTAGCTTGTATGACACTAATGCTATTGCCTTACCCAAAATTAAACTAGGATATCAAGCTAAAATTGCAATAACTATAAGGAGCATTTATTTTTTCCTTTCCACCAATATAAAGGGTATGACATTAACACCTAATTTACATTCAAATACATTGTACAATATTTGATAGACCTAGGGGCCATTAAATTGGATAACCCCTTGGCTCAACAAAACCAAAAACTTGGTATCTACCAAACACCACTTCCTCATCATTAGGAACGACAAAAAATGACAAGGAGATAAAATACCATGACTCCTCCTAACCAAGTTAATCATGTACAATAGTACCAAGGTTTTTTGAGGGCTATTCATGTAGACACCCGAGATCAAAGAAGCACCAATACCTAAAATGAACAACATCAAACAATTCAACCTCCTATAGCATCGCAAGCAAGTGTACCTCCACAACCTGCCAATTCATAAACATCACCCATCATCACCTATCCAACCAACTCCACAAGCACCCAATATTATTCCATCCACACCCGCATCATCAACCATTCATCCAACACCTCAACCAAATCCATCTTCATCTCAAATAGTTGATGTTGCACATGTCAATTTGACAGACTATTCATCATACATCTCTTTCCTCATTGAATCCACAAGCCATCTATGAGCCCCACGTTTCCACATCAAATCCCTCCACTTCACATCATAGTTCTTCCTCATCCAAAGCTCCTATTCTTTAGGAGCTTCCCATAACTAACCCACATCAAGCTTCCACTTCCACCCCCCAACTAGCCATGTATACATGTGTTCAAGCCCAATCATCGCCATCCACATCCATACAAGGGGTACATTCCTCCCCATCATCCACATCACCAATCACTATCCAAAATAAAAAATATGAGCATGTGGATAAATCCACTAGTCAAAATCATCACAAATCGTCCACACTGGCTCATATGTTGAGGACTGTTGATCCACATCCATTGGATTATTTCCCATCACCTACATCCATTCCACCTCCACCACTCACCAACTACCATTAAATTTCATCAACATCCATACAACAACCTCCTCAACAATACCAATAGCCATCACCACTATATTTACAACAAATTTTGGAATAGTAAGCTAACATCGAGTTACAATCAAGTTACCACCACACTCCAATCCTTCAACAAATTTTAACTCAACTTACAATTATTGAGTCACAGTTGATGCATCATCAATATCATCAATATCCATCTCATCAACCTCAATAGTTTCAACATCCATTTCCACAATCCATATCTCAGGTTACACTATCTATGCCATAAACTCAAAATCAACCATAATTGAACAAATGCACCAATCATCCTACAAAGACTCCTCACAACTACATGTTTCTTTTAGAGTCTTACTCATCCATCTTCCAAATATTTCTTGAGGTAAATAAAATTACCTTACCAACAATAAAACCAAGAGATCCCAACAGGCCATATAGTAAAAAGAAACACTTGTACTATCCCTATCATCAACAAGTGGGCCATGACATCAACAATTGCTACACATTTAAAGATGTGGTCCAAGATCTTATCGACAAGGTGGATCTCACTATTCCTAGTTCACCTCATTCATCTCACTCAAAATGTTAGCTTCATACTTATACCCCTCTATCTGAGTCCTCGATCATCTTTCAAAAGTTGCAAGAGGTAAAACAATTGTTTTATTAAACATGCCCCCTCTCGATCCAAATAGATTTAAACCCAAGTGGTCTATGGAAGATCATTACTGCCCCTATCACAAGCAAATGGGTCATGACATTAATAATTATTTTACATTGAAGGATATTATCCAAGACCTTCTTGATAGGAATACGTTTTTATTGATGATTCGCTCACCTCATCTGATCAGGATCTTGATATCAATTCAAACAGAATTAGATATTCTCAAGGTATCGCACATTTTCAATCATCCACATCACCAATAATTAAACAAATTGAGGATTCTCAGGGTATCATACCTTCCCCACACTCTTCAGTCATAAAACATTGTGGGGATGCTTAAGGTATTGCACCTTCCCCACACACAAAAAAAAACAAAAACATCGCATTTCCATTGCAATCACACTGCATTCATGCATTCATATCATTTGCATCCATACATGTCATAAACTATACTAATGGGCAATTGTTTAGTTTGGATACTTGTTAAACCAATAAATCTTATTGCCTTAATCAAGGGTACCCTCAATTTAATATCCACATCATTTCTCCATTTCATAAGTCATGTCATCTTTGGCCATAAAATTCCATCACCCTTAAGTATTTTCAATCACTCAGTCACTCCTAGTGTTTCAAGCAACCTCCAATATATGTCAAGTTTTCTCTAGGACCAAGGCACATTTTCACTCAAGAAAATCTTGAGTTATGGAAGTCAACTCTAACAATATTGAACCAAACACATTTTACTTATTAAAAATATCTTGGTTCAAAGAGAGATAATACCATGATTGGGATGAACCTCGAAGCAAAAAAGTTATCATCACTTGTCCCATTATGCACATAGTCCAAAATCAACAACAGTGGTCCTCACCACTACTCGCACTTCCATATAAAAGAATGAGTAGTAAGGATAGGATAAAATTCTCATCACACCTCAATTAAGAGTCTTATTCCCCAAAGCTCTAACTCTTTTACAAATTACACACCACAGGTACTCGAGTAGTAAGGATAGAACAACATTTCCATTCAGATGGTTAGGTAGTCTGAACCCCAAAGCTTAGATATCATATTATTGGACTATGGATCTAATATCCACCTGGGCTATAGATGCTTGACTAGAAGTGGAGTATGCTCGTGCGTGGAGACACGTCCCTCTCGAAGTAACCTTTGACCACACATAAGGATAAGCTAGCTTCTTGGTCTTCTCCATGATAGATTTCATATCACTTTACTCAATATGGGTAAATGAACTTCACTTGCACACACATTGGTTCTTGATTGCCTTGATTCATCACCATGCTCATGATTTGGTAAATGAATATTCACTACACACACATTTGGTCTTAGAGAAATTAGACAGAACTTAGTGATTTTCTTTTATATCACTAGTATGTTTGAGTCTCTACAAAACAATTCTATATTAGTCACCCATAATTCAAAACATTACATTCATACCATACTCACATCACTACATGAGTTTCCCACTTCATATACCACCATTAGATGTTGGTGTCCCTGATTAAGCAACAAAGATAAAGTTGGTCAAGCAAGAGTCTAAAAACTTTTATGAATGATCATTAGAACATGATGTCATTCATTTTGCATACACCAAACCATCATCAAGCAACTTGGGGGTTTTTAATGTTATAAAAATATAGAGCGATAATATTAGCTATGGAATTTATAATGTAGTGATCTTAAATAATACAATAGTAAGCTAAGAATAGCCTTAGGAATAATAATAAAATATTATCCCCCTAAAGTGCTAACTAACGCGCTTAGCTAACAAAGTGCTAACCACTAACCTAAAAACATAGTCAAATTGACTACGATGACTAACTTACTAACCCCAAGATATTCCATAGTGAATATCTTCTAGGTAATTAGTAAAAGTAACATAGTAATTTATATCTACTATGCGGTAAATAAAATCTACCTAGGAGAATATTACAAATTACCAAATGAGGTAATAATTATAGTTATTGTAGCATAGTAACTCTAACATCCCCCCTTATTACATTATTTAGGTAATGGATATAACTGCCCCAATATAGTAAAAAATATTTTGATATGCAGGCTCTTGCTCTAGCTTGGGCTTTGTCACAGTGCTTTGGCTACTCTAAGCAAAAAAAGTGGGTCATTCCTCACATTGTTTTCACATCAAAAAATGTCCTTATTGTAATCTTATCATCCAACCAGATTGCATGGGTAACCAGCCACTACAACCACTAGATGTACTAGAGTATATCACTACATACGAGGTTCATTCTGTTACAATATGATTTTGTAAAACTGTTGATAAGGTAGCTAAGGTGTTGGTCGCTGCAAAAAATGCACCCTTATAAGTTTCCTCCCTTGTTGTAAAACATGTTGTAATGGAATTTCTGCAAGAAGTGTGACTAAGGTGTTGGTCTCTAACGAAAATGCACCCTTATAAGTCTTTCTCCCTTTTTAGAAAAAATTATGTGAAGTAGGAAAGAAATGTTTATCCCCCCTTAAGTGCAAAATATATGCAACTCATGAAGCTTTTTAAAGCTTTTACAAAGATTGCCTCCTAGGCAAATTTCAAAAATTACACCAGAAAATCCCCCCTTTTATTACAAGTACTCTAAACAAAAAATAGTTTGATATTTATGAAGCCTAAAAAGAGGTACAATCAGCCCTTTATTGCAAGGACTTCAAACAAAAACATTTTGCTATTTATGAAGCCTAAAAAGAGGGTTGGAATGGTGCTTGCCTAGGGTGATAAATTTGTTTCCCTTACAAAGTTGTATGGGCCATGAGCACCTTGTGTGCTCTTTCTAAATCAGAATCAAAATCAAACACTTCACTAGCAACATGACCTCTTTTTTGTCTATTTTACCTTTGTGATGTGCCTTTGCCATTTTTGTTTTTCTTGTTTTTAAACCAACATCAATTGGTTCCATGGTTGTCCTTTTTACAATTTGTGCAAAACTTCTTTTATGATTGAGGTTGCTTGCCCTTATCTCTTGAAGATGATCCTCCCTTTTGAAAGTTTCCTTTCTTCTTTCCACCCTTGTTGTTCGAGTAAAGTGCATTGTTTGACACTTCATCACTTTGGAGCTAATTTGCTTCCTTGGTTTGAAGCAAATTGACTAACTCCATAAAGGTTACTGTTATTTGAGATACATGAAGGGATGTTATTAACATCTTGTAGGATTCTGGAAGAGCCCTCAATATTACTGAAGTCAGGATAGTATCTTCTACTTTTGCTCCTAAAGCATTCATCTTTGACTTCAGTTATGCCACTCTACAAAGGAATAGCTCTACTATTTCTCCTGACTTCATATGGAGTGTATGAAGTTGAGTTTGAAGTTTTACAATAGTCAATTGATTCTTGCTTTCAAAAACAGTACTTAATGCATCCCATGCATCTTTACCAATTTTTGCTTCACTTATGTGAGGTTGGATTTCATCAGTAGTGCTAATAGAATCAACATGAGAATTCAATTATTATTTTTATCCCATGATTTCTGATCTACTCATGTTGATGTGGGTATTTTATCAGTTCCATCCACTAAATCCCAAATTTCCTCTACAGTAAGAATGGCCTTCATCTTGGTTTTCCATGCTGAATAGTTATAACCTTTAAACAATTGTGTATCATTTAGATATTTGTTGATAGTTGCCATGATGAAGGTTTTAGAATTGCACCAAAGATGGTTTTTCTTTCACTCTTAATTGGTATTTAATGGCACCTGCCTGAAAACTCTCTTGAAGAAAGATGATCAGTTTGAGGAAATTTAAGCCAAACAAATAAGAAATGAAAGAGAATTCACTCTAATTGATATTTAATGGCACCTACCTAAAAATCCTCTTGAAGAAGGATAATCAGTTTGAGGAAATTGAGCCAAACAAATAAGAGTGAATTTAGGGTTGTATGGAGAGAATATCAATTTTAAAAATGGTTTATACTTGTGCAATGAATTTACACAAATGAGTGTGAAATTTGGGGTTTTTGAGTGCTCTTGATTTTTATGACTTATAATTGCAAAAAACAAGAAATTAAATGCAATAATCAATCAAAGAGTGCCCACAATTTTTTATCACTTAGGTGTCGGATGCAACCGAAAATGCACCTAATTTTCCAATTTGAAATAAAGGTGTCAAGTAATATCAAAAATGCACCTTATTACTAATTTTTGCAACAAAATTTTGATTTGTGTTGTGCAAAAATTTGATATTCAATGTCTCCTCTTGTTTGTCAATTTTGCAAAGAATGTGGTTAAAAAACAATTGTCTTTCCTTTTTGTGTTGCAAAATAAACAAGTTTTAATTTTCAAGTGCCCCTCCCTTTGTGTTACAATTTTGTAAAGAAATACAATTTCTTGTCTTCCCCCATTTGATTTACAAAATTAACAAAGTAGCTCTTCTTTCAAGTAATTCAACACACGACCCACTTTTGAAAGTTTTTTCAAAACCAGTCGACACACGACTTGGTTTTAGTGGATCCAAGGTCTATTCATTTAGGAGAAAAAGCTCTTACTCTAAAAATGTGAGAAAGTTTGTAAAGAACTCCTAATTTGTAAAAAAACATGTTATTTATTTGTCTTACATTCCCCTCTTGGAGAAAAACAAAAACACTCTTTTTGTTTTGAATTTTGCAAAAAAGTTTAGGGTTTCTCCTTTTCTTTCTTTTTTTGAATTGCAAAATATAAAATTTTAATCAATTATATTCAAATAATAATAAAATATGAGCTTAAAAAATCAATTAGATGGAAAAAATATTGATTTTAAGAAAAATGTTAAATTATTAAAGAAATAATTAAAAAAATACTATATGCATAAACATAAAAAAAAAGGTTACCTTTAGAAATCCTTGCTCCAATTTTTTATTGTTTTTTTATAGCAAAAAATAATTGGGCGCATCGCGCATGGGGGATGACCTCACGACCTCTTGCGAGGCAGCTCTTTTGCATTGGGGAACGATCAGCCCAGCTAAGGGGTCGGACATGAACTAAAGTTCATGAGGGAAATTTGTTCTCTTTATCTGCCATAGAGTCATTTTTTTTAAATTAGGACTTATGTCCTACATGCGCCCTATGAGAGAAATCAACCTGATTTAAAACCAATGACGCTCCCCCTTATGTTTGATTGCCTACGGGTAGTCGACGAAGACCAAAGGACTTTTTTTCCGCCCTCTCCCACCAACTGCAAAGTGCCATGCAAGCGACGAATGAGTGTACACCAACTTAGTAGCAGTACCATGTCACCTGCCATCGAGATTTGCCACGTGTTCAAACACAAAGATCTTCCATGTGTTCTATCTAGATCAGTGCCAATAGGAGTCCACCACATCAGCTTCGTGTTTTGTTCTAGTCCAACTCAATGATTCTCCATATTAGCCACCATGCGACTGCCATGTATCAACCTCAAATCGCATGCAGGTCTATATCAGCTTCGATATTCTCATTGGTTTTAGGGTGACATCATAATTGAGTCAAGAGAGTTGACCAAGGATTTACTAACCACATAGGATTCTCCGTTGTTAGTATCGCATCAAGAATTATGTTGAGTTGTCTCCCAATTCTACAGATCATGGGTCGTCTGTCATCATCATCCAATCAAGGAGTGGACCGCCTTCAGTGAGCCACCTGCTAGGATACCTATGGGCTATCAGTACCTATGGGTTGGTTGATAGTCTGTGTGGTCTATCAATGCTCATGCGGGTTGGCAGCTCCTACAGGCTTGCAGCTCGTGTCAGTGCGGGTTGTTAGTGTTTTCTGCCATTGTTAGTGTGTAGGTTTTCACGCCTGCCTACCACTGTCAGGTAGTTTTAGGTTGTGATTATTGGGCCTATTAGAATCTCGATCTTGATCTACGGGGTCCATGTCCACCATAGGAGTCACCAAGTCTCAGTCAGACCTAACAAATTAGGTCCAAATGGATTTTAGACCTTGTGAAATGAATGCACCTTGATCGCACCTCATCCAACAAAATAAATTATCAAATTTGCCTCGATCACCGAGTAATCCAAGTATTCGAAGCAAGGCCTAATGCCCACTCTGATACCAATGTTACAAAAATATAGAGCGAGAACATTAGCTATGGAATTGATAATGTAGTGAGCTTAAATAATACAATAGTAAGCTAAGAATAGCCTTAGGAATAATAATAAAATGTTATCCCCCTAAAGTGCTAACTAACGCGCTTAGCTAACAAAGCGTTAACCACTAACCTAACAATGTAGTCAAATTGACTACGATGACTAACTTACTAACCCCAAGATATTCCATAGTGAATATCTTCTAGGTAATTAGTAAAAGTAACATAGTAATTTATATCTACTATGCAATAAATAAAATCTACCTAGGAGAATATTACAAATTACCAAATGAGGTAATAATTATAGTTATTGTAGCATAGTAACTCTAAAATTTAAGGTATCACGCCTTTCCCATCAGCCACATGCAAAAAAAAATCCACTTGGGGATGCTCAAGGTATCACACCTTCCCCAATAAAAATAATCAATTAGGGGTTGCTTAAGGTATCATACTTTCCCCATCAATCCAACAAAATGCTTCATCAAATCAGTTGCTAGGTTCAAAAGTTTGCATCCTTTTATCAAAGGTTACCCCCTTTTTCTTGCATTCACAATCAATCAATCCATCATCAACCCTATTCTGTCAGGGCAAAGGCAGTATCATCCACGTTTCAAAAACTAATCTTTTATGTTGGGGTAAAAACAGAATCCATTCACCTTCATTACATTATTCACATTCATTTACAACATTCTATCATCCATAATGTCACAAATCTCTTTTTTGTTGACGCAAAAATAAATTCATTTAAACCAGTCATATCATCCAAGTGAACCTCGTATATAATGATATATTAAATTACCCTTGGTGATTGCAACGATTGGTTATCCATGCAATTCAATAGGATGGATATATCACCATAAGGAAGCTTGCTCACATCATCATCTTGTGGCATATTCGACATCAAATCAATATGGTCAATCCATTTGTGAATGCGACCATGTTCACAAAAATTTGCTCAAAGTTATCATTAGCCCTTCCACAAGTGAAATGTGGAACTTTATTACAAATTCCCCTTACATCAAATCAATAGTTAGGTTAAAAAAGTGTGGTTGCATGAAGAGAGGTGGTCTTCCCGCCTCCACCACATGTTCACCAATGTTGGCTATATGTTTTCTCTCCAATACTACACATTGTGCTAAGAGAAAATTCTCAAAAACATGGAACCATCCCCAAACTTGGGGCAACCAACCTTGACCTTGATTTCAAAATTGACATATCCATTTACATCTTCCATTGCACTATCCAAATAAAAAAAAAACCTTTTTTTTTGGCACAAAAGAAGAATCATTCATATCATCCACATTTCCAAAAATCCCTTTTCTGTTGGGGTAAAAATAGAATCCATCATTACACCTTTCATAATAATTGCACATGCGCTTACATCATTCATATCATCCCTATTTCAAAACCCTTTTGTTTTGTTGGGACAACACCATAATCAATCATTACACTATTCACAATTACACCATTCCCATGCACTGCATCATTCACTTACATCATTCATATCATCCTTATTTATGTGAATTGGCTCATGAGATTCATTCTTCACTCATTCACCAATTGAGGGGGTAAGCTACACCTATAATTTTTATCTCCAAGATCTTCTTGCACTCCAAGAAAATAAAGTTGTTTCACCAAACCAGGTGTCTGTTGTTTTTGCCAAGCACTGTGTTCCATGCAATGCGATACAAAAAGGGGTATTTGTAGATACCAAATCCTAGACACTTGTCATCCACACATAACACAATCATAGCCATCCAATATTTATATATATATATATATATATATTTATTTATTTATTTATATTAAATATAAATATTTTATATATTTATATAAATATATATATATGAATAAATCACAACCGTTCATAAAGTCTTAATCTCATCCATCCATTTAACTTGATCTATCACATATCAAAGTTATAATCTTAGCCATTCATCATGTTTTAATCTCGGTAGCTCTTTGGTGTCGTCAAAACCCTCACATGTTGAAGGTAAATTATAAAAGATCATTCACTTTTGTGAATGAGGGTTAATCAGTTAAGTAGTTAATTTGTTGATTTCTAAGTTAATATATCATCAAAGCCCTTGCATCCATCGTTACTCAAAACCCTAGCATTTTGCTAACACCTTCCCCATTCGTCGTCACCATATCCTCCATTTCTATCATCAAAAACCCTTGCGAACCAGATCTAGGTTTTGTAGAGTACCTCCCATCACTTCAAAATGATTTTAAGTATTTCTTGAACACTGCTAAGCATTCCAGTAACACTACATGGTGTTCACAGCTCTTACAAGATGCTCCAGGGTGTTTCCCAGTCTTTGGTTTATCATCGATAAACCCTTGAATGCTCATGAGCGTTCATGCAATATCAGATCACAGAAGCAAAAGTATTGATCAAATAAATTAGGTATATTCTGAAAAGGTAACATGTATCATTGCTTTTCAACTTATGTTTTTTGTGTTTTACTTGCATTTCATGATAACTACACCTAGGGTTTGTAGATTTATTGTTTACAGGATCTCACACAGTGGAGCCCTTGCATATGCTACTAACTTCTTTGTGTTATGATTTATGTGTAGGTTACAAGTATAAAATACATATTTATTAATGATTTTTGCAGCTAGAGTGGTCCCATAGGGATACGCAAAATCCCACCCATAAATTGTTTGAAGTAAAGACGACCAAAGACACCAATATTCTTTTTAATGAGGGTTTCAAAATCCTCCCATTGTAATCTTGTATCAAAAGCAATAAAGTGTATTGTAACCCCAAATTTGGGGTAAATCTATTGTACAAATTGGAGATCCAAGCTCCTTGAGTTATAATAAATCAGATTTGTCATTTTGTGCATATATTATCATTTGCTTTGATCTATTGCTTTATTTGGTGTTGTTCATTTTTACTTTACAATTTCTATGTCTATATTGTGGAGACAAAGCTCCATACAATATAAAGGAAAACATCTGATAATGATCACCATAACAAGATTGATAATAAAGCTTGTATATAGATTTTGAGCAATATTATTGTAACTATTATTTATGCTTGTACATGAATGATTTTGGCTATTTACATTCATATTTGATATTATAGTGAATGTTATTTTATTTATATTATCTTGGATATATATTTGATTGCTCATATATTTAATTCTACTCTTGATTATTGATATTGAGACCTAAGATATTGTGGTTTAATTATATTGGGACCTAATATAGTTTGAGATAGTTTGGTTTAAAAGCCAATAGTGGTATTAAAGCTACTACTTGACTCTATGCATTTTTTATAAAGTTATATTTTAGAGCCACCATAATATTAGAGTCTACCCACTTTACAAGCATTGAAGACTTAGACTCCATTTTAAAGGTCTATCAGGGTAGATATTGAGGGATCAAATAAAAGTCACCTTGATTTAGATGCTAGGGCCTATCCACTTGGTTCAAGGAAAACTAATGAATACAAGGACTCATCCATAATAGATTATGGTCCAACTCAAAATAAATTTGGATGTAAGTAGATATTCAAAGTCACCTTGATAATATGTTGGATTCTCTAGAAAATAGGAGAATCATTTTGTTCTTAGGTTCTATCTAATACGTCAAAGACATGAAGAATACAAGCTTATACTGATAGGGGGGTGAACAGTATAAGATAAAACTTTTCTCTTTTCTTTCCAAAGTAATAACTTCAAATAATATCAATGCAATAATGAAACAATGCACAAATCACCACACATATGAGAGACATGGCTTTTACATGGAAACAACCTTTTGGGAGAAAACCATAGAAAAATATTGCTTATATATTTCTTCAATAAATTTTATGGGCACCAACCCACAGGAGACATCAATCCCCTATTACAATGTTTGTGGACACAAATCCACATGAGACATCAATCCCCTTGCTCAATTTCATGGACACCAATCCACAGGAGACACCAATCCCCTCTGCTGGTTTGTGGGCACCAACCCACAGGAGACACCAATCCCCTCTGCTCAGGTTCATGGACATCAATCCATAAGAGACATCAATACCCTCTCAAGTTCATGGACACCAATCCATAGGAGACACCAATCCCCTCTACTCTGGTTCGTGGACACCAATCCACATGAGACCAATCCCCTCTCAAGTTTGTGGACATCAATCCACAGGAGATACCAATCCCATATACTCTATCTCATGGACACCAATCCACAAGAGACACCAATCCCCTCTCAATTTCATGGACACCAATCCACAGGAGACATCAATCCCCTCTACTCTGGTCTACTCCAAAGCCTACCCTCAAATCTACTCCAAAACCTGCTCTCAAATTTGCTCCAAAAGCTTCTCTCAAATTTGCTCAAATTTGCTCCAATATGCTCCTTAAACTACTCACAACACTACTCAAATATGCTCATAAAACCTACTCAAATTTACTCCAAAACCTGTTCAAATATGCTCCAATACCTACTCAACTATTTCCCAGTCTTGCATACAAACAATGCTTATCTATTCCCAAATATTGCATATAAACAATGCTCATATATTCCCAAATATTGCATACAAACAATGTTCATCTATTCCCAAATCTTGCATACAAATAATGCTCATCTATTCCCAAATATTACATACAAACAATGCTCATCTATTCCCAAAATCAACCATGAACAATGCACTAATATGCTTACAAATATTATCTATAACCCTTGCATATTTACTCTCAATCTCAATCAAAACAATGCTCATCCAATCAATCCTTATGCCTCCCACTATACCTCATTTTGGGAAAAGAACACTATACCTCTAAATTTGCCTCAATGATGATGATATTCTTTTTGCATGAGCTTTCCAAACCTGCCTTGACAAAAATAATTTGTCCTTTTGTATGTGCCTTTTAAATCTGGTCAACAATTCTCTTTTTTCTTTCTTGCTTAAATATCAAATCAACCACTTTAAAACCCTTATCACTTATTTCAAAAATATACACAATAAATCTTAAAAATAACTCCTTATATCTCCCTTTTAAAACTTATAATATAAAGCTTTATTCTAAAAACATCTCCTTTTTATTAAATTACAAAAATAAAATCACAACATTACACCTTATATCTCCCCTTTTATAAATTGCAAAAATTAAATCACAACATTACATCTTATATTTCCCCTTTTTTAATTTGCAAAAATCAAATCTCAATACTATACCTTATATCCCCTTTTATCATTTGCAAAATTCAAATCTCAATACTATGCCTTATATCTCCCCTTTTATCATTTGCAAAAATCAAATCTCAATACTATGCCTTATATCTCTCCTTTTATCATTTGCAAAAATCAGATCTCAATATTATGCCTTATATCTCCCCTTTTATCAAATTTAATAAAACAAAATTTATAAATACCTTGCACAACCGCAGATGGGATTTGATCCCTTGACCTCTAAAAGTGCAGCACCCTAACTTGGGCTAGTGACTAGCTGCGCTAACGCAACACATGAAACCAAAATATGCAAAATAATATTTAACTCCTTCGACGCTCTGTTTTTAATTCTTCAGCAAAACGACATCGAAGAGATTTTACCCCTTAACCTCCTGCACAGCAGCGCTCCACGCAAGCTAGGCAACCGACTGGGCTACCCCGGTGGATGGAACCAAAGGTACAAAAACAATATTTAAATCCTTCATAGCTCTGTCTTCAACACATCAACAAACCAGCATTGAAGAGATTCGACCCCTTAACCTCTTATAACAATATTTTAAAATTTGAAGATATTTAGGATTTGCAAATTTAATAAAGTATGGATATAAAATGATTACTACTTCAAAGGTTTAGAAAAATAATTAAATTTGCAAATTTGCAAATTTATTATTTAAGTGATTTGTTGAAGTTTTTGAAATTGAAATTTTAAACTTTGGAGATAAAAGGTTTTCAAATTTAAAGGAATTGAATCATTGAATTGCAAATCATGGAAGAAATTATTAAAAAAGCATTCAGTAAAGGTAGTGAAGAAATGGTGAACAAGTTAAAATTTTATTCTAAAAACTTGATAGATGATTTTGATGGAAAGAAGCAAATATCAAATGGCTTAAAGGAAAAATTACCTTTATTTCTCAAGGATGCAAAAGATGAAAAGGTTACAACACTTATAAGTTATCTTCATGAAAATCTATTTAGAACATGGTGGAATTCACAAAACACCATTATATTTTTTTCGGAAGAATGCTTAATGATGTATCCGTCTTTACTTACCTTTGAAAATTTTCAAGGAAAAAGACAATAAAAGAAAGATGTCAATTGTGACTCTTATGACTTAAATAAATCTTATGTTAGCTTCAATAAGAAATCATCGTAATCCATAAATTATTTTGATGATTTACTAACTCAATGTTTAGAAGTCACACCATCAGGTATATCACAATTGAAGATGAAGAAAAAAGCAAAAAAGAAGAATAGACAAAAGCACAAAAGGAAGGATAACAGAAGACCTGAAACAAAATTTAAAGAAGGATATTATACTAAAGATTCAGATAAAGGCCTAAAGGAATTTGATTGAAGAAACAAAGATGAAGACAAAGCTTGAAGACTAAATTCTTCAATAACAAAATAATGTAATACGGGGGGATGTTGGAGAATATTAAATTATTTAGTACATGCAAATGTACGGTTTGAGTCAATATTTTAGATGAGTAATTTATAATTCCTCTTTATGCAAGTATCTATATGGAGGATATGTGTAAGTTTCATGTAAGTGGCTATGTGCGGGTTATGCGCAAGTGTTATGCATGTTAGTGAGTAAGTGTATATTGAGATAATTTGCATGTGTCATGTATGTAAGTGCACAAATATGTAATGTAAATATGTGCAAGTGTCTTGTATTAGGAGTGCATGTAGGAGAATAAGAGTCATGTATAAGTGTGCAAGTGTCATAGAGTCAATTATGCATTAAGGAGTGAAGAGTCTTGTATACAAATGGCATGATGAGAAGCCAAAGGTCAAGAATAGAAAAGGTTGCAACTCTTAGATATGTGAGAAGTGCAATAGTCAAGTATTGAAGAGTTGTATTTCTATGTCTATATTATGGAGATAAAGCTCCATACAATGTAAGAGAAAATAGTCTGTAACAATCACCATAACAAGCATTGATAATAAAACTTGTATTCAGATTTTGAGCAATATTATGTTAAGTATTCTTCATGTTTATACATGAATGGTTTTTGCCATTTACATTCATATTTGATATTATAGTGAATGTTATTTTATTTATATTGGCTTGGATATATATTTGATTGCTCATATATTTAATTCTACTCTTGATTATTGATATTGAGACCTAAGATATTTGGCTTAATTATATTGGGACTTGAGATAGTTTGAGATAGTTGGCTTAAAGGCCAATATTTATAACACTAATGCTTCCACATGCAAAACATAGTGGACTAGGTATTTTTTAGAAAAAATATATTTTTGTCCATATTTTTTAAAATCAATTATATGGATTAAGACTGATCTCATTTGTATTACATCATGACCATATAATGATATTATAATAGCTTAGCAATTATGCATGTATCACTTGGCAATATTTTAACTTGGGTCTTCACTCTGAAAGTTAAGGAATATAACCAATTGAGCTAATGCCATTTGATTTTTTTTGTTAATATTGTTATTGGTAAGTTGATCTTGCCAATTGATTTTCTTGTTAATGTTGTTATTGGTAAGTTGATATTTTCATGTCACGTATTTTCTTGTTTGAAATGGAAGCATATTGCAACCTATTGTATTATGAATATGTTTGCATGAATTAAATAATCCCACATGTTATAATAATGGACTTGAAATTCCCTAGTTAAAAATATTTTTTGTTAATATTGTCATTAATGCCTCAAGTCAACTTGACAAATTTATTTCTTTAGATTTTTATTCTCGTCCTATGATGCATGTGTTTGGATATTTTTGGTTGTTAAGCTTTTTGTGTAACAAACTAGCCAAAACCTAAGTAGGCCTAATGGTGAAGGCTTGGGTATTCTATATAGTAAGTCCAAGGTTTGAATCCAAAGGGGTAGGGTATGTATGCTTCATAGGCAAATACCACGAGTGTCTCCTTCCAAGCATATTGGACCCGAGGGAGTATTAGATAGTCTAATATGTATAACACTCATGGACCTTACTAACTACATTACAACTTTGGAATCAATTGATACATGGCCTATTAGCAAATCCAAATTCTATATTGCACTAGTCAAGGTATTGTAGTCTTTCATGAAAGAAAATTTTGAGGTCATTACAATTCTCTTTCTTAAATATTCATGTATCAATATGCATATGATGAATGGTCCTAAAAAAGGATGAATATTGGTCATTCTAGTTTGTTTCAAACTGAGCCCAAGTTTATAAAAACGTATTAAATTGGGCATTTTGTTTATTATCATCCTTGTGTCAAGTGTACTAGCCTCAAAATCCTCTCTACCAAAACCTTGAGTGTTATTTATCATAATAATGAGCCTAACATGCCATTTTTGTAGCCAATGTTTTCAATTATGTACACACACCTTGTTATCATAATTTATTGCATGTTTCCATTACTAGTTCAAAGATTAAGGTTGACAAAGAATTTGCATCTTTAAACAATTTGACATGACCAACAAGATTATAGATTGTAATTGTACAACATATAATATATCTTTGTGAATGATTATGTTAGTATTAAATTGAGCTATTTACTCCCCTCTATTTGTAATTTTGGTAGCATGTCCATCACATGTTCAAGTTATAGATAATGTAAAGGGGTTTGTATTTAGGCTAGGTTTTGGAATTTTTTATAAAAAAATATTTTTCACTTAATTGTTAGAAATTATGAGATTTGAGATAAAAAAAAAAACATGACAAGAATATAACAAAATTTACAATAGGAAAAAAATTGGAGTTACAAGTGAAAAGGGAAAAATAAATATTCTCACCTAGATTTGGAGAGAATGTAAAGCATCAACAGTCTCTTGATACAACCAAGAGACATTATATCGTATGTATTAAGTATAGTGCATTGTATTGAAGTATAGATTTGAAGATTGATGAAGTGTTTTTTGGAGTTGAGGTGCAAATTGTTTTTCTATCCATTTTTTTCTATATTTATGTTAATCTCTAATTTAGAGTTCCACCATGATGGGGAGCCAATTTTCATTAACAAAGAAAAGACACAATTTTATTTCGAAGCATGGAAAGCTTTACAATTCGTAACAATGGAAGATTACACAGTACAAAAAATGCCAAAAGAAGTCGCAGCCTTCCTCTCTCCAGCCTACGCAATCCTTCGAAAAAATCCCTTTTTATCATCATAGGTTCTTGCTGCAACCGCCGTTCGCAACCGTCCCTGTAACCGCTGCAACAGTTCCCTGGAACTGCCTTAACGTCTTCTGGAACTACCAACTGTCGCTCTGCAACAGTCCGCGAAAAAGTAACATGTCGCGTTTTCGCGACACCTCTACACTTCGCTCTTCTCTCTCCTAGCCGGGTCGCGAAAACGCGACACTTTTTCGGTTTTTGGCTTTGTTTGCCAAAGTGTCGCGATATCGCGACACTTTTGTTTGCTCCAACTTTGCTTTAAGTTCGTCGTGATATCACGACAACTTTTATGTCGCGATATCGCGACACTTGCCATTTGCGCCCGCCGTTGTTTCTGAGTTGTTGCGATATCGCAACAACTTTGGTGTCGTGATATCGTGACACTTGCGATTGTGCCCGCCGTTGGTTCTGAGTTGTCGCGATATCGCGACAACTTTGGTGTTGCGATATCGTGACACTTGCGATTTGCGCTCATCGTTGGTTCTGATTTGTCACGATATCGCGACAACTTTGTTGTTGCGATATCGCGACACTTGCGATTTGCGCCCGCCGTTGGTTCTGAGTTGTCGCGATATCGTGACAACTTTTGTGTCGTGATATCGCGACACTTGCGATTGTGCCCGCCGTTGATTCTGAGTTGTCGCGATATCGTGACAACTTTTATGTCGCGATATCGCGACACTTGCGATTTGCGCCCACCATTATTCTGAGTTGTCGCGATATCGCGACAACTTTTATGTCGCGATATCACGACACATTCAACACTTAGAATATTTTTTTATACTTAGAACTTTTTTTGCTTGTTTCGATGCAAGATTGTTGTGCTGCTCCTGGATGCTCCTGCATCAGACACCCGAGGTAGATTTTTAGAAGTGATCCTCACTTCTGGACGGTTAGAGGAAAACCCAGACGATCAACCTCTAATTTGGACAACCATGTGGCATCTTCGACAGGTCGGTTCTTCCACTTGACCAAATACTCCGAATATTGCCTGTTTCGGGTACTTCTGCCTTCGCGAGTGTCGAGTATGTCTTCAATTTCCTCTTTGTCTGGAGTGGATGCTGGAATGTTCCACAGATCCGGACTTGGTGGTTTACTACAACTTCCTGTATGATATTCAACCCACTTCAAATGTCGCTGGTTAAGTTTACCTTGACTATTTATATACTGCAAAGCTTGATGGTCAGTATATAAAACAAACTCTTTGGTTAGCAAATAATGTCTCCATTTCTTAAGAGCCTGAATTATAGCATAGAATTCTTGATCATAAACAGAATATTTCTTAGGAGCATCATTCAATTTTTCACTAAAGTATGCAACAGGTTTACCTTCTTGGCTCAATACAGCTCCAATGGCACTGCCACTGGCATCACAGTCAACCTGAAACACTTTATTAAAATTTGGAAGTGCCAGAATGGGCTGTTCCGTCACTTTCTTTTTCAATATGTCCATAATGGTACCTGCCTTGGCAGTCCACTTAAATTCTCTCTTATCCCCTCTCATAGTTTCTGTTAGGGGCGCACAAATACTACTAAATTTTCTAATAAATTTTTGATAGAAACTTGCAAGACCATGAAATGATCTTACCTCTGTTACATTTCTTGGGACAGGCCATTCAATGATAGCCTTCACCTTTTCAGGATCCATTTTTAGACCCTCCTTTGAGATGACAAATCCCAGGTAAATCAACTCTTTCTGTACAAAACTGCACTTCTGTATATTAATCAATAATTGCTCCTCACGCAGTTTTTCAAAAACTGTTCGAACATGCATCAAATGCTCTTCCAATGTTTTACTGAAAATTAAAATATCATCCAGATAAACTATCACGAACTTTTCCAAGAAGTCACGCAATACCTCATTCATCAGTCTCATAAACGTATTGGGTGCATGAATCAATCCAAATGGCATAACTAACCACTCATACAAACCCTCTCTGGTTTTAAAGGTTGTCTTCCATTCGTCACCTTCTCTAACATGTATTTGGTGATATCTACTATTCAAATCAATCTTAGTGAAGTATTTAGCTCCACTCAAGCAATCCATTATATCGTCCATTCTGGGTAATGGAAAGCGATATTTAATGGTAATTTTATTAATGGCTCGGGAATCAGTGCACATTTGCCATTCGCCATTCTTCTTTGGTGCAAGTACTGCTGGCATTGCACAAGGGCTCAAACTTGCTCGAATCAAACCCTTTCACAACAATTCATGAACCTGGCGGTTCAACTCTTCATTCTCTATAGGAGACATTCTATGGGCAGCCTTATTGGGTAAGCTAGATCATGGCATTAAGTCAATCTGATGACTAATCTTCCTCATTGGCGGCAAACCCTCAGGCACATTGTTTGATATAATATCAGGAAATTCTGCTAACAGATGTTCAACTTCTGCTGGAATGTCAGTAGTTTCTTTTCTCTTTACAGCAAGAATTAATGCATAACACATTGAATCCCTCTTTAGACCATCCAAAAAAAATTTGCCATCTACTAAACAAATTCTAGCATTATTGCATACCTTTTCCTCAACCTCCTTCAATGGCTTCAGTTTGTGGCGTACTCCATCTTTTGTCATGGAATAGGTATTTGCATGCCCATCATGCGCTGCACGTCTGTCAAATTGCCATGGCCTTCCCAACAACAAATGGCAAGCATCCATCGACAAAATATCACACAGGACCTCATCCTGGTATCTTCCAATTTGAAACTTGACCAAGCATTGTTCACTGACTAATGCTCTGTGGTCCTTTTGCAACCATGCAATCCGGTATGGATGCGGGTGCTGTCTTCTTTCTAGCTTTAACTTAGCTACCATCTCCTCAGAAACCAAATTATCTGTACTACCATTATCAATAATAATATTAAGATTTTACCTGAACATTTGCACCTTGTGCGGAACAGGATTTTCCGCTGGTCTGGTTCCTTCTCTTCGTTCAACAAGGTTCTCCTTGTGATCATCACTTCTCCTCACTCTGCTTGCTCAGATTCAACACCATCCTCAACAACCGCAGCCTCGGCATTACCTTCGGGCCTTCTGTTCAGTGTTTCTTGGTGTTTGGGACACTCATGATCGATGCCCCTCTTCTCCGTAATTGAAACAGGTTCCACGAAATCTGCCTCTTCCATATCCGCGTCCACCTCTACCTCGTCCCCTTTGATAATCATTATTCTGATTACGAGGTCGGTAAGCATTCTCCTCCTTTCGTTCCTGGTGATTGCTGGTTTCACTAGTCTGCTTTTGGTCATCATATTTACCTCCACTGGTTCTTCCACCAGTTCTTCCACCACGACCTCTTCCTCTTTGCTTACTGTCAAATCTACGGTTTAGTTTCTTTTCCACTTTCAAAGCAAACTGGTAAGCATCTTCAATGGTGCTCATTCGAACCAGACTCAATTCTTCTTGCACGTTGGTTCTTAACCCATTAATGTAACAGGCTACTCTCTCTTTATTTGCTTCTATATGGCCGGTTCTAATAGAAATTTTAAAAAATTCCTCTGTATATTCTTTAACAGACTTGCTGAACTGGCGCAAACTCTGCATTTTTCTCAGCAGATCTAATTCGTAATCTGTCGAAATAAACTGTCGTTTCAATTTTTCAACCATTCGATCCCACCTGGTGATCTTTTCTTTTCCTCTCTAGTTTCTTTCCAGTTGCACTCCTTTCCACCATATGCCAGCATGGCCTTTCAATTTTGTTCTGGCAAATTTTATTCGATTTGGATCTTCAACCTCCTCATATTCGAAATATTCCCCCATGTCATTAATCCAGTCAATCAATTCTTCTGGATTTAAATTTCCAGAATATGTGGCTACATCAATCTTCGGCATTTTCCCAATTTGAGAAATGGCTTTAATCATTCGAGCTTCTGTAGAACTCATCGCTTCTCCTTCTTCTTCAGACGGATCATCAACTCCGCAAGCTTCATCATTGCTCTGGTCTTCTCCTCTTGGCTCTACTCCTCTACGCAATTCTTCCTGCAAGGCCTGCACTTGCCTCTGCAATGCTCGGAAGTCTCCTTCAGGAACCACGTTCCTTCCAGCACCATGATTTCTTCGCGACGGCATTCTGCTTCACCTTTTCTTAGAACCCGTAACCCCAGATCCTGGTGCAAGCTGCCTCACGTTCGGCGTTCTGCTCACACACTCAGAATCTTACTGCTCTGATACCACTTGATGGGGAGCCAATTTTCATTAACAAAGAAAAGATGCAATTTTATTTTGAAGCATGGAAAGCTTTACAATTCATAACTATGGAAGATTACACAGTACAAAAAATGCCAAAAGAAGCCGCAACCTTCCTCTCTCCAGCCTACGCAATCCTTCGAAAAAATCCCTTTTTATCATCATAGGTTCTTGCTGCAACCGTCGTTCGCAACCGTCACTGTAACCGCTGCAACGGTTCCCTGGAACTGCCTTAACGTCTTCTAGAACTGCCAACTTCGCTCTGCAACAGTCTGCGAAAAAGTAACATGTCACGTTTTCGCGACACCTCTGCACTTCACTCTTCTCTCTCCTAGTCGGGTCACGAAAACGTGACACTTTTTCCTCCATGTCCATTCGTCGCGATATCGCGACACTTTTTCGGCTTTTGGCTTTGTTTGCCAATGTGTCGCGATATCGCGACACTTTTGTTTGCTCCAACTTTGCTCTAAGTCCGTCGCGATATCGCGACAACTTTTATGTCGCGATATCGCGACACTTGCCATTTGCGCCTGTCGTTGTTTCTGAGTTGTCGCGATATCGTGACAACTTTTGTGTCGCGATATCGCGACACTTGCGATTGCGCCCACCGTTGGTTCTGAGTTGTCGCGATATCGCGACAACTTTGGTGTCGCGATATCGCGACACTTGTGATTTGTGCCCGCCGTTGGTTCTGAGTTGTCGCGATATCGCGACAACTTTTGTGTCGCGATATCGTGACACTTGCAATTGCGCCCGTCGTTGGTTCTGAGTTGTCGCGATATCGCGACAACTTTTATGTCGCGATATCACGACACTTGCGATTTGCGCCCGCCATTATTCTAAGTTGTCGCGATATCGCGACAACTTTTATGTCGCGATATAGCGACACATTCAACACTTAGAATATTTTTTTATACTTAGAACTTTTTTTGCTTGTTTCGATGCAAGATTGTTGTGCTGCTCCTGGATGCTCCTGCATCACACCACATCTCAGATATTGGTATTAGAGCTTGGATCTTGGAGCTTGGGGAAGAGGAGAGTTGTAGGATCTTTAACTAGAGAATTCAAAACTTAAGCTTGTGGAGGAAAACATCATACAATATTCTTGTAGTTGTCATGGCTCATGGTAATGCCTCACTATCTATCCCAAAAAAAAATAAAGGAGAAAATTATGATTATTAGTCCATAAAGATTAAATCTTTGCTAATTGTCAAGGAAGTGTAGTGTGTTGTGGAACATGCATTCAACTAGAAAATTGGAGCATTTTATCGGCCACAAAAAATGAGGGAGGAAGCACAAAGAAAATATGTCTTGGCTTTGTATCACATAAAAGCAACTCTCGATACAAGCATTTTTTAAGAATTACAAGCATCAAGACTTCCAAAGGAACTTGGGACACCTTGAAGATAATCTACCAAGGGTCTTTTCAAGTGAAATTAGTGAATTTAAATACACTAAAGAGAAAATATGAAAATTGAAGAATGAAGGACAATAAGAATATTGGATATTATTGTGTAAGAATACGTGAAGTTATGCACAAAATAGGTATCTATAGTGAAAAAACAACACAAGGAGATATTGTCAAAAAGGTGTTGAGAATTTGTTTTCAAAGTAGAACATTTGTTTAATAACTATTAAAGATTAAATATTTGAGGAAGTTGATGTAGGCAAGCAAATTGATGTCTACAATTAGTGAATTAGTACTATCAATCTAGTTATTTTGTAGTTGTATGTAAAGTGTTTGACAAAATGTGCATACATATATTTAATAATGTTATAAAGTGGCAATGTAATATTATATGTGATAATATAAGGTTAAGTTATATATGTCGGCAAAGTCATAAGTTAATTTGTCTTGTTGTGGGAAATGTCATGTAAATGCAATTTAAATGCATATGAAACATTATTTAGGAGAATAATGAGGTGTCAAGTAGTTGGAGGGTGCAACTAATTCTTAGTTGTATAAATAAGACCCTTTTCTCATTCATTCATTGACGAGCATAGGTACGTATGAGTGTAAGTTTATTGTATTTGAGCATATTGTAGTGGTTAATGCATAGGGTATGATGCAGTGTGGTGATGTATCTAGTCATGTAATTGTGGAATTGACCAACATGTGTATGTGATGGCTGAATGTGGGAGACACAACATGTGGGTGTTGTTGGTTGTACATGACTATGGGTATGAAGAGTATTTTGCATAGGATTTGCAGATAAATTGTAATGCTAGTACCGTACAACCATTGTTAATACAAATATGCTCATATTTACTTATCATCTACTATTGTTATTCTTGTTTCTTGTGTGTATTGTTATTGCTAATTACTGTAAATCTGTAGATTTATTTATGTAGAAATAGAATTAAGTTTCAGTATGTTAAATTTCATTTCTACATTTTGGTGTTGTTGCCTATTGAAGTTAGGTCCAAACTAGTGACATGGAGTTGTGAGAAGCACATTACATGGGAAGGTACAAACTAATATTGATGAAATGCAATCAATGCAAACAAAGAAGCATATGAAGATGCAAATTTATTTGTTGATGCAAATGAAGGGTCATCTAACGAGGTGTACATGGTAGGCCTGCAAATGATAGGAGGTAGGGTAGACTACCATCCAAATGACGAAGCAACTGTAATCAGAGGAACTGCAAACAAAAAGTCTATAGTCAAAGCAATAGTAGTCGGTCATATTAATAAAAGTGTAGTCTACAGTTCAAATGATGCATCGTTGCGGTCAAAGGAAGTGTCGTCTATAGTCTGAAGGAAGCACCATCTACAATTCAAAGGAAGTGTCGTCTATAGTCTGAAGGAAACACCATCTATAATTCAAAGGAAGCATCATCTAGAGCCACATTTAAAAGGAAGACTATCATCTAGAGCCATAGTTAGAGGATTTTTGTCTAGAGTTCTAGTCATGGGAGAGACTGTCATCTCAAAAGCTTGGAAGAAAAGAGAGCAGTTTGTTTCATTTAGCCATTAAGGACAATAGTTGGTTATGGCATCAAAGGTGCATTCACCTACATTTTCAAAACTTATATTTGTTGAATGCTAAAGTAATGGTCCATGGACTACGTTGTAAAAAAGCAAGAAGTAATATGTGCGAAGGTTGCATAATGGGAAAACATCATAGACAGATCTTTCCAAGAGGAATAACATGGAGAGCATTTTATCCATTATGGCTGATTTATTCATATGCTTTTGGTTCAATGCATACACCAAGTGTTGGTAAATCCTTCTATTTTATCACTTTCATTGATGATCATACTAGAGAAACTTAAGCATATCTTTTTAAGAATAAAAGTGATTATTTGTAAGGGTTCAAAAGATTTAAAGTCGTCGTAGAGAATGAAAGTGAATATAGAATCAAAACATTAAGGATTGATTATGGTGGTGAGTACTTTTCCAATAAATTCAATCAATTTTGTGATGAGCGTGGGATAAAGACAATTGAAAACAACCCATACATCTTATCAAAATGAAGTTGTAAAAAGGAAGAATAGGATAATCATGGAGAAAGCAAGAAGTATAGTACCAGGAAAAGGTTTAGGCAATCATTATATCAATGCAATAATGAAACAATGCACAAATCACCACACATATGAGAGACATGGCTTTTACATGGAAACAACCTTTTGGGAGAAAACCATAGAAAAATATTGCTTATATATTTCTTCAATAAATTTTATGGGCACCAACCCACAGGAGACATCAATCCCCTATTACAATGTTTGTGGACACAAATCCACATGAGACATCAATCCCCTTGCTCAATTTCATGGACACCAATCCACAGGAGACACCAATCCCCTCTGCTGTTTTGTGGGCACCAACCCACAGGAGACACCAATCCCCTCTGCTCAGGTTCATGGACATCAATCCATAAGAGACATCAATACCCTCTCAAGTTCATGGACACCAATCCATAGGAGACACCAATCCCCTCTACTGCGGTTCGTGGACACCAATCCACATGAGACCAATCCCCTCTCAAGTTTGTGGACATCAATCCACAGGAGATACCAATCCCATATACTCTATCTCATGGACACCAATCCACAAGAGACACCAATCCCCTCTCAATTTCATGGACACCAATCCACAGGAGACATCAATCCCCTCTACTCTGGTCTACTCCAAAGCCTACCCTCAAATCTACTCCAAAACCTGCTCTCAAATTTGCTCCAAAAGCTTCTCTCAAATTTGCTCAAATTTGCTCCAATATGCTCCTTAAACTACTCACAACACTACTCAAATATGCTCATAAAACCTGCTCAAATTCACTCCAAAACCTGTTCAAATATGCTCCAATACCTACTCAACTATTTCCCAGTCTTGCATACAAACAATGCTTATCTATTCCCAAATATTGCATATAAACAATGCTCATATATTCCCAAATATTGCATACAAACAATGCTCATCTATTCCCAAATCTTGCATACAAATAATGCTCATCTATTCCCAAATATTACATACAAACAATGCTCATCTATTCCCAAAATCAACCATGAACAATGCACTAATATGCTTGCAAATATTATCTATAACCCTTGCATATTTACTCTCAATCTCAATCAAAACAATGCTCATCCAATCAATCCTTATGCCTCCCACTATACCTCATTTTGGGAAAAGAACACTATACCTCTAAATTTGCCTCAATGATGATGATATTCTTTTTGCATGAGCTTTCCAAACCTGCCTTGACAAAAATAATTTGTCCTTTTGTATGTGCCTTTTAAATCTGGTCAACAATTCTCTTTTTTCTTTCTTGCTTAAATATCAAATCAACCACTTTAAAACCCTTATCACTTATTTCAAAAATATACACAATAAATCTTAAAAATAACTCCTTATATCTCCCTTTTAAAACTTATAATATAAAGCTTTATTCTAAAAACATCTCCTTTTTATTAAATTACAAAAATAAAATCACAACATTACACCTTATATCTCCCCTTTTATAAATTGCAAAAATTAAATCACAACATTACATCTTATATTTCCCCTTTTTTAATTTGCAAAAATCAAATCTCAATACTATGCCTTATATCCCCTTTTATCATTTGCAAAATTCAAATCTCAATACTATGCCTTATATCTCCCCTTTTATCATTTGCAAAAATCAAATCTCAATACTATGCCTTATATCTCTCCTTTTATCATTTGCAAAAATCAGATCTCAATATTATGCCTTATATCTCCCCTTTTATCAAATTTAATAAAACAAAATTTATAAATACCTTGCACAACCGTGGATGGGATTTGATCCCTTGACCTCTAAAAGTGCAGCACCCTAACTTGGGCTAGTGACTAGCTGCGCTAACGCAACACATGAAACCAAAATATGCAAAATAATATTTAACTCCTTCGACGCTCTGTTTTTAATTCTTCAGCAAAACGACATCGAAGAGATTTTACCCCTTAACCTCCTGCACAGCAGCGCTCCACGCAAGCTAGGCAACCGACTGGGCTACCCCGGTGGATGGAACCAAAGGTACAAAAACAATATTTAAATCCTTCATAGCTCTGTCTTCAACACATCAACAAACCAGCATTGAAGAGATTCGACCCCTTAACCTCTTATAACAATATTTTAAAATTTGAAGATATTTAGGATTTGCAAATTTAATAAAGTATGGATATAAAATGATTACTACTTCAAAGGTTTAGAAAAATAATTAAATTTGCAAATTTGCAAATTTATTATTTAAGTGATTTGTTGAAGTTTTTGAAATTGAAATTTTAAACTTTGGAGATAAAAGGTTTTCAAATTTAAAGGAATTGAATCATTGAATTGCAAATCATGGAAGAAATTATTAAAAAAGCATTCAGTAAAGGTAGTGAAGAAATGGTGAACAAGTTAAAATTTTATTCTAAAAACTTGATAGATGATTTTGATGGAAAGAAGCAAATATCAAATGGCTTAAAGGAAAAATTACCTTTATTTCTCAAGGATGCAAAAGATGAAAAGGTTACAACACTTATAATTTATCTTCATGAAAATCTATTTAGAACATGGTGGGATTCACAAAACACCATTATATTTTTTTCAGAAGAATGCTTAATGATGTATCCGTCTTTACTTACCTTTGAAAATTTTCAAGGAAAAAGACAATAAAAGAAAGATGTCAATTGTGACTCTTATGACTTAAATAAATCTTATGTTAGCTTCAATAAGAAATCATCGTAATCCATAAATTATTTTGATGATTTACTAACTCAATGTTTAGAAGTCACACCATCAGGTATATCACAATTGAAGATGAAGAAAAAAGCAAAAAAGAAGAATAGACAAAAGCACAAAAGGAAGGATAACAGAAGACCTGAAACAAAATTTAAAGAAGGATATTATACTAAAGATTCAGATAAAGGCCTAAAGGAATTTGATTGAAGAAACAAAGATGAAGACAAAGCTTGAAGACTAAATTCTTCAATAACAAAATAATGTAATACAGGGGGATGTTGGAGAATATTAAATTATTTAGTACATGCAAATGTACAGTTTGAGTCTATATTTTAGATGAGTAATTTAAATTTCCCCTTTATGTAAGTGTCTATATGCATGATATGTACAAGTTCCATGTAAGTGGCTATGTGCAGGTTATGCGCAAGTGTTATGCATGTTAGTGAGTAAGTGTGTATTGAGAGAAATTGCATGTGTCATGTATGTAAGTGCACAAATATGTAATGTAAATATGTGCAAGTGTCTTGTATTAGGAGTGCATGTAGGAGAATAAGAGTCATGTATAAGTGTGCAAGTGTCATAGAGTCAATTATGCATTAAGGAGTGAAGAGTCTTGTATACAAATGGCATGATGAGAAGCCAAAGGTCAAGAATAGAAAAGGTTGCAACTCTTAGATATGTGAGAAGTGCAATAGTCAAGTATTGAAGAGTTGTATTTCTATGTCTATATTATGGAGATAAAGCTCCATACAATGTAAGAGAAAATAGTCTGTAACAATCACCATAACAAGCATTGATAATAAAACTTGTATTCAGATTTTGAGCAATATTATGTTAAGTATTCTTCATGTTTATACATGAATGGTTTTTGCCATTTACATTCATATTTGATATTATAGTGAATGTTATTTTATTTATATTGGCTTGGATATATATTTGATTGCTCATATATTTAATTCTACTCTTGATTATTGATATTGAGACCTAAGATATTTGGCTTAATTATATTGGGACTTGAGATAGTTTGAGATAGTTGGCTTAAAGGCCAATATTTATAACACTAATGCTTCCACATGCAAAACATAGTGGACTAGGTATTTTTTAGAAAAAATATATTTTTGTCCATATTTTTTAAAATCAATTATATGGATTAAGACTGATCTCATTTGTATTACATCATGACCATATAATGATATTATAATAGCTTAGCAATTATGCATGTATCACTTGGCAATATTTTAACTTGGGTCTTCACTCTGAAAGTTAAGGAATATAACCAATTGAGCTAATGCCATTTGATTTTTTTTGTTAATATTGTTATTGGTAAGTTGATCTTGCCAATTGATTTTCTTGTTAATGTTGTTATTGGTAAGTTGATATTTTCATGTCACGTATTTTCTTGTTTGAAATGGAAGCATATTGCAACCTATTGTATTATGAATATGTTTGCATGAATTAAATAATCCCACATGTTATAATAATGGACTTGAAATTCCCTAGTTAAAAATATTTTTTGTTAATATTGTCATTAATGCCTCAAGTCAACTTGACAAATTTATTTCTTTAGATTTTTATTCTCGTCCTATGATGCATGTGTTTGGATATTTTTGGTTGTTAAGCTTTTTGTGTAACAAACTAGCCAAAACCTAAGTAGGCCTAATGGTGAAGGCTTGGGTATTCTATATAGTAAGTCCAAGGTTTGAATCCAAAGGGGTAGGGTATGTATGCATCATAGGCAAATACCACGAGTGTCTCCTTCCAAGCATATTGGACCCGAGGGAGTATTAGATAGTCTAATATGTATAACACTCATGGACCTTACTAACTACATTACAACTTTGGAATCAATTGATACATGGCCTATTAGCAAATCCAAATTCTATATTGCACTAGTCAAGGTATTGTAGTCTTTCATGAAAGAAAATTTTGAGGTCATTACAATTCTCTTTCTTAAATATTCATGTATCAATATGCATATGATGAATGGTCCTAAAAAAGGATGAATATTGGTCATTCTAGTTTGTTTCAAACTGAGCCCAAGTTTATAAAAACGTATTAAATTGGGCATTTTGTTTATTATCATCCTTGTGTCAAGTGTACTAGCCTCAAAATCCTCTCTACCAAAACCTTGAGTGTTATTTATCATAATAATGAGCCTAACATGCCATTTTTGTAGCCAATGTTTTCAATTATGTACACACACCTTGTTATCATAATTTATTGCATGTTTCCATTACTAGTTCAAAGATTAAGGTTGACAAAGAATTTGCATCTTTAAACAATTTGACATGACCAACAAGATTATAGATTGTAATTGTACAACATATAATATATCTTTGTGAATGATTATGTTAGTATTAAATTGAGCTATTTACTCCCCTCTATTTGTAATTTTGGTAGCATGTCCATCACATGTTCAAGTTATAGATAATGTAAAGGGGTTTGTATTTAGGCTAGGTTTTGGAATTTTTTATAAAAAAATATTTTTCACTTAATTGTTAGAAATTATGAGATTTGAGATAAAAAAAAAAACATGACAAGAATATAACAAAATTTACAATAGGAAAAAAATTGGAGTTACAAGTGAAAAGGGAAAAATAAATATTCTCACCTAGATTTGGAGAGAATGTAAAGCATCAACAGTCTCTTGATACAACCAAGAGACATTATATCGTATGTATTAAGTATAGTGCATTGTATTGAAGTATAGATTTGAAGATTGATGAAGTGTTTTTTGGAGTTGAGGTGCAAATTGTTTTTCTATCCATTTTTTTCTATATTTATGTTAATCTCTAATTTAGAGTTCCACCATGATGGGGAGCCAATTTTCATTAACAAAGAAAAGACACAATTTTATTTCGAAGCATGGAAAGCTTTACAATTCGTAACAATGGAAGATTACACAGTACAAAAAATGCCAAAAGAAGTCGCAGCCTTCCTCTCTCCGGCCTACGCAATCCTTCGAAAAAATCCCTTTTAATCATCATAGGTTCTTGCTGCAACCGCCGTTCGCAACCGTCCCTGTAACCGCTGCAACAGTTCCCTGGAACTGCCTTAACGTCTTCTGGAACTACCAACTGTCGCTCTGCAACAGTCCGCGAAAAAGTAACATGTCGCGTTTTCGCGACACCTCTACACTTCGCTCTTCTCTCTCCTAGCCGGGTCGCGAAAACGCGACACTTTTTCGGTTTTTGGCTTTGTTTGCCAAAGTGTCGCGATATCGCGACACTTTTGTTTGCTCCAACTTTGCTTTAAGTCCGTCGTGATATCACGACAACTTTTATGTCGCGATATCGCGACACTTGCCATTTGCGCCCGCCGTTGTTTCTGAGTTGTTGCGATATCGCAACAACTTTGGTGTCGTGATATCGTGACACTTGCGATTGTGCCCGCCGTTGGTTCTGAGTTGTCGCGATATCGCGACAACTTTGGTGTTGCGATATCGTGACACTTGCGATTTGCGCTCATCGTTGGTTCTGATTTGTCACGATATCGCGACAACTTTGTTGTTGCGATATCGCGACACTTGCGATTTGCGCCCGCCGTTGGTTCTGAGTTGTCGCGATATCGTGACAACTTTTGTGTCGTGATATCGCGACACTTGCGATTGTGCCCGCCGTTGATTCTGAGTTGTCGCGATATCGTGACAACTTTTATGTCGCGATATCGCGACACTTGCGATTTGCGCCCACCATTATTCTGAGTTGTCGCGATATCGCGACAACTTTTATGTCGCGATATCACGACACATTCAACACTTAGAATATTTTTTTATACTTAGAACTTTTTTTGCTTGTTTCGATGCAAGATTGTTGTCTCGCTCCTGGATGCTCCTGCATCAGACACCCGAGGTAGATTTTTAGAAGTGATCCTCACTTACGGACGGTTAGAGGAAAACCCAGACGATCAACCTCTAATTTGGACAACCATGTGGCATCTTCGACAAGTCGGTTCTTCCACTTGACCAAATACTCCGAATATTGCCTGTTTCGGGTACTTCTGCCTTCGCGAGTGTCGAGTATGTCTTCAATTTCCTCTTTGTCTGGAGTGGATGCTGGAATGTTCCACAGATCCGGACTTGGTGGTTTACTACAACTTCCTGTATGATATTCAACCCACTTCAAATGTCGCTGGTTAAGTTTACCTTGACTATTTATATACTGCAAAGCTTGATGGTCAGTATATAAAACAAACTCTTTGGTTAGCAAATAATGTCTCCATTTCTTAAGAGCCTCGAATTATAGCATAGAATTCTTGATCATAAACAGAATATTTCTTATGAGCATCATTCAATTTTTCACTAAAGTATGCAACAGGTTTACCTTCTTGGCTCAATACAGCTCCAATGGCATCGCCACCTGGCATCACGATCAACCTCGAAACACTTTATTAAAATTTGGAAGTGCCAGAATGGGCTGTTCCGTCACTTTCTTTTTCAATATGTCCATAATGGTACCTGCCTTGGAAGTCCACTTAAATTCTCTCTTATCCCCTCTCATAGTTTCTGTTAGGGGCGCACAAATACTACTAAATTTTCTAATAAATTTTTGATAGAAACTTGCAAGACCATGAAATGATCTTACCTCTGTTACATTTCTTGGGACAGGCCATTCAATGATAGCCTTCACCTTTTCAGGATCCATTTTTAGACCCTCCTTTGAGATGACAAATCCCAGGTAAATCAACTCTTTATGTACAAAACTGCACTTCTGTATATTAATCAATAATTGCTCCTCACGCAGTTTTTCAAAAACTGTTCGAACATGCATCAAATGCTCTTCCAATGTTTTACTGAAAATTAAAATATCATCCAGATAAACTATCACGAACTTTTCCAAGAAGTCACGCAATACCTCATTCATCAGTCTCATAAACGTATTGGGTGCATGAATCAATCCAAATGGCATAACTAACCACTCATACAAACCCTCTCTGGTTTTAAAGGTTGTCTTCCATTCGTCACCTTCTCTAACATGTATTTGGTGATATCTACTCTTCAAATCAATCTTAGTGAAGTATTTAGCTCCACTCAAGCAATCCATTATATCGTCCATTCTGGGTAATGGAAAGCGATATTTAATGGTAATTTTATTAATGGCTCGGGAATCAGTGCACATTTGCCATTCGCCATTCTTCTTTGGTGCAAGTACTCGCTGGCATTGCACAAGGGCTCAAACTTGCTCGAATCAAACCCTTTCACAACAATTCATGAACCTGGCGGTTCAACTCTTCATTCTCTATAGGAGAAATTCTATGGGCAGCCTTATTGGGTAAGCTAGATCATGGCATTAAGTCAATCTGATGACTAATCTTCCTCATTGGCGGCAAACCCTCAGGCACATTGTTTGATATAATATCAAGAAATTCTGCTAACAGATGTTCAACTTCTGCTGGAATGTCAGTAGTTTCTTTTCTCTTTACAGCAAGAATTAATGCATAACACATTGAATCCCTCTTTAGACCATCCAAAAAAATTTTGCCATCTACTAAACAAATTCTAGCATTATTGCATACCTTTTCCTCAACCTCCTTCAATGGCTTCAGTTTGTGGCGTACTCCGTCTTTTGTCATGGAATAGATATTTGCATGCCCATCATGCGCTGCACGTCTGTCAAATTGCCATGGCCTTCCCAACAACAAATGGCAAGCATCCATCGACAAAATATCACACAGGACCTCATCCTGGTATCTTCCAATTTGAAACTTGACCAAGCATTGTTCACTGACTAATGCTCTGTGGTCCTTTTGCAACCATGCAATCCGGTATGGATGCGGGTGTTGTCTTCTTTCTAGCTTTAACTTAGCTACCATCTCCTCAGAAACCAAATTATCTGTACTACCATTATCAATAATAATATTACAGATTTTACCTGAACATTTGCACCTTGTGCGGAACAGGATTTTCCGCTGGTCTGGTTCCTTCTCTTCGTTCAACAAGGTTCTCCTTGTGATCATCACTTCTCCTCACTCTGCTTGCTCAGATTCAACACCATCCTCAACAACCGCAGCTCTGGCATTACCTTCAGGCCTTCTGTTCAGTGTTTCTTGGTGTTTGGGACACTCATGATCGATGCCCCTCTTCTCCGTAATTGAAACAGGTTCCACGAAATCTGCCTCTTCCATATCCGCGTCCACCTCTACCTCGTCCCCTTTGATAATCATTATTCTGATTACGAGGTCAGTAAGCATTCTCCTCCTTCGTTCCTCGGTGATTGTTGGTTTCACTAGTCTGCTTTTGGTCATCATATTTACCTCCACTGGTTCTTCCACCAGTTCTTCCACCACGACCTCTTCCTCTTTGCTTACTGTCAAATCTACGGTTCAGTTTCTTTTCCACTTTCAAAGCAAACTGGTAAGCATCTTCAATGGTACTCATTCGAACCAGACTCAATTCTTCTTGCACGTTGGTTCTTAACCCATTAATGTAACAGGCTACTCTCTCTTTATTTGCTTCTATATGGTCGGTTCTAATAGAAATTTTAAAAAATTCCTCTGTATATTCTTTAACAGACTTGCTGAACTGGCGCAAACTCTGCATTTTTCTCAGCAGATCTAATTCGTAATCTGTCGAAATAAACTGTCGTTTCAATTTTTCAACCATTCGATCCCACCTGGTGATCTTTTCTTTTCCTCTCTAGTTTCTTTCCAGCTTGCACTCCTTTCCACCATATGCCAGCATGGCCTTTCAATTTTGTTCTGGCAAATTTTATTCGATTTGGATCTTCAACCTCCTCATATTCGAAATATTCCCCCATGTCATTAATCCAGTCAATCAATTCTTCTGGATTTAAATTTCCAGAATATGTGGCTACATCAATCTTCGGCCTTTTCCCAATTTGAGAAATGGCTTTAATCATTCGAGCTTCTGTAGAACTCATCGCTTCTCCTTCTTCTTCAGACGGATCATCAACTCCGCAAGCTTCATCATTGCTCTGGTCTTCTCCTCTTGGCTCTACTCCTCTACGCAATTCTTCTCGCAAGGCCTCGCACTTGCCTCTCGCAATGCTCGGAAGTCTCCTTCAGGAACCACGTTCCTTCCAGCACCATGATTTCTTCGCGACGGCATTCTGCTTCACCTTTTCTTAGAACCCGTAACCCCAGATCCTGGTGCAAGCTGCCTCACGTTCGGCGTTCCGCTCACACACTCGAGAATCTTCATCGCTCCGATACCACTTGATGGGGAGCCAATTTTCATTAACAAAGAAAAGATGCAATTTTATTTTGAAGCATGGAAAGCTTTACAATTCATAACTATGGAAGATTACACAAGTACAAAAAATGCCAAAAGAAGCCGCAACCTTCCTCTCTCCGACCCTACGCAATCCTTCGAAAAAATCCCTTTTTATCATCATAGGTTCTTGCTGCAACCGTCGTTCGCAACCGTCACTGTAACCGCTGCAACGGTTCCCTGGAACTGCCTTAACGTCTTCTAGAACTGCCAACTTCGCTCTGCAACAGTCTGCGAAAAAGTAACATGTCGCGTTTTCGCGACACCTCTGCACTTCACTCTTCTCTCTCCTAGTCGGGTCACGAAAACGTGACACTTTTTCCTCCATGTCCATTCGTCGCGATATCGCGACACTTTTTCGGCTTTTGGCTTTGTTTGCCAATGTGTCGCGATATCGCGACACTTTTGTTTGCTCCAACTTTGCTCTAATTCCGTCGCGACATCGCGACAACTTTTATGTCGCGATATCGCGACACTTGCCATTTGCGCCTGTCGTTGTTTCTGAGTTGTCGCGATATCGTGACAACTTTTGTGTCGCGATATCGCGACACTTGCGATTGCGCCCACCGTTGGTTCTGAGTTGTCGCGATATCGCGACAACTTTGGTGTCGCGATATCGCGACACTTGTGATTTGTGCCCGCCGTTGGTTCTGAGTTGTCGCGATATCGCGACAACTTTTGTGTCGCGATATCGTGACACTTGCAATTGCGCCCGTCGTTGGTTCTGAGTTGTCGCGATATCGCGACAACTTTTATGTCGCGATATCGCGACACTTGCGATTTGCGCCCGCCATTATTCTAAGTTGTCGCGATATCGCGACAACTTTTATGTCGCGATATCGCGACACATTCAACACTTAGAATATTTTTTTATACTTAGAACTTTTTTTGCTTGTTTCGATGCAAGATTGTTGTGCTGCTCCTGGATGCTCCTCGCATCACACCACATCTCAGATATTGGTATTAGAGCTTGGATCTTGGAGCTTGGGGAAGAGGAGAGTTGTAGGATCTTTAACTAGAGAATTCAAAACTTAAGCTTGTGGAGGAAAACATCATACAATATTCTTGTAGTTGTCATGGCTCATGGTAATGCCTCACTATCTATCCCAAAAAAAAATAAAGGAGAAAATTATGATTATTAGTCCATAAAGATTAAATCTTTGCTAATTGTCAAGGAAGTGTAGTGTGTTGTGGAACATGCATTCAACTAGAAAATTGGAGCATTTTATCGGCCACAAAAAATGAGGGAGGAAGCACAAAGAAAATATGTCTTGGCTTTGTATCACATAAAAGCAACTCTCGATACAAGCATTTTTTAAGAATTACAAGCATCAAGACTTCCAAAGGAACTTGGGACACCTTGAAGATAATCTACCAAGGGTCTTTTCAAGTGAAATTAGTGAATTTAAATACACTAAAGAGAAAATATGAAAATTGAAGAATGAAGGACAATAAGAATATTGGATATTATTGTGTAAGAATACGTGAAGTTATGCACAAAATAGGTATCTATAGTGAAAAAACAACACAAGGAGATATTGTCAAAAAGGTGTTGAGAATTTGTTTTCAAAGTAGAACATTTGTTTAATAACTATTAAAGATTAAATATTTGAGGAAGTTGATGTAGGCAAGCAAATTGATGTCTACAATTAGTGAATTAGTACTATCAATCTAGTTATTTTGTAGTTGTATGTAAAGTGTTTGACAAAATGTGCATACATATATTTAATAATGTTATAAAGTGGCAATGTAATATTATATGTGATAATATAAGGTTAAGTTATATATGTCGGCAAAGTCATAAGTTAATTTGTCTTGTTGTGGGAAATGTCATGTAAATGCAATTTAAATGCATATGAAACATTATTTAGGAGAATAATGAGGTGTCAAGTAGTTGGAGGGTGCAACTAATTCTTAGTTGTATAAATAAGACCCTTTTCTCATTCATTCATTGACGAGCATAGGTACGTATGAGTGTAAGTTTATTGTATTTGAGCATATTGTAGTGGTTAATGCATAGGGTATGATGCAGTGTGGTGATGTATCTAGTCATGTAATTGTGGAATTGACCAACATGTGTATGTGATGGCTGAATGTGGGAGACACAACATGTGGGTGTTGTTGGTTGTACATGACTATGGGTATGAAGAGTATTTTGCATAGGATTTGCAGATAAATTGTAATGCTAGTACCGTACAACCATTGTTAATACAAATATGCTCATATTTACTTATCATCTACTATTGTTATTCTTGTTTCTTGTGTGTATTGTTATTGCTAATTACTGTAAATCTGTAGATTTATTTATGTAGAAATAGAATTAAGTTTCAGTATGTTAAATTTCATTTCTACATTTTGGTGTTGTTGCCTATTGAAGTTAGGTCCAAACTAGTGACATGGAGTTGTGAGAAGCACATTACATGGGAAGGTACAAACTAATATTGATGAAATGCAATCAATGCAAACAAAGAAGCATATGAAGATGCAAATTTATTTGTTGATGCAAATGAAGGGTCATCTAACGAGGTGTACATGGTAGGCCTGCAAATGATAGGAGGTAGGGTAGACTACCATCCAAATGACGAAGCAACTGTAATCAGAGGAACTGCAAACAAAAAGTCTATAGTCAAAGCAATAGTAGTCGGTCATATTAATAAAAGTGTAGTCTACAGTTCAAATGATGCATCGTTGCGGTCAAAGGAAGTGTCGTCTATAGTCTGAAGGAAGCACCATCTACAATTCAAAGGAAGTGTCGTCTATAGTCTGAAGGAAACACCATCTATAATTCAAAGGAAGCATCATCTAGAGCCACATTTAAAAGGAAGACTATCATCTAGAGCCATAGTTAGAGGATTTTTGTCTAGAGTTCTAGTCATGGGAGAGACTGTCATCTCAAAAGCTTGGAAGAAAAGAGAGCAGTTTGTTTCATTTAGCCATTAAGGACAATAGTTGGTTATGGCATCAAAGGTGCATTCACCTACATTTTCAAAACTTATATTTGTTGAATGCTAAAGTAATGGTCCATGGACTACGTTGTAAAAAAGCAAGAAGTAATATGTGCGAAGGTTGCATAATGGGAAAACATCATAGACAGATCTTTCCAAGAGGAATAACATGGAGAGCATTTTATCCATTATGGCTGATTTATTCATATGCTTTTGGTTCAATGCATACACCAAGTGTTGGTAAATCCTTCTATTTTATCACTTTCATTGATGATCATACTAGAGAAACTTAAGCATATCTTTTTAAGAATAAAAGTGATTATTTGTAAGGGTTCAAAAGATTTAAAGTCGTCGTAGAGAATGAAAGTGAATATAGAATCAAAACATTAAGGATTGATTATGGTGGTGAGTACTTTTCCAATAAATTCAATCAATTTTGTGATGAGCGTGGGATAAAGACAATTGAAAACAACCCATACACCTTATCAAAATGAAGTTGTAAAAAGGAAGAATAGGATAATCATGGAGAAAGCAAGAAGTATAGTACCAGGAAAAGGTTTAGGCAATCATTATAAGTTAGAACAGGGTATATCCTCAATAGAAGTTCTTTGTAATAAAGAATATGACTCCTCATGAGGCATGGTATAAAAAAAGCCTTCGATAAGTTACTTTGAGTCTTTGGTTGTTTGGTTTATGTTCATGTTGAAGATAAGTAAAGAAAGAAGTTAAATCTAAACTATGAAGCATTCGTTTTGTTTGTTATTCTAAAGATAGCAGGGTATATAGATATTATGACCCCAAATCTATATAATGCATTACATCTAGGCACGTAACTTTTGATGAAGAGTACATAACTAACAAGCAAAAAAGACTGAGAAGACAATCATAGTTGAAGATGTTGATGTGTCATAAGCATCAAATAGAGAGATAAGAACAAAAGACAAGCACAAAAGGAAAGAGTTCATTACAATCACATCCAAGTTGTCAAATATTGGATCAGAATTTTGATAAGAGGTTTATGAGCCAAGCAAAAGCCCAAGAACAAAGGGAAAATGAACAAGAAGATAATATGATGAACAATCTTCCAACAATGAAGTGGATCGCTCAATCTTTTAAGTAACCCAAAGCAAGGTGTAGACCAAAATCACGAAAGAATAATTAAATGCTATTAAAAAAAATGATACTTGGGAGTCATTTGAACTTTCAAAGAATTAGGTTATTGAAGTGGGTGTTCATGACCAAGTACAATAATGATAAATCAATTGAAATGCACAAAGGCAAGCTATTGGTAGAAGGGTATACACAACACAAAATTAAATGGTCTTTGCCTTGGCAACCCAAAAAAGATGGATCGTACACCAACTTGATGTAAAGAGTGCATTCTTGAATGGCAAGATTGAAGTACATGTCAAACCATAAAATTTTGATGCGAAATGTAAAGGACATGTCTACAAGTTGAGAAAAGCAATATATAGACTTAAACAAGCACCGAGGGCATGGTATTTAAGAATTAATGCATACTTGTTGATGTATGGATTTGTGAGAAAAATGAACCCAATACTACAAGGAGGAAGGCAATGATATTTTGATTGTTTGTTTGTATGTTGATTTAATTTTCACAAGTTCATCAAGAATGAAGAGAGTTCAAGAAAACCATGCTACAAGAATTTGAAATGAGTGATTTGGTTTTAATGCATTAATTTCTTGGCATGGAGGTACATCCAATAAATGGGATCTTCATTTGTACATATAGGTATACACATGATATGAATTAATTTGGCATGGAAAATTGCAAAGATGGTGTTAACCCACTTGCACAAGGTGAAAGAATATGCAAGGATGATGGAAGTGGAAGAGTGGATGAGAGAAAGTATAGAAGTTTGATTGGCAACCTTATGTACTTGACAAGAAGAAGACCAGATATTGCCTATGAGGTCTCTTTGGTTTGAAGATTAATAAACCATCAAAAGATCACATGAGAGCAGCTAAGAACTTTGAGGTATGTGAAAGGAACCTTAAATTATGGAGTCTATTTTTCTTCAACCACTAATATTGAGTTTCTTAAAAATGGTGTTTTACACTAGGAAGGCTCAATTGATGATAAGAAATCAAAATTAGGATCATTGAAAAATTGATCAATTATTGCACTCTCAACAACAAAGGCAGAGCATATAATAGCTACATCAACAAGCACACAAGCAATTTAGTTAAGCAAATCCCAGAAGACCTTGGTGAAAAGCAGGAAAGACCAACTACCTTTTCTGTGACAACATGAATGCAATTCAAATGACTGAAATCATGTTTTCCATACCAAATCAGCACACATTGAGTGAGGTGTCATCTTATTAGACTTAATCCAGAAAAATGAACTTAAATTGAAACATTACAATTCAAAAGATAAATATGCATATATTTTCACAAAGAAAATGGAAAATAATCAATTTATTTCACTCAAAGATATAATAAAAAATTCCCCATTCAGTCTCACGGGAAAGAACACTAAAAAATTGTGATAATAAATGAAACAAAAATAAAAGCAAAACTATAATCAGACAAAAATTAAAACAAAACAAAATTAGAGCTATAAATGAAAATTTGGAAAGAAAAGGACAAAAAAAAGTTCACGAATGTGAAGCATCAACAGTCTCTCGAAATAATCAAGAGATATTCTATTGTATGTAAATGAGTATAGTCATAGTATTCATGTAGTATGTACAAATTTAAAGATTGATAAAGTTCCTTTCCATTGTATGTATAGTATATGAGTATATTGCATTGTATTCATGTAGTATGTACAAATTAAAAATTTGATAAGTGTCTTTTGAAGGGTTTTGGTACAAATTTGTTTTCCTGTTTATTTTATCTTTCTATTTTTTTTTTTTTTTATATTATATTAATATTTAATTTAGAATACCACCACATCCCACATTAATATTATATTTTATACATCACATCCCAATATGATATTTTATACCTACAAAGGATATATTTTCAATAAACTTATGTACTGAATGGTATTTTTTCGTAAGGAAGATATCCCCACAAAGAATTAAAAAAAAAAATCGGCACGTAACAATAAACATAACATATGAAAACTCTAGAAATAAGAATGGTCACATATTTATCCTATCCTTCAAGATACTCTCCAGAATAGATGCGTCGACAAGAAAGCATGATACACTATCAATAACTTGCAGTTGTTTTCTACAAGCCCTGTCCAAATGTTAATATTTGAGTCCAATAGCTCCGAGACAAACAATAGAAAAGCAGGAGTTTTTGTACCATACGCCAAGATTCCATTCTCATAAGTGGGCACCATGTACAGCCATGAGAGCAGCTTGAGGTAGGAGTTGAACTTATGAAATAACATCACAAATCTATGCCCACCCGCACGTAACTGAGCTTTGCCCAATGTTAACATTTTAACCAATTCAAAAGTCCAAAGCATTGTAAATCAAAATTAAATAGAATGCAATCATATGTGCAACCCGAGTTCAAATCACCCTATTGTGATGGTCACTCCCAAGACGAGGTGGCGATGATTTTTTTTTTTTTTAATAATACAATAATATGGTAAGTTGAAATATTGCAGCTAATAGAGGTTTGTTTTTTTTTTTTGTGTTTAATAATACATCAAAAATATGATAAGTTGAAATATTGTAGCGGTACCAGTCATAATGTAATAGGGGTGGGCTCGTTTCACCCCATTTAATTGACTGAAAAATAACAATAATAATGAAAATAATCAAAGCTAAACACCCTTCTAAGCTTTGTATTCCATGTTTCCTTAATGGTAACGAAAGGATCATATTTGCAAGTTAAAACATTTTACTTAGACGATCACCGCTATTTTTGTTAAAAAAGGTCAGTGTTATCAGTATTTCAGGGGCACTCAAAATTAAACTTGCACAAGGACACCATTCCACACAAGCATGGAAATATCAACTTCAGTGGAAAACAAATACCAAGAATAAAACCATTCACCAAAGGCAACCTTTAATCTCTTGACACAATGAGCAACATTTACAGCTTTAGTAAATGTTTTATATTCCAAACAACACACTCTATTTTAATGTCAGAATAATTTTTCATTTCTTTTTTTGGAAAAGCGGTATACCATGGCAAATTAAAACTATTATTCAGCAATTGATGTAACCAAAACAAAGCTGGAACACAGATATTGTTCATATGCCCTTTGAAATGGAAGCTTCATTTTTTGTTCCCGTGGTTGAATGTGTGACATATCAAATTTGTGACTTCTGTTTTAGTACCTTTTTTTAATGCGATTCATTTATTTTGTGATATACAAGCACCTGAACATAAATTGCTGGTGGACAACTAACTAGGTATTGATCCCAATAATATTTAAAATAAACGTTTCCATGAAACAAATATGTAAGTAGAAAAATAACATTGCGTGAGTGTGAACATCTTAAAAGCTTAAAATGTATTTCTGTCACCGTATTAGCATATAAGCAAAGGTGATAGCAAATACGGCCCCTCTGCTTTAATACCTGTCCATCAAGCTGTGGCTTAGTAGTAGACATGGCTGCCTATCACTAACATGGCCCACGTTCAAAAGAAAAAATTACTTAAGGTAGGTGAGTGTCATGGACTAGATTCAATTTTATTTGTCGATAAGCTTTCTAATTACTTGACACAAATGAGTCACGGATATACTTCAATTACATTGACTACCAATATGTATTTGGTCAGGTCTATGTTAGTCAACGTAACCCCTAAAGCTATTTTCATTGTCACAATTCTTATATATGATACGAACTTATTAGTTTCTCCATTACTGATAACAACTAACAAAGAAATTACTGAAAGACACTGATAGATGCAGCAACTTTTACACATTCAATAGTTACACCTGTCTTTGCCATGCTTAAGAGAATACTGATTGCCTCTTTGATTAACAAAATGCTCAGAGCTGCTTTTTCCTGTTTTGTATATAACAAGGACAGAAATAATAATTCCCTAAAAGAGAATCTATTCACTAAAAGAGAATCTAGAAACCACAAACAACACTCAAATTTTTTCTGCTTACCATGGTCTTCAGGATGTACCAATTATAGGAGCTTTAAATAATATGATGCTTATCATATGCTTCAAATTGAAAAATCCCACCAATACTCTCTAATTCCAGATATTATGCTCTTGAGATTCTTGTATCCATTTTCAAAATTAGTACATTGGCCAATTGTCTTAAGGATGCCAGCAATCCTCTAAAAGTATATTTGCTTCATGACCTCAGAAGAAAGGAAAAAAACTGCTCTAGTGTACAATGTAATATAGTGATGTGTGGACTTGAACAAAGAAATACAACACACTGATGCAAGAACACTAGCTTATTTTACCTAGTGGAGTAAATGGTAATTATCCCAAGTAATGGAATATTACTCTAACACACACACTTTCCCAGCCTTCAAAAAAAATTGCTAGAATTTATTTCCAAAACATCAAAAGATCTTTCAATCCATCAGTTAAATCCAGATTTCTGACATCTTTACTTAACTCTGATGTACAAAGAATATTTACTACATGCTCAGGCAAGCAGTGATTGGTTAAAATGCTGCAGCTTCCAACCATGTGCTCCCAAATAAGGATGAACGCCACGTAATTCAAAAACTCCCAAAACATAAAATATAAACACTACAAACCTGCAGGAAAATTGTTAACCTGCCCTTGCTCAACGACATCTTGACCATTCACTTTATAGGCAACCCGTACTCTCATTGCAAGTGGTTTCTGTAACACCAGTGAAAGGTATACATCAGACTTAATATCAGTACGTATGAAGTCTATAAAAACCATGCTGATGTAATCCTTACATATTTAATACAAATCTTTGTATAACATACTCTAATTACTAAATGCTATTTCATCAAATAGCATCAAGCAAAACAGATTTAAAATACAAATAACATGTGAAAGGTGAACCATGCAGAATAGAATATTCGAGTTAACTAGTCAATCTGTGAATGTTTGAATTCACCAACATCGTTACCTGACCATGCTGACTGTTATTGATACTCAGACCTTGTACAATTTTTCCATTACCACTAGGAGGAAGGATGTTGCTACTTGCTGGATCCAAGTGGAGTTGCATGAACTGTAAAACAGTAATGTTCTATATGAGATGCACTATTCTTTTGGCTTAAGTAAAAATTTCCATATGAAACATTGGCAAAAACCAAAATGATCATGGAATTACTTAGAATTCAATTTAGTGGGAATGGTAAATTATAAAGATGTACGCTAAACTAAAACGACAATAAAATAACTAGCTGAAAATCAATTGAAATGCCGCTTGAGAAAAGCAGCTAAAATACAGAAATACTTAATAAAGGGCACTCAAGACATCTCTAAATTATAATCACCACCACTACAAAAATATCCCAACATATTTATTAATTGAAATAAAAATAAAATAAAATTTTGGGACATTCTACACCACAGTAGCCAAGGTTTACAATCATGTTCAACGGGTGTCATATTACATGAGTAAAGCAAAATATAGCATAGAAACATTTGGCATGACACATTTCTTCAGGTAATAAGCTGCTGAATTTGGTACTGCACTATGATCCCTAGAAATGATAAAGCGCAAATTCCTAAGAATTTTCATGAAACCTCATTGTGGCGTGATTTACATAGAATTTTATAGAAAATAAATGAAGCAAGCAACAAGATCAAATTGATCATAATGCCAACGACAACTACTGCTACAAAAATTGGGAAAAATATCATGAGAATCAAGGTCTTTTGAACCATGACTATTTTTATTCAAAAAATTATAAAATCCAGAGAAAAGACAAAACATTCAAAAAAATGGAGGAAAATAGCAGGAAGAAATTTAAAAGAAAAATCAAAAAAATTACAATAAATTGGGAAAAAAACAATTTCAAAATTGTACTGAATTCCATTTTCTTCTTTTAAATTTTGTTGTTTTTCCCCAATTAATTGTCAATCTTATTTTTTTGTGGACTAGCTGATAAATTACAAATGATTTTTCCAACACTGACCCTGCACAACCAAAACAACTAGCTACCACCGCATTCCACCTTCTCATAGCATCTATAGCTTCTATCAACACAATTTGACCGCAGACTTTCATCCGCACTATTACAACCTCAAAGATCTAACCAAATGGATAGTAACCAACATATTAACCAAATACTAAAAACCACAGAATCCTAGATTAAAGCCAAATTTTAAAACTCCCTTATTTAGATCAATAATTTCCAATTCTTTAAAATCAACCAGAATAAGAAAAGCTGAAATTTAGAACAAAGGCAGAGGCCTACCTTTGGCACAGCTGCCTGGAAAATGAAATCTGTATATGTATTCGAAGTCAAATTTGTGAAACTGGCTTGCACTGAAGTGAGATGCGGCTTGTCTGGCTGCTTTGTGAAATCAAACGTGACCTTCAACAATTTGCTTTCAAATGCAACTATTGATGGATATGATGGAACAGCATCACCTGTAGAAATGTATGCTATTAAATATTAAAATAAAATCCTTCTCTTAGTGAAAAAACCATAGAACAAAGTTCAAACATTATAAACAACATAAATATCAAGTCTTTATAACTTTCATGCATACCAGATACTGCTGGAGCAGGACTTAAATCTCCCAATAAATCAACTATAAGTGATGCTGGCAAAGATGGCTTTGTAGCTTCATGAATTCCATTTACTGCTAAACCCATGGACCTGTTGTCACCAAACGATTTCACTCTTTGTTGTGGAGGAGATATTGGAGATGCTAAAGATGCCAACTGTGATAATGGGTCTGCAGCAATGACAGATGCTGACTGTTCTTGATTGAATGATGCTAAGGTTGATGCTGTTGAAGTTGATTGTGCAGGGGAAGGAGGTGTCCCAATAGATAGAAGATCCAAAAGAACATCTGCACCTCCAGTTGAAGCCTGGCCTGCACCTACACATTGAAAAACAAAAACTCCCATGTTAGGAAAAATATTGCTAGAATGTACAAAACTTTGAGTTAGGGGATTACATACTATGCTAAATTATTTGCCTAAAGAATCATTTAAATGTTCAAGACATAAACATTGATGAAAAGGAAAGCATGGCTTCTCCAAAATAGGTCTTAAAGCAAGCCAAAGTGTAATATTTAGCAGAGGAAATGTGACAGTCAATGAATTCAAGTTATGACTCCTCCATTTACTAACTGCAATGAATTCAAAGAAATAACCAAACAGGAACATCATACACCAAGGAAAAGTACATAAAACACAATGAAAGCAATAAAAGTACATCTAAAAAGTAACATAAGTGTGGATTTCCTGTACTGTGAATCAACAATAATTATAGATATTTATGAAACGGGAAAATTCTGCAATTGCATGCACGAGCCCATGAATGTGTATTCAAGTGTCAGAAGAGAAGGTGATGGTTGGGGGGAGAGATTACCAGAAAATGTCGGAGCAGGAGAAGAACCAACCCCCAGAAGATCTTGAAGAATGTCACCAGAGGATACTGTTGGAGTTGGAGTATCATCCACACTTAAATCAAGCAAATCCATAAGAGCATTTGTTGGTGGCTTGCTTACTCCATTTGGAAGGTTTGCAGGAGTTCCTGAAGATGTTGGTTTAGTACTACTACCTGTAGCAAGAAGTCCACCTGCTGCATCAGCTTTCTTTCCAGCAGCATATGCCAACTCATCAAGAACTGGCATTCGTTCCACCAAGGTTGACCTGCATCATAATGGTCTCTATCAATTTCAGGGAGGACATATTCAGTGTTCTTTGTCTTGAAGTTTTAAATAACTCGACAGAGGATGAAAAGAAATCTAGAAATGAGAAATCAACATACTTGATGTTTTCATGTTTGTAAAGAATGGAGCTAAATTCAATGGACCTCTGCTGCAATTCTAAAGCAAGACTTCCCTTGTGCTGGGTTATCAGGTCTTTAATTCGCCTTCAGCAGACAAAACAGAAAATGTCACAAATCATATTGGATATTTCTCTGATGTAACTGAGCTATTAATATAAAAATCTAGAAATTGACACCTTTGTAACTTTAACTTGATATAAGCAACACCAATTTGAAACAATCATAACTTAGTGCCTACAGATCAATATCTTAGCCACTGTAATCAAAAGCATTCTAATATCTCCAAAGGTGATCATCAGATAATAAAAGATTAGTAAAGTGTCACCCCAGCATTAAATGTAAAACTGCAATGTAAATGATCAACAGCAAGGTTTCCCGCAAGCAATGATTATTTAACAGAAATCAGTCAGCAAAATATCAAATAACAATGAGAACCAAATACGTGATGAAGCTATGATAATGTAGACCAACCATAACAAATAATAATAACATTGGTCGAGGAATATGACCTCAAGGAAAGTAAAGACAAAAACAAACATTTCAATTAATATCTTAGGAGGAAAAAAAGAACCCAGCTTGACAGACATGATTCAGTACTCATGCAGGCAACTAGATCTGACCGCTCCTCCATCACATCAATCTCAAGAAAGACAAAAAAGCAAGTGCAGCTACTCCAAAATTATATTTTCTTTGAAGATGCAAATAATATTATTTAAAACTTTAAATAGAATGTAATGATTACCATTCAAAACAGTTTAAACAGTCAATAATTTAAAACATCAAAGTCCTGCATGATGCAACATATCAAAATAGGGTGCCACTCCATGGGGCAACATAGATCCTATTACTATATTTTCTTTAGGCAGTGCTATGCCTCTTACTTAATGGACATAATGGTTAAAGACTTACTCAGCAGCACCCATTGGGCATCCGAAGGATACAATTACAAGAGAAAGATTTGTGGGATCAGTAGGCAAATTGTTTTTTTTTTATATCTATGATATCTAGACAATGCCGGCTCTCTCGGTTTAAGCCAGCAATTGTTTGCGCGACTAAATTTTGTTTTGTCTAGGAAAAATGTGTGGCTTAAATATCATACATGAAGGAAATGGTGTTAGTTGTCACAAGCAATGTCTTCAATCTTTCTTTCTTTTTTTTGAATTGACATGGTGGAATCGGTAGCCGCCACGAATCAGGGCATGCTGTCCGGTTTTTATGGCCGCCACAGTATTATGCGTTGTCCACCTCGGAAGCCGCCACACAGTTCTTCGTGCAGTCCGCCCCTATAACCACCATGCCACAATTATTTAAAACCTTTTACGCTGCTCAAAGCACCACGAAAGGGACAAGCGTTCAGTCCGGTGAGGCCCGAAATTTGAACCTTGGGATGTCTTCAATCCTTTTTCCGTAACTATGCCTAAAGAAATTCTGAAGGTAATTTCAAGGGTGTTGGTTAGTTTTTGTTCTGTTTTTTATCACCCACGTTCTTTAAGGCTTAATGTTGATTTCTATCATGATGAAACTGGCTATCTTGGATGAAAACAATAGTTGCATACTTTGTATTCTGTGACATTTTGCTTAAGTTTCTCAAGGAAAAATAACTCTGGCTTAAAATTACATACAGGAAGGATAAATTCTGTCATAATAGTATCATCAACGAGGCAGAATCTCATATAACAAGCAAAAAGACTCATTTCAGGGCATGCCTAGAAACTCTGGCCTAAATTACAGATACAAGAAATAACGTATAACAGGCATAGTAACTTCAGTCAAAGTAGCTGTTACAAAAAATCATTTAAGGAAAGCAATATATCAACAACAATAAAATAGTAAGATAAAAGTTCTTCATACCCAATTTCGCACAGTAAATAACTGATATTTTAATGGACCAAGCTACAACCAAATCATACCCATTGTGGAGTTCCTGTACGGCAGCCGTTCTACTGATATCACCTCTCTGATGTTGCAAAAGGTCCCTAAATCATTTGTTTCTGGTATTGTTCAGGGTAGTCTAAAGGAAAAAGAATTGTTTAAATGACACAAAAATACTAATTTCAATATTTACTTTAGAAGTAATAAAGGATAAAATCGGAAAATTTTGACTGATATCAACAGGTCAGCTATTCTCTCAAGAAATATAGATTATTAAAACATGGAAAATAAGAAGTCTCCAAGTTTTGATTCTCCTGTCAAGTTGCATTCAGGCTTTCTGTTGTGACATTGATTATACAATGTCCTTCAGGATGCAAATCAGTCTTCTCATAAACATAATGTGAGAAATGGTACAATCTGAACATATCTCATCATGTTGCTTTTTATGAAAACCCAAAGTGTGGCAAGAAAGACGTTCTCTCCTAAAATAGAGGAATTGTGAAGAGATTATTCACCAGTGAAGAAAACCCTACAACTTGAGGGTTTGCATATCAAGAATCAGTTTGATGTAGCATACGCTTTCCATAATATGAATTTCAAAAAGGGGTCCAATACACAGTCCGTGTCCACATATGAGTGTACTGTGTAGTAAGCATATAGTCCAGATATTTGCTATACAATTATTTCACAAATTGTCAGAATACTTCGTTTATTCACTCATAATAGAGAAATCGGTTGCAATCGAAGATCAACGATATCCTAGTATACATTTAGATTTGCCCTTCAACTTACATCTTATAGGACCCCCACTACAAGGTAGGTCATTCTAAGCCATTGCATGAAATCATTGGTGATGCCACACGTATTGCCAAGGAGATTGACCCTGCCAACCTTCTTGAACTGACTCCTTTTATACATTGTACAAAACAGCCAGACTTGAGTGAAAAAATCTTGACTTAAAGAATGCAAACGATAGAACCAACAGTAACAGTAGCATAAGCCAGTTCTCAATCATGTATCTTGAAACAGAATTCTTTGAGCTATCAATATGTAAATACTAAATTTCAAGACTCTAAGGTTGATTATTGTTTAGGCTTGTTATTTTAATTTGTTCATTTTTATTTATAAACCATGATGTACTTGTTAAAGTTCATTGTCTTCGGTCCTTGGACATCATAATGATTTTAATTGTAATTTGTGTTGGGGGTTGTATGTATACAACACAATCACCCTGAATCTTGAACATGGTATGCCCATATCCACAACCACATCCTTGCACACAAATCCTGGCTAATTTGAGTTAATTGTTATACAAGAGAAATTGAAAATAGCAACAAATTAAAAAAAGGAAGCTAATCAACTAGTGCCTATATGGCTTTTTAGGAAGTGAATCCCAGCAGAACAAGTCTTAATTCCAAATCATATAAGTCTGTGCACAGAGAAATCAAGATATGACAACTTCTGCAAGGGCTCAAAGAAACTACTGAGATTTCTGGAAGGACAAGGAAAGATTTCATTTACAATAAATAGTTATCTTCTACAATCTGGAATGCTGAGAAAAAGCATTAAATATCATAAGATGTTATTAACTTTCCTCAATGGCATTTTCAATGTTAAGTAGACCTCTTAAATAAAAGACTGGAATATCGCTTCCAATGCCATGTCAATTTTTCTTTTTCGACTTTTTTATATTTTTTACTTTCTAATTTTTTACATATTAATGCAGTTTGCCTAGTTCCATCATCTAGTGTTAAAAAGCAATATATAATTTGAATCCTCTCCACCAGAAATTAAACAACAGTAATGAAAACAAGTACATACTCTGCACAAGGTGGGAAGCGAGATGATAATTTCAACAGGGCTGTGAGAGCCATTGCCCGGGTAGTCACATTTCCTGTCGAACCCTTCAAAATGCTTTCTAGAACATCCACCACGTCCGATTCTGTTACCTGTTTGACAAAATCTTTGTCAAACCATTCTGCCTTATTTCTGAGATAATATGTTATCCAGTTTAACAAGATCGAAAGCAATAATAACACTAGATCCTAGTTGAATTTACAATCTACCGTATAATAACAAAGGGTTGAAGAATCCCTCCAATATATAACATCTACAATAAAGGAGGTGTCCTTGGACATGACACAACAAGAACATATTGAAGATAAGGAAAATAGCTGGAGTGTTGCATAATCTACACTAGAAGAGTTATAACAGGAGATATATTAAAACAACTTCAACCACAAAAACATTTCCCCTTTAATAGCCAATTGGCTTTAATCAGTCAATGTTAAACTCAACAAATATAAGCCATTAGGAGTTTCTCTTCACCCCACCAACAAACTCGTTGCCAAAGTTAACAATCAATTATTGTCTCACTATGTTGCCTAGTTTGCACTGAATTAATTGTTTTTAACAGCTAAATATAATTTTGCTATATTCTAAACGCAATAGAGTGGATGACAATATATTTATTTGTCTCTGTAGCTGTCTTCTTTTTCCTTAAAATTTAAACCAAAAAAAATGTTATTTCACAAATGTTTGGCATATCAGAAGCTTCATACATTTCCAATTGTCTTTAGAAATATTCATGGCACCGAATTGTTAATAAAAATTTTACTCTTCCTGATAGAACAGAACCTCATCCACTAGACAGAGAGAGACAATCAGAAGTTTGCCTGTGATTTTTTTCGGGATACGAGGGTTTCGAAGATGACTGTGTGAGGGTTTCGTCTGTGGTTCGAGCGCAGGCGATGGCAGAGGCTATTTTTCGGGGCCTACGGGCCCTAGCAGCCAGTTTGTTTTTTTTTGTTGTTTCTACCCAAGATAATCACGGGATATGTTGCAGGAGACCCACGATGGGTTAGGAATCTGTCATTCAGCAAATCTTCATGCTACGGACTTGATTGAAAACTGCTTCCAATTTGCTGCCCAAGGAAAAAGCGAAAATCACACCTTTCCTCGACGTCCAAGGCATGGATTAAAGAGACCCAGAAACAAGTTTCAAGTTGCAGATCAAATAAGAGAAGCCTCCTTAGGAAAAGAAAAAATGGTTCAGAACTCAAGCAATCCCGATGCTAAGGAACACCCCCAAAACAAATCCACTATGGAAACCCCTTTCAAGGGTAAGGATTTCGGGGATTTGGCCCCAAAAATGAATTTTAGGGATGCCCTCCGTGGTGGACAGTCCCAGAATAATGCTAACATTAATCTTAAGGCTTCTCGTAGACCTCTAAGAATGCCTAAGATTGATCCCAAAAAAAACTGAGTCGGGATGTCTAAGAGCAGCTGATGGAACCCCAGTTGTTAAGCTAAAAATGGGCGACATTCAGGATGGCATAGAAGATCTGGAGAGAAGAGGACTGATTTGTCGTTTCTTGGGTTTTCGTCCGACCCTATCTGCTTTCAAAGTGTGGGCTGCAAAATACTGGAAAACACAAGGTGAGTTACAAATATCTGTTTATCCCAATGGTTATTTTCTTGTTATTTTTGCTAATGATGAAGACAGAGAGAAAATATTTCAAGGGGGTCCCTGGTTCTTTGGAAGGGCAGGGCTTTTCATGAAGCCTTGGCACACTAAATTTAAAGCCGAAGAAGAGATGCCTTCTACAGGACCTGTGTGGGTTAGACTCTTTGGCCTCCCAGTTGAATTCTGGAATCCGGCTGTGTTTTCTACAATCGGAAACTCCCTTGGAACTTTCATAATGACTGCTGACTGTACACACAAATTTGAACACATTATTTATGCTCAAATTTGTGTCTTAATGGATTTTGACAAACCCCTTCCAGAAAAGATCTCATTACAATTTGGGGAGGACACTTGGGAGCAGGTGGTGGACTATGAGAACATTCCTTTCCGTTGCAGAATATGCCATGAATATGGTCATTTGGCTAGTGTCTATCCAAATAAGATTCCAGATCAAAAGAAAGAGGACACAAACTTAGCAGGTTTCCAAATGCCTAAAAAGAAAAACACTCAAAAAATCCAGTTATGAAGGATCAAGCGATGTTGTCAACTAATATGTTTGGAATTCTTTCCACAAATAACCTCCCAGGTGAGGAAGAGGACATAATGGAGACAAAAATCTTAGAAACACAGTTTAAAGTTGCAAGGAAGGACTCAGAGATAAACCAGGAAATCAAAGGTTTTCAACAAAGAAACAAGGAAGAAAACATAGACAAGAAGAACAATCTTCTAAATGCTAGAACTTCAAACAATTCAAACCCCAAGATAGACTTTGTTGAACCTTCCAATAATGCTTTGGTTTCGTATACGCATACTTCAGGGTTAGAAGCTATCCCAGATTCACTTGGGGTAAGACAAGAAATAGGCAAAAAAAAATGAAGATGGACACTAACCAAAAGGCAGGCCGCAAGACTAATCAACATCATATGGTAAAAGAAGGTGAAAAGCTTGTAGAGGAAGGTAAGATTAATGCCCTTACCAACATCTTTAGCCCCGTTATTAATGAAGATCATCACTTGGAATATTAGAGGACTCAAAGGGAGTCTGTCAGAACAGGATTGTTGATGCTTTAGCTAATTGGGCATTGGACTAAGTTGATCTTACTTGCTATGGCCACCCTCCCAGATGGTGGGCTTTGCAAATCAGGGATGCTCTTCTTTCTATCCTTTCTCTGGATGGCTCCAATTCTAGAGATACCCAGTTCCTTTTTTCTTTGTATTAGCTTCTCTTTGGTTCAGTCAAGGTTTTTCAGTTCCCAGCTCAGAAAGATCTTTCTTATGTTTCCTCTGTTGAATCTTGGCTAAAAGGCCTGTTGGATTGGTTTGGCCATAGATGTAATCTATTTTTTCCTTCATTTAATTTTTCGGTGTGTGTGTGTGTTTGTGTTGTTTTTGTTGTTTTTGTTGTTGTGTGTTTTTTTTGTTGTTTTGTGTTTTTTGTGTTTTTGTTGTTTTTTTTGTGTTTTGTGTTTTTTGTTTTTTTGTGTTTTGCATTTGTTGTTTGTGTTTTTGTTGTTTTAGGCATGCTCTTTGAGTGTGCCGAAGGGGGCAGGCCAGGTGCGAGCCTTGGGCATCTTTTGGCGGAATAGATACCCCTGCCTCCTTGGGTCTTACTCGAAAGTGGCACCCTGAAAGGGGTGTTTTCCACAAACAAAAAAAAAAAAAAATTACTCTTCCTACAATATTGACCATTTCCTTGTCAAGCCTCACAAACAAACCTAATATCACATTTGTTTGCCATGAAAAACAAATTCCAGATACAAAGCTTATTAGCTGTGAATTTTGAGGCCAGAATTAAGAGTTCTGGCAATTAATATTTCAAATTGAATATCTAAACCTGTTACTCATTATAAACACAACACTATTAGCCTCAAAAACATTCTAAAAGACACATTAAGCATTTAGGAAATAATCACCAGCAGCTGCTGCTTACAGGCACTAAAAAGGCATACTTTGGTAAATTTTCATTTAGAATCCTTGGACAATCTCACTATCTAAACCATAGTAGCAAAACTCGGACTCGACTCGGACTCGAAAAGTTCGACTCGGGAGTCGGACTCGGGACTCGGCAAAAAAACTTGGCAAGACTCGGTAAAAACTCGGAAAAAAAAAGAAAAAAAATACAAATTTTATTGAAAAAATAAGTTTTTTCATGAATATTACTTATTAGTATATTCTAACACACTTACTCAACATTCAACATTGTACAAATAAGAAATTAACAAGAGGAAGGAGCATATTCTAATAGCAAGCTAATAATTTTGTTTTATAATTTTTTTTTTTTTTGGATACATAGGGAGTTGGTTACATCCACACTATTTTTAGTAACTGCCCCCAACAAGCCTATACCACCTCATTATTTTATAACCCGGCATGAAGAGGACCACCGGTCACTCGAGATTCATACCATCGTTGTCGGTCTAGCGTGCACTCAGAGGATTCGGAACAGACTATGACCTTTGCAGGCATGACCACTTTGGTTTATAAAATTATAAATAAATAATATAATGATAAAATAAACTTAATATATAAAGTTCAAAAACATTATTAACATTTTACAAAACATTAAATAATAATAAACTTTACTATGTGACGAAATCACCCTAACTTAGTCCACCATGTTTAATAAATAAAAATTTCAAATACCATGTTCATTAGAGAAACCATGGGACGGAATCACCCTAACTTAGTCCATCATGTTTAATAAATAAAATATTCAAATACCATGGTTAATTATAATCGGTGGGTTGTCTAGATTCGATTTCCTAGATGGTTGGTTGGGATCTATTAACTTTACTTTTATTAAAAGGTTCCTGAGAAAAAAAATTGAAAATAAAATTCTTCATATATTAATAAAGCTAATATTTAATCATAGCCATTTTTCCGGTTTTAGAATGGGAAGCTGTTTTTTAAAACTGCTTACCAAAATTCAAGGTAGAAGCGACATTCATTATTTTGGGGGAGCTTCGTGCGTAGCAATTGTTTCGTTGGCAGTCGAGGGTTTCAGAGCAAAATAAATTATCGTTTTTAATTTTTTTCCATTGTCGCGTGGTGGTGTGTATTGGCTGCAATAGCAACGGTGGCAGTGACGGCGACGGGAGAGGGTGCATTGAAGGAGAGAAAAGAATGGAAGAAAATGAAGGTGCAAGAACTGCGCGATGAACTTTCTAGAAGAGGTCTCAGCACTGGCGGCCTCAAGCCTTCCTTGATCGAACGCCTCCAAAACTCATGCCATTCTCCGCCCGAACCGCCACACCCCACAGGACATGCATACATGCATTCTGAGGCGGTTCTCATTCCCAAACAAGACGCGGATGATGTATCCATCGGAGAAAGATATATTTGTATTAAAATAAATTATAATTGAGGGATAAGCATTTTGAAGGTTTGAGAAGCAAAATTGCACATTCTCTCGTTAATATAATAAACAAAGATTTCAGCGTCTTGTTCGTGATTGCGCACTGGCCAACGTGGATGCTTAAGTCGTGGAGCATCATCAACACTTAACCTCCCTAGACGTAATTTTTCTTTTTTTTTTAAACTTCCATTTTTTTTGGGCCAGCCGAGTTCCGACGTCGGGACTCGGGAGTCCGAGTCGGACTCGGACTCGGCCGGACTCGGAGGAGTCCAAAAAAAAAAGGAGTAGGAGTGGGCTCGGCTCGGCTGAGCCCACTCGGACTCGGACTCGGCCGAGTACTCGGGAGTCCAAAAGAGTCTGACTACTATGATCTAAACTAAGAGTCTCCATTGGCTCTTTCAAATTCCACAGGCTAAAAGTGCACATATTTTGGCTCTTTTGATTTTGGGTCCCATAGGATATGAAAACAATGCAGTCTCTACAAAGCTATAACAACTGTAACATCCAACAAAGAGGAATTAAATGGGTCCAAACCACAAGTAGTTCATAACTGCACACACTGCAGGAAACAGAGACAGTGGGCTATGGTAGATGGCCAACGTTTGTACATGGTTCAGAATCTAGTTGCTGCTCAGAGGAAAGACATTCCAATGTACTAAATATAATATCATCCAATTTAACACCAAACAAGAATGAAACAAGAAGATCCAAGCTAAAGGTGGAAAACCGTTACATTGTTACCTAGAAAGAACAAACAAAGACAGAAGTTCTATTAATGTTCACTCATAGCCAAAGTAGATCAATGGGACTCAAAACAATACACCAAGTTACAAAACTCTGCATGATCCAAAAAGAGGGGCTTCAAAGATGAAAGACACTGATATACACTATAACTACACCAACCTGAACTAAAATACATTAATACAACTTAACAGGTAAATCCTACATACATCTAGTATTGTAAATCATACAATACCACTCTAGTAGATTGTGTGAATGACAATACAAACGAGAATCTGCAACCGAAAGGATAACAAAACCACGCTCAGAGTCAAAAGTAAATACAGTAGAAAAAAATCATCTACTCTCAGACTATAGTATGTCTGCTAAGATTGCCTGAGAATAACTATATAACTCTAGCAACAAAAGGACAATACATTATCCAAAAAGAACATATAGGAGCACGACAGAAGCAGACAAGTTTCATTCAATTACTCAAACTGTATAAGCAATTAGGCCACAAATATGTACTGAGCAGTATAATCCTAATTATAGACATCAAATTGTTAATTTTCAGGCTAGCATATTATTTCCAATGCTACCATGTCAATCTGGGGGATACTCTCTTTTCTCCTTTTCTTGGGTGAACATGTGAATGAGGTCTTTCATGCTTGAAAGAATTTCATTCTTGACTGCCTGACTGCCATTGATGTAAACATTAAGTGCTAATGTCTTCAACAGTGAAACAGTGGTTCACTAGGGTATTATTTATAGGTTTTTATGCAAATAATAGCACCAGAGGAGTTTCATAGCTCATTATATAAATGTTTCTTACTAGTCTAAAATTTAAAATAATGTGTCCAAAAACAAGCAAAACAAGCCTGTGGCACTGGAAAGTAAGTATTTCAATAGGCCAGTGAGAAACCCAAATGGGTTAAAAACTAAAACATATGATCTAAGTGCAAGCATCAATAGCCATGAGGGAGAGTTCCCTCGGTAAGCTATGAGCTGGGGAAGATCAAAACTTGACACCACATCTATGAGGCAGAATATCATGTCAACAGCTACCCTGTAGGCAGAAGAGACAATGGCATTATCATCCACTCAATAAAAGGTCCAATGCATGACCTTATAATATCTATCAGAAAATGTCCAAGGCTATGAGGGCTGGGATGAGAAATTTGCTTAACACTCCTCGCATCCAAGGTCAACAAGTCTCTAGATCATACTTACCAAGTCCTGCCGGATATTTACCAAATCCTGATCAGACAAGATTTTACAGACTGTCCAGATTAGTCTGACCAGATTTACAGATTAAAATTTTAAATAATTTCTGACATTACTAAACTAAACATAAGTAAAAGACCTACAACTTGCATGGTGTGCAAGGGAATAAGATATACATGATATGCAATCTGCCTAAGATCCACCTATCATCCTTTTCTGCATATCATTGTTTTGCAATTCTTTTTAGACAAAGAAAGTAAACTTTCTATATATACTCCTTGCAATCACCAAAGTCCGCCTGCAAATAACAATGCACAAAATTTGGCTACCTTGACTACAATGCTTTGACAAAAAATATAACTTTGGACCATATAATATCTATTATATATGATATATCTCTATAAAGTTATACTCATGAACTGTTGTGTATTTGTATTTCATATATATTCTTATGTTCAACTCTTATATTTGTTTTTGTATTTCTTATATTTGTATTTTATAATAGATAGGGCCTCTAAAGTTGAAGTGCTCATTCAACTCTTGGAGAGACGGGATGAACAAATCCTGTCACCCCAAGAATATATAGTCAGTCTCAGGATGCAACCGATGAAATCAAACAATTAATTGGTGAAGGGGAATCTAAAGCCATGTGACTGATGATGAAGATAGTCCAATCATAGGGCTAAGAAGCTACGATGGAAGCTCTAAGTGACCTGAATATACTGCTGATAAATGCCCTATCTGATGGCTCTATTAATTACTTCTTTCGGGGCAAGGAAGCTAGAGTGAGTATCCAAGTAGCTAATAGAAGACAGTTGATAGATGTATCATGTGCCAATAGAAAGAAATTATTAATGTCCACAAATAACCAGAGTAGGTCAGTGGGACTCAAATACTTGGTTATGACAGCTTGCAAGGAACCAGAAATAGTGTTCCAAAGAATACAAAAATACAACGTAGAGGAAGAGTACAATATGCAAATTCCAATCACAAACAAGTAGCCAATAGGAGAAGACAGACAATAGGCATGCCAACAGAGTAGAATAAAGTTAGGGAAATTATATTAATGTCCATGAGTGACCAACGTTGGTCGGCTCACAAACTCCAGTTGGGTTACCCTATAGGCTAGGGCATAGTTGAGAAAATCTGCAAAAAAACTGCAGAATCCCGATTTTTTGCTGATTTTTTAAAATGCCGATGCAATCTGCTAACTCTTGGCAATGCAAAGATTTTTTGAAGATATTTGGCCGATTTTTAGCCAATTTTTTCCAAAAATCTGCAAATTTTTTTAGGCTGCAGCCGATTTAGGGTTTTTTTATGCAAGCCCATTTATCAGCTGTTAATGTTTGAACTTCGAAGTTCGAGTTTAAACCCTAAACCCATAACCCTAGTCTAGGGTTTTGTTTTCTTTTTTCCTCTTGTAAGTAAATATTGCTGCCTGATAACTATGTATATAAGCCCATTTTTCAGCTGTTAATTTTTAAACTTTGAAGTTTAAACCCTAGGCTAGGCCCTAGGATTTTGGGTTAAGGGTTTTGTTTTTTTTTCCTCCTCTTTTTAAGTAAATATTGCTGCCTGGTAACTATGTATGCAAGCCCATTTTTCGGCTGTTAATGTTTGAATTTGAAACTTTGAACTTTGAACTTTAAGTTTAAACCCTAAACCCTAGACTAGGCCCTAGGGTTTTAGGTTTAGGGTTTTTTATCTCCTCTTTTTAAGTAAATATTGCTGCCTGATACTATGTATGCAAGCCCATTTTTCAGTTGTCAATGTTTCAATTTTGAACCCTTAACCCTAGCCTTTTGGTTTAAGGTTTAGGATTTTTTTTCCTTTTTTTGAAGTGATTGTAACTTTGTTGTTACTTGTTTCCATGTGCAGGCATATAAAAAATGAAACCTTTTTTTCGTTGTTGTTACTTGTAACTTTGTACCTTTTCATATTATAAGCAATACAATATGTGTTTTGTTACTTTCATGTGTACTTAAAGCTTGAGCCTTGTATGATGTCTTGACATGAATTATTGCTTTTGTTGCAATATTTGATTTGCATAATGTTAATTCATTGTAATATGCATGAAAAAAACTTTTATTCAACGAAAATTTTAATTTTCATCAGTTTTCTTTCTCCGATTCTTTCCCTGATTTTTTGCCGATTTTAAAAAATGTCGATTCTTTGCAGATTCTGATTTTCTCAACTATGGGCTAGGGGAAGCCAAAAAGAAAAACTGGTCTCAAAATACCAACAGCTTTGATACACAATAGGGCCCAAAATGAAAATTGTTACTGAACCACTATAAAGTGCTAGGTATGGGTATCAGCCAAAAGTTAAGTAACCCATTGTTTTTAGCCAATGGATATAAAAGATAAGCTTTAAAATACAATCAAACCAAATGGACTAATGGCCAAATTCAGCTAGGGCAAGGCTCAAGCATAACGAACTCTTAGAGTTGTACTGAATGGTGGAATTAATGATCATGTCAAAGAGGCACATCTTCAAGGAGATACCTTTAAAATGTATCTAAAACCACTAGTGCTCAATAATGGGTATTTATGTATATCCCTTGCAAATGTGTGATTTGCCAGCTGACATTAGACTAAAAGAGAGGCCAATGAATTGAACTCCAAAATAGACAAAGGCAGTTGTAATGCCCATGGTCTCCCTTTTGGAGAAGGTGGTCAGAAAAAGCATCTTTCTAGGTTTTGAAGACTATAATATTAGTTTTACTAAGGTTAACCAAAAGTTGTCAAAGCCATGAAAATGAGCAAGAGCATAGAGTTGTCTTGAGTAGTAGAAAAGAGAAGGACCACATCATCAACAAATAGTAGTATAGCAGTTGCAACATCTTATAACTTGCAATCATTGTCAACATGAGTATGTTTTCCAATAAAATCCTCCAACTCATCAATATAAATACCAAAGAGAGTTGATGAAGAGGTCACACTTGTAAGTCTCCAACAGTACTTATAAGGAAAGGTCGAAGGGCCATGAGGGGTTAGAAAACAACTAACAACCGTCTCATATAGCGTTATTCTAATAGTAATGGAAGAATCTGATATATTGACATTCCACAACTTTTGAGAAACATGTCAGAATAATGTCTAGGGCTTTCCTACAATTAATAAAACAACAAGACTTCATAACTCCACTATAAGCCTCTTTAATAATAAAACAAAGAATGAAGCTATGGTCAATACTTTGGAAGTCCCTCTGGGGTCCAACCTGTCCCCTTGCTCTAAGATTCCCCTGCTTTGAATATTTGGAGAGCTTCGTCTCTAGCACCATGCAATAGAGTTTGGCAAGCATATGCCTCATCATCATACTTTGATTAAATAGGTTCACTATCATGATAACAAGTGAATCGACACACCATCTTTGAGAGATTTGGCTTGAAACCCAAAAAACTAACCTATTAATACATCACCTCTACCTACCTCTTTGAATGTCATCCAAGGGAAATGTAAGGCAAGAGAGAGGAGAAGAAACCTTAATGATAGGCTGATCAGGAACATCATAAAAGGAACTAGCATAACAAACAGAAGTCTAGGGATCAATTTAAGGCAATTTTACTCAAAAAGGAGAGAGCACAATAATGATTGGAGTGGTTGAGTGTATCAAGTATCTCATATCAAATAAGTGTAAAAATCTCATACTTCTTCTAATGATGGAAACATCGATACTCTATCCATGTAGAAAGTTCATAGGAGTATCATCGCCAAAAACAAAGTAGAGCTGCTGATAATTTCATTTGTATTCCTTATTATTCATGGGACGAGAGAAATGAGGAGAAGGTGATCTCCAGTGATGAACTAATTGGTGAAAAAGAGCTCAAAGCCTGTCCCCAAAGCACATGTGAGATGAAAACATAATTGGTCGTGACAAGAAAGACAGAGTGGTAAGCCAGCATAAGTTAGGAAAGTAAGGCAACAAAGTCAATGACATACAAACCATCCAAGTGGATCTTGGTGTGGCAAGTACTAGAATATCAAAGGGAAGAAGATGAGAACTAAAAGGTTGTTCAAAGACTAAAGGTTAAAGCAACATGATCATCAAGGGAAAGCAACGCTAGAGACCTGTCAAGTAGGATGTAATCCACCGCACACATGCCCATAAATTCGCTAGAATCGAATAAACAGGTTAATCCATTAAAAATATGAAATCCATGCAACTCACCGAGCAAGAGAAGTTGCTTAGTAACAACAGTGACCAAAATGCCTCCAACAACTGAGATTTTTAGCACAAATCTAACATGTTAATGGGATATTTCTTTCTTGCCTAACAAATGAACTCCCTCGTCATCTCAATCCAATTTATTTTCAATCCTCAAGCTTTGGTTGGTAGCAGAAACTAGTTTTTATAACAAACACAATGTTACTTTGTTAGGAACCTACTATTAAAAATAAACTCACTCACACAAATATTGCAAATAAACATAAATGCTTAAAACACAAACTATTGCAATACGGAATATAAATGCAAAAAGGAACAATCTCACAAAGTAACACAGAATCGCAGGCCACTTCGAGGGGGCAACCTCCTTCAATACTTTCATTCAATTATGCAAAAAGATACATTCATTCCTGCCCCTCGCAGTTTTAAAGACTTCATCTACCACCTAACTCTCAAGGTTGGCTTACATGCAAAATGCCACCCGAGCTAGAATCTCCTACCTACAAAACAGTTACATTCTTGATAACAGTTACATATAATGGCACCACTTGTCTAGGCGCTTCTAGAGCCACAACTATTACAAAATATTACAAAATATTACTATGGGTGTCCCCCACGTTCAACAAGGGACATTACATCATAGTGTTAGGATGGGGTCCTAACATGCCCTTCCCCTTCGGAAAGCTTTGTCCTCAAAGCTGAAGATGAGGAAACTATTGTTGGAGTTGTTGAAGAGGTTCCCACGTAGCATCTTCAGGTTGTAAGCCACGCCATTGGACAAGAACATCGGTGATGACACGCCGATGAAGGGTACGCGATCTGCGGTCTAGAATGCATTCAGGTTCAAGAATGATGGAACCTTCCTCATCCAACTCTGGAAGTGTAGACTGCACCTGGACCTTGTTGCCAACAACTTGCTTGAGAGAAGATACATGGAAGACTGGATGAATTTTGGAACTAGCCAGAAGGGCTAGTTTGTATGTTGTCGACCCGATCCTTTGCAACACCTGATAAGGACCATAATATTTTGTGGCAAGTTTCTGACAACCACGAAGCTGGAGAGAGGATTGTTTGTATGGCTGTAAGCGAAGAAAAACCATGTCTCCAACATCAAAGCTACATTCAATGCGGTGTTGATCAACTTGTTGTTTCATACGATTCTGAGCCAAGTCCAAATTGACCTTGAGTTGGCGAAGAATGGAATCACGTTAGCGAAGAGTGGAATCCATAACTTGAACTTTGGAACTACCTAGAATGTAAGAAGATGGTGTTAGTGGAGGTTGACCATAGACTGCTTCAAATGGACTCACCTTAGTGGCAATGTGATATGTTGTGTTATACCACCATTCGGCCAAAGGAAGCCACTTGGCCCAATGTGTAGGATGTTCAGAGGTGAAGCAACGAAGATATGTTTCCAAGCATTTATTCACAATTTTAGTTTGGCCATCAGTTTGAGGATGATAGGCCGAACTCATCTTGAGTTGTGTTCCCTGCAACTTGAACAATTCCTACCAAAAATGATTGGTGAAGGTAGGATCCCTATCAGAGACAATGGATTTAGGTATTCCATGGAGATGAAAGATAGAGTCTAGGAAGATTTGAGCAATAATGGATGCGGTGTATGGGTGGGATAGGGAACAAAAATGAGCATACTTTGTAAGACGATCCACTATCACCAGAATAACCGATTTACCTCCAGATTTAGGTAACCCTTCAATGAAATCCATAGAGATATCTATCCAAACTTGCTCAAGAATCGACAAGGGTTGAAGGGTACCAGGGGAACTCACATTTTCACCTTTCATACATTGGCAATGATCACATTCAGCCACAAAAGTATGAATATCTTTTTTCATTCCCCACCAAAAAAAGGTACGCTTGGTCCTTGTATAAGTTTTGAGAAACCCTGAATGGCCAATTATTGGGGAAGCATGCATTTCTTGAAGGATGAGGTCCTTTATTTGTGATTGATTGGGTACAACAATATGGTCATGGTACCATAAATCTTGACCATCCCAAGTATAGCCAGGGCATGAATGAGGATCTACTTGAAGTTTGTGAATGAAAGTGTGCAAAGAGGAGTCCTTGATCAGTTCCTCATGGAGTTGATGAATCCATTGAGGATGTGGTGTGGATATAGCATGTAGCATAGCTTGTTCTTCATGTAGTCGGGACAAAGCATCCACCACCACGTTCTCCTTACCCTTCTTATAGGTGATGTCATAGTCATAACCCAACAATTTTGAAACCCATTTTTGTTGTTCTGGTGTGGCCACCCTTTGTTCTAAGAAATATTTGAGACTCTGATGATCAGTCTTGATGGAAAAATGTCTCCCAATGAGATACGGTCGCCAATGATTGACCGCATGTAAAATGGCAAGCATTTCCTTCTCATAAGTAGACTTACCCAAATTTTGGCCTGAGAGTGCCTTGCTAGTGAAGGCCAAAGGTCTACCTTCTTGCATTAAAACTGCCCCAATGCTAGTTCCCGATGCATCACTTTCAATGATAAAATATTTAGAGAAATATGGCATTGCTAACACGGGGGTAGTGGTCATGGCATACTTCAAATCGACAAAAGCCTTTTCAGCAGGTTTTGTCCACATAAAATAATTCTTCCTCAACATGGCTGTCAAGGGAGCCGCTATCTTGCCATAATTCTTCACAAATTTCTTGTAATATCTCATGAGTCCCAAGAAGCCACGAAGTCCCTTTAGGGTACGAGGCTTAGGCCAATCTTGAACAACCTAAATTTTCTTGGGATCAACCTGAACTCCATCCTTAGTGATGATGTGACCCAAGTATTCAACCTCTTGTTGGCCAAAAGAACATTTGGACATCTTTGCATAAAGTTGATGGTCAGACAAAAGTTTGAGTGTTTGATCTAAGTGTTGAAGATGCTCTTCCCATGAACGATTATAAATCAATATATCATCAAAAAATACTAGAATGAATTTGTGAAGGAAAGGGCGAAAAATGGAATTCATCAGACTCTAGAAGGTAGAAGGTGCATTGGTTAATCCAAATGGCATAACCAAGAATTCATAATGCCCTTCATGAGTTCTAAAAGCTATTTTTGGAATGTCCTCATCCTTGATTCAAATTTGATGATACCCTGACCACAAATCCAACTTGGAAAAGTATTGAGCCCCATGCAACTCATCAAGTAATTCATCAATCACTGGAATAGGGAATTTATCTTTAATAGTGATCTTATTGAGGTCCCGATAATCCACACACAAGCACCAAGTGCCATCCTTTTTTATACTAATAACATCAGAGAAGAATAGGGGCTAACACTAGAATGGATAACCCTGACAACATGAAGCTCTTGCACTATTTTCTCAATCTCTGATTTTTGAGCATAAGGATACCTGTACGGATAAACATTAGGAGGAAGACTACCAGGAAAAAGTTGTATTGCATGGTCATGTGAGCGATGAGGAGGTAGTCCCTTGGGTTCCTCAAAAACTTGAGCATATTTGTTTAATAATCCTTGTAATTGCACTGGATGGTCCCGTTCCCCTTCCTCAGGGGCATTGATAGCAAAAATTTGTGCCACCACTCCATGAGAAGACTTTTTTAACAACTTTTCCATATTATGGGTAGAAATAAACTGAGCCACACCAACCTTCATGCCATGTAAAGTATATTCATTCCCTTCTTGACTAAACTTCATCCACAACTCAACAAAATCCCATAAAACTAGTCCTAACATTCACAACCATTGTGCTCCCAAAACTATATCACACCCACCTAATGGTAGGGCAAACATGTCTATCTTGAGATTATAGTCCCCAATTTGAAGTTTGACATTACAACATTTTCCTTTGCATGGTAGGGTGCCTCCATTAGCAATCATGACTTCAAAGGAATTGCATGTAGTAATGTAACAATTTCCTTGTTTGGCCACACGTGGATCAATAAAGTTATGTGTACTACCAGAGTCAATAAGAATGATGACCCGTTGTCCTTTGAAGTAGTCGATCACTTTCATTATTTGGGGAGTGGATACTCCTACTAAAGCATGCACGGAGATTTTCGGTTGGGAGTCCTCTAGATTTGCTATCTGATCTATGGTTTCTCCCTCTTGAGGATCCTCCTCTTCCTCTAAAGATTCTATGGTTGGTGCTTCATCCATATCTAGTAGATACAATTTTTGTTGCACACACTTGTGCCCTGGGGAATACTTTTCATCACAATTATAACATAGCCCTTGTGCCCTTCTATTCTCCATCTCTTCACGAGTCAATTTTTTTATAGTTGGAGATTTAGTGGTAGGACTTGTCATAGGCTTGGACGGAAAAGATGGTCGAGATTGAGGAAATTTAGAGGTGCATCCTAGAGCCTTGAATTTATCTTCTACCAATTTAGCCAATTGTATTGCTTATGGTAATGTTTGGGGTCTCAACAGTTTAACCTCAGCCCTAATGTCATCCTTCAAACCACTCACAAAACAACTTTGAAAGGAGTCGACACTTAGACCAATGGTATGATTGGCAAGTTTTTCAAATTGAGTTTGATACTCTCGAACGGTTGAGGTTTGTCTAAGTTTAGAAAGAGCTCCTATAAAATCTTCAAACTCACTAGGACCAAAGCGAGTGAGTAGATGTTGTTCAAATTCTTGCCAAGAAAGGTCAGGTTCAGCCTTCCTAAGCCATTAAAACCAATGTAGTGCATCTGATTCAAAATTGAAAGAGGCAATTGTCAAACGCATGTAGCGTGGGACATTATGAAGACTGAAATATTGTTGTCTTACAAATCCACCCCTTAGGATCTTTTCCATCAAATTTTGGGAAGTCTAATTTTGGTAATTTAAATCCATTGTTATCTAGTACATTTTGTTGATGGTGACTCGTACCTATATCATGTTGATCCTTATGACCCAAGGAATTGGTAGAGATATGACTATCCAACTCCTTCATTTCCAGTGTCCTGGTGACCACACTCATAGAATCCTGGAAAGTTTTAATTGTGTCTTTATCTTGTTCTATAGTTGTATTGCAATACTATCCACTTGTTTAGCAATTTTGTCATCTAATTCTTGTTGTTGAGTACCTAAAGCCATGTTCTAAGAGTTATGACCTATTGGTGATACTTACTAAAAATAGAAATTTGATTTCAAGGGTTACTATTTTTAGTAAGGAGCCCAAAAATGGTTTGGGTGCTATATATCAAAATGATCAGCTCGAGAAGACGATCACAATGAGCTATATACCACAACACTAGTTTTGGACACCCCAAAACTTTTTATATTGCTTTGTTGTCGAGGTTGCTGGTGTGGTCAGTTTTCCCTCTAGAGGCTTGGTTCAAAAGTTAGGTTTTGTGTCGACCAACCTCTTATGACACTCTGTACTATCTGTTCTAACTATTGACCACTCTTGACACTATGTTGTCACCTACTAGTCTAACTCTATCACAAATATTCCCTATCTATTTTAAATTCTAACTATCACAGGTAATTTCTGACACTAACAACCGATGACCCAAATTAATAATTTCTCAACTATTACCGACACTACCCCTTGTTCCCATTTTTTAACTCTGTGGTTTTTGTCCACCTATTATATTCTTCTATAATTTTGACTATTTTTCATGCAAGAATTCTAGAATAGGGATGTCTTCTTCATATGCTCAATTTCTATGATAAGGTTATGGTAACAGGTTCAAGATTCAAAACAATTTTTTTGTAGGTTTGATATTCAACATAACAGGGTATTCTAAGCCAAGGTGTATGTACTGCCCATAGGCCCTCTATTATACCACAGTGATGAACGATAGTGCTCAGACCAATATTTTAAGCCACTACTCAAGGAGGATTCCACACATACCCTTGAGCACACTACCTACCTCTCTATCAATACGAGAGGGTAATCTTCCTGGATGTTGTGTCCAATGTACTATGGATAATACAAGGCCAAAAATATTCCTAAGGGCTAAAGGTCTCTCCTAATCCTAAGGGGTCTCCCGATATACCCGAAGATACGTGGGAGCTCAATTCCATAGATGGGTGTTGTTTGAGGCCTAGGTATTGGAGCTTGATCGCCCCTCACTTCACTAGATGCTTTACGGGCAATCTAGCTTAGCCAATAACAACTCCTCCATGATATTTTAAAACCCTCGACACAGGGTTTCTAACCTAAATAACTAATGCAAAAAAAAAAAAGGCTGGATTTTTTTTTTTAATAAGGAAACTAGCAAAAAATAGAAACACAAAATCTTATACCTAACAGTCAGAATGGCAGAAACTGTCGTAGTCACAACAGAACACGGCCCTAGAAAGTGCTCTGATACCACTTGTTAGGAACCTACTATTAAAAATAAACTCATTCACACAAATATTGCAAATAAACATAAATGCTTGAAACACAAACTATTGCAATACGAAATATAAATGCAGAAAGGAACAATCTCACAAAGTAACACAGAATCGCAGGCCACTTCGAGGGGGCAACCTCCTTCAATACTTTCATTCAATTATGCAAAAAGATACATACATTCCTGCTCCTCGTAGTTTTAAAGACTTCATCTACCACCTAACTCTCAAGGTTGGCTTACATGCAAAATGCCACCCGAGCTAGAATCTCCTACCTACAAAACAATTACATTCTTGATAACAGTTACATATAATGGCGCCACTTGTCTAGGCGCTTCTAGAGCCACAACTATTACAAAATATTAAAAAAATTATCATGGGTGTCCCCATGTTTACAAAACATTACAAAATATTACTATGGGTGTCCCCCACGTTCAACAAGGAACATTACATCATAGTGTTAGGATGGGGTCCTAACATACTTCTAGTTTATTACTATGTTGGGTTGTCCCATAGGGAATGTCCAAGCAGTTGTCATCAACCCACATGCCTGACATCAATACACCTAAATATTTATCTTCTAGCATGCAAAGGGGAATTTTGTTATACTTCTCCATATCATACTGTCAATGTAATTTGAAGAATTGTATTATCACTAGTTATAAATAGGCCTTTAAACTCATTGTAAAGCATTGGGAGTTGCTTGCTCATGCCTAATATTTGAACTTGTAGGTTCTTCCTCTCGGTTGTCCTCTTTTGCATGAGTAAGACTCGAACCTTGAGTCGCTATCTAAGGAGCATCAAACCTCTTTACGCTGCATGCCTTGTAACTATTTGATGCATAAATAGAAGTTGTGACTAACTTCACTTTGTCCTACTTTTATGTGTTGTCCATCCCGGGTTATGCGTGATGAAGTACGTTAAATTTCTAGCTATTAGAATGTGGTGAATGTGTTCATCTTTAGCTCAATTATACAGTCAAGGGGGAAACCTTGATCTTGGCGCATCGCACCCATAGCTTAGGTTTTACATTCCTGCAATTTCATTTTTTTGTTTCTGCTTTCTATTATTTCCTTTTCTTGTTAGCATGGGCCTAAGCCCACGAGGTCTGAAGGTGTGCAAAATATCATATCCGATGAGGAGCCAGCCTTGACTATAAATCGCGAAGGTTGCCCCGCAAGCATTCTCTCCACCCACTGAGCTTCCCACTTTGTTGCTCAACGCAAGGTACACGTGCTTAGGCACGTCAAGCCGCTACCTCAATAGGCCAAGACATTTTAAGACAAGAAGTGTCCGTTTGGCATGCCAGTGGGACGAGCTTTTCACATTCGCCCCACAAACTGAAAGGATTCTCCGACCAAGACTCAAGTGAAGGTCTTAGTTGGCTTGAAGCATCAAGTGATTCACCTGGTGACTCCCCTGAAGAAAGAAAGACTCTAAAGAAGTCGTTCGACAAAAGTTAAGGCTGAGATTCTGGTGGGGGTCTCTATCTCTCGGCTTGTTGAAGCACTCTCTCCCCACCTGGTGACCTCATTCTTAAGAAAGGACCCAAGAAATTTATGAGTGGAAGGCCTGTCACCAGTTCCTTTTCCAAAGCTAATCAGCAAAAGTTGGTACCACCCTTGAACTGAAGAACAAGGAGTAACCGACATCACAACTTGGCAGCTCGGCTAAACTAACCTTCTCAAATATTTCCAACATGGAATGACAGAGGCCCTTTGATCCCGCCTACCCCACCTGTCATGTGGAATCCAATCCCCGCCTCAGCACTTGAGTCTCTACCTTATTTCACAAGAGAAGATGCTATTACCCTGATTGAGCATTTGCATCACCTAGTGAGCTTATGCACGATGCACTCATTGAAGGCAAGACATAGCCCTAAGGTTGCTAGCTACCTCCTTTAGGGGAAAAGCCTGAGAGTAGTACATCAGCCTCAATCCTCAATCAAGCAGAAGCTAGGACCAGCTAACAAGCCTCCTGATAGATAGATTCGAATAAAAGGCAAACGAAGCATCCCTCAATCAATTGACAACCATTAGGAGGCCGCCCACGGAAACGAAGGATGATTTCAACGTCCATTTCCACAAAACTTGGCAGAGGATTCCCGACTAGATCCAACCTCCTCTGGGTATGGCATTCATCTATTATCTAAAAGCTTTTAATTTTGAAATTTCTATGATGGTCAAATCCAAGGGAGGAAATTCATTGCTAGAGACCTATGGATTAGCCATCCAGGCTAAGAATGACCTAATCCAAATAGGAAGGCTAGCCCCTAGGCTGCCTTTGCCATTGTTTCCCTTTGTTGAGCCTTCATACCATCCCATCCCAAGCATCTGACATACTACCTATCAACCTGCTTCCACCTTACGCTCAAGGCAAGCCCAAGCTCCTGACCCAATCCGACCACATCCTCACCCCGATCATTATGCCTCCGAACTAGATGAAATGAGTATGATGAGAACATTCTCCAATGAGATCACAACTCTAAAAAGGCAACAAAATAGCCAAAGGATTCCCTATCAAAATTACCCAAAGCCTCCTTTTCAACAAGGTAATCAAAATGTCTAACCTCCTCCAAATGGGTATCAAAAGCCTTCGTTTCCGACCAACAATCAAAACGGCCCTACAAAATCAAGCACCCACACGATACACGTTGTTGTAAGCCTAGATGTCTAGCCAAGAACCTGCTATCTAGCCTCTGCCGCATCACCAACAATTGATTCCTCAATTCCGGAGAAGACCTTAGTTACATAGGACGAAGCGCAATTATATGTCGTGTCGAATGAAGAAGGCCCCTCTACTTTTGGGAGAATGCAAGTCCGATCAAAGTATATCACCAGGGCTAAGGGGAAGGCCATTGAAGAGCAAGGGAAGACTAGTCCGTTAGACCCTAAGCCCCAGGGTAAAAGACAAATGATCGAAGGAGCGCTTTGACACAAAGCTGGAAGTAAAATAGACTAAGGGCGATGCAACACCCACTGTCAGATCAAAGATCATCTACAGCTATAAGCAAGGCTGCCTCATTCACAAGAGATCTCACAAGCAACCAATAATTATGACGGCACACAATCCAATCTCAAGCTATCAGGGGGCAAAGGCACTCGAGCCTTGCTTAGGGAGGTGTGCCCTGACATTTGCCACAAGGTGGTTGCTCATAAGACCACGAAGGATGATACCTTGAGGATGCATTCCAAATCCAAAAGTGCAGGAAGGAGATCTTCACCACAAGTGCGTAAATCTAACGGTTGGGATTTGTTTGCAGGAACCAAGGAGTCATGCGACCTTCCCGATTGGACGCAAAAAAAGCCCTGAACCATTGCAAAGGAGTAGGCCTTCCTGTCACACTACCTATGTGAAAAGGCAATCAGCCATTGGCCAAAACTCAAAGCATGGAGCATTAACGCCACATCAAACATTCCATTGAAGCAAAGCACGTGGATTTAGTGTCTTAGTTCGAGTGCCAAATACCTCGAACGCAAGCAGCTATACTGCACATTCATGGCAGACAAGATGGCTAACCTTACAGGCAAAGGGACTTCCAATTCAAAAAGGCAATGATCATTTCAAAAAACTAAAGCAAAGCTAAAAGGCCAAAGCGACAACTGACAATTCCCGCTGCCCCATTTCGGAAAAGAAAGATTCCACGTGCATGAAGAATTTAAGGCCGATTTGCACGCCAACCTCCAAAAGGAAATGCTATAAGAAGGGGACCCCTTCCCTGCAAAATTCTTCCTATATTCATAATCTATTGGAAGTCCCAAGACTTCAAAGCAATGATGCAACTAAAGCAAAGCCTAAGCTAACTAGAGCCCATTTGCATATAAGTGTTTACGAAGCAATGAAAATCAAAAGGAAGTCCCCAACAAATCCCCGACCGAACATGTGCATGAGTCCAAACCAGACCTAGAAGCTCTTTGAAATCCCACAGATGAAGTCGGCTCACCCCTGCTGAAGCAACTGTTGGAGCAAGATCCGATGCCACCACCAAAAAAGAAGGCTTACAAGACCTACATGGCGACAGGTACAATAGACCCGAATTGCCAAATTCACGTGGCCAAGTTGAAGGTCCTAAAGAAAGAGCATTGGACAGAAGAGAAAATAAAGGCTAAGCATTGGATAGAAGATTAAGTAGCTTGCACCTACGTTTGGAACATAGTAGAGAAAATCAGAATTAGCTCAGAATTGGACTAGAAAAAGAATCAAGAAAAATCAAAATTTGGGAAAAATCAGGGAAAATTCCAACCAAAAAAAAAAACAACGAAAATGCAATTTTTCATTGAAAATAAGTTTTTTTCATGCATATCACAATGAATTAACATTATGCAAATCAAATATTAATGATGTAAGATTGTAAGCTTAAACTACACATGAAAGTGACAAAACACATCTTAAACAAAGAAATTTTAATGCATCCAAAATTCAAATATTCTTGTATTGCTTATAATATAAAAAAGGTACACATTACACAATGTGTCATAAGTCATGATAAATACGATGTCTTAAGGTCTTTGAATGCCTTTGCCTTTTGCCCCAACAAAAGCTCTAGCCTCTCTTTGTTGCTATGTTCATTCTTCTTCTTGTGCCTTGGTTGCTAACACCCGTCGCCACTTGTGTCGAGGGTCAAGGGGGCAAGAGCCCCCTTGCAAGGTCAAGGGGCAGCACAAATACTTATATGGGACTTCAACAACTCATAGGCTGAATAAAACACCAACAAATTAACTTAAATGATGATTGTGATTGGTTTTAACTTTTTACTATCTCTTAAGACCCATGTGGTCTAATGACCCTACCAAAATTCCAATTCGAATTTGCATCGAAATCCTTTGGGCAGCTGTTGGTGGTTATTGGTGATTGGCGGATTCCTTCAAACTACAAAAAAACGATTTTTTGGATGCCCTAGTGTGTTTTGTTTGGTGTAGCAGCAGGTAGGCAGAACCCCTTTCTCTAGTTTGCAATAGGTAAAAATGAGCAAATTGAAAAAATATTAACTTTATAGCGTTTTCTCTACTAGTGCGGCTATGGCTGATTTTTTGTTGAGGGGATCGCAATTGTTTCAAAAAATTGCGCATTTCCGATTTCGATGTAATTTGACTTGGATTTCTAGCAAACTCGGAAAAAATCATGGAATTGGTGATTTTTTGGTGATTTTCATAACTATGGTTTGGACAGATAGATGAGGACATAGATTTCGAAGAAATAAGGGAAAAGGAGCAGGCGGATGAGGGAAGCACCTACGGAGGCAAAGGCAGTGAGGAGATGGTCGAGGAGGCGATTGCCCAAGCAATAGCGACAAAAGAAGTGACTTCTAAGGAAGTTGTACATGTAGAGGAGTCCCCTCCAAAGACCACGAAAGTTATAGCGCCCGAGCAACATGCCCCAGCTGGTGAATCGCAACCTTAAGCATCTTCCTCGACACAACAATGACAAAACGGAAGGGAGTCACCTCATGACGCCAACCCTCCACCCACTAAGAAGAGGGAATCTTCAAAAATAAAACCTCATGCTGCTACATCCCAAGCGGTCAATAAGTCATCCAGCACCCCTCTCCCTTCCATACCAGTTGTAAGTTCCCTGCCACCTGTGGTGTTAGCCCCACCAGCACAAGCCCACATTCCCCCCCTCTCATTAGTTGCACCCCCTTATGTAGCCCCGACAACACTAGCTTTCCATATGGGGCTTCCGCTCCCAAACCCTGAAGCCCTCACTCCATTAACCCACATATCGATCCTCGACCCTTCCTAGCCAAGGGATTCTTGCCCTTCCCTACTACCTCTCAACCCCTTCCATCTTGCCCATTTTTCCAACCTGTGTTACCACCCCTTCCCCCTCAGGATAGTTGGTCGTTTCATAGATTCCCACTGCTGCATTAGGCATGCCACCACATTTCAAAGAAATCCAGGAGACAGCCTCCTAATACACCCAAAAGGAGGCCAAAATGGCAACAAGGCCAACCAAAAAGGGGCTTAGGAGCCAATTCAATCCACAAGAGAGGATCCTCCACTTTGCTCACATGGATCCGACGATCTCCAAACCTGAAGGGCAAATGCAACCACATGATTATTAGGTGACCCTAGCGACCATTAGTTTTCAAGGTGTTAGAGTCAAGGATATAGCCGAGCTAGTCGAGCATGCCAACAACATCGTTAAGCATGATTTCATGGCCCTCAATAGGAAACTAATGAAGAAGGAGAAAGAGCTTGAGTAAGTCAGAAACACCTTCAAGAGCTCACAGCTCGAGGTCAAAGGGCTCCAAAATCGTATGGAGTAGATCGCGAGTGCTCAAGTGATAATTGCTCTCTTGGAGGAGAGAAGAATCAAGGCTTGATCGGCCAATTGATCGCCATGGAGGCTGAGATCATCACGGATAGGGCCGATTTCCAAAGAGAGGCAAAAAAGAAGAAGAGCTCAGAGGCCCTGTAACAGAATACCGCAAGGCTAATAAGAGGATTTTGTATTGCATACTAGGACAGCATAGCTCGGGCCATGGCCTCAATGTCCCAGTTGATCGGTTTTATCATCATAGCATCCCAACAAAGCGCGTTGTTGATTTCTAAAGAGATCGAGCAGGCCCTGGCGGCAAATTCAAGAAAAGTGACCTAGGCAAAAATATTCCAAGCCTAAATCCCACAACAAGCAACCAAGAGCTGCTAGCCACAGGTGTTCAAAATCGAGAGGCAGCATTGAATAAAATATGGGACACCCTCAACAAAGAACAGGCAGCACAGGCCAAGCACAAGTATTGATCACAATTATTGCCATCTTGCGAGGTCCCATAGACTCCCTGATTCAGAAGGGTCTGCCCTCCCCTTGGATGGCTGACAATAGGCTCCTATCGGAGCAAGAGTACGCACAGGCGATGGAGGCCCAAAAAGAAAGGAGACTAGATTTTCATAAGTGGCCAAGACTCCTCACTATCGAAGACACTATGAAATCCATAGGGCTTTTGGCAGAGCTCGAAGTACAGGTGTAAGAGGTCATGCACGGAGCGGCAAGCTTTTAATGCAATGAGCAAATAGAGCTCCAAAGATGCTACCGCGCTTCCAAGATGCAAGGTCACCATCCCAAGAAGAGTGGGAAGAAGTGAAGACCCAGATAAACAAGTTCCCACTACAGTATTCCCCACTCCACTTCTCGTTTTTGTTTCTTTCCCTTGATTCTATTTTGTATTTTGTTATCTCCTAGTTTCCATTTTAACTCCACGCCTAGGTATAAGGCAAACAGTCTGGGATTTGCCATCTTCAACAAGCTGAAGAACCCCTTGGAGCCGCCAAGACTGTAGGGAATTTTCCCTACGTCCCCACCTCACTTGAAGAAATGCTCCATCTAAAAGCAGGACCAATAGAAAAGGGGGGTCGGAAAGCATGGCTCCGCAACACAAAGAGAAGAGAACGTGCTTCAAGCCACACCGAACATTGGTTCTCTCATCAACGGTCGACGTTCCTTCTCCACCTTAAGCAAGCGACTTGAGGAGACCAAGTCTTGCAGGCTGTCGATTTTCCATGTGACAACTTGCGTTGTTTCCATTAGTGAAGGCCAACGCAAGAAAAAGAAAGTCCTCGATGAAGCCTCGATTGAACATGTGGTAGTTGTTTGCAAGCAAATAAGGCGACTAAAGAAATATCTGCCACTGGCCGTCAAAGTTGACTTTCGTGGCCCGGCCTATCATAGTCATCAGCATAGCAGCTACAGCGGCCTCCCACCACACAAGTAAGCCTTCCCTGCCAAGCTTGCACCAATCAGAGGGGCCATACCAATAACATCAACAAGCAAGAAACCCAAGAAAGCAAGTGAAGATCCAAGGTAGTTTTGACGTTCAAGGCCTCGAACCAAGCGGAAATTAATGGCACAACCACCTCCAAAATGCCATAGCAATGGGTGATGGAAGTAGCAACCTCCCATCCAAGGGCCCAGAAGCCTCGTCATTAATGGCCCCGGATCCAAAGACCTCAAGGCAGTCGAATGCAGGTGCAAAGGATCCCGATAGTAGGACAAAAATCAATTTCAAGTCCTCTGTGCAAGATTTTGGAGAGAAAGAGCCCCTCAATCTCAACCTATACATAGGCCTTTAAAAATCATTGTAAAGAATTGGGAGTTGCTTGCTTGTGCCTAATATCTAAACTTGTAGGTTCTTCCTCTTGCTTCTCCTCTTCTGCAAGAGCGGGACTCAAACCTTGAGTCACTGTCTAAGGAGCATCTAGCTTCTTTAGGCAGCATGCCTTGTAATTATTTGATGCATAAATGGAAGCTGAGACTAACTTCACTTTGTCCTACTTTTATGTGTTGTCTATTATGGGTTATGTGTGATGAAGTGTGTTAAATTTCTAGCTATTAGACTGTGGTGAATGTGTTCATCTTTAGCTCATTTATAAAATCAAGGGGGAAAACCTTGATCTTGGCGCATTCCTGCAATTTCATTTTTTTTTGTTTTCATTTTCTGTTATTTCCTTTTCCTGTTGGCAAGAAGCACAGACCTAAGCCCACGAGGTCTGAAGATGCGCAAAAGATCATATCCGACGAGTAACCAGCCTCGACTATAAACCTCGAAGGTTGCCCCGCAAGCATTCTCTCTGCCCACGAAGCTTCCCACTCTGTTGCTCAATGCAAGGCGCACGTGCCTAGGCACATCAAGCCGCTACCTCTATAGGCCAAGACATTCTAAGACGACAACACCCCCCACTGATGTCATTTATAACATTACACAAGGGGTCTGCCTTCAATATCATACATAATCTAACTTCTATTCCCTTGGTGATTGTTATGAAACACGTCACAGATCGCACCCCTTTGTGCAACATCCTTCCTCTATGTCTCAAAATCCTACTGAGTTTTCTTCAAGTTAAAGAAAAATTCTTTCGTTGAAGGTCCTTCCATATCTCAAATATTCCAAAATGCCTATTCTGCTACTTTGGAGTCATTGCACGCTACATCTTATTCACTTTCGAATTCATCAAGCATGCACATCATGTCCTTACAAAGAGCACTTAATGGTATTCCTTCTATGTCACTCGTGTTCTCCAAGTCACTCTTGTCCCCCAAATTGTTGTCATTCTTGAAGCCATCACTCTAGTTTTCAAAGTCGCTCTCATCTTCAAAGTCACTCTCATCACTAAAGTCCTTCTCAAGGCTTCTCACAACTCTCCCAAGCTCTCATGTATATTTAGGTAGCTCCATATAGTAGTGTATTGTGGTTCCACCCAATGTCATAGTGAATACCCTCCTCTAATCTACCTCATTCATTTTCCTACTTGCCATCCAAATAGTGATGCACATTTTCCAATGTTTGACAATGTCTTTTTCTTCATAACCGTGAAAATTGTGACACTTCTACATCACTTGAACACTTCTCAATTGAACCAAATGATTTAGTTGATTCCACAATAGTCGCTTCCACAAGGAAGCCTCGTCTTGCACACCATCAAACGCACCACCATGATGTTGCTCTTGTGGGGGGCTCTCTTGTCAGACTCTCATCTTGCACCGTTGGATGCATCACATTAGTGTTGCTTCCATGCTACACTCGCATCTCCAACATTATTGGACATACTATTGTGCAATTGCTTCTATGCCAGACCCCCATCTTGCACACCATTAGACACACCAGCCTACAATTGCAACTATGCCAGATTCATGTCTCACGTATCAAAAGACACCATCAAGCAGTTGCTCTCGTGTCAAACTCACCTTTTGAATTTTCTAATGCATAACTCACATCAACCATGTCTAAGAGTGTTGGACCCACTGGCCAAATCAGGGTTTTTGTCTTCGCATGCATCTTCACCTGGCCCTTAATCAACATCAACAAATATATTTACATCATTTTCAATTCCTAGTTTGCATTTTCACTTCTGCAAAGGAGGAAGAGGCATGATTGAATTAAGAAGCTTGTCGACCACCCTCAAATTTCTCTGCTGTTGTTTATCATCCAAAGCTTGATGCTCATTGCAACTCCATGTTACTAACTTCAACCCAACTTTATCCTAGCAACAGCACCATAATGTAGCATGTGAGAGTATTTTAATCATGCAAATATCTCTACAATGCAACACAATCTTACATAATATATAAATAAAGAAATGACATGGGAATAACTCACATATACATGTGGATACATAGCACACAGCATGTATAGTTCATACTACAATCATTTGCAATACATCACAGTCTGGTTGAACGTACAACACACAGAAAATCAGCAGTACCTCAATCATTATCTGACAACTAACTACTGACTGCCATGGACCACACATCTCCATCTATTTCGAGCAATGCAGAGGGGCATACATATAGGTATAACAGGAAATGGTAAGAAATTCGTAATTGCCATAACCGCTCAATCACCTAACCACCCTTATACAAGCACCATTAAACATATCCCATACTCTATGGCGTACTATTTATACATCAAAACATAACATCATACGCCACACTATGCACAACATATGTGCATGACTCATCACTAACTGATCATTGGCATGGCTCATGCAGGATGTTCATCATGTAGATCAAGTCATCCACTTATAATGGTATTCCAAAATACATCCTATACGGTCACATACCACAATGTCATCTACACTGGAATATGAAATAATATCAGTTTTTCTTCCAAAGGGCAGACTTTCTTAAAATCTGTCCAAGAATTTCAGCCCAAGGCTCCCTCCACGACCACAAGAAGTCTATTACATCATATTCTAAATTTGTCTAGTCTGAAAGAGCATTGGATGTGGATTGGAAAGCTAGGTAGCCAATGTCTTATGTCAGAAGATAAATCCTTCAGGGAAATAGAAATTTACAAATTTCATAAGCCAGCATTAATTTGAACACACAAATTGGAAGTAGATACGGCAGTCCATATCTTAAGATTCAAAAATTCAATAACTGTGACAATGGAAGGCACTGCGAAAATGTGCAACAAAAATGTCAAATAATCCTATTTGATGAGTAGGATGTCATCCATAGAAACTTGCTAGCGATCTTCTCATCCATAGAAACTATAATTATCCTGCACCAAGCCTTCAGAACAGCGTGCTACCTACCATTTTATATGTTTCTAGAGTCCATTGCAAGCAAAAGATCAAACACAAAATGTGATTCCAATTGTATATCCATGGACAGGTGTACTTACTGTCAAAGGCTCCTCCCCATCTAGCTCACCAGCATGGTTTAGCAGCATTTCACCATACTCGCCAATACACCAAACAGTAACCCGAACAAGACTTTCCTGATGCAAATTCAACCCAATGTTTGTCATGACTAAATTCTCCGAAAGAGTTAACATCAATCCCAGACACAAGCACAAGCAGAATTTATACCAGAAACCAAATTGCTTGTTACATTAAACTAAGTTCAATGGAACATTTTGCAATAAACAATCCATTCATTTTTTAAATGCAGTCATGCATGCACAGATATATAAGAAGCACTAGCGTCTTATTAAATAAAAACACTACGAACTTGTGACCAGCATTGAATTTCTGCAACCTTTTTGAAGCAACAAGTATATTCCATTTATCTAAAACCTGCACATCAATATAACAATAATAATAATGATCTTGGCTGCATGAATGCACCAACCAGGTCACTCAGAAGATTAACACCTAACCTGCAGGATCTATCCATAGATGACATAAACAAAAGATTGTGTCCACTTTCTAGAAAACATAACCTGAAAAACATAAAATCTGGGCAAAGAAAGACTACAACCTGCATATAATTATGTGAAATCAATCCCCAGAGAAGTATACTGTTCAAACTTCTTTTCCAAGTGCTGATCAGGGGTAGTATTTATTGATGAGGGTTTGTGTTCCATTCAGTTATTAACTTCTTGTATATCTCCCATGTATGAAAATGTATGATGAGGTTGCCTCAATCCTGATCCATGTAAGGACCTTTTCATGCCAATTTATATGGAATGATTCTTTTATTTCTAAGGATAAAGTAGCAGTTTGGTTTTAAGCACTTGCCATTCCATTGTAAAATGGTAGACTATAGCCTGACATCAGTTAGCAAGGTAAAGCCCCAAGAAGACTCGGTGATCTCGTACCTTAAGAAGAAGAAGAACTCAGCATTTGGAAACCACTAGAATGCATGTATCTACTATAGTCATTTCCATTTGGCCCCAGCCAGGAAACATCAGCAGATCAATGCTTAAGCAGTTAAAGACAAAACAAAATTGTCATGAGATTCAATTCATTTATTATCATGTAACAATAATACATTTAAGATAGTGAGAAAGACTTCCCCATTATTTGTAGAACAGATGGCACATAAAATTAATTACCAGTTAGTTCCCTCCCTCCCTCAAATATGTTTCTAAGTAATAATATTATTTTTCATATTTTTTTATATCACTTTCTTTTTAAATGAATCTTGTTTAAGGTGATTTGTTTTAACATATTACTCAAATATGTTTTTTTTTTCTTAATTTGTTTTTGATAACTTTAATTTTATTACAAGGAGAAGAATAAGTTTGACTTTTCAATATCTCCTGCTATTGTATTTATGGGGTTTGGAGACTTGATATAACTTGAGCAACAAGCCTCCCTTATGAATCTCATTGACTCTTCCATACCCCTGCTTCAGATAAGCTCTCACAGATTCCCAAACAGCACAGGAGGTTTCAAAAGCAATACAAAGTTCAAGATCTAAAGACCCTATTTAAGACTAGCTGAGTTTCTTCCATGTTTAATCCATGTAGCAAGCTCCCTTATAAGTGAGGATTCTTTGGATGTGCAGTGCCATGCCTTGCTTTCCTTCGATTGGTTTTGATCCTTTCTGTGATTCACATTTTGCCCAGAAGTATATGGCCTGACATACAAAAATTTCAAGGTTCCACGAGCCTAGGGGACGGAAGGACGGGTTTCGGGGACGGCTGGGGGACGGCTGGTAAAATACTATAAAAATTTTTAGAGATATAGAATAATCTACAAATTCTACACAACAAAAATGAAAATACTAAAAACTTAAAAAGTATTCATGTTCTGAAAACATGTTTCAATCTGAAATGAACTCAGCTATTAGCCTATTACTAAGTGCAGCCATTTCAACAAATGTAACTTGAAGGTTCAGCCAAGGATATCAAGTGCAATCTCTAACAGTTAACCAAAATAGTTGATATTGCTCAAGTAATGAATGCCACACTGTTCAGCTTCTAAATTTTAACATTCAAACAATAACAGTCATCGTTATTTCAGCCACCAATGTTCAAGCAAAGACTATCATTTTTAATTTTTTTTTCAGTCACCAGTGTTCAAACAAAGACAGTTCTCAGTTTTTAAATTTAAAACTTTGAACTTTAAGTTTTTTTTCTTTCTTATAGGACTAGTTTATTTTTAGCGTTTGGGGGGTGGAGACTTCCATGGGTCCCACCCTCCGTACCTTTCTTTCTTTTTTTAATTTTGTATATTATTTTTTTTTATTTTGAGCATGAGACGCCCAGCCGTGGGGGTCCCACCCCCATACCTTTCTTTTTTTTTAAGTGTGTATTTTTTTTTTAGGCATGAGATGCCCAACCGTGGGGTCCCAACCCCATACCTTTTTTTTTCTAATTTAAGTTTGTATTTTTTTTTTCTAATTTAAGTTTGTATTTTTTTTGGGGGGGGGCATGAGGCCCCAATCGTGAGGGTTCCACCCCATACCTTTTTTTTTATTTAAGTTTGTATCTTTTTTTTTTTTGGGGGGGGGCATGAGACGCCCAGCCGTGGGGTCCCACCCCCATACTTTTTTTAATTTAAGTTTGTATCTTCTTTTCTTATTTTTTATTTTTGGGCATGAGACGCCCTGTCGTGGGGGTCCCAAACCCCATACCTTTTTTTTTAATTTAAGTTTGTCTTAATTTTATTTTTTTTGGGCACAAGACGCCCAACCATGGGAGACGGTTGGGCGTCTCTAGGTACGGCTTGCCGTCCCCGGGGACGTCCCCTCACAGTGGGCATTCAAGGGACAGCCGTCTGGAGGACGTTGTCATCCCCCAAAAGAGGAAATATCCCCGATGTCGTCCCCTGTATCGAGGACGCAGGGGGCGGGGGGATGCGTTCCCGTGGAACACAAAAAAATTTAGAGGCACACATTTTAATTCTATAGTTTATTTATGGTGTTTGCTTCTTTTGTTCCTTGGGTGAAGCTAAAACCCTGCATCACTTTATTTTTTGCTGTCCCATTTATTACAAGATCCGAAGCAAATTCCATTGCCTTTTCAAGGACAACTCTATATATGTTTCTACCCTCTTTAGATACCCAGACCAGCGATGTCTCACACTCTTTCTTAGGGAGATCACTCAGTTTCGTCCACATAAAAGCTCTCCTCCAGATGGATCTCACCCCCCTCAACATCTACTCATCACAACACACTTCACCAGCCCCGACAAACCAGATGACACCAAACAGACACGCCCCGCTTCATCCAATTCGGAAGGAAGCAGGGTCACTAGACAGCGCACCCATAGTTTGTTAGGGTCCTGAACTAGCGATGGATAAAGACATATCATGGACTTCTTCAGATCTGATACTTCGACCTTGACTGTTAGGAGAGATTAGTTTCTAGGGGTTCTTGGAGCTCCCTTCCTGGGCTGCTCCCTCTCTCTCTCTCCGTTCTTGGCATGCACTCCGCTCTTCTGGACTGCAGCCCTCCCCCCTCTTCTCTCCCTTCTCTTTGGCCCAGTTGTCGGGTTACGTTTTGTATTTATGTTAGTTTTTCTTTCTTTTCCCTGTTCCCTTCGTTTTTGGCCCACCGCAAACATTAATAATATTTCATTTCATTTCTTACATAGCTTTTTTGGTTAAACAAGGTCCTTTTACCAATTTGCTATACCAGAAAAGGATAAATAACAATAAGGATACCCTTGAAAACTTGTTGAATGACATGAAGCATGGACCATTGGAAGGGCGAAGCATTATGATGCTTTAAGTAATTAGTCTATGAGGTTAACATTAAGGATTGTCGAAGCCTTAGCATGGCCAATATATTTAACATTGCAAAGAAATAATAAATAGAATTTCATTGATGTCCATGAAAGACTATAGTAGGTCTAAGGGGTTCAAATAGTATACTTGGTCACAATAGCTTAGTGTAAACCAAAATAGTGACCAAAGAAATGCATAATTACAACATACTATAGTACAGCCAAACTCTGACCCAGCATGGGCCAAAAATCCTGTGTAAAATGGCATCTTGTGAAACATCTGCATCTCAGGTATAGAACAGGTATAATACAAGCATGGCATAGTGGGGGCTCAAACTGTTGTGGGAGAAAGCCATTACTATTGATCTATGTCATTTGTGTGCTGAATCATCCACAACCATTATGGATGAGTAAATGTAAAACTAAAATCTGATAATGTTCCAAGGAAGAATGGTCAAGACAAAATACAACAAGCCAGATACTTAGAACCATCCTATAATCCAAAGCCAAAAATCCTATCAATATAGAAAGGAATCTAGAAATGCTTGCCTATTTCAACCTCGAGAGCTGTGGGCTGATATTATCTGCCTCATCCTACATGGAGAATGTTTCCACCTAGCTTCTCCATGGGTAAGACACCACTCTACAAATCCAACCCCACTTGAGAAGGATGCAATTGTATAATCTAAAGGGTGCTTGGTGTCACTTCCTACCAAAAGAAGGTGAAAGGACGTAATCAGCCTGCTAGGCTTGGGGTTATGAAAGCCCCTTCTGAGACCTTGTTTAAATGGGTGGTAGCCACTTCTAGCAGTGTTGCATGGAAATGAATATAATATCGGGTACGAATACAACAAATTTTTAAGAGCCCTTACATGAGTACGACCAGATACAACATTACAAAATAAAACATATATAGTTTAAATTTCTAAAACAACATAGAATATAAAATAATCTACACAAATATAAGCTGTATATAGGACATTTCCATCATTTAAAAGAGGAATTTTTGTATGTTCCATGGGGGAACATCCCAGGCTTTCAGGGCTGTCTCAGAGACACATTCCCAGAATACTAGAAACACATCCCACCATCTCAGCAACCTGTCTCACTGTCTCAGGCCATCCCCCTCCGCAAAACTTCATGGAACATATTTATTTTTTACTTACTCAGAGGTTATTTGAAAAAAATATATATTATCCTTCTAAAATAAGTAGTATGTTCTTTCTTAATGTCCTATTAATTACAGCCTAGATCCAAGTGTGGATATTATACGTATTCCAAACATCCAGATACAGTTTCCAGAAGTATTGCATTTATATCCATATGTGACAATATGTTTTTTTTTTCATTATTCAGATAGGATGGGTGTCAGATACAATAAGTCTGCTTTCCAGAAATGAAGCACTAGAGCCATATGGTTCTCGTCAAGATAGTGAAAATTGGTAGAGAGTGACCTCCAATCTCTCTCTTTGTCTCATAGTACACAGGACACCTAAGACAGAGTCCTCTGTCTCTACCTCCTGCGGGAAGCATAGGCAGCAAATACAATTCCCTCTAGGAACTTAATAGTCAGCAACAATTCTGAGATGGTAGGACCATACCCTCATCAACTAAGGGGCAATCCTGAGGCAAAAGGACCAGCGATGTTTGACATAATTAGAACAAGTGAGCACATATATTGCAAACCACATTGAACATGAAGATTCCTTCAGCATCTAAGCATGAGAACAGAAAGAGAACTTTTTAGTCAACTGGAATGCAGAACACATGGTTTAAGAGCACATTACATCCACAGGCTATTATCAGAGAGCAAATTGAAAATGCAAGGATGAGATGGTGCTTCTGAGTTTTGAATTCATTACAATAACCAGTGAGCTTTCAATTTGATAGTTCATCCATGATGTAGAGAGGTTGATGAAAGAGAGGAGCAAGACATTGAAACAGTTAGAGAAGTCAGAGAGAACAAGCTACTTGCAAATGCAAAAGCAAGTGAAAGATGTACACAAGCTGGAAGAGACTAGCAGGTGTTGAAACACATCATCATGATTGTAGATACATGAACAAAGATTTTGAGGCTAAATAAAAGAAATAGAAGGAGAAGTGGAAGAAGCTGATCAAATAAAGATTCTCTTTAGCATATAAGGCACTATATGAGAAGAACAACATTGTGCCAAGAAGATAGTTGGGATATTTTCAAATTAATTAACAGGCATACAGTTCTCAAACAGCATTATCAGCTTCAACACATGCTGACCCCTCAGTACTCATGATTCATGTGTCTACATCAATGGCCAAAACGGTTCATTATCCTGAACTTCCTACAAACCACCAGTCATTCAAATATACTAGAATACAGAGAAAGGTAGTTGGTGGGGCAGATGTCAGCCCCAGCAATGGGTCTCATTGTAAATGTTGCACAGGGAGACTCTTCACTTGAATAAATACGACACAGTCATGGACACTAGAACATAATTTACATGATTATTTTGACTTAGTGAGTAAGTGGTCAAATGCCTTCCCACGGTATCACACACCCCTGTGAACACCTGCAGACATCCTGTTACCACATGTTGTAAATAAATTTTCTAATGTCTAATTGATTGTGTATCAATATGATGATGTCACAAAATGTTTCCCTTGAACATCATGTACCACTACAAAGAGTACCTTGACACCTATTTCAGGTTCCCATGTGCTTCCGTATGAATGTTTGTGGTTATAGGAGGCATCACTGCAAAATTCACCATGGACTCTCGTATCACAAATATCTCACCTAAAGGGACTAAAACCTATGCACCTTCAGTCAAAATACAACATCTTGGGGCGTTTATCCAATAGTTTTTTAAATTAGAAGCACTACCTCATCCTGATCTCAGAATAAACCAATCATCTGAAAAATGAAATGCTCGTATTTTCCTACCTCTTAACGAGTTCAAGATTTTAGGTTCTCTTGTTTCATGGGATGCAATGATCCATCTCCATACATAGTTGATATGACAACACTCTGATTTGGCCAAAAGGGAATCTAAAAGTGTGTCCAATACCACCTCATACAGTTCAAGCAGATAATAAAACCTCTGAAAATATGTAATAACTAATATATGTTCAGCATAACTCTATATTCCACAAAGTTTCCAGGACAGGGATGATGGGAGATGTCAGGATGTGTTTCTAGGACAGCAGGAAATGTTTCTGGGACAGCAGGACGCATTTTCAGGTCAACAGGACACTTCGCTGAGATGGCCCCCAAAGCCCGAGATGTGACTCATGAAACATAGACATGACTTAAGAAGCTCTTAAAGAAAACCTTCCTTAAGCATTGAATTTGCCCAAAGAAATAACTTTTTGAAAATTACAGTGTCTGTAACAACATTATAAGGACAAACTCAAGGGCAATGGTAGGATAAAGTCATGTGGTTATCCACATACCATAACATATCAACAACGTTTCGGGGATACAAAATGCAAGAAAGGAAACAAAGAGAAAATCAATCATAACCTTTCACTTGCAACCAATCATGACAAATTGTTTATTTATTCAAAAGGAATAATCTTAGAGGAATCAGTGTTCTTATGACTGTAGTATTAGGATGTGATTGCTTACAAGTTATTAAATGGATGAATGTTTCCTACAGCAACATCTGGCAAAAGATGTAGCATCAAAATCCCAGCCAAAAAATTACATTTAAAACAAATAAAAATAAAAAATAAGATGATGAAAGAGGGGTTTTTAGATTCCCCGACCTGCTATACTAAGTGCGTAAAGAGACCTGGCAGACATTAGGGGAAAAGAACAGCCAATGAAAAGAGAAATTCCATGTTTCTATGTTCATCAAGTTTTCCAAAGATGCTCCTTTCCTGATGACTAGCTCATCCTCACAGACCTACTAATTGTCCTGAAGAATATTTGCAAAACTCCAGGATGTAGCTTCCACTCATACAGTGCTCTGTGGCACTTTAAGGCATCAACATATTTCAGAAATCTAACAGCAAGTAAATACAGACCAAATCAAAACAATTTCAAATGCATACATGGTGCCAGCTTGAACATAAAAGCATTGAAAAATATCAGGACATCACTCATGCACTGGGATCCTTTCCACATCCTTGGAACTTAATGAACAGAAAATTTAGGAGCTTCCAGCCACAGATTGCGAGCCTGTGTGCCACTCTACCAGTAACTGAATCCCACACTGCATTATCTGGGACAAAGCACCTTGCTGGGTCAAAACACCACCAGCACCAGCTGTTCCTGTGCATTTGTGAATGGATGAAGCTCCACCAACAAGCTACTGAAGGCCAAAAGCATTAAGCCCATTATTAAGCATAGTGTCCTCTAAACCAAGGAAAAACACAGACAGCTGTTGGATGAGTCGGACTCATCGGTCTTTTGTGCATCATTGACAAATTTACTTGAGGCTTCATCATCCACATTCTTACTATAGCAATCTAAGGAACCACATGTAAAAAATCTTCTTCATGGAACCAATGTTTGAAAATCTTCTCCAATTAAATGTTTAACCCATGTTTAAATCACTTGGTGATTATAAACTGGACACCTCATGCAGCACCTTATCTGCAACAATTTCTCCTTTGTGTTCACGTGAATCTAAGCTGTCAAGAGCAGCCTGAATTTGGGTGTCTCTGTTGTGGTCTCCACCTGCCCTTGCCTTTAATAGGGAAGGTCCTTATCATAGTGTTCAGCTTTTAAAACCCCTCAGCTGGATCCTTTAACAGCAAGAACAAGCGTACAGAAGTGGCTTGTAAAACCATCTAGATAAGCTGAAGATGACCAGCAAAAGATAGCCACCACTTCCTCCATGGGCCAAACGGCTTTGGATTTTATCTATGGGTACTTGCCATCTAAAGACGTTGCATCCCTTTGAGAAACAGGGAGTGACAAAATATTTGCAGGGAAGGCTACCAAAGTTGGAACCCAAAACATCTACTATTTTTTCCTGTTTAACCAGGCTTGTTTTGAAGAAGACCATCTATTGGCTGCATTAATGAACTGGCCAAAAGGCAAACTCATTTTTCTGCATGATCCTCTTGAAAGCAATTGCCACTTTTATGGATACTTTCCCCACCAGCAGAGTTTTACGCCAAGTATTTGTGTGCTAGGGCACAAACGTTTGAGTAATATTTCCAAACCTGAATGATTTTATATCAGTAACCAAGGGCTTCATTCATGATAATATATTAATAGATATATAATGAAAGATAAGATTCCTTGGTGGAGGCCACATGCAGCTTCAAGAAGCCAGCAGAGGATTCAGATTCCATTTACCAACACTAAGAATCTGGAAGTAGGAACAAAGATGTGTACCCAAGCATACCAATCTTTAGAGAACCAAAAGCCATCTAAGACTTTAAAGGGAGGGTCCCAGATGAGGCAATCATAAGCTCTAGCGATGCAGTTTTTTCAATATGCCTTGTCCTTTTCTTAGAGTGACAGAAAGAAAAGTTCTGTATGTTATTATGATACCATGCGCAATCTACTTGGCCCCTACAAACTCTCCATGTTCAAGGGACAAAATTTTTTATAAGAGCAATAGTTTATGGCAAAAATTTCACGTGGGATACCTTGAAAGGAAGAGTTTAGATATAACTTTCAGGCACATACCATCACTTGCAACAACAAATAATCATAATCATAATCTTCTCTTTGAACCCTTATTCTAAAGCAGTTGGGATGCAATTTTATCGCCAATGGTGGCGATGATGATGTTGATGATCTTTTGACCATACCTTAAAGAGAGACAAAATCTACTGCACCTATCTAAGGACTCATTTATGACTTGGAAGAGAATTTCTGTAATTGGTCATGTTGTAAATGAAATCATCAAATTCCTGTTTTCATGTGGTAGGAGATGTTTAAGGCTACCAATATTCTGAGTATTGGTGAACCATTTCTAATATCATAAAGAATGGGACAGCTTAACAAGAAAAGATTTTTTATCTTCTATTTTATTGATATCACAAAGCTTGCAGTTTTGCTCATCCCAAGGAGTTTTAGGTTATCTGAACCATAGATGAGAAACTTGGACTTGGCAAAAACTCAGCAAGGCCGACTTGGGACTCAGACTCAGACTCCGCAAAAAAAGGGGAAAAACTCGGGAAAAAAAAATTGAAGAAAATGCAATTTTTCATTCAAAAAAAGTTTTTTTCCCGTGCATATCTCAATTAACTAACATTTTATAAGAAAGATTTTAATTTGGGTTTCCATCTTGACAGTTAATATATTTAAACGCTTATAATCATGACATTATATTCTTAATATATTTGAAAATTATGCATGTACCACCCAACAAGATGTGATTTAAAATTTAATTATCTAAATGCTTTTTAAAAGTTATAAATATATATCTTCTCTTTTAAAATCTTGATATAAAAACTAAAACAGAGGTCATAGTGGCAGCAACAGTTGAAGCCAAACACTAAACTTATTAAAAATAATAAAGAGAAGTTGCTAATAATTTATAAAATTGTCATATATAATTTGTTTTAATTTATACTTTATAAGGAAGGAAACAAATAGAATACGTACTACTCACACACCCACTAATACTCTATCTACTAAAGAATGAATTTTTTATTTTTTAGTGAGTTATATAGGTATTGAAACAGGTCTCACTCGTATCATATTATGATCACATAGCTTGGCATTCATGCATGTGTCACTTGGCAAGATTTGAACCTTGGTTCCCTCCTTGAAAGGTGAGGAATTTAAACAGTTAAACTAATGGCATTTGATGAATTATCTCATTTCTATTCCAATAATATATATTTTAATCCTTAAATAAATATAACATGTTATAAGGATAAGAATAGAATAAAAGGCTTATCAAATGACATTAATTCAACCTTGTTAAATTCCTTAATTTTGAAGGGAATCTTAATCTTATATATATATATATATATATAATGGTCAACATGTCCTATACCATTATATGATCATGATATAATAGAAGTTAATCCTATACAACTAATTTTAAAATAAAAGGCTTCCAAAGTATAGATGGTTAAATTACCTAAGAGAAAACATCACATACTTATTACCCAGGTTCCACGAGCCTGGGGGACGGGTTTCAGGGACGGCGGGGGACAGCAGGCCGATTTTAGGGGACGGCTGGGGGACAGCTGGTATAATACTATGAAAAAAAATTATTTTTTAGAAATTTAAAATAATCTACAAATTCTACAAACAACAAAAATGAAAAATACTAATAGTAATACTAAAAACATAAAAAAGTATGCATGTTCTTAGAATCATATAGGATATTCATATTTATCATTGATATTAGTATATTACTAAGTGCAGCCATTTCAATGATTTCATTGTTTCAACAAATTTAACTTGAAGGTTCAGCCAAGGATATCAAGTGCAATCTACCAATCTCTAACAGTTAACCAAATTAGTTGCTATTGCTCAAGTAATGAATGCCACACTATTCAGATTCTAAGTTTTAACATTCAAACAATAACAGTCATCATTTTTTCAGCCACTAATGTTCAAGGCTTCAAGCAAAGCTGCAAAGACTATCATTTTTTAATTTTTTTTCAGTCACTAACTGTTCAAATATGACAGCATAAATTATTAAATAGTCAGCCACTATAACCAAATAGTGAAATCAGAAATTCTCATAGTCTCAATGCTCATTTACAACAAAAAGACTCGAGAGTTTACATCATAAAATTAAATACTAACCTGAAAGATCTGAAACTAGGTTTTAAGGTTTGTAAAGATAACAGTGTCATATTCACTTACCCAACATACACTTGCATACTGCTATTGTGAAAAGGCTAAGACACTTTGCCAAAGAAGATAGTTCCACAAGGGAGAAATAATGGCCTAAAAAGAAAAATGAAAGCAGCTTCTCAAAATCCTTGGTTGCCTGCTGTTTAGCAGAGTTTTTTATTTTTACATTTTAATTTATTTTTTTAAAACTCCAGTCCCCTGTAAAGGGCAGTTTTGGTTGCATTCATATAACATTAGAGCTTGAGTGCTTAAGGAAGATTCTCTCTTTCCCAAAGTTGAACCACTGAAGAACCAGAGTCTGAAGTTGGGGGTAAATGTGACATTTTCAAGATGAAGGGAATGGATACCAAATTCAGCTTATGTGATATTTTGAGGGGCTGTCTATTTATAACAGATCAGACATTGGCGTATATGGTCTGCACTTTCTCAAATCTCAGCATGTAAGCTGTCCCCGGGGTCACCCAGCTGTCCCTAGCGACGGCCCGAGCGTCCCCAAAGGCGCCCAGCCGTCCCTAGCGACGGCCCGAGCGTCCCCAAAGGCGCCCAGCCGTCCCTAGCGACGGCCCGAGCGTCCCCAAAGGCGCCCAGCCGTCCCTAGCGACGGCCTGAGTGTCCCCAAAGGCGCCCAGCCGTCCCCAAGGACGCCCCAAAACAGGGGATGTCCCGTGGACGTGAGGCCGTAGGCCTCTGGTGGCCTCGGGGACGGCAAGGAGCCGTCCCCCCGTGCTGGGGGACGCGGGGAATGGGGGGACACATCCCTCAGGGAGGGGGACGCCTCCCCATGGAACCCTGTAATAAATTGCCTTAATTATTCTCTAAAAACACAAATTTATTAAATAAATTAAAAAAATTAAGATTGAATCATCATTCTCCATAAAATTCCCTACTCTCTGTTTTGGTTTTCCTAAATATTCAAGATAAAATCCTTGGATATTTCAACGTAACCATCCCAGCAAATATCAATATAAACTTAAGGACACTAAATGTTTTTCACTATCACCGAATATACATCTCTGTTTTGAAAATTTTTATACCCTACTTGCAAGCAAACACATGTTCGACATTTTAACATTATTGGGCGCATATTATAACTTCAAATATCTTCGTACATTTTAGCACACATGATTTTCTGAGCAGATCACTGCCCATTCTCGTCCTTTTCTTCTTCCTCTGCAGTTGAATGAGGGCACTCTCTGCTCTCTCTGCAACTGGGAACAGTAGGTCACTTTGAAAAAACAAACTTTATGCCGTTTTCCTGTCCCCAAACGCGCCTGGCCAAGTTTTTTGTGGACTTGATGAGCTCATTTAACTCACAAGTATCGAGTACTCGGTGAGTTTTAAAAAAAAATACTTGGCTGAGTTAAAAAAACTTACAGAGTTGAGCCCAAGTGACTCGACAAGGCCAACTCGGACTCAGACTTAGCAAGTTCTTTAAAAACTCGCCAAGTTTCATAACAGAGATCTAAACTTTCTGCCTGAGTGTGAAGTTTGCAATCATTAGTTCTATTCTTTGAGATAGTTTCTTCTTTATACCAGTATTTATTTAAAATTTATTCTGGTAACATAGATCAAGTTGATTATTTATTTATAATATGACAATTTCTTCCTTATCTCTATAGTTCCATATTTGTTCTAAATCTTTTCTTTAACTTATTCAGAATGTAGATCTAATCATCCTTACTATTTTTAATTTGACCAACTTCTTACACATAAAAAATTTAAATAACTAATTCAAGCTTGAGTCTCTAGGCCATCCCTCTGTATGGCAAGAGTATTTGCCATTTATGGAACCAATGGCAGGTTAGATTAATTAATGCGTGTTTATATTCTAATAATAGATTATACCATCAACTATAAAAATGTTTACCGAACTTCAACCAGGAAAACCACGTAGATTTGATTTTGAATTTATAGTACAGGAAGTGCTTCTGAATTAAATAAGACCTATCCCAAGCAGCATGGGTGATTCTGCAAGGCCATATCTCAGAGCTCTAGAGAATGACTAAGATAATCGAAGTACTGAAGAGACTCTTTTGCTTTTCCATTCCTAGAATTCTGCATTTCATCATGTTTTCAAGAACATAGTAGGCTTTCCACCCTCCAGTAATCCTTTTCTCAATGCTATGCATGTATAATTCCCAAGCTTAAAAGGAATTAAGCTGTAACTAAGTGACGAAAATAAACATCAAATGCTCTTTGGACACTGGCTTCTACCTCATACATTATAGTATCTGGTTAGGGTGAAATTCTCAAGTCTTTCAAGGAAAACAACCTTAAGATTATGGTTACAATCAGAGTTTGGAGTCGTATCACAGAACCACTACTGCTACTATATATTGTATTTCAGAATAGTCTATTTCATCTAAGGAGCAAAGTGGTGGCTTATCTGGTGAACCTCGTCTATATTTTTCAGGATAGCAATTTAAGCATGTTAATTGCTTATTGCAATACATTGGCAGTCATCAAACAATTTTTTATGGGCCTTAAAGGACAACCAAGGTGAAAGTGCAGAAGGCAATATTTCTCCGTTTAAGCAAGGACAACACTTTAGTATATGACAATAGGGCCATGGTCATCAGAAGGTTCATCAACGTCTCATACCACAACCTGTGTTCCACTCTAGTTGCTGTCCGTGTAGCCAAATGAGATGTATATAAAATTGGTAAGGCCAGGCAGAAGTTTAGGGTAACTTTGATGGAATAGATACCCCTCAACCAACAATTTTTTTTTATTTTTAATTAAAAATGCAAATTTTTTATTAAAAATAAAATTTAAAAAACATGCAGGTGAAAACGCCATCATCACGGGGGAAAACACCACCGTTGCAAGCAAGAATCCAGTCAACATAGATCCTTTCCATTCTACCAGATTGTCCAATACCTGCCCTTCTCTTGATATTTGAAAAGACGTAGCAGTGGATGGAAGTTCTACTGCAAACCACAAAGTGGAATAGATTTCTGGCGAGAAGCCACCAGATCTCTTTTCATGTAGCCCTAAATGATAACAACTCATCCAATTGCTGACAGGCACCTTCACCAGCAGACCATTAGTTTCTGCATCCCACCCGTGCAACCACATCGTTTCCGTCCCACATGCTTTTCGTTTTTTCTGTAACGAGGGCATACAAATGTATGTTGCTATTGGCAACTGAACAAACAGGTGTAAATTCCTTTATGGAATAGTGGATATCCAAATACAATCATGGATTATGTAGGACATTAATAATATGTATCATATCTTCCCCTATCCTGACTCCCACCGGTTATAATTGCTTTTAAGGTTCTTGCATAATTTATAACTTATAGTTTGTTATTTTTATGTTTTACTATATTTTATAAATAGTTAACTTACTTTAATACAAGGTTCCACGAGCCTGGGGGACGGGCGGATGGATTTCGGTGACGGTGGGGGGACAGCAGGCCGATTTTCGGGGACGGTTGGGGGACGGCTGGTATAATACTATGAAAATTTTTAGAAATTTAGAATAATCTACAAATTCTACACAACAAAAATGAAAAATACTGAAAACTTAAAAAGTATGCATGTTTTTAAAACATGTTTCAATCTGAAATGAACTCAGCTATTAGCCTATCACTAAGTGCAGCCATTTCAACAAATGTAACTTGAAGGTTCAGCCAAGGATATCAAGTGCAATCTCTAACCGTTAACCAAAATAGTTGCTATTGCTTATTTCAGCCTTTTTTTTTTTTTCAAAGCAAAAAACCCCTTGTGGGGTCGCCTTGGTCTGAGAGACCACGAACAGGGGGTTCTACACCGTCAAAGTCACCCGGAAGTCGCACCCGACCCTGCCCGCACCAACATTATCAATTGGATTTTGGATACCCAATTCAGCTTTTGGTAGGGTGGAGATTTGAACCTGGGACCTCCCTTGGAGGATTGCCCTCTCCTCTCCAACTCACCTACAACACCTGGGTTTATTTCAGCTTTTAACATTCAAACAATAACAGTCATCATTTTTTCAGCCACCAATGTTCAAGCAAAGCTATCTTTTTTAATTTTTTTTCAATCACCAATGTTCAAACAAAGACAGTTCTCAGTTTTTACTTTTTGGCCATCAATGTTCAAGCAAGATAGTCATTGGTTTTCACTTTTCTCAGTCATCAATGTTCAGGCAAGATAGTTATCTGTTTTTTCAGCCATCAATGGTCAATCAAGACAGTCATCAGTTTACAACTTTACAGCCCTCAATATAAATTATAAAAGCAAGACAGCTTTACTGTTCAGTCTCTAGCAATTCTGCACTGCTGTCCAATCACTAAAGTAATATTTATTTTTTTAAACATTGACAACCACCATTGTTCAGTTCCCGCCATGTAAGCAATGATGGTCACTCCTAACAATTCAAATATGACAGCGTAAATGGTCAGCCACTATAACAGGGAGAGTACTCAGCCACTAGTAATCATGAAAAATAGTAATACTAATAGTCTCAATGCTCATTTACAACAAAAAGAGTGAAATACAAAGAGAACCAAAAATAAAAATACAACCAAATAGTGAAATACTCATGGTCCCACCCCTCGTACTTCTTTTTTTTAATTTAAGTTTGTATCTTTTTTCTTTATCTTTTTTTTGGGCATGAGATGCACAGCCGTGGGGGACAGTTGGGTGTCCTTGAGGATGGTCGGGTGTCCCCAGGGACGTCCCGGAGAAGGCTGCCTGGGGGACGTTGTCGTCTCGGGAACGACCCCCTGCCGTCCCCCAAAAAGGGGATGGCGGGGAAACGTCCCCGATGTCATCCCACCGTATCGGGGGAAACGTCCCCGATGTCATCCCACCATATCGGGGATGCAGGGGTCGGGGGTACGTGTCCCCATGGAACACAGCTTTAATACAAGTTTACATTATCAAATTAAAAAATTATTTAATATAAAATGTTAAATTATGATTTATATATTTATAAATTATAATAATTTTAAAAATGTGTTTTATATATGATTATGGAATGAACCTCTTCCACTAATGTAAGTATTTCCCCTGAAATTTCCGGGTTCGGAGCTGTACTAAGACAAGAAATTCTGTACCGATGATAATTCTAACTGCAAATAGGACTAACAACAAAAGTAGGATTAATATCACATTTCCAATAACAGAAACATTAAATAAGCAGAACATGGAAACTCAAAATTGATTTAACAAGAGCAAATCTATTAATATCACTTGCCTCTTCAAGGGGGCAACCTCCTTTACAATATATTGCCGTCTTCTCTGTATTCCCTGTGAAGGTTACATCCTTGCCTTTCTATGAGGCTTACAAGCATATTCCTATGATCTAAAATTATCATTATTCCCTGAATACTCTATGACAATATTCTAAGACAGTACTGACATGATTCTCTTACATATTCTATGACAATTTTCTCCGACCTATTCCTTAACGATTCTCTTACATATTCTATGACAGTATTCTCCTACCTATTCCTAACTTGACAGGTGGCCCTCTTCATATGCCCCATGTGGTAAAATAACATAGGCCAGCATGGATTACAATCACAGGGTACGTAACATATTAACATATTATAATTTATAAATTATAGGGGAAAAAAATCATATCTGATTTATATCACCTAGATTTTCTAAGCCAAACCAAACCATTTTTTTTTTATTTGGAAAATCCAAACTCCCAAACATTTTTGCCTTTCTGTTCAGACTAAACTTTCCAAAAATTCTAACCATGGTAAAGGGAGTTAAAGTGTGCAATGCTTCCCTTCAAATGGTGTGTTGCAAGAAAGTTCCTAACCCAAAGTATGCAGCCAATTCTGAATTTGCATTGACAATGTGGCTCAAATGAATGTTCTTATTGGAGTAAAACCTGCTTTGAGGTTTGGAATTCAACATTTCATTGTTGAAAGTATCTAATTGTTGCTATTAACACGCTTAGTCAGACTTTGGACTTGCCAGGTTCATATTGCCACTTAATACATTTGCTTCAAAAATGCATATCAAATTTCTGTTCTCTGAAATACAAATTAGTCATAAAAATAAACTGGGTCATAAGTTTATCAATAGTTTAACAAAAAAGAAGAGCAAGTTTGTCATATGGTTGTTTTTAAATCATTTCCATCTTGTTCTGAGATAATCATTTAGAAGCTTAGATTGATTATTGCACTTCACTTTTGCTTTTGAAACATCATATTATATAATCGCTTTCCCCTTCTTGTGATTGTACTTATTAAGCATAAAGAGATTATGCAATATGTAAACATTAATGACATCTGTAAACTGGGAAAAATACATGGTGTGTTTCTGAAAGTAGACCCTCTCGACATGACCTCATTATTTATGACGTCTTAGAAAGTAACAAAGGCCCATGATACTTCTCGTTTGAGCCTTCTTGTTGTCAATATCATACCATTTCATTTGGTTTTTCTAAATTCTCATATAGTTTGAATGCAAACTACTCTGTCTAAGCTATGAGAATGAATGAGAACTACTTTGTCTAAGGTATCTCTCACAGATGAATCGATTATGCCATAGCCTCTGACACAAAATAAAGACCTAAAGTCTAGATTTGTCATTCAAACATACTGGGTAAAAAAGATCCTATGATGTTGCTCTTTGCATATAAGGAAAGAGACAAATATACTATAATGAGGCAACTTTAAAGGAAAAACAAACCAATCATTAATATTACTTTGGGGGAAAAGGGAACAAAGTCTCTTACATTTTGATTCCGATGCTGAGAAGCTCGATAAAAGCACCGCACGGTATATCCCTGAAGGTCCATTGCATTACTTATAACAACTATAAGGGAATGGCAGACTTCATCTGTGACATAACTCCCAGCCTAAAGCAGTAAACATCAAAGATTAGAAACAGAAAATGACAAAAACCTGTGGCTCATGCAGTCCAGCATAATTAAATGTATACAGCAACACTAAACATAAATAAACTAACATAGAAGCACCTCATTAAACAAAAGACAATATCCACTCAGTAATGGACAAGCAATATATAAATGTGCTTCCTGCTGTGATGATAGAGATTAAATTGTGTTAAAGTTAGAATCGTTTCTTGTCATTACAAATGATCATAACCAATCAAAGCAACACAATAAATGAAGTGGGAAGACAGGAACAACTTTAAGGCGGCATGTTACATTCAATAATTTATTTGGGTGACATTTTATATTGCTGGCATGATTTGGTGCACGCTACATGACTCAACTATGTTCACAGATATGTGTCCATGCCATATTTATTCATATACATGTTAAGTGTATGTAGACAAGAAAACACCAGTTAAAACAATTACGCATTTCACATTTGAAACTTTTTTTTTATTCGGAAACAGAATTTGATCAAGATTTGACAATATCTCCTTTGAAAAGAGAGACAAAAACCACATGCCAAACATCAACAATGCTTCGAAGGAGTTTACCCATCCTAGAACTATAGCATTTGAGTGTGGAATTTCATCTTGCAGTATCTAGAAACAATGCCCCAAATACCAAGATTTTACAGAGTTCATGTATCTTATGCAATCATATATATGAAAAAGTAACTTTTATGACAATATGGTGTAATCCTTATTATCATACCTTATCACCTGTGGTATGCATTCACCCACTCTAATACAACCCTGGGATAAGCAAACATAAAATTGAAGTCTCATATATCTAAGTACCTTGAAAACACTCTCCAAAACATTATACATTCTGCATTTTAGATTTTAAACCAGATGCAGCAATGGAAGTTGTAGAAAAAGCCTTGTTACAGCCCTATTCAAGCTTAAACTTCATGAACTCTATCTCATTCACATCATACTAAATTTATAAGCAATTAGGAATCAGGGCCTTCCAACATTGTCAAAAAATATCATCAAACACATTGTAATGGCAACAAGTTCTTTGAAAGCGAAATGTTCTGTGAAGGTACTTCCAAGAAGTTTGGAGTCTAGGCAAAAACTCTCAAATGCCTAAACAACTCCACTTGGGTGGAATAAGAACCCACGATGGGCATTATACTTGTTTTTGAGTAATAACTACCATAACAATAAGGTCATTGTAAAAATACTTCTCATTCACCTCGTTGAATCACTTGGTACAAGAGGAAAGGATCACCAAGTAATACAAAGGGACTCTCAAAAAGTGTTCCAAATTAAATCACAAAATGCATGTGTCATACACCACGTGAGAAAATTGAAGGCAAATTTAAACTTAGGAGTTAAGTTAGGATCCCAAAAATGCAGGCATTGTGTCCATACCATCCTTCTTGTAGAGAACGTGACCAGACCTACAATGAAGAACACAAAAGATATTGCCTTCCAAGCAATTGTTCCTCTAGATTGGGTCATTCTTATCCATGTTCCCATTCACTATTGAGAAGACACTGTGGTTTTCAATGTTTCATAGAGGCCAAATTGACATCCATTCATTTAAAAATCATTATTTGCATACAAGTTACATTGGAAGAAGAAAGGGGTACAATCAACAACATCATGGAAGTCATTCTTCTCCTTACTATTGTCAAAGTTATCACCTAGGAAGTTTTTTGCTTGCTCAAAATCGCATAGGAGGGAGAAGGGAGAATATAAAAGATGCCTACATTTGAACTCAAGAAATTGTCATCACCTAGTGTGGAGGTGTCATTCCCAAGCAGGAAGAAATCTATTAAAAGGAGAAGAAGCCAATAGTAGGTCGTCCCTTTGGACAAGGTCATCACTCTTCTCTCAACCAAGCCCCTTACGCTTGGCCATTCTCCTAGTAGCATCATTACATCTTGTGTTGGCTCTTTTGGGATAGTTGATGATGATGACGACTTTGTTTGTGCTTCTTTTTGCATTCCACCATTAATTAGAGTGGAGGATTGGACCCTCTTGATCTTTCTTGTATTTCTTTCTTTTCCTTTTATCGTTGGTTCTCTTATCTCTTGATCACTACTTGCAACATGTTAGGATTTATCCATTCCTAGGTCGACCCGTCAAGGATATACCAGATATTGTACAATAGCTTAACTTTAATAAAGTTCACTCAAGTCTCTAGTTTAGTTTATTCATACTTTCTTGGTAACTGCAGTGCTTTTTAACAATTTTTTACATTGAGCCCCATGACCTGCTTTTCTCATATGCGGCCATTATAAGAATTATCATATCTTATCACAACTATCATTATTTTGATTCTAGACATGAAGGTCATCATGCAATTTTGAGCAGTCGACATATAAGATATAGTAGTCAACACACAAGAAGCTAATGGAATTGAAGCCACCACACACTCTATTCAAGTCATACATCATTTTGGAAAGGTCATCCTCACTCTAGAAGTCATCATTAGCTTGTGGAAATATGTAGAAGATATATCAGAGGGTCATTATTCTAGTTGTGTCTCTATTCTACAATGCCAAAGTCGTCGTCACCATTATATGCTGGAAATTGTGATAATGAACAAGACTGAAAGTCAGAATAGAACAGAATTAGAATTGCATGTGAAAATTTAAAAAAGGAAAAAGAAATGTTCTCACCCAGGTTTGGAGGAAATGCAAAGCACCAAGAGTCTCTCGAAGCAACCAAGAGACATCCTACAGTATATACATAAGTATAGTGCATTGTATTGAAGTGGTATGTACAGATTTGAAGATTGATGAAGTGTTTTTGGAGGGTTTTTGTGCACTTTCGTTTTCTGTTCATTTTCTTTTTCTTATGTTGTGTCAAATCTTTGTTTTAGAATACCATCACATCTCACATACTGGTATCAAAGCTTGGAGCTTGGAGATTAAAGAAGTGGACAGCTTGAGGAGTTAATTCTCTTTTAACCAGAGACTTTTGAATTCAAGTTTGTGGAGGAACACTTCATAATCATTGTTGTATCTGCCATGGCTTGTGGTAATGCTTCACTACCCATCCCATAATTAAAAGGAGAGAATTATGATTATTGGTGCATAATGATGAAGATTTTCCTTATTGCCAAGGAAGTGTGGAGTGTTGTGGAACATGGATACAAGGAAGCAGAAGATAGGAGTATTTTATCAGCGACAAAAAAAAAGCAATATGGAGGTAGCACAAAGAAAAGATGCCTTGGCTTTGTATCACATACAAGCAGCTCTTGGCTTTGTGTCACATGCAAGTGTCAAAACTACCAAAGGAGCTTAAGACACCTTGACGATAGCCTATAAAGGGTCTGCTCAAGTGAAATTAGTGAAGTTACAAACATTGAAGAGAGAATATGAAAATCTGAGAATGAAGGACAATGACAATGTGGGAGATTATTGTGTAAGGGTGCATGACATTGTGCACAAAATAGGTATCTATGGTGAAGAACCAGCACAGGGCGATATTGTCAAAAATATGTTGAGAATATTAACACCAACGTGAGGTCCCAGGTTCAAATCTCCACCCTACCAAAAAGCTGAATTGGGTATCCAAAATCCAATTGATAATGTTGGTACGGGCAGGGTCGGGTGCGACTCCTGGGTGACTTTGACGGTGTAGAACCCCCTGTTCGTGGTCTCTCAGACCAAGGCGGCCCCGCAAGGGGTTTTTCGCTTAAAAATAAAGAATAAAAATAAAAATTAAAAATTAAAAAAAAAAAACGTTGAACAACTATGCAATGATTATTGAAGAAAGTAAAAATTTGAATAAAATGGAGTTTGATGTAATGGTGGGATCACTTATATCCCATGAAAAAAGAATTAAAAATAGTGAAGAAGAAAACTTAGAGCAAGCTTTTACTCCCAAGCAAGGAAACAGGGTTTGTGCACCTAGTTGGCTGGGTGCAAGAACCCATACCCACACCCATATCATTGCATGGGTGCGGGGATGGGTGCAGATGGGCCGAACCCTGCCCAATTTGGGCGTTAAGATATGTTAAAAAAAAAAAAACTTTTTTTTAATTTTTAGGTGGACCCAGCCACACCTAGCCCATACAGGCTTTAAAAAAAATAAAAATAAAAACATTTTAATTTTTTAAAAGTTCATACTTTAAAGTTTTTTTAATTTTTAGGTGGACCCAGCCCATACGGGCTTTACAAAATAATAATAAAAAAAAACATTGTAATTTTTTAAAAGATAAAACTTTAATTTTTTTTTTAATTTAAGTGGGCCTCTACCACATGCCCCAGTCCAAAAAAGGGGGAAAAGAAAATTTAACTTTATAAGATGCAATTAAAAAAAATTGAACGTGGTTGTTTTCGTGGACATTAAAAAAAATTATTATGGGTTTAGTTTTTATTATAAATCTAAAATTTGATTGATTTGGACCCAAAAATAATAATAATAAAAAAAACATTTTTTTAAGTTTTAACCTTATATATATTAAATTAAAAAATAGCCGCACCCACACCCGCCATTCCCGCTGTAACTGCACCCGCACCTGGGCACCCGGTCACCTTGCTTCCAAGGCTAAAGTGTCAAATGACAATTGGGCTAGCCCAAGCTCCAGTTCCCAAGGTCAAAGAGGGGAGCAACAAAATCAGCATTCTACAACAAGAAGAGACCATGGTAGAAGAGAAGGCAATTGTGGAAGAGGTAGAGAAAGATTTATGGATAAAAGGAATGTCTAATGCCACTATGAAAGAGAATGTAGAATACGGGCAAGCAAAGAAAGAGGGAAAATTGTAAACTTTTCACATGAAGAAGGTGAGAGCTCAAAAAATATGTTCTTGTCATTGTAGCAGAAATACCAAAGAGACTTTGTCGTTAGATTCTTGTAATTCAAATCATATGGCCGGTAATAAGGAGTTTTTTGTGGAGTTAGATGACTCATACAAGAGCAAGATGAAGTTTGGAGACAACAAAGCATAGGAGGTTGAAAGAAAAGGAACCTTACAAATTGGTACAAACAATAGAAAGAAATTATCCAAAATACTTACTTCATAACAGGCTTGAAGCACAATTTGTTGAGAGTGGGGCGACTTGTAGAGAAAAACTATGGAGTGGTGTTTGAGAATAAGCAGTGCATCATATATGACAAAGCAAATTGGAACCGACCAGTAGTGGTTGTACCTATAACAAAGAACAGAATGTTTCTTTTGAACTTGGAGGAGAAGAGAGGAATTTGTGTCATACAGCCATTGAGGACAACAATCGGTTATGGCACCAAACGTACAGTCCCCAAATTTTCAAAGCTTGTATTTGTTGAATGTTAAAGGAATGGTCCATGGACTGCCTTGAATAAAAGCAAGAAGTGAATTATGTGAAGGTTGCACAATGGGAAAACATCATAGAGAGAGATTTCCAAAAGGAAGAGCATGGAGAGCATCATATCCACTGCAGCTGATTCATTTAGATATTTATGGTTCAATGCACACACCAAGTAATGGTAAATCTTTTTATTTATCACTTTCAATGATGATCATCCTAGAAAAACTCGAGTAGATTTTTTGAAGAATAAGAGTGATACTTTGAAGTATTCAAAAGCTATAAAGCCATAGTAGACAATGAAAGAAGATATAGAATCAAAACATTAAGGACTTAATATGGTGGTGAGTATTGTTCCAAGAAATTCAATCAATTTTGTGAGAGCATGGGATAAGAAGACGATTGACAGCAGCTTATACGCCTTGTCAAAGTGGAGTGGTAGCAGAGATTTCCAAAAGGAAGAGCATTGAGAGCATCATATCCACTGCAGCTGATTCATTTAGATATTTGTGGTTCAATGCACAAACCAAGTGTTGGTAAATCCTTTTATTTTATCACTTTCAATGACGATAATCCTAGAAAAACTTGAGTAGATTTTTTGAAGAATAAGAATGATGCTTTGAAGTATTCAACAGCTTCAAAGCCATAGTAGACAATGAAAGAAGATATAGAATCAAAACATTAAGGACTTATTATGGTGGTGACTATTGTTCCAAGAAATTCAATCAATTTTGTGATGAGCATGGGATAAGAAGACAATTGACAGCAGCTTATATGCCTTGTCAAAGTCGAGTGGTAGCAAGGAAGAATAGGACAATCATGGAGATAGCAAGAAGCATGGTACTAGCAAAAGGTTTGGGCAATCAAATATGGGCTGAAGCAGTTGCAACAGTAGTGTACATCCTCAATATAAGTCCCACAATTGCAGTAAAGAATATGACTCCTCATGAGGCAAGGTATGGGAAAAAACCTTCAATAAGTCACTTGAGAAATTTTGGTTGTTTGGCTTATGTTCACGTTGAAGATATGAAAAGGAAGAAGTTAAATCCAAAGAATCAAGCACACATTTTCGTTGGTTATTCTGAAGAAAGCAAGGCATACAAATGTTACAACAATCATAACTGAAAATGTACGTATGTCACAGGTATCAAGTGAAGGCACAAGCATTTTTCCAAAGACAAGCACAAAAGGGAAGAGGACATAACAATCACATCCAATCTGCCAAATGTTGGATCAGAATTTTCATAGGAGGTTCACTAGAAGCCAAGCACAAACCCAAGAACAAAAGAAAAAGGAACAAGAAGATAAAATGGTGTGCCATGTACTATCGTCCAAGATTAAAGTGGAGCCTTCAATTTTTGAAGAAGCAGCCCAAAGCAAGGTATGGACCAAAGCTATGAACAAAGAATTGAATGCAATTGAAAGGAGTGATACTTGGCAGTTGTGTGAACTTCCAAGGAGCAAGGAGTAATCTGAGTGATTGTGTTCAAGACCAAGTGCAATAGTAATGGATCGATTGAAAGGCACAAAGCAAGGCTAGTAGCAAAGGGGTATGCACCACAAATTAGCATGGTTATGATGAGACATATACACCCGTTGCAAGGCAAGACACAATAAAAATGGTCTTAGCCTTGGCAGCCCAAAGAAGACGGATTGTACATCAACTTCATGTAAAGAGTGCATTTTTAAATGACAAGATTGTGGAACAGCCACAAGGATTTTAAGTGGAAGGTAAAGGACGACATGTCTACAAGTTAAAAAAAAAAACATTATATGGACTCAAACAAGCACCAAGAGCATGGTATTCAAGAATTGATGCATACTTCTTAAGTGTCGATTTGTGAGAAGTAAGAATGAGCCTACATTGTACTACAAGAAGGAAGGTGATGATTTAATTTTTTGCTTGTATGTTAATAATATAATTTTCATAGGAAGTTCATCAAGAATGAAGAGAAAGTTCAAGCAAGATGGATTGTACATAAAATTGATATAAAAAGTGCATTCTTGAAAGGGAAGACTGAAGAAAATGTATATGTGGAACAGCCACAAGGATTTGAAGTGGATGGTAAAGAAGGACATAGCTACAAGGTAAAGAAAAAAAAACATTACATGGCCTGAAACAAACACCAATGGCATTTTACTCAAGAATTGATGCATACTTCTTGAAGTGTGGATTTGTGTAAAGTATGAATATGCCCGCATTGTACTACAAAAGAAAAGGTGATGATATTTTGATTGTTTTCTGGTATGTTGATGATCTAATTTTCACAGGAAGTTCATTTATAATGAAGGGATAATTTGAGTAAGCCATGATGCAAGAATTTGAAACCAGCAATTTGGATGCATTATTTTTTTGGCATGGAGGTGCATAAAACACATGATGGGATATTCATCTGCCAATCCAAACATGCACATGAAATGTTGAAGTAGTTTGGCATGGAAAGTTGCAAAGATATTGCTACCCCACTTGCACAAGGTGAAAAAATGTGCATGGATGATGGAAGTGGAAGAGTGGATGAAAGGAAGTAGAGATGTTTGATTGACATCCTTGTGTACTCGACAACAACAAGAGCAGATATTGCATATGCAATCTCTTTGGTTTCAAGCTTCATGAGTGAGCCATCAAAACATTATATGATAATAGCTAAGAGAATTTTGAGGTATGTGAAAGCAACTTCAAATTATGGAATCCATGATATGTCAACCAATAAGATTGAGTTGGTGGTATACAATGATTCAGACTAAGGGAGGCTCAATTGATATAGGAAATCTACATCAGGAAATTGTTTCTCATTGAGAAATGGATTGGTCACTTGGAGTTCGAACAAACAAGCAATAGTTGCACTCTAAACGGCAGAGGCAAAGAATATAGCAGTTACATCAACAAGCACACGAGCAATGTGGTTGAGACAAATCCTAAATGACCTTGGTAAAAAGCAAGAAAGACCAACTACCATTTTTATGACATGAGTGCAATTAAAATGACCAAAAAACTTGTTTTTCATATAATATTAACGCACATTGAGTTGAGGCATCATTTTATTAATGACTTAGTCCAGAAAAAAGGAAACCGAGTTGAAACATTGCAATTCACAAGATCAGTATGCAGACATTTTTACAAAGGTAGTGGCAAAGAATCAGTTTATTTCACTCAGAGATAGAATGAAAATTTCCCCATTCAGTCTCAAGGAGGAGAATGTTGGAAATTGTGACACTGAATGAGACAAAAAACAGAACGAGACAAGAATAAGACAAAAAAGCAAAACAGAACAGAATTGGAATTGCAAGTGAAAAATAAAATCCTCACCCACACTTTGAGAGAATGTAAAGCACCAAAAGTCTCTTGAGACAACCAAAAGATATCATATTTTATATATATATATATATAGTGCATTGTATTAAAGAGGTATGCAAAGAAATGAAGATTGATGAAGTGTTTTTTGGAGGGTTTTCTAGAATTTCATTTTCTATTCATTTTCTCCTTTCTATGTTGTGTAAAATCTCAGTTTTAGAGTCCCACCACATCTCACGTTCTGAAGGCTGTCACCAATGCAACGTTGAGGAGAGATGAAGTTGCCAAGCAAGTTTTCAATTTTTTGACATCACACAAGAGCCTAGGCCTAGTCATCCTCTTGGCAAATGACGGCATCCCTTCATCCAAGATTGTCATTTTAATGGTGAAAGCCATCCTCACTTTGGTTTACAGAAGGCACAAGAATCTAGGTGTGGATCATCACCCTACATGTAGGCATCATCCTTGTGTGAGGAAGGTGAGAGGCTACCAAGGTCATCGCACTTGTCATAGAGATTGTCATTTCCTACATGAGGGTTGTCTATTCTCTTCAATAAGCCATCACTAACATTTAAGACATTATACCAGACTTCAAAGACTAAGTTGGATAAAGGAAACGCAAACCTATCATCACCCATTTGATAGAGGTTGTTCCTAGCCCTCCCAATTGTTACCCAGTTGTCCCTATGAGGAAGTCCATCCCTTACTTTGAAGTGGATGTTCACGAAAGTATCATCAGAGCAAAAACAACATTTTGAGAAAGGAGAATGATGTTTGGAAAATGACATCACTATTAGCTACCAAAATGAATGATAGGAAAAATTCAAAGAAAAAACAAAAAAATGGCAGAGGGTCCATTGAGATTCCAAGCATTGCCCCTCAACCCCTTCATTTATCACTACAACAAGCATGTAAAGGGCACTACACTCAACCCCACAAGAGACACTGCCCCTTGACCCCCCACAAAGGCGATGATGGGCAATACCCGTCAAACTTATGGATAGGTTGTTGCATCACCTTGAGAAGCATTGCAAAATTTGGATATGTGCGAGAGTAAAGAAGGTAAGCCCAAGTGAATGCAAATTAATTTTTGAACAAAAACATATGGAACATGAAGAAATGTTAGGACTGTGACATGTTTGAAATAACGAGACTAGTGGATTTGCTCCACATGTTATTTTAGTTGGTCCATCAATGGGAACATCGACAAATCTAAATAAGGGTGTAGATGTAGGCAGATGAGTTGGTCCACATGACCACATGATGAATACCCATATGAATGCATGAACATCCACGTAATTCATGTAAATGATGAATCATGCATGCATTATATATAATGTTATGAGTATAGATGTTTATGTTAAGATATTAAGTAGTGATATAATAAATAGTATGTCATAGGTTTTGACGTTTATTTAGTTTTTCATGTCTATGGGTAGTTAAATGTTTAAGTAGGTATGGCAGTTGCCAAATGCCCACCATTTCTTGTCATACCGATGTGTATGCCCATCTACTTTGGTCGAGATAGATGGAGATGTGTGATTTGTAGTAGCATGGAGTAAGCAATTGCTTGTCAAATGATGATCATCGCACACTTACCTTTTACATGTTGTAACATAGTTACGAAACTCGACAAGTTTTTGAAAAACTCGCCAAGTCTGCGCCCAAGTCGGCCCTCCTTTGTTTTTTCAACTTGGCTCGAGAAGTTTTTCTAGACTCACAGAGTTTTTGTTTTTACTCACGCATCCAAGAAGAAAACTTGGCTACGGGGGCAAAGATACAAAAAAAACATCATGCAATTTCATTCTCTAAATTGGCCTCATTTTTGTTGTTTCCACTTGCAAAGAGAGCAAAGAAAAGGTGAAGACCCAAAAAAACACTCATTTGCGTCCTAAATCCAAATTTCTCCTTGTTTTCAAGAATCTAACAGCCACCCAGCAGTTACATTCGAGGTAAAAAATCAAAAACCAAAAGGAAGGCTAATGCCACGAGGCCACCTGATTACAAAGCACAAAAGACAAAAGGAAAAGAAAATTTAACCAACAGAGTAAAGGGATAAGGTCAAAGAAGATTAACAATGGAAGTTGAGACCAAAAGGGTATTAAGAGGAATCTAAACCAATCTTGTATGGATTTCCACGGCAATATGTCCCACCCCATGCAAAGTGTAACACCTTCAATAATCAAGAGCAAAATTTCTTTGCACTTCCCTGTAATATACATTCTCTAGAACATTCTCCTAACCGCTCGACCTAGGAAACAAACAAATGCTTTGAATTCCTAACCAACACAGGAAACATTCACCATGTTTGAGGCAACTCAAAGGCATCAAGAATTAGACACGAAAGGTTGGCACAATACAGTGTTTGAGTCGTCTCACAATCCTAGTGAGATTTATAAGACACATAAAATAGCAAAAGGCCATTTAAAGAAGCAGAAAATGTCCTTGAGGTTTCTTTCTAAGGTAGACAAGTTGAATGATAATTGTAATACGTAGTTATACCCTTTGAAGCATAATATACTATCCATACTCTGCCATAGAATAGCATCAACCATATTCAATGTTGGTTTGAGCATTGCACCTATGTATGGCCACCAAACCAGAATAGGAGATAACATGCCTTAAAGGATTTTTTATCAGTAGCCACAAGCCCATATATAACCATGTTTGTCTATGGGAGGAATCCCCTAGTACAGCCATAATCTGAGAACCATAGAATTTAGTAGGGATATGTACCAGCCCTGTGTACTTTCTCTAGACTCAGAAACTCAATATGAAATATAGCGGACACTACATATTGATCAGAAGGCAATAATTACAAATAAACAGCACATTAAATGACAACAAAAGGACTTGTAGATGCTCCAAGACTGAATCTAACAACCACCCAGCAGTTACATTGATGTGTTTTGTCACTTTCATGTGGAGTTTAAGGTTGTATCGCTTACAATATTAACTTTGGATTTGTATGATGTTAATTAATTGTGTTATGCATGAAAAAATAAAAAATAAAAAGTCTTTTCCAATGAAAATTTGCATTTTCTTTGGACTTTTTTTGCCAAGTTCAAGTCTGAGTCAAAAATTGGCCTTGCCAAGCCCAAGTTTCGCTAGTATGTGTTGTACACTTCATCAGATCACAATCTTTTGTAGATAATTGCAATATGAAGAAGACATTTTATTTACATGTGTATGTGAGTTCTTTCCATCGTGTCTTTCACTACATGATATGGAATTGCATTCTAGTACGTTGCATTATAAATATTTGCATTCTAGTACGTTGCACGAGAGGTGTTTTATGGGTGGCAAGACATGTTTCTAGGAAGGCATAGTGGGCCTCCCATGACCTACAAACACATCCCGTGGAACATGTTGGAATCTTATATCATGACCTATATAGACTTTTGATATTTTGCTGATCTGCACTTTCCTCAAATGAAACCTCAAACAGATCCTTTGAATACTTACAAATGCTTCTTGGCTTAGTTCCACTTGGAATATGCTAAAACTAGGCACTGGTATTTTGGCATCAAAACTACTTCTCTATGCCCAACAATGCCCATAGACGTTAAGAACACAATATGGACAGTATATGAAGAGCTTGATGCAATGCTAATGAAACTTGAAATCTATTGTAAAGCCAATCATTTGCTAGCGTTTCAAAATTATACTCAATTCTAACTCAAACTTGCTAGTTTCTAAGCATGAAAACCACGTGAATAAATGCAAATCCCATAGAATGAAGTGGAATGCAACTAAAATCATGAACTAATCAAAAAACACACTCACAAAAGTAATGACACAGTGGTTTAGAGTGGGGAAACCATCGAGGGCAAGAAACCCCACAATTGAATCAGTCAAGTTTCATATCATTGCAAAAATGAAGAATGTACAGCCTTGGCCACCAACTTGGCCTTGGATGAGATGTACAGCTACTATGCACTTGTTTGCAGCCTCACATGGTGCTTCTCAATGGCTTCTTGCTCTTGTTTTACTAAAAGTTAACACACGCACAACAGTAATGACACAATGATTTAGAGTGGGGAAAACCCTCTAGGGGAAGAAAACCCACAGTTCAATCAGTCAAGCTTCATATTCCTTGCAAAAATGGAGAATGTACAAGAGATATTGACCATCAACTTGGCCTTGGCTGAGATGTACAGCTACTATGCATTTGTTTGCAGCCTCACAGAGTGCTTCTCGGTGGCTTTTTGATCTTCTTTTACTAGAAATTGCTTGCCCCCATCCTTGGCTCTTCAAAGCTCTCTTCTCCTTTGTTTTGGCCTAAATAAGCCTCAATCTAGTGTCTTCCACTTCCATATATAGGATTGCAACTGATGTTTCTTGATCTCTAAAATTCTCCCAAGTGTGGGTATGCATGGAGGCGATGGGCCACGCTTCTCCCCTACACATGCCCCTTCATACTTGCCCAATTCACATTTGGCCACCTTGCACATGCTATATCAGCCTATTCTCAGCTACCTTCTTGGCTGGACTGCTTTTTTGGCCCTTTGAAGGTCCAAATGGATGATATTTGAGCTGAAAATTGATAAGCATGTAAGCAATGATGTAAAGAACCTTCAGTATAATTTTTTGTCTTATTTGGAGCAATGAGGAAAGAGAAAATAGGACTGTACAGTAGACTGAGTTCTGCTTGAAGAGTCAAACAGATGTATTCTACATTGAAATTTATATCACATGTAGTCCTCTGAGTGCTCTTCAACATGGAAAAAATAATCACTCAATTTGGGCATCCTTTGGTCTGCATATGCCCAAAATGTGACTCACTGGTTTTGACTGTTCTTTCCTATTTGGGAGGGTTAGATGATGTGTTCTGAGATCAAATTAATTCTGATCATTTTTGTTGGTGTTGAGAACCCCCCTCTGAAGTTATGTTGAAATCCACTTCATTTGAAGGAGTTATGGCCAAAAAGGCAATGCTGCCCTCTTTTGGAAGATTGTCGGGTCCCCTTCTCTTAGACCTTCATCCTCAACACCATCTCGTTGTCCTTCTAAGTGACCTGCCATGGATCCATTTGGATCATTTTGCAAAGACAGCTTGGCCTCTTGCAAGCAAAAGGCTGACAACAAAAGTATTTCTTTCTTAGGAAGACCTTTGGAATCATTAGCTGCAATAATAGCATGCTTGGCATGAGTCAATCCTAGCTTAACTGCTAACTCAAGTTGGTGATGGGTATGGTATATGTGCAGGTACTAATGAAGCCCAAGAGTAGATGTCTTGTAAATTGTTGTTGTGTAACAAGTGTCACATGGGATGATGCACAAAACCTTTAGCATCATTCAATCCCCACACTGTAACAACCGAGGACACCAAAGCAAACCAATTCAAAGATGGACATGTTTCAAAATGTCATTGTTAGAAAGGAAGAAGTTTTGTTGTTTGTTTTGTCTAGCAAAAAGAAAACAACCAACTGGTTATCCAAATGTTCATTCATAATATTCCAAACACTAAAGGCAACATGCACCTTCAATAACAATAGATACTGGCATATCTTTTGGAAACCATGACTGAAAGAAATCCACAACATGATGATGAAATATTTTGACAAGGTCTCATCGATTACAAAAATTACAAAACTGCCTGAGTACAAGTTTACAGTATTCCAGCACACTACAAGAGATGTATATAAAAGCTTTTCCACATTGGATCCCTGCAAAGTTAAAAAACACCCTATTTCCCAATGAATGCAAGACATTAAGGAATTCACATGCACCACAAAAAAATAAATGATGACTAAAATTATTAAAATTGTCAATTATACAAACCTCAACAAGAACTTTAATCATTTGGTCAATATACCACAGTTTATTTGGGGTAAACCTGCAGAAACCAATAAAAGCAAAAATCTTAATTAGACCAAATTCTCACAAACAACCAAGCTAATCAATTTAGTTATGCAAAATAGAATTTTTCCGTTCTCTATTGCAACCCTCCTGAGTAAATTTTTCTTTGACCCACAAGTTGTTGCCTTGTCAAGAATGTTCTTACCATGGCAAACTAACATACATACATAAAGTGGATTCAAAAACGTAAACAAAACATTGCAAGCAGATAACGCCTAGCTGACCTATCTTTATCTTATCTCTTCAACATCTTTGTTTCTTATTTTCATAATCAAATGCGTATTACAGACGCCTAAAAAGTTCTTTATTCCTCAATAGATATCCCACTTATTTTTCTTTTTTCGAAAACCCGACAATACACTTACATTTATTCAGTCTCTTGGAGAAATTTTGTAGCATGTGCTTGCTACACAGCTTTCACTTCAACATATTTGTAGAGTACATCTTAAAAAACCTTTAGTTTTAAGGCATGAACTCCAGTATATTTCATTTAGGCTAGACTTGTGGAAGAGTATGACAACAATGATGGTCTACATGAAATGATAAACAAATTACTCAGACACAGCAATGGGCAGAGAGGACAAAATGACAAGCAAATTACTCAAACACAGGGAAAGGCAGAGTCGATATATAGATAGATAGATAGATAGACACACATGCATACCTGCCAATGCACAAAATTACATCACAAAGACTCGATGAAAGTGTCTATATTCATGTCATCAATGAATGCAAATCGAAAAATGGAAATGGTTATGGATTTAATAATGATTGAGAAAACTGAATGCTCTAGCAAAAAGACAAATTTTCCAACAACACAGTACATTGTCATAGACATATCATGATACTCTACATGAAACAATACGCAAATTACTCAGATACAGTGATTGGCAGAGGACAAAAAGATAAGCAAATTACCCAAACACAGGGAAAGGCAGAGTGGACGTGTGTGTATACATATATATATAGACAGTGGACACTGTCTGTAGATTCATACTTAAAGAAACTGTCTGTAGTCATGTCATCAATGAATGAAAATCAAACAGTGGAAATGGTTCTGGATTTAAGAATGATTGAGATTATTGAAATGTTCTAGCGAAAAGACAAATTCTCCAATGACATAGTACATTGTCATAGATATATCATGTAATGGCAAATCCAATCTCCTTACAAACGGAAGCCTTTACGATACAAACACAAACGCAATATTTTACATACAGACAAAACAGAAGTTTACAAGCTTCAAGACATTATGGCTTAGCAGCTGGAATTCAAAATCAGTTGAAAATAAATATTCTCCCCATTTGAGGAAGCAATTTCCTCCAAGTATACATAAGGACTAACTATATATATAGACACACACACTCACACACATACATACATCATGTCAGTCCTGATGTTGGCTTGATATTTGGGCATATGCACAAGACAACATAAAATAGATCAGGTTGAGTATGTATCTACATGTCTTCTAACCCACTCTGTTCTATTCCCTCTATTCTCGGCATGGATACACTGTAGCAAGTCTATTGATAAGCTGTTGCAAATAACTTGGAAAGTGGGTACGTTGCCATAGCCCCTGGTTTGGGCTTTGGGTTAAGGTTTGGGCTTTGGGTTAAGGACCCTTATACACAAGTACAATATTATGGTTTTGACTGTGTGTTACGGATGCCAAAGACATGAGGTATAATCAATCATAATTCAATGCATCTGAATATAGTGTATGAAGATAACCTAAAATATTACATTTAGGTGTAAATAAACTTCTGTGATCCACATCCATTTTTCAGAACCAGCAAACTTCAAGAGCAACATTGACCTTTTTTGTTCGACATCTCTAGGACTTTCCGCATGCCTTCTTAGAAAAAAGAAACTAAAATTGGCTTACATGACAAGGGAATTGGACCTACTTTTCAACAATGGAGCAGATCTTAGCAGTAAGATCACTCTTGAATTCAGGATCGCTTACTTCCAAGTACTCAAGTAGCTCTTTCGTCAATGGTTTCACATTAGTATCATTAACAAGGAGGAATGCAAGCTCCAGAGCTCTTTTCCGGATTGATGCATCAGAATCCTGTACAATACAAGACAGACAACTTCAGAATTTTAGCAAAATATAGCAAAAAGGAATGGTACAAACATGGGACCAATAGCTAATAAATATCAATATCTAATGAAGGTTGTCTATCTTGAAAGACATCCTTCTATTTGCAAATGCCCAGAAGTATACACTAATTATCTATATTCCCTTTTCACAGTGCAATCTCTCTTGTGGAAAAAAAGAACAACCACCATTCCATGAAAAATAGAACTCAAACATATCTAATAATCTAAGAACAGCAAGAGCCAACGGGTCCTTGGTTCAACGGTTGGGACAAATAGTTGATGTAGCCCACACCAAGGTTCAAATCTTGGCGGCACCAAATAGCTCAATGTGACTAAATCGATGTAAAAGGGAAAGGGTAACCCTTTCAAAACCCTAGTTTTCTTTGAAAAAAATTGAATTACATATCGCAAATGCACACATGTAGAAGCAAATGATTGTTTGCTGTAATGGCATGAAATCATGTCCTACCAATGCCATGCCTGCATTAAACACATGGGTCGTAATATCATATCACCTTGACACATTCCAAGATGGTTGTCCGATGCCTTTGTACTGCTTGAAAATCCACAGTGACTGACTTCATTAGCATATTAAGGGCCACGTATCTGGAAACAACATAAAACAGATGTCAAACTGTCATTTTGTTACTTGGAAAACATCTACAGGATTCTTCTTCAAACTTTCTTAGATGAATCCTGCTCTTTGCTCTCCAGATGAATGCTCAAGAGATGAATCAACAAATACTGATATTTCTATTAAATATTTCACTTGACAAATAACTTACGAACTGGCAGACTAATTCTAAAACAAGATATTAAATATAACGCTCAGTATTAAATTTACAAATTCTCTGTTAAAGCAGGGAAGAAATACCCTGGCTAAAGCACAAAAATAACAAAGAATCATATAATATATTCAAGGACTGTTAAAACTTGAATTAGCGTTCACTCCTCTGCCATTCCTTGGAATACCTTACAATCACTCATATCCAACACTTTTGCAACTCCCATATTTCAAGTTGGTTTAAAATTTTTCTAAGTTTTAGTCAAATACGATGAGTTCAAGTGGTTAAAGAATATGAAGAGTGTGAGACTCAAGGTGGAGACCCAGGTTCAATTTCCAAGTGACATGTGCAATGTGAAATGAAAAGTGCAACTATATAATTGTTGTGAAATGTTGAAAGTGGGTTCATATCTCATTACTAAAAACGTGATTCCCCAATCCCATATGTGTCTATATATATATATATATATATATTAAAACCCAAATAGATAAAATGTTGTGATGATATTATGTATCAAAACAAAAAACTTGTTACAACATACACAAGTCTCCATGGTGTAAAAAATGCAACCCCAAACCCTCGTAACCCAGCACATGCATATCTGATTATTGGGGTCCACATCGGGTGATCTATACTTGCACCCTGCATAGCCAAATGCCCATCCAAGCTTCTATAAAGTTCTTGAAGTCCTTGACCTGAAGTAATAACAAAGCATTTTTTCAAGAAAAAAGTTTGCCATGGTCATTTTATGAAGGAATACTAAGCTCATTTCAAAAATAGGTCAAACAACGAATATCCTCTTCACAATTTCTATACATTATCTTAGTCATTTACAAACTTTCATGCAGTTGCAATGAAAGTTGCCATCCCACTCTGTCAATCTGATGTCCAAAGGTCTATTCAAAAATCTTATCATTTAATGTATTCTCCTAAGAATTTACTTCTATTGATGCATCTACTAGGTACTTGTACAGTTTTAAACTTCAATATTCATATCACTTATCTTCATCTTCATGTGCTGCATCACTACAACGTTCTATGTTGCAAGAAAATCCTATGATCCCACCATTCCTTATTTCATAAATAATTTGGAAACAAAAACTCATCGAAAAATCTAGAATCTAGAGGCTTTGTTATCTCAGTATTCTACATTTCTAAGGGTAATTCTCATTGTTCCTGATGTTTTGAACAAATATTGTCTAAACATGGGTTTTCTAAGGGATCTTGTCAATTTTGCTCAACACCCAAATAGGGCACACATGACCCCATATCATTAAAATCCAATTTATCTTGAAGAAGGTGAAGTTGAAAACTTGAAAATGGAACAGGACTTTGTGTAATTGAAATCTCCATTGCTTAGAATCGCAATGGCGCAATCTACTCCTCCAAGGTGATTTCTATAATTAATTATTTATTCTAATGACCTCCTCTTTCTCACATATAAGAGCCCAGAATGATCCCTTCCTCCTGTCATTGCCTACTTTTGGATTTTAACTTTTAGGAAAAAAAGTTAGAGATCAATTGCGAGGTGTGGGCATGTGTGGTGGCTTGCCTCATCAAAGATTGCCTCTAACACAATGTTTCTTTGCTCACCTCTAATGTTCAATGAGGTACATGTGGATCCAAGTACAAAGAGACTCATCTCCTATACTTGATGTATGTGCAATTGTTGTTGCATCCCTCTAGCCACATTGTCTTTTCGAGTCCATACAAATGATGTCTCTTAAACCAATCATTGCCCTAGGATCTCACAAGATGTCTTTTTGGATGATGTCGTCCTCCTAGGGATTTTAATGCTCAGACAAGGACCTTATAATTGAACATCCATGATCTAAATAAGGATGAAATGATCTACACCATGCAAAATACAACCCCCTTAGACAATTGACAATTTGGCAGCTATCTTGGACGGCACTTGCAAAGTCAGATAAACGAGATACCACAGTAGAATGAGGAGCATGTGATCGATGTTTTGGCAACTAGCTTGGACTACACTCACAGATTCGACAAAACAAGGTAATGCACCAAAATGAGATGCATTGTTGTTGGCATTTTGACGCTTAGCTTGGATGCAGGGTTATGCATAAGGGGTTGGACTCAAAATTTACTTGTAAAAAAATGGCGAATCCTAATCAAAATCAAGGTGAATCATGGAGAATCCTAAGCAAATCAAATCGAGCATCTTCATACCAAAATTTGGGGTATTTGAAGCCCTAAAATGTAAGGTCATCTTTGGGGCCACTTTTTACCTATTAAATCATCTTATAACTTCATAAAAACACCACCATTATATCAGGCTTGAAAAGAGCTTTCCAACGAGTACAAATATGCCTATGTTTGGATATATATTGTGGCGAATTGACCCTAAGAAAATATTGGATGACACTTGCAACATCAAGGAAACAAGGTGTCATGGAAGGACAAGGTACCACAATGGAACAACATACACAACAACCAATGCTTTTGGTTATGTGGGAGTAAATTACCCCAGTTGCACTCAAATTATTCATCCCTTCTATGGAAGGGATGGTCCCCCTCACATCCAATTTCAACAAGTGAAACTAGAACACAATTTGATCAAGTGTGACACTTGGCTTGAGTGACGACTGACTAGTCGTAGCACATGCAACATGTGGTGGAGTCAATCAATAAATCCTATAGCATTGGGCACAACTGATCAAGATTCAAGTTTAATGCATGTTGCACGACTATGAACTAAACCAAAGGTGAAGTAATGGTTTGAGATATTCCACATTGAAAACTAGATGCAAGCAAAGGAATCACACAAGATCAAGAAAAGAGGCATTCTTCCCTATTGTGTACATGATGGTGTAAGGAACCCGGCACAATCGCTTGATCTTTCTATGTGCACATGTGAAGCGCTTCATTTGAAGATGAATTCAAACTTAATCACCCACTTAAAAGTTATGTGGAGTGCAATGTTCATGATGAAGTTCCTTATACTTCAGTTGCTCGCATGTAAATATTTGTTATACTTGTCGATGCAAGTGCTAAATGTATCGTAGTTAGCACTAAGCTTTGTTCATTTCCTTTGCTTGTGTTGCCTTTTGTTAACTGCTCGGTGTGCAAAATGCCACATCCAAAGGTATGCTAGGCTAGATCTCAAGATATGGTTGGAAGAGACTCCATCAAATGGAGTTGTGCAATGGATATTGAACGTAGCAGGTTGTTATCCTTAGTGAACAAATGGATCGTAATTGTACATTCGCAATAGATGAAACAAGGTCAAGTTAACCTCTTCTATCTATCCATCTGTCTAAATATGGAAAGCCCTTCCCACAAGTGTTGATAGAATAGTCCAACAAAAAATTCCTAAAAGTGGTACTAAGTTTCAACAGTAATAGGGGCCTACACCCACCCTTTAGAAATCACCCTACTTGTCTCGTGTTTGGCACAGCTAATTCCTTAAATCAACACAAAGAAAGTTCTACATTTGATTCTTATTGTAGATTCAGTTAACATTCCATCGTGCTTTCCACACCAAGCTCCAAAAATAGAACTTCTCTTATGTTGAGATAAGAAGCTATGGGACTTACCAACGTCCACAAACATTAGGTTTTGGAATGCCCAAGTAAATTTGTACATGCGAAAAGAAAGTAGTACAATGTAAACAACACTAACACTCTTCTTGCAAGTAAGTACAACAACCATTTTGGAAAACATATCAACCATGTTAGAGACATTGTCCTTTTGTCACTTGCTAAAAAGCTAACATGAGAGAGGATCCATGCTAATGGATCTCCAAGGTCTGTAAATTAGTAGCAATGGCTCATAAAGTCCAAGTTTCTTGTATGTTGACATGGCAAATTTCTAGGGTACACAGGACGATGTGGATCTTTACGTCATGATGAATGTGTGCCTAGTAGGAGCGTTGATAAAGTGAAACTATTATTTTATTGATACCAAAGTGTATGATGATTTTGTAGTGCACCTCGCAAATGAGTATCGGTAAAGCACAACAAATTAGAGTTAGAGATGCCTCAAGCAATGTAGAAATCCATCGATGACACAATGACCTACAACTGCTTTGTCGTCTACAATTTGTTTTTGTGTTTGTGCAAAGTCACAATTATCGAAGTAGAGTGCTCCGCTCATTGAAGTTGTGACCATGAGTCGTCAAGCATTATGACGAGCATTGTGGTTTGTAGACAATTGACATAGGTGGCAGTTTTGTTATCCTATCCCTTGCCATGTTTGATCACAAGGTGGAATTGTTGAAAGCATGTCATCCACTTTATATGGCTTGCATTTTCCAGCTTGCTATGTGTATACATATACTAAAGAGGTTTGTGAACCAAATGAATGAGAGCTTCTTTACCCATGATGTAGTGGCTCTATTGCCAAATTGCTTGCATAATGGCATAGAGCTCTTTGTCATAAGTGGGATAACGTTGCACCATGTCACATAATGTCTCAAAATGATATGAGATTGGGTGTTTGTGTTAAGGACGGCCCCAAATGTATAGTCAAAATATAAGCGTTGACGAGTTGTAACTTCAATTCTTCAAACACATGTTGAGTGTCTATCCATCCAAACGGAACTTTACCATACATATTCTACTTCAAACACTAGGAAACATGAGAAAATACAAGAACAAAGCAACAGTAGAAGTTGGCTAAGCTAAGGAAGCTTCGAAACTTATTTAGGCTCTTTTAAATAGCCCAGTCCTAGATGACCTTTTTCTTGTTAAGGTCAACACAACTCCCCATGCAATCAAAGCATAACCTAGATACTTGATTTCTAGGATGCCAAAGGTATAGTTGCTCAAGTTAGATTGCAACTTGTGTTGCCACAAGGTACCTAACACAAGATTGGCATGCTTGACATATCCCTCGTGTTATATTATGAATGAGAATGTCAACTAAGTAGACAATGACAAAGAAATTGGTAAACAGTCACAAAATATCATTCATCAAGCATGTGAAAGTTGGAGGTACATGGGTCAAACCAAAAGGCAAAACCAACTACTCATATAGTCTCTCCCTGGTCTTTCAATGTTGTTTTCTAGATATTGTCGAGATTGACATGTACCCTATGATAACCTAACTTGAGATTGATTTTAATGAAGAATTGTACACCTTGGAGCTGGTCTAAAGGATCATCTATGGGTGGTAGTAAATATCAATTCTTCACAATGATCTTTTTAGGGGCACAATAGTCAATGTAGAATTGCTAATGGTCGTCCTTCTTTGGCACTAGAATGATTGGATCGTTGCATGCAGAGAGGCTCAAGCAAATCTTCCATGATTGATGAGATTTTGGATTTGACATTGAATCTCATCTTTCTCCAAAATTGATTGACGATACTATAAACTGTTCAGACCTGAACCTAGTGCTAGATAATTTGGTGCTACACAAAACAATGGAGAGGGATTCCTTTTGGTCCTAATTGTAGCAACATGTCCACTTGGCGCAACTACTGGGGAGTGACCTAGTGCTACCTAGCCATGCTTCTCAATGCACACAGGTGCCTCAACACAAACCATGGGGAGCACAATTTTTGCTAGTGTGAAATCAGCTTTTTACACTTCTTCACAAATATAATTGCCACATAGGTCTTAAGTAGACACTTCGGAATGTGATAGATAATGTCATTGATGAGGACAAACAATTTTTGTTGACAAGCTTGATTTATTGCTTAGTGGTCATATATGTATGGCCTCCCAAGTAGGACCTCACAAATCTCCAATGGTGCAACATCATATGTGACAAATTCATGAACGGGTGTGATGCAATACTTGAAGGTACACTAGAGCATGACCCCAATCGCCTTTGATGGTCATAACTATTGCAAATAATATGTTTGGATGTGTACTTCAGTTGTGAATTCCAGCACTACACAATGTATCTTTTATCTTTCTATAAATGTATGATGTAGAGATTTCTTACAAGAAATCCATAACATAAAAGATGCACGTTTGGGCATGTAAAAGTGGAGAGTGTACTCTGTTTTCTCGAGGCGGGTTCTTTGTGGTGCAACTCTTTGGTCACTTCCTGATGGGCTGGATCCTCTCTGTGCTGGCTGTCGGCTTCCTACAGGATGGCTCTCGCTGAACGGAATGTTTTCCCGGTGGGCGGGATGGTTTCTCCACAGGGCGGGATCCGCCAAATCCGCCAGTTTTCCCGTGAGGCGGGATCCTTTCTTTTCTGCTGGTTTCCCGGATGGCGGGATTTCCCTGTTGCTTCCCGCTAGGCGGGACTGTTTGTGGTGGTTTTGATCGCTTCCGCGAGGCGGGATTTTATTGTAACGGTTTTTCTTTGCTTCTCGTCGGGCGGGATCTTCTCGATGGTGGTTTTTGGCTACTCCGCGCTGGGCGGGATCTCCAAAACTACTTCCTTTCTTATTTGTCTGTTTCCCACTGACATGGATTGTTTCATGCTTACTGTTACCGCTGGGCGGGATTTCTTTTTTGGTGTTCAGTTTCAAGGGATTGATGCCCTAGACCCATTGCTTATGTAATCAGGTTTTTTTTAGGGGTTACGTTTCGTAATAGGCTTATACATAAAGCCAGGAGGCATGATGCAAGGCTGATTTTGTACATAAGGTTTTGGGATCCTCTATAAAAACCCTTTTTTAATCTACTATAATAATTACCAAAAAAAGTGGAGAGTGTACTCCAAGTAAAGTGGGCTAGTCAATGTGAGAGGTCATATGCTATGTATCCATCTCAACATTTATTTGTCTAAAAAATACTCATGGTCTAAGTCAAGGGCTAGTCATCAAGCTAATAAATTAGTGAATTTAGATTCTCTTTTTGGAAAAGCTTCGGGTCATCATTTTCCAAGTTACTTAAATAAAAATGTGATATTATTTTCATCAAATGGGATTAGTTCAAAGGGTTAAAAATGTGTGCTCCCAATGGCGAGACCTAGGCAATATACTACCACTATGCGACTCATTAAAATACCAAGCTTACATGGTGATGATGTAGTATGGATGGGGCTCGTTTTAATCCCATATAATAAATTATAAACTGAGTTATTATTTTTGAAACGGAAAAGACTACCTTTAATTGGCAATTAAAAACGTCAAACAAAATGACATACTTGAAATAGAGACCAACGGAAAAGAGAGGAAAAAACAAAAGTCAAAGGATATTAATATAAATCATACTTTTTTTTTCGGTTACATAGGAGAGTTGGTCACAACCACACTATTTTTAGTAATCATAAGTTAGTTGATGGTAGCAAAGTGTTATCAAGTGTTTGTTAATGGATCAAATTGAGTCGTCATTGGGTACTGCAATTTTATTAGTCTCGAGGTCTCGTGCAAAAAATTGAAGAAAACATGGAAGGTCTTATTGTCCTAGAATATATCTAGGAGCTTCAGCACTTACAATTCAAAAAAAAAAACCATTATCATCTTCCCTTAACTGTCAAAGACCAGTTGTCAAGTCTTGATTCAGCTTAAGTCAAATGAAAACACTGGGTAGGTCAACTTACCGTGTGAATGTTTCCAAGCATGAAAAGCCCAAGACAAAGATTTACAAAGACCAAAATGAAGATGATGCTAGATAATAGATGATATCAAATGTAAGGACCATACTTCACAAATGAGAGATCCAAAAGGCCTATATCCTAAAATCCATGTTGATGATAGTTTCAAAACACAAATAAAGAATGAGTTGATGATAGTTTCAAAACACAAATAAAGAATGAGTTGATGATAGTTTCAAAACACAAATAAAGAATGAGTTGATGATAGTTTCAAAAACACAAATAAAGAATGAAAGGACATTCGAGGATTGCAGCTATCCTAGTTTTAAATAAGATCAAGATCATGAACAATTTATGACATGAACAACTATTGCTTGAAGACCTGTTAAAGACAAAGACCCCTAAGGGGTACCTTATAAAAAGATCTCAAAATGTACACAGGGATATGAGATTGGAAGAGTCCTTCCAGAATATGTTGAACAACAAAACAGATGCCAAAAAGGCATATCTGATGAGTGCCTAATAAAATTCAAAATGCAACCAATCTTTTTAAGAATTAGTGATTAGCGAAGTGAACCCAATTTTTAGCACCACCTGATGGTTGCAAAGGCTGGTTACCCCTGCATTCCAATAAGATGCAAATGGCAGCATCCATAGAGATACTTGAAGAAGGCGGTTGTAGTTCACAACATTACCAAGTAAAAAGTAGCAAGAAAGTCCTTGCAATTGAAGAAATGGGTAAATAATCCAATTTGCTGACCCACTGTCGCAAGACACGTTGCATGACCTAATGTGGCAGATGCAAAGCAAATTGTGTCATAAATCCAAAGAGGTAGACACATGGGCAAACATGTCATACAGCCAAAGTCAAAATCATGTGGCATATGCAAAAAGCAAATAGCATCCTAAATCCTAAGAGGTAGACACAAGAGCAAACATGTCGTAAAGCCAAAGTAACAATCTTATTGTAAAAGGGTACCTGATCAGGCGGAAATTGTCAAGACCAATATAAAAGCAATCCTACTTGTGTAAGGGTGCATTAATTGGACATTCAAGGGAGATTTTGGATTATTTTCTAAATATTCTATTTTAGAAAAGATTGCACATATCCTGGAAGCCGGTGATCCATCATATTGAAAACATAAGGCATTAGACTCTTCCTTTTTTGTAACACCCTATCCATAAATATAAATTAAAAAATAAATGCATAAAAATAAAAATGAACATAAAAAAATAAATAAAAACAATTTTAAAATAATGCTCCTCTTGAGAATCAAATGGCATTTGCTCAACCAGTTATATTCCTCAACTTTCAAGGGGAAAACCCAGGTTCGAATTTTGGCAAGTGATACATGCATAATTTCCAAGCTGTTGTAACACCACTATGTGGTCATGATGTAATATAGCTGGGGCCAATTTCAATCCCATTTAACCAATTAAAAAAATAAAAAACTCCTCTTGAGAGAGCAGACACATTACTTGCATCTAGCAACATAATTATCAATATTTAAAGGCGGTGAGGACCACTCAGCATATGGGTAATTGACAGCACAATGATACCGCTGAGGATGGACTTGGAATGCAAGCTCAAAACATTGGGAACTGAAATGCATTCGTTGTTGAAAACAACCAATCATGGAATAAGCATGGAATTGTTATAGCAAACTCTCACCTCACTGCTCATATGATATATATAAAATATGCCATGTTTTCAATAGAAAATGATATCCTCTCACTCATCGTTCAACAATGGAGTCCTCCCTTGTCATCCCCCAAATACTGGGAGAGGGGTGGTCTTCCCAGATGTCCCTAGTAACACCTCTCTATTCTCATTTGGGTAAACATGACATTTTGTCTTCCTCGAGTGGATAGCTTCTTAAGAAGAATTCATTACTCAGTGGATTTGTTTATTGTAAACCTTTTTTTCACATGATGTAAGATGTTTTTGCCTATCAAATCAAAGACCATATGACAAAGCACATAATATAAATCTAATATGATCTTAACAATACAAATATAATACAACAGTATAATATTTAAGTGGATAGATAGACAATATTATTAATATAAAACCCACAATATCATATTAAGTTATCTAATATATTGATGTATAAATAACTTGCAGTCAAAATATAAAAGTTGTCTATGTGTATCTCTCATGAAACATATAAAGTATCTATTTCCTTATGTTATTCACTTAAAAGTTAAAGTTAATTGATCCCACTTGGGAGATGCCAAGAATCTCAGAAGGAATTTTCACATGCAGGAGGAGGTGGATATGTCCAGTTCAAGGAATTTCATGAAGCACATGCTGTCACACACTCTGCACAAAATCTATAAACTCTTGCATCAAAATCAATACACCAATTGTACCACAAAACCAGAAAATTGTTACCTTTGCAAGCTCCAACATACTTAGTCATAACATTTTTTGTTACCAAGTTAGATTTGCTAAAAATTCTAAACTACAGAAATTTGCAATATATTCTATGCATGAAACACCAAAAACTGCGATTGCTTGTACCACTAAGATAATTAGATGAAGAGCTCTATCCATGAATAATCTATGGCTCCATTTTGTTTCCACCAACTGAATGACGAAAAGAGACAGTTGTTTACTTTGCAAGCTCTAACATATAACCATTTTTGTAACCAAGTAAGATTTGCTAAAAGTCTCAAACTATACAAATTTGCAATGAATTCTATGCATGAAAACACCAAACTGTGATTGCTTGCACTGCAAAGATAATTATATGGGAGCTCTATAAATGAATAAGTATATAGCTGCCTTTTGCCTCCAAACATCATATCATTTTATTCTAATATTGAACAGTACACAGTGTAACAACAGAGATCATAAGTTTTACAAACCAAAAATTGAAAGCTTTGGAGCATCTTTACCTGATATTGTTGTCACGGTTTGACAAAAAACGACCAAGAATGTTGATAGCAAGCACACGGAGACCACCTATGGCTTCTATCGCCATGATAGTCTGTACACATTCATAAAGTATTGCATTCCCAGCATTCTTGTTTGATTCAGTGTTGGTGGCCACCTGGAAGAAAGATGAAACCGTTAGTGATTGGATCCTCATACAGAGAAGGCAAAAATTCTTTTATTTCATAATCCATGATGATTGTGATTTCCACCTTGAACATTCATACACATTTTTGTTCCCAATCTACCCCACGAGGATAGTCCAATTTATTTACTTCATTAGCAAAAAAACAAATATAGTCTCAACTTTGACAGCTTAGAGGATTATTTCCCAGATATGCCACAACATTCTGAAAAATAACTAACCCATATTTCCAACCAAAAAGCACAATATTCAAGTTAAAATAAGCAAGCGGTTTACAACACAACAGGATTCAAACCAAATATCTTAATTTCCACTTTCAGAATAAAAGGACAATGTTCAGGACTTCATCAAACCAGAATTTGTTCTTTCGTTTTTTACCTTAGTACCTAGTATTTAATACATTCAAACAGCAAATTCTCAATTTATACAGATCAAGAAAATCATACACTATGAACATGAAAGCAAATTGCAACAAGAAAATATGTATTTACTTGAGCAAGAATGTCACTCATAATGTCACTGGAATCTGCATCACCCTTTCCCAAAAGACGAAGAAGCCTAAGAACTCTTATTTGCAAAAAAGGGTCTGTTATTCCACTTATATCATACTCAGGTGCATATCCACTTGTGATCATATTCTTCAGAATGCGGACTAAATCTTTCGTATACTGCAATTAAACAGGGGGGAAAACATATGTCAGTATCTCAAAGAAACTTATGAACTAAAGAATAATGTACCTTCACATACGAGGTAATAAGCAATGTTGCATGGCATCACTGAAAAGGCATTTGTGAATAGGGAACAACCATAACTCTGAGAACCCCATGCACAAATAAATATAGACTTGTACACTAGATAAATTCGATAAATCGAAGAAAATCTAAAACCACATACATCCATTGAGACAACAATGCTTACCTACTCAGCTGTGAAATATGCTCAAATTAAAATGCACATAGATAATGAATGTTACACGCAGCACTAATAATAAACTGTAGAATGGCCATTTAAAGTATCCTGCAAATAAATGGCCACATCATTTTTCAAGGATGTCATTCTTCCCTGAAGGTTAATTCATCATTTCTTGATAGAGACTGCTAGGGAAAAATAGGAGCAGTTGCCCCCTCTGTGGAACCCAAGCCATGGTCTCCATAGACTGAACCTATTAATAAAACTAAACTGTCTCTATTCTTCACTTTCGAATGGCTTTGGATGCTTGATTATTCTCATCATAATGAGAATGTACATACTTCCAAAATGTAAGGACATGAGAAAATTGGATTGAGAAAAATCAAGGTGGCATACAAACAAGCATCCCAAAATTATTAAATGTCAAACAACAGCTAGTCCAAGCAATAATGCAAATAGAATTACAAAATAAAAAATGAAAATTTGAAGGACTTGGCTACAATGTTTCCCAGCACATTCTCATGGAAGAGAATGTAGTCCACATTTAGCATGACAACAAAAACCTTCCCAACAAGGTAGCCACAAGATTGTGCTGGTGCACTCAGGTAATATTTGTAAAATGGGCGACCGCCTAAATGAGAGCATGAGCTGTCAGATGCTAGATATGAAACCTGATTAATCAGATGCTAGTTATGAACCCAATTAATCAGGTCATGTAGAAGTTCACAAAAGCAATAAAAGACCCATTGCTGGATGAAGAGGTGAATTAGAGACTGATTCTGAAAAAGGACATCACCCCAAGAATATACAGTCAAAAACATTTATAAAGAAGGTGACCCTATACATCCCATCGTTAACAAAATTGACTCTTCAACATATGATTTCTACTCCTTGAGTTATTGATAGGTGGTATTACTACTTTTATTAAAAAGGCCACTCATTTTATGAATTGAAGGAAAATGATATCCTAGTAATCTTTGATGTGTTTCCTTGTTCACAGAACCCCAACCACTAACCTTGTTAAACTTTGCCTCATCCTTTTTTTAACTTTTTGTGGGTACTATTTACGAGCAAATGGAAGGAGTTGCCATGGATGTACCACTCTCATATTTAGTTGCAAATTTTTTCATGGAATGATTTTAAGCGATAGTGTTAACATATCACCCATAAAAACATGGTGGAAACATTATGTTGATAACACAAATGCAACTTAACCACATAGTATGGATAGTATCAAGGAATTCCATTCACATCTCAATAGTTGGTGGAACAACATAATATTTACCAGATAAGAGAAGAGAACAGAATTTAATTAATGTCCACAGATGGCCAAAGTAGGCCAATGGGACTCATAGGAAAGAGCTATAGAGTTACAGAGCAACAGAAATTTCTTCTGTTCCTGAAGCTCTATTGAGACATAAAGGTGATGGCTTTTTGGTTAGACAAGTGTGCAAACAAAGGGGAAGGACCGTTTTTTACTTGCAGGCCCCATAACATCATCATCGAACACAAAAGGGCAATGACCTCAAAGCACTAACCACCAAGGGAATAAAAATTTTGGACAGTGAACACGCAGAACAGAAGATAACTCAACTTTACAATGATTTCAGGAAAATGGATACATACTACAAACAGAAGCAGATTTTTAAAGCTTTTCACAAGGCAACAAGGGATCCCAGTCCACATGAAAAGGGCAATAACTTGAAGAGTCATCATCAATCTTATTTTACCATTTAATGAAGGGGTTTTAATTAAGATTGCAAGGATTTTAAAGAGAAGGACCATGATGTCAAGAGTTATCGTTGCCTTGAAGAACTAAGCTGGTGGACCTAAGGTCGGAGTCCACTATCTATAAGTTATGTATCTTAAAGAAGCCTAATCATAATAGGTTATGATTAGATGTCATAAACAGCAACCCCCTCCTTCGCATATCAAAACAACAAAGGCCACTAAAGACCTACCGAATGGAGTTTTGTCAGTGTCACTTGGGCCAATTTGTCACCTCCCAATCCTTTATGTGCTTCCTTTACAACACCTTGAATCTATTTGTACACCACACATCATTGAATTGTCAAGTTAATTCCCATCTTGAATAAAAAGCCAGTGTGTAAATAGAATGACCTTGATTTTGCTATTATCTTCCTCTACGAATTGCTCATGGCTTACAGGAAACTCATTATTGATAGATAGTTCCCTATCTTCTCATACTAGGATGTCAATACAACAATATGAAACTGCTATGCATTTGGAAAATCGTTTAGTAACCTTTCAACAACACATTCTTGATGTGTGGGCTTCCTTATGAAATAACATTTAACAAGTTTTGTTAAAAGCTTTTAAAATTGCTGTACAACCTGTAGATTCAACCCTGCACCTCTCTCGCACCATTGTAGTTAGCCTTACTAGTACGCCTGCACAAAATTCATGTTTGTTTCTACAAATTTTAAAAATATGCACTGGATCCTTTCCAATAGAAGAAAATGCCTTATGGGTATTTTCTTGTGTGATCTGGCCAATCACCCAAAAATGATATACCCCACAAGAACATGAAGAATGAATAAGGAGAGCCCCTTTCAAGTGGCTTTCCTGAACTTATGTACAACAATTAGTCTACAATAACATTATATTTCCTCGATCTTATCACAATCTCAAGAGTACACTCTTGTAATAAGAGCAACCACCTACACACTCACCCACAAATAATCAGTTTATCTTACAACTACAAGAGAACTTGATGGTAGGCAAATTAAAAGGGGTTAATAAGTACTGATTGGAGCTTTTAAACAACATGACACCATGCCTAATGTTTCTTAATATATAGTGCTATAATTTGTCTTTGCCTTCTATAGTAGCCTACTTGCAAAACAAACGGGATGATCCATCTTATGATCATCCTCTTGAGCTAGTAGACATCTAAAAGCAAAATTAGAATCATCAACATGTTTCTGGTTGATCTAATCTGGACAGGCCAATATCAACACACTAAATAGTCTCAGCTTAACAAGTATGAAACTAACAAAAAATTTGATAGCCTTAGCAGTACCCTCCATGTCCAAAGAAGGATCTCATGACTCGAGGTCCCAAGATACCTCCACATGCTCAATGACGTTAATTTTAGCAAGGATTATCTTCACTCCTTTCTGGCACTCTATGAACCCTAACAACTTCCCAAATGTGACTATAAAAGTCTAAAGGGAACTTGAGAATAAAGGCATAATTTGGCCTCTTAGAACAATTTCATGCATTCTCCAATGGTCTAAGATCCATACATGTTATCATCTTGTCAAAAATAAGCAAAATGATACATTGTAACAAGGTTGGAGCATTACACAACCTTATTGGAATCTTAATGTAAGCATAATAAGATATGGAAAGCACCTTAATATATTTTTATTTTATACAAATAAAAGCATGGCCCTTATGGGCTGGGCCACACACGTGCTACAATGGCAATTACAATGGGAAGGCCGTAAGGCGGAGCAAATCTAGTAAGGTTCAATGTTATAGATGGACATTAAATACAACAGAACGTAGGATTATATTGAACTGCATTGGGCATTAACGGTGTGATACACCCCTCCTTAACAAACTCAGTACTTAATTAGTATCCTAACATCTTCCCTAAGGTAACAAATGCTTTGCCCTCAAAACATAGTGAATAAATTGCAATAGAAAATTAAGTTTACAAAAATCCTTTTGATAAAAATGCTTCCAATTGCATAGAAATTGTTGGATGAGTTTGGAATGTAGATCCTCATCTAACAGCTTTGGTATTGAATGTGGAGTAACAATATGAAAAGGTCATGCCTCCAAAATCATATTCTCTATTCAATAAGATGAGAATGTGGAGTTACTAGAATCCATGAAGCACATGTTTGTGGTGTCCCCAATAAAAACTCATGAATTGCTTGTCAAAATTAATTTTGATCATGTCAATTTCCCATGACCACTAAAAATTTAGAACCAAATCCACTCCACCCAAAGAAAAAGTATATAAGGCCTTTTCAATCTCGACATTGTGTATCATTATACTGACCATATAACACTTAAAGATTTCTCAGTGCAATCTGGTACCTCAGTGACAAAGTCTTTGTTTAAATTCAAGTTGGGAATACTTGAAATACAACACATAATGTTTTTGATAAAGTTTGACATGAAGTTCAAGATGTTACAAATATGGAAATATATTTGTTATTTCCTAAGAATTAAATTAAGCATATTAAACATATTAAAACTAATTATAATGTCACTTGAAATGTATTGGAAAATATGTCTAATTTATCTCCACATAAGTTACTTAAAACATGTTACCAGATTTTCCATGGTTTTGTATTGACCAAAATTGTGCCAGACACCAACCATTTTCTACAATTTTAATCAAATTTTATTTTGTCAGTCTTCTTGTTTGGCAAAATCCAGACTTTATGGATTAAATTTGTTGACTCTTGTTACTAAGTCTGCTACCATCACATCAAAATCTTTTATAGGCTAGACAAACAGATTTAAAGTTCTTGTTTTGGATATATCAATATGTGTACAAATTGTATCCATCAAATTCGTCACCTTTTGCTTCTTAATATAACTCAAGAATCTTCAGGATTTGAGGATAGTAAATCCCTATAATTGCTGGCAAAGAAGTCTTGCTTATGCTGGTTGTTCATATCCAAATTGGAGTATTAGTACTGTCGATTTCAAATTCCTCTGGCTCAAAAACAAAATTACTTTCACCTTGATGTGTGACTTCACAAAATACAACTTCTTTTTTCAATTATCAATCTTTTCAACATCCTTCATGTTCTTCCTGACATCACTTATGTTATAGTGTTTAGACAGGCTAGCCAAGGCTTTTGTTTTGATAATCCAAATTTGTCTAGTTTCACCTAAGAAGATCAATTGAAAAAGAAAAACTTCATTGATAAGAAAGTTTTTCTTCTCCCAAACTACCTTTATGCATTGCATCATGTATAGCCTCAAGCTTATGCATCTTCTTTTAAATTTAGATATCATACTAGAGTCCCTGAACATAGCTTTCCAGCAGTACATATTTTCAAACATAGTTTACAAACAAAGCTAAGGATTTCCACATGGACCTTCTCTTACTAATCTCATTTGTCGCAGCGCTGGTACTTCGGCCTCGACTGTTAGGAGAGATTAGTTTCTGGGGGGTTCTTGGAGCTTGCCCCTCCTAGGCTGCTCCCTCCCCCCTCCTCTCTCTCCGTTCTTCTTGGCGTGCACTCCTCTCTGTTGGAATGCAGCCCTCCCTCCCTTTGCTCTCCCTTTTCTTTTCTTTTCCCTTTCTCTTTGGCCCGTTTGTCGGGTTCATCTTGTATTTTTCTTAGTTCTTTTTTTTGTTTGGCTTTTTAGCCTGCTAGCTAGCAATCATTATTGTCCTTCTTATAGTCCCTTGGTCTTATTTTGGCCGACGGCAGACATTAATAATATTTCATTTCATTTCATCAACTAATTGAAGTAAGTGGTTCTAAGGCTAGAATTTTTTTCAAGGAATCTCCTATAAACCCATTTCAAGCAAGAGTACAATAACTCATTTTTCAACACAACCAGTTATAACATGCAGACTCTTCTCCTTTGAAGTGTAATCCAACAAGAGTAATTGTTTCTTTGTTAAATTTGGCAAGATTCAAGAAAAAGTGAAAATTCATTTTAGTGACCCAATCTAATGCATCGTATGGATTGGCATCCTCATTTTAGGCACATCCATTTGCATAATTGATTTATACGCATACACATTGCGACTTTCAGTAGTGGATTCTTGTAGATTTGTTGTATTTTGAGAGCTTCATCGCCTTAGATCCATGGTTGACTGCACCTTAGACCAAGAGATACCCATATTTGGCGCTTTGCTCCTCGCAATGCATTTACCTCTAGGGGCTCTTTTGGTCATCATCATGGATGGTACTCAAAAGTTATTTCTCTTCTTCAGTCAATCGATCTCTCCATAGATCAATTACCTCCTTTCCTATACTTCTTAAATACTCCTCCCCACCTTCTCGATGAGAGGATAATTAATCAAGCAGTTAGAGATGATATTTATCAATAATATACTCAAATCACTTGGGTCTCTCCATCTCAACCATTTAGTCCAAATTTGGCCTTCTAGACTAAGTATTGCATAAGAATTGAGAATGGCACTATTACTCGTCCTAATTATGTCAAGCGACATTGGACATATAACCTTAGAATTGCTCTTGGTCAACTCAGAGTATCCTCACATTAGTTGCGGGTGGAGACGGACCACCATATTCCTCGAGAGGAAAAGGTATGTCGTCTTTGCTCTATTTGTAAGGTGGAGACTAAAGAACATTTCATCTTCATGTGTCCTATTTATTATGAGATTTGAGGGATGTACTATTGCTTGTATAGAGATTTAGGTGGATCGCTTGCGACTTTTTTCAGCTATCCTAACCAAAGATACTTGGCTCTTTACCTCAAGGAAGCTATCACTCTTTAGTGTTAGTTATTACAAGGGAGACAAACTACTAGTCAACTAATCACCTCATTCTTTCACTCTATCTTTGCAATCAAGAGTAATAAGCCCTCGTTTGAAGCTACAGCTATCCAGAATGTTAATGACAAATTTGTGCACCCTTGTCTACATACAAGACTCGCTACTAGGGCTTCAGTTCTTTCTTCTTCCTTGTGACAAAATAAGACCGCATTTCTTCGGTGTCAAATTTCGACCACCCCTCACATACCAAGGAGTTGTAGACAAGTGCAACTAACTAGTTTCTTGTCCTCTTCTATTGGTTCCACATGTTAGCATATGGCATATGTTGTATACATCAATATTACATTATTTGCAACAATATGTAAAAATATCGCTCATAGGCGATCTCTGATTTCGTTGATTAACCACCAAGTTGGTTAATCAACCGCATTGTAATCTTTATATTGAAATCAATGAGAATGAGGAAACTGCTTCGTCAAATCCTTTATGGTATCAGAGCCACGGACGCAGACAAGATTGGCCGACACAAGACGCAGACAAGACTGGCGGACCGAGGACGGACGCAGACTGACAGACCGAGCACGGACAACAGACGACACAGACTTGACTGGCGGACCGAGGACGGACACAGACTGACAGACCGAGCCCTGACAGACCTGACAACACAGCTCACGGGACCCGAGCGTGGACGAGGACGCAGACCGAGGACGTGGAATAGCGGATCGGGGGGAGGTTCGCGGATCGGGGGGAGGTTCGACGACTGTGGAGGCAAAAGGGCGGGGTGGTTGCCCGAAGGCAACCGAAAACAATAGTTGCCTTCGGTGTTTTTAAATCCTCCCACAGTGGCCGCACAGGCCATGTGGGATTAAAATATTTTCCCTCGTTTTTTGGCCCCGAAATTGTCAATACGTACCGGTTCCCCGCCTATCCTCGTCGGGCCCTCTGGCTCAGGTGGTACATACGGTGACTGTTTGGCAGTAGGTTCCGGGTTCCAATCCCTGCGGGGACGTTTTTTGACGGCGGCGACCGCATTTTGACGCCTCGCGTGCACCAGTGACGGCGGGAGAGCGCTGTTGACGCCCTGCGTGCACCAGTGACGGCGGGAGAGGGATTTTGATGCCCTGGACGGTTTTTTTGACGGCGGAAGGCTTTGTTGACGCCCGACAGGTGCAGTTGACGCCCGAACATGGTGTTTTGACACCTGAATACCTTGTTTTTAGGTATTTTTTTTCCAAACCTTGTCTCATTTGCAAATCGAAGGGGGGGAGATCTCAGTTTCTTCACATATTCATTTGCAAAATTGTCAGATAAAGGGGGGAAATCAAACCATTTGGCAGAATTTTTTTGCTAGATTAATAATAGGTGCTAAAATTTGTGGGCATTTATGATTGTTTCTTTTGCATTTAAATATTCTATTTTCTTGCATTCACAATCATAAATTAAACAAAATATAAGACCCCAAATTTATACCCTATTTGTGCAATTTATTGCACAGCAGCGTTCGGTATTTGAGATACCTCTGGTCCACACTTACAAGGTTATGCTGTCGTGCTTTGGACTATTGTATTCGCCGCCTAATATAGCTGCAACAATGACGTCTGAGCTTGTTCTCTATAAATCGTCGAGGAGAAATAAGGCAAACCAATTTTTTTTTTCCCATTTCATACCCACATCGTGATTGTTGTTAGGCGTAAATCCTGACGAAAGTTTTTTCCAAAGTGTTTAGGGGAAGTTACGCCCCACGCATGCGGAATAAAACTTTCTATGGTAGGTGTCATTAACAACACGATGCCCTCTCAGTATCGCCTATGTTCAATATATTGTGCTTCTCATTTGTACTTATAGTCTCCCTCACGTAAGGGCGAGTACATATTGAGTAGTATACTATTCATATATACCTATAGTTTCCCTCACGTAAGGGCGGGTGTATATTGAATGGTTACGATATAAAGATCTCGCAGGTATAAAGAAAGGGAGACCAATTGGTGATATAAGGAACCTTCATAATGGCCACAATTCATAAGTATCTCTCAGACTCACAATTGCTGAAAGGTCCTAACTTTGTTCCATGGAAGACAAAGATGAAAGCCATACTTCAGTTGGAAGATTTATGGGACGTAGTGACTGGCACTGCAAAACGTCCTCAGACAGCAGGAACAGATCAAGATGCTTGGGATAAGAAAGACAAGAAGAGTCTCGTATTTATCTTGCTTGCTACTACAGATGAGGTGCAGCCTCATATTTGTGATGCAAAAACTAGTAAGATAGCTTGGGATGCCCTGATCACAATATATGAAGGCAAGAATCAATCCACTATTCTCCATATTCAAACTCAACTACATAATCTCAATATGAATTCTGGGGAAACAGTTGATATATTCCTTTGCAGAGTGGCTGACTTGAAAGCAAAATTGAATGCTATGGGAAAACCGGTGGATGATGATGTCTTGAACTCTGTCATCTTGAGAGCATTACCAAATTCCTACAAGATGTTGATCACTTCCCTCAATGTTTCTGGTAGACAAGTATCATTTGTGGAACTGGTAAACTTGCTTCAGACTGAGGAGGCAACTCAGATCCAGAAAGATGATGTGCCAGATAATGCTCTTTCCACACAACAAAGTGGTAAAAAACAAGGCCAGTTTCAAAAAGGGGGTGCTTCTTCCAAAGGAAAAGGGAAGCAAAATCAGCAAAAAGATACAAAATATTGCAAAATTTGTGATATGAATAACCATGACACCAACAGGTGTTGGTTCAAAAACAAGCAATCAAACGAAAGAGGTTCTCAGAAGAAGGGCAAGAACAAGCAGAAATACAATAAGCATAAGCAATCTAAAGGCCATGTTGCTTATGCTGAATCCAACTCAGACTCAGATCCTCCTGGGTCCGATTCAGATTCTGACTCTGAAAGAGCACACAAGGTGCTCATGACTCATACTTCGTCTTCCCAGATAGATGTTGTATGGTATATTGATTCAGGAGCTAGCAAACACATGACCGGGGACAAATCATGGTTTGATACTTTTGTGGAGAAAGAGGGTAAGCCAGTCACAATTGCTGACAATCAAGTATATCAAGTAAAGGGAGAAGGGGATATTTCTGTGTCCCTTCCTGATGGTATTTGTCACATTGAGAAGGTTCTCTATGTTCCAGGCTTAGCCAATAATCTGCTTTCAGTCACACAAATGTTGGATAGAAACATGGATGTCATGTTTCGAGTTGTCAAAGGCAAGAAGAGATGTTTTATCACACACAGTGGTAAACATGTTGCAACCGGATCCTACAAACATGGCTTGTTTATTCTTGATACACTTTTGACTCCACATGTTGCTTTGGCTGCTACTACAAAGGAAGCCACCTCTCTCTGGCATCGACGTTATGGGCACCTCAGTTTTGGATATTTGCTTGAATTATACAAATATGGGATGGTGAAAGGTCTTCCACCAATCTCATCTATCTTACCAGTTTGCTCAGATTGCTTAGCAGGGAAGCAACATCGAGTGCCTTTTGAAGCAAGCTCCTCTCGAGCTGCAAAACCTTTAGAGCTGGTACATACCGATCTGTGTGGTCCTATGCCAACCAGCTATGGTGGGAAAAAGTATTTTCAACTATTCGTTGATGATTACTCACGGAAGATGTGGGTTTTCTTTCTTCAGTTGAAATCAGAAGCGTTTCTCTACTTTCAACAGTTCAAGAAACTTGTTGAGAAGGAGTCGGGATGTTTGATAAAAACCCTCCGCTCAGATCGAGGGGGGAATACACCTCTGAAGAGTTTTTAGAGTTTCTTAAGAAACATGGGATCAAAAGACAACTGACTACAACCTATACACCTCAGCAGAATGGAGTTGCAGAAAGAAGAAATCGTTCCATTATGGAAATGGTTCGATGTATGCTAAAAGGAGCACATCTTGAGGATCAATATTGGGCAGAAGCAAGTAAACACAGCATCATACCTCCTAAATAGAGCACCCACTAGAGCTCTACAAGGGAAGACTCCACAAGGAGCATGGAGTGGTAAGAAACCTTCCATTTCTCATCTGAGGGTGTTTGGATGTAAAGCATTCATGCACATTCCAAAACAGAAAAGGAGGAAGTTGGATGAGAAAACCCTGCAGTGTATCTTTCTTGGCTATGATGAGTACTCAAAAGGTTATCGATTGATTGATCCTAAGACCAAGAAGACACATGTAAGTAGAGATGTTGTATTTGATGAAGCTCTCACATCAAAAGACACATCCACAACTGTATACCTAGATGAAGAAGAACCTAAGAAGGAGGTTCAACTTCCACAAAAAAAATAGAAAGTTCCAAAATGGTATACTAGCACTTTGAGAGATGCTAAGTTGAAATCCCTTCCAGATCTATCTCTTGATAGGCCATGTACTCGCAGTATGACTCAACAGATGAGAGCAGAAGAATCTACTTCAGAGGTTGACGAACTTTGTCAACACTTTGATGATTTGTCAGTGGGTACAAAAAAAGATAGGGAAGAAGATGAGGATGGAGAAAAAATTTATATGTCTACATTGAATGCAAATGAACCCACAACGGTTCAATCTGCACTTGATCAACCACAGTGGAAAGAGGCCATGGATGTAGAACATAAATCTCTCCTTAAAAATAATACTTGGAAGTTAGTCGATCTGCCAACAGGAAAGAAACCCATAGGCTGCAAATGGGTATTCAAGGTGAAGTATAAGGCAGATGGATCTATTGATAAGCATAAAGCTCGACTTGTTGCAAAGGGATATGCTCAAAAAGAAGGCATAGATTATGAAGAGACTTTTGCCCCTATTGCAAAAATGACTACCATTCGAGTACTTTGTGCCATGGGAGCTCAGTTTGGGTGGAAATTGCATCAGATGGATGTTAAAAGTGCCTTCTTAAATGGTGACTTACAAGAAGAAGTATACATGACTCAACCAGAAGGATTCATGGTTGAGGGGCAAGAACAAAAAGTATGCAAGTTGATCAAATCCTTGTATGGGCTAAAACAAGCTCCTCGAGCTTGGTATATCAAGATAGACAGTCACCTTGTGCAACATGGTTTCATAAGAAGTCCTTCAGATGCAAATCTCTATATTAAGAAAAATGGTTCTGATATAGTGATTCTTGTACTTTATGTAGACGATCTGATCATCACAGGAAGCTCAGAAAGAATGATTGACTTAGTGAAAAATGACTTGAAACAATCATTTGAAATGACAGATCTAGGACTTCTGCACTATTGTCTTGGTTTCGAAGTTACTCAACAAAAATTTCATATTAGAGTAACACAAAAGAAATATGCCAAGACTTTAGTAGAAAAATATCGGATGACTAACTGTAAGTCGAAAGCAACTCCAATGGAGCAAGGACTTAAGTTATCTCGATATGATGAGTCACCTCAGGTAGATGGTACTCTCTATCGCCGATTGATTGGGAGTCTCCTATATCTGACAAATACCAGACCAGATCTCAGTTTTGTTGTGGGATATCTTTCAAGGTTCATGCAAGAGCCTAAGATGAGTCACTGGAAAGCAGCAAAAAGAGTTCTTCATTATGTTCATGGTACTACAAATTATGGTCTGGAATATAGAAAGAATAATAATTTTTTCTTACTGGGATACACAGACTCGGATTATGCTGGATCTCTTGATGATCGTAAATCCACTTCCGGATATGTTTTTCATCTAGGATCTGGACCTATCTCATGGCACAGGAAGAAGCAAGCATGTGGTTGCTTTATCTTCTACGTAGCAAGAATATCGTGCAGCCAGTGAAGCGGTCTACGAGATAATGTGGTTAAGTCGCATTCTTACAAACATGGGCCTTCCAAAGAATCTTCCTCTTCATTTGTTTTGCGACAATCAAGGTGTTTTGAATCTTGTCAAAAATCCAATTTTTCATGAACGTACCAAACATGTTGATACCAGATGTCATTTTATTCGAGATGAAGTTCCAAAGCACCATATCCAACTTCAATACATTCCTACTGATGCGCAAGTTGCAGATATCTTTACCAAAGCACTTGGACGTATCAAATATGAAAAATTTCGAGATACTATTGGAATTTGCCAATAATGTAATAAGGGGGGATGTTAGCATATGGCATATGTTGTATACATCAATATTACATTATTTGCAACAATATGTAAAAATATCGCTCATAGGCGATCTCTGATTTCGTTGATTAACCACCAAGTTGGTTAATCAACCGCATTGTAATCTTTATATTGAAATCAATGAGAATGAGGAAACTGCTTCGTCAAATCCTTTACCACATCCATGGATGCTAGAAGAGTCTTGAGGGGTCGAACTTCGTGTCCTCTTAGAATTATCCAACCAAACCGTCTTAGTCCTTGCCATTCTCCTAGAAGCATTAATAGATCTTGTGTTGGCCCTTTTGGGATAGTTGGTGAGGACAACGACTGTGCTTCTACTTCTCATCACTATAGATTAATGTTGGCACTTGGATATGTTTCTACTTTACATCCCACTATAGATTAATGTTGGCACTTGGATCCACTGGAGCTCCTTTCTATCTTTGTTGTACCTTGACTTCTAGCTCTCTCTTAATCATTACTTTTAGCATGTTAGGGTTTATCCATTTTGGGTAACCCTCAAGGCTGTAATTTTATGCCATATAGTTGTTGCAATTTAGAGAGGTTTACACTAGATTCTTTACTTAAGTCTATTTTCGTAATACTCTGTGGTTACTACAATGCATTGTAATTTGTGACAGCTCTTTTCAATGAGTCCCATTGGCCTACTTTGGCCATCTGTGGACATAAATAGAATTATTTGATCTTATCATATCTTTAAAGTTTTGTTGGAGCCTTCCTGAATTGATTTGGATGGCTTCAAACAAACCTGCAACTTCTAACTTATCAACTTCTAACTTATCATCGAGCATTGCTTCTATCTTGTTGACAACTCATATCTCTACTTGTTGAAGCTACAAGTACATTATATTGTTAAAATTATTAGAAAGTGATACTTCCTTTTTGTCATAGGCTTGTCCAAGCTTCTCGAATTTCATCATGACTTCACCTTGTGCCATTGTATTTAATCCAAGCTATGTTTTATTGTAGTCATGCGATGGTGAGTCAGCCTCCTCAAAGTTGCAGCTCCATCAACTTTATGAGAGCTTTGACTTGATAATTTATATATATGCGTGCACATATACATGTGTATATATGATATATGATCTATTTCCTTTTTTAATCAACCATATATTTTTAATTGGTTATAAAAGACAAAAACAAACCCCACCCATTTTACATCATGACCATGTTATTGTGGTATTTCAACAAACCACAAGGTGGTATTACAATTTGCAACTATACATATATCACCAGGCAAGATTTGGCCTGTTCTTACAATAATAGCCAAGAACGTTGTCTTACCACTCATGATGTAATAGGGGTGGGGCCCATTTCAATCTCATATAACCAATTAGGAAAAGAAGAAAAACAGACTTCCAAAAAGGAAACAAAGAAACAAATCCATTCAGAAACAATAACTCCAGCAATGACAAACCACAAGTCTATACCCCTAGATTCAAGGGACCACAATTAAATTTTCCAAATTCTAAAATGGAAAGAGAAAAAAACCATCTTTCTCCTCCTAACACCTTATGAATCAAACTCAAAACAAATAAGAACTAGCTCAATCTCAAGCAACAAAAAGGTACAAATAGTTATATGCTCCTATGTGCATCCATAACATTGGAAAAGTTGCTCGATCACTCTAAATGAGATTAGAATAACATAATGCAGGTTTACAGCATAACCTAGGTGGTAAGTTTGAATTGGCAAGACATTCTAATACAACCTAACATCACATGTGCTTGTTATATGCAAAAATAATCAAAAATATTCAAAATGTTGCAGTGGAGAAGCTGCGGAAATTGAGAAACACCCCAATAATCTCAATAGAAGTGATAGTTGGATACTCAGCAAAACATAGAGTCAAGTCATCAATACAAGGTTGGATATAGAAGGGGTCACCTTTTATGGGATTATAAAAATTATATTTATTGGCATATGGTTTCATTTTCCAATCCACCAATAATGGGCCCAAACAAAAAAACTAGAATGCAAATATTCATAAAGGCTTCTTACATAATATTCTAGATAAAATAGCCTAATGGGTTTGGTGCAAGCAGTCGGAAGCAAGGAGTTTCATATCTTAAACCAAGGTTTCAATCCTATTGGTAAACCTGTTTCATACACCTTTGAGTGGAACTAACGGTTAAGGCTTGAGTACTCCGAATAGGAGATCCTAGGTCCCATTTCAGAAGGGGGTAGGGTTTATACACCAAGTTTAAACAGAGATAATACAGGTGGGACTCATGGTTTCAACCCCATATGACCAAGTCAATTTAGCCCATATAATATAGGTGGGTCTAGTGGTGAGGAACGAAGAGTTTCATGCCATATGGCAAGATTCCAATTCCATGGGCACTTAACATTTACCCTGTGTAATACCATATTGTCGTTGGTTGAAATACATGTAATACAGGTGGCGTGATTGCCTTTAACATGGGCCCCCAATCATGTCTAACATGTATGATCTTTGGGGCAATATTCACACCTAAATTTACATTTCTTGTCTTTGGACACACATACCCCACATTTTATTTGTTTGCAAACAAGTGCTGCAAATGCTTAGTACAATCAACCATATTGCTGGAGGGCCTTTTTTCTTATCTGAAATTTTAGATATACATGTCTCATTTCTCTCATTGACCATACTCATTTATCTTTGACACCTTTAACCTATCATCTCCCTTGCTAATGTGTATTTTCTATAGATAGTTGAAACCACATGTTATCATTAATGTTAAGCCTACCTTTAACTCTTTGAATAGATCACAACAGATCCATGTTGCAACATATTACATAATTTAATTCCCTTGCCAAAGCCTCCCAAAAATTCAATCTCTTATCCTACGTTTAATAAAATACAAAAAACTTGGGCTTAGATGAATTGGCAAGGTATCAAATTAACACTAGCTTTGTAAAAGGGTCGAAACTTAAAAAAGTGAAAACATTCCATTCTTCTCTTGGCATTCCAGCTAGACTATGACCTAGAAAACACTACTTTTACCTTTATCTCTTACAGGTTCCTCCCATTGCAAGTTAAAACAGAATTCCAAAAACTACAATGACGTTGAGGCACAAAAATGGAAATAATAGATCAATACCACAATTATGCTTGATACAAGAATGATAAAAAAGCTAGCAATTGTTGGGCTTCCACATGAAACACCTAGCCTATCAGTCCTCGTTTCGTAACTTATAAACAGAGTACATGGTTATCATAGTTAAACCACCCATTAACAATTAACCGCTAGCTTGGTCATACCCTAGCTTGAAAGGTTAGACGGATTGGAAGCAACCTGAGTGTTTGCCAGAATGCAACAACGATTTGAATCCCTGAAAGGTCAGTGGTACACCTCACAACAATTCCCTTCAGGCGAGCAAGTAGTCGCTGCACATTTGTCGAGAGTGGGTGGGGGTTGAAGAGCCAACAACCAGAGTTGAACTCAAGACTGGAGGAATACAATGATGGGAAATTACCAATTCCCCTATGTAGCAAAAACAAAAAGTTTGTCACATCCTACACTAACTGTTACATACTAACATTGTTAGTCTATTGATGAACTAATATTGTTGATAGTCAACATTTGCTCTGTAACAATCCTCCCAAATAAGACCTACAAAATGAAATCTAGAAAAAGAGCCAACACCTCATACTGGTTCATGAATTCACTCTCTCAATCTGAGATAATCACATTCCCTAACAAAGAATCTCACGTGAAAACCTATTTTCTATACTTCCTGTCAAACATAATCTTCTAGTTCAAATCCAGTGCAGGTACCCTTACCACCTGAGAATAAGCTCCCTGTGGTCAATTCCACAAGTTGAACATCTGACCCAACCCCTGAGCAGATACATACGCATCACCCTACCATCAACTTGCACTGCATGTATGCTTGATGTTGGATCTTTTATCTGCAGGTAATCCTACTAACTAACATCTACCAGTACACAAACATTCTCAAGCGCTCTACACATACATGAAATTAGTGAATAACCAGTCTCTCCAATCACTTTTGATGACAATAAATAGATATGTAAAGGATGACTGCTGTTATTTGTGATAAAAAGCTACGAAGAACTACCTTGGAAACTCAACAAACAAACAACCAATATACCACCTTATGGGTCAAACCAACCTAATGGAATTTTCTGATACCTTTCTAATTCTTTAATGAACCCTGTATTTCAGAAAAATTTATGATAATTTTTCTGCCCTCTTAGAGAGGTAATTAAATCTTGTTTTCTTCACCTGTCAATATGAGTATTCATGAGAAAAGTCACTACTTTTCTCTGGCTTTACAGCGCCAACATGTATCAAAAATTAAAATCTAACCTGCATAGAATTTAAGTGGCTAATTCTAATGTAAATGATTCTGAGTCCCCAGGGGCTAGGTGGATTGGTGAGTTCTGAGCCAGCCCGACGATGGCGCTACCAACCCAGAGCGATCGGTGGTCCTCTTCACGCCAGGTTATAAAACAACGAGTTGCCCAGGATTTGAACCCTGCTTGGTAGTAGAAAAGGACTGTGGAAGTAACCAACTCCCCTATGGGTAAAAAAAAAATGATTCTGTCATACCTAATCACTACCTGTAACAATGTCTGAACGCTTTATTGGTATTTCTAACTCATCATGCTCAAAGATAGCTACAATATAAGCCTCTTGGGCTCTCAAGAGAAACTACATGTTTTGGGCTTGAGACTGCTCAGTAAATTTATTTGCTGGAGTTTCATTGCTGCTTCTATTTTCCCTGAAGAGATAACATGCCTGGAGCTTGTTAGTAATATTAGAATTCAGGCATATTTGTCATGTTCACCGTTCTGCCCTGGTGGACTTGATTTCTCGTTTGTACATTTTCACCTGTCTTGACATTTGTTCCTTCTCTATATCTTTCAAAATGAAAATAAAGATATCTTCCCTCTCAATGAGACACTTGGAAAAATATTCTGCATTTCATACTCTTAAACATCTCGTCTTCTATTCTTTCTTGTTCTCTTGTCTATTCACTATTATTAGATAATATAATCAGTATAAAGCTGGAGAGGTTAAAGAGATAGACAAACACGTTCAAAATTGGATGAAGTGGCATCAAATTGAGTTTTTTATTCCAATGAAAGGTTTATTAAACTTCAAATTTGATGAAACTGAAGCAGGTTTTCATTTTCATAAGGCATTGTTATATTTATGGACAGGAAACACCAGGCAAATCAATGTGATACAACATGGTCAAGACAAAAGGGGACAAAAGCTACCTTTGTTACCTCCTATTTCGCACAATTTTTTGATCTGAGAATGAATTAATCATTTTTCCATTGAGTACTTGCTTCTACGAAAATAACAGAATGCAAGACTAACAAGCATACCATCACAACTGAAAAATTCCATTTCAGTCATGGCAAAGGAAAAGGAAAGAAACCCCTACAACTAGTTCTCACTCCATGCACAAAGAATTCTAATGCAAATATCGTTTATGCAAGACCAATATAGTGTAGTTCTCATGACATTTTACTAAAATTATTTCTTCCAATACTTTCCAAATCATGTAGTAGATCCCATACCAGATGAATGAACACCCACCTCCATCATAGACAAAAACACGGATATATCAAATGCAGGCTATAGCTCCATCTAAAGAGTGAGATTGATGAAAGTATGGCTTCAATCCAGGAAACTTACATAAATAAAGCAATATTAGCAACTGCAATTTCAACTTGAACCCAATCAAATAACAAATTTATGTGGGTAGAATAGATGAAAGCTGAAACATAGGAGTAACACCTATTAGATCCGTAAATAACCTATACATGGACATATCTTTGTATCTATGCAAATTTCTTTGAAACGGAACTTATACTTCCCCAAAATATATTGACTTTAACTCAAATAGTAAAAGTTCATACATTTATTTCACTTTCATCCAGAACTAAGTTCTAGTGTTAACCTGAAAATAAGAAAGCCTACAGAGAAAACGTAAACTCATCTGAATTCACACTGAAGTTCCATTTTAGAACATAAAATATGAAATCCATAAAATTTCCATTCTACCTTCCTTATATGATCAAGGGCCTCAATGCTTGCTTTGCACAGCTCCGTACAAAGCTGGATGCCAGCAATCAGAACTCCATGATGTTTCTCGCTAAGCAAAGCACTAGCAGGTCTCATGAAATTCTCTGCAAGATCTGGTACTTTACGTATAATCCTCACAGAGCATAGAGCTGCCTACAAAGCACACACAGAAAGATGGCATCAAAAAAATATCTTAAATGTGCCCACATGTGCAATCTTGATCATTCTCATACATTTGATGGAGACAATCAAGCGTAGACCTGATAGTAACTATTCTTTAAGTGAGCCAGTAATGATGGTATTGCTTCAAGTGAAAATAGAAGGCATTCAAATATTGGCCAATTAATTCTTTACATTCAAGTTATACTCTGTTTGGAATAATAGAAGATGTAACATAAGCATTTGATTAGGATTGAAATGTGGTATGTCATTGAGATAAATATTTATTAGTTTCTCTATCAGCTCAAAAATCCCAACAAAATAAATATTCAGCAGTCTCACCATCAAGTACAAGTACAACATTTCTTACAATCACAGAAAACTGTTGAACGTTACCTTTTTTCGGATGTTGGGATTGGAACTTTGAAGAAGTTTTTCAACTTCAGGAGCAAGGTCGCGTGCCATTTCAGCTGAACATATGTTTCCAAGTGCACAAAGTGCAAGCCCTACAATGTATTGGTTCATGTGATTCAAGTCCCTAACAGATGTCAAGGAAGTTGCAGAAGGAAAACTCAGGTACTAAACAAGTTACTTTGAGACTTCTACAATCTTCGGAATAAAAAAAACAGGGCTCATTCCTTACCAGAATAGCAGCATAAAATTCAATATAAAAGACAGAAATAGATAACTTGAATGAAATCAACCTATCTGGAAAAAAAAAATAGCAGGATACTGTTTCAAAGAATTTGTAACCAGCATAAGCACTTCCTGCCTTTCATCAAGAAGCAACATGAGACCAAGATATCCTATACGTTTTTCAGGAAACCCTGCAGATGCAATCAACTTCAGGCATTCCATTTGTCCAAAATGGGTGGGGTACCCAAGCATGTGGATGAACATGAGCTTTGCCAGATTCCGATGCCGATAATCTGGATCATTTTCACTGATTGCAGTGCGTATAGCTGCACATTCCTTTCTGACAACAGCACGCTCTTCAGCAGCAGTTTTACATGCACGAATGGCTCGAATCATATCCCTGAAGCAGAAGCAGCAAATAGATGTAAACATTCCATGCAATACCACTTAAAGATCAATGTGATCCAATGAAACAAATAAAAGATCAAGGAATCACAAGTATATCAACCAATAACTTTCCTCCTCTACCAAATAGCCTATTTATAAGAAGGATTAAAATGACCTACTGCATGTTTCAGACCAGGTTAAATCTTTATTTGAGAAACGAATCGGTTAAGTATCAAAATAGCGTTAATGGTATATTCTTGGAAAAAATTTATTATGGTGAACCACTATTATGAAGATTTTTAACACTTGATTGTATGCATGTTCTAGAGCTTCTCATTCCTTTCAATTGAAATGGATGTGGAACACAGCAGAAACACTATAAAAATGGTTGTTTAAAGTTTTTGAGATGTTATGCAGTTTTAGCAGATTTGTCATATTAAGGCATTAACTCAACCTAGAAACTGATTTGTTCTTTAGAAAGCCTTTGTTTCATTGAGTAAAATGGAACCGTGTTCATTATTTTAAAGACAATTAAGACCATGATTAAAGCCAAAATATCTTTTTCCTTCTTCTTGGACCATTTCTATCTCCTCTTGTTCTTATGATTTTCCGCGTGACTTCAAGGGATCTCATTACACTTGGAAGAGGGTTTCTGTATATAGTAACTATCTTTAAAAAGTTCTTCAACTTAACATTTGATTTCTTAAATGGTTTTTAAAGACAAATTTTCATTTAAATTCCACGGTCTAGTTAGGACCATACAATAAGTAAAATATTTATCAAATCGCAGTGCTTCAAAGTACATACTCCGAATAGCTAACTGTCTGATAACAGCAAATCTTAACTGCCGGTTTAACTTAGACCTAAATATGATATGCCAAATCGCATATCATACTAACCAACCTAAATTTATTCTTACACCCCCCCTTAATGACTAAACCAGATACACCACAAGGTTTAGTCAAGAACTCATGCACACGCATGCCTTTATAAGGTCTTACTGTCAATTGTCTGCACAATGGGTCTTATGACAACTATGCATCGACTTGAGTGTCCCTATGGCCATCATTTCATCTTCCTGAACTACATGGGTAACCAGCCACTACAGCTGCCAAGTCAAATAGGCAATGATGATAAAAACAGGATTCAATCTAGATGCATACACAAACTGGTGTCAAGTTCCAAACAACAAACACCAACATTCAAACACAAAGATGTTAAATTCTGGACAACGATTACCATATAGAAGAGACTAAATTGTGGAAGTGTTACTGTCACACTTAAACATGAATACTTGAATACTCAAAACACAAAATACAGAATTTGAAGACTCAACTCAAACGCTCCTTAATCAAAAGAAGCCATTGAATTGAAATCTAGACTTCCCAAGAAGAAAGTTGTAACCGACCACAGAAATTGGTAAATCAAGAAAAAAAACCAAACTCCAGATTCCATGACACCAATGCACTGAATTCTGAACCTTTCATTAGAATCTTTCATTGGGTGAAATTGTTGGCATCCCACAAAAATTAAAAAAGGGTGAATTAAAATCTTTGTGGTCCCATTTATGGATTTTGAGTAAACTCCAGATTCCACAACACCAAACTCCAGATTCTACGACACCAATGCACTCAATTCTGAACCTTTCATTGGGTGAAATTATGCCTATCCACTGAAGAGGAAGGGAATTGTGCCGATTGTAATTTTCATGTAAGTGCAGTGGATAGGCATGCTACCTTCTACAACTCACATCCAACATTACCAAGAAATCTCTCAAACCAAGGACGAGTCTCAAACTTAGTGCATGTTACCACATTGAACAATCAAAACAAAGACTCACTGAGACAAGCACTGACAGATGCACCTCAGCAAAACGGTGGAAATTGTGCTTCATAATAACAAGACGACCTCTCTAAACCACTAGTTTACTACCAGTCCCACTCCACCTCCGGCTCCAATTCTGTCTTATATTTGCCCAACCACACAAAAGGCTCAAATCATCAATCAATCAGAGAAGTCGATGGATCCTTCAACTTTTGTTGGCACATTCTCCCCTATGCCAAATGCAAAATGCTTGCTTCTTTCAAGTGCAAGCAAACAGATCCGGATCTTAGAGACAAAAAATCACTATGCAAGAATCAGAATCATATCCAATCATAGCAGTTCATCACAAGTCCACTCCAAACACGGCTTGAAAATGGATCGCTGCCTGTTTTTATTATCGTCGTCCATATTGGCCCTGGGCCCGCATCAAAATCTACTTCCAAGCCAAAGAAGGCCACAACTGCTACGAAATCTGCAAAGACTAGTGCTAAACCAAAGACATCAAAGAGAGACATTGATAGAATTTTATATTTCAGGATAGGTGCAAAAGATCGGAAAGTTTCGGATTTTTGTCCTTTCACCTCTTAGAACCCAGCTTCAAATGCAGTATACTCAAAAGCCAATAGAGCAAAAACAATTGCCGTTCTCAACTCCTGCAGGGCCTTGATACTATGTTTCCATGGACCCTCCCTCCCCAATCCTTTTTCAAAATAGGCTTCTCAGTTCTAGACAACTGTTCTTAAAGCCTTGAGCTAATGAGTCTTGTCCTTGCTTTTGAATGTTTGCAAACGATGTCCGGCCTTTTGAAGATGCAAACTTGGACTCTTGAATCCTTATGCCTCACAATTTCCTCAAACACATAAATTCAGCTTGCAATTTACAGATTCGGAGTCTCCACAATTCAGTAAATGTCCTGCTCTGAAATTTCCACCCCGATATGTCCTAAATTTATTCTACCAATATGTTCATACTTTCCATTTTGAGTGAAATGAAATGAAATGAAAGATTTTAATTACGTCCGTGAGACTCAAATATGGTCTATGGGACCTCAAATATGGAAGTACAATTACTCAAAATCATATCATATGATCTTTAATATCTTTGAGAAGGTTGTTCCTTCTCCCGCTGATTTGTGTTAGCAATTCCCCAACTTTTTTATTTTACTGTCTTCAAATAAATCTGCCATAAACTCGTTCCCAAGTGTTTCTTTGTATTTGTCACGGATATCTGAAAAACTCGGGCATTTATAGATGAAGTGTTCCTCTGTCTCTACTACCCCTGTGCTGCATAGAGTACATATCCTTTCTTCCCATTGTTCTTTGGGCATTGTCCATCTCCCTGTTTCACATCTAAGCCTATGAGATCTAGTCCTTATCTGAGCAATGAGTATTTTTTCATTCCACTTGATTTCAGCGCCCATATACGTTTTTTCCTTGTGGTCATACGTTGCGTTAAAATTTGCAATATAATATTGTCTTTTCCTGCTTGCATTTTTCCACATTCCACTTCTGAACTTTTCATTCACATAATTTTTTATGTCTTTGTTGACATTTGGGTATTCATTTATGTTGATTTCCCAACGTTTCATCCATTTCTGATTTTGTTTCATCCATGTATTCTTTCGCCTATGCAACTCTTCGTCCCTAGCTGCCCTAGGCCATCTATCATTTGTTTTCTGTTTTTTTCAAGTAACATAACAGCTTGGTCATAGCAATTGCTTCTAAAGGGAACATTCCAGTTTCAGCTAGAATAATTTCATAAGGGGTTGTGGCCTTAATTTTGAGAAAGTTTGTGATTAGATATTTTTGAATCCTTTCTATTTGCCTCCATTTTGCATTTGTTGTGCCACTAGCCCACACCTCGCAACCATACAACAAAACCGGCGTAACAAGTAGGCCAAATAAGACCTTGGTGGTCTTCCAGTCCCACAACTCGGCATTCCTACACCTGTTTTGAAGTGCATATAGTGCTCTCCAACCACTTTGAGTTCTTTTCATCCTACATGTATTCCAATTAAGTTTGTCATGAAAGTCTATGCCCGGGTATTTGTATTCTACTACTACATCAAGCGGTTCTCCTGCAAACTGAAATTTGAGTTGTTGCTTCTTCTTTTTTGCTGAAAAAATCATAATTTTTGTTTTGCTCGTGTTCACCTGCATCCCAACTTCTTTACAAAAGAGTTCTAGAGCCTTGAAGGTGATCTTTTAGATCTTTGGCTGTTTTGGCAACAAGAATTACATCATCTGCATACATGAGGAGTTTTACCACATATTTGGCTAAATGCACACCCTCTCCCCCAAATTTGTTTATCCATTCTTCTAACTTGTCAATGTACAGCCCAAATAAGGTCGGAGATAGAGGGCAACCTTGTTTGACACCTATGTCACTACCAAAACATTCAGATAACCCTTCCCGTATTCTGATTCTAGCCTTTATATGCTCATATAGTCTGTGAACTGCTGCCCTGTAGTGAATTGGAACCTCTAGCTCTTCCATTCTGCTCCATAATTTTTTCCTTAGCATTGTGTCAAATGCCTTTTTGAAGTCTACAAAACAACAAAAAGCCTCCTCTTTTTTATCCCATATTTTTTTCACTATGTGTCTGAGCGTGATACAGTGATCAATAGTTGAGTGCTTGGGCCTAAAACCTGCTTGCCCCTTTGCTCTCTTTCCCTTTTCTTCTGCCCATATGCTGATCCTACACTCTATCATAATCCCAAACAACTTTGCAAAGGAAGGGTTGATCATAATAGTTCGATAGTTTGAGGGATTATTTACATCTCCACTTTTAAACAAAGGAATGGTCAAGCTAGTGAACAATGTTAAAGTTTTAAACACATAATGGAGTTATCCTTTTTTTTGAAAAGGAAAATAATATATACAACTAGAAAAAGGATTTTGAGGCAAGCAAAAACAGTCACCTTCCTGGATTTCCTTTTCTAGAATACATTGAATGACTCATTTCTTTAAATTCCATAGATTACATTCCAAGCATTTGTCAAGTGTTAAAAAATGTTAATTGTCTATGACTATTTCATGTCATAACTATAATACTTGCAGATCTGACTGGTTATGCTCATCAATAAATGCACTGGAGGGGTGTACTTGGCATCAAACTTGTCTCACAAATATTCTTGACTACTCATCATACTTGCAATCAAGGTACATAGTGACCAGTAATTTATCAGCAAGGCCCAGAAATACTTCGATCAGAAATTCATCGTGAAAAAGGCACCTTTTACAATTTATTAATAATTGTGTGTGTGTGAGAATGTGTGTGTGTGAGAGAGAGAGAAAATAATGTCAAAACCTTTTTCTTTTCTTTTCCAAATTTTTTAGTTTCTTGCCCCAAGAATATTTTCTCTGTTTTTTTTCAATTTTTTGAAAATATTAGGAGGGAACTTGCTATATATGCAGTCATCACAACTTTTAAGTGTTTGATCAACACTGCTTGCAACCATTCAGGACATCCTGCTAGGGGAGTTACCTCATTTTAACATTTTTGAGAGAAAGTTGACTTCCAAGATTTGGAACTTTTAATGTTTGCAACTTAATATTTGGTTAATACTTAATAGTGATTTACCAAAAGACTGAGAATTCAAAATTACATACAAAAAATAAAAATCATTTATATTCTTTGGCAAGATCCTAGTGAAAATTTTAAATTTTACAAATGTAAGATCTATTCAACGGTCACCTATAAAGAGCTAAATCACCTCCAAGAGAAGGTCTCAATACAAAATAGATATATTCTCAATCAATTTAGACAAAGTTCTCATCATCTTGCAATTGAAACTGGAAGATGGAAAAATATTAATCAAGAAGAGCACCTTTGTTTACTTTGAAAGCAAGGAGTTTTCGAGGATGAGAAACATGTTATGTTGTATTGTCTTGCATACCAACATCTAAGACAAAAGCAATTGTTACAACATGATGACTTGAGCAGCTTATACAAGTTATCAAGCTTACCCATCTACAAGAGCAAATGGATATCTTAAAGATGGTTGGACCATCACAGAATAAACACAGGCAATACCTTTGTGGATTAATGTAGTGATAGGATTGAAGTGAATTGAAGCTGAGCTCCTAAAAAAAGGAAAAATCTAGTTTATGTAATCTATTTTTCTCTTTTCTTTTGCATCCCATAGATCCTATAGGGTTGCGTGTGAAAATTTTCAAATATTTCAAATTGATAATTTTTTATTATTTTAATAAAAAGTTTAATCCCAAGGAAAACAATAAACTTAAAGAACAGTAATTTTGTGAAACATATTCCTCCAGGGTCCATTTTTGCCAGTGGTTGGCACAGTTGCGATCACTTATTATACCTCTCCTGCTATGATTAAGTAGTTTGAGGCTTTCTTAAGAATTTTAAACATGTTCTTAGAAACTGATCAAGTTAAACTTAAATCTTACAGACGGCACGAAGGTCAACATCTAAATCTGTAAACAAATGCTGGCAATTTGGCACCAAGATAGGGGCTAAATGGATTCATTATAGCCTACACCATAAGAAATATTGTACGATAAAAAAAGGAATTAATTACCGTTTAGGCTTACTCACCATAAACAACATTGCACTATGTACAAAATCTACACCTGTAAGTTTGTAACAATGAAGTTTCGGAGGAAAAATCTAGAAATTTAAAAAAAATAAAAAATAAAAAGAATACTCACCATAAACAACATTGCACTATGTACAAAATCTACACCTGTAAGTTTGTAACAATGAAGTTTCGGAGGAAAAATCTAGAAATTTAAAAAAAATAAAAAATAAAAAGAAACAACGAAGGAAGAGATCAGATGCAAAAGATTGTGAAAGGCGCTCAAAGTTGGGATGAGGGAGGTTCCTTAATTTCTATCCCTTCCATCACAACTCCCTAGTCAGACCCCTTTAGTGTTTCATCCCTGGGAACTCTGCTAGCACCCAAGGCACCTTTTAAATAAAGGTTGTAAAGCAAAGAAGGAGCTGAACAGAGAGAGTCCATAGGTAGAGAAGGATATTAGTTATATTTGCCCTTTGATTACCACAAAGGGAAGCCCATTGCATCAGCATTATTTGTTGTTCCATGGCTGCTTGACCCCTCAGATGCCTCAATTTATGAATTGAACGAGTCATCTTCTTCTTGCCTCTACCGTTAACAATGTTCACACCTTTCCAAATAACAAGACTCCAACACAAAAAAAAAATGATCGAAGAAAGTAGAAAACAGGCAACAAAACTAATCAAGTATCGTGGAAATAAAAAAATTACCCTACTATTAGAATTCCAAGCCCTCTATGTTTGTGGCTTGCCAACTTGGAGGTTTCATGAGGAGTGAGACCTGTGTTGCTGTGGGGCAATCTGAAATCATCATTGATCTCCATATGTAAAAAGTGACAGAAATGCAGCCCCTCAAACATTGTATCAAATTTTCAATTATCAATGCCCATCACAGGGGGGAATCAGTATCGTAAACTCTTTGCCTTAAATTTTACTTTGATAATATAGAAAGGAAACCTTCCTTGTAAATGATATAGGTTTGGTCACAAGGTTCACACTCAAACTCAAGTTTTACAGGCTTAGAGATTGAAAGGATTTGGACACGTGGAAATTGTTTTTGAAGTTCCACATGAAGTTAGAAATGAAATATTATTAATGTCCATGGTGGGCCAAAAAAAGACCCAAGGGACTATAATAAGGACAATAATGACTACCAGCTAGCGGGCTAAAAAGCCCAACAAAGAAAAGAAACTAAGTTAAATACAAGACGTAACCCAACAAACGGGCCAAAGAGAAGGGGAATAGAGAAGGAAGAGAAGAGGGGGGGAGGGCATCAATCCAGAGAAGCGGAGTGCACGCCAAGAAGAACGGAGAGAGAGAGGGAGGGCGGAGGAAACAGCCCAGGAAAGGCAAGCTCCAAGAACCCCCAAAAATTAATCTCTCCTAACAGTCGTGGCCAAAGTATTCGAGCTGTCCATCGCTAGTTCGGGACCCTAGCAAGCTATGGGTGCACTGCCTAGTGACCCTACTGTCGTCCGAACTGAAGAAGCAAAGTGTTTCCGACCGATGTCACCTGGTCCATCGGAGCTGGTGAAGTAAGTTGTGATGAGCTGATGTTGAGGGGGGTGAGATCCATCTAGAGGAGAGCTTTTATGGCGACGAAACTGAGTTATCTCCCTAAGAAAGAGTGCGAGACACCGCTGGTCCAAGTATCTGAAGGTAGAAATAGACCAAGAGTTGTCTTTGAAAAGGCAATGGAATCTGCCTCGGATCTCATAATAACTAGGACACCAAAAAATAGTGATGCAGGGTTTCAACTTTCCCCAAGGAGCAAAACAAGCAAACCCGCTCCTCCGTCGGAAGATGGTGATCTGACTCAATCCGGAGTTGGTGAGAACACACCCTGAGTTGCCCAATCGGGATCCAAAGACTATGCCAATATATTTATTCATAGAGAATAAATTAAATGAATTAATTACTTAATTAAAAGTAAAACTATAATGCAACTTGAAACGTATGTGGAAATATATCTAACTTCTGTCCACATGAATATTCCCACATAAGTTACCCAATGCATGTTGCCAAATTGGCCCACTTTCCATGCTGACCTACAATTTTACTTGAGAATTATTATATTGGTCTTCAAGTTCAGCAAAATTTGAACTTTATGAATTAAATTCAACAAACCTTGTTACAAAGGATATCGCATATACTTGCAAAATTGGATACAGTCAACTGATGAGGGGAAAGAGGGTAGAAATCCTATATCTCTATAAAATGTAATTCATCTTGAACGTTAAAAGAGTCTTTTAACTAATCAAGTTTTGAAACTCTTGCAAATGCGCATTACATCCAGCCAGCATATTGTCATTACTAAATAGTTTGAAGGATTTTAAAAAGGAACAAGGTAGGATATTTTGCTACAAACTTAACAACATTATTTCACTCTCTCCTAACATGTTCAACTCTAAACCCATGGACACCCCTCATGATACATTTGATATTCAAAATATGGCTAGCAATTTTCCAGTTGCTTGAAACAGTAACATTTTTTTCCTCTAGACAGGACCAAAGAACTCTTGAGTCACTCTTCACGAAGACCATATCAATATGCTTGGGCTTAGCCTAAAGTAGCGTGGACTGTATTCCTATAACTTACGATTATTAATTTGGACCCCTTTTTTAATTGCAACACACTCCACTAGTGCCACATAGCCCTAGCTTTCCCTCTTGACACTTCATAAGAATTTATTTTCAACATATTTTATGATGGTCAGAAATAATTTTTTTTTCTAATTCCAGAATAGAAACTCCCATCAATGGAGTTGACAAAATTCACATTAACAGCTTTGATTGGGGAATTTTTTTTGTCATGGTCCTCAAGCCCTGGTAGGAAGTTACCCAAAAAAAAATTCTAATTCTAGAATGGAAACTCCCATCAATGGAGTTGACATAATTCATTTTAACAGCTTTGGTAGGGGATTCTTTTGTTGTCATGGTCCTCAAGCCCTGGTAGGAAGTTAATATTTGTTTAGGTTTAAGATTTGTTCGTAGGCCTTAAGTTAGTATTGCTAAGTCCTAGGCTAATTATTCTCAGGAATAATACATATACTATGGGAACATGTGAATAGTATTTTCATATTTAACTTATTATGAGGTGTTACTCTTATATGAGGTGACTAATCTCTTGTTTTATTTAATATTCTGCATCGTGGGGAACACTTAGGTGGAACTCACATTTACATTAATCAAACACATTCCCTCATCTTTGGAATTTTGGACAATTAGGCACACACATGGTGGAACGATTCTTTAACCATGATGGAGTTAGTTGTAATTTATTAAACTTCCTTACTCTTTAAATGGATATCTCTGTCATTTTTTATATAAGATGTAAATGCATTTGGAGATTCATTCTGTTCTCTTTCATATTTTGATTTCCCTATGAAAATTGTAAAGAAGATCTCACCTTAATTGTTTCATTGCCAAATTGTGATACACAAGGGGTTTTCTTCCAACAAAAAGTTTCCCCTCTTACAAAAATATTATCTCCATTTTGTGTATGGTAAGTTTTCATTACTTGTTTCATCTTGCATATACTTGGTTAGACATGAAGCTTTTATATTGTAGTTTGGACAGTCGTGTTTTGGAATTTACTCACATTCTTAAATATTGCTCCTAAAATAAACTTCCTTCCCCTTCTTGCCTTTTCCTTGTAACATGCATTTTTATATGGTAATCTTCTTTTCCAGTACCAAATTTCAATGGCACTTCCAATCCAAATTCAGAGAACATAATGATTTTATAAATCATACCATCATTGCTAACCACCCTTTGTTTAAACATACCAACCTCCTCTTTGCATGTTTGTCAACCTACAATGCTATCTTTCTCCAGTAGAATAACATGACGCACGTTACCTACTAAATTCTGCTCGTTAGTGCTAGTGCCACCATTACCTCCAACTCCTCCCACTGGGCTTGTTGCAGCAATTGTCATATTATTTTAAAATTGTAGGTCAACAAACATGCAAAAGAGAGGTTGGTATATCTGAATAAAGAAAGCAGTGGTTAGCAAAAACAGCATGATTTATATGGAAATCTTCTTTTCCTGTGCTAAACTTCACCATCACTTCCAATAGAGATTCAAAAAGCATATGAAATTTAAAATAATGCCATCATTGCCAACCACTGCTTATTTTGTTCAGGCATACTGACATCCTCTTTCTGTTTGTCGACCTAAAATGGACTTTTTTCCAGCAAAATAATATGACATGTGACACTTAATCGAACTCTCCTCATCAACACTAGCAGTCATTTTCACTTCTAAATCCTACTGGCCTGTTTGCAGCACTTATAAACTGTTAGTTCCCCTCTCCCTCCACAACCCCCCCCCACCCAACCACTTTTTAAAATCTCAAAGCAGCTATGACAGTAAGGTAGCTTCTAAATCCTACTGGCCTGTTTGCAGCACTTATAAACTGTTAGTTCCCCTCTCCCTCCACAACCCCCCCCCACCCAACCACTTTTTAAAATCTCAAAGCAGCTATGACAGTAAGGTAGCGGTGCTATGATGTGTGACAACAACAATGTATCAGCCTCACACATGACAAGGGAATAAAACAAGGCTAAAAATGTAGTTATCTAATAGATAATGAAATTGGAAATGCAACCAAAAAATCACTATGTAGGTACAAAAAGAGATTTGTCTACAAGAAATTAGATAGGCCCATCATATATATGAATGAACACAAAAATCGTGGAAATACTAAATAGAAAAGTCTTTATTAGAATCTATGGTAAGATACACAGTCTCTAAACATATGCAGGCCTGACTCACATGATCTTGTGGATAGAGACTCTTACTTTGGCAATCCACCTAATAATTATAAATAAAAAAGGCAAATGTAGGTACTACAGTCGACCACAAAGGACCATCCATAACCTTACAAACCACGATAACTAAAAATTCAATTGAAACATCCAAATATTACAGCTTCTGCTATTCCAAGTGCTTATCTCGATCTGGATAAGAAAATATTTGCAGTTCTTTCTTCTTGGATCCAAGAATTTTTCTATAGCCAGAATGACACAATCTAAGCCTTTTCTATTCTTGTGGCAACCACTTTGTATTGGGTTTGATTTGCCCAATGGGTACAAAGTGATTATTGATTTGATCTTCAGGAATTATGAATTTGCCCAAAACTATCAAAAACATATCCAATCTTGTTTCAACTTTTCCAGTCATATTGGATATGATTTTCGAATATTGATCTTCTGCCATATTAATCACACATCTCCTTCAAATCTATTAGTTTATCATTTGATGAATGAATAACATATAGATTTATCCAGCAACACGTATAAAATAATAGGTTCATAACAATCCTTTATTCAAGAATTGCTTTGTTCATGATTATATACAATGCCCATATGATAACAAAACATCAACCTACATGATTGAATGCTTATATGCCAGGTAAAATCACAAACAATAAAATTTAACCAAAAAAGAAAGTGATAAATATCATGAAAAGAACTCACAGAACCATGAGAAAAATGGGATCAAAGACACTAGTGCAAACAATAACAGGTTTACTCATAGTTACTACATTTATTCAGAGTCTCAGACCTGTCCGATATTTGATCAAATCACAAAGTTCTTAGACTTTAACCAAGTGAACTTAAAACTAAACTATCTTAAATTCTTTATTTTTATTGAATATGAAAAACAGAAAAAAAAAAATTGGAATAACAAAATCCTAACAGGAAGAAAGCTACTCATTATAAATATAGTTTAAAATTATAAGATTAAGGGAAAATAGAGAAAAATAATTAAATATCAGATTCATGATCATGAAGAAGACTATGCAGACCCAATATTTTCTTGACCAGTTTTCTAGAACAATTTCTATACTGACTTGAAAATAGCACAAATGAGAATAAAGCTGAAAAATTCAATCTGCACTTGACGAGGCCAGTGACTTGGCCTACTTAACATACTCATGCGTATGTACACCAATGCAACAAAAAGCCTCCAAATGCTATTCTTAAGTATACTCCCAGATACGGTGAACCAAGGAACAGAAAGTAGTGGATAAAGGACTCACTCAACTGCCACACTCAACAAAACAGTTGCAGACTATATTTGCATGTTTGGTACCAACGATTAAAATAAATATACACTAAAAATTGATAATAGTTAAGAACAGGTCATAATGAAGGGAAGTCACCATTCACACAAGCATGGAACGACAATTTTATATTCTCAACCTAACATTGTAACATGAATGAATGAATGAAAGATTTTAATTACGTCCGCGAGACCCAAATATGGTCTATGGGACCTCAAATATGGAAGTACAATTACTCAAATCATATCATATGATCTTTAATATCTTTGAGAAGGTTGTTCCTTCTCCTGCTGATTTGTGTTAGCAATTCTCCAACTTTTTTTATTTTCCTGTCTTCAAATAAATCTGTAATAAACTCGTTCCCAAGTGTTTCTTTGTATTTGTCACGGATATCTGAAAAACTCGGGCATTTATAGATGAAGTGTTCCTCTGTCTCTACTGCCCCTGTGCTGCATAGAGTACATATCCTTTCTTCCCATTGTTCTTTGGGCGTTGTCCATCTCCCTGTTTCACATCTAAGCCTATGAGAGCTAGTCCTTATCTGAGCAATGAGTATTTTTTCCTTCCACTTGATTTCAGCGCCTATATACGCTTTTTCCTTGTGGTCATACGTTGGGTTAAAATTTGCAATATAATATTGTCTTTTCCTGCTTGCATTTTTCCACATTCCACTTCTGAACTTTTCATTCACATAATTTTTAATGTCTTTGTTGACATTTGGGCATTCATTTATGTTGATTTCCCAACGTTTCATCCATTTCTGATTTTGTTTCATCCACGTATTCTTTCGCCTATGTAACTCTTCGTCCCTAACTGCTCTAGGCCATCTATCATTTGTCATGTTTTCTGTTTTTTTCAAGTAACATAACAGCTTGGTCATAGCAATTGCTTCTAAAGGGAACATTCCAGTTTCAGCTAGAATAATTTCATAAGGGGTTGTGGCCTTAATTTTGAGAAAGTGCATCAATATTAGAATCTATGTGAATATATATGACTATGGAATTCCATATATTTCCTTTTTAATGGCATATAACCACCGTTTTCAGTAGCGTTATTCCTCTGTTCACCATGGTAAACCACTCTACTTAACCACAGGCACGTCCTCTACATTAAGTAACATGTAGCCTTGGGAGGAAGTCAACTAGAAACAAATTAGGCTTACTGTTTCTCTTTTTTTAGAAATAAACCCCGGCTGTATGGTATGAATCATAGTGTTAGCGATTTCTTTTTAATGATCATAAGACACTTGATCACAATTTAACTTATTATCTTGCTAGCCCAAACTCAGTAGTTAAAAACATGGATGAGATATTTCTAGTGAAGTTAGGAATTTCAAAATTTTCAATAAAATTTGTCAGATCACAAGACAAAAACTTACAGATGAAATCACTGCTTTATTTGAACATTGAAATCCAGAATACTACATTTTTCTAATTGGTTCCGTGGGATTGAAATGGGCCCCACCCATATTATATTGCAACCATGTTACCATGGTGTTTCAAGAAACCACATAGCCGTACTACGACAACATTTTGGCAATTATGCATGTATCACCCGGCAAGTTTTGAACCTGGGTCTCCTCCTTGAAAGTTGAGATATTTAACCAATTGAGCTCATGCCATTTGATCTTAATAATACATTTTTATTCTATAGCAAATTAGATGATTTATGACCACAATAATTTATATGACAAATCCATTTTTACACTTTGCAATGAGTACAAACTCAAAGTTCTTTAGAAGTATTGGCAGCAGTGAGTTATGTAGCTGAAGCGCACACTCTGCGTCATACATGCAAACAGGATGAGCATTTTAGGTCCCATGTGCAGAAATCTTAACTTATCTCAAATCCATTTAGAAACAAATCAAATAATTGTTACATGTTCCGATCTGGACTGATATATTAAAGGGTCACACTCCAGTTTGCTTCATTTAACATATTAACTACCTCATGGACAGAGTGGTCAATGTCAAGATGCACAATACAGTTTGACATACTATATCATGACTGACCCATATGCAGATCACCTATCTGAAAATGCATATGGTATGAAGAATATTCCTTAGTGTTGATATGACAGATGCTACAGTCATTGGGACAAGATGCAAAAATAGATGCCAGGTATAAACCATGACATTTTCAAACTCGCAATCTCTCTGTGAATAACAACTGGAGAAATATTATTCCAAACTCAGTCAGTCTCTATGAAATTCGCAAGAATCCAGATCAAGGTCTTTAAAATTGATTCTTATAATTTTTTTGCTTCTGCTGTGGATCCCATAATAGCTGAAATTGTAAGGAGCATTTATAGTCTGTTCTTTCCAATTAAACTTCAATTCAGCTCCAAAGAAACAAGAGGCCATTAAAGCCAGGAGCAGAACCAACATGTTTTATCTCTCAACCACGACGAAGAAAGCTTGGCAATCTAAACAAACCCTAACACATGATGCAACTGCTTGATTTTCCACCAAATCAACCAGCACACAGCCATATAATTCCCATTTTTCCTAAATGTACCCTAAAACATGCCAAACATTTCTCGCTTTTCACTAAAAGAAAACTATAAAATATGCCTAATTCTTCTGCCTAATTGCTGGAATGACCCTCCAGCTATGCATTTCATCCATTTTCAACGGAAACGAACTCTGAAGCACACCAAACTCTTCGGCTTTTCCTTAAGCAAACCCTAGTATCCCCAATTCTTCGATTTTTCACTTGAATACACACAAGCGGGTGCCAAGTTCGTCAACTTTTCATTGCAAAAACCCTAGAGAACATCAAATTCAGAATTTTTTCGCTACGGTTTCGGACGTCCCATCTTTTGTTATTTCAAGTTTCATTTTCCTTTTAAGTTATTCTCTATTTAACGCTTCCAGCTTATGCAATCGTATATGATCTTCTACAACGAAAATTTTACTTGAACTGTTAAATTCTGGGGAGTAAAACTAAGTAAACACTTACCTCAATCGAGTCCCCATAGTGAAAGCGTTCATGAGTTCAAATCCCAGGTGGTAATTTTCTGATCTGGAATTTCCAACTCCAAGCAATCCGATATATTCACGCGCGCAGCAGTGCCACCCTCGCCAATCCGTAGGTGTCAGATCTGTGCGCCCAAGTTTTATGCACCCTAATTGAATGGATCAGCTCAATTTTGCCAGCACGGGCTTTAAGTATCGTGCCGATCCACAAATAAAAGGATCCGGAGAGGAATCCAATCCGCGACCTGACAGGGCTGTGAAAAAATAATGGATTGTTATTTAATGAATGCAAATCTGGTGATCCGACTGTGCGTCAATTAACAGATCCGGGAGGGATCTGGTTTTCGAAAAGGAAGCCCCTGGTCCTGCTGCTTCTGAGGCTGCTAATAGAAAGCAGAAATAAAAAGGAAAATATTTGAAGAAAAATAGAGGGACTTAAGCAAATAATTAATGGAGAGTCCACTTAATTTCTCTGTTGCCTTGCTTTCAGTTATTATACTTCATTTGTTTGGCTGGGGCTTGGAATATTTTATTCATATCATCTTTATAATCCTCATACCCCAGTGAATAACATGAGCAAGATGTTGGGCAACTGATGTCGTCAAAATCGCTAAAAGGCCTTAGCGGTGTAGATGCTAGTTGTATGTGAGGTTTACGTTATAATACAGGTTAGTTAAGATGAGTTTGCAAAACTAGTGTAGTGTTGTGTTTTGGGAGGTGTTTGTTAGATAAAGATGTTATTGATCCCCTATGTATCAAATGGTGTTATCGATCTCCTATGTATCAAATGGTGAACAACATTATTTCCAGGATATCTTTGAACTTCTAGTTAAAGCTTTGACCATTAGATTTACTCCAATGAAATGGAATGAAATAAAAATAAGTTGAGTTCCAATCTCGAGCCACCGATGGTCCCCCTCATCTTGGGTCATTAACAACGAGGTCATATGAGTGGTACCCTTCATCTTGGGTCATTAACAACAAGGTCATATAAGTGTTATAGGGGGCAGCTCCAAGATTTGAACCTTGGTTGGTAGTAAAAAATGAATGGGATGTAACCAATTCCCCAATGTACAAAAATAAAAAATAAAAAAATAATTGAGTTCGAGTTTTGTTATTGTTATCCGTGTTGTAGAGGGCAGGGCAATTCTCCAAAGGAGGTCTTTGGTTCAAATCTCCACCCTGCCAAACGTACATTGGGTATCCAAAATCCAGTTGATAATGCTGGTGCGACCAGGGTCAGGCACGACTCTCGAATGACTTTGAGGGTGTAGAACCCTCAGGTCGTAGTTTCTCAAGGTCGGGGGTGATTTTGACGATGTAGAACCTCCTGGTTGTGGTTTCTCAAGGTTGGGTGCAACTCGTCATGGTTTCTCAGACCAAAAAGACCCCACAAGGGGTTTTTCGTTAAATTCAAAAAAAAATATTTGTTATTGTTTTCTAAGTTGTTTTGATATAGTGGATTTTAAGTTAAAGGGCACAGTGCAACAATTTGGGCTTTGGCTCTGTTGGCATTTTTGCCACATTGTTTTGATTTGTGATTATTCATGCATAAACTGTAAAGTTCTCATCTCTCTGTGTTTCTCTACGAGTTTTTGTGCCAAAACAGCTAAGTCCGAAGACTGTCGCGATATTGCGACAGAAAGCAGCATGGAGAGCACAGTTTCAAAACCGTTGCAATATCACGACATGTCGCGTTATCGCGGGTCTGTTGAAAAGAGAGAAGCAAAGTCAGAGAATGTCGCAATTTCGCGATGTGTTCCAAAATCGTGGTCAAAGTGGGCAACAGGGGTAGAGCAGTAAAATTGTCGCGTTTTCGCGACTTGCAGCGACCATGGAGCAGAACAAGAGAAAGTGTCGCGAAATCGCGACATAAGGTGGCAATGAAGCAGAGTAATAGAAAAGGTCGCGAAATCGCGACATAATTAGGCAATGACAATGAACCTCATCGCGATTTCGCGACAGAAGGATGAACAAGGAGCAAAATGTGAAAGACGTCACGAAATCGCAACGTGTTGCGTTGTTGCGGTAAGATTGAAGGAAAAACCATAAGGCATGAAAGACGTCGCAATTTCGCGACATTTTTGAAGGCGAGGTCAAGCGAGAAGAAGACGTCGCGATATCGCGACAGAAAGCGACAATAGTAGAGAAAGCAAGGAAACGTCGCGATTTTGCGACATATTGTGGAGAAAAGGCGAAATAGTCAAGAATGTCACGTTTTCGCAGGTTGAGAGCTGAACCGTACAAGGCAAATGAAAATTGTAGCGAAATCGCGACATGTCAGATTTTCACGACAGGGAAGAGAGGATTGAGCAGTGGGGAGAAATCGTCGCGATTTCGCGACTTGTTTGGTTTTTGCGACCTGGAGATAACAACAAAGGTGTTGATGGAAGAATGTCGCGATTTTGCGACATGTCTTGTTTTCGCGATGTGAAAGCGCAGAAAGAACAAAATGGTACGGAACGTCACGATTTCGTGACATGTTTCGTTTTCGCTACTTGCAAGAGGATGAAGGCCAAGGAAGAGAAAACTGTAGCGAAATCGCGACATGTTGCAGTTTCCCGGGTATACAAAAGAGAAGGTAAAAGATGTCATGATTTCGCAACATGGTGAAGTTTTCGCAACATGTTGATGAAAGAAGTCCAAACCAAGAAATACTTTCGTGTTCCCATGTGGCATCTTCCTCTAGTAGGTCTTGCCATTTGATGAGAAATTCTTGAATCTGACGCGATCTTAGTCTTCGTATTCTGTGTTGTAATATATCTTTAGGTTGGAGATGTATGCGTCCTTCCTCATCGAGCACTGGTAATTCTGATTGACTTTGCACTTTCTGACCAATTACCTTTTTGAGACATGAAACATGAAATACCGGGTGTATTCGTGATGATGAAGGTAGCTCTAACTAATAGGCTACTTCTCCAATGCGGCGCACAATTTTTTAAGGACCATAGAATCGTGGTGCCAACTTTTGACTGGTCTTTATCCTTAACGATGCTTGTTTGTAAGGTTGCAACCTTAGGAAAACCTTGTCACCGACATTAAAAGTTCATTCTGATCGGTGCAAGTATTGTTGTTGTTTCATGCGATTTTGTGCTTGGAATAAATTCTCTTTGAGTATGGTGAGTGTAGACTGCCTTTGTTGAAACCAATCATCCACTTTGTCTACTTTGGATGAACCTGGGACGTAATCTGCTACAATTGGAGGCTTGGTTCCATACAATGCTTCAAAGGGAGACATCTTAATTGAATAATGGTAAGAAGTGTTGTACCACCATTCCGCCATTGCTAGCCATTGGCTCCATTGATATTGTTTATCTTGAACGAAACATCGTAAGTATGTACCCAAACATTTGTTAACTACTTCTGTTTGCCCATCTGTCTGGGGATGGTAAGCTGAGGACATGTTCAATTTGGTACCACTAAGTCGAAATAATTCTCGCCAAAAGTTACTAGTGAAGATGGGATCTCTATCACTTACAATATTTTTTGGCATACCATGTAATTTGAAAATTGAATCCATAAATACCTTTGCCACCTTGCTTGCGGAAAATGGATGTTGTAAAGCCTGAAAGTGAGCGTATTTGGATAACCGATCTACCACTACGAAGATTACTGTCCTGCCTTCTAAATTTGGAAGACCTTCAATAAAATCCATGGATATATGTTCCCACTGACGTTCAGGGATGGGTAAGGGTTGTAATAACCCTGGTGATTTGACTGTCTCTCCTTTATTGCGCTGGCAAACTTCGCATTCTGCTACCCATTGTTTGACTTTGGCTTTTAATCCTTTCCAACAAAATGATTGTTTGATCCTTAAATATGTTTTCAAAAATCCTAAATGTCCCGATGATGGAGAAGCGTGCGATTCGTCTAGGATCTTCGATTTGAGTTCTGAGTTGTGTGGAATGTAAATGCGGTTCTTCTTCCGAAGGATTTTAGAGGACCCAATAGATAATTCTTGAATTATCTGAGCAGTTTCGCTATTGGACAACCATTCATCTTGTAATTGATTCACCCATTGGGAGCAAGGACCTGAAATAGCGTTAATGACTACTTCGTCTTCATATTTCCTGGATAGCGCATCGATAGCTACATTTTCCTTCCCCTTCTTGTATTCGATAACAAAATCATAACCCAATAGTTTGGTTAACCACTTATTTTGTTTCGGATAGGAAAACCTCTGCTCAAGAAAATGTTTGAGACTACTATGATCTGTTTTGATAATGAAGCGGCTACTGATTAGGTAGTGTCTTCATTTTTCTACTGCATGAAGAATAGCCAACATTTCTTTTTCGTATGTCGATCTTCCCAAATTTTTCCCGGAGGGTTGTTTACTTTCAAATGCCAATGGATGACCTTCTTGCATTAATATAGCCCCAATTCCTGTTCCTGATGCATCACATTCGATAATAAATGGTTTGTGAAAATTGGGGGTTGCTAATACTGGAGTTGTACACATGGCCTCCTTAAGAGCTTCGAAGGCTTGAGTAGCCTCTTCCGACCAACGAAAAGCATCCTTTTTTGTGAGTGTTTGTGAGAGGTGCTTGCAATATTACCATAATTTTGTACAAACTTGCGATAGTAGCCCGTGAGACCCAAAAAACCACGAAGTTTCTTGATGGTTTTAGGTAAAGGCCACTCTTGAATTGCCTTAATCTTATTGGGATCAACTTTGACGCCCTCGTGTGAAACTATATGACCAAGATACTCGACTTCTTGGACACCAAATGAACATTTGGAACGTTTGACAAATAACTTTTCTTTGTGTAAAATGTGAAGGGCTTTATCCACATGATGTAAATGATCCTTCCATGTTTGGCTATATATGAGAATGTCATAAAAAAAAACTAACACAAACTTACGGAGGAATGGATGAAACACTTGGTTCATGAGACTTTGGAAAGTGGATGGTGCATTGGTGAGACCAAAAGGCATGACCAAAAATTCGTAATGACCTTCATGAGTGCGGAAAGCAGTTTTGGGAATATCTTCTTCTCGGACACGAATTTGGTGAAATCCTGAGCGAAGGTCTAATTTTGTAAAAAAATTTGCACCATGCAGCTCATCTAGTAGGTCATCTATGACAGGGATAGGAAATTTGTCCTTGATAGTGAGTTTATTGAGAGAACGAAAATCAGGACACATACGCCAAGAGTTATCTTTTCGTCGAGCCAGAACTATAGGTGAGGAATAAGGGCTAGTGCTATGACGAATGACTCCATGATCTAGCAGATCCTGAACGATCTGTTCGATTTCTGTCTTTTGTGGTTGAGGATAGCGGTAAGGACGGTTGTTAGGTGGGACACTCCCTGGAACCAAATGGATGGCATGGTCATGAGATCGTTTAGTTGGTAATCCTTTAGGTTCATGGAAAACCTCTTCGTAATTTGCTACGATGTCTCGTAAATCCGGAGCAGTAATATCCGAAGTTGCTCGAGATTGTTTTTCCAAACAATTAATTTGAGCTATAAATCCATATCCACCCTTTTTTAACATCTTCTCCATACTATGAGAGCTCACCATTTGTGATGGAGGAGTAGTAATGCCTTGTAAGCGAATGACTCGTCCGTTTTCCTTCCATTCCACAAATAATTTTTTGAAATTGAAGCTAACCGTGTCTAATGTTTCCAACCATTCAACTCCCAAAATGACATCAGAGTTCCCTAAATTCATGATGAAAAGGGATCCAAACCAGGTATAAGTACCCATTTTTATGGAAACTTGAGATGTTCGACCAACACATTGCGCGTTCACCCCGTTGGCCACTAGAACCTGGAATTTGTCTTTGTTGGAAGAGTTAATGAATAAATTCAAAGCTTTTGCTTTGTTTTGATGTCGATAAAATTGTGGGTACTGCCGAAATCAATTAGCACATTCACCTTTTTTTGCAGAGAAATCCTGGTACCTTGATGGTATGGTGGGCGGTTAACCCCATGAGGGCATGTACGGAGATTGCCATTGTATCCTCTTCCTTCTCTTCTAGAGTAATTGGTAGTTCTTCTTGCATAGGTTCTTCTTGTTGGTAAGTTTCATCCTCTTCTCCTTCATATTGATCGCATTCAATATGAAAGTTTTGTTTTTGGGCACATGCTTGTTCCCTGGAATGATGAGTGCGACATTTATAGCAAAAGTATCTTGATGGTTGATCATTTCTACGAAAGGAATTGTTGCGATATGAAGGACGACTATAAGTTTCACACCGTGCATACAACTAAATTCTCTTCTCAGCCAGCTTGGCTATTCTTATACAATCGTTCGGTGCGGTTGGATTTTGAATGTCCACCTCCACCCTAATATTTTCTTTCAATCCATTGCGAAAAGCTCCCACCACCGTGTCGGGCTGAGGTCTAATGTATATTGTAGTAAACTGGTGAATTCCGAAACAAACTCGCTAACCGAACCTTCTTGTTTAAGAGATAACAGTCTTACTGTGTATGACGATGTAGCTCCTTCATCAAATCTTTCTAAAAAGTAAGTAGTGAATTTTTTCTAGTTAATAGTAGCTCCTTTCTCTCGCTTAAGCCATACGAACCATTGGTAGGCCTCAGTGCCTAATTTTGATGCAGCGAAAGGGACTTTATCAAATTCCTTATTTTGGTATAAGTCGAAAATGCCTTCCATTTTGGCTATCCAACCACGAGGATCATGACCCTCAAAAGTGGGCATATCAATGCGTGGAAAATTATTAGGACCTCTCGGTTGGTGATACCCCATATCCCTTTCCTGATCTTGGTTATACCGCTGTCTATGATAGCGATCCTTGTAATTATCCGAATTGCCTCTTTGTTGTTCCCAATCGTCATCCTGAGTGTCATTTTCTTCATTCCTTTGGGCATGGGAGTGATTTTGGGGATTAGTATTGGGATTAAGCTGGTTTTGTGCGCTCACTAGGGTTTTTAGGTTGGCACTAATTTCGCGCATACCATCTATTAAGAGTCGAAGAGTTTCATCATTGGAAATGGCCGAGTTACTTGAGTCTCCTTGTGTGATGTTGTCGTGAGTTGGGAGAGGGTTAGTAGCCATAGGATCTACTAGTGGATGATGTGGATTATAACTGCCAATTTTGAAAGAAGGAGAATTTTTTGTACCTGGGCTTCGATGAGGTCTTCTTGCGTTGTTATTGGTCGTTTTCGAGCTTGATAGTCGACCGTTAGAACCTTTGGTCCACCTTTTGCTCATGCACTTGTTAACATAACCTGCTTAGGATTCCGCTTCAACTGCTCCTTAACAGCGGTATAACGCACTCAAATATATTCAAACCGTCAATCCGAGCGTCAAACTGCCAATCTCGTAGGGCGTCAAATTGCCAATCTCGCAGGGCGTCAACCTGTCTCGCGGGGCGTCAACCTACGTCACGGGGCGTCAACTTGCGTCGCGGGGTGTCAAATCGCACCGTAGGGCGTCAAACGGTTGTTGTTGTGCGTCCAATCGTGCCTTCGGGCGTCAAATGGTGTCGTAGGGCATCAAATCGTGCCGCAGGGCGTCAAACGGCTGTTGCAGTGCGTCAACTAGGGCGTCACCGGCATTGGGGTGTTTTTATTTTTTATTTATTTTTATTTATTTATTTTTTAATCGTCGTGCATTTGCTTTCCACACAGTCCAATGTATGGTTTAATTGTTTGAAACCTTAGTACATTGGCCGTGCACCCAACTCATTGGCCCCCTTTCACCGGCAATGAAAAGAAATGACTTGTTTCTTCGCGAATGATTCGCGATCCCTTCCTGACGAAAAATTCAACCCGAAGAAAACAACCACTCGCAGAAGAATGCCAAAAAATTTTGCACGACTGATAGGGTTTAATTTAAACCTTAGGGCGATTTAATATTTTCGCTGCTGGGAAACTTATTTCGCATCGAAAACTGTATCACGACATCGGGAAAGAATTTTTGTGCTCAACGTTGAATTTCCGCTATCAGCAATTGAAAACGCAGGATACGCGTAAGTTTGCTGCATGGCTTCGACGAATTTTCGATGAGTGAGAACGCAGAACTCCGCAGCGTCTGGGACTGCGTATGTCAATCGAATTGTCTCCCCAGGTGTGTTGGATCGTACCAACCTGATACCACTTGGAAGGCAACGCCTTCTACTTATCTTTAGATGGAATTAATATTATTATTCAACCATACAACCAGAACAAAGTAAATCAATCGAATACGGAATGCGAGGAAATGAATGTAATTAATTAAAATCAATTGCCATTAGGAGGGCAGATCCCGCCGTGAAGGCAAAGTGCGAATACGCAGAGAATAAAAAAGCAAAGATGAGATAATTCAATTAATTAAACAACTACCCTAATAAATATGAATTTATTATACACTTGGAGAACCTAGCCGACGGCTAGGTTTGGTATGTAGCAGTGTCGCGATTTCGCGGTTCGAAGCAGCCAAAGGACAACATGGGAAAGAACGTCGCAATTTCGCGACAGGTCATAGTTTCGCGAAAACAAAGCAAGGAAAGAGCAGAATAGTACGAAACGTCGCGATTTCGCGATGCATCGTGTTTTCGTGAGCTAAGGTGGCGAAGGAGACTAAAGAGCCAAATACGTCGTGATTTCGCGACATGGTTGATTTTCGCGATCTAGAATGACAAGTGTATAGAGCAGAAAAATGTCGCGATTTCGCGACCCGTCACAGTTTCGCGCCAGAAAGCAATTCAAACGGCCTGATGAAGCATTGCGATTTCCAAGGATTAAAAGCACTCCATAATTTAATGTTTTGCTGCTTTCCAATGTATACAAGATAGAAGAACGTGCCCAAGCCACCAGAATTGAAGATGCCTCCATTATTCAAAGCTTCTGTTCGTGATTTTCTAACGGTCCAAGCACGCTTCAAGGATGACTATTTAATGAAGACGACCGGTTCCTTGTTCTATTTAATTTCTGGTTTCTCCGAGGCTGGTTTAAGGGGATCATTTCCTTATTTTTGTTGCATATTTTGTAGATCTCGAGGAAGTCCGTTGCATGTTTTAAATGCTACAAAGAAGCAAGACTTCTATAAATATCAATGTATATCTCAGAAAGAGATATCGAGAGAGAGACTTTTGCTGAAAGCTTTTCAAGTTCTTTGCATGAATGAAAGATATTTGGCCTCTGGTTTTATGAACAACTGTCTGTGTGTTTTTCCTTCTGTCTTATACATTCCTCGTTTACGCTCGTATTTCTTATCTGCTGCTTAATTTGAATTCTGCATCTGAGTTTAAATATTGCTAGTGAGGAAGTGAGTTCTAGAATGTGATCTTGGAGGTTTTCTGCACAAGGTTGTAAGTTAATTACGTCGCTATCTTCTGTTATATGTTGTTAGTGTGCTTGAGGTTATATGCTGCTAATCTTTCCCGATCTGACAAAATTGGCCTGTGGCTATATTTCCCATCTCTTTCCGTAATTTCTCATTTTTTTCTGCATATTTCCAATTCCTTTCCAGTAACTTTAGTCTGAAATCAAGCTTAGATTTAGTAAGGGAACCAGCCCTCTCTGGAGATTGGTCTGGGAGACATCTCTTTCTCCCAGCCTTTCAATGTTGGTCGGGTCTAGGGTGCATTTCGCGTAAAATCCTTTCCTGTGGCAGATTCGTGACCAATAGGCTCTTCTTTTAGAGATCCAAAGATCAAACCATGGCATGTGTATTGATAAGCTCAGCTCTTTCCCTTATGAGAGGTCATGGTGGGATGGGGATGCCTAGTCGTGAACCCTGGTCGTAAGGGTTTCTCACACTAACCAAATCTAAATAAATAAATAAATTTTCAGCTCCAAGATTTGAACCCTCGTTGGTAGTAAAAAATGAATGGGGTGTAACAAAGTAATTTTTAAAAATAAAAAAATGTAAAATTTGTATAATTTTGTATCTTATTTATTTATTTATTTAGTTTGATAGGAGAGTTGGTTACAACCACACTACTTTTAGCAGCTGGCAAGCGTAGGGTTCAAACCATAAGGGTTGCATCCACCAAACTTATTCCACCTCGTTGTTTTATAGCCTCGCGTGAATGAACAACCAGGTGCTTGGGATTCGTACCATCATTGCCAATCTGACGCGCACTCAAAATATTCAGATCAAACTACTACCTTTGCAATAGGCTTCCTCCAAAGTTTGAACATGAGTCTCTTCTTGGTAAGTGCCCAACCAGACTAGCATTTACCCATCCACCTAACCTTTTAATTTGTATAATTTTATATTTTATTAATAAAGTAATACGCGAACTTTTTTTTAATACCCAAGGGAATCAATAACATTATTAGTTGTTGCTACTATAAACCATAATCTGTTGACGGAACCAAAACCTTCCAAGGAATTGAATTGGGACAACCAACAAACACTCGATTGTTGTCATTCAACCTTATCCCTTTTTGGGTACGTCGTCGTTTGAACCTTAGACCTCCTCAAAAAGAGGTGAGAACCCTAACCATTGCATTGTCATTATCAATCATAATACAAAAACTCTTAAATTTATATAATTTTATAAAAATAATGTGTTGTGGGGTGTTTATGACAAATTTATTTGAAGACAGTAAAATAAAAAAAGTTGGAGAATTGCTAACACAAATCAGCAGTAGAAGGAACAACCTTCTCAAAGATATTAAAGATCATATGATATGATTTGAGTAATTGTACTTCCATATTTGAGGTCCCATAGACCATATTTGGGTCTCGCGGACATAATTAAAATCTTTCATTTCATTTCATGTTATAAAAAATTAGCTTAAAAGTTTATATATGTGCCTTGGCATAAAATCAAAATAGTTTTGTTCCAAGGGGACATCGCAACGGTTCAAATTTTGGTTTTTCTTCAGAAGGTCCAAGGTTCAAACCATGACAACAGTTCAAGTTTTGGTTTTTTTTCAAAAGGTCCAAGGTTCAAACCGTGACGTCCAAGGTTCAAACCATGACAACAGTTCAGGTTTTGGTTTTTTTTCAAAAGGTCCAAGGTTCAAACCGTGACGTGGGCGAGTATGTGAGGGAGTGGGTGTGTGATGGTTGTATGTTAAATTTCGTATTGATAAGCATGGCTCTCACTAATTAAATAAAAAAAATTAAAATAATTTTGAAATATTTACTTATGTTTTTTAAAATAAAAGTTTTAGTAATAAAAAGATATTTAAGTTGTGTATTTATAGTTTTTAAATCTTTACTTTTGTAAAGAAGTTGGGATGAACATGAGCAAAAAAAAAAATTATGATTTTTCAGCAAAAAAAAAAAGAAGCAACAACTCGAATTTCAGTTTGCAGGAGAACCGCTTGATGTAGTAGTGGAATACAAATACCTAGGCATAGACTTTCATGACAAACTTAATTGGAATACATGTAGGATGAAAATAACTCAAAGTGATTGGAGAGCACTATATGCACTTCAAAGTAGGTGTAGGAATGTCAAGTTGTGGGACTGGAAGACCATCAAGGTCTTATTTGGCCTACTTGTTACACCGGTTCTATTGTATAGTTGCGAGGTGTGGGCTAGTGGCACAACAAATGCAAAATGGAGGCAAATAGAAAAGATTCAAAAATATCTAATCACAAATTTTCTCAAAATTAAGGTCACAACCTCTTATGAAATTATTCTAGTTGAAACTGGAATGTTTCCTTTAGAAGCAATTGCTATGACCAAGATGTTATGTTACTTGAAAAAAAATAGAAAACATTAAAGATGACAGATGGCCTAGGACAGCTAGGGACGAAGAGTTGCATAGGCGAAATAATACATGGATGAAACAAAATAAAAAATGGATGAAACGTTGGGAAATTAGCATAAATGAATGCCCAAATGTCAACAAAGACATACAAATTTAAGTGAATGAAAAGTTCAGAAGTGGAATATGGAAAAATGCAAGCAGGAAAAACAATATTATATTGCAAATTTTAACCCAACGCATGACCACAAGAAAAAAACATATATAGACGTTGAAATCAAGTGGAAGGAAAAAATACTCATTGTTCAGATAAGGACTAGCTCTCATAGGCTTAGATGTGAAACAGGGAGATGGAAAACGCCCAAAGAACAATGGGAAGAAAGAATATGTACTCTATGCAGCACAGGGGCAGTAGAGACAGAGAAACACTTCATCTATAAATGCCCGAGTTTTTCAAATATCCGTGACAAATAATACAAAGAAACACTTGGGAACGGGTTTATGGCAGATTTATTTGAAGACAGTAAAATAAAAAAAGTTGGGGAATTGTTAACACAAATCAACAGGAGAAGGAACAACATTCTCAAAGATATTAAAGATCATAATGATATGATTTGAGTAATTGTACTTCCATATTTGAGGTCCCATAAACCATATTTGGGTCTAGTTGACGTAATTAAAATCTTTCATTCATTCACTTATATTTTTCAACATGAATGTTTTAATAATAGAAGGATATTTAAGTTGCGTATTTATTTTTTTGGTTAATAATAATTGGTTCAACTATATACGTGGATCATAGGGTTTTTTACAATAATAAAAATAATAATAATAATAAATAAATAAATAAATAATTGCTTCAACTAAAATTTTGTTATTATTTTTTAAGTTGTTTTTGATAAAGTGGATTTTAAAAAGGAGGAACTCTTAAATTTGTGTAACTTTATACTTTTAGTAAGGCAATAGAGGGAACTCTTAAATTTGTATGATTTTACAAAAATAATGTGGTGTATAGTGATCAATATAAGTTATAAAAAATTGGCTTAAGAGTTATATATGTGTTTTCGCATAAAATCAAAGTAGTTTTAAAATGTTTATTAGTATAAAAGTTTTAATAATGAAAGGATATTTAAAGGCTTAAGTGGAGATATGTGTAGTTGTATGTTAATTTTTTATTAATATGTGTAATTTTTTTTTTTAAAAGAGCAGTCATGATTAGGGACTGCTCAGCCCTATGCATCGGTCATAAGGTTTATCATACTAGTAAAATAAAAAAAATAAAAAAATAAAAAGAAGTTTTAATAAGTATAAAAAGTTCCTTCTTTTCTTATTAATAAGTGTAGTTTTTTTAAAGTTGTATTTGATAAAGTGGATTTAAAAAGGAGGAACTCTTAAATTTGTATAACTTTAAGCTTATTAAGGCAATAGAGGGAACTCTTAAATTTGTATGATTTTATAAAAATAATGTGGTGTGTAGCGATCAATATATGTTAAAAATTTGGTTTAAGAGTTATATATGTGTCTTCGCATAAAATCAAAGTAATTTTTAAATGTTTATTAGTATAAAAGTTTTAATAATGATGCTACTTGCAATTTTGGTGATGCGACACGGGTTCAATCCTTGTGGTGGATTTGTATAAGAAGAAATACTCAACCAATTTTTTTTTTTTTTTAAGGAGTAGTCATGATTGGGAGGGGACTGCTCAGCCCTATGCATTGGTCATACGGTCTATCACACTATCAGAATCGAAAATAATAAAATAAAAATAATAAAAGGATATTTAGATTGTGTTTTTTTATTAGTGATGATTGGTCCAACAACGAAAGTAAAACAAGTATTTGTAGTCTTCGTAGATATTTGAAAGGCTTATACTTGAGCATAAAATATTGTCTTCCAAAAACCTATCAACAAATTTGATATATTAAATACTATATATTTTTTTTCAATTGGTTATATGGGATTGACATAGGTTCCACTTTTATTATATCATCACCTAGTGGCATTACAACAAAACTTGGATATTATCCATGTACACTTGCAAGATTTGAACTTGGTTTCCTCCTTAAATGTTGTGGAATCTAACTAGTTGAGCTAATGCCACTTGATTAAAATTAATTTTACATGGTTATTTTTAGGGATCTTGGTCTCTTTTACCAAGGTTTGAACTTTTTACCAAGGTTTGAACTTGGGTCTCCTAGATGAAAACCCAAGGAATTACCACTGTGATATCCCTCACACAGGTCTAAGTCAATTACCATATAATTGTTACTATTGTAATTAAATTTTTTACCATATAATTCTTACTATTGTAATTAAATTTTTTACCATATAATTCTTACTATTGTAATTAAATTTTTTACCATATAATTGCTACTATTGTAATTAAAATTTTTATTCTATAATTGCTACTATTGTAATTAAAATTTTATCTGACAAGCAACTTAAGTAAGAACTCAAATCATTTACATAGCTCTTTCTTGTTCTTCGTGATGATCACATCCTAGTTAGACCACTAATTGTCATGGGGATCTATGAGACATTATTTAGTTTTCTTTGATGTAATACTTTTACTATGCAAAAGGCTTAACATTAAATTTCAAGATTTATCAGTTAAACAAGTTATCAAGCTCTTAAATTGTGCAAATGTTTTGGATCATTTTTATATTAAGTATTGTATGGAGAAAGTTGTTGCATCACTTGTCATAAGGCTCCCACATAAGAATAGGGATTGTCCTTAATTAAAATATATTGACTTTGAATATACCCATGTTTTTTAATAACACGATAAAATTTTACCAAACAGACTCTTTATTTATTTAATTGTCTAAAATTTGTTATCTTGATTAACATAAAACGTCCCCAAAGTTCCTTATGTTTTACACATCAACTAATAGAAAAAAAAGTTGTACAACACCTCCTCTTCACCTCAAGAAACAAACAAATCCACCAAAGATAACAACAAAGCTAACGTGGTTGAATTCGATTAAAGAGATTTAACTGGGTCGAGTTGTCCAAAAAATCCACAAATTTTGTTGTCAATTGACAAACATCAAGATTCCATAGTCAAGGAAATAGTCATCCTTTGGTAAAAAGGTATTTACCATGTGGGCACACCAAAATAATTCAAAGAGAGAGTGTGTTAAAATTCTATATAACATCTAAAAAAACTTCAATTATTAGTGTGTCTTTTTAATGGTTGATTGTAACCTAATTTATTGTTTTTAATGGCCTTCAAGGCTCCTAGACCCTCGATATCTACAAAGGTAGAGGAAGAAGAAGAGATTTGAGATATGTAATGGCAATGAATTGGTTTAGGCCTAATTTTGGCTACTTGGTTGCGAAGAACTTAGTGTAAGGAGGTGAACAAGCTAAGAATCGCAAGAAATGGGCATGATAGAGAAGAGAACAAGGGATTTGAAGAAAAAAGATGCATGTTTCAATAATATGAAAATTAAGACTTAATTATCAAGCAATTGAATGGGGTAGCACACATATTCAAATACAAAAATGCATTGGTTTTTCATATTAAGTTTTACTCCTTTATTATGGAAAATGAATAATAACTAAGATTAAGTTTATGTCACTTCATAAATTGGCCCCAGTTTACATCACATCAAGAGCTCAAAATCTCTATTTGACCCTAAAACAAGGTAAAATGATAAAAAAAAGTCGAACAAAGGGATTTATTTGCCCTCTATAGACACCTGAAATGCGTCATGTTGAGGAGACTACCTATATGAACTCATTTAAACACATATGATCCACATTGGGCAGTCCTAGGGATCAACAATGGTTTTCACCACTCAAACAGGCAGGAATTTTCCTTTGCATCTAGGACCACCCCACCAAAGGACGACCTCCAGACATCATCTTACTCTGAAAGAGCCTCCAGTCAAGGTCGTCTCACCTCGAGACGGTCACACCAGAAGCAAATTCAAATGGGACCTAGAATCCCACACCACAATTAAAACAGTTACGCGAGCTAGCTAAGCATAATGGATACATAGTTGCAAGGAAGTTTTAAGAATGGGCAGTTACCTTTCCTGGATCTAATTGCTTCTTGGTTTACCATGCAAGATTGGACTCCCTTTTGGAAGTCTATATAATGGCACCCAACCTTCATATATTTATCAAAGAGTTTTCATTTTCAAGCAACGAAGTGCTATCAAATTTCAACCACGAAGCTTCCAACCCTTTTTGCATGTTTCTCTCCATAGAAAGCATTCCAATGAATCATTTTGAAGGTTGAAGATCACATATATGCTCTTTGTGTAATCTAACGTCTGTGTTTCGACGTTGAATTCTACCCTCTAATTCATTCTCCATGAACGTACCAATTTGTTGACCAATCCACATATCAAACCCAACGTCACCTTGCATCGGCCACACGAGAATCAATTACAGGTTAACGATTGTCTCTATCAGAGATGGTCCAAAAGTACAATCTTCTATCTCAAAGACGACATGCATGTATGACAAACCTGTACGGAGACGAACTCCTGGGCAAAGATTTATTTCTTATTTTCCTTCTTTTGTTAAGCTTTAGTAGCATTTATAGTTATTGTTTAGCATAAATATATCTCATTTTCATGCATGCATTCATCTTATTTCAGTTTCTTTATCATTTTCCTTGCTATTAATACGGGCCTTATGTCTACATATGCTTTTAATGTTCTTTAATCTTCTTATGTGTAGATCACAGGTATCTATGAGGAAGCAATAGCATAAAGATTCACATATCATCATCATCCATTGCGATAGTCCTAAAAACCTATCCCAAATCAATTTGTGGATGTGAAAAGATTCTGCATAGTACATCCGAATTGTTTCATTTGTAACTCATTGTATCAAGATTGATAGCAATCCCTCAAAGGGGATCTTATTTATAACCTTCTTGGAAAAGAACAAGATATTATTAATAGAAAGGACATTGTCCATCGTTTTCTTTTATTTTGTTCTTTATCTTTATGGTTGCATCTTGATTTGCTACATTTCGATCTTGTATTTCATTTCATGGATGTATGACCTTTTTCAACATTTTCAAGTGGTGATCACAGTCAAACCTAGTCCACATCTAGCATTCACATTGCTAATTATTGTTTGTTTTTTTGTGTTTGTGAGTTACAGGTATGATCATCCCTTACTGAGACGCTTAGCAGGTGCAACCATCCCTTACAGAGATGACCTTATATCAGAAAGTAGAAACACCAAAAAATAGTATATACATCAGACATAGGCTATCGCAATAAGTCATTATGTCTTTCTTTCTCTGTTATCTGTAAAGAAAAGAAAAAAATTCATATGTAAGTGGAGGAATTTTAAAAGAATTTGAGTTTTTAACTTTTTTTTTATGATCGTCCCTAGGTAAGATGGCCTCTTTATATCCCAGACAACCCCTTTTTCTAGTCATTTATGTGTCATACGACCTTTGTCTATAATCGTCTTTGTGCAAGACAGTCTTTGTTTAAATACTGTTGTAGTTTTCTTGTTGTTTCTTGTTCAAAGTTTGGTCTCATCCGCATGATGTGGTCTACTGGTAAGGATGCCACTTGCATTATCAGTGATGTGACCCGGGTTCAATCCCCATGGTAAATGTGTATAAGAAGTATTACTCAAAAAAAATGTTGGTCTCATTATAGGGTTCTGCAATTTTTAAGTTTTGATTATTTTAGGATTTCTAAAAATCAAATGTTAATTTTTGCACTAGTGAAAATCATCGTGTGCTTCATGATTTATTTACTTTTGCATAATAAAAGGAACCCCACACACCATGATTCATTTAAACATCAACAAGTTTGATTTCATCACCAACCGTTGATCGAGACCAATGACAGTGGGCTTCATCTCCATATGTTGGCTTGCACCCTAGAAACTTAGTGGCCAAAAGCGAATGGCTTTTCAAACTTCATCACTAGAAGATCCCCTAATCTTGGATGCGTTCAGAGTGGGAAGGCTAGCAGAGCTCTTTTACCATGGGGTTCTTTAAAATAATCAATGGACGCAGTTGTCATTACTATCCATGTTTTAAATGTGAGGGTTAAGGGAAATCGAGGCTTCTTCGATACCAAGACATTAGACAGCGTGACCCCTTCAAAGGGGTAATTTATTCCCATAAGGTTACCTTGAGCCAATATCCAATAGAAAACCACTTTTTGTTGTTTGACTCACATCCCTCAATAGGGGGTGTGCTTGAACTACCTTTTAGTAGTTTTCTATTTTGTTTACCCTTAGTTTCATAGGAATAAGGGTTTTCAACATCAAAATGCACTAAACAGTATAGGGACTCACAATTAAAACTTAAACGAGATAACCACATTGTCTACTTGTTTATTTCTTTACTATTTGTTGAATCAACATCATGGAAACAATGCACAATCGAGCTCATTCACAAGTTGATGCTGTTGAAAATTTAGGAGGAGGCACAAAACGTCTCTAGTTCAGTCCCAAGGACATAGTCATTCCTAAATAGCATCTTGGTGTTAGTCGTAACGCTAACATCACCTACAGGGAATCAAATCTTCAATATATCCCTATCCAAGATGTATCTATGGGTCCTTAATATGATCAAGAAGACAAACTTCTTGGTCAAAACCAATCTCATGCTACTATTAGACAACCCGCCCACTAAGGGGCCTAGTAGGGGAGTGTCACGGATCTGCATCCCGACTCGATATATCCACCAATCTAAGTAGGAGCAAGATTATGCACCATCTCCTAGCCTAGACGAGCGATCCACTCCGCTTGATCGTCCATGGATTAGTCGAAGATTTACTCACCTAGATAGGTACGAACCTCATCATTCTAATAGGATAGCCTCATTTGCTCATGTCTATCTTGAAGATGAGGAAGAGGAATACCCTAGTCATCCTATTTTTCCTTGCAGATAGTATTCCATGCAAGCACGTTGTGCCTCTACACCATCCAAGTATGTAGAATTCACCTTCAAACCTGAGCATCAGGTCAACATGGATTTCCTTGATCATGGAAAATGAGTACCCAACCCTGTTGGGCCCATAGAGCAAGCCAAGTCCTTTCATATTAATACAAGGGCTCGTCGACCTTACAAAACTAATCAAATGAATCAAATACCTAAGTAGAACACAAATAAATGAGAGCAACTACAACAACTACGGTTGGATAAGTTACAAATGGATCAAGAACACCTAGAATGAGGTTGATTAGAATAACAAAGGGTGCACCAACAAAGGTTGCATCAGCAACAATTACATTATAAACGATTATAAAAAGCAATGCATGAGGAGGTCCTCACACCTAGTACCTATAGGTAGTAAACCCATCAAAGGCACATTGCGCAACACCATGACCTACCTCCTAGGCCAAATCAAAATTGCCCTCCTCGTGTGCCCATCCATCACCATAGGTCTCAACAACATCAACCACAAAATTATCGACCAAAATATGAGGCCTATGAGGATCTAGAGTTAGAGTATCAAGACCAAGGATATCCTAAATCACTCTATGAAGATATGGTTGATGATTATATTCAACCACATCATCCCAATAGAATTTTTCTACCTCCTCCTCCTTGAGGACCAATGTAGGAAGATGAGATAATATCATCTCAAGCTTACAACGTACTCATAGAGCGCATAAAATCATTGGATAAGCAAGGAATGAGTTATTAAAATCCCACATTGCATCAACTATGCAATCAACCATTACATCCTTCGGTCCCATGTCCCTCATATCCTAAGCATTTTGAAATGCTAAAATTTGATAAATTTAAAGGAGATGATGATGCACAGGAACACGTAACCAGTTTCATGAACCTCTATTTCCAACTCCAATATGATGATGCCTTGTTACTTAGGACCTTCTTGATAATGCTCTCTGGCCCAGCCTTAGAGTGGTATAACCATCTACCAAGGCACAACATCTATAGCTTTGAACAACTTGCAAATGCATTCCTGGAATGCTTCTCATTTGGCGTAAAGAAGAAAGTAAACTTGACTGACTTGTCCAACCTTTGATAATTTGATGACGAGCCTATCATAGAATATGGCAACAGGTGGAGAAAGATTATGTCAAAATTATCTTTCACCTTCCATCACAAAACTTACCCGAATGTTCATTAGGAATTATTTGAAGCAAATCTCACTTTTCTTACAACTACAACAATACCAAACATTTGAGTAGTCTTTAGTACAGGCCAAGGTCATCATGGATATCAAGGTCCAGGAGGGGGGCATCAAACTTTGTAAGAAGGAATGGAACAAGAACCCCATAGGTAAATATACATAGCAAAAAACACCTTCGATCAATCTAGTTATCCTGAGTGTTCCAAGGCTTGAGAAACAAACAATGTCCCAACAACCCAACTATCAGGCTAAACCCCATCCTATGCAATACCATGACCAACCTCAATGAAATCAGGTACATAATCAACTATGTCGCTCACCTTGCAACTATACCCCATTGCTTGAATCTTTGGTATCACTTTTTAATTGATTGTGTGAGGCAAAGGCTATCACCTTGCCTAAAATTCACCCCATGGATCCAAATTATCCAAAACCTAAGAGGCATAGAGAGGACATGTATTGTCTTTATCATCGATAAAATGGTCATGATATCCAAGCATGCTATACATTTAAGAACATAGTATAGGATATGCTCAAGAGAAATCAACTGCAAATTGATAATCCTCTTACTGCCAATAACCAATAGATGAGCATATTCAAGGATCCCTTACCTACGCATGAGGTTAAGGAAGATCAGATAAGATAGGTCAATGAAGTCCACACGGCCCCACCCAATCATGGGTTTGTTGGGATGATCAATATTGTCACAAGAAATAGGAGATATCCTAACCAAACTACACGACTTGTAGATCCAACCAATGTTCCTTCTACGTCACAGCTCTTATCGTAATCAAATCCTATCCAAGGTCTGACACCCCAATCGATGATCACGATCAAAAGTAGGCTTACCCAAAGTCTACGAATGATATCGACCAAACTCTCCATTTATGAGCTGATACAACAATTGCCATGACATAGAGAAGCTCTGATGGAGATTTTGAAATCTATTGAATTGCAGTCGTAGGATCCCAATGCTTTTACCAATTTCATGGGGCATGTTCAAAAATGTAAAGAATCGATCATAACTTTTTATGATCACGAGATCAAGACAGTACCCACTAAAAAAGTTGATCCTCCATTGCACATCATTGCTTGTGTAAAATAGATCCCCTATGAATGAATGTTGATTGACACAAGTTCTTCTATTAACATAATTCTCCACTACCACACTATAACATATCAGTCTTCCAATAGCACATATTGTAGTTGTAGACAGCTAAAAAATGTCATGTCTAGGAAACTACCCATATGGAAACATTTGCAGACCATATGAATCCTTTTGGATCTCTCCAAGAGCAAGCAGTGGTCCTAACCACTCAAACATGGCAGTTCTATCCCATCCAGGCTTGGCCACTCTCAGGCAGAGCGCCACCACACCTAGTTGCTAAAGACTACAACGGCCACACCTAGCCGCTAGACTTGACAATAGCTAACACCATGCACAACTTGGCCATGAAAATGGACCCAGATCACACAGTCTGACTGCACCTTTGCATTGTTTGCAAGCGGATTTTGGTGAGGAACTACCTGAGTTCCTCCTAAAAGCCCCTTCAATGCTAGTTTGTGATTGATGCATTCCATCCGGGATAGTTAGTCGGATGAGATTTGGATTGAAGATTCTCTAGGAAGCCAAGGTTTAGATATGGAATAGAGGGAAGTCTACATATGGACTCTCCTACAAAGAGCAAGAGATCCACGATTTTTAGAGTTTATATAGCGAAGCCCTATCATATTAGAGAGTGAATCTACGTACCCTTGAGGAGCAACGAAGTACTATCCAATTAAGAAGGGACTACGCATCCACTATTCACATCCATTATTATTCATCGCCATTCCGTGTGTTTGACACATTCGATGACCCTTGAACATCAATTTAAGCAGATAACCTGGTGCTATAGCCCTTGGATCATGAGGAGGAAGGTCTATTTCATGAACGTTGTCTTAGATAGTGGCCCGCAGGCATAACCTAGGGTTTTGACATTAGCTTCTTTGTTTTAGCATTAGATTCAATTACTTTTTGCTTTAGCATATATGTACTTACATTATTATTTCTGAGATATGCCCGCATCTTGCATTAGTTTTATTACATTTAGTCATATTATGCCTTTCTATCTTGCTTATCATGTTTTATACTAACAACCTCATCTAGGGAGGCAGCCTAGACTACTAAGTGTGCTTTGTTATTTCCATTTACGCAGATTTGTAAGTTCACAGGACCAAGTCAAGACATTCAAAGCACGAGATCCCTCTTGGACGAGAGAAGGAGAAGGAGGCATTTGTGAGCCCTCAGACAAGTTCGTGTATAGGATCGAGAAGCCTATGAAAGCGCACCACCCCTTTGTGAGGGGATTATTCCACCATTTGTGTCTCACTTGTAACTGATTGTATCAAAACTGGTTATCCCTCAGAGGGACGAATATGTAACCGTGGATTGAAAATATCAATAAAAAACATATTTATTTATTTTTCTTATTTACATGTCATTTGCATGCTCATTCATTTCAATTTGATATAATAAATACATTTCAATTTAGGTCAGTTGCGGTGCGCGCTCCCCGGGGTCGCACAAATTGCGATCACGGTGGGACCCCCACCAGGTTTTATTTTTCTATCAATTTATTAGCATTCATGATTTTTTCAGTGTGCAGGTTTGGTCGCTTTAGTCGACAGTGAACCATAGGTCTTGGCCGCTATGGTTGACAACAACCAGCTGATCTTAGCTGCTCCTGCAGTCATCGTCCAGAATCAGCCGCTCTAGTCAAAAGCGACCAGAAGCAAAGTGCAACAGAGAGCAAAATATCCATCATCAAAGTGGAATTTGAGGTTGATTTCATCCTTTTTTTTCTCTATGTTTTTGTCTACAACTTTTTATTTCTAGAAACAATAAGTGAAATTGTATTTTAATCAGGAAAACATAAAGAAAAATTGGAAAAGAAATTGCACTTGATGTTTCCTAGGATCTTCTTTAGTTTTATCTAGGCCCTATTAGGAACAACAAGCCTCTGCTTGTAAGGTTCGCTCTAGTCTCCAGCGTGCTAGGCCTTTGTGTGTTTAGTTTACTTGCATGTGGCCCAGCTAGTGGCTATTAATTCATAGAATAGAATGTATTCTTTGAATATCATATAAGTTGAATACATGCATCTTTCTAAAATGAAACATCTTTTATCTTAGGCATATAGGAAAGATCATGCTTTCTTCGTGATGCATTTTATTTACATGCAAGGTTAAAAATAACCTCACACACCAAGCACCATTTTAAACGCTAGTGAGTTGGAAGTCATGACCAACCACTAGTAGAGATCCAACGAGATGGCTTTCATCTCCATCCGTTGACTCAAATCCCACGCACCCTTTATTTTTGGCCAATACCGGATCCAAGAACCGTCATAGCCCATGGAAAATATGCATGTATCCCTCCTCGAAGGGGCATATCGCTGATTGTAGGTGAAATGGGTGAGGACCAGGAGGACCTCCCTGACCGTGTATGGAAGTCATTACCACACATTATAGGTGGGATTACACAACCTGGATTTCATCACCAAGTTGTTAAGCTACAATCATATATGTTAAAACCCTTAAAAAAATTAAGTATACCATTTAATAAAAGTGCAAAACACGATGAGAGGTAGCTTATATATCCAATGAATCAAAACACACCAAACAGTTTAGGAAACACACACATAAATCCTTATAAGAGATAAACATTTGCTTGTTTTGTTTGTGTGCTTTTGAATCTGCCTAAGAAGATATCTCGTAAGTCACCATGGTATACACAGGAAGCAACCACCATCAATCGAACATCGAGGGGGAAGCTAACGCTCCACACACTCACAGTCACACTGGCATTGAGCCGCCCATCTATAGTGTCATCGAACGAAGTTCAAAAAGCCTTAGGGGAGACAACTCAACCCTTGGGGCGACTCCTCAAGAAACTCGATCAAGAAAGCCACATCCTGGTTCCTTGTCACATAGACATGAGGAGGCCTCATGGCCTCTCTCATCACTCAGGCACATGGAGGCATCATGACCTCCTTCATCACACAGATACAAGGATACCTCAAGTTCTTCCTCATCGCATAGACAAGCGGAGGCATCACGACCTCCCTCTTCACACCGACATGCAAAGGCATCATGACCTCCCTCATCACATAGAAATGCAAAGGCTTCAAGACCTCCATCATCACACTAGCATGAGGAGGCATCAAGGCCTCCATCATCACATAGGCATGTAGGGGTTGCAAGACCCCAAGCTTCACATGATACACATAGGCCAGATCAGCCCATTAAGGGGCAAGATCCTAGAGCTATGCCCAGTCGTAGACCTAGGACATCCTATAGCCTCCCTGTAGATGGGAGAGTACCCTTGGACTATGAGCTCAGTGGTGCCAATGGGACTCCACGGGATACCGTGGAGAACCTGATAGCTTGATGAGTTGGATCGAGTTCCCTCGAGACCAGCTCTTATAATTATTGCTACCAAACATTCTACTTTAGGAAGTTCATATAACGTAGCTACTATACGCACCAATGAACCAGGGGAAGCTGCAAAGAGACCCCATAGCACATACACTACTTTCGATCATGGGGGTACTCAATCCATAACACTATACACAGAACAGGTCGCCTTGGTGGACAAGGGTAAGCACACAGTAGGAGCCTCCCCGAGGGGCCTAAGCATTAGAACTCCTCGCACAGAGTTAGAAAGGCATGAACATTTAGTAGCAAGTCGATCTGACCATATATGTAGGTTAGAGGAAGCACTGTGCATCGAGCGAGAGCGTGTAGAAGCTCTTGAGCAAGAAGAGTAAAGGAAGAGGCATCTGTGCCTACAAGAACAATGCTTAAGAGAAGAAAGAGCTAAGCACGAGGAGATAGCAGAGAGGCTAGCTCGAACATATGACCACATAGGTGATGAGAGATACCGACATGAGAGATATGTTGATTCTCAACAAGAGAGAAGCACTAGGTAAGGAAATGAGCTGCTCACCACACTTCACAACATCAACAACACCTGGACCTCAAAAAAACACAATTCAATGAGGAACAGGTAGGGATGGAAGATCTGGAACAGACATATCCTAAACCTCCATCCATGGTCATGGGAGACGAGTTCAGACGCCCAAATCGAGCAAACATAGGGTTACCTCCCTTACCAGTGCAAGCAAACCTTTAGGAACATGATATTGTTTCCTCGAAGGTATACCAAAAACTCGTTGAGAGAGTCAAGTCTCTCAAGAAGCAAGACATAGATGGACATAAGCTGACATTAAGCAAGATACACAACCAATCTCTGTGCTCCTCAGTCTTGAGTCCGCCTAGGTTGGACAAGTTTAAGGGAGAGGGAGACACGCAAGAACACGTGACCAACTTCATGAATGCGTGCTTCCACCTTGAAAATAATGATGCCCTAATGCTGAGGACATTCATAACAATGTTCTCAGGCATAACAACTCAATGGTTCAACCAGTTGCCCAAGCATAGCATCACCAATTTTGAGTAATTGGTGAATGTGTTCCTTGAACGCTTCTCCTTCGATGCCAATAAAAAGGTGAACCTGTCAGATATGGCTAACTTGAAGCAATATGACGATGAACCAGTGATGGAATTTAGGGACAGGTGGAGAAAAATCATGGCAAAACTATCATTTTCCATCCCCACAAAGGAACTCATCCGAATGTTCACAAAGAGCTGTGCAAAACACATATCTCTGCTACTGTAGCTGCAACAATATTAATCATTTGAAGATGCCTTAGCTCAAGCCAAACTTATTAAAGACATAAAGGTCGATGAGGGAGATCTCAAGCTCCATAGCAAGAAAGAGTGGAGCAAGAACAATCGAAATGACAAGAATAAGCAGAAGTAGGCCAAGTTTTCTTAGGTTAATCAGGTTGTATTGGCCACGTCGAAGGAGGGGAGTGGACAACAACCCCAGAATTATCAGGCTCACCCCTCGTCGGCCAACTATGACCCTAATAACAACTAGGGTCAGAACAAGGAACGTCAACCACCTCGTTATTTCATGCCTCTAAACGAATCGATGCAATCGATATTTAATCAGTTGAATGAGGCATAGAGGATAAGATATCCTGACGTACAACTTCTTGACCCTAACCGTCCCAAGACAAGGGGATATAGGGAAGATCAATACTACCCATATCATAGGATACAAGGGCATGATATCAAAAATTGCATCATATTCAAGAATGTTGTGCAAAACATGATTGAAAAGGGAGAGCTAAGAGTTGACAACTTGCTAGCTCCCAATAATAGAGATATGGGTATATTTAGGAACCCATTACCCAATCATGAGGTCCCTAGAAATTAGGGCACCCAAGTCAACCAAGTTTGAGTTGATTCACCTATTCAGGGATGCATCAGAATGGTTGAGTTGGTTAATGTGGCAACCAGGAGTTGGAGATATAGGCAACCACAACCTCTGGTGGCTCCCATTAATATCCTGGATGCACCTCGATAGAGATAGGTGCATAACAATCCTCCAGGTCCACCAAAAAGACCTATAGTAACTGTTCGAAGTAGACTAGAACAAAATCTACAAACAACTCTGACCAAGTTGTCCATCTATGAGCTTATACAACAATCCTCTAGGCACCAGGAGACTTTAATGGAGATTTTGAGATCAATCGAGCTCCAGCCCCAAAACCCAGATGCATTCACACATTTTGTGGGGCAAGTGCAATAGTGCCAAGAGCTCGTGATTTTTTTTTACGATCATGAAATTAAGGTAGTTCCTACTACCTTAATAGACCCACCGCTGCATATTATTAGGTCAATCAATGACATACCATTCAAACGGGTTCTGATTGATATGGGCTCATAAATCAACATCATCACTACCAAGGCTATAGGGCATTTGAATATCCCTAAGTCCAACATTGTCCCGACTTCTTACACGCTTAGGGTCTTCAACTATGCGCTATGCTCCATAATGGGTATAGTCATTTTGCTTATAAAGGTAGGACATAAGACCATCTCCATGATGTGTCACGTGTTAGAAGGAGCGATGCAATATAACATCCTTCTAGGGCATCCCTGGATCAGGGAGATGAACTGGGTACCCTCAATCCTACACCAATATGTCAAGTATGTGCATGAGGGACAAGTTCATGTGGTTCCATCTGATGAAGAGTCGTTCAAGTACGTGCATCAAGTCAACTTGCTAGGGGACTTTTTCCTTCTATCAATACACTTGTACATAAGGCCTTCATCCCCAACCACACAATCAGAGAACAAATGCAAATCAATGCGAGGTGACCCATCCACATTGGCACCGGCTCCCGCATCTAAAGCTACTGGCGCTTCTGAAAAGCCTTTGACATCTAAGGCAAAAGATAAACAGAAGCTGAAGGCACCCCTAGAAGAGGAAGGACCCAAGGAGATTCCAATGAAAGTAGTTACGAGAATTATGACTCCCATGGAGGAGGAATATTACTAAGAAATAGTCGAGGAGGTACCTCAACCTGCCTCACCTACATCATCAACAATGTCATTTGCACCACAGGTGACAGTTCACCTAGCCAACACAACACTAGGTGAATATCTTGTGCAAAATGTGACTTTTACACTAATTATTGAGTCTACAGAAGACATGGGATGGCCAAGAGTCCCAAATATACTAGTAGGGATAGTGGTTCCCTTAGGGGTCCCACCTAGCCAAACTAATTTCATATATATTGGTTTAGATTACGCCCATACTGCTCCTGATCTTGAAAGGGATGAGGATGAGCCATTCACTACGAATGTTCATTACTTGTCGCATCTCGAGTTCACTCTTAAGTACTTTGAGTAGTGTCACTGGCAAGGCTATGGCCTAGGACTGTATGAGCAAGGGCGTCGGCTACTATTTTAGTCGCAATATCAACTACCCATTGATAGGTGTGGTTTAGGCTATCAAATGCAGAGTCATGATGACTCTTTGCAAGCAACCCTAGATAGGTTGAGCATCGGGTTTGGGGAGGACGTTGACTGGAATCCCCATCAACCCCCCAACAAAAACTATTTGGGTGACGGATGGGTGTCTGTGATTAATATTGCACCACCTAATGAATATCACCCTAAATCCTCTCTTGAAGCGCCCCCATCAGGAGCTATCCTATGGGAGGAAGAGCCAATACATGGATATGAGCGAGAGGAGTATGACTATGTCCCAAGCGAGGATGAAGATGAAGCTGGCTTGGCCTACCATGGGCCTCGATATGTGAAAAACCTTGCTTGGATGGGCCACATAGAAAGTGGGTACATATTGAATGAGAGTGAATACATCTCAGATGAGGGTGGATACATATCGAATGAGAGTGGCTACGAGACAGAAGACTCAATTGAGATGGCCTTCCTAAGACATGCACGCCAAATGGTAGGGCCCATAGTAAATATCAATGGATTCTTCATAAGCGACGATGATTATGAATATGAGACTAAAATGACCTATCTTAGGCATCAATAGACAAGTCAGTGCCCAACCCAAATGGGAGGAACGAGGGATTTCCAACAAACAATGATGACTTTGAGAATGAAGCCGAGAGGGCTTACCTTGAGCTCCACTTCCAACAAGTCAATATGCTTGTTGAGAGAGAAGTGATGCTTCACACCATAGATCATAACCTTCACTTCCTAGGGAGACTAATGAATCTAGACATCATTCATTGCATGGTCAACCCCGATCCGCCTACATTTAGAGAGTTGTTGTTGCCTAACGATCCCATCATCTCGTCTATCCATAGATTAGATCCTAAGATCCTTAGGTCCCTAGAGCCTCATCACGAGTATGGAGGGCACACCCAGGATGTAGAGCTTCACCCGTGTGGTCCTAGAGATTTCATTCCATCCATCAACATGATCTCCATTGATTTGACCACTCCACTCCATAACCTAACAGATATTGCAAAACCATTGTGTCTTAATTTAGACGCTTTTGATGGGGATTGTGCTGATTCACCCCTAGAGCCTGAAGATTTCTTCCCCAGTGAAGAGATGCTACAACCGTTCTATTTTGCATCAGGCTACGCACATGATGTCTATCATGCTGGTCTCGACCTTGAGTTAGTGGGAACTATAAATCCAGGACCTTGAGTTAGTGGGAACTATAAATCCAGTAGATGACATTCATTTGATCCCCACTCCTCACCAACTTGAGGAGGGTTCACATATGGCAATAGAGGAAAATTTTGAGGTGGACATCAACAATGATACTTCTCAACCAAATAAAGTCAAGTTTGGGGAAAGCTTATCTCTAGAATAATAGGCCATCATAATTCCTTTACTAAAAGAGAGACCAAATCTCTTTGCTTGGACCTACAAAGACATGTCGAGGCTAGATCTAAAGTTGGTTGTCCACAACCTTTTGCTAGACCCCGCAAAGAAATCGGTCAAGCAAAAGCTCATAAAGATGCATCCAATCATCGCTTTGATGGTGAAGAACAAATTGCAAAAACTATTGGATGTAGTCTTTATTGTTCCCATCGACTATCCATAATGGGTATCAAACATGGTGCTCATAGGAAAACCTGATGGAAAAGTCCGCATTTGCATGGATTTAAGGGATCTCAACAAGGCAACCCCGAAGTATTCATTCCCGTTGCCCAACGTAGATGCTCTTATAGACACAACTGTAGGTCATGAGATGCTCTCCCTAATCGATGGTTTTCTGGTTACAATCGGATTCAGATTAAACCCGAAGACCAACATAAAACTGTGTTCACCACTCAATAGGGGATATTTTGTTACAAACTAATGCCATTCGGTCTTAAAAATGCTGGTGCCACATATTAGCGGGCTATGTCATACATTTTTTATGACTACATGCACAATATCTTGGAAGACTACATCGATGACTTACTAGCCAAGTCATTGCTACGTGAAGAGCATGCTGAGACCCTCAAAAAGGTCTTTGATCGCCTGATTGAGCACAATGTTAGGTTGAACCCCAAGAAATGCATCTTTGGCATAACTTCTAAAAAACTCTTGGGATTCATCGTTTCTAAATGAGGCATCGAGGTAGACCTAGCAAAGGTAAAGGCTATCCTGGAAATGGCCCCGCCTATGAACATCAAAGAACTGTGAAGCTTACAGGGTAAAGTAGCATCCATCAAACAATTTATTGCATAATATAGGACAAATGTCAACCCATGAATCAACTACTACACAAGGGGGTCCCATTCTAGTGGGACAAAGAATATCAGTAAACCTTTGCTGAAATCAAGGAGTACCTAGCAACGCCACCAGTATTAGCTCCACCAAGACCAGACGTGTCATTCTTGCTATATATCCACTACCGATTTTTCTTTGGGCACCATGTTGGCTCAAAAGAATGCTCAAGACAAGGACCAAGCGATATATTACATCAATCGCATCTTGGTGAGCTACGATATAGGATATGTATACGTAGAAAAGTTGTGTTTAGCAGTTGTATTTGCAACCAAGAAATTGTGCCACTACATGTTGAGCCATACAACATATGTAATATCCAAACAAAATCTTTTGTAGTATATGATGAACAAGATATATCATAATACACGTACTGCAAAGTGTATCATGCTATTGGTAGAATTTGATTTGGAATTCATAAGCCAAAATTCCATTAAGGGATAAGTCATAGCTGATCAGCTGGCTGAGGCACCTCTTCAGAATAGTAGGCCCTTCACCATAGAGCTTCCTGATGATGCTGCTTTGCACTATCAAAAGCGCCCAAACCCGAAGAGACAAAAAATAGAGCTGACATGACTCTATTATTCGATGGTTTGAAGTGTGAGCAAAGAGGCAATGCAGGGGTTGTCTTTTTCACACCACAAGGTGTTCCATTGCCCTTATAATTCAAGCTAGACTTCCTTTGTACTAATAATAACACCGAATACGAGGCCCTAATATTGGGTCTCCAAATAGCCATCACCATGAGAATCAAAAGGCTAAACATCTTTGGTGACTCCCTCCTCATAGTCAAACAGGTCAAGGGGCTATTTCAATGTCATGATCTAATATTGAAATCTTACAAGGATCTTGTTGACACATATCTAGCCAAACTAGAGTGGTATGACATCGAGGCAATCCCTCGTTCATCAAACAGATTCACAAACACCATGGCATCTTTGGGATCCTTGATCCCTTAGAATCCATCTGTTGATTTCACTACCATTCATGTCAAAATGCTCTCGCACTCAGCTATCTAGTGTGAGGCTTTTGATAATAAGGAATTCGTCAACATGATTCATATAGAGCTAGACCATGACTAGTTTTGTAAAGCCAAAGACTTCCTAGAGAAGGCACCTTGGGGGTCCTTGATCTCGCAAGGTCCTATAAATAAAGATACCACTATTTGCCATAAGGTCCTTAGGCTTGGAATTGTCCCATAGGGACTGTTGCATGTCGAAAGATGAGCATTCAAGCAAAAAGTGACAAGATATGTCTTTCTAAGCAGCATATTTTATCATCGAAGCTACGATGGAGTCCTATGTTGCTTAGAGCCCTAAGAATCAGCTTGGGCAATTTTGTAAGCTCACAACGATACATGCGGTGGCCACTTCAACAACATGGCAATTTTCAAGCGCATCCTTTGGATGGGTTACTATTGGCCCACCATGGAGAAGGATTGCTAGGAGTATGTTAGGAAATGCATCAAATGTCAACAACATGCAAATCTGATGCACTTGCCATCTTAAGCCTTACAGCCCATTCAAGCGACTTGGTCATTTTCTTAGTGGGGTTTTGATCTGATTGGAAAGATTTCTCCCTTGTCTTCGGGCTGATACACTTTCATCTTAATAGCCACTGAGTACTTCACCAAATGGGTGGAAGCAATTCCTTTAACCTCGATAATTGGACCTTGGATTGTGGAGTTCATACTTCACAATATCATTTGTCGTTTTGGGGTACCCTTCAAGATAATCTTAGATAATGGTCTATCATTCAAAAATAAAAATGTGTGAGCTTTAACAACCAAATACAACATTCAACACAGTTTTGTGACACCATACTATCCGTAGGCAAATGGGCAAGCAGAGGCCTCAAACAAGACAATAGTAGCCATCTTAAAGAAGACGATGAAATAAAATCATAAGGATTGGCATCTGCAATTGCCCTTGGCATTATAGGCTTACAAGACTAGCGTATGGATGCCCAGTGGGGCAACACCATTTTTTCTTGTATATGGCACTAAGGCCATTATACCCTTAGAATTAGAAATCCCAACATTATGTGTCACATTGAAAGAGTTCATCAATGACGACACCGCGCGGTAAGCTTGCTTGGACCAATTGACCCTTCTAGATGAACATTGCATTGATGCTCTTGAGCATCTTCGTGTTTACCAGGATCATCTAACATGAGCTTATAATAATAAAATCCAATTGAGAGACTTTAAAGTTGGGGATCTTGTGCTTAAAGAAAACCAACAGAACTCAAATCTGTCGCCGCATCTGTGAGACAAATTTATAGCCAATTGGATAGGTCTCTATATCATCTCCAAGAATATTAGGCCTGGGGAATATCACCTAACAACGCTAGAGGGTGTCAAGGAGCCAGAACCTCTCAACATCATTCATCTAAAGGTGTTTCACACACAAGTCAACAAAATTTCAAAAACATTCATAAATTTCAAAATCACAAAAATAATAGAAAATCGTGAAAATAAAAGGCTCCAAACGCATCTTAAAGCCCTTTGGAAAAAATCACAAAAGGCTCCAAAGGCATCTTAAAGCCCTTTGGTCAAATAAAAAAAATCCCTAAAGGTACCCTAAGCCCTTTGGTCAAAAGAAAAACATAAAAACACAAAAACAACTTAAAATAAAAAATTTCAAAAACATTCATAATAATCAAAACTCAAAAACAATTGAAAGCATCAAAAATACAAAAAAAATTGCATTTGCATTCACTTAGTTGCATTGCATTAGGCATTTCCATCTATTACATTTGCATTAGATATATTTGTGTTTGCAATCTTATAAACGACACCACGTTTTTACCTCAATCATGCATCTTCAAAATCCATCATCATCCATCACCCATGAGTGTAACTGTGTTTTTCAACACAACCCCTTCCTGTTGCTATAAGGAATATACTAGGGTTTTCTAGTCACTCAGCCATACCTAGTGGTTTTATCAAACTTTATAGAAAGTTATCTTAGCTTCTAATAGGTGAGGTTTAGTTTTGATAGCACCTGGTATATTTTAAACTCCTACCACTAATCAAAATACTAAGATCCTAGTTGGAACAAAAGAAAGATGAATGTTGCAAAGTGGTATTAGGTATCCTAAGGTGAAAATTTTATCTTGGTCATCCCCTTGTACGATCAATTCGAAAATGCTGAGAATTAGAAAAAGGTCAAGTTCACCCCTGCCTAGAAATCCCTTGCTTCAATCAAAACAAGCAAAAATCCCGAACAAAAAGTAAAATAAAAAAAACAAAATAAACAGTGATTATCATCACTACATAAATCCCTTTCTCAAAAGGAAAAACAAAAATTCAAAATAAACAGTGGTTTTCATCACTAAGCATGAGCAAGTATCCCAAATAAATATGAAGAAAAGAAGGGAGTATTGAACTTGAATCCCTAGAATTCTTAGCATAAACGAGTAGTAAGGTATCCTTACGCATGATGATATGTCTATTACATTGGCATCTTGCTTTTGTACATACCAATGTTTGCATGTGGAAGAGCTAGCTTTAGGTGTCCTGTATTGCCTAGTGGTTTAATCCAACTGAGTCCAACTTAGGATCAAGAGAAACATTTGAGGATTCCCAATACAAAAATGGGTTAAATGAATCCTGCCTGGCACTAGGGTATGCTTATGTTTTACCTAATATATTCATTTGCACACACAAGAATAATGAGTATCTAGGTCTTCATAACAAAACTTTATCCTTCAAAAGCTCTGTATGATCAGTATACAACTTTTGATGAAGCAACTAGGGTATTTGAGTCTCATGGAAAACCTCAAAAATCACCTCATAGCAACAATTCATATCATAACTTGCATCATCAAATTTCTTTAGGAGATTTTGTTTGTTAAAGGGCATAAATGAAATAGGATAGATAGCGGATGATTGTCAGCAATGATATTTAGACGACCACTGACAATTTTGTGCATATCTTTTAATTTATAGAGACTAATCAAGAAATTACATACATATCACATCATCTCACCTCACATTTGGATGTTTAAATGATTAATTATTATTATAAGAGTTATTATTTATTCATGATTTTATACATTCTGTGGTGTCGTCCATTAGATTGTCAAAACCTATGTCACGTCATGCCATATGTTTTAAGTGATTAAAGCATACACGTTCATTTATATTAAATCATAATCATAATGCATTACACACATTTCATTTACCATGTCATCACAACATAAGTTAGATACATACAAATGAATCAAAATATAAACATGTATTTAACATAAGCATTGCATCCACATCTGCATACATCATAAGTAGTCCATCTACGCATCTAGATCAAAGCATCTACGCATACATCTATCATCCACACAACATAAAGCATAAGTCATATAAACCATGCCATATAGCATAAAATCATAAAGTAGTCCAACTACACATCCACATCATAACATATGAAGCATCACATAAACATAAAAACATAATCATAAAAGATACACATGATGAGTCTCAAAGTCTAGATATCATATAAATGTGTGTCAAATAAGTACATGCCTATACAAAATCGCCATAAGACTACAACTGTGTAGGTCACCCGACCTTACCTTCACAAATGGAATCAGTACAATGAACCATCAAGTTGGGCCTACATCCCCTGCCTCACCTTCGCCCTTGGCTCTGTCCCTGTGCAAATGATGCAAGCTAGCCCCCACAATCCTATGTGTGGGTGGTCCTCTAACTAGGACAGATCGAAGACTGCCCTGATGTAGTCCGCATGTTGCGCTGTGACCCCCCTACTATGGGTATCTCATGAGGAGTAGCATCTAGAAGCCAAACCAATGACCTCAGAGCAACAATGCAGGCGACATATGATGTCATTTGATCCTCATTCTTCTCTATGATCAACTAAAGTCATCGCACCTCGGCCTTGGTATCCACAACTGTAGGATCTTGTGTCATAGGAGTGGCTAGCAAAATCTGACTTCGAGCGATATCTCACTCGGTAGTAACCTGAGCAACCTATACCTATAACAAAGTAATGGTAGCATCCTACTGCTGCTCCTCGATCTGACATGACTAAAGCTCAACCTCTACCTGGTGTAGCTGATCCCAAAGAGGGGACTCCTTCTCCTTAGGAACTAACTCCTCCTCCTCCTCAAGGGTAACCTGCTTCTTTGACACATGCTCCTCTACTCCCTACTGCTCTACCTGCCCCCAATCATTTGTTCAAGTCCGCACTTGATGCCCATCAAGATCCTTGGCATTTAACTTATCCAAAGATCGCCCCAGGCGGCCACCACCATGCCATAGTTGTGTAACCCACCAGCGGGTGTACTCCTTTGCAACTCTAGTGTTAGCCACACCACGATCAACTACATGAGGGTCATCCTCCTATAAAACTACTATAACTCAAGGTGGTGGAAGGTTCTTCTCTACAACAATCCGACGATATACAACTAGCTTAAGAGGGACATCTTGCTGGATGCCAAACTGTTTGAGAACCCTGAAATAATAGAAGAACTCTCTGATGTCGTCCTTGTGATCGATAACCCATCGGTCACGTTGAGTCCATGTTGTGAAGCTAATTGGATCCCTCTAGGCAGGGCACTCGTGATAGGGCCTCCAGATGATGTTAGTGTCCCGTAAACCAATAAGAGATATCGTGTAATGGGAAATCTCCCCTATAAAATATCAATTATTGTGCTCCTCAAGCTCTCTAGGCCACCTGGATCCATAGCATTGGGTATCATCATCCATCGCAATGATCTCCACAGGACTGGGTGATCCACCATAATATGCTCCCATCCCTAGATATGGAGGAGCAAGCTGCAAGCAATGTTGACCTGTTCGTGGCACTAAATGCGGTATAACTCATCATAGCACTATGCTAGCAGTACGCTACCCAAGCATATATGATAGGCGCCTCACTATGAATCAAGTCTTGGGAACCTGGCTCCCAAAGGAACACTTTGATCTCTTTGCATATAATTGATTTTCTTCCAAGATTTTGAGTGCTTGCGCTATATTTGTTAAGTGCTCTTCCCATGTCTTGCTGTAAATCAAAATATCGTCAAAGAAAACTAAAATAAATTTTTGAAGGAAGGGAGAAAATACCTTATTCATAAGAATTTGAAATGTGGATGGAGTGTTGGTGAGGCCAAAAGGCATCACCAAGAATTCATAATGTCCCTCGTGGGTGCAAAAAGCAGTTTTGGGTATATCGCTTTCCTTAACTCGAATTTGGTGGTAACCTGATCGTAAATTGAGTTTAGAAAAATATGTGGCTCCATTTAGTTCATCGAGTAGTTCATCAATGATTGGAATAGGAAATTTGTCTTTAATCGTTATTTTGTTGAGAGCACGAAAATCCACGCATAGGCACCATGATCCATCTTTTTTTCTTACTAGTATGACTGGCGAAGAGTAGGGACTTCTACTAGGTCGAATGACCCCTGCCCTTATTATGTCTTATACTAATTTTTCTATTTTCATTTTTTGTAAGTATGGATATCGGTAAGGTCTAATATTTGGAGGTTGGTGTCCCGAAAGTAATTGAATAGCATGATAATGGCTTCGTTGTGGAGGTAATCCCTCTGGTTCTTTGAATATTTTATCATGTTTCTCTAGGAGTTCTATTAATTCGGGTGCCTCTGGTTGCTCTTCGGTGGTGTTTTACAAGGAAAATAGTTGGGCAACCATGCCTCTTCCTCCTTTTCGAAGAATCTTTTCCATTCTATGGGAACTTACGATTTGTGTGGGACCTGTTTTTAAACCTTGAATTGTGTATGTTTGGTTGTTTTGTATAAATTGCATCCATAACTCTTCAAAGTCCCATTGAATTTTTTTGAGCGTTCATAGCCATTGTACTCCCAAAAAAATATCACATCCTCCTAATGGTAGTACATACATATCTACTTTCATGTTATATTCCCCCATCGTGAGTTTGATATTCCTGCATTTGCCTTTACATGCAATTTTTTGTTGGCAATTTTGGGTACCTTGGGTACATTGCCTTTGCTCAAGTGTTTGATGTTGTCATTGATGTCAAGAAGCGGAAGGGTTTTTGTGAAAACCAAGGCAGAAAAATAAAAGGTTTTATTTAAAAACATGGACAACAAATTTGAAATGGGTTTTTCTTAAAACCCAAGTTGGCTTTTTGTTTCATTGAAAAAGGTGCCCGGTGATGAAGATATTTAATTTTAAATATTTAGTTTAAATTTTATTTATTTAAAATTTAAATTAAAATATTAAATTAAATTAAAAGTGCCGACGTGTTAATCAATGCATCTTAGTGCATATAAAAGGTGGCAATGGAATTCATTAAAGTGGGCAAGTATCGATATCAATTTCCATGCATCGTCTACGCCAGCGAACGAAGAGCTAATGTTTTATCGGTGCATGAAATCAATTAAGGGGTGCTCGATTTCGATCCAAAAGTTGATGAAAATTTGTGTGCGATAAGCATGGAGGGCAGCGATTGGAGGTGAGACGTATTGTCGATGTTTTATTCGTAGCGTGGTCGTGGAGAGCGTGCACACAAAAGGGAACAAAGTAGGGAGCAGAAGTCCTGAGAGTAACAACAAACCATCACACTACAAATAGCCCTTGATGCCTTGTGATTTTCGTCAGGGTACAAACAAGAAAGAGAGGCGAACATTGTTCACGCACTTCTATTGCTCCTGGTATTCACGGTCCGGTTGCCAAGAGACATAATTTCCGCCTGCAAACGTGATATTCAAATCACAATACACCTCCCGATGTTGGAAGTCAAAGAGAGTATTCTGTGATCAAAGTGGAGATCGCGCAACTTGAGTTTGAACAAATATCTAGTCGTTTGTGGAAGACCGCACCATGAGGATAGAAGTCACTTCGTGGAGGTTGTTGTTCAACTTGTTTCAGCTGCAGTGAGACATATGAGAACGCAGAAGTTGGGGCCAAAGAAATGTGAAAAGGCAGACAGAACGTGTTGCAATAAAAGGAATAGTAGAGGAACTACCGAACCCGTTTTTGCATACCACCAAAATTGAGAGGAGGGAAGTAAACAAATAAATCATTCGTGTTTCCTAAAGGTTCACACAGTGCCCAATCAGATGCATCGGACCTGTAGAATACGTGGCAGAACGTCATTGTGTTGAGCATGCATTGAAGGAGAGTTTGCATCAGACAGAAAGTCCAATTCAAATTAAATGTTATCCAGTTTAGTTTCGTCGAGCTCTCCAGCTTAGACGGTCACCATCAACAGCATTAGGCTTGCCTAGCAGGACATCTTGGGTTCGAATCTCACCAATCCGTCGAGGCTCAGAATTTTAGAGTGGTTTTCTTGTTTCGCGAAATATTGATTGCTAAGACTTTAAATTGAAATTCGTGAAATTACTTTCCATCCGACGATGTATCTAAGGTGGTTCATTTCTTGTTGGTACGACTGTGATTGAGAGACCTCGGTTCGAGTCACGTGCCAATCAAATATTTTGGCAAACAATGTCGTAATGAAGGCCTGCCTCGGGAAATTATGATAAGTATACTTCTATTTTGGAAACAAACTTTTATTATAAATAATTTTTAAAGGAGAATTTACTTAATTGAGTTTGGGGATTTGCATCTTAGAAAAGGACGAAAATCGCTTTTGTTGTGAGTAAGGGAGATATAAGGGTAAGGAAAATATATTTACATTAAAGCTTGTTATTGGTTATGTAATAATTTATTTTATTTTATGGTACAAGTGGTTTTAGGAGAGATAAGGAAGTTGTGCAATTAAAGACCTTGGTAATGATTATTGAAAAGTGGAGTAATGTTGATTATGTTGTGATCTACTAACCCTTGTGAAGATTGGCAAAAGAATTTTGTGATTGTGGCAGATTTCCAAAGGGGTTCCTTCACTTCAATAAGGTATGGGCACATTCTTCTTTTGAGTATGATTGGTGTATGTTTTCCTGAAATAAGATTGGAGTGAAAAGGTATTCAACGAGGTTTCCTTTGGTTGGGTGTAAGTCCTAGTTTCTGGTTTGTTGAAGACTACTTATGCATTGTTATCCTTGATGAGAATGTTGGTGAATGCATAATTCTGGTTTGAGGTAGTGGAAGCATTGGGTACTAGGGTTTATGTTTGTAAGTATTGTTACTTGCATTGAAATGATGAAACCCTTAGATGGCTGTTTTGATAGTGATGGATGAGTTGCTTCCATAGTGGTTGTGTTGATGACGTTAGTGCTTTACTTGATATATGATATTGGGCTTACTCCATTGAGTTGATTTGAACAAGTTATTCTTTGCATTTGGTGATATTGTGTTGGTGGTTGTTTTGTTCAAATATCTTTGGAGGGAAAAGGATTTCTACTTGTTTCCTTTTATTGTGATGATTGGTTGAATGCTTCAAGGTTAATGATGAGTTGAATGATGTTGGTTAAACCTTGTCTTTGAGCATTATTGTTGAAGCCCTAATTGGTTGAGATAAGATATTGGTTGTTGGAAAGAACATGAGTATCATTGTTATATGAGATATTGCATGGTTAGCAATTGTTGGGTTGTGTTTCATGTTCTTGAGAAAAGCATACTACATCTATCTTATTCTGTTGAGATTGAGATTGAGTTGAGATTGAGATTGGGAGTTAAGTATAGAACATATTGAGTCTCTAACAATTCTCTTTATGCTTCTATGAGGGTGATGAATTATATTGGGTCTCTAACAATTCTCTTTGTGGGTTCATGCCAAGCAAGTTTTCTTGATGAACTTGTGAGCAGGTTTTGGACAGGTTCCGTTGGGGACTTGTGAGCAAGTTTTGGATAGGTTCTGTTGAGGATTTGTGAGCAGATTTGGATAGGTCCTAGCAGAGGACTTGTGAAGCTGAGTGTGATAGTTCTATCAGAGAACCTGAGGACAGAGGTGCATTGGTTCTATGAGAAGAACCTGAGGACAATTTGTGCTAGACCGAAGGACTGTGTTTAGTGCAAATTCGAGGACCAACTTTGAGGTGATAGAGTTGAGGATAGAGGTCTCCAGCTAGAGCAGGGAAGACAGGCATCTTATGTGGATAGAGTTCCATCTGCTAAGGGCAGCGGAGGCAGAGGTCTTCTAGAGGATCACCAGCTAGAGCAGAACTAGGGGATTGGTGTCTCCTGTGGGTCAGTGCCCACGAACTTGAGATTAGGGGATTGGTGTCTCCTGTGGGTCGGTGCCCACGAATTTGAGATTAGGGGATTGGTGTCTCCTTTGGGTTGGTGCCCATAAACATTGTAATTGGGAAGGTTTCCCAAAGAACATTGAGATAACTTTTAGAGAAAAGTTTTGTGGACGTAGCCCAGGATTTCTGGGTGAACCATGTTAAAATTGGTGTCTCTTTGTGGATGATCTTGTGCATTGTTTTGATATTGCTTTGGATATATTGCTTTACTGTTTTGAAGTATAAAGGAAAAGTAAAAAGAGGTCTTATATTGTTCACCCCCCCTCTTAGTATAAGCTTGTGTTCTACATTTTTCCTCCATTACCAATCATGACTTCAAAGTTATTGCAGGGATATATAAAGCAATTAGCTTGTTTGGCCAAACTGGGGTCTATAAAATTGTGAGTGCTACTAGAGTCTAAGAGCACAATAGGGTTTTGTTTCTTAAAATACCCTTTTACCTTCATTTTTTGTGGAATCGAGTATCCTGCTAATGTGTTAAAGGATATTTTTGTTTTATCTTCTTGGTTTTCTTCTGCAACCTCAGTTATTACTTCCACTTCTATGTCATCCTCCTCTTTGAGAGCGCAATCAACCATGTCCAAAATATATAATTTTGGTGAGATGCATTTGTGGTTGGGGGTAAACTTTTCATCGCAGTGGAACATAGGCCCTTTTCTCATCTTTCTTTTAGCTCTTCTTGGCTAATTCGTTTAATTGGCATGACCTTATTCAGTTTTTGGCTGGTGTAGGTATTTGGTGTTTTTCATGAAAAACTCTTCTTATTTGCCTTTGGTTATTGTTCTTCTCTTCTATAATTTGTTCTAATGCCACTGTATGCATCATATCGATAGGATTTTGTATTTGTACCTCCATTCTAATGTCTTATTTTAGGCCACTAATGAAACAACTTTGGAAGAATAATGCATCTAGTCCTGTTGTAAGGTTCGCCAATTTCTCAAATTGTGCTTGGTATTCCCTTACGGTGGAGGTTTGTCATAGTTTAGTGAGGGCTCCTATGAAGTCTTCAAATTTAGTGGGGCCAAATCATAACATTAAGTTTTTTGTGAATTCGATCCATGTGGGTGGACCTTTTATTTTCTCATACCATTGATACCATTGGGTAGCAATTTGTTCGAAGTGAAATGATGCGATACGGAATTTCTGAATCTTTAGAATTTGATATAAGGTAAAATATTGGTCTGCCATATATATCCAATTTGTGGGGTCACCTCCATCAAATTTTGGAAAATCTAGTTTTGTGGTACGGGGAAGGATTGATGTATGTGGTCCTCCTATTAATGTTTGTTGTGGCGGCGTAGTGTTCTGTTGTTCATTTTGCATGAGCAACAAATTTTGTTGTACTAAGTCCATGGAATGGGTTGTAGCATCCAATTTAGTGGATATATTTGTATTCGAGTTGGTGATGTTTATGGTTAGGTTTGCTATTTTGGTAGCTATTTTATCTTCTAAATTGTCCTTCCAAAATGCTATTCCTTGCATCATGTCTCTCATTTCCTTGGAAAACTACGAGATTTATTTCATAATTTCTTTTGAAACCTCCTTCACAATCTCCTTCGTTGTGTCTTGAGATCGTCTTCCCTCGGCCATTTAGGGTGTGGTTGGTTTATAAGTGAGTTGAATATGCAGAAATTAGTTTTATAAAAAAAAATTGTCTATCTCCGTCGTGTTTAATTTTGCGTACTTGTTGCTCTTTGTTCACACCGAATGATATTTTCCTTGCCTGTACTCGCTGTTGGGGTTTTCTAACTCTGGTAATGTGTGATGCTATCCAAAAAATTTTGTATGCTATCTTTGCTGGCAATTGTGGCCTACTATGTAACAGTTCCGTCAGTAATGGTTAGAATGTGTCTTTGAAAAGAAAATGTTACCGAGTAATGGCCTGTCAATAACTAGAGCGAGGTGGAGAAAATTTTTTTAGGTCTTTTTAGCTCTGATCTAGTTGTTATGAACCTACAACTTGAAATATGAATTGAATGCAAAAAAGAATCAATGTTTGAATAGAATCACAATTTGTATTGAAAGGCAAAAATCCACAATATAATAAATTAATGTTCTTGGATGATCTTTGGAGCATCCTCCTTGTCCTATTTACATCTATCTAAAAGGTTTGAATGGTGAAGGGATGTGTCCCTTTATAATACAATATAATATATAATATGATTAAGGGATACGTTAGGAGGGTCCTAACAGAACTGGTCACTAACGGTGAAAGTGGCCTGGGCCAGGCAAGTCAAGCCGCTCTAAGCAACAATTGCCAATGGGCAACATGCCAACGATGTTCCCCCTTGGCCCAAAAACACAAAAAAATTGAAAAAATCCTAGAATTATCCTAGACCCACTAAAAATAAACCTAGCCGAGACCTATTGATAGGTTCGGTTCGTTACCCACAGGTTTAGTGAGGTTCATTTACCGCATTGCTTAATTAGGTTAATTTTACCAAATTAAATAAGCAATCCAGGGTTTGGCAGAATACCCGTGAAGCTTCAACTCCTCCACTGGTAGAAGCCTCTCCTGCTTAGTCATATCACCCGAATCAACAATAATTTTGGTAGCACTTCACGTCGTAATTGCACTTTCTCACCTTAGAGCTCAAAAGTGCAAATGACAACTAGAAATAATGAAATGAGAAACCCTAGGATTTTCTTTTATATTTTCCCTTTTTGCATCGACCACTGCTGGCATCAGCGACCCACACTTTTTGGTTGTTGTACTTGATAGCATCCAAGAAGCAACGATTGGGGGTTGCTAGACCTAACAACGACTAGCAAATACAAAGAAATTTTGTCAATTTATCACTATAGAGCATATCAAAATGGGCCAAAAATCATACCTATTAGTCCTAAACAAAAAATAATTGCACAAATTTTAGAAAATTAAAATAAATCAAAATCCAAAAACATCATAAAATCTAAATTAACAAAAAAAAATCAAATATTATCAAAATTTCAAGTAAGCCTTGTATGTGGTTATTTACTCTATACACTCGGTGGTTGCAACGATTTGCACTCCATGCCAACTGGCAAGATGAGTAAATTACCATAAGGCCACTTGGGGTAAATTAATTATGGTAAAATGGAGACGCATTATTTCAATCCCAAAGAAGGCCATGGCGGTCGAATTGCACCATAGGAGCGAGGATTCAACTCACTTTCTCCATAACATCTTTCACCAACTCATCAAATCTAGTGATTCAACACAAGCTAAAATAGAATTGCATTCACCTTAATTCCCTAAGAAGGCCATTGCAGTCGGACCACACCATGGGATAGAGATGTACAACACAAAAATGGTTGAAATCACACCTGGATGGAAACAACCCTATAACAATAAAAACAACCCTCTAAAGGAGGTCCAAATCATTCATTTTGGTCAAGCGACTCTTTGCTTTATTAATTATCCTTTCCTCATCGACTCGTCGCTTGAGGGGGTAGTCAAAATTTTCAACAATCACAATCAAAATCAACAACAGAACACTCGATCATGTCAAATTACATTCGTCTTATGAATCATTGCCAACAACTATCATAAGCTTACCCTTTCTTTGGGTAAAACATCAAATATGTCAATTAAGTTTGTAGCTCCTCTCCTTTTGGACCTATAGTACTACTAAAGCTACCTGATCACCTGATGAGCGAGTGCAAACTTCCATAAATTTAAGCCTTCCATTTTGTTGGAAGCAATGATTCTAGGATGCGCGCCCTCCCGCATGACTGGGGCATCCAATGTTGATCAGATCAATGATCATCATCCAACCTACAATGTGACCCTAGGTGGTCTATTATTTTTTTCTCCGCGCTGTGTTTTCCCATAATGTATCCCAAAAAGGGGCATCTATAGACACCTAAAATATGTAATGTCTAGGAAACTACCCATATGGACACATTTGTAGACCATATGAATCCTCTTAGATCTCTCCAAGAGCAAGCAGTGGTCCTAACCACTCAAATAGGGCTGTTTTAGCCCATCTAGGCTTGGCCACTCTCAGGAAGAGCAGTTGCCACACCTGGTCGCTGAAGACTACAAAAACCACACCTAGTCGCTGGACCTGACAATGACTAGCACCATGCACAGTCTAGCCATGAAAACAGACCTAGATCATGCAATATGATTGCACCTTTGCATTTTTTGTGAGCAAATTTTGGCAAGGACCTACCTGAGTTCCTCCTAACTGCCCCTTCAATGCCAGTTTGTGACTGATGCTTTCCACCCAGGACGGTCAGTCGCATGAGATTTGGATTGAAGATTCTCTAGGAAGCCAAGGTTCAGATCTAGAAGAGAGGGAAGTCTACATATGGACTCTCCCACAAAGAGCAAGAGATCCACAATTTTTGGAGTTTATGTAGTGAAGCCCTATTAGATTAGAGAGTGAATATACACACCCTTTAGGAGCAATGAAGTGCTATCCGACTAAGGAGGGACTACACATCCGCTATTCACATCTATTATTATTCAACATCATTTCATGTATTTGACACATCCAACGATCCTTGAACATCAATTTAAGTAGAGAACCTGGTGCTACAACCCTTGGATCGTTAGGAGGAAGGTCTATTTTGCAACCGCTATCTCAGAAAGTGGCCCACAGGCATAACCTAGGGTTTTGATATTAGCTTCTTTGTTTTAGTATTAGATTCAATTACTTTATGCTTCAACATTTATCTCTAGCATAGATCTAATTTATTGTATGTACTTACATTATTGTTTCTGAGATATGCCCGCATCTTGCATTAGTTTTACTGCATTTAGTCATATTATGCTTTTCTATCTTGCTTATCAGGTTTTAAACTAACAACCTCATCTAGGGAGGTAGCCCAGACTACTAAGCGTGCTTTTTTGTTTCCATGTACATAGATCTGCAAGTTCACATGACCAAGTCAAGACATTCAAAGCACGAGATCCCTCCTAGACGAGAGAAGGAGAAGGAGGCATCTGTGAGCCCTTAGATAAGTTCATGTGCAGGATCGAGAATCTCGCGAAAGTGCACCACCCCTTTGTGAGGGGATTATTCCACCATTTGTGTCTCGCTTATAACTGATTGTATAAAAAATTGGTTATCCCTCAGAGGGACGAATATCTAACCGTGGATTGGAAATATCAATAAAAAGCATATTTATTTATTTTTCTTATTTACGTGTCATTTGCATGCTCATTCCTTTCAATTTGATATAATAAATACATTGCAAGTCGGGTCGATTACGGTGCATGCTCCCCGGGGTCGCACATTAGCATCTACTTTCACTCTTCAAGCATTTAATGATGCTCTACTAAAGATGATTCCTATATTGTGCCACATTTTAGAAGGTGTGATGCAATATAACATATTGCTTGACCAACCGTGGATTAGAGATATGAAGTGCATCCTGTCTATACTGCACCAGTGCATTAAATATGTCCATTAAGGGTAAGTTCATGTAGTCCCTTCAAACTTTGAGCCTTTCAAATATTATAATATAATCAATAATCCATGAGAATTTGTCTTGTCATCCACACATTTGGACATCCAACTTGACAACCCTATCAAACATCTAGAGCCCCCATAGAAGCCATCACTCCCATATATCAATCCATCTACATCGTCACCTTCATCTTAGCCCTCACCATTGGTTTCTTTTGACATCCCTTCTTCGTCATCGGATCCTTCGAGTGAGAAAATGTTGAAGGCATCAATTGAGGATACCCCACCATCCATTTCCATCATTTCTGTAGCAAAAATTCCAACTCCAATGGATGAATAAGAATCATCTATTATGATGGATGAACCACCTCAAACAACACCTCCATCATCCCATCATACTTATTATCCCCAACGCAAGTCACGATCCATTTGGCTAACGCTAGTCTCATTGAGTACCTTGTGTAGAATGTCATATTCATACCACTCATCGAGTTCTTCCAGGATATGGGTAGACCTCTCGTGCCATCACTATCCATTGGTACCATTGTGGCTGTGGGGGTACCCTTGAACCAAATAAACTTTGTCTATGGGGGTTTTTATAAATCTGTAGATCAATTTCTTACAATCATTTACAACAATGAACATTTTTTAGGAAACATTTGTTATATGTCAAACCCGAAGTTTACCTTGCGGTACTTTCACCACTACCATTGGCATGGGAATGGCCTTGGTCGGTATGAGCAGGGTCTTCGAACACCTTACCAACCATACTACCAGCTACCTACAAATAAATTTAGATTAGGGTATTCTGTACGTATGTCCAATGAAGTCCTTGCAGACTCCCTCCAACGCCTAACCATAGGCTTTGAGGATGATATTGATGAGAATGATTACGCTGACCTAGGCTATTTTCATTTTCTAGGAGATCATATTACCATTATAATAGTTTTTGTTGATCCTTCTAACTCCTTCAATGAGGCATCAAAATAATATGAGGATAAGACATAATTGGCGTATCTAGGTCCCGACCACATTCGATGGATCAACAATGAAGGAGAAGACTTCACCCCCATTGAGACACTCATAGACCTAGATGAGCTCTATCTTAGGGTTTTTCCTATTTGTCAATCCATCTGGAGGCAAATTCTACCCCTAGAATAACTGGTCATCTTGGCTCCTCCTAGGCCTCATCCAGTCATTCCACTACCACCTTAGCCACCTTCAATATATCTAAAGCCACCTATATTTTATAGGATTTTTCCACCTAGGAATGGAAACTATCTGTTATCCATCAATATGGTTTTCATTGATCTAACCACACCACTCCATAATCCCAGAGACCCCTCAAAACCTTTGCACCTCAAATAAGAGGTAATTGATTTTGATAGCACTGCATTTCCACCCTCACTTGAAGAGTTATTCCCTTGCAAATAAATGTTACATCCATTTAATTTCTCCCAAGGGTCATATGAAGATGTTTGTCAAGCTGAGATCAAACCAAACATGATCAAATGTTTGAATCCAACTGATGACATCCACTTGACCCTACGCCTCATTAGCTTGAGGAGGGATTCCATGTGTCAATAGAGGAAACAATTGATGTAGATATTGACACTGATCCTAAGACTTCTAAAAATGTAAAATCAGGACAAAGTTTATCCCTTAAAGATCAAGCCATCTACACAACTCTCTTGATAGAGAAGATAGAAGCTTTTGCTTAGTCATATAAAGACATGTCAGGTCTTGACCCAAACTTGGTCATGCACAACCTTATGCTCGATCCAAAAAGCAAACCGATCGAGCAGAAGCTTCTATCTTCTCTATCAAGATGAATTACAAAAGAGGGTCACATCTATTCGACACTTCATAGTGCAACTTTCGGATAAATGTCGACCAATGAAATGACTACTACAAAAGAGGGTCCCATTCCATTGGGATGATGAGTGTCAAAAGGCCTTCAATGTGATCAAAAAATACCTAGCATCATTGCTAGTTTTAAACCTGAGATCAAATAAATACCTAGCATTATTTTTATTATATATTTCAACTATCGATTTTGCCTCAGAGACAATGTTGACCTAAAAGAATGAGGTAAACAAGGAACAAGCTATTTACTACATCAGTTGCACCTTGGTGAGCTATGAGCTCAAGTATGCATACGTTGAGAAGCTTTGCTTAGTAGTGGTATTCACCACCAAGAAGATTTGACATTACATGTTGAATCATACGATGTATGTCATTTCCAAAGAGAATCCTTTGCGGTACATGATGAGTCGCATGTACCATAATAGTCAAATCACAAAATGGATCATGTTGTTGATTGAATTTGACCTTGAATTCATAAGTCAAAAATCCATTAAAGGTCAAGTCATTGTCGATCAGCTAGTAGAGGCTCCTCTCTAGGATGATAAGCCTCTTGTAATTGAATTACCTAATGGTGCAATCTTTGTATTATCAGAATCACCTGAACCAGAAGAACCTAAAAATAAATTTGACATGACTTTGTTATTTGATGGTTCTAAGTGTGAGCAAGGGGGTGGCAAAGGAATCATATTTTTCACACCATAAGGAGCTCCTATGCCCCTTTCATTTAAACTAGACTTCCCATGCACCAAAAATAATGCTAAATACGAGGCTCTCTTTTTGGGTCTTCAAACATCTATCACCATTAAAATCAAAAGGTTCAACATCTTTAGTGACTCCTTTCTCATAGTTAACCATGTCAAGGAAATTTATCAATTCTAGTGTTCGATCTTAAAATCATACAAAACCCTTATGGACAAGCTACTAGATAAATTGGAATGGTACAACATCGAGGAAATCCCTCGTTCGTCTAATCATTTTATGGATACAATGGATTCTTTGGGGTCCTTAATTTCATAGAACCCTTCTAATCATATCACAATAATTCATGTCAAAATGCTTTCGTAATCAGTAATTTTATGTAAGGCTTCAAACAATAAAGAAGTTGTCCACACGATTTAGATTGAATCAAACCAATATCGATTCTCTCAAGTGCAAAACTTTTTGAAATATGCATCCTAGGGATCCTTGGTCCCACAAGGTCCTAATAATGCATGACCATTCATCTTAAGATTATCTTCCAATACGTATTCGTGCGGGATGATTCACAACGAAAATAAGTAGTTCATTCAGTCGAGACCTAAACATATCAAGATTAGCTCATTCATTTAAAAGATTTCCTAAAACTTGGTAATATGCCTTCGAGATTATTGCATGTCGTAAAAAAACATTCAAACAAAAAGTGATAAAATTTGTCTTACATGGGGACATACTCTATCATTGAAGCTATGATGGTCTTCTCCTTCATTGTTTAGAACTCGAAGAGTTTGCTTGGGTAATTTTGTAAGCTCACAACGATATCTGTGGTGGCCATTTTAGCGGTATGGCTATCACCAAGTGAATCTTTGAATGGGCTATTATTGGTCTACCATGGAGAAATATTGTTGTGCTTATGTTAAGAAGTGCATGAAATGCCAATATCATGCTAATATTTTATACGTACCTTCTCAGGACTTACAACTGATCCATTTGGTATGGCCTTTTTCATAGTGGGGTTTTGATTTAATTGGGAAAATATCACCTCCATATTTGGATCATCACACGTTTATCTTAACGACCACAAAATACTTCACCAAGTGGGTGGAAGCCATCCCTCTTACCACTACAACTGGATCTCGCATTGCAGAGTTCATACTTCATAATATCATATGTCATTTTGGTATTCCATTCAAGATTATCTCCGATAATGGTATCTCATTTAAAAACAAATATGTGCATGCTTTAACTTCCAAGTATAACATCCAACACAACTTTTCCACACCTTATTATCTGCAAGCTAATGGACAAGTAGAGGCATCTAACAAGACTGTAGTTGCCATTCTCAAGAAAACCATAAAGTAAAATCACAAAGATTGGCATCTTCAACTACCTGTAGCATTATGGGCTAATCAAACTAGCATTCAGACACCCACTAGAGAAATCCCATTTTTGCTAGTCTATGATGTTGAGGTCATTATACCTTTAGAATTGGAAATTCCTTTGTTGCGTATATCACTCCAAGAATTCATTGATGGTGATACTACGTGACAAGATGACCTTGACCAATTGACCCTTCTTGATGAACATCATGTTAATGCTCTCGAGCATTTTTGTGTTTATCAAGATTAACTTAAGTGAGCTTACGATATGAAAGTCCACTTGAGGGACTTCAAAGTTGGAGATCTTGTGCTCAAAGAAAATCAGCAGAACTCCAATTTGCCATCACATTTGTGTGATAAATTTGTGGCAAACTGGTTAGGCCCTTTCATCATCACACAAAAGATAGGATCAAGAAGTTATCATCTAGAGTCTCTCGAGGGTGTTGAGGAACCTAAACCTCTTAATATTATCCATCTGCGGGCATTTCATGCATAAGGGATAATGCACAAAAAAAATCAAAATAAAAAAACCATAAAAACCACAAAATATATAAAAAAACCTACAAAAACCACAAAAAATATTGCATTTTTGCTTACATTTCAAAACATCATGCATCTCATGTAGTTGCATTTGTTAATTTGCATTAGGCATATCCTTTAATTTGAATTAGCATTAGGACTAGTTTGGTTCTTACATGCTAGGATCTGGCGCCACACCTGTATAGTTGCCATATTTCTTAATCAACCTTATCCATCATCAACATTTGTAGTTTTTCTTATGGGCTTTTGCTTATTAAGGGGTCCTCGTAATATAGGGTAGATATCAGATGAATATCAACAATAGTGTTTAGACAGTCACTGACTATTTTACACACACCTTTTAGTTTTCAAAAGATCATAGGAAAAAACAATACCATATGCATACCAATACCATCCACATTTACCTTTGCGAGTAACTATTTTTTTCAACACTAGCAATAAGTTGTTATGGGGTGTTCACTAGGATTTTCAGTCATTTGAACATTCCTAGTTTTCCTTTCAAATTTTGTAAAAATATAACTTGGATTTTAGAAGGTAGGATCTTGCTTTGATAGTACCTTGCATATATCAAAATCCTACACAAATTCACATATTCAAAGCTTGAAAAAAGAAGGATGACATTACAATGTAGTCCTTGCCACCCTGAGCAAAAGGTGTCCCTCATTCATCCTATTATGTACATGGTATAGAATGCTAAGAATTGAAAAAAGGACAATCTCCCCCTACCCAAGCAATCCACTTGCTCTTCCACAAAACAAGCAAGTATTAAAAAAAAAATGGTTTTCACCACTAACCAAATAAAATCCCCTTACTCCTAAAAAATGAGCAAATATCCCAAGCAATTAAAAGAAAATAAGGGGTAATGAGTTAAAATCCTTCGAATCCTCAATTATATAAAATCCATGGGGTAGTCTCAATTATTGTAATGGGTTGAATGAAACCCACCTGGCAATGGAGGAGTCTTACTTGGGGTGATATGTCTGTCACATCAGCGACCTTATTTTGTATAGACCAATGTCAGCTTGTGGATGAGCTTGTTTTTGGTGATTTGTATTGCCTAGTAGTCCATTCCAACTACATCCATAATCAAGATAATGATGACCATAGGATGATCCTCATTACAACAATGGGTTGAATGAAATCCACCTAAAAATGGAGTAGTCTTATGCGTAATAGTGAACATCACATACACACAGGGATATTGAATATTTGGGTCTTCCTAGCAGATATTTATCTTATAGAGTTAGGTATAGTCAATAAACAATTTTTGATTGGTCAACTAGGGTGTTTGAGTCTCATGAAAAACCTTATCATTCCTCATAGCACCTAATGGTTTCACATCCATTAATTCATCTTAAAAATGTATGAATTTTGATAAAAGGTTAAAATATTTTGATTAATGGCTTTTATACATTTTGTAGCGCTTACATATAGGTTATTTTACATCTTAGATTCATTCCTTATGTTTTCGCATATAAACATAAAAAATAATTTTTGCATCATCATGACATTAGTGCAAAATCTACATGCATACATCTAGGCATACATCTACGCATACATACTAAATGTCTAGGCATACATTCATATCCATAATTGCATCCACACATAAAACAAAAACATGCAATAAACACATGATAGGCCATAATCAAAATCATATCATATATCTATATATATGGTAAAGTTCGATGCATCATGATACAAAAATACTTGCAGGATAAAATAGAGTGGTTTCTCAGACCTCAAACCAAAAAATAAAGTAATATATAAGTCTAAGTCATGTGAGACTCGCACCCTTAAATTCACCTCCACCCTTCGTCTTGTCTCTACGAGGTTACCCTAAACCACTAGTTGTTGAAGCCTTTGGCCTAACTATCGACCTAGGAGTCTGTAGCCTCAAAGAAGGCTATCTCGACTCACTACGTTGGCTCTGATGAGAAAGAGCTCAGGTAGGTGACCATCCAATACTCCTACTTGATCCTCCAGATATTAGATATAGGCTCCATCAGATCGATGTCGAGCCTGAGAATTGCTCAGCAATATCTATAATCTACTCACCTCAGTCTATAGCCTTGCCACATCCTCTGTAGGATGGCTACCTGTACCTACCTACCCCTAAGCCACGGTCAAAGCTACCACCCATATTCGTAGAGCATATTTCTCCATTTTAACCCTATCAATATTTTCCTGGGAGTTATCCACCTGGGCCTTCAATGGGTCCCTCTCCTCAAATAATCCCCTCTAGTGCTACCTCCCCCTGGCTAGCAGGCTTTGGAGTACTGCCATTGTGGTATCCAGCTTTGCCAACTATGCCTATAGAGACTACACATGTCCTCTAAGTCAAGCATCCTCATCATCCCCATCTTATCTTGTGGCTCCTCCACTCCCTTTAAGGTCTAGTCCCACTCTTCCTCCGTTTGACGATGCACTCGTTGCTCATCCTTGACCTCTATAAAAGCCTCATCTCCTATAGCTTTGACTTGTCCACCCATAGGTCCACCTCCCTATCATAGTCGAGTCACCCACCATGCATCATACTCTATCATAGTACTTGCATCCTCCACCCTTAGATCCACTAGTGGTTGATTCACCCCATATCCCACTGGCTCAACTCGCAACCACTCCAATTGAAACTCATTACCTCGATGCTGGTAAATGATGGGCTCTCTAGGTACACCTTGCCAAACCCTAAACTATCAATAAATGTGAGAGTACTAGAAGTACTCTCACTATGTACCATGGTGCCCAATCACCCATCACCCATGTCTCATGTACCTCAGTCAGTCTACTACCTCTATCCATGCTGGGCAATCCCTGTAAGGTCATCATGTGACCTGATCTAGTTTGAGTCTCTCAAAAGACTCTATGTAATGAGTAATCCTACCTGAATGGATACGACTTTGATCCTGCTCATACTTCCAACCCAATCGAGTTGCATAGCTAATCTCACGGTCTATCATCTATGTCCGTGATACTCATGGAAGCCCCTCCGGTCTATCCACCTGGATGTGCTCCCACCCCAAACCTAAAGAAGGAAGCTGCAACCCAATCTAAAACTACTCTTCTAACGAATATCATACAACTCATAATATAAATGTGCATGTAGGGTACTCCCCCCAACCATAACTAATGACTCCTCAATGGTGCACTCAACCAACTCCTGTATCAGCTCGATCAGGTTCTATGGGAACCTCACTCTTGAAGAATCTGATAGCAGTATATTAGACATGAGTGACATCAAAACCACATGTCTCCTAGTCAAAACGTCATCGTAAAACCATACCTCCACTAGTACCCCTTTGCTACCTAAGTTGCATTGATCCACCTCTTAATCCTCACCCAAAACCATATGGAGTACTCTATCCTATTGACTAATGTGTGTTGAGTTGATGGGGTGTCCCTCAATTAGTACATGGAGAATCTAGTAGACATTCTCCAAAGTGACTGTCATCTCGCCAGTCGAAAGGTGGATGGTGTTAGTTCAACTATCCCAATGATCTATTAATACTGTTAGATAAGACTGGTCCATCATCACTACCTCTAGCTATGCCATCTACTTAAGGCCAATGACCTCTAGCCATTCCTAATTGTCATTAGAGAGATGACAATGTGCACTCCCGAATGCCATAAAGAATCTATGGTGGGCCCTAAAAAGCTGAATAAACAAGCAAATAATATGATAATCAGGTCAAAAAAATTATAAGCACAATGAGGGCATCTCAGACCGAGATGATCTCTAGGAGAGGCCATCTCAGGTTGATACAATCTCCTTAAGGATACAAAATTTGACTATTGTAATTCAAATGTGACCGTCCCACCACGAGATGACCCCAAAGTCCACAAGAGGGATCGTCTCCCCCTCGAGATGAACCTAAAATTGGGGCACATGCATGCTAAAAAATAAAAACATAAAAAAGAGCTCCAAAGATACCCAATATCTTTTGGTCAAAATTCTCTCAAGTGATCCTTGTATTTAGTGATTTATCCTACACACCTAGCGGTTGTAGCAACTAATTATCCATGCAATCCAGTCGGGTGGGTAGATTACCATAATTCCACTTGAACAAAAACAATTACTAATAATGGTCGAAATCAAAGTTGTCATGGGATCTTCCCACTTTCACTTTTGTAAAGGTCCTACGAAATAACAAGTCATCTTGGTCAAGCGACTCATTGCTTTCATCACTGTCCATCTCCTCTATCGACTTATCGCTCGAGGGGGTAGTCATATAATTGAAAAGTTAATAATCTAAGTCAATAATCAAACACTCAATCAACGTAAATTGCATTAATTCAAGCAACACTGCCAAAAACTATCATACACTTCCCTATTGGGGCAAAAGCTACAATTTCAACAAACACTTGGTAAGTCAAAAACCTAGCCTGTAGAAAATCTACCCAAAACATTTAAGATTATCAAGATCAAGTACACCAAAAGTCATTTGATGTAGAAAATCTACCCTCAATTGAAAAGTTTACCTAAAATCAAGTCCATCAAAGTGTTGGAAACAATGATTCAAAAATGTATGCTCTTTTTATGATTGAGGCATTTAACATTGATCAGATCAATGAACACCACCAACCCTCAATTTGACTATAGGTCATCTATTTTTGCTCTGCACTGTGCTTTCACATAATGCATCCCAAAAAGAGGCATCTGTAGACACCTAAAACACATCATGTTGAGCAGACTACCTATATGGACTCCTTTAATCCTATATGACCCACCTTGGGTAGCCTTATGGCTCAACAATGGTTTTCACCACTCAAAAAAGGAGGAGTTTCCCTTTGCATCCAGGACTATCCCACAAAAGGATGGCCTCCAAATAAATTCTTAATCTAATATGGCCTCCATTCAAGGTCATCTCACCCCGATATGGTCATGCCAAAAGCAAATTCAAATGGGACCTAGAATCCCACACCACAATTAAGGCGTTTACGCAAGCCAGCTAAGCATAACGACATACACAATTAATTACGAGGAAGTTTCAAGAATGTGCAGTTACCTTTCTTGGATCTAACAACTTCTTGGCTTCCCATGCAAGATTGGACTCCCTTTTGGAAGTCTATATAATGGTACCTAGCCTTCATACATTTATTAGAGAGTTTTCATTTTAAGCAACGAAGTGCTACCAAATTTCAACCATGAAGCTTCCAACCCCTTTTGCATTTTTTTCTCCATCGAAAGCATCCCAATGGATCATTTTAAAGGTTGAAGATTACATCTATGCTCTTTATGCAATATAACATCCTTGTTTCAACGTTGAATTTTACCCGCAAAGTTGTTCTCCACGAACGGACCAATTTGTTGACCAATCCACAGATCGAACCCAATGTCACCTTGCATCAGCCACAAGATAATTGATTGCAGGTTAGTGTAGATACCTAAAACATGTCATGTTTAGGAGAATACTCATATGGACACCTTTGCAGGTCATATGATTGATCTTGGACCTTACCAAGAATTAGCAGTGGTTCTAACCACTCAAATAGGGTAGTCTAGTCCTAGTCAGCCATAGCCACTGATGAAATTAGTGGCTTCTTCCAACATTATTGATGATCAGAGCAGTCATAAGCTAGCCGTTTATAGTAATAGCGGCTATGACCATAGCCACCCTGGTCGATAGCGACTAACTCTATAACCAACTCGAGCTACCAAAATTGAGTGAAATCCATTGCATCCAACAGATTCTTGAATTGTTGGGAGATCGAAGCTTCTGGATGCGTCTTCTCAACTGCCTAAATGTAACTACTTCTTGATCTTGGATTCCTTGTGAAGCTAAGACAAGGGGATTGGGTGTCTATTTAAGACCCCAAATTTTGATAGAAAATCCTAGAGAAATTGAGGTGCAAATACCATAGCGAAGCTCTGCTAGATTGAAGAGAGAATCAACATCCCTCTAAGGCGTAGTGAAGCCCTTCCAAATTGTACAATGATACCTATTTGTTCACCATTGGAGACTGCCCTAGCTTGAAGATCAACCTCATTGTTCAAGGATCAAATTACAATGGATCAGTGCAAATTCCACCTCCAAACTGTGTCCTGATACGCAACTGACCTTGTGGACACCAATCATACATCAAAATTGGTCAATCCAAGCCAAAGATTCAAAGAGCAGGACCATTGTGTCATGATCGCTATTTTTGACAACAGCTCACAGGCACAGCCATGACGGTAACAACAATTAGCAGAGCTGACTACTTTGAGTGATAGCAACTAAGGTCTGAGAGATATTTTCTTGCATTTAGACCGTAGATTTGTCATTTCATGTACTTTACTTGTTTTCTTAATATAGATCAATTGTTCATTAGTAGATATTTATGTTTTATGTCTAGTTTATATGCATCTTTATGTATCTTTACATATTTTCATGCATTGCTTTATGCTTTATTTCTAGTATTCCATTTATCTTTACATGTCTTTAAGTATTTATTTCATATCTTGCATTTATCACAAAATAGCCTCATCTTGAGAGGTTGCACCTTTGCTATTAATGATTTATGAGCTTCCTTGTGTGCAGGTTCAAACTTTTATGGGAGCATCTCACCTTTAAGATCATATTCAAACATCACAAAGCAGAGGTTCTAGAAGTAATCCCTCATATAATCAAGTTTTGGGGATCCTAAGAGTCTATTGAAGGCACCTTATCACATGGAGTGATTCTATTGTAATATGTATCAAATGGTCAATCTCTAAGAGAGATGCTCTTGTAACCTCTATGTAAAAGAGAACTTTGAATATGAATAAAATGGACACTACTTCTATGTTCTTCTATTTTATTTGATTACATGCTTTATCATGCTTATTTGATTACATATTACGCCTAGGTATCAAATTTTTAGAATCTTACAATTAGCGACCATCTCTATCAGAGACGACCTACAGGTACGATCGTCTATCTTAGAGATAACCCGCATGTATAATTGTCCTGTACAGAGGCGACATCTTGGGCATAATTTTGTTTCTTGTTTTCTTTATTTTGTTAAGCTTTAGCAACATTTCTAGTTACTATTTATCATAGATAGATCTCATTTTCATGCATGCATTCATCTTATTTTAGTTTCTTTATCATTTTCCTTACTATTAATACGAGCCTTATCTTGAAAGGCTCTACATATACTTTTAATGTTCTTTAATCTTCTTATGTGCAAATCACAGGTATCTACGAGGAAGCAATAGCATAAAGATTCACATATCATCATCATCCATTGCGATAGTCCTAAAAACCTGTCTCAGTTTGTGGATGCGAAAATATCCTGCATAGTACATCCAAATTGTTTCATTTATAACTCATTGTATCAATATTGGTAATAATCCTTTAAAGGGGATCTTATTTGTAACCTTATTCGAAAAGAACAAGACATTATTAATAGAAAGGGCATTGTCCATCATTTTCTTTTATTTTGTTCTTTATATTTATAGTTGCATCTTGATTTGCTACATTTCGATCTTGTATTTCATTTCATGGATGTATGATCCTTTTCATCATTTTCACCCTCATACCAAATCAAACTTGGATAAAATAAATTAATATTTTTTAAAATTGTATTCTCTATTTCCAAATAATAAGACCTAGTGCACAAGTTACTAATGAGGAATAACGTATAATTGTGTCAACATATTATTTTGTTTTTTGTTGCAACTATTTATAACTAGTTGGTATGTAGTTTGTTTTGCAAATGGTTTGTTGTAACAATTCAAACCACATGATCCTTGTTTTAGAGAGTTTGTTCTGCTTTTGCATGCTTATTTAAGACTTCCTATTGTGAATAAAATATCTACCAGATTAAGTGCCATATCAGTTACAAATGTGTTTGAGTGGATTTATGCTAGTCACGCATGATTTCTCGATATTGTGAACAAGAAAAATTAGAGACAATAGATGTATGAAATATAAATTGGAAAAAATATCATTATTGATTTGAGCATGGGAAGTAAACACACCAGTGCAAGATGTTGTTATATAGATGACTGTTAGAAGGAGGATTAAAGGATCAAATATTGAACCTGGGTAGGCATGACTTTGTCTAATCAAATGCATAAAGTCAATAAGACCCCATATAACTATACTTGTTTGATTTGCACTAGCTCGAGAAAGTAATGGAATTGAATTTACACCATGAATATGTGTTTGGGATGTACGAGTTTACCATGAAATCCTTGTGATAAGGATTTGATGTCATTCTAATCTCAATACCCCCTTTTATTTTTGATAAAGAAACAAAAGGTATTCAAGGGTTTACTTGATTAGGTTTTGTGGGTGAGATTTTAGGTGCTTTTTAAGCTTAGAGCTAATGAGCAACCCTATGGTCCTATGCATGGGGTAAATGTATAACCGGTTGTCTATACAATGGTGGCTAGAATTTGATAAGTGAATTTGTCCTAACATGACCATGAGGATCCATGACATGAAATTGATATTGAAATATACTCCTTGAAGTCTCGTATTGTAGTGGGCATAGATGTAAGGGATGAACCTCAAGTGTTGGGTTGCATCCACATTGATGCCAAATACCTCCACTATTTATGGCTAGGAAATATTGGAAACCCTAAAAGCCCTAGTAAAAACCTTCATTGACAATAGAAGAAAATATAATAGTAATTATTTTAGCTTTATGAGGGACACAGTTGGGGAGATTCAAACCCTCTCCAAGTAAAATTATGAGATCCAACTTAGTTTATGGAGGCCATGATGTTGGTAAAAATATCCCCACTATAAGGAAATTGAGTGCATGATCTCAACCTTGTACTTATTTCTTTTGTTGTCTTGTTGAGCATTCATTCTATTTATTATATAGTTGAAGTTTCAATATTAAGATTTTGTGCAAATGAACCCTTCATAAAAAAATTAATGTATTTTTTTTATTTAACAATTTTAATGATGCAAACATTGTGATAAAAATAACATTAATTGTAGGCTAGAACTATAAAATGACCACAAATGATGTTAATAAGGGAATATTCACATTCTTTATTAGATATATGATGGTAATATGTTTTATATATGCACACACATATATAGTTCATCCTATATATATGTATATGCACATGGTTCATCCCCCTCTCTCTCTCTCTATATATATATATATCTGTGTGTGTACATATATATACATGTATACGTATATAGGGATGAACCATGTGCATATACATGTTGGAACCAATTCTTGCATCCGTAGGAAATCAATTGTCATGCTACAATAATCCATTTGAAACCAACAAGCTATTACAGGCTTTGGTCGACCTGCCTCATGTTCTGCTAAACCCGAATATTACTAAATAAGATGGCAGAACGGGTAAGGAAACCCCAGTGGAAATTCTTTAATTAAACTTCTAATTTGCACGCTCTAGATTTATATTAAACTATAAGTATTCTTATTAAAATGACCAAGCATGAAAATAACCAACTGTTATGCCTTATGTAGACCGGTGCCTAGATTCATTGGGCTATTATAGCAATTTAACAACAATTTTAATTATGAACAGAGAGAAGGGGAAAAGAAAATTAACATTCTTGATTTCATTTGAATGTCGTAACAAAACTAAAAGTTAACTAATGAAAAAAACGTGTATAATGCATTCAAATAATGTAACCCATTATACATATACACACAATACTGAGACAAAGAAATGACAGGAATAAGATTCAAAATTGTATTGATTCATGGAAAAATTACATGTAGAGTGGGCAGAATGCCTTTTAACTCTGTTTTTCTCAAAAGAATACAATAATACAATGGAGAAGACTCTATTCAAATGATGTAACAGGTCTCTCCTACTCTCCTTATTCCAATCTGGTAACAGAAGAATCTCTGAATCCTAGGCTCAATAAGGCTAGAAATATTCTCAGCTTCTTGAACACTTTCCTATCATACAATCCTGCACAGCAAGAGGAGGAAGAAAGAATGAATAAAAGAAAATAGACACAAAGAAATACAACACAACTAACAGAGCACTCAAGTATACCTCTTAGCAAAAATGCTATTCTCTAATTGTTTGATGCAAAATCCAGACTTGCCTACTTCCTTTTATAATTGTTGGTTCTTGATTCTGTTATTTCTGGTTGAATTCTGGCTGTACACTTGGCATCATCTGATTGAATTTCTAAAATTGGTGCTACCCAACTGATGCGGCTCTGAACTAACTGTTAAGGTTCTTCTCTAGACTTAAGGGAGCTCTTTGTTATTTTAATTTGGCCTTTTTGCTCTCTTTGGTTGGCCCTAGAAACTAAGGATTCAACATTATATTTTTCCTTTTTGTTCTGCTTGTCATGGCCACTATGCTTTGCTGTTAGGGACCGGCCAGGCTTCATCGTGAATTCTAGATGAGGAACGGAGGGGGACCCGACGTGATGGTGAAGACAAGGGATGGTGTGGCAATGGTAAACAGATGGAGTTACACTGATCACAAGATAGAGTGAAGAAGTAAGGATGGTGAGGGTCTGATGGATGGAGTGACAAGGGGTAAATGGTAAGAAGCGGTAGTGGGCAAGGGTGACATACTAGGAAAAATGTCAGGATGGTCAAGGAGGAATACCCAGAAGGAGGAAGGCAGTGGTAAGAAGGAAGAAGATGAGAATGGACAACAATATATGGAAGTATCTATAATTTGCTTCCATAACTATACTCCGTCGAAGTGCTCCCGTGGTAACTATATTTCGTCGAAGCACGGATTAAATGAATTTATGTAGTTTTAAACCATGCTTTTTTTCTTCATGCGCTTCCTTCGTTTTAAGTGTTTGCAGAAATGAAAATGATAATTTTGGAATCCTTTATGCTCCATTACTTTTGCTGATGCTTCAACCCTTACCTACTGTCTCTTATTTATAAGCCAATGACTATGCTTTGTAGTCTTATCTTGTGGTACGCCATTATTCCTATGAGATATACACGATCTGGTGGCATGCTTGAGCATCAGGATTTGTCTTTTATTTGGTTTACTTTGTTCTTAACAAGGTACTATACATGAGATTTTCTCCAATTTCTTTGAATCTTTCCTCCCATGAGTATTCTTCTGGATTCATAGCTTCTGTGTGTACTATTTTGACTCTGCTTTGGCTATTGATTTTCATAATGTCTTTCAGTGTACCTTTATGTGAATGAGTCACTTATTTGATTTCTACCTTGATAATGTTGAAGGTATTTCTGTGAAGTAATCACCTTTCTTTGGAGATTTCTGTGAAGTAATCACCTTTCTTTGGAGGCTTGGTACTTTGAATCTTTCTTACGGGTGATTTTACCAATTTTTTTGGTTCGCGATATTCACAGGTTTCGTCATGGTGGTTTTTGGTACTTTTAAACTTGCAAGAGTGTTAGTTTCTAAAGATTTGAAGACGTTAGTTAATGGTGATTTTATTTTTATTGATATCTTCATATCTATTGGTTTAGAGTTTTGACCAGTTCGATCGCTTGACCAACCTTTATTGTATCGTTTTATTAAATATTTAAAAACCTGTAAGTTACATAGCCAAAAGACGCATGCTTTGAACCTTTTCATTTGTTTAATCAAGATGAAAATATTTATTAATAATGTGTTAATAACCTTGTTAAGAATGTTTAAATATTTGATTAATCAGGCGTATATTTTAGACTTACATTTGGTTTTAACTTTGAATCGTGCGCTATCGTTGGATTGATCTGGGATGAAGCGCATCCGTTGTTGTTCTAAAACCTGTATGATAGTTACTGTACCTGTTCTCATATAAGCACTTGAAATAATCTTGGTTTGTCGATCCTTGTTTACTCATGATTTTCCAATGTTAATCTTCATAATTTTAAACCTTAACAACTCGTTATTTAATTGATGGCAATCATATGATACAGGCAATTTTCTATTGTGGTTGCCATTAGATCTTACTGTGGTGAGGCGTGACCATTGGATTGTATATATGCACATGGTTTTTAATAAATGGGAAACATTTATATGTACCTTGGTTTATTTTATCAATCATTTGTAATATAACATTTAGGCTAACCTTCGATTGATTTTTCATACGCGCACCATTGGATCTGGGTGATCAATGAGCGTCGCCATCCGATTTGTGTATCCTTAAAGCATCTTTATTTGGATTTGGATCTTTTGCCATGATTACAAGCCTTCATGACCATCTATTTTCATATTATTTTGGGCATTGTCGTTAGATTGTCAATAAGATGCCCACCATATAGTCAATGTAAAGACTTTTGATTTTCCATTAATCATGATTAAGGTGAAAAGGGGGGGATTAGTCAACGTATTAAACCCTTACTAAACATGATTAATTTTGTTTTTACCTTTGCCTTTCTTTTACCATTCACGGTTTCGGCATGGCCGTCGGATTTTGAGTGGAGACAAGCGCAGTCGTTGGATCTAGTCAACCTGCAAGTTAGTTTAATCAAGCACGTATAATATTAATCGTGATTAAGGCAAAAGGGTGAAAATTAGCCGATGTATTAAACCATTTTTAATTACATGATTAACATTAATTAATTTTTCTAAACCTTAACACTCTTTAATGCATCTTCAATTAGTGCACCATCATTAGATTAAAAATCGATCGAGCGCGGTCGTTTGATCTTGGTAACTAGCCGAACGATTAATCAAATGGGACACATCCTTTTTAATATTGATTTTTAAAGTTCTCTTTAATTGAAGCAATCACAACCATCGATCTATACTTTGTTTGGCATGATCATCCGATCTATCAGATTTACTCACTGTTTAATTGAAACCTTTGACCATCAAGTCTTGCATTTAAATTTTTGACTCTTCGAACAACGTGCGGTCATCGATTTGATCTTAGGGTCAACGCGTCCGTTGATATTGTTAAATGTGCAAGGACTTTAATCATGTTTGTTATTTATCTATGACTTAACCTTTGGGTTTATTGTGATAGCATGCTCGTTAGATTTATTTTTGATGCAACGCTATCGTCAAATTTAATGAGAGATGCTCGATTTTTAAACCCTAGGTTAACTTTATTGACCCTTTTGACTTATCGTTCGAATTTTATCATGAGTGTGCATCCATAAGATTTTCTCAGGTGATGCGCTACCGTCCGATTAAGTCTAAGGTGTGATATTTTTACTTTTTGACCATGGCTTGACTTTTGACTTGTCCTTTGGTTCAATTTTATTAAAGCACTGTGATCCAATTTCTTCTAGATCAAGCGCGGCCCTTGGATTAAATATGAGGTGCTCACTTGTTAGCTTAATGGGGTGCATACCCTTAGGCTTTAATTAATTAATACTTTCTTTAACCTTAGGTATTTCAGATCATGAGACTATGGTGGAATGACTTAACCGACTTTAGATTAAAATATTTTTATTAATCGGTTTTAGGTCCAAGGAAAGATTTATGAAGGTCGAACTTTGGCTTTAGGTTTCTAATTTGAAAATTTCTTTCCCTAACCCTTTGAGATTCTTTGATTTATACAATGAAGCCCACATTATTAAAAAGGCTAAGGTTAGAATTTATCAAACAAAACAATAAAAATCAAATTACTCATGACAACTTAAGCAATGACCAATAGTATTAGTATTTTGATTGAAACCTAAAATTTAAATTTGGGGGTTTCAAAGTTGAGTCAAATTTAGCTCCAACATAGGCTCTAACTGGGACAATGTGTTGAAACCATGAAGCACTTGAGAACCACAAAATATCCTGGTTTTATTTTACAAAAATTTAACAAAAAACAACAAAATTTTGATTGCTAGCAAAACTTGAAATGCATAACAAAAAAAACTTCCTTCCTCTTTTTCTTTCTTTTCTTCATCATTTTTATATACTGAAAAACTGTATGAATAACATGATTTCAAAGCAAGTAGAGTATAAAAAACTATAGATCCCTTTTCATTCAATTTGGAAACAAAAGTTAAAATTTTTAGAAATCAACGAGTTTTATTTTGAAATATTGTAATGCTTGTTTTAGCTAAGTCATAATATATGATTACGTAGATTTTGTCACAGCCATTTGTATCATCATATTTTCACCCATGTGTGTGTTTATGCATTCTTTTTGGATTTCTAAATATTTTAGAGCTTTACCATATCTAAGAAAAATAGCCAAGCCTAATATGTGATTTCACTTAAAAAAAAAAATTTCACCATTCTGTAGGGCTTCACTGCCAGTCAGGCATCTACAGCCTTGGTGGAGTTGTTTCTAATCCCATATTAGTTTTACCCTACTTCCAGTCAAGCGTGAATAGCTCTGATAGAGGTTTTCCAAGATATCTCGAGCAGTGACTCAATTTTACTTTATTTTTTATTTTTCTTTCTCGTGAGAGAAGTGTTTGGATATATAAGAAAATTGTGCAATAAGTATGCCTAAGTTGAGGATTAGTTTCTGGTTATAAAAGATGAGTGTAATGATTTTTGGATCAACTACCCTCTCAAAGATAACTTAGTTCTTGGGACCTTTGAAGTCATTTTAAGTATCATTTGTAATGTGAGGCTTGACATGATGTTTCAATCAGCTTTGTTTTCTATTTGTTTTATCTCATATCAAACAACTATTGCATAAACACTCATTTTTGACATAATTGTAAAGCTCATCATCATCTAAAATAAAAGGGAAAGTACCATTTTTTCCATTTTTGGGGGCAGTAGGGATTTTTCTCCATAAACCATCTCATAGGGGGTTCTTCTTGTATTTCTTTTAACAAACAGCCTATTAGCCCATAAAGCAAATTTAAGTTCACTGTCCCATCCCCTTTTGTTTTTGCCTGATGACCTTTTTATTCTTGTTATTACATTTTTGTTTGATGACTCAGCTAAACCATTTCTTTGGGGATAATAATTAGCAGAATGAGATAATTAAATTCCATATTCAACACAAAATTATACCATTTCATATGACACAAAATATTGAGCATTATTAGTTACAAGCTTTTTAGGAACTCCATACATGGTCAAGATATTTTCTTCTATGAATCTGATGACTGCAACAGATGTAGATGTTGTCAAAGGTGTAGCTTCCACCCACTTGGTGAAGTAATCTATTGTAGTTATGATCCACTTATGCTGGCAAGATGAATTAGGCTCGATCTCTTTAATCAGGTCAATACCCCATTGAGAAAATGGTGCTTCGATGATTACTTGCTTGAGGGGTATGGCTGGTAGATGCTTTTTTCCTGTAAAAACTTGGCAGTTATGACAATTCCTAACATATTTATATACATCCTTAAAAAGGGATGGCCAATAATATCCTGCTCTCATGATTTTATTAGCTGTAGCTCTTAGAGCAAAATGTCCCCCACAGAAACCATTATGAAATTCATTAATTATTTATGGGATTTCTCTTTCATATAAGCAAACTAATAATACTCCATCATGATGTTTCCAATATAATACTCCATTTTGGATATAATACTTTTGAGCTTGAAGTTTGACTGACCTCATTCTGTTTATTGTCATATCTCCAAGAAAAGACAACGTTTGTAAGTATGACAATATTTCTTCATATCATTTACATTCTTCATTTTTTATTATTCTGTCATCATATGTCTGATCTATGGTAAGCTTCTTCTTTGTTAGCCAACAGTTTAACTAAACCCTACCCTTTGACTGTTTTAACTATTTTGAATTCAAAATCATATTGCAAAAGTTTTACCATCCATCTTACTGGTCTTCCCAATGGCTCTGATTGAGAAAAGATATCTTTTATTGCTATAAAGGGAATACATCAGTAAAATTTGTTTGAGCCAAATATACCTTTGAAGTGTTCTAAAGATTGGATGATTGCATAGGCATGTTTTTCCAGTAGGGTGTATTTAAGATTTGCTCATTTTAGTCCTGAGCTCATAAAGGCTATTGGTCTTTCATTATTTTCATTATCTTTTTGTGAAAGGACTACAACAATAGAGTGTTCAGAAGCATATGAATAAATATTAAAATCCTTTGCATAATCAGGGCAACTTAAAGCTGGAGTGGTTGATATGGCATCTTTGATTTTGTTAAATGCTTCCATATTTTTTGCTGTCCATTTTATTTCTCCAGTTTTCTTCATCATATCATTCATGGGTTTGGTAATTTCTGCAAAATTTGGGATAAATCTTCTGATAAAATTTATTTTGCCAAAGAATGACCTTACTCCTTTTAGATTCTTGGGTAGGGGAATTTTAGAAATGGTTTCTATCCTTTCTAGATCAATGCTTATCCCCTTTTCTAAAACTATATGACCTAGCAATTTTCCTTGTGTAGTTCCAAATATGCATTTTTTTGGATTTAGAGAGATTCCAAATTCCTGGCATCAAGAAAAAACTGCAGTCAAATGTTCTAGATGATCTTATGGATTTTTAGAAAAAATTGTGATATCATCTAAGTACACTACTACAATTTTAAACATTAGTCCTTTGAAAGCAAAGTCCATCGCTCTTTGGAAAGTAGCACCTGCATTCATCAATCCAAAAGGTATTCTTAAATATTCAAATGTGCCCCAGGGTGTGGTGAATGCTGCCTTGTGTCTATCTTCTGGATTTATCAAAATTTTATTGTACCCTAAAAATACATCTAACAAGGACAATCTAGTTGAACCTACTACTGCTTGTAGCAATTGTTCCATGTTAGGCAATGGGTAATTGTCTTTTAATGAGATATTGTTTAAATTTCTAATCCACACATAGTCTAATTCCCCATTATTTTTCCTAACTGGTACTAAGTTGGATATCCAGGAGGAAAATCTGACTTTTCTTATTATCTTAGAGCCCAAAATTTTTTGTACCTCTTTTTGCATTACTGGGTGTAGAGTCGGATTGTACTTTCTTTGTTTTTGTCTAAATGGCTTGGTCTCTTCTTTCAAGGGTATTACATGTGTCATCACATCCGTTTTGAAAGTTTTGAGATCTTCATAGATCCAAGCAAAATGTTCTTTGTTCTTTTTTAGGAAATTGATATATCCTACTTTTTCTTTTGTAGGTAGTGCCATGTCTACTTTCACTATTATGGGTTCTTTCATTGAGCCAATATTAATATCCTCAGATATCACTTCTCTGCGTATAGGTTTATAGGATTTGTCAAAATCATCAAATAGGCTTTCAAGAGACACCAATCCTTTGGGTATTCTATTAGTTTTCAATCGGATTACTTCTACTGGTTCTCCTATTTGATATTTTAGCTTTTCTTCATCTTTTTCATCACAGATGACATCTGCATACTGATTTTGCAAAGTCATAAAATCCTTAATATCTATATCATCTTGAAAAAATTGAAGATAGACTATGTTATCTGGCATAGAAGGTTTATAGACTAAGATAGTTGGAAATCTGTCCATATATTCAGTAGTAATTTATGGGTGATATAGACCTGAGGCATTCACAACTAAGAGATTTGCAACATGATTTTGTTCTCTAGGAATATATGAAATGTTGAAAGCCAAAAAATTATCAATTTATTTGAGTACTGTGTTTCTATATTGCTTAAGTCTAGGATGCTTGGTCTGATATTTACCTTTTATTTGCAGTATAATAAGTTTTGCATCTCCTGTTACAGTTAAGTAGTTAATACCTAACTCTTTTGCTTTCCTTAGCCCTAATAGTAAAGCTTCGTACTCAGCTACATTGTTTGTGCAAGGAAATTGCAATCTATAAGGGATACCAAGGTAATTTCCTTTAATATCAGTCAAATTTACACTTGCATCTGCTCTAGATTGGTATTGAGCCCCATAAAATGACATGGTCCACATTTCTTGGGTTAATACTCGATTTGATTCAACATCAGTTATTCTCATATCTTTTGGATCCATGTTCTTTGAATCTGGTACTTCCATCAGGAATGGGTTGTGCCATATTGAACAGACTCCCATCCTTTTTTCTTCCATAGAGTAAACTAAGTTAATCATGGTTTCATCTATTTGAATTAACTCTATGAAGTGTTTGTTGAATGGTTCCCTTCTCAAAATTATATTCTCCTTATCTGATATGGGGATGGTAACATAAGACCAGTCTAGTTGTATTGATCCCCCTAGTTGTTCTGCCCAATATCTAATGAGTAATAGTGAGAAGAATGGGTCAACATCAACTACTGCTACATCCATGACAATGCCCTTTTTGGGGTGTTGGTCTAGGAAAACTAATAATCCAGTTATCACCCCTACATAGGGAATTTGTCTGCTGTCTATTACAGAAACATGAGTGAAATCTCTAGTACAGATTAATCCCATTTGGTCAGCTATTAACTTAGGCATGATATTATGTGAAGCTCCACTGTCAAGCATGCACATATATTTCCCCTTCATCTGAATTATATCTTAATGACACATAAAAGGGTCTGACAGAAGATGGTGATCTTGTATCATGTTGATTTTGTCTAGCAGCATGACAAGTAGGGTCTCTTTATGCTCTACTAATCCAAAAGCTCTACATACTTGTTATCTGTATGTTTGAACTTTCATAAGTTCACCAAATATGATATTAATCTTTTGCTTACTGAGTTTTGACCCAAAATCAAATTCTATCTTCTTTATATCCAATGGTTTATTACTTTCTTCTTTGGGAACTTCTTCTGTTGATTCTATTACCTCAGGAGTAATTTTGTTAGGGTCCCTATCAGTTTTCTCTTTACTAATATTTTTACTAGTGAAAGTTTATCTTCTTGTTTCACTTGTAGATGCTTTCTCTATCCTTTTAGGGACTGTTCTGTTCCTTAAATTTAAAACATGATTTGCCTCTAATTCTTCAATCTCTTGAGCAGTGGGAATCAATTTCCCTTGCTTCATCTTATCATATCTTGACTCATGTGACTTATGCAAGATTTTAGTTCCTTCAGTTACTAAGATCTGAGGATGATGATTTGAAGCATATTTATCTGTCTTCTTCAAACAACCTTTATCTGGATTCATCTTCAACAGACCAACATGCATTGATTATTATATTTTCCTCTAATTCTGCATACATATCTACATTACGTTGATCACTCAGGTGTATTCCACATGCATTAGGGTTATGGGGTGCATCACAAGTAGAGCAAAAATAAGGAAAACCTTTAGCTACATTGGCAGATGGCATTGGGTTAGGGATATTGTTCTGATCCCTATTAGAATCTCTATTTTTCCAGTTGTTATTTCCATTACTCCTATTCCTATTCCCTTCTTCAAAATCATTGTTGTTTACCCAATTATTGTTGTAATTTTTCTTAAATGCGGGATGGTTGTCAACATGTGGTCACTCTGTCTGTGAAGATTCATCGCTATTTCCATTTATTTCAATTCTCGCTAACCTGTTACTCATGTTGTTAAAAATTTCTATCATTTGATTGGTCAAATTCTCCACAGGATCAATTTTAGTTCTACTTTGTATATCAAAAGCCACTATCTTAGGTTTTCTCTTAGGCATGTTAACTTCTAAAGAATAAGGCTTCATATTACCACTGTCAAGCATATTTCTTTCTATATCCATTGCTTTTTCCATACAACCATCAATGGTAGTGGCTTGTTCTTGCCTTAATTCATAGTTAAAATCTCCTTGAAAAGCATTCTTATAAAAACAAATAGACTAAATATCACTAGGCCTGAGTTTGGCAAGGATTTTGTTTCTTGTTTTTGAAAATATTCTGTTAAAATCACTAACAACCTCATTTTCTTTCTTATTCATAGTGGCTAGCTCAGTTAACAATGATTGTTCATTTTTCCTTTCACCATACTTCTTTAGGAACACCTCTTCCATTTTGGTGAAGTCTGGGATATCATTGTTAGGAAGGGAATTAAACCATTCTCTATCATATTTTTCTAAATTCTACAAAAACAGTCTTAATACTACATCTTCATGTTCAACTTCTAGACTGCCCATTAAATATAAGAAACTTTTTATATGATCCTCTCTGGTTACTGCACTATTTCCTAAAAACTTAGGGAGGTATTTGTGAGCTTTACTGGGTAAGGCATTTAAATTTACTGGTAATACAAAAGGCCTATATTTGTTAGTTCTCCACAAATGAACATTACCTTGAGCCATAGCTACTGTTGAATTTGATTTCACAAATGTAATACCTATGGTGGTATGGGTCTGGGTAGTTTGAATGTAGTCAGATTGATTATCTACTGTAGCATTACTATTTATTGTATGATGAGAACAATTGCATATATCTTCTATAACAGGATTTAAACGTTCATCAACAATAATATCAGTAGTAATAGTATTCTGATTTTTCTTTACGTACTTTTTACCGCTAGAATTAGATCTACTATAATATGTAGAATTCTTAAAAAATGGCGATTTCTGGGTATGTATAAATACCTCTGGATTTTCAAGTTCCAGGAATAGCTTCTTACCGCTTCTCCTAGTGTTTGCCAGCACCATCTGTTCTCTCCCTTTTTATATTTTTCTTCTGGGTTCATCCAACAGAGTCTCCAGCATTGGGGTGCAGAAAGAACAACATATACTCTTATCAAGAATGCTTGATATTATCTCTCATCTTCATAGGAGTGGGTTCTTGGGGAAAATAAAGAAAATCAAGAAAATCAAGAAACAAGAATTTTCAAGAAAATCAAGAAAATAAAAACTTACTTCAAAACATAAACTACAAACATAGGAAAAATAAAGAACTTCTAACAAAGTGAAAATTAAAACATTGGTTCTTTACTTTAACTGGTCGTCCGTTGAAAAAATAATCATTGAAGAAAACTTTAAGAAGATAATTGAAGCTTTCTAAGAAGTCCATGACAACGACACCAAAAAACTGTTGGAACCGATTCTTGTATTTGTCACGCTACAAGAATTCGTTTGAAACCAACGAGCTATTACAGGCTTTGGTCGACCTGCCTCATGTTCTACTAAACCCAAATATTGTTAAAGAAGACAGTAGAACGGGTAAGGAGTGGAAATTATTTAATTAAACTTTTAATTTGCATGCTCCAGATTTATATTAAACTATAAGTATTCTTATTAAAATGACCAAGCATGAAAATAACCAATTGTTATACCTTATGTAGACTGGTGTCTAGATTCATTGGGCTGTTATAGCAATTTAACAACAATTTTAATTATGAACAGAGAGAAGGGGAAAAAGAAATTAGCGTTCTTGATTTCATTCGAATGTCGTAACAAAACTAAAAGTTAACTAATGAAAGAAACATGTATAATGCATTCAAATAATGTAACCCATTATACAGATACAGACAATACTGAGACAAAGAAATGACAGGAATAAGATTCAAAATTGTATTGATTCATGGAAAAATTATATGCAAAGTGGGCAAAATGCCTTTTAACTCTGTTTTTCTCAAAAGAATACAACAATACAATGGAGAAGACTTTGTTCAAATGATGTAACATGTCTCTCCTACTCTCTTTATTCCAATCTGGTAACAAAAGAATCTTTGAATCCTAGGCTCAATAAGACTATAAATATTCTCAGCTTCTTGAACACTTTCCTATCATACAATCCTGCAGAGCAAGAGGAGGAAGAAATAATGAATAAAAGAAAATAGACACAAAAAATACAACACAACTAACAGGGCACTCAAGTATACCTCTTAGCAAAAATGCTATTCTCTAATTGCTTGATGCAGAATCTAGACTTGCCTGCTTCCTTTTATAGCTACTGGTTCTTGATTTTGTTATTTCTAGTTGAATTCTGGCTATACACTTGGCATCATCTAATTGAATTTCCAAAATTGGTGCTATCTAAATGATACGGCTCTGAACTGACTATTAAGGTTCTTATCTGGACTGAAGGGAGCTATTTTTTATTTTAATTTGGCATTTTTGCTCTCTTTGGTTGGCCCTAAAAACTAAGGATTTAGCATTATATTTTTCCTTTTTGTTTTTCTTGTCATGGCCACTATGCTTTGCTATTAGGTATCGACCAGGCTGTCATCGTGAATTCTAGATGAGGAACAGAGGAGGACCCAATGTAATGGTGAAGACAAGGGATGGCATGGTAGTGGCAAACAGATGGAGTTGCACTGATCACGAGATAGAGTGAAGAATTAAGGATGGTGAGGGTATGATGGATGGAGTGACGGGGGGTAAATGGTAAGAAGTGGTAGTGGGCAAGGGTGACATACTAGGAAAAATGTCAGGATGGTCAAGGAGGAATACCCAAGAGGAGGAAGGCAGTGGTAAGTAGGAAGAAGATGGGAATTTTTTTCTTCACGCGCTTCCTTCGTCTTAAGTGTTTGCAGAACTAAAAATGATAATTTTGGAATCCTTTATGCTCCATTGTTTCCTTTTGCTGATGCTTCAACCCTTCCCTACTGTCTCTTATTTATAAGCCTATGACTATGCTTTGTAGTCTTATCTTGTGGTACGCCATTATTCCTGTAAGATATACACGATCTGGTGGTATGCTTGAGCATCAGGATTTATCTTTTATTTGGTTTGCTTTGTTCTTAACAAGGTACTGTACATGGGATTTTATCCAATTTCTTCGAATATTTCCTCCCATGAGTATTTTTCTAGATTCATATCTTCTATGCGTACTATTTTGACCCCGTCTTGGCTATTGATTTTCATAATGTCTTTCAGTGTACCTTTCTGTGAATGAGTCACTTATTTGATTTCTACCTTGATAATGTTGAAGGTATTTCTGTGAAGTAATCACCTTTCTTTGGAGGCTTGGTCCTTTGAATCTTTCTTACGGGTGATTTTATCAAATTTTTTGGTTTGCAATCTTCACAGGTTCCATCATGGCAGTTTTTGGTACTTTTAAACCTGCAAGAGTGTTAGTTTCTAAAGCTTTGAAGACGTTAGTCAATGGTGATTTTATTTTTATTGATATCTTCATATCTATTGGTTTAGAGTTTTGACCACGTTTGGTTGCTCGACCAACCTTTATTGTACCGATCTATTAAATATTTAAAAACCTGTAAGTTAGATAGCCAAAAGATGCATGCTTTGAACCTTTTAATTTTTTTAATCAAGATGAAAATATTGATTAATAATGTGTTAATGCCCTTGTTAAGAATGTTTAAATATTTGATTAATCAGGCATCTATTTTAGACTTACATTTGGTTTTACCTTTGAATTGTGCGCTACCATTGGATTGATCTAGGGTGAAGCGCATCCGTTGTTGTTTTGAAACCTGTATGATAGTTACTGTACTTATTCTCATATAAGCACTTGAAATAATCCTGGTTTGTCAATCCTTGTTTACTCATGATTTTCCAATGTTAATATTCATAATTTTAAACCTTAACAACTTGTTATTTAATTGATGACAATCATATGATATGGGCATTTTTCTATTGTGGTCGTCGTTAGATCTTACTGTGGTGAGGCGCGGCCATCAGATTGTATATATGCACATGGTTTTTAATAAATGGGAAACATTTATATGTACCTTGGTTTATTTTATCAATCATTTGTAATATAACGTTTAGGCTAACCTTCGGTTGATTTTTTGTATGCGCACCGTTGGATCTGGGTGATCAATGAGCGTCGTCGTCCAATTTGTGTATCCTTAAGAAGTCTTTATTTGGCTTTGGATATTTTGCTGCCACTACAAGCCTTCGCAACCATCGATTTTCAGATTAGTTTGTGTGTTGTCATTAGATTATCAATAAGATGCCCACCATATAGTCAATGTAAAGACTTTTGATTTTTCATTAATCATGATTAAGGTGAAAAAGGGGGGGGATTAGTCAACGTATTAAACCCTTACTAAAAATGATTAATTTTATTTTTACCTTTGTCTGTCTTTTACCATTTGCGATTTCGACGTGGCCATCGGATTTCGAGTGAAGACAAGCGCAGCCATTGGATCTAGTTAACCTGCAAGTTAGTTTAATCAAGCACATATAATATTAATTGTGATTAAGGTGAAAAGGGGAAAATTAGCCGATGTATTAAACCCTTTTTAATTACATGATTAAAATTAATTAATTTTTTTGAACCTTAACACTCTTTAATGCATCTTCAATCAGTGCACCATCGTTAGATTAAAAATCGATCGAGCGCGGTTGTTCGATATTGGTAACTATCCTAACAATTAATCAAATGGGGCGCATCCTTTTTAATATTGACTTTTAAAGTTCACTTTAATCGAAGCAATAACAACCGTTGATCTGTACTTTTTTTTATGCGATCGTCCAATCTTTCAGACTTACTCACTGTTTAATCAAAACCTTTGACCATCAAGTCTTGCATTTTAATTTTTGACTCTTCGAAAAGCGTGCGGCCATCGATTTGATCTTGGGGTCAGCGCATCCGTTGATCTTGTTAAAGGTGCAAGGACTTTAATCATGTTTGTTATTGATCTATGACTTAACCTTTGGGTTTATTGTGATAGCGTGCTCGTTAGATTTATTTTTGATGCAGCGCTATCGTCAGATTTAATGAGAGATGCTCGATTTTTAAACCCTAGGTTAACTTTATTGACCCTTTTGACTTATCGTTCGTATTTTATCGTGAGTGCGCATTCGTCAAATTTTCTCAGGCAATGCGCTACCATTCGATTAAGTCTAAGGTGCGATCTTTATACTTTTTGACCATGGCTTGACTTTTGACTTGTCCTTTGGTTCAATTTTATTAAAGCGTTGTCGTTCAATTTATTTTGGATTGAGTGCGGCCCTTGGATTAAATCTGAGGTGATTGCTTGTTAGCTTAATGGGGTGCATACCCTTAGGCTTCAATTAATTAATATTTACTTTAACCTAGATCTTTCTGATCATGAGACTATGGTGGAATGACTTAACCGACTTTGGATTAAAAGATTTTTATTAATCGGTTTTAGGTCCAAGGAAAGATTTATGAATGTCAGGCTTTGGCTTTAGGTTTCTAATTAATTTATTTACCTAACCATTTGAGGTTCTTTGATTTATATAATGAAGCCCACATTACTAAAAATGCTAAGGTTAGACTTTATCAAACAAACCAATGAAAAATCAAATTACTCATGACAACTTAAACAATGACCAACAGTATTAGCAGTTTGATTGAAACCAAAAATTTAAATTTGGGGGTTTCAAAGTTGAGTCAAATTTGGCTCTAACACATGTATATATATGTACACACACATATATATCAATTCCTCTATGTATAAAAAAATATATGTACATGTACATGTATACAGATATATATATCTATATATGTATGTATATATACACATATATACAAGTATATATACTTATATATATATATATACATATACACATACATACACACACATATATATATAGACGGATAGATAAATAGATATACATGTACATATATATATGTATGTATATATATTTGTACACGTATATACACATATATACATGTACAAATATATATATATATATATATATATATATATATATATATATATATATATATATATATATATATATATATGTATGTATGTATGTATATACTCACACACACATATATATGGATCATCCCTATAGATACGAATATAATTAACGAGTGGGCATGTCTAAGTCCTTTGAACAAAAATAAGATTTAAAATTAAGTTAATTTTAATATAGTGCATGCATGTTTCACCATTTATAAATATAATTATGAACTTAGTAATTGTAACTATTGAAATGGGACCTGACTTCTAATTAATATTTGTGTCCCAATTCTAGTTTCAATAAAGTTGGAAGGGATTACCAATGGCTTATCCCAACCTCTAGATTTAGGTTGACTCCCCACTATTCCTCATGGAATACTCCTATGCTAACCTACACTAACTTGTATTGAAAGTAAAGTGCAAAAGTAAAAATATAGAAAAGTTTAAGGGTGTGAGTGATTCAAAGCAAATACAAGTTTAAACCATAGCGAGGAAAGTGTGTGATTAATCAACACATGAGAAGTTGAATAACGTCAATATCCACCCATTCATTAGATTATTAAATTGATAAGTGAATGACAAGATAGGCTAATAGGGCTATGACACAATTGTCACACACTTAGCAAATCAAGAGAGCGGTGCCATTGATGGAATGCATAAGGACTTGCCAATTTCTTATGATCTCATGAGGTCAAATCACAATGTGGATTTCATAGAGTGCAACTCTAAATTCTCAGGGTCAAAATATAAATATAATGGGGGTCCTAGACTCCTATTTATAGTAAAAAAATACCCTTGAGTTACTTGCAATGAGAACCAATTACTCCTAGTGAAAGTAAATATTTTGGAGTATCTTTAGCAAAATGATGCACCACAAAAATTTACATGCCTATAATTATGCCTCTAACAGTCTTAAAAGGCTTTCAAAATGACTCAATGTGCCACTACAGACCAAAATTTTACTTTTTAGAATATTCACCTTGGGTTTTATGCCTTCAAATTTACCTTTGCAACCATATTAGTGATTTGCTCCAATTAGTGAATGAGATTGATTGCTTTTACAAGTGATTTAACACCTCTTCTTGGGAGAATTGCTCATTGGATCTAATTGATAGATTTTTCTAGCATACTACTCCCTAGAGCCAATCAGACTCTTTGGCAAGTGAATTGGTACTTATGTCATACTTAGACAAATTTTGGGAGGTTTTGTAGGCATCCATTTCTTCAATTTCTCTATTGCATACTCTTTCAAAAGTTGTAAATCCCAAGGTAGTGTCAAGGTACTATATTTTTGATGACTTCATGGGGCTCCAAGCTTGATTGGCATGAGATCCTAGATCTTGCCTTTATCCTTGGGCATGAAGTTTATAAAATTGGGACCTTCGTGATAAAATTATCAAAATTTTGGTTCTCATCATTCAGTCTTTTATGGTAGCAATCCCAACAAATTTTGCCACTCTGTATGACTCAATAATTGGATTGAGATGAGGTATTCTACTTTTTATGTTAGGTCTTCAAAAGGATTTTCTAATAGTTCCTCCTATTTTACAACTAGGTCTTACAACTTAGTGTATATTGGCTCCGACTTCTTATAGGTTTCCACTGCATCCTCTTGATCAGCTTGAAATTTCTCTTCTTCAAACATAGTGTCTATGATATCATCATCCAAGATATGCTTATGCTAATCAAATATACGAGGCATTCTTGCAACAACTAGTCCCTAAATCTTATTATCCATTTCTTGAACTTGGGTCATCAGTGATGCCAATTTATTTTTGCAAGCTTGGAGGTTCCTCTACAAATATAAAATTTTTATTAATTTCTTGATAAGGTCCTCATGATATATCCCAAGTTGTTGTGCTTGCAACACTTTTCACTCATTGCAAATGGTTATATCTCTACTTGCTCACTTGTTTCTACTACCTTTCTCAAGTTATCTTTGCAAAAGAGGTCAACCGAAAGTACTCATAAGATTTTTTCACTCCTCCCTTGATTTTTTCCTATAGGGACTTGTCCATTTTGGATATCATGCACTACCTTAGGGTCTACATTTATCTTCACCTATTTTAACTCGACCAACTCTATAATTTTATGATATATTGCCTTTAGGGCTTCCTAGAATTAGCTTTTCTCTTGCATGATCTATCCTATGAGGTCTTTCTTCTCAAACTTGACAAGTTGGAATTTAAGGTCCTCAACCTAATTCTTCATTAGGTCTCTTTCTAAAATTTCTCCTCTAAGAACTTTGTTTTCTTATTGAAGTCGGTCTATTTTTTCAATTATGTTACTTCTACTTTGAGCTCATTGTTTCTCCTATGAGTTGTTTCATCCTCAACTACCAGACAACCAAACTTCTTAGCTATGCTAAGTGTAAGTTGATTTGCTAGTTGGACCATTTGGTAAGGGTTCAACCTATTTAGGTCTAGCTCATACACTTTGATAGTTAAGTTAGTAGAAGTTGTTGATGCTCTAGATGGGTCAGACTTGGTAGTCTTAATAATATAAACCTTATTTCTCTTTCTTTCCAACTATGATTGCATGAGGATAAAAGACTTAAAGGTCTGCTCATTAAGTTGTTTGTACTTGTTGTTTTGTTTCTTCTCTTCAATAGTGAGGATATTTAATACCTTGGTGATGTTTATTTCTTTAGGTTCACACACTCTTTTCCATGCAAAGGACAATATTAGCTTAATAGTCATGTTGGATTGAAAGAGTGCTCCTATATACTCAACCCCCTGAGTTGGGGAGGTGGGCATCATTATTTGTAGGAGAAGTTACCTTGCATGGGGTAGTGGATGTGGTGGGCATTATGGAAGTGGAAGATAGAGCAAGTGGAGCGAATTGTGTGATGATGGTGGAAAATAGAGTGGAAATGGTCAGAGTAGGTTGTGATACCAATTGTGCTAGAGTGATAGTGAGAGGTAATATGTTTGATGATGGTATGCATGATGAAGGTGATGTGGTATACGAGACCAATGGTTATGTCTTGGTGACTTGCATGGTAGGTTATGGGAATGACATGATCTATGTGATCCCTATCATGATATAAACTATTAGGAATTGTGTGCCTCATGGAGATACATGGGATGCACTAGTGGAAGGTGAGAGAAATGTAACAAAATAATGGGATGAAGGAGAAGAAGTGAGAACAAAAGTAGAATGGATAGAGAAAGAAGGGGGGTCGATGGATGATGGAAGGGAAGTAAGAGTGGTGGATATTGGTCATTCCCAACTCGAAAGGGGAGCCTCCTTGAGGGATTTCCCCTCCTCCACTTGAGTTATTTTCCTTTGTTTTTCTTTGGCCATTGAAACCTCACCAAGAATTAACCTATATATTTTAAAACCTCCTTGTCATTTGATAATCGTTTAAATTACCATTGAATTGATTGCTACTAGATTTATTGGTCCAACAAAGAATGATTAGAGACACTAATTTCTTATTAGGTATTTGATATGTTAAGGCACTCATTATTGCTTCACTAACCACCTTGATCCTCTTTGCACTCTTTGGATGCCTTCTATATGATATGGCAAAAAACTTGGCATTGAACAAGCCATCCCTAGTAGTCTTATTTATTGTACCCATTTTATACCTATCATTTGCCATGTGAGGATTTTTTAGTTGGTGCACCCTATTTTTCTAAGCACCCCCAAATTTTGATGGTTTATTTTAATGTCTTGGCCAAAATCATCCTTCACCATTGTGTAGAAGGTATGTCACTCTAGTGGGTTGGTGTACCATCTTAAAATATTATCTTCATCCCCATGGTTACTTCCAAGAGTGACAAGGGTCAACTATTCATTTGTATTAGCCTCATGATGTATATTATTGTATCGCTCCAAATTTTTCGCATCCCTACCTTCAGGCTATTGGATCCGCGCCCGGAAGGAGGATGGGAAAAGGATGGTGCGGTACCTCGGACGAGAGGACTTTACGAAGGTCCCGCCTCTCAAGGGAGGTGTGTTTTGGTGATTTTTCGACGGATGGTGGGTTCACCCGGGAAACATTTGGCGGCGGTTTCCACGCCTAGGTTTTTGGAATGTGTTTTGATGAGTTCGTTTTATCCTTAAGCATTCATCCTAGGTTTGGCCGAATGAATCTAACTTAATCTATATGAAAATGCAATTTAAATGAATACAGCAAACAGAGTAGAAAGCAGAAAACAGGGAATTTGTAGGAGGCCAATGGAGATTACCTGATCCGAAAGTCTGAAGAAGTTTTTGATGCTTGAAGCAGTCTGGATCGTACGGAATTCGACGTAATCGCTCGTAATCCGACGGAATCGTCCGAATCGACGATTCGTCCGAGGCCACGAGAATCGTGCGAAATCTGACGAATTCGTCAGACGAATTCATCAGAGACCTACAAAACAGAGAACAGATGCAAAATACAAGAATTCCTATTGTGCAAACAGAGGCAAAATATGCCAAATAATAAACTGAATACTGAACAAAGTTTAAAAATAGAAATTAAAGTAAATTGTTGTACTTTAATGGCAGATTATGAGCTTAACATGCAATCTAGACTAGATGGGTGAACTCCAGATGCAAAATAGGATAAAAACTAAATAGATTATCTAATTTGTAAAACAAAATAACTGAGGCAAAGTTAAGAAAAGCAAACTCCAGGCACTGATTGCCTCGATGTGGACTACAGTCGAGATCGTCTCGCATCAGTACGAAATCATCTCGAATTTGACAGGATCGCCTCCGATCTTGACAGGTTCGTCGACGGCGATGGGTGCTGGCTCCGGTTGAAAATCGGTGGTGTACCCGCATAAAAGCTGCTATAGGACTAGTGCAAAAATAAGATTAAGGTGTTTTAGTGCGAGAGGGATTCAACTTGCGAGATAAAATTCAGCCAGGGGTTGGGGAGGGAATGTCCTAGAGTTTAAATAGGCATAGGGGAGTTGTTGGGAGGTTGGAGATCATCCCAATTTGGGAGATCTCCAACGGGGGAAGGGTCCCAACGGCGCAGACATGCTTCGCCCGAATTGGAGACCCGTTGGAACAAAGTCTATCTATGCAAATTCAGTTTTGCGACAAAATCGTCTGGACGTTCTAGTCCAGACGAAATCGTCAAATCTAGGGCGATATCGTCTGATCGGCGACGATATCGTCCAACGGTCAAAACAACCTCTAAAAATGGCGCGGAAAAAGGGGAAACGGGTTTCTCGACGGTTAACGGGCGGTTTGGGAGGTTAAATTTGAATTTAAAATTATTTACTAAGGTGAATGTAATTATTCCAATTTGACTGCGCCAATTTTAGGGTGCTACATTTTGCCCCCTCTTTAGCGAATTTTCCGAAGAAAATGCGTTAAAGAAGAGTTCTTCTCGATCTACGAGAAAGCAAAAAATTATTCCCATTTTTAGGCGACGATTCTTGGTCGAATCGTACGACAGCTTACTATGGTGCCCCCTCCATGTTTTTACCCAAATCGAACGTTTGAGGTAAAAACGCGGAAAAGCAAAAAAATTATTGTTGAATAAAATTAAGAAAAATAGGGTAAAACCCTAATTCATTTTTCTTATTCATTTCTTGTTTTTAGAGCTCTGGAGCAAAAAATGGTTGAGACAGCGCACAGATCTACAGAGGTCCGACGCGGTCTACGGGTAAGGGTCTAAACTCAATTTAGATTGATTTAAGTTGCTTTTACATGCTTTCTAGATGAATTTTTAAGTGAATTTGGAGCATCGCGGCCATTTTTGGCCGTCGACGTCGTCGGGACGAAATCGTCCCGATTTCGATGAAATCGTCTCAATTTCGGCAATTTCGCCCGAGGGCGAAATCGTCGAAAGGGGGACGATTTCGTCAAATTAGAGACGATTTCGGACTGCGAAATCGGAGACGATTATGCTCAAATTGGGGACGATATCGTCCAATAGTGGGCGATATCATCAATTACATGAAATTGAACTTTAAGTTGCATTATTAATTACTGGAATTTATTGATTAATTATTGTTTGTTGTTTTGTTGTTTATGTTTGCAGAGAGGATTACTAAAAAGCAGAGAGTGGAAATACGGCGGATTGAGAGACGACTTGGCCGCTCTCACCCGAGCAGAGCGGGATCTGTCGGCACGGGTCGGATTGCGGCATGTGGCGAGAGATGTCGCAGTTTCCACGAGACATGGGGCTACCGACGACCCTAGCGAGAGAGATGGTATCCGGGGTCTTCATGTTTCGGTTACCGACAGGGGAGATGACTCCCACACTTTGGAGGATGTATGGAGGATTTTGAGAATCCCCATACAAGGACGGATGATCACACCGATGACCAATCAGGGCCACGCGATGGGACGGCTGTGTGGTGACCCGAGCTTCACCCTGGAGAAGGGCGGAGTTAATATCGAGGCACTACGCCAGATGCCAGGGCATCTAGACTCACACGGGTTACGGTTGGGGTAGTTGGTGGACTTCTGCTGTGCCACCAGAGCGGGTGCGAGGTGCCGTGGATGCTGGCAGATGTGATCTGCGACATGCGGGACCACGGCTACGGGTTCTCATGGGGCAGCTTTGTACTATGTCGGTTGTACAGGATCCTTTACGGGGTCGTGTACAAGGGCGGGCGATGTCTGGTGATGACATCGCTACTACAGGTTTGGTGCTGGGAGCACATTGCGATGCGAAGGCCGGTAGGGCTTCCACTGACAGGGATAGACGGGGAGAGGCCCCGAGTCTTCTACTGGTGGCTCCGGAGAGGGGCACAGCGACGGATCGACCTGTCGGTGTCCCGGAGACTACTGGATGACCTTGTCCCAGACCAGATCACCTGGAGGCCATGGAGGCAGCATCCGGGGGTGGGCGAGAGGACGGACAGGAGGCGGCTCGCATCGAGGCGAGTCTGCGGCTGAGGATGGAGAGGGGAGAGGTGGAGCTCCACCGCTACGACCGAGTTTTGTGATAGTTCGGTCTACGAGGGGGGATCCCATCTCTCGGGGATTATGAGTTTTCCCGGACCGCTCGGGATAACACCACCGTTAGCGGGGCTCCGGACATGCGGCGATTCCGGAGCCGGGACTCAGATGATGCCCCCATTCAGCCAGTGGATGGAGACGACGCGAGAGTAGCCGATGGCTACGATGCCTAGTATGCAGGCATCCGCCCTCCTCGGATGACGAGGGCATAGGGTCTGATCCACGCAGTCGTGCGTCGGATAGGGAGGCGGTGCCGGGCGGTGATAGAGGCAGCCCAGGGTCACGGCGGGAGAGAGCGAGAGGAGGCCACAGGCACAGGAGCGGCCACGGTAGAGAGAGAGGGAGAGGAGGGAGGCGAGACCCCCATCTCCATAGAGGCCACCATCGCTCGATAAGGGCAAGGGCATGGATATAGGAGAGAGTAGCGAGATGGCTACTCTCCGGGCAGAGAGGGATCATCTGCAGACTCAGGTGCAGACACTACAGGATGCGGCCGCACAACACCAGGCTGAGGTGTCGCGGCTGCGAGACGAGAATGCACGTCTCGGGGCACGGGGTGGAGGGGTGAGCACTCGGGAGCTGCTGCGGTCGGTTTCTCAGACCACATTCTATCAGGCTCTATACTACCAGAGCGATGTTGGAGGGCCGGAGGGTACAGCTACCGGTCGCCATAGCAGATCCGATCAGGACGGGGTCGTCGAGGAGCTCATCCCGATCGACGACGAGGACTCGCGGTACCACACATACTATGATGGGACCACCTCGTCCTCCATAGGGCGGGGGGAGGAGATGAGGCTGAGAGCTCTAGGGGCTCTCGAGACATTGCTCGGAGGACACTTGATTGAGTATGCCAAGATATCGATTGTGGCATACCAATCTATATGATATGATGTACATATATATTTTTGAGATATATATATAGATGAGATATTTTTGGTCATATGACTTATGTTATGAGTATATTGATGATGCTTTGATTGATTGATTTTGATAATGCTTGTAATTATGTCGTTGGAAAAGAATTTATACCTTTTGATGTCATGCTGTAATATTGATGAAATAATATGATGTAACAAATTGGTTGTTTGTGATGCAATGATTTGATAAAAGAAAAGGGGACTTTTAACAATAATTTCAAAGGACATTGTCGCTATTATAGACCATTTCATGGAGTCGCTGCTCACTCGGTCGTCAAGCTAATCCCATTTATAGAAATATTGTGAAAAGTGAAAGAGTGCTTAAGAGACTGTCTTAAGACTTTGTTGTGATGATGCAAATGATGATGATGATGATGGTTTGTTTTCAGATTTCCATAAAAATATTATGCATGAAATATTTGTAAAAAATGATTTTTGCTAGGCATAAATTCCTAAGTGTGATAAAATTGTTGAATAATTCCTTAGGAATTATACCGTCATTACAAAATTGGAGGTTGACATAATGACATGAAATAATGAAAATGTGCATTCTTTTGAAAAGCAAAATTTGTGTAATAAAATGAAGTCATATGGTTTTTATGAGTTTTGATAAATGGGGGAATAAAAATTGTTACAATGGTTTGCGCTAGGCATAGAATATGTAGGTATAGACTTATACCATCATCGCGAAAATCAAAGAAAATAGATAGTTTTATTGCATGATTGATTTTTGATGAACAGAAAATATGAAAATGAGGACTTGCGCTAGGCATATAATTTCAATTTTGGTTTTAGAACTATACCATCGTCGCGAAAGTCGATATGATATGTATGATATGTTTTGAAAGAAATTTGTGATTTTTCTATTATATAGTTGTCTTTATGAAAAATAATTGTACTTGATTATTCCAAACAAGTTGCAAAAATAATATTTCAAAGTATTTTGAAGACAAAAATTAGATTTATAAGGAATCCCATGTGCATATGTGAATTCATTTCCAATCTTGATTTATCATAATGATAGACAAAATCTCTCAAATACAAATGTGTGTGCAATTGTATTGTTCATTTACCAGGTTTGAGCAAGATACTATGATACAAGTGATTTGAAGAAACCAAATAAGTGTTCATTAACCATGATGTAGATGCATATAACCATATTAGACTACTATGTAGATCGGATTATCAAGAGCTAGCTAATCCATAAGCGGACATAGGTCTGTACAAAAGAAGGTCGCTAATGTGACAGACATATCGCCACGCTAGGAGTTACCCAAGGCCAAGCGGGTTGGGCACAAACCACCTGTTATGGGGCTTACCTCACGTTTTCGAATAATTGAGAATTCCAGGGATTCAAGCTCATCAACCCTTCTTTTCTTTTCAAAGGGTAGGGAAAGGGATTTTATTGCTTTCTTGCTTTCTTTTGAACTTTGTTTCTTTTTCTTTTGTATTTCTTTTGCTTGATAATGCTTGGAATAACGATGAAATAACATTTTTCTTTTCTCTTTTTTTCTTGAACTTTTTTTTTTTTTCTTTTTCTGTGCTAGGGATACTTGCTCAGATTAGCTGTAGAGCAAGGGATTTTTATTATGGGTAGGGGTGAGCTTGTCCTTTTGCCAATTCTCAAAGATTCTAGACCATGTGCATGATAGGATAGCAGGGGAAACTTTTCACCCAAGAAATCGGTTCTACTATGTAGCAAAACATGGAAATTACAAATATAATCATTTTATTGTGAAAAGATGTGCTTGGTTTAAGTAAATAACAAGATCAATTCTCTATGCTCAAACTTTATTTAATTTGAATTTTGTGAACTTTGATATAAGAGAGATTAGTAATCATGCCAGATAAAAGCAAGATATTTATTTTTTTGTGAGTGTGCAAGTGAGGGATGCCAAATAAATGCTAATTGTATCCAAAATAAGTTGAAACATATAACTGCAATAATTGTAAGAAAAATATATATAAACATTTTTGAGAAGTTTTGAGAATGTTGACTCTCTCTTTCTTCTGTATATTGTTTTGGTTTCGAAAGAGTCAAGCATATAGTCTGTTTTTAGATTTTTATTTAGATTTTTGTTTTTGAGCAAAAAGAACTTAACAAGTGCTTTAAATAAATGCAATAGATAGTTTTGAAGATTTTTGGAGATTTATAAATGTTTTTGATGTTTTTGAATTTTTTTATAAATTGAAAGAAATATAAGAGAGTAACTTTGAACAAATATATACATGGATGAAATGACCAAATTTATGCATAGTAACGTTTGAGATGTAAAATATTCATGGGTTCTTTAAGTTCTTTACCATCTAAGGTAGATAATTTATATGCTCTTGATTCAAATTTTGCAGTAATGATGTATGGTCCAAGCCAGTTGGGCTCAAATTTACCTTTAAGTTCTTTGGTTGCATTTGTATTTTTTTGAAGATTTTGAGGATTTTGATTTTTTTGTATTTTGATTTTAATTTATGAATTGAAATTGGTGGTATATACAAGATGATCTATATACACTATACAAGGTTATTTGAGTATAGCATGTCTAAGGTTGCTTCAAAATCAAAGGAGGTTTTGAAGGATAATCTGGTTGAGGTGAAGGTAAGAATAGAAGGTGATGAATAAAAGGTAGTGATAACAAAAGCTTTGTTATAATGTAGAATAATGTAGAAAAATATTTGACTTTTATATGTGGAAAATTGATCATGTTACAAAATAAAATGTAAGAAGGATAAGAAAGTTCTTCATTCTTATCACTATATTCCAAGTCTTGATAAGATGGAGAAAGTATATGTGAAAGATATGCATGAGTGTTATTTGGTAAACAAGGATGATCATATATGGATGAAGAAAAGTGATGGATAGAAGATAATTGTGATAATAGAGAATGTATAGAACTTGATGTTTCAACCGTTAAATATTCTTCAAATGGTGTTGGGTCACCATGTATGGTAACAATTTTATTTGCAAGTTCAAACTTCAAACATTGGTGAAGAGTGGAAGGGACAACCCTCATCGTATGAATCCAAGGACTCTGGAGAAGTAGGTTGTAAGGTGAAGGACAATATCCTACATAGAATAAAGTATCCAGGATCTTGGATCCAATATTAAAGGGAAGACTTATAGTACCTTGAGCTTCTTGAATTTCATTGTTAAAAGATTTTATAATAACATTTGATTCATTAATATCTTCTTCCTTTAATTTGAGTTTTTGGAATAATTGATAAGTGCATAAATTAAGAGAGGAGTCATTATCTACCATGATAGTTCTAACAAGTGTTTCTTTACTAGATCCGATAATGTAAAGATAGGAGTCTTCTTGTGGAGTAGAGGAAGGAATATCCTCATCATAGAATGAAATATGGTTAACCTCAAGAGGGTTTATACCATTAATTATGTTCTTAGAGAAAATATGATGAGGAACAAATTGTTGGCTAGGTATTTTGAACAAAATTTCCTTATGAGAAATTTGTAATACTTCTAAAAGGGATATCTTTGCTTGAGGATTAATCACTTGTTGTTGGTTATCAAAGTGGATTTCAGATTGAGATTTTGATTCTAAAGATGAGCTTTCTATGCTTACATTCCATTTTGGATCATTCTCTAGAGCCAAAGATAGTTTTGAAGGTTGGTCAAATGAGGAATCCATATCTTGAATATCGGATTGAGTTGATTGAACTTGAGGTTGCTCATTTGTAGTTTTTGTTACAATATTAATAATATCATCATGATGGGACACATTAACATGCAATATTTGATTGGTTTCTTGTTGTTGATAATTGAGTAGGGGTTCTTGGGAGATCCCCATGTCTTGATTGATTATTGGTATTTGTTGTGTAGGAGTTTGATTGTTTATTGGAGATTTATAATCAGTTGTAGATTGTAATTCCTTTATATTAAAAAGACCCTTATCAATCAAATCTTGAATTGCACATCTTAAATCTTTACAATTTTGTGTCATATGTCCATCTACTCTATGATATTCACAATGTAGCTCTGGTTTAAACCAATCGATGTGGTATCTGGTTGTCTTATGGAAGGGAGTTCAATCTTATTTGTGTCAAGTAAATACTTGAGAATTATATCCATTGGTTGATTGAGCTTAGTAAATTTACGTGATGAAGGTTTTTGAGAGGTTTTTGATAAATGCCTTAGGAATTTCGTCATAAAAGGACCTAATGGTTTCTCACCTCTACTTTCTTTATTATGGGTAGAATGATGACAGGAAGATTGCGAAGTATGAGGTGAGTGCATGGTAGAATTGGAAGAATAAGTATTTTCTTGTTGAAATGGATGTGTTGTATTGAAAGAAGAGTTTTGAAAAGGTGGCGGAGGATTATATGTGGATTGATAGACATAATATGGATATATGGGAGAATAGATAATATCATTATGAAGAGGATTGGCAAAGGGATTGTTTTGTTGGGTTATGGATGAAAAATAAGAAGAGTGTGATGGAGGTGGTGTTGAATAGGGATGAGGTTGGTCATAATCAACAAATGTATTTGGCTGAATTCTTCCAACATTACTGATGGGCTCATATTGATTTGAGTAAAAACTCATGGTTTCTTTAGTACTTCTAAAAGTAATATTTAGCATCTACTATTTAGAATTGAATCTAAAACATACAAACTTGAAATGATGATTTTGTTTTTGTTTTTCTTGTATATATATATATTTTTGTTTTTGTTTTTGTTTTTCAAAAGGTTATGATGCATTCACGTCGGGTTCACCAAAATGTATCGCTCCAAATTTTTCGCATCCCTACCTTCAGGCTATTGGATCCGCGCCCGGAAGGAGGATGGGAAAAGGATGGTGCGGTACCTCGGACGAGAGGACTTTACGAAGGTCCCGCCTCTCAAGGGAGGTGTGTTTTGGTGATTTTTCGACGGATGGTGGGTTCACCGGGGAAACATTTGGCGGCAGTTTCCATGCCTAGGTTTTTGGAATGTGTTTTGATGAGTTCGTTTTATCCTTAAGCATTCATCCTAGGTTTGGCCGAATGAATCTAACTTAATCTATATGAAAATGCAATTTAAATGAATACAACAAACAGAGTAGAAAGCAGAAAATAGAGAATTTGCAGGAGGCCAATGGAGATTACCTGATCCGGAAGTCTGAAGAAGTTTCTGATGCTTGAAGCGATCTGGATCGTCTGGAATTCGACGTAATCGCCTGTAATCTGACAGATTCGTCTGAGACTGACAGAATCGTCTGAAATCTGACGAATTCGTCAGACGAATTCGTCAGAGACCTGCAAAACAGAGAACAGATGCAAAATACAAGAATTCCTACTGTGCAAACAGAGGCAAAATATGCCAAATAATAAACTGAATACTGAACAAAGTTTAAAAATAGAAATTAAAGTAAATTGTTGTACTTTAATGGCAGATTATGAGCTTAACATGCAATCTAGACTAGATGGGTGAACTCCAGATGCAAAATAGGATAAAAACTAAATAGATTATCTAATTTGTAAAACAAAATAACTGAGGCAAAGTTAAGAAAAGCAAACTCCAGGCACTGATTGCCTCGATGTGGACTGCAGTCGAGATCGTCTCGCATCAGTACGAAATCGTCTCGAATTTGACAGGATCGCCTCCGATCTTGACAGGTTCGTCGGCGGCGATGGGTGCTGGCTTCGGTTGAAAATCAGTGGTGTACCTGCATAAAAACTGCTATAGGACTAGTGCAAAAATAAGATTAAGGTGTTTTAGTGCAGAGGGATTCAACTTGCAGATAAAATTCAGCCGGGGGGTTGGGGAGGGAATGTCCTAGAGTTTAAATAGGCATAGGGGAGTTGTTGGGAGGTTGGAGATCATCCCAATTTGGGAGATCTCCAACGGGGGAAGGGTCCCAACGGTGCAGACACGCTTCTGCCCGAATTGGAGACCCGTTGGAACAGAGTCTATCTATGCAAATTCAGTTTTGCGACAAAATCGTCTGGACGTTCTAGTCCAGACGAAATCGTCAAATCTGGGGCGATATCGTCTGATCGGCGACGATATCGTCCAACGGTCAAAACAACCTCTAAAAATGGCACGGAAAAAGGGGAAACGGGTTTCTCGGCGGTTAACGGGCGGTTTGGGAGGTTAAATTTGAATTTAAAATTATTTACTAAGGTGAATGTAATTATTCCAATTTTACTGCGCCAATTTTAGGGTGCTACAATTATATCTCTTCTCATGGGTAAAGAAGGTATCCAATATTTTTCTCCTCAATGTCTTCTTGAAGACTCCTCATTGGTCATGGTACTAGCAATCTCTCAATTAAAGTAAGTCCATATTACCTAATCATGTCTCTACCACTTGGTGGGACCCATGTAGCTTTGGGATGATCTTCATGATAAACTAATTGAGTGGGTAGAATATGGTTTTATTCTACTCCATGAAATACTTTAGGTCCACATAGTCAAGTTGTCGCATGTATTCTAGATTGAGCATATAGTTGGGCATATGTGTAGGCAAATCAAAGAGAATGGATGAAAATCCATAGAAGTAGGTCCTCAAAAGTAGAAGTATCCACTTATACATTATCTAGAACTTAGAAGTTCTCATGCTTTTTAGGCAGTATTGGTACCTCTCCCCAAAAATTTTCAATGATGGCTTCATTCACATCATCATGGAAGTAGTAGAAGTTCTTGCATGCTTCTTGGTAGGGTATATATGTTCACTCAACAATTGATAATGGTTGGTCATTGACTCTTACTTGGTCTAGTTTTAGGGTTAGAAATCATTCCTTCTGATACAAAATGAACTAAACCAAGTAGGAGGTATAGTTGAACTTGTTTTCCTCCTTAAATACCTTAACTGATTATCCATTTGATCAGCTATGTATTTGGTACAATCAATAATTTATGAGTGGTCAAGATAGGTTTACATGGAATGAAGTAGGGATATGTCCTCCTAATGAAGCTGTAGGTCATTCTTCTCCCCAAAAACTACATCTATGCCAAACAACACCATCTATACATCCTTCTTGAACAAGTCCAACTCCCATGGGATATTGAAGTTGAATAGCAAAATGTGTTTCTTTAGGCATGAGATTAATAAATCCTACTAGTAGGTGTTGGTATGTATATAGAAGAAATCCTTTTAGATTTTTGGATTGTAGAAAATCCGCATAGCTCAATCATCAACCATATTAAGCATTCTCCTTATGACTCTCTCTTATGTAGAATGCATCCTTAGTTTATTGTGGAAGTCTAAAACTTTTCGTTAAGGGATCATATCTCTCCACAATTATTTCTTCTAACTATAGGCATATCCAAACTTGATGCACTAGGTTCATGTCTAGATCTAATATCCATATACGACCTATGCTCCAAGGGTTAGTTTGTATATCTAAAATAAACCTTCAGAGGGCCTCCTTCTTCAATTTCCATTTAAGTGTGTGTAGTTCAACTCAATATTTTGATAAGGGTCATGATAGAAATATTTTTGTCTCTTTGGGGATGGGAGCCTTGCCTCTCTCCTTTTTATGCAGACCCCCTCATGGTTTTACCTCTTTTGAAATTGTAGGAATTGGTAAATATGGAGTTTATGTGGGTGGCATGCCAATAGTGGAAGCCAGTAAAATAGGACATGTGTTAGGCAAGGAAAGGTTGGTATATGTAGAAGTCATATTAATGGTAGTTTGGGATGAAAAAATAGAAAAAATGAGGCTCAACGATTTTAAATTTGGAAAGTGATTAAAAATTTCAAGTTTGGAGAAAACAAGCAATTCACTCACTTTTGTGCACTTAAGGAAATTTAGAAAAAAAGAGGGATTCACTTTTCCACCTTTATGCACTTAAGAAAATTTAGAAAAAAGAAATAATTTACTCACTATTGCAAGTGATTCACTTATTTAAGTGAGAGATTTAGTCACTTTTTATGAAGACTAATTTTTCTAAGATGAATGGGGTTTGCCTTTATTTTCAGAGATTTTCCTTCAATGACCAAGTGATTCACTAGGTGTATGCACAAGTGATTTTCTTATGGAAGGAAACTCATTGAGCTTAACTCAAAATGGGGTGCATGGTCCTTGTTAGTAGACCAAGTGCATTTGGTGTGTGGAGAGAAGGAAGAAAAGTTTCTTTGCCAAGGATCAATATAAAAGTGAAGGGGGGAAGTGGGGTGAGGAGCTTTATAACATCCATTATATGCAAGCTTTACTTTCCCATGCCCTACATGGGGGATTGTCTAATTATCGACCCATCAAGGGTTGATTCACCCATCTATGTAGTCAACTCATAAGGCGTGTGTTGCTTGCATAAGCAAGCAATTCACTCACCAAATGTGAGCAACTCACTTGCATTCTCCCTTGTGCATTTTTGTTTCTTTTAAAATTGATGGCATGATAATATGGTGGTGAGAGAGAGAAATAAGGGGAGATAAGACAAGAGCATTGGGAAAATTTTAGGAAGAAAGGGAATAATTGAAGCAAGGTTCATAGAAAGGAGGGAATAATTACTAAAATAGTAACCATTAGAAATATAGCTATATATCTACAAAATATTTTAGACAATTTTATTGTAGCTAATTTGGGCAAAGATGCTGACCATGTACTTAAATAGGAAATATTTTCCATCCATAGTGGCAAGCTTGTAGGCATTTGATCCCATGGATCTTCATAATTTGATAAGGACCACTTCATAAGGAGTCAAACTTTTGGTGTTTCCCTAGCTTTGGTTTATCTTCAACCATTTAAATTTGAGATCTTCTTTGTAATCCTTCGATTGTTGTGCTTACACAACAAGCCCTAGTTTGCATGGACTAGGAATCCACTTTTTGATTTTGGTAAGCTTTCCCTTGTTTCTTGGGTTTGTTTGCAATTTTTAGCCATCCAAAAGCTTTGGTTTTGTAATGGCTCATTTTGTTAGGACCTTCTCCTTGTTGTTTGATTGATGTATTGATGTGTTGATAATCAATGCATGATCTTATTTTATTCTATCCAGATGAGTTGATAGTTGTACCTTATGCTAAATAAATTTGGATTATGCTATTTTTAAAATATGGTACTGCTAATGAATATAATGGTTGCAAGACTGGGTACTCTCATAGGAGGATTGATATGGGACAACCATTAGAGTTTAGAGAAATGAGAAATGGGAAATAATGGATGTTTTTGAGTTGACAACCCATAGGGGTAAAATAATCATGTAGGAGCATTTGCATTGTGTGTATGTAGGATTAAATGCATCATTGGGTAAGGAGGTCATTATAACAAACAAAAGAAACCTTACCTCTGTGCTTAGGGGTCCTTCGTAGGTGGTTGATAACCTTGAAGTTATCATAATACCTCTTGCTTAGGGAATGGTAATGTTTGTACATCTCTGCTTATTATTGATCTGCATCTTAATTCGAGCGAGGACAACTTTAAGCAAGAGCCCTTGTGTTGCTTAGGCTCTTAATTTATCTTTAGGATGCATTAATATTTGTGTTTCAAAGTATAAATCTTAATTGGTTGATGAAGTAAGGTATTAATAATAATGTTAGTATTATTAATACTTATATATATATAACAAAAAAATTAATAATAGTATTAATTAATTTAATACTATGAAGAAGTAAATAAATTATTTAATAATACCTTTGCTAAACTTAGCCATTTAAGTCTTATTAAGGCAAGGTTTTAGATAGGGGCATATTTAACTAATAATAGTATTAATTAATTTAATACTATGGAAGAGTAAATAAATTATCTAAAGTAATATTAGCAATTTAAATATTAATCTTAATAAGCTAAGTTTTAAAATGGGGTATATTCAATTTAATAAATGTTATTTTAAGAATGAGATTCTCATTTCTAAATATGGTTTTAATGCATGAGAATTCAAGAAGCCACAATAAATATTATTTTAAGAATGAGATTCTCATTTCTAAATATGGTTTTAACGCATGAGAATTCAAGAAGCCACCTCGACATTTGAGCTCTTCTAATCCATTATTTTGATCTCCTTTTCTTGGGAAACATTATATATATGGCTGACTACCAAGGTTTAGAGAAAAGAAAAGGGTTGGAAGGATTTGTTGGAAGGGTTGATTGCTGGTTGAAGAGAAGTTATTTCATTGCAGCAAACGAATTGATTTTTTTGTAAAGTTAATTCCAGTTCCTGTGTTGTGATAGCAGCATGCTCCATTCTTTGGCTTACTTTAAAATAAATAAATTATATATATGTTATGGTTATGAAGTTATGAGAGGTATCTATGTTCATTTAGATTTATTCATATTTTGTAGACTGTTAATGTGCCTTTGGTTAATTAATCTTCATGTGAATATTGGATATATTATGCCTGTGAAGTTCTTCAATAACTTCCTTTCTTGCTATCCTTTTGGGATAGTATAGTCAGACGACTTAATAAGATTTTAATAAACTCTTTTTTTCCTGGTTGTTGGCTGTTCATAATTATAGCTTATCTATGATTTGTTTTGTAGCTCGGGGTTGTTGTCTGACTATCCATAAGAAAAAGGATTTTTATGCAACTTTTTATATTAAACCTAGAGTGTTAGGTTGACTGTTTTATTTTCAGAATGACCGTGCTAAGCATAGAATTTATAAGTAATTATTTTGTGTAAAATTAGTTGAGTTTCCAATGAGTAGATAGGGGGGAAGTTCAACTTTATGTTGCTCCGATGAAAGGTAGTCGTTTGGATGAAGCCTGGTTGTTAATATTTCTTTTCATTAATTGCATCAACTATCAAACCTACACTCGTGTTATGTTTTTTATCTTGCGAATTTATGAATCCTTGTGCTACAGTTTGCTTTCACTTGACATTAGCAGCAATAGTTTCGATTATATTATTTTTATAAGGTGTTAAATTATTATTATTTCTGGCTAGATAGTAAGGGGTTGTACTCAAGTTCCCCACCCTTGAAAAATTATAACTCTCTTCTTTAGAGCTTGAGAGTTTACAAATAGATACACTTCTCATCTCAATTGAGATGCTATAGCTAAAAACCTACATCATTTTACATAAAATGTTTGAATTCTTGATTATTGTTTTTTGTTTGATAAAAAGGGGTTGTACTCAGGTCCCCCACCCTTAAAAAATTACATCTCTCTTGTTTAGATATTGAGAGTTTACAAACTTCTCATCTCAATTGAGATGTTATAGTTAGAAACCTACATCATTTTATATAACATTTTTGAATTCTTGATTTTTATTTTTTGGATCTTTTCAAATATCTGTATGAATACAATTACTCCAGAATTTAGCATCTTTCTTGACATTTTTCTATAGTAGCCTTCACAATGCCAAAACTTCACCTCTACTATCTATGCCTTGCATATTAGTAGAGTAATATTTCCAAAACATCGTACTAACATAGTCCACTTTACAAAATTTGGATTGCTAGTTTCCTTCCTTACAGTATATGTGTAAACTCGATTTCTTCAAACTCTTTAGCAAGATCTTGAATTTCCACAATTATCTCTTGTATGTTCCATGGAGCCTTTGCTTTCCTCAAAATTGCATTTATTACTATGAGAGAATAACCTTCCATCCAAACTCTATTCCATTTAATTTGTTTACATATTTTTAACCCTTCTAAAGTTGCCCAAGCTTCAGCTTCATTATTTGTCTTAAATCCACAATTGAAAGCATAATGAGACAAAATATCTCCTCTATTATTTCTAATTATTACTCCTCCTCCTATTGGTCTTGGGTTTCCTTTAGATGCTCCATAAAAATTCAACTTAACCCACTCCACATGTGGTGGTTTCCACTTTATATTCTTTACCTTATTTTTGCTTCTCTTGTACCCAACATCATAATTCTATTTAATGACTTGACTCCATCTATCAAGACTCTCTGCTTCCAAATTAGGGATTGGATGAGTTGATAGGGTTGGTTTAGACTCCTCTATGGCTAAAAATATATTTTTCATTACCTCTAAATTGCTTTCCTTTCCTTTAAATATTATTTTATTCCTTTCTAGCCATATAGTCCAAAGTATTGTATCTTTTGATATATCCCATATTGTTTGTAAAGCCTCACTTTTATAAGTGCTATGTCATTGCTTTAACCAATCTTCAATTTTGCTATCATCACCATGCATTTACCAAACATATTAAGAATCCATTACCATAAATTCTAGACTATTGAGCAATGTCCCAAGAGATGGTCAATAATCTCCTCCTCCTCATTAAAATTAACACATGTAGAAGGGCCATGAAAACCCCTTTTCATAAGGTTATCTGAGCATTAAATTCTTCTATGACCTACTAGACAAACAAACATTTTAACTTTAGGAATGTTTGGGCTATCCTAAATATCTCTCCAAATTCTAGTGATATTATTATTTTGTTGGTGTTGAACATTATATCCACTTCTTGTTGTGTATTCTCCTGAGCTATTCAACTCCCAAATCAATTTATCCTTTGCACTGCTCAAAATAATTACAGTTGTTGTATTTCTACTCAATCGCTTCCTAGCATCAATGTCTTGTATACTTGTAAAAAAATCTTCTTTCCATTTGTATCTTTCTTCTCGATCCTTGTACAAAATATTTGAAACCCTATCACCGTATTTGTCTTGAAGCAATCTCATCCAAGGTTTCAAAATTGGATCTAAATTGAGTGGTTTTTTATCACACCAAGTATCCATCCAAATAGAAAAATTTTCTCCAGTTCCCACCACTAATCTTAAACCTTTAATCATAGGATCAATAGATTTTTTAAACCATTCCAAAGAGCAGATCCATTTGGAAGAGAGAATGCAATGAATATTAAACTTGGGTCATTGGGTTCAACATACTTAGAAGAATTATTTCCCATTGTATTTGAATCTCTTTGTACAATCTCCAAATAAATTTTCCCCTAAGAGCTAAGTTTGCATCTATAAGATCTCTTAAACCAAGACCTCCACTAGTTTTGTCATCACACAACTTGCTCCATTTTACCAAAGAAAATTTCCTTTTATCATGTAAACCTGACCATAAAAAAGATTGCATAATAAAGACTAATTTTTTTCAACTATTTTTTGCATAGAATACAAAGACATACAATATGTTGGAATGGCTTGTAATATCGACTTAATTAACTGCACTCTTCCTGCTAATGATAACCATCTACTTTTCCAAGTTGGAAGTTTATTTTGAACTTTACTAATATCTATATTCCATAAATCTATCCTCATTCTCCCCTCAAATAAAGACATCCCTATATAAGTTATTGGTAAATTTTCCTCCTCCATATGAAGCAACCTATAAATTCTTGCTTTGATATTAGCAGGAATGTTAAGAAAGTAAATTTTGGATTTAGTCCTATTAATTTTTTGCCCTGAATCTCTTCATACTCTTTTAAAAATTTACTCAAAGCTTTGGCCTCATTTATCCTTGCCATTCCAAAAAGGGCTGTATCTTCTACAAACTATTGATGGGTGATGTTATCGATGTTATTACTAACCTTAAGTCTAATTATAAACCCATATTTGTGTAGACACCAAAACAGTACCAATCCGATTATATGACTACAAGCACTGACTGAATTGGCATACATACCCCCTAGGGCTGCCTCCAGAGGTTAAATAGTGGTCCTAACCACTCCCAAATAAGTTTTGGAAGGTCAGAGGTCAGTTTTGCACCTTTTAAGAACTTTGCTCCCTATTCGTCCCACCCTGGGATGATTAGAATCCTATTCGTCCCACCCTAGGACGATTAGCAGCAATCGCTCTAGGGTGGGACGATTAGCAGGTTTAACTGGCAAAAAGTCAAACCTTGACAAATGGCAGCCCAAATCTGCCACCTAACTCCACATTCAAGGCATGTAATTATGAGGGAACGTTTCAAATCATGGAGGCCTCAATCAAGGAGGCCCTAATTAGGGAGGAATCTTCTCTCCCCAAGAAGGCATATTGAGCCAAGTGGCTCCCTCACATGCACATTCAAAGGAGACCCTTAGGTCTATAAAAAGGTGAGCCTCCTCACCCCAAAAAAAAATAGAGTTGGAGCATTTGGAGCAACGAAGTGCTGCCAAACTATACCCCCACTCCTCTTTGTGCTTCCTACATCCCTAATCTCTCTTTTGGAAGAGAGGTTATCGGGTGAACACTAGGAACACAATATAGATCCAAAAACCCAAGAAATCGGCCACAATCCCACCCTAAACTAATTGACACAACCCCCTAGGAAGTTTTGGACCCATCCCACTTGGATTGGTGTCAAAACTAGGCCCTAAACGGTGGGCGTCCCACCCCCGGGCACCCCCCAAACTACTATAGTCCTAATTGCCCCACCCCGGAGTGATTAGAAATATATGCATGGTTTTGTTACTATTCTTTTTGCATTATTTTATATCTAATGTACTTATGTTGTTTTCCAAATTTCATTGCTTTCTGAAATGATTTGACCTGGTTTCTGTCATTTTATGCGTCTACTAACCTACAGGGAGTGCCTTCGGATACAAGATGACCTAGGTAGAATCTAAAAATATGACCTTTTGGGTCATCTCAAAATGCTGTTTTTAGTCTAACCACAAGTTTGCAAGAGTTTTGGAGGCCTCTGGGTAGGACATTTGCAAGGTCACTTTTTACAGGTTTTACGACAGTCCCCAGCATCCCACCCCAGAGAGATTAGAAATTTGTGCATGATTTCATTACTATTATTTTTGAAATATGTCCTAGATGATATCCTAATGCCTCTGTTAAAGTTTTAACTCATTCTGACATGATTTGACGATCGTTTTATTATTTTATGTATTAACTAGCTCATAGGGCGCCCCTGTCACATATAGGAGAATCTGGAAAGGATATGCAAATTTTGAGCATCTGGGTAGTCTTAGAATTACATATAATGCATAACCCATGAGTTTTAGGTGATTTGTATAAGCATAGGTGGGACATTGGAGCACTCGCTTTGGAGAGGCCCCCAACGGGCAAACGACCATAACGGGGCCGTTCGACGCCGCTTCGATGCAAAATCAGGTGATACCAATTCTAGAAGTTGTACTTTACATTTACATATCATTATATAATCGATTTATCAATCTTATCACTGATATTCCATAAGCGCTTATCACTGATATTCTAGATATGCATATGCTATTAACGATTTGTTGTCTTTCTGTGCGTAGGATCTCACCGCTAGGAATACTAGAGGGGTAGCAAGGAACGATGAACACATGGACACAAGCGATGGCAAATTTTAGCCCACCCACTTCAAATGTGGGCACGTGACAAATTTTGGAAGAGTACCGTCTGATATTGGAAGCGTGGCTTCTTTCGGGCATCCATTAATGTAACAAATTGTATCAAATGTTCTAAGCCCTAGGGAGGGGATGTATTGTAATTGGATTAAAAGCAATATCAATAAATGAGGCCCCACTTTGTTTGCTCACATCTCATTTCTACGTCATTTCCTTCATGCATTTCTCATCGCATTCGTAGGACTTAGCATCTATATCCATTTTTGTTTGCATCATATCGGTACATCGTCTTTCTGCATGCTTTCAGTGGTGATCATGATGGGACCCTATCCCCTGCTGTTAGGATCAAGTTTTTGATCCAAATTTTATGGTTTTTCTTTGCAAGTGTTACTCATTCGGGAACTGGATTGCTACTCGTGCCACCCAAGGATGAATACGTATTCATCCCACCCTATGAAGAATGTAGACCTGCTATTCATCCCACCCCGAGATGATTAGAGCTCTATGCATTTTTGAGTAGAAACTTAGAGGCATATGGTTTAGACAGAGAAGAGGTAGGCCTTCTGAACATCCTCTATGTTTTTATACTTTTTGTTTTTGTAATTTTCTGTTTTCTTTGCTTTATTTTTAGACACTTGCATAGAAAGGTTAAGTAGTTTGTTTTCCTTTCTTGCAATAAAGAAAAATAAAAATAAAAATATAGAGTAAATTAAATGGAAGGAACTTGATTAGGAATGCATTTTTCTCTGGTTTGCTTGCATGATACTTGCACAAATGGAAATTCCTCATTATAGGTTTCAGTTCTAGTTAGGTTTTGTGATTTTCTTTTTGCTACTAATTGTCTTTGAAAGATAAAACGTACTTTAAAGCATTGCATTAGTGAAAATCATCTTTTGCTATATGTTTTATTTCTTTACAAAATTAAAAGGAACCACACACACCACCTAATAAAATTAACATCAAGGAGTTGGTCTTAATACCCCAACACTTGATCAAGACCAACGGTGGGTTTCATCACCACCTTGGCTTGGATTTTGCATACATATACCCTGATCACGACTATTTCTAGACGTAAATCCTGATGTAAGCTGACCAAGTGTAGTGGGAGTGATTCCCCATGCACGAGGATAAGTATTCTAAGGTAGGTGTCAAAAATAGAGTGATCCCCCTTTCGTACCGCCTATGTTCCAGTTACTGTTATGCTCTCGCGTACCAATAGTTTCCCTCACGTAAGGGTGGGTATATTGAGAGGTTTGGTATAACGGCCTGACAATGGTATATTGAAGGGGCAACCATTTTGGAGATACAAGAGCCCTCATTATGCATGTATAACAAAGTTTTCTTTACAAGATTTACATAAAAAAATCAAACACACTAAACCAGATCTAGGACACACATTTAATCTGTAAACAAGATAATCATTTCTTTGTTTATATGGTCCCCTTTTGTTTGGTATAGCATAAAAATTGTAAAGGAGATAAAAATATACATATATTTTTAGGAAAAACAACCACCATGGTGTATACCCATAGCCAAGCCCAATCATGAGTAGAAGCTACGAAAAGTATTCAAGGAGGCACAACTCACCTTTGTTATATCCCCAAGGACTTGGTTATACCACCTTGGCAGCCTGACCCACAACATAGTCCACACTATACCACTACGAAATAGGACTATAGAGGCACCCCTTTGAGGGGCACTCCCGTTCAACACAGACCCTCTCAAGAGGAGTACACACATGGGAAGGCCCCCTTAGACACTCATTATGAGTGGCTACTGTGCGATGAAGCGCTAGAGCAACATAGGGTTCATAATGAGGGCCCACATGATTATATCATTCCTCCTCCACCCCTCATTACTGTTAGAACTAATAGGCCAAATCTAGAGTGCAAGGCTCTTCAGATAGGGCGAGCCAACTCTGCCCATACCTTTCACATGTACGAAAGGGAGCATGAGGAAAACCAATATATTCCTCAAGAGCAATACATCGTGTGGAAGCAATGCACCTCCGCACCTACTGATTATCAAGATCACCTATTGAGGCCAGAGCCTTGGGTGAATGTTGCTAACCTTGATAGAGGAAAGCAACCCATGGAGATCTCGGATCACCACGACCAAGACAGATATGTAGGAGAGGCACTGAGTCCTCCTAGACCTAGGACAGCAAAACAAATCGACTTGGCATTTGCCAAACATGCTGCCCACCAAGCGCAAATCACACAGCTTAGGCAAGATCAGTAGTAGTTAGAACAACTGTATCATCTTAACAAAGAGCGCATTCAATGCCAGATAGATGAGTTGTTCTAGAACACTATGCATGAGAGGATTCCAACCCCTCACATGCATAGGACAAAAATTTATGAGAGGCACAACCCCTTAGTATGAGACAAGTCTCCACGACCTTATCAAGCGTTGCCTCCAAGACCTCCTAGACCTGAGTGGAAGGCCACTTCTAGAACCAATGATGGGCGCCTTCCTCGGGCACCCATCCATGTTTATAGGTCACGCCCAAAAACTCCTCACGAGGCCTATGAGGAATTTGAGTGAGAAGAAGAGCGATCTGAAATGCCCTACCAAGGTAGGGGGGCGCTATCCGACTACCCCTCCATAGGCCTCAAGTTCCTTGCAATTCACAACGAAAGCAAACCAAAGAAGAGGAAATCAAATCCTCTTATGCATACAAAGCACTGCTAGAGCACTTAGAGTCTGTGGAGACTAAGACTTTAGGGCCCCAAAAGCCCACCTTATGCCAACTCTGCAGTCACCCTATGTATCCTTCAGTTCCGACACCCCCATACCTCGACCACTTCAAAGTGCTTCAATTGGAAATTTTTAGAGGGGATGAGGATGCCCAAGAGCACGTAACAAGGTTCCTGAGTCAATGCTTTGGCATTCAAGACAATGATGCATTGCTTCTAAGAATGTTTATAACCATGTTCACAGGCCCTGCCTCAGATTGGTTTACCCAGTTGCCAAAGCATAGCATCAATAATCTAGACCAGCTAGTGGACGCGTTCCTTGAACATTTTGCCTTCAACACCAAGAAGAAGGTATCCTTAAGCGACCTAGCTGGCCTTAAGCAGTATGATGATGAGACCATGGTTGCTTATGGGAATCGGTGGAGGACATTGCTTTCAAAGCTACCTTACCTCCCTCCCATGGCCGACATGACTCAAATGTTTTCAAAGAGTTGCTTAAGGTCGATCTCCATGCTATTGTAGCTACAACAATATGCCACCCTCGAAGAAGCCTTGGTGCAAGCCAGCATAATTGAGGAGATCAAAATACAAGACGGTGAGATTTCCAAGCCACACAAGAAAGAGTGGTCCAAAAATGCTAAAATTGGTCCCACGCAACCGAAACCCGTCATGGTCAATTAGGTTGCCATAACTATACCAAAGCCTGCACAAATGACATAGCCCCCAAAGGCTAATTATTAGGCAGTTCCTATTGATAACTATGAAAAGGAAAATCATAAACAAGAGCAAAATCAGCAACGTCGCCCTAGGCAACAATTCACACAATTCATGGAGTCTAGAGACTCCTTGTTTGATCGCTTGTTCACGGCAAACCTGATAAACTTGTCGAAAAGTCGACCCATAGACCCCAACATGCCAAAACCCAAGGGCTATAGGGAAGACTTATATTGTAGATTTCACCGATAGAAAGGACACAAAATCTCCACTTGGAAATTCAAACACTTAGTGTAGGACTTGATAGACAACAAAACGCTCGTAGTAGATAGTCCCATAGCACTGTGCAACCAACAGATGGAGGTCTTCAAAGACCCCCTACCTACCCATGATGCACAGGCAAAGAATTTACAAGTGAACGAGGTAACGCAAAACTGCCCCATGCAAGGATACGTAGGGATGATAAGCATCGTGACAAGGAACAAAAGATACCCAAACATGGCTGCACCCGCTACAACTACATGAGATGTTTCGTCAATGTCACAACCTCCACAACACCCTACGCAACCTCCCCCACCTAGACCAGTGGCCATAATTTGGACTAAACTTACTCAAAGTTTAAGGACCATGTTGGCTAGGCTCTCCATTTATGAGCTCATCCAACAATCATCGCCCCATCGAGAGGCTCTGATGGAGATACTCAAAGCTATTGAGCTACAACCCCATGAAGCCAATTCTTTCAACAATTTTGTGGGACATGTGAGACAATGCACAAAACCAGTCATAACCTTTAGGGAAGAAGAACTGAAATTGGTGACTAGTGATATGGTGGATCCACCCCTGCACATCATTGCATGGGTCAACGGGATCCCATTCAAGAGGGTGTTGTTGGACACTAGCTCGTCCAACAACATAATCACGATAGTGGTATTAAAACACCATAAGCTGCCAACATACCACATTATGGCGTCACTTACACTCTTCGAGCATTCAACGACGCATTATGCTCAACGGTTGGCACAATTATCCTGCCCATCCAAGTAGGACAAAAGACCATTCCTACGTTGTGTCACATCCTTGAGGGTGAGATGGCCTACAATATCTTGCTAGGCCGGCCTTGGATCAGGGACATGAAGTGTGTCCCTTCGATAGCCCATTAATGACTCAAATACACATACGAAGGGAAAGTACATGTAGTCCTAGCAGACTTAGAGCCCTTTAAGTTTTACAATGTAGTGCAGCTGATGCCACAATCGACACTCCCATCGACACATTTGGACTTTCAATTGAATCCATACACACAAGGTCTGATTTCGTGTACATCCTCACTGTTGAGTTCCTCAACTCACCAACCTGGCCCATATTTGTCGTCTGTTCCTTCACCAACGATGCCACCTATGGTGGCCACATTGAAGGACAATGAGAAGAAGCCCCTAGAGGAGGTATCACCATTAGTCTCAACCATCTCTATCAAAGAGGTGCCCAGTCGAGTGGAAGTCGAGACACCTAGTTCACTGAAAATGGAGTGGACTCAGAGAGAACTCCCATTCCCTCCCCCTCAACCATCGACACTTACCATTAATATGGCCAATATGGGCCTGGGGGAGTACCTAGTGTGGAACATTGTGGCAATACCTATGCTTGAATCCATGCAAGACATGGGGAGACCTCGCCTCCCCATCGACACTATCATCCCTTTAGTCTACCCGCAAAATCAGACAAATTTTGTATATGGGGGCCTCGAGAACGACATTGAACCCTACCTACAAGAGGAAGAGGACGAAGAGCCATTTTTTGAGAATGTTGACTATCTGTCCAACTCAAACTTCTCCTTGAAATACCTAGACCAATGTAATTGGCATGGATATGGATTGGGCAGATACAAACAAGGAATGCGCATTCTTTGTCAATTAAGATACCAGATGCAATATGATAAATCAGGAGGGTTCAACCACCCTTTGCCCCTCAACATCTTGGTAGAAACCATGCAAGGCATGGTTCTAGGCAACTGGGATGGGTTGGCACAAGATCCATATGCCAATCCCAACACAACATACACATTGGGAGATTATCTCCCATTGTTAACAACGAACCTTGTTGACCTCAACAACCCCTCCCATTTGATCGAGGAAGGGGAAATTTCAAGAAGTAACCTCCAAGAGGGATATGAACAAGACCAAGGGGGGTCTTCTGAAGATGAGTCAGATTATGAGGTAGCACCTTGGGACACTTTTGAGTCTGATAGCAATCACTCGCAGGTGACACCCATTGATGACTATTAGGAGAACTTCATGGCAATGTTCCCCTTTAATGTTTTGATTGGGCAATTGCTACCTCCAGAGAATCCAACCCTCCCGTAGAGAGTGAAACAACCTAGAATGGACCAAATCAACTTGCTCAAACAAAACGAGCCTCCCATGCCGGCCATAAGGCCAAGTGATCCACCGGAGGAAGAAGATCCAAATATATTCTTCAACATTGACTACCTACATGCCAAATTTTTGGTTTTCGTAGAGAGTGAGGATAGTGATCAAGAAATGCCTAGTGGGAGGCTATACCAGCCATAGGGGCACATAGTTTTCAGAGCCAATGAAGGCCTATGGATCTTCGATAGCGACTATGAGGATGAGACTGAGAAGGCATATCTCAACCATATGAGGCAACAAGAATACCCCATAGACATTGATGATATGTTTGAACATCTAAATATGGGACCAAGGCATAGGTGGCATTTAAACCAAGTACAGTTAAACCAAATGCTTCATCCACCACTTTGGGCATACAGGGAGCACCTCCTACCTAGAGACCCTATAGGGCCATCAATGCCAAGGGTAGACCCTATCCTTCTATCCGCACATAGGACCGATCCTTTTGTGCCAGTACCCATAGAGCCAGATCTAGGATATAGGGATCACCAAGGATGTCTGAATGAATACCCATGTGGTAATGGAGACCAAATTCATTCCATCAACATAATCTCCATTGATTTAACCGCCCCCATCCGCAATCCAACCGATCCAACATGACCATTGTATCTAGACCTAGATGCCATAGACTGGGATCACGCTAACTCACCACCATCCCCATCAGAGTACTGGCCTTGTGTATCGCTCCAAATTTTTTGCATCCCTACCTTCAGGCTATAGGATCCGTGCCCGGAAGGAGGATGGGAAAAGGATGGCGCGGTACCTCGGACTGAGAGGCCTTGCGAAGGTCCCGCCTCTCGGGGGAGGTGTATTATGGTGATTTTTCGATGGATGGTGGGTTCACCGGGAAACGTTTGAATGGCAGTTTCCACGCCTAGGTTGGGAATGTGTTTGATGTGTTCAGTTTTAGCTTTAATCATCCAAGTCCTAGGTTTGGCCAAAATGCGTCTAAGCTATTCTATATGAAATGCAGATTTAAATGAAGACAGAAACAGATTTGGACAGAAAATAGAAAAGAACAAGATGGATTAAAGACCCATACCTGATCCGGATGTCTGATGAAGGTTCTGATTTTTGAAGCAGTCAGGATCGTCTGGAATTTGACAGGATCGTCTCCTATCTAACAAGATCGTCTGAGATCTGACGAATTCGTCAGAGACCTGCAAACAGAGAAATAGATGCAAAATACAGAGAATGCAACTATGATAATAGAGGGTAATGATGTAAAATGACAGTAAGAACATTAAAATGATAATAACAAACTAATACACAAGTGCAATATAATGACTTATTGACAAATCATGATTATATTATGCATATAAGCTATATGGGTGAACTCCAAGATGCAGAATAATAAAGAATAACCATAGAATTAACTAAATGCAGAATAATACAGTAGAAAAAGGATGAAGAAATGCAAACTCTGGGCACTGATTGCCCCCAATGTGGACTGCGGTCGAAATCGTCTCGAATTGAGTACGAGATCGTCCGAGATTGAACGAGATCGTCCGAGACGAACTGAGCTTGCTCCGGCTGAAAAATACTGAGGTTCCTGCAAAACAACTTGGATAAATACAAATGCAAATAGTAATTTAAGATGGTCTAGTGCGTGTAGAATTCGAGTTATAGGGAATTTCAGCCAGGGGGATGCTAAGGGGAGGGCCTAGGATTAAATAGGCTTAGGAGGGAGGTTAGGAGGTTGGAGATCATCCCTATTTGGGAGATCTCCAACGGGGAGGGTCTCTAACGGCGTAGACACGCTTCGCCCGGATTAGAGACGTCGTTGGAACAGAGACTAATTGTGAAAAATTAGTTTTGGGACAAGATCGTCTGGACGTCCTAGCCCGGACGAAATCGTCCGATCTGAGGCGATATCGTCTGATCGGCGACGATATCGTCAAACGGTCAAAACAAACTCTAAAAATGGCACGGGAAAGGAGGAAACGGGTTAAGCGGCGGTTTGGGAGCGGTTTTGGAGGTTAAAATTTGAATTTGAATTATTTACTAGAGTAATTGTAATTATTAAGGTTTTACTGCGCCAATTTTAGGGTGCTACATTTTGCCCCCTCTTTAGCGAATTTTTTGAAGAAAATGCGTTAAAGATGAGTTCTTCTCGATCTACGAGAAAGCAAAAATTATTCCCATTTTTAGGCGACGATTCTTGGTCGAATCGTACGACGACTTACTATGGTGCCCCCTCCGTGTTTTTACCCAAATCGAACGTTTGAGGTAAAAACGCGAAAAAGCAAAATTTTAAAATGTTTTTAATTGTGTTTTGAATAAAATTAAGAAAAATAGGGTAAAACCCTAATTCATTGTTACTTGTTCATTTTCCTAGTTTTTAGAGCTCTGCGAGCAAAAATGGTGGAGACAGCGCATAGATCGACAGAGGTCCGACGCGGGCTACGGGTAAGAGTCTAAACTTAGTTTAGAATGCTTTAAGTTGAATTTACATGCTTTTTAGATGAATTTTAAGTAATTTTTGAGCATCGCGGCCATTTTTGGGCCGTCGACATCGTCGAAATGAAATCGTCTCAAGTTCGTCGATTTCGTCTAAGGGCGAAATCGACGAAAGGGGGACGATTTCATCAAATTAGGGACGATTTCGGCTTGCAAAATCGGAGACGATTTTGCTCAAATTTGGGACGATATCGTCCAATAGTGGACGATATCATCATTTATAAAATTGAACTTATTTTAACTTGCATTATTAATCACTTGAGTTTTTATTAATGATTTTTATTGTGTTGTTGTTTATGTTGCAGAGAGGATTACTAAAGAGCAGAGAATGGAAATATGATGGGTTGAGAGATGACTTGGCCGCTCTATCTCAAGCAGAGCGAGATCAGCTGGCACAAGTCGGCTTGCAGCATGTGGCAGAGATGCCACAAGTTTCTACAGACATGGGGCTACTGACAACCCTAGCAGAGAGGTGGTATCCGGGTTCTTCCTATTTTTGGTTACCGACAGGGGAGATGACTCCCACATTGGAGGATGTATGGAGGATTTTGAGGATCCCCATACAAGGATGGTTGATCACTCCCATGGCCAATCAGGGCCACGCGATGATGCGATTGTGTGGCGATCCGAGCTTCGCCCTGGAGAAGGGCGGAGTGAACATCGAGTCATTGCGTCAGATGCCTGGGGCATCTAGACTCACACAGGTTTTGGCCGGGGTGGTAGGTGGACTTCTGCTGTGCCACCAGAGCGGATGTAGGGTACCATGGGTGCTAGCAGATGTGATCTGTGACATGAGAGACCATGGCTATAGGTTTTCTTGGGGCAGCTTTGTTCTATGCCGATTGTATAGGATCCTGCATGGGGTCGTGTACAAGGGCGGCCGATGTCTGGTTATGACATCGCTTCTACAGGTTTGGTGCTGGGAGCACATTGTAGTGCGAAGGCCGATAGGGCTTCCTTTGATAGGGATTGATGGGGAGAGGCCCCGAGTTTTCTACTGGTGGCTCCGGAGAGGGGCACAATGGCGGATAGATCTACCGATGTCCCGGAGACTACTGGATGACCTTGTCTCCGACCAGATCACCTGGAGGCCTTGGAGAGATCATCCAGGGTGGGCCGAGGATGGACAGGAGCTGGCTCGCATCAGGCGAGTCTATTGGTTGAGGATGGAGAGGGGAGAGGTGGAGCTCCACCGCTATGACCGAGTTTTGAGATAGTTCGGTCTACAGTAGGGGATCCCATCTCTCAGAGATTACGAGTTTTCCTGGACTATCTGGGATAACACTACAGTTAGCGGGGCTCCAGATATGCAGCGCTTCTAGAGTCAAGACGCAGATGATGCCCCCATTCAGCCAGTGGATGGGGATGACGTTAGGGTAGCCGACGGCTACGATGCCTAGTACATAGGCATCCGCCCTCCTCGGATGACGAGGGCTCGGGGTCTGATTCATGTAGTTGTGCATCGGATGGGGAGGCGATGCCAGGCGGCCATTGAGGCAGCACAGGGTCATGATGGGAGAGAGCAGAGGAGACCACAGGCGCAGCAGAGGCCATGACAGTGGGAGAGGAGGGAGGAGAGACCCCCTTCTCCATAGAGAGAGAGGCCACCATCGCTCGATAAGGGCAAGGGTGTTGACACTGGGGAGAGCAGTGAGATAGCGACTCTCTGAGTGAAGATAGTCCATCTCCAAGCATAGGTGTAGACATTGCAGGATGAGGCTGCACGCCATCGAGCTGAGGTGACATAGCTCAGAGATGAGATTGCATGCCTTAGAGCACGGGGTGGAGGAGCGAGCACTCAGGAGCTAGCATGGTCTATTGCTCAGATCACATTCTACCAAGGTACTACTACCTTCCAGATGGTGCCGGAGGGGAGAGTATTACCACCGACTAACATTGTAGATCCGATCAAGATTGGGTCATCGAGGACTTCATCTCGATCGATGACTAGGACTCATAGTACCACACATACTACGATGGGGCCACCTCGTCCACCTCAGGGCGGGGGAGGAGATGAGGCTGAGAGCTCGAGGGGTTCTCGAGGCTAGGCTCACTACACTAGATTGAGATATAGTTTTTATTATTTTTGAGAGAGGATTGAGTATGCCGAGGTATAGATTGTGGCATACCGATCTAGTTTTGATATGATGTATATATATTTGTGATATATATAGATGAGATATTTTTTGATCATATGACTTGTGTCTTATGTATTTTTATGATGCTTTTAATGTTTTTGATTGATTGATTTGATGATTCATGTAATTATGTCATTTGAAATATTATGGTTTTAATGTCATGCTTTAAAAATTTAAATGAAATAATCTGATGTAACAAATTGGTTGTTTGTGATGTGATGATTTGATAAAAAATAAAAGGGACTTTTAACAATAATTTCAAAGGACATTGTCGCTATTATAGACCATTTCATGGAGTCGCCGCTCACTCGGTCGTCAAGCTAATCCCAGTATAGAAATATTGTTAAAAGTAAAAGAGTGCTTAAGAGACTGTCTTAAGACTTTGGTGCAATGGTGCAAATGATGATGATGATGGTTTGTTTTCAGAGTTTCATAAAAATAGTATGCATGAAATAATTTTAAAATGATTTTTGCTAGGCATAAATTCCTAAGTGTGATAAAATTTTTGGATAATTCCCTAGGAATTATACCATCATTGCAAAATTGAAGGTTGACATAATGACATGAAATAGTGATAATGTGCATGCTTTTTTGTCAAAAGCATAATTGTATAACATAATGATTTAAGTCATATGGTTTTCATGATTTTTAAATAAATGGGGAATAAAAATTGGTACAATGGTTTGCGCTAGGCATAGAATATGTAGGTATAGACTTATACCATCATCGCGAAATCAAAAAAGAGATAGTTTTATTGCATGGTTGATTTTTAATAAATAGAAAATATGAAGATGAGGACTTGCGCTAGGCATAAAATTCCAATTTTGGTTTTGGAACTATACCATCGTCGTGAAAGTCGACAATATATATATATATATATATATATATATATATATATGTGTGTGTGTGTGTGTGTTTTGATTGTATGGTTTTGAAAGAAATTTTGATTTTTTCTATTATGTATGTAGTTGTCTTTATACTAAACAACTGTACTTTAAAGAAGAAAATGAATTTATTCCAAACAATTTGCAAAAAATATTTCAAAGTATCTTAAAGACAAAAGTTAGATTTATAAGGAATCCCATGTGCATATGTGAGTTCATTTCCAATCTTGATTTATCATAATGATACACAAAATCTCTCAAATACAAAATGTGTGTGCAATTGCTATGTTCATTTACCATTTTGAGCAAGATAATATGATACAAGTGATTTGAATGAACCAAATAAGTGTTCATTAACCATGATGTAGATGCATATAACCATACTAGACTACTATGTAAGTCGGATTATCAAGAGCTAGCTAATCCATAAGCGAGACATAGGTCTGTACAAAAGAAGGTCGCTAATGTGACGGACATATCGCCACGCTAGGAGTTACCCAAGGCCAAGCGAGGTTGGGCACAAACCACCTGTTATGGGGCTTACCTCACGGTTTTCGAATAATTGAGAATTCCAGGGATTCAAGCTCATCAACCCTTCTTTTCTTTTCAAAGGGTAGGGAAAGGGATTTTATTGCTTTTGCTTTTGCTTTCTTTTCTTTTCTTTTTGTATTTTTGCTTGATAATGCTTGGAACATTGCTGTAATGATATAAAATAATATTTTTCTTTTTCTCTTTTTCTTGAACTTTGCTTTTTCTTTTTGTTCTATGCTAGGGATACTTGCTCGGATTAGTTGTAGAGCAAGGGATTTTTATTCTAGGTAGGGGTGAGCTTGTCCTTTTGCCAATTCTCAAAGATTCTAGACCATGTGCATGATAGGATAGCAGGGGAAACTTTTCGCTCAAGAAACCACTTCTACTATGTAGCAAAGCATGGACATTACAAATATAATCATTTTATTGTGAAAGGATGTGCTTGGTTTAAGTAAATAACAAGATCAATTCTCTCGTGCTCAAACTTTATTTAATTGAATTTTGTGGACTTTGATATAAGAGAGATTAGTAATCATGCCGGATAAAAATCAAGATATTTATTTTTGTGTTTGTGAAAGTGAGGGATTCCAAATAAATGCTAATTTATCCAAAATAATTTGAAATATATAACTGCAACATTTGTAAGAAGATATATATAAATACTTTTTGAGAAGTTTTGAGAATGTTGACTCTCTCTTTCTTCTTTATGTTGTTTTGGTTTCGAAAGAGTCAAGAATATTGTTGTTTTTTTTTTTTTTTTTTTTTTTTTTTTTTTTTTTGAAAGAATTAACAAGTGCCATAAATAAATACAAGTAGTTTTGAATATTTTGATGATTATGAATGTTTTTGGTGTTTTTGAATTTATAAATTGAAAGAAATACAAGATAGTGATTTTGAAATATTTTAAACAAATATATACAAGGATGAAATGACCAAATTTATACATAGTAACGTTTAAGATGCAAAATGTTCATGGGTTCTTTAAGTTCTTTACCATCTAAGGTAGATAATTTGTATGCTCCCGATTCAAATTTAGGAGTGATAATGTATGGTCCAAGCCAGTTGGGCTCAAATTTACCTTTAAGGTCCTTAGTTGCATTAGTATTTTTTTGATTTTCTTTTAAAACAAGGTCGCCGATCTCAAAGGATCGATGACGAACTTTTTTAGCATATGATCTTTTAAGCTTGTTTTGGTAGGCACGGAGATGCTCCAAAGCATTGATGCATTTTTCATCTAGGAGTTCCAGCTGACTGAGTTCTTGTATAAAAATAACCTTCAACAGTTTTTCTAGTTCTCCTGTGACTAGTAAGGCCATTTTGGGATGCATTTTTCTAAGTTTTTGTTTAACAGGTTTAGCATCCGGATGGACTACTAGATGATGCATGACTACGGAAGGGTCTAGACCTGGCATATCTTCATATGTCCAAGCGAAGACATCTTCATATTCTTTAAGGAATGCAATGTATTGCTCTTGTTTTTCTTGACTTAATTCTGATCCAATATTGATTATGTGAGGATTATCCTCAGTTCCAATATTAATTTTAATGACGTTTTCTACTTCCATGTGTAGATCTCTTTCAAAATTAGGTGGGGCGGGTGAAACGCCCAATTCTTGTAATTCTTGTAAGGTTAAGTTGGATAATTCATCTTGAGGATTAGTGGTCTCAAGTTGGGCTATAGTTGGTATAGAACCATCAAAATAAAATCCATTGTGTAACATCTCTTCAACGGAGACATCGTGGAAGATATCTCCTTCCAACTCCTCATCGGAGTCAACAATCATTTCGGGGTAAGTTATGGATAGCATGTTACATGTAAATGGCTGATTTTTTAGAGGCAAATCATCACGCCTATCCAAATAATCTTGATAACATATGAGTTGATCATCATCTTCAAAAGGAAAGGGTTGACCCTTACTAGGAAATAGGCCCACACCACGATGAGCGAGGCCACGGTTCTACCTCGAAAGGTTCTTTCATGCCATTTTGGAAAGGTCCCAAGCCTTTCCCTTTATATCCCATTTTAAGCATTATGGGTTTAGCTTTAATATATTCATTGGTAAAATAACATCGAGCATATCCCTCATGATGAGTTTTGATATTTCGAGGGATTCTTCCCAGTCATATCCTTTATAAATGAAGGCACAACTCCCGACTTGGTAAGTACTTCCCATAGGTTGTGGGAGGCCCAAAGTACGAGGAGATGGTGGCAAGTTATTTAAAAGAATTGAATCTTGCATGAAAGCATTTGTTTTTTCTGATATTAAGATTGTGGATAAATCCGGTAAAAGTTCATCAGAAAGAGCATAAGATGTAGAAGGATCATTCCCTATATCTTTAGATGTGGAAGGTATGATAGATGTTGATAATGTGGAAGTGTTAATAGATGGGTCTATAGGTTTTGAAATTATAGGGATAGAACATGAAGGATTGGTTGTAGATTGAAGATCTTTTTGAGGTTCTAGAGTGGTTTGTTTAGAAGATTGTTGATCTATATATGAGGGTGAAATTAATGGAGGGGAAATAGGTGAAGTTATGGGTGTGTGTTTCACAGTTTTAGATGAAAAATAAGAATTAGGATGTGTGGATGACAGAGCAGGGCAAAATTGCACTCCAACAAGTTCTGCCAAAGCACACATATCAAAGGGTCTAGGATCACCATGGATAGTGACCAACTGATTTTTAAATTCGAATTTAACACATTGGTGTAAAGTTGATGGGACAACCCGCATTGCATTGATCCAAGGATGACCCAAGAGTATATTGTATGATGCGGGGCAATGTACAATAAACATGGTGGTATCTAGAGTTCGAGGACCAACTTGCAATGGGATGGTAATAACTCCACACGTTTCTTGTGTTTCGTCATTGAAAGCTTTGATAATCATGTCAGTTTTCTTCATTTCATCACTTCTAAAGCCAAATCGTTGGTAGAAGTCAAAAGTGCAAATGTTTAGAGATGAACCATTATCAATCAGGACTCGTTTAATAGCTACATCTCCAATTAGAGCAGTAATATATAAGGGATTATCCTTATGTAAACTGTGTTGTGGGATATCTTTATCCCGGAAGTCAATACAATCAACTTCTCGAGTGATGATAGTATTGGCCATGGCTTCAGGTTGAATATTTTGAGGTACCATCATTTGGCTTAATGTAAGCATCAACTCATCCCTATGGGTAGGAGAAGATCTTAATAAATCCAAAAGGGAAATTTCGGCTGTAGTATTGGATAATTGCTCATTAATATTGTAAGGGGGTTTAAGTTGAACATTGGAAGCATGATTCCCTTTATTGGGATTTTTCAAAACAAATGGAGCTGATCCATCATTCTGGTTTGGTTCTTGTTGAGAATTTTGAGCTTGTTGTCGGGTAACGACTCCAATGGTACCTACAATGTTATATTGAAGACGCTTGAACTTGGTCTCGGTCGAGCATTTATGGCTTGTTCATTTGGGAGGAATTGATTAGAAGAGGGTCGAGTAGTAACTCTTCTAGGAAATGGTTCTTCCGGAACCATAGCATCTCGTGATGGGTTGAATAGGATCCGATTCATTTTCAAAACCATTCGATTGGTTTGAAGTGATGTCTATTTCACTTTCAATATCTGATTCTATATCACTAGGATCCGGAGTTTGAATATTATGTAGGGGCCTGGTCGTGACCATGGATAAAGTTGTGTCAAATATTTGAGGATCATGATTAAGTAAATGTCCGCTAATAGTTCCTACATATCGGGTAGGAGGAGGAACATTATGATGTTCGATTTGATTGGCCACCTCTTTACCATGTCTTGGTAAAGGGTGTTGAAATATGTCTAATGATTGATTAGCATTTTGATTTTGATTTTGGGGAATGTTCTTTTGAGGATTATTAGGAGCATTTTGTTTAGGTTGGAAGGCTTGCACCTCCATTTCATTATTATCAATCAGATCCTGTATTTTATGTTTCAACCTTTTACAAGCGTTGGTAGAGTGTCCAGGCCCTCTATGGAAATCACAATGTAAGTCGACTCTGTATCCGGGTATAGTTGGATCAGGTTCCCGGATAGCTGGTAATTGGATCAAACCTCTTTCGAGTAATTGAGGTAAAATAGTTGATAATGGTTGATTCAATCTAGTAAATTCTCGAGGAGGCTTATCAGGCGGTTTCAATATAAATTTTTTTGTTGTTTTCGTTGCATTGATATTAGCAACATTTCTAGCGTCAGTGACTCCGTCACCTACAACTTGTTTGTTTTTATACTGATTTCTGGATGTTTTCTCATCATCCTTCTTCCTAAGTTGGCCTCTCCTAATGAGGGCATCTTCTACTCTTCGAGCTAAATCTATAGCTTGATCGAAGGTAGTTAAAGTAGCAGTTGATAGCTCATAAGATATTTGTTCTTGTAAATTATTAATAAAAATGTCCAACATTTCCCTATAAGGTAGCACAAAGTGCAGTTTTCCTGTCAACTGCCTCCATCTAGCTAAGAAATCAGCAAAACATTCATCCTTGTCTTGTTTTAAGTTGTATAAATCTTTAATGGTTACATGCCTCTCGATGTAGGCACTAAATTGATGGACAAAAGATTCAGCTGTTTCTTCAAAGTTTCTCAAAGAATGAGTGGGCAATTGATAGTACCACTCTAATGCCATTCCACCTAAACTTTTTGGGAACATTTTTAGTAATAGCAAGTCATCATGTGATATATCATGACATGCTATCCTAAACATGCGAAGATGCTCTATGGGATCTTCGGTTCCTTTATATATAGGCAGGATGGGCATGGGAAAATGCTTAGGGTACGGTTGTGCTACAACTATGGGATCCAAAGGTTGACTACATATCTCTCGATAATTGTACGAGGGACGGTAAGGATCTATCTAGGTCCATACGCGAAGCTAACTGTTTCACCATGGCTTCCAGATTACTAGTTTGCCCACCATATTGGTTCGGTAGGGCATTGATATGGGATTTGTGAGCATATGATGGAGGGACATGAAGATTAGATGCTATGTTGCTATTGTGTAAATTGTTGGTAGGAAAGGTGTTATGAAGGAATTTTGAAGTTGTATTATGTTGTATTCCAGATTGTTGAAAATTGGTGTTTGGCTTCATTTTAGGTTTTTGTTTACTTGAAGCATATTGATCAATAGTTTGGCGAAGTAAAGTAGTGAAGGAAGTTTTCTTTTGTGTGGGAATGATTTTAGGCTCAATAACAGGTTCCTTAGGAGGTTGGGTAACCTGTTGTTTTGGCATGTTCTGAATCATAGTGACCATATCTCTATTGGATGGTCCAGACTTATCACTTTCTTGATCAATGAAAGACAAGGGATTAGTGTGCACATCAAACATATGTTCCATGGCTGCTTGAGTGTCACTAATTTGCCCTTTATCAATACGAACCGCCATATTAAGAGCGCCAATGTTATTATTGAAAAATTTCCAGAAATGATCTAAGTTGTCAAAAGCAATAGTTCCATCTGGAGCTACTCTAGGGGATGAGGATCCATCCTCTTTAACATTTTCTTCTTGTTCATTGTCTTCACCTAGGTCATCTTCTGGTTGATCTAGAGTTTCTCCTTCCGAAATTGGATCCTCGGGAAGGACATTTGGGTTTCTAGTTTTATCTTCTAACCAATCTTCTTCTTCTCCTTCAGTTTGTTTACCATTCCTAAGTTTAGGCATTGTGCTTAATTTAGATTTCAGCAAATATATATATATATATATATATATATATATATATATATATATATATATATATATATATATGCAACAAGCTTAAGAGGTATATATTAATTATATACCTACTACAATATTTAAAATGAAATGTTTTGGTTTTTGTTATGTTTTTTAGTTTTTCTTGTTTTTGTAATAATATTGTAAAGATAACAAACAACACAATAAATGCAAGAACTAATACTGAAAGTAATGATCTAGTTTTCTATAAACAATTTATAAATATCATTAATGGGCTCGAGTTCTTCAGGAGTCATGAAGTGTTCTTCTTCAAATTGAAAATTTTCTTTCAAAAATTTAATGAAAAGAGCTATAGTGATATTATCTGTCTCAGATTCTGGTTGATAGAAGTAAAGCTCGTGGCAATACTCTCGATATAACACAGCTCGAGGAACTCTATTCCATATTTCCCTATCCATAAGAACAACCTCTTGGTCTTCTACACGACCTAGGAACTGGTGTATAATGGCTGCGTTCTCGAGGTATTCCTCGAAGGTGAACAATTTTGAAGACACAAGAGCTCTCCTATAAGCTAACCATCTATGGCAGGCTCTCTGAAGTTCATGATAAAAGATGAGTTGATGAGGATCCAGGATTCTATCTAGGACAAGCCTCTTGATTTGTTTAAGTTTTGTTGACCTAGATGAAATGACACTTAGTCTTCTATCAAGTTCGTCCCACAAAAGTTGATTTCTATCTGTTTCGGGCACACTAAGCACATAATTGATTTCTATGGCTGCCAATTGGTTTTCAACATTTATAGTAACTCGCTAATATTTTCTTAGGAGCTACCATCTAAACATGATATGCAACTTATTAGTTTTAAATGATTTGAAATGCATCTATGTTTTGGTTGTTTTATTTTTTTTTTTTGTTTTCAAAAGGTTTTAAATGCATTCACGTCGGGTTCACCAAAATGTATCGCTCCAAATTTTTCGCATCCTTACCTTCAGGCTATAGGATCCATGCCCGGAAGGAGGATGGGAAAAGGATGGCACGGTACCTCGGACTGAGAGGCCTTGCGAAGGTCCCGCCTCTCGGGGGAGGTGTATTATGGTGATTTTTCGACGGATGGTGGGTTCACCAGGAAACGTTTGAATGGCAGTTTCCACGCCTAGGTTGGGAATGTGTTTGATGTGTTCAGTTTTATCTTTAATCATCCAAGTCCTAGGTTTGGCCAAAATGCGTCTAAGCTATTCTATATGAAATGCAGATTTAAATGAAGACAAAAATAGATTTGGACAAAAAATAGAAAAAAACAAGATGGATTAAAGACCCATACCTGATCCGGATGTCTGATGAAGGTTCTAATTTTTGAAGTAGTCAGGATCGTCTAGAATTTGACAGGATCGTCTCCTATCTGACAAGATCGTCTGAGATCTGACGAATTCGTCAGACGAATTCGTCAGAGACCTGCAAACAGAGAAATAGATGCAAAATACAGAGAATGCAACTATGATAACAGAGGGTAATGATGTAAAATGACAGTAAGAACATTAAAATGATAATAACAAACTAAGACACAAGTGCAATATAATGACTTATTGACAAATCATGATTATATTATGCATATAAGCTATATGGGTGAACTCCAAGATGCAGAATAATAAAGAATAACCATAGAATTAACTAAATGCAGAATAATACAATAGAAAAAGGATGAAGAAATGCAAACTCTGGGCACTGATTGCCCCCAATGTGGACTGCAATCGAAATCATCTCGAATTGGGTCGAGATCATCCGAGATTGTACGAGATCGTCTGAGACGAATTGAGCTTGCTCCGGCTGAAAAACAATGAAGTTCCTGCAAACAAACTTGGAAAAATACAAATGCAAATAGTGATTTAAGATGGTCTAGTGCGTGTAGAATTCGAGTTACAGGGAATTTCAGCCAGGGGGATGCTAAGGGGAGGGCCTAGGATTAAATAGGCTTAGGAGGGAGGTTAGGAGGTTGGAGATCATCCCTATTTGGGAGATCTCCAATGGGGAGGGTCTCTAACGGCACAGACACGCTTCTGCCCGGATTAGAGACGTCGTTGGAACAGAGACTAATTGTGAAAAATTAGTTTTGGGACAAGATCGTCCGGACGTCCTAGCCCAGACGAAATCGTCCGATCTGAGGCGATATCGTCTGATCGGCGACGATATCGTCAAACGGTCAAAACAAACTCTAAAAATGGCACGAGAAAGGAGGAAACGGGTTAAGCGGCGGTTTGGGAGCGGTTTTGGAGGTTAAAATTTGAATTTGAATTATTTACTAGAGTAATTGTAATTATTAAGGTTTTATTGCGCCAATTTTAGGGTGCTACACCTTGCGGTGAGGTGTTTCATTTCACCCCAGGACAGACTCAGGATATCTTCCATGCTGAAGAGGAGCTTGAAATTCCCAACGTAGATCTAAATTCAGCAAATGATATCCACCTGATCCCAACTCCACACCAGTTGGAGGACGGATCCCACATGTTAGTTGAAGAGAATATTGATGTAGACATCGATTCTGATCCAATGAATCTGTAAATCATCAAGCTAGGGGTAAGTTTATCCCTCGAAGAGCAAGCCAATTACATTGCCCTTCTCAAAGAGAAGAAGGAGGTTTTTGCATGGTCCTACAAAGACATGTCGGGGCTAGACCAGTAGCTAGTCACACATAATCTAACACTTGATCCGACAATCAATCCAATCAAGCAAAAGCTACATAAGATGCACCCAATAGTGGCCTTAATGGTCAAAGACAAGATACAAAAGCTATTGGATGCATAATTTTTCATCTGCATAGATTACCCACCATGGTTGTCCAACATGGTACCCATCAAAAAACCTAATGGGAGGATTCGCATATGCATCGATTTTCAAGATTTAAACAAAGCGAGTCCCAAGGATGATTTCCCCTTGCCTAGCATCGACGCATTGGTAGACGCTACAACAAGCCATGAAATGCTTTCCCTCATGGATGGTTTCTCGGGATACAACCAGATTTGTATCAATCCCGATGATCAACTAAAAATGGCGTTCATGACACCTTGGGGGAAATTTTGTTATAAGGTCATGCCTTTGGCCTTAAAAATGCTGGCGCCACTTACCAATGCGCTATGACATACATCTTCCATGATCACATGCATAAACTTTGGAAGATTATATGGATGATTTGTTGGCCAAATCTCTTTTGCGCTAAAATTATCTTGATGACTTATGCAAGATCCTTGATCACCTCATAAAACACAAGGTTAGGCTAAACCCCAAGAAGTGCGTATTTGGCATCACATATGGAAAAATATTGGGTTTCATAGTCTCAAAATGAGGCATTGAGGTAGATCCAAATAAAGTCAAGGCAATCCTTAAAATGCTTCCCCCAACCACCATCAAGCAGATCATAAGCTTGCAGGGTAAGGTCGCATCGATCAAGAGCTTCATAGCGTAGTTATCTGACAAGTGCCAACCCATGAATAAATTATTACACAAGGGGTAGCATTTCATTGGGATGACGAGTTCCAGTCAGCCTTCGATGATATCAAACAATACTTGGCTTCACCGCTAGTATTGGCACCACCTAGACCAGGAGTGTCATTCTATTTATACATCTCAGCTACTAAGGTGGCATTAGGCACCATGCTAGCCTAGAAAAATGAATTACATAAAGAACAAGCTAATTATTATCTTAGCCGCACCCTGGTTAGTTATGAACTTAACTATGCATATGTTGAGAAGCTATGCTTGGCGGTGGTATTTGCCACCAAAAAGCTATGCCATTACATGCTGAGCAATATGATGTATGTTGTGTCTAAGGAGAATCCATTACGGTACATGATGAGTCATACTTATCACAGTAGTCGCATGGAAAAATGGATCATGTTGTTGATGGAGTTTGACATCGAATTCATTGGACAAAAATCCATCAAAGGTCAAGTCATTGTCGATCAACTAGCAGAGGCTCCTCTCGAAGATGATCAACCTTTGACCATAGAGCTACCCGATGATGGGGTCTTCCATGTCTCAGAATCGCCAGATTTTGATGAGCCTGAGTCACAGGCCGACATAACCTTATTTTTTGATGGTTTTAAATGTGAGGAAGGAGGTGGTGCAAGAATCATGTTTTTCACACCGCAAGGGGCTCCAATGCCCCTATCATTTAAACTTGATTTCCCGTGCACAAATAACAATGCTGAATACGAAGCCTTGCTCATAGGTCTTCAGACAACCATCACCATGAACATCAAATGCTTGAATATCTTTGGTGATTAGCTGTTAATTTTCAACCAAGTGAAAGGGGTATTCCAATGCAAATGCCTAGTTCTGCAGGCCTACAAAGCCCTTGTGGATAAATTCACACTTAGTCACCAATCAAAAAATACACACCCAATCAAGAAAATGGCATGCATTCAAAGAATCATTGACAAAGACAATCACACTCCTGCTTGGGGCAACAAACAAACAATAATCACAGGCTAAAAAAACACTTGGCATTTTGGAAGCATGAAGAAAAGGTTCCTCGAACAAAAGGTTGTGCCCTTTACCTATCCATGACTGAACAATATCCAAGATCAAGTACACCTCACTGAAAAAGGTTACACTTGAGTTAAGCTCCTTAGCTCGTCAGAAGCAAGGATTCAAGAATGCGTGCCCTTTTCATAATTGGGGCATCAAAAGTTGGTTAGGTTATTGAGAAACTGCAATCATTAAGTGCTTTGGTCATCTATTTTTGCTCAGCACTACACCACACACAGTGCATCCCAAAAAGGGGCATCTGTAGACACCAAAACAACACCAATTCGATTATATGACTACAAGCACTGACCAAATTGGCATACATACCCCCTAGGGCAGCCTCCAAAGGTTAAACAGTGGTCATAACCACTCCCAAATCAGTTTTGGAAGGTTAAAGGTCAGTTTTGCACCTTTTAAGCACTTTGCTCCCTATTCGTCCCACCTTGGGACGATTAGAATCCTATTCGTCCCACCCCGGTATGATTAGCAACAATCGCTCTAGGGTGGGATGATTAGTAGGTTTGACTGGAAAAAAATCAAACCTTGACAAATGGTAGCCCAAATTCACCACCTAACTCTGCCTTCAAGGCATGCAATTGCGAGGGAACGTTTCAAATCATGGAGGCCTCAATCAAGGAGGCCCTAATTAGGGAGGAATCTTCTCTCCCCCAAAAAGGCATAATGAGCCAAGTGGCACCCTCGCATGTGCATTCAAAGGAGACCCTTAGGTCTATAAAAAGGTGAGCCTCCTCACCCCCAAAAAAATAGAGCTAGAGCATTTGGAGCAACGAAGTGTTGCCAAACTATACCCCCACTCCTCTTCCAATGAGTTCATCGATGATGACACTGCACAACAGGCCCGATTAGACCAGCTTACGTTACTCGATGAACGATGCATCAATGCTCTCGAGCATTTATGTATCTATCAAGAGCGACTTAAGAAAGCATACAATATGAAAGTTCACCTGAGGGATTTTCAGGCTGGTGACTTGGTCTTAAAAGAGATCCAACAAAATTCTAACTTGCCGCCCCATTTAAGGGACAATTTCATGGCAAATTGGTTAGGTCCGTATGTAATCTATAGTAAAATAGGACCTATAACATACTGGCTCACCTCTCTTGAAGGAATCAAGGAACTAGAACCCTTGAACATCAGTCATTTGAGGTCATTCAACATTTAGAGAGCCATGGTCCACTCCAAAATCCCCAAGGGTTCTCGCCACCACTTGGTCAGCCAAATGCCCCAAAGGTATCAATAATTCCTTTGGTCAAACCAAATGCTCCAAGGGTTCCCACAATTGCTTGGTCAACCAAAAACTACCCAAAGGTATCTATAATCCCTTTGGTCAAACCAAAAGCCCCAAGGGTTCCCAAAATTGCTTGGTCAACCCAAAACACCCCAAAGGTATCCATAATCCCTTTGGTCAAACCAAAAGCCCCAAGGGTTCCCATAATCGCTTGGTCAACCTAAAATTCCCCAAAGGTATCCATAATCCCTTTGGTAAAACCAAAAGCTCTAAGGATTCCCGCAATCGCTTGGTCAACCAAATGCCCCAAAGGTATCTATAATCCCTTTGGTCAAACCAAAAGCTCCAAGGGTTCCCACAATCGCTTGGTCAACCAAAAACACCCCAAAGGTATCTATAATCCCTTTGGTCAAACCAAAAGCTCCAAGGGTTCCCACAATCGCTTGGTCAACCAAAAACACCCCAAAGGTATCAATAATCCCTTTGGTCAAACCAAAAGCTCCAAGGGTTCTCACAATCCCTTGGTCAACCAAAAATGCCCCAAAGGTATCTATAATCCCTTTGGTCAAACCAAAAGCTCCAAGGATTCTCGCCACCGCTTGGTCACCCAAAATGCCCCAAAGGTATCTATAATACCTTTGGTCAAAACCTCCAAGGATCCGTAAGAATCACTTGGTCCACACCCATTCGGGTTAAATTGTCCATAACGAATATTCAAAAATAATAGATAATAAAAAATAACAAGAAAAATTTTTGCATCTCACTTTTATGCATAATCTTAAAAATCAAAACACAAAAAAAAAAAGCTGCATTAGGCATCACATACATACATTGCATATTTACTGGTCATACATGTCAAACGCACCATAGACTGTAATTACTCAGCAATTCCATCATTTTCCACATTCAATCCATTTTGTAAATGATCCAACAAGAATAATGCCATTCACATTTTTGCCATATCATAGTCAGTTGTCTTCTAATGTCTTTAGGGTTTTCGTCATTCAGCTATCATTAGATTTCTAGTCAAATGATGTATAAAGTTAAACCAATTTTTACAAGGTAGAGTTTTACTTGGATCACACCTTGTTACATAGCATACCAACACAAGCTTAAAGCACATAAAAATTCCCAAGTTGTGTGAACGAAAGACGAAACCTACAAAGTGGTCTAGGGTACCTTGAGCAATTTTTTTTTATCCTGCTCATCCCCCTGTGCGAATGGTTCAAGAATGCTGAGAATTGACAAAAGGACAAGCTCTTCCCCATCCAATTCCCCAAAATAAATAGTGGTTTTCACCACTACCAAAAATCCCAAACACCCTTGATCCCTAAATTCATAAGGATTCATACTACACGTCCCTGAGAAGGATGGGTAGTCATCCCCAAGGCCTAAAGGATCAATACCATTCCAAAGAAAAATCCCAAAAGTTCACCATCAAAATTCCCAAACACCTTTGATCTCCAAAGTCGTAAGGATTCGTACTACACGTCCCTGAGAAGGATGGGTAGTCATCCCCAAGGCCTAAAGGATCAATGCCATTCACAATCCAAAAATACCACAAGCTCAACTTTGAAATCAAAATTCAAAATCTAAATCCTCAAAAAGCAACAATAAAAAATAACAGTGGTTATCACCACTACTCAAACCCCTTGCTCAAGAGAAGAAGAAAAAAAAAACTCAAAATAAATAGTGATTTTCATCACTATATGTGAGAGCAAGTATCCCAACAAATTGAACAACCAAAAGATGTCTGAGCTTGAATCCCTAGAATTCTCAGCATTTGAAAAACCATTTAGGTGATCCTCATTACGGGTTTGGTGGATAGCCTACCTGGCAATGGCGGTATCCTAAATGCATGATGATATGTCTATCACATTAGCTTTGCGTGTGTGTAGACCAATGTTTGCATGTGGACGAGCTAGCCAGTAAATCCTGTACAGTCTATGGTGCCACCACTTGTACACCAAATGAATCATTCCATCCATTCCATATGCATACATCTATATCATATAGTTAAAATCATCCACAGTCATAATAGCATATGCATACATCAACATAAATAAATGTGCATAAAGAACAATAAACCATGACAAGTATATAATAATAAAAAAAAGAGTCATGTATATATATCAAGTCAAAATTCCCTCAGACTACAATAAGAAGGTCCTCTGACCTCACAAAAACCAAAAACTCAAAATCCCCAAAGCCTAGGGAGTCGGCCACCATGATCATGCAGGATCGGTGTGACTGGAACTACCCCTAGTAGTATGGGTCCTATGGGACCTCTCAGGGTGATTGCTGCTAGCCCTCACACCCTGCCCACCAACACTACCCTCACCTAATTGCCCGCAATGAGATGATGCAAACTACTCAGTCTCACTGCCCCTCGTACAGCATGATGAACCACCTCCATCAAGCACAGGCAACTATCCATCGAGGCGAACAACCTCTGTCTCTAACTCTATCCGGTACCGACCCCACTCCATATCTCGTTAGCGATACACAACTAATGCACTATCCCGCTATGCCAACTAAGTCTGTAGGAGATCCATCTCCTATGTTACCTCCACCAAAGAATCTCTATACTCCTCCTGCCGTATCCATAGGAGACCCTCCAATCGTGCTATCTCAACATGAAGCCTAGCCTCCACATCTCTTGAGACAGCCTGAGGCATGGGCACCTTCAAGATGGCTTGCTACTCTGGCAACCATTGCTTTGGGACATCCTGTACATTTGGTTGCTCTAAAACCCCCAAATTGTCTCCATCATTGATGAAGTCTTCGACCTCCACCATGTCAGCATCATCAAGCAGAGCCCCCCAACCCTCCACCGATGCCTCTACACCCCCACCTCCTATTGCTATAGTATCCATGCCTCCTAGAGGCCCCTCACTTCGCCATCGTTGCATAATCCACCATCGGTCATACTCTGTAGTCACCCCAACATCATCCACATTGGGTATATCAATAACTGCATCAGATCCCTCACCCAGCTGCTCAATGGTAGGACATACTAGAGTCCTCTCGTCACCATAATGTTGATAGATCAAGGGATCACCAGGCAATCCCTGGAACACCCCAAACTATTGCATCACCCAGACATATGGGAAGTACTCCTGCTCTGTCCCATGTCGCCCAATCAACCATCTACCCCTGTGCACATGTCGGAGCCACTCTCCAGCCTCAGGCTAGGCTGGATAGTCCCGGTACGGTTGCCAAAACACCTACCCTGGCACTAGATGAGAGAAGGTTTTAGTATAGTGACCTATGTCACCTACCCACTGTCGACTCTGTCCATGCTCCTCTGACCTCTGCCATAAATTGGCATATCCAATTTCTTGATCCACCATCTCACCTTGGGTGGTCCAAGGCAAACCCTACGGCCACTCCATAGCTATGTGTTGCCACCCCTAGCACTACAAGAGATAGTTGCACCTGATCCCATTTCGCTTTTGGTAGTGGTCCTTGTATAGCTCGTTGTACAATTGCACCAATAACGTCTGACCCCATCTCATAATAAGTGGAGCTGATGTATGACACTCCACCAATGTGAAAACTAACTCAAGTAGGTTCCAAGGGAACCTCACACCTGAGGAGTCAAGAAGTAGCATATTGGAGATGAGGGTCATGATCAAAGCATGCCTCACCCCTAATACGCCCTTCTCCACCCACCACCGCACTAGAATACTACCTGTCTGGAAGTCAGACTCTGCCCTCTCCATAGCCCTCTCCATCTCCCTCTCCATTTCCAGACAAAAACACTGTGTCAATACCGCTGTTCGCTGGTCATGGTGGGTCGTCTGGATAGGCAGTCCATCTATCGAAATCCATAAAATCTGATACACATCCTCTAAAGTAACAGTCATCTCCCTTGTTGGGAGATGAAAAGTGTTGGTGCGAGGATCCCATAGATTGATCAAGGTAGTCAAATATGCCCGATCCCCCACCACGAGCTCCAGATGCATCATGTGCTTGAGCCCAAGGGCATCAAGCCACTCCCAATCCATAATTGTTAGGGCATCCCGAGCATCAGAGAAAATAGTCGGCTGGTGGTACCGACTCTTCACAACCTGAAACAACAAAATAAAACAAAAAAAATATATTAAGTACATACTTAATATACAAAAATTAAAAAGAAAAACTGTACAGCAGAAGTACAGACTACAATTTATAATTGTACAACAAAAGTACAACATAAGAAGTACAGTAAAGTACATAATCATTAAAATAAAATTGTACAACAACGACAACATACATGAAAATAACTGTACAATCAACAAAAAAAAAAAAACAAAAATCATATTAGGGTTTCAACCTTAATGTGAACGCAAACAAAACAAAAAAACTTAGGGTTTCAACCATAATATGAACAAAAAAAAACAAAATATAGCGAACAAACATTTTATATGTGAGTTTTAAACTTCATATAAAACATGCACGAATAACAAGCAGAGAGAAGGAACATCATACCGGTCTCACCTAGGCTCCTCCTCTTGAATATTCGATTCTTGCACTCATGATGTCCACAAAATTTTAGCAGCACTCCGCTATGCACACTCGCACTCCTCCTCACTGCTCTAAATCGCTAAGAAAAAAATATTGCAAATAAGCCCAAAACCTAATTTTGGTCCTTATATAGGCTGTTAGGCCTGTAATCGTTCCTCCCTGGGATGAGTGCTCTAGTTAGCACTCGTACCACCTTGGGATGATTACAAAATTGGTATTCGTCCCACCCTGGGACAATTACAGAGCAACAAATAAAGCAACAAAAATTGCATCCAAAAAATGCATCAAAAATAGGAATAAATCTGCCGAACAAAGGTGCCTTTGCACCTAACATTCATGGCATGAAAAACCATCGTCGGGGTCACAAATACTCACTATCCTACTCCCTAATAAGGCTAGCATAGCCAGACCACTCCACGGAAAATGGGATTTTCGATAATTTCTACCCCAATAGGCATAAAAAAAAAAGGGTCAAAACCCACCAAAAATAGGTCCGATGGTTGGAAAACTGCAATAAGCGTTCAATGAAAACAACTGAAGGCACCCTTACAAATGTCATCTTGGGTCAAGTGACTCGTCACTTTTATTATTTTTGGTCACTCCCTCATCGATTCATCTCTTGAGGGGGTAGTCACACTTAGTCACCAATCAACAAATACACACCCAATCAAGGAAATGACATGCATTCAAAGAATCATTGACAAAGACAATCACGCTCCTTCTTGGGGTAGAAAAAAAACAATAATCATAGGATAAACAAACACTTGGAATTCTAGAAGCATGAAGAAAAGGTTCCTCAGAAAAAAGGTTGTGCCCTTTGCCTATTCATGACTGAACAATATCCAAGATCAAGGACACCTCATTGAAAAAGGTTACACTTGAGTTAAGCTCCTTAGCTCGTCAGAAGCAAGGATTCAAGAATGCGTGCCATTTCCATACTTGGGGCATCAAAATTTGGTTAGTTATTGAGAAACCCTAATCATTAAGTGCTTTGGTCATCTATTTTTTCTCAGCACTGTGCCACATACAACGCATCCTAAAAAGGGGCATTTGTAGACACCAAAACAACACCAATCCGATTATATGACTACAAGAACTGACCAAATTGGCATACATACCCCCTAGGGCAGCCTCTAGAGGTTAAACAGTGGTCCTAACCACTCCCAAATCAGTTTTGGAAGGTCAGAGGTCAGTTTTTCTCCTTTTAAGCACTTTGCTCCCTACTCGTCCCACCTTGGGACGATTAGAATCCTATTCGTCCCACCCCGGGACGATTAGTAGCAATTTCTCCAGGGTGGGATGATTAGTAGGTTTGAATGGAAAAATTTCAAACCTTGACAAATGGCAGCCCAAATCCACCACCTAACTCTGCCTTCAAGGCATGCAATTGCGAGGGAACGTTTCAAATCATGGAGGCCTCAATCAAGGAGGCCCTAATTAGGGAGGAATCTTCTCTCCCCCAAAAAGGCATAATGAGCCAAGTGGCGCCCTCGCATGCACATTCAAAGGAGACCCTTAGGTCTATAAAAAGGTGAGCCTCCTCACCCCCCAAAAAAATAGAGCTGGATCATTTGGAGCAACGAAGTGCTGCCAAACTATACCCCCACTCCTCTTTGTGCTTTCTACATCCCTAATATCTCTTTTGGAAGAGAGGTTATCGGGTGAACACTAGGAACACAATCCAGATCTAAAAACCAAAGAAATCAACCATAATCCCACCCCAAAATCGATGACACAACCCCGTAGGAAGTTTTGGACCCATCCAACTTGGATTGGTGTCAAAACTAGGCCCTAAATGGTGGGCGTCCCACCCCCGGGTGCCCCCCAAACTGCTACAGTCCTAATCGCCTCATCCCTAAGTGATTAGAAATCTATGCATGGTTTTGCTACTATTCTTTTTGCATTCTTTTATATCTAATGTACTTATGTTGTTGTCCAAATTTCATTGCTTTCTGACATGATTTGACCTGGTTTTTGTCATTTTATGCGTCTACTAACCTACAAGGAGCACCTTCGGATACAAGATGACCTGGGTAGAATCTGCTAAATCTAACCTTCTGGGTCATCTCAAAATGCTGTTTTTAGTCTAACCACAATGTTGTAGGAGTTTTGGAGGCCTCTAGGTAGGACATTTACAAGGTCACTTTTTATAGGTTTTACGATAGTCCCCAATGTCCCACCCCAGAGCGATTAGAAATATGTGCATGGTTTCCTTACTGTTATTTTTACAATATGTCCTAGATGATATCCCAATGTCTCTGTTAAATTTTGAACTCATTTTGACATGATTTGATGATCATTTTATTATTTTATGTATTAACTAGCTCGCAGGGCGACCCTGTCACATACAGGAGAATCTAGGTAGGATATGCAAATTTTGAGCATGTGGGTAGTATTAGAATTACATATAATTCATAAACCATGAGTTTTAGGTAATTTGGATAAGCATAGGTGGGACATTGGAGCGCTCGCTTTGGAGAGGCCCCTAACGGGCAAATGAGCATAACGAGGCCATACGACACCGTTTCGACACAGAATCAGGTGATACCAATTCTAGAAGTTGTCCTTTACATTTATATATCATTATATAAATATTTATCAATCTTATCACTGATATTCCATAAGTGCCCGCTAGAGGCCTTGGGGATTGCATGTTTTTCTAGATACGCATATGCTATTAATTATTTGTTGTCTTTTTGTGCATAGGATCTCACTAGAAAGAATACTAGAGGGGCAACAAGGAATTATGAACACATGGACACAAGCGACGATAACTTTTAGCCCGCACACTTCGAATGTGGGCACGTGGAAGATGTTGGAAGCGTACCGTTCGATCTGGGAAGTGTGGCTTCTTTAAGGCATCCATTAATGTAACAAATTGTATCAAATGTTCTGAGCACTAGAGAGGGGATCTATTGTAATTGAATTAAAAGCAATATCAATAAAGGAGGCCCCGCTTTGTTTGCTCACATCTCGTTTATGCGTCATTTCCTTCATGCATTGCTCATCGCATTCGTAGGACTTAGCATCTATATCCATTTTTATTTGCATCATATCGATATGCCATATTTTTGCATGCTTTCAATTTGTAAGCCTTCTTTAAGTTCCTACTCAAAATGTCTACCATAATAATGAACAAATAAGGAGATAGATGATCTCCTTGTCTAAGGCCTCTCTTGGCTTTAAAAGATTCTGTCAGTAACCCATTGACCAACACTGAATAAGAAGTTGTAGAGACACAAGATTTAATCCATCTAACCCATTTCTTCCTAAAACTAAACTTATCTAAAACTACAAAAAGAAAAATCCATTTAACCCTATCATAGGCTTTACTCATATCAAGTTTTAAGATCATAGATTTCTCTTTTCTTGAATGTGTTGAATGTATAACTTCATGAGCTACTATGATCCCATCCAAAATTTTTCTCCCTTTCATAAAACCTCCTTGCTCTTCTAAAATGATTTTTTCTAACAATGACCTTAATCTATTCACCATCACTTTGGAAATAATCTTATAAGCCATATTACATAGGCTTATGGGTCTAAAAGAATCAAACAATTCAACATCCTTCTTTTTTGGAATTAGGGTAATATAAGTTGCATTTATTTTATAAGGAATGTATTGTTTTATCTTATACTGTTCCACTACCACCAATAAAGAATCCTTCACTGCATCCCAATTATGTTGGTAAAAACCTGCAGAGTAATAGGCTCCAATCAGTTTCCTATTGTCTTCATTTGTTATAACTGAAGGAACATCTTGAAGAAGTTTATCATTAATAACTTCGGTCTCCTCTGAACCTAGAATATTATGATAAAATGACTTAGCCTTTTTTCTAATTTCACTTTGATCTTCAATCCAAACCCCTTCTATTGATTTAATTCTATCAATTCTAGAAGATCTTTGTACTATAGCCATTCTATGAAAAAACTTTGTATTTTTATCTCCTTCTTTTAACCAAGTCTATCTTGATTTTAATCTCCAAAATTTCTCTTCATTACTCAAAATATTATGATATTCATTAAGAAACTCTCTTTCCTTTGAGCTGGTATTATTTTCATCACCTTTTTGGAATTTTGAAAGTTTATCTTTTAGTTCTTCTTTCTTCTCAAAAATATTTCCAAAGATGTTCTTGTTCCATTCTTTTAATTTAGATGTCATAGCTTAAATTTGGTTTGGAAAAGCATACAACCCACCATTACCTAAATAATTCCATGTTTGAGCTATCATAGGAACAAATTGAGGATGGTCTTTCCACATTTGCTCATATTTAAAATATGATATTTTTTTGAATTCACTAACCACCATTTTAACTCTTATTGGTCGATGATCTAAACTAATCCTTGTTAAGGTATTAATTTTAGCACAAGTTCCTTCATCTAGCCAATAATATTTTTTTGGTAGTTTAAATTTATATAGGTTTTTATCAAGGGACCAAAAACTTGAATACAACAACAGTGGAAAACACTGTAAATCCTTAAGGATACAATAGAAAATCCTTCCTCGAAGGATGCAAACTACATAAATCCTTAAACCTGCCCACACAAAAAGTGGGACCAACACACACAAGGAAAATAAGATAGGGCCATCCCGCCCAAAATCGGCCTCGTAGAACACAACACATGAGTTAAAATTTATAATTTGAAACAGGGCCATCTTGCCCAAGGGATCCTTACAACATGTGCATGAAGGATGGAGAAGAGGATCAGGGCCATCCCGCCCAAACAACATGTGTAATTAAAAATTAATATAGGGCTGACCCGCCCAAAATAATTTGAAAATCAAAACACGTGATACAAGAAGAAAATAACACTTAAAGTGGGAAAATTAAACAAAACAATCCTACCTAAAAGGATGGAGAGATGAAATAGGGCCATCCCGCCCACATATAAAATTTAAAATTGAAATAATAGCAGGAAAAATAGAAATTGAAGAAATTATTCCCGCCTAAGGATGCCCTAAGACGAAGCTGTAGTCCAAAACCAGAATCTGATAGGATAACATCGAAAAACCAGAATTTATTTACAAAAAACCACCCTAAACAGTAGGATGGAGCAGAGGATCCACCAAAAAAGGAAGATCTCATCTAGGGAAAGTAGGAAACAATCAAGGATGCCAAAAAACCACCAGAAAAACATCCTACACAGGCCTAGAAAGTGGAACAACAAACTGAGGATCTCCATAGGCCACGAAATCCCCTTACAACGAGGCAAACTACTCATCAACTAGGAGAAATAAAGGAAACAACAGTTGTAGATCTGTAGACCACAAGAAAGATACGGGAGGGTCTTGGGGAATATTTAACAAAAGGAGTCTCGAGGAACTGAGTTGCATGTGTTAAGAACATATCCACCCTCAAGACCAAAGAGATGCAACCAAAACCCAAAAATAGTCTCCAACATCGCCAAAATAGCTTCAAGGATATAAATAAGGAAACCCAATGAGATCTTAGTATCAAGAAAACCAGATACCCCTCCAAGCCATGAAAAACGTTGATCTTCCACCAAGAAAACCACAACCAGACATCCAAAGAGCAACTCCATAGTAAGAAGCATGAGGATTCGCAAACGATAAGGATGCTGTGGAACTGCTCATGAAGCACAACCTAAAGCCGTGATGCACCACACTTGAAGAACCTCTGAAACATGGAACTAAATAAAAACCTACAAAAAAATTGGGACAAAACTAAGAGAACCAGGGAAAGAATCCTTGAAGTAGCTCAAAAATCCCAAGAAAGGTCCCAAGGAAGATCCTAGGGGCACCCCAAAACATAGGCACCAGAAAGAACCCCACAAAAAGGTATGAAAAGGGGCATACAAATGGATTAGTGACCTTCCACCCCAATTATATCATCTGCAACACCATCCAACCAAGCAGGAAGGGCAAAGGAAGTGCTAGAAAATTAGGATAGGACCAGGGATCGAGGACACGACTAGGGATGGGCTACCATCTAGCCAATGATCTAAGAAGAATTCATCTATCTAATTTGTTTGCTATTAGGTTCTGGCCTCTCATGTTGTTTATCCAAGTATAGTTGTCTTCTTCAAACTCAACTTCCCATAGATTATTATTTTGAATAAAAGTCGAGAAATATTTCATACTTTGGGTCAATTTCCTAATTCCCACAAATTTTTCATTCAGCTTGGTAATGTCATTAAAATCTCCAATTATCACGAAACATGTTTCTTGTTCTTTACTTCTTATAAAGGCCTCAATCCCACTTCAAACTTCTAATCTACCTGACTGAGTTGTACTACCATACACATTGATATGGATGAAGTGAATATCACAAAGTAGCAAGTGACTAAAGAGGCTATCCAATACTTAGTTTTATGAATGGTTACACAAGAGGTTCTAGAAGGATTCCAACAAGTTAGAATTCCCCCTACTGCTCCTTCAGAATACATAGCATACCATTCACATCATGCCCAAACTGCTTTCATAGTTTTTGAAACTTCTTCTTTTGTCATTTTAGTTTCCTAGATACAAAGAATATCAGGTTTATTACTTAAACATAGGTCCTTAATACACCTATGCTTTGAGAGGGTATTAAAACCCCTTATATTCCATGATATGATAATCATGTCTCCTTAGGGGCTTTTGGCCCCTCTTTTGTATTACCAATATCATTTTGTTGTTTGGTAAAGAGAAGTTCAACCAACTTAGTTTGTGTTCCTTTCTCTATGTTAGCTCTTGCTTCCCTGGATCTTGCTTGATAATTTGAGGGTTTTTCTCTTTTTGCCTTGCCTATATCAGGAGTAGGTCTTATTATTCTATTCCTCAATATTATTTCACCATTTTTTTCAACATATTTATCCTCTCCTGGCTCTATTATAGAAGATTTTGACTTATCTTGCTCATTTTATGGTATTTTCTTATTAATGGTAGAGGTATTACCTTCTAAAATTGTATTTTCTTTACCAATTATTTTCTCTTGAATGGTGCATGGTACTTCAAGAGAGTCTTCAAAATCTGATGAAACACATTCCTTGGGTTCATAGACAACGTTATTCCTTAAATGATCATATTGAATAGACTGTTCCTTGCTAGTATGTTGAAATTGTTGTCCTCTCTCCTCTAAGTTTTGATCTAATTTTTCTTCATAGGCTAAAGCCTCAAAAGAATTAGAATTTCTTCCAGTATCCTTCCTTATTGGTCTCTATTCATTTTATTTTATTTTCTAGATATATTTTTTGGAAGTTGAAACCATATTCATCCATAACCATTTGTAAATTTCTCTTACGATTTTCTACAAATGATTATGCTGGGATATTATTAGGGAATGACATCTCAATATACCCTACCTCATGATATCTTCTACATCTAAAAGATATGTTTTCATAATCTATAGTTTGGATCCACGTCTTATCCCCATACTTAAGAATCATTGATCCTAGTAAAGCTTTACTTATATCAATCATGACCAATATTTGAGCATAAATAGCCAAAAATCCATCTTGTGTTGTATCTAAAATCTCAAGGAATTCTCCTAGAGTGTTACCTATTGCCTTGAAGGTATCTATTTCCTAAAATTCAATGCGTAATCCAAACATCCTAACCTATACTGGTACTAGGGATAGATATTCATTTTCAAATGAAAAACCTTCATACTACCGGGTAAGGAAGAGCCTTGCTCTTCCCATAAACCAATGACCCTCTTTTAGGATTCTTTCTCTTTCTTCCCTAGAACCAAAAATATCTAGGAAGAAACCTTTTGGAAGAAATGATAGAATCACTCCTGGAGACTTCCAACTCCTATCAATCCATTTTCTCAATGCTGAAGCCCCTGGCCAATACCCATTAAATTTACCAAAAATTGCCCTATTTTAGAGCAATGAGGATCTCTTTGAGATGCTCACTAACCTCTACCACTAGGGATTATTCTAAGGATTTAATTATAAATTTATCCATGGAAAGGAAACAAAAACTCAAAATCTAATGAAATTTATCTAAAAATTCTATAAAAAATATAATACTTGATAAAAATTTTATAAAGTTTTCATGCACAATTTCTAAGATAAAGAAAGGGAAAAAAGAACTTAGCTGAAAAATTCTTTGTCCATATAGAATATCTTGCCTCGTTGAAGTCCTAACCCTTCATTGCTCTTCCCATCGTTCGAACCCTAGTTGGCAAAAATTTACTATTTTCTTTTTTGCGACTTAAAAAATTGTCACTACCCTTTTTCCAAATGGTTGAATTCATAGGGTTGTATCTCCCTCAATATTGCTTAGATTTTTGTATATGACCACTCATTTTAAAGCTATTCAAATTCTACACAAGTTAGTTTAAGAATTAGCTAAATTAGATACCTCTTCGCGAAGATATGGATCCTAAAAGATGAGATGTTTTCAGGAAAAAATCCTAATCCTCTGCACTTTGCAAGTTTGTTTTTCGTGATTTGAAAAATTGTTACTACCATTGCTCCAAATGGTTGACTTCACATGATCGTATCCTTTTCATTTTTTGGATCTTTTCAACTTTTCGTATGAATACAAATATTCCAAAATTCAACATCCTTCTTGACATTTTTCTATAGCAACCTTCACAATACCAAAACTTCACCTCTACTATTTATTCATTGCATCTTAGTGGAGTAATATTTCCAAAACATCACACTATCATAGTCCTCTTTACCAAATTTAGATTGCTAGTTTGCATCCTGAACACAAGTGCAACCACAAAAATTATAATAAATACTTTATATGAATACTCAATATTGTTATAAAATAAATTAAATATTACCAATGAAAAACATTAAAGTAAATCTTAATCATTATTTGATTCAGACAATCAACATATTCTTGTCAGCTTCAGCTAAACTTGCTACTTCCTATGACCATGGAAAGGAGAATTTAACTTTGAATCAAAAACCCTCTATTGGCTAGCCTATTTGCACATTTGTTTCCTTCCATTAATATATGTGTAAACCTAATTTATTCAAACTCTTTAGAAAGATCTTGAATTTCCACAATTATCTCTTGTATGTTCCATGGAGCCTTTACTTTCCTCAAAATTACCTTCCATCCATACTTTGTTCCATTTCATTTGTTTGCATATTTTTAACCCTTCTAAAGCCACCTAAGCTTCAGCTTCATTATTTGTCTTAAATTCACTATTGAAAGTGTGCTATTATTTCTAATTACTCCTCCTCCTCTTGATGATCCTGGATTTCCTTTAGATGCCCCATAAAAATTCAATTTAACCGACTCCACATTTGGTGGTTTCCACTTTAAATTCTTTGCCTTCTTTTTGCTTCTCTTGTACCCAACATCATAATTCAATTTAATGACTTGACTCCGTCTATCAAGACCCTTTGCTTTCATATTAGGGATTGGGTGAGTTGATAGGGTTGGTTTAGACTCTATGGCTAAACACAACTTCCTTTTCATTACATCTAAACTGCTTTCCTTTCCTTTAAATATTTCTTTATTCCTTTATAACCATACAATCCAAAGTATTGTATCTTTTGATATATCCTATATTATCTATAAAGCCTCACTTTTATAAGTGCTCTCCCATTGCTTTAACCAATCTTCAATTCTACTATTCATCACCACACATTTACCAAACATATTAAGAATCCATTGCCATAGTTTCCAAACTATTGAGCAATGTCCCAAGAAATGGTCTATACGCTCCTTCTTTTTATAAAGAACACATTGAGAGGGGCTATGAAAACCCCTTTTCATAAGGTTATCCTAGGATTAAATTCTTCTATGACCTACTAGCTAGACAAACATTTTGACTTTAGGAATGCTTGGCTATCCCAAATATCTCTCCATATTCTAGTGATACTACTATTTTGGTGGTTATTTACATTTTATCCACTTATTGTTGTGTATTACCCTAAGCTATTCAACTCCCAAATCAATTTATCCTTGGCTAACCTCAGAATAATAATAGTTGTTTCTTTCTAATCAATCACCTCCTAGCATCAATATCTTATATACTTGTAAAAAATTCTTCTTTCCATTTGTATCTTCCTTCCCGATCCTTGTAAAAAATATTTGAAACCCTATCACCATATTTGTCTTAAGCAATCTCATCCAAGGTTTCAAAATTGGATCTAAATTGAGTGGTTTTTTATCACACCAAGTATCTATCCAAATATATATATTTTCTCTAGTTCCCACCACCCATCTTAAACCTTTAATGATTAGATCAATAGATTTTTTTAAACCATTCCAAAGAGCATGACCATTTGGTAGAGAGAATGCAGTAAATATTAAACTTGGATCATTTGGCTCAACATAATTACTTAGAAGAATTCTTTCCCATTGTCTTTGAATATCTTTATACAATCTTCAGATTACTTTTACCCCAAGAGCTAAATTTGCATATGTAAGAACTATTAAACCAATACCTCCCCTAGTTTTTTTTAAAATAAAGGGGTAAAAATTTATTTATAAGAAGACAAGATTACAGAGTACAATGAAGACCCCAACCAGGGCTCAAGTAAGCAACAAAATAAGCTAAAACCACCATATAGGGTCAAAACCTGAAGAAGACAACAAGAATAAACCACATTAAGTATTGACATCCTTGTGGATCAACTCCTAGAGGTACTGAGAGTCCCTAGATGGGAGACTCTCCCAGTTTTCCACAATCCAAGGACCCAGAAGCTCAAAATCCCTTTTGGCAAAATAATCGGCAACCCTATTCCATTCCCTTGGAATGTGCACAAAGGAGATGAATTTTAACTCTTCACTAATTCTGAGAATCTGAATGACCACAGAGGTTAACTACCAATTAACATCCTCCAACCTTTTGCTATTTAAAATATTAACCAAAATTTGAGAGTGGGACTCATAGATGCTCCTACACCAGCTAAGAGAAAACCCTCTCTGCAAGGCCTTGAGAATCACAAGAGCTTCCATAAAATTGTTGGAGTGAACACCTTTAAAAAATGGAAAATAAAAATTTGACCATGCCAATAGAGTCTCTCCCAACACCACCAATTATAGCATGTCCAAGATTACCCCTGGATGACCCATCAGTATTAATTTTTAAAACTCCTCCAGGGGGTGGCCTCCACCTACCATCTCTTCTAACTTTCTTGCTAAGCTGAGAAGCCCTGCTAGGGTGAGAAGAGTCTGCACCAACCCCAAAGAGACCAAGGGCCTATCATACCTTCTTCTACCTAGAGTACAAAAGAGGTTTCACATCACATTTACTATGGATAGTTTTCTGAACCATAACCAAGATCCTTTTCTAGATCTGTTGAATAGCCAAATGACTACCCTGAAAGATGTAATGATTTCATTCAAGCTAAATCTTCCAGATGATGCAATAAGGGACCAAATTCCAAGCCACCTAGAGGAAGAGAACATTGTCCAGAGGTCTACCTAGACTACTCCAAAACTCCAACAAGGAGAGCACATGAAAACAAGGATGGTTCCAAGAACTTCACCAATGGTGCGAAATGTCTCTAGCAAGGGAGCATTAAAAAATAAATGAGAAGAGACATCCTCATTATTACCACAAAGGACACAAGTAGAGGGACCCTAAAATCCCCTCTTCCTCAAGTTCTCCGAAGTGAGGTATTTATTTTGAGCTACCAACGAGAGAAATAAGTTATATTAAGGCCAAGAAAATATGTTCCACATCTTTTTCCACCACGTGATAGGGAGGCTTCCAAAATTTTGAAGATCAAGAACCTGGTAGCCATAGGCTAAAAATTAGGTCCCCTTGGGATCAGGGTTCCAAGCCAAATTGTCTTTACCCCTCAATGAAGAACAGGGTCTCCCTGCAAGAATACGAGCAAACACATCTTTGTCATTGACCAATCCCCCTTGGGGCCATTCCTATGGATATTTCCACTTGTACATCTCCAGATTACCAAAATACTGGATTGTTTTAAAGTCCTCCACATGAGACTAGCCCACTTCCAAAAAATAAACACTTAAGGAATGTAGCCTTGGATATTGAGTTAAGATAGGAGGGTGACCCTCCCTAGAATCCTCCCAAAAAAGAGCATCTGATCTTCGATTGCAAATCCATAACAAACCCTACTTAATTAAATTAGCCCCTCTTTTCAGAATATCCCAGATAATATAACCTTTCCCAACCAAGCTGACTCTAGGGATCTTAGCCTTAGAAATACCTCTCAAGTACTTACAAGATAATATTTTAGCCCAAATTTGATCTTGAGAAGTACACCATCTCCAATAAATTTTTGCAACTAGAGCCTGCCCAGAAAGAGCTGCCTGTCGCAACCCAAGGCCTCCCTCTTGAACCGATCTATAAATAGAATCCCACCTAACCAAACTCCATTTATATTGAGCAAGTTTTCCAGACCACAAAAACTATCTTGATAAGACATGCATGTCCTTGATGAAATGAGAGGGAGTTGTTTGCACAAAACATCTGTAGATGGGTAAATCTTGAACAACAAATTTTAAAAGCAACACTCTACCTGCAAAAGAGATCCATCTAATGGTCTAGTGATTCACATTTCTTCTAAACTTATCTAGCATAGACTGCCAAGAAAATCTAGGTAGAGGATGAGATGAAATCATAATACCAAGATAAATGAAGGGGGGAGTCCCGACCTAAAATATTAGAATTTGAGCAATCCTGGCTTGAATAAGAGGAGGGGTATTGAAGAAGAAAATAGAAGACTTGTCCTCATTAATCAACTATCCAGAAGCACTAAGATATATGTCAAGATATTGTCTAATATTACCAGCTTCCTTGATAGTGGCAAATCCCAGCAAAGTAGTGTCATCAACAAATTGAAGGTGGGAAAGAGGCGGCCAACTACTATCCCACTTACAACCCTAAATGAAACCATGCCTAACCTGAGACTTAAGAAATATTCCCAAACCTTATGCCATAATGATAAATAAATAAGGATATAGAGGATCTCCTTGCCTCAATCACCTCGAGGCCTAAAATAGCTTCAATGACTCATTATTAACAAGAATAAAGAACGATAAAGAAGAAACACAACTCATCACCCATCTAATCCAATCCTCCTCAAAGCCAAAAGCAACCAAAAATTTATGAAGAAAGGACCATTTGAACCGATCATAGGCTTTGACCATGTCCAAATTACTGAACAAATATTTCTCCTTAGAAGTTTCCATCGAGTGAATAACTTCTGTAGTAATAACCCCATATAGGATTTAATGACCAACACCAAACCCACCTTGCTCCTTAGAGATGATTTTTCTCAACCATATCTTCAACCTCTTGGCAATAATTTTTGTAATGATATTATACACAACATTGCAAAGAGAAATATGACTGAATATATCCAAGGAATTTGCTCCCTCTTTTTTGGGAATAAGCACCACAAAGGTAGGATTTAGGGACTTTAGCATCTGTTTGTTCTTTTGGGAGTCATGGACCACCCGCATAAGATTAAATTTGATTAGCTTACAAAACTCCTAATAAAACTCAATCAAGAATCCATTCAGGCTCGGGGCTTTCCCTTTTTCATCTTGAAGATAACATTTTCCAAATCCTTAAGGGAAATTGGACCCATAAAATGCTTATTCATTTCTCTAGAAACAATCAAGGGAATACAATTTAGAATAATCTTTTCAACCTCTTCATCTAAGAGGGAGTCCTTCTTAAAGAGAGAGGAAAAATACCTCCTAGTATCTTCTGAAATATTCTTGAAAGAATAGAGAAGGGAACCCTGAGAATTCACAAGAGAGGAAATAAAGTTACCATTACGACGAGCCTTAACTAAGTTAAAAAAGAAGGTTGTGTTCCTATCCCCTTCCTAAAGCCAATCCACTCAAGTTTTTTGTTTTCAAAAAATTTCTTCCCTCAGCTCCCATTCATCAAGGTCTTTCACAACCTTAGATTCCTCAATGAGAAGCTCCTCTGTGAGTCCATGATCTCTGATCTTATTTGAAGCTTCTTCCTCCTTCCTAAGAGCCATCAGCTTAGGCAAGGAAAGGTTCCCAAAATTTAGACTATTCCACCTCTTCAATTTATGCTTAATGAATTGCAACTGCTTCATAAAAAAATACATAGTAGTATCACGAGAAGGTTTACCATTGGTCCACCAGCCTTGCATGAAATCATGAATCTTAGGATCCTAAAGCCACATAAGTTAAAACTTAAAGGAAGGATTCTTCTTTAGCCCAAAATCAAGAGCAGAGAGTTTGATAGACCAATAATCATATCCCCTACCCTCTAGAATCACATAACTAGTGATTCTATTATTACCAATTCAAAAACTAGAGATCATAAACCTATCTAGTCTCTTTGAGATGGAATATTCCCCACATCTTTAATTATGCCAGGTAAAGATCCCATTAGCCAGCTTGATGTCAACCAATTTCAGGGCTCAGCTATGAGAAATGAAGACAAAAGAAAAAGGCTCGAGACGATCAACCCTACTGCATTTCTCCTCTAGAAAAGTGATAGAGTTGAAATCTCTAGCCAAAATCCATGGGTATAGGGGAGCCAAACTTCTCACAAAGCCAATGTGCTCCCACAAATTCACTTTATCATTTTAATCAATAGGAGCATACACATTTGTAAGTAGGATGGTTTCACCAAATTCATTATCATGCTCGATCATTGAAATAGACCATATGCTGGAAATCCAAGTAAGAGGAGAGATCTTAATTGGATCCCATAAACAAGCAATGCCACCAGCATATCCACATGCACCAATACACTAAAATTGACCCCTTCTCCACAACTTTGGAGTAATATTTAACATACTATCAATAACCAATTTAGTCTCCTGAATAAACACCACATTTGGAGAATGGACACGAACCAAATCATGAACACCTTTTTGTCTGGGGATGTTGTTCAACCCCCTTACATTCCATGAAAGGATAATCACTTTTGGGGATTAGAAAAATGGAAGTCCAATGTTCTCACCAAGCTTGACTCCACCAAAGTGTCCCCCATTAACTTAATTTTGTTCTGGTCTTTCTTTCGATCCACCTTCATATTCTTATCTGAAGCACCTTTTTTTATTGTTTTCTATTGCAATCCCAACATCGTAGGAGTTTTGCAGTCCAAGGATGACTGCATCAGTATCTGAGTAGGAGAGGGCATAACTAAATATATGCAACTTTCCAAAATAGTTTCCCCTCTAGAGCTAGAGCCATCCATATCACCTATACTTGGAACCAAAGCCCTTTGTTATCCATTTAAACCTCCTATATCTAATTCCTTATGTTCCACCCCAAGAAGATACATCTGATTTGACCCTGTTATATCTACATTAGGTAGTGACGTTTCAGGTATCTCCATGCACTGATCAAGATCATCTAGTATCTCAAAATGGTTGCGCAAAGCATCTGGCTGGCTATCCTTAAGGTCTCTTTTTGCCCTTCTTCCTCTATTTCAAGGTTTAATAGGAACAAAGCCTTCCTTATGCTGATACCCTTTATTTATTGGGGCTTTTTCTTTATTTGAATTTTGTGCAGCCTGAGAGGGCCCAAGATTTGAAGCCATGGGTAGGATAAACTTAGGGCATTTTCTTTTTAGGTGGTCATATTCATGACAGATCTCGCAATGAAATGGAAGAGCTTAATAGTCAAGTTGTTAAATCCATGTAGTCGATCCAAACTGTATTTCAAAAGAATATAGAATAGGATTGTTTAAATCAATTTCAACATAGATACAGGTAACAAAGATCATATTTTTATCCATCATTTTTTGTGATGGTCCAATTGACTTCCCAAGAAGAAGAGCACTTATATTCTAGATGTCGTTTCTCCAAAATTCCAATGGGAGCCACGGGAGCTGAACCTACACTGGAACCCGTGATGGCCACTGCTTTGATGGGTTGAAACCCACATGCCAAGGTTTAAGAAAGAGTTTCACTTGGTTACAAAAATAGGGATCCCCTTCAAATGCTTTGTTACGATCTGTAAGATAAGAGAAAACAATCGTAAAATAGCTATTCACACTCAAAATCACCTCCACGTCACCTTTAGGGTTCCAAGTCTTCCTAACCCAAGCCTCCACAAAGGGAAGAGAAATTTAGATGCCCATAAATTTACCAATAAACACATTCTTGGTTAAATACTCCACATATTTTGCCATCGAGTCTGGTTGAACCACTAGAATTGGCCTGGCTTCACATCATTCTAAACATCCATTATTTTTTAACAAGTTATTCCCAGTATGCAATGAGAAATATTTTTCCTTCCAATTATTTTTAGGTGAAAAAATGTCACTCGCATGCATGCTCTGTGATGGGACTGATGCCATCATAACATTCCTCCAATTGTTTAGACCTCCTCCAGAAACGTCTGCCATCTCCTCTGATTTTTTTTCTCTGTATCTACCAGGGTTTCTTTCGAATATCTTCAACATTGAAAATCAGACCCTATTTTTAACAAGGATTAAATCACAAAGAAGAACCAATATCAATGCCTCCCCTAGTTTTATCATCAAACATTTTGCTCCATTTCACCAAAGGAAATTTCCTTTTATCACGTAAACATGACCATAAAAAAGATCACATAATATAGATTAAACATTTTTCAACTGATTTTAGCATAGTATACAATGACATATAATATGTTGGAATGGCCTATAATATTGACTTAATTAAATGTACTCTTCTTACTAACGATAACCATCTACCTTTCCAAGCTGGTCATTTATTTCAAAATTTACTAATAACTAGATTCCATAATTCTATCCTCATTCTCCCCTCAAATAAAGGCATCCCTAGATAATTTGTTGGTAAATTTACCTCCTCCATTTGAAGTAACTTGTAAATTATTGCTTTGATATTAGTTGTAGTGTTAAGGAAGTAAATTTTATATTGTCCTATTAACTTTTTACCCTGATGCTCTTTCGTATTCCTTTAAAAAGTTATTCAAAGCTTTGGTCTCATTTATCCTTGCCTTTCCAAAAATTGTTGTATCATTTACAAACTATTGATGGGTGATGTTGTCAACATAATTAATAACCTTAAGTCCACTTATAAGCCCATGTTTGTAAGTCTTAATTAAGTTCCTACTCAAAACCTCTGCCATAATAATGGACAAATAACGATATGGAGGATCTCCTTGTCTAAGGCCTCTCTTGGCTTTAAAATATTCTATTACTAACCCCTTGACCAACATTGAATAAGAAATTGTAGAGACACAAGATTTGATCCATCTAACCCATTCTTCATGAATCCAAACTTTTCTAAAACTACAAAAAAAATCCTATTTAACCCTATCATAGGCTTTACTCATATTAAGTTTTAAGATCATCGATTTCTCTTTTCTTTAAACTGTTGAATTTATTGAGCTACTATGATCCTGTCCAAAATTTATCTCACTTTCACAAATCATCCTTGCTCTTTTGAAATAATTTTATCTATCAATGGCCTTAATCGATTCACCATTATTTTGGAGATAATATTATATGCCATATTACATAGGCTTATGGTCCTAAAAGAATCAAACAATCAACATCCTTTTTTTTTGGAATTAGGGTAAGATATTTTTCATTTATTTTATAAGATATGTATAGTTGTATCCTAGATTGTTCCAATTCTACCAATAAATAATCCTTCACTATATCCCAATTGTGCTGGTAAAAAGTTTTAGAGAAAATAGCTAAACGAACTTCTTCTAGAGTAATATGCTCCATTAGTTTCCTATTATCTTCATTCGTTATAACTGAAGGTACATCTTGAAGAAGTTTATCATTAAGAACTTTAGTCTCCTCTAATCGTAGAATATTCTAATAAAAAGTATTTTCCTCTTTTCTAATTTCAATTTGATCTTCAATCCAAACCCCTTTTATTGATTTAATTCTACTAATTATAGATGTTGATATCTGTACTATAGCCATCCTATGAAAAAACTTTGTATTTTTATCTCCTTTTAACCAAGTCTGTATTGATTTTAATCTCCAAAATTTCTCTTCCTTACTCAAAATATTATGATATTCACTAAGCTACTCCCTTTCCTATGAGATTGGATTATTATGATCACATTTTTGAAATTTTGAAACTTTATTTTTTAGTTCTTCTTTAGTCTCAATTTTTTTCCAAAAGTGTTCTTGTTCCATTATTTTAATCTAGATTTCATAGATCTAATTTATTTTGGAAGAGCATACAACCCACCATTTCTTGAAGAATAATATTTTTTGAATTCATTTACCACCATTTTAACTCTTATTTTCCAGTGATCTGAACTAGTCCTTGTTAAGGTATTAAATTTTAGCACAAGTTCCTTCACCTAGCCAATGATCTGAGAGCATGCGTCTGTCTAACTTTTTTTACTATTAGGTTCTGGCCTCTCCTATTGTTGGTCCACGTATAAGTGTCTTCTTCAAAGTCAACCTCCCTAAGTTTTAAGATCATCGATTTCTCTTTTCTTGAAACTGTTGAATTTATTGAGCTACAATGATCCTGTCCAAAATTTATCTCACTTTCACAAATCATCCTTGCTCTTTTGAAATAATTTTATCTATCAATGGCCTTAATCGATTCACCATTATTTTGGAGATAATATTATATGCCATATTACATAGGCTTATGGTCCTAAAAGAATCAAACAATCAATATCCTTTTTTTTTGGAATTAGGGTAAGATATGTTTCATTTATTTTATAAGATATGTATAGTTGTATCCTAGATTGTTCCAATTCTGCCAATAAATAATCCTTCACTATATCCCAATTATGCTGGTAAAAAGTTTTAGAGAAAATAGCTAAACGAACTTCTTCTAGAGTAATATGCTCCATTAGTTTCCTATTATCTTCATTCGTTATAACTGAAGGTACATCTTGAAGAAGTTTATCATTAAGAACTTTAGTCTCCTCTAATCGTAGAATATTCTAATAAAAAGTAATTTCTTCTTTTCTAATTTCAATTCGATCTTCAATCCAAACCCCTTTTATTGATTTAATTCTACTAATTATAGATGTTGATATCTGTACTATAGCCATCCTATGAAAAAACTTTGTATTTTTATCTCCTTTTAACCAAGTCTGTATTGATTTTAATCTCCAAAATTTCTCTTCCTTACTCAAAATATTATGATATTCACTAAGCTACTCCCTTTCCTATGAGCTTGGATTATTATGATCACATTTTTGAAATTTTGAAACTTTATTTTTTAGTTCTTCTTTAGTCTCAATTTTTTGCCAAAAGTGTTCTTGTTCCATTATTTTAATCTAGATTTCATTGATCTAATTTATTTTGGAAGAGCATACAACCCACCATTTCTTGAAGAATAATATTTTTTGAATTCATTTACCACCATTTTAACTCTTATTTTCCAGTGATCTGAACTAGTCCTTGTTAAGGTATTAAATTTTAGCACAAGTTCCTTCACCTAGCCAATGATCTGAGAGCATGCGTCTGTCTAACTTTTTTTACTATTAGGTTCTGGCCTCTCCTATTGTTGGTCCACGTATAAGTGTCTTATTCAAAGTCAACCTCCCTAAGTTTTAAGATCATCGATTTCTCTTTTCTTGAAACTGTTGAATTTATTGAGCTACTATGATCCTGTCCAAAATTTATCTCACTTTCACAAATCATCCTTGCTCTTTTGAAATAATTTTATCTATCAATGGCCTTAATCGATTCACCATTATTTTGGAGATAATATTATATGCCATATTACATAGGCTTATGGTCCTAAAAGAATCAAACAATCAACATCCTTTTTTTTTGGAATTAGGGTAAGATATGTTTCATTTATTTTATAAGATATGTATAGTTGTATCCTAGATTGTTCCAATTCTGCCAATAAATAATCCTTCACTATATCCCAATTATGCTGGTAAAAAGTTTTAGAGAAAATAGCTAAAAGAACTTCTTCTAGAGTAATATGCTCCATTAGTTTCCTATTATCTTCATTCGTTATAACTGAAGGTACATCTTGAAGAAGTTTATCATTAAGAACTTTAGTCTCCTCTAATCGTAGAATATTCTAATAAAAAGTATTTTCCTCTTTTCTAATTTCAATTCAATCTTCAATCCAAACCCCTTTTATTGATTTAATTCTACTAATTATAGATGTTGATATTTGTATTATAGCCATCCTATGAAAAAACTTTGTATTTTTATCTCCTTTTAACCAAGTCTGTATTGATTTTAATCTCCAAAATTTCTCTTCCTTACTCAAAATATTATGATATTCACTAAGCTACTCCCTTTCCTATGAGCTTGGATTATTATGATCACATTTTCGAAATTTTGAAACTTTATTTTTTAGTTCTTCTTTAGTCTCAATTTTTTTCCAAAAGTGTTCTTGTTCCAGTATTTTAATCTAGATTTCATAGATCTAATTTATTTTGGAAGAGCATACAACCCACCATTTCTTGAAGAATAATATTTTTTGAATTCATTTACCACCATTTTAACTCTTATTTTCCAGTGATCTGAACTAGTCCTTGTTAAGGTATTAAATTTTAGCACAAGTTCCTTCACCTAGCCAATGATCTGAGAGCATGCGTCTGTCTAACTTTTTTTACTATTAGGTTCTGGCCTCTCCTATTGTTGGTCCACATATAAGTGTCTTCTTCAAAGTCAACCTCCCTAAGTTTTAAGATCATCAATTTCTCTTTTCTTGAAACTGTTGAATTTATTGAGCTACTATGATCCTGTCCAAAATTTATCTCACTTTCACAAATCATCCTTGCTCTTTTGAAATAATTTTATCTATCAATGGCCTTAATCGATTCGCCATTATTTTGGAGATAATATTATATGCCATATTACATAGGCTTATGGTCCTAAAAGAATCAAACAATCAACATCCTTTTTTTTTGGAATTAGGGTAAGATATGTTTCATTTATTTTATAAGATATGTATAGTTGTATCCTAGATTGTTCCAATTCTGCCAATAAATAATCCTTCACTATATCCCAATTATGCTGGTAAATTTTTTTAGAGAAAATAGCTAAACGAACTTCTTCTAGAGTAATATGCTCCATTAGTTTCCTATTATCTTCATTCGTTATAATTGAAGGTACATCTTGAAGAAGTTTATCATTAAGAACTTTAGTCTCCTCTAATCGTAGAATATTCTAATAAAAAGTATTTTCCTCTTTTCTAATTTCAATTCGATCTTCAATCCAAACCCCTTTTATTGATTTAATTCTACTAATTATAGATGTTGATATCTGTACTATAGCCATCCTATGAAAAAACTTTGTATTTTTATCTCCTTTTAACCAAGTCTGTATTGATTTTAATCTCCAAAATTTCTCTTCCTTACTCAAAATATTATGATATTCACTAAGCTACTCCCTTTCCTATGAGCTTGGATTATTATGATCACATTTTTGAAATTTTGAAACTTTATTTTTTAGTTCTTCTTTAGTCTCAATTTTTTTCCAAAAGTGTTCTTGTTCCAGTATTTTAATCTAGATTTCATAGATCTAATTTATTTTGGAAGAGCATACAACCCACCATTTCTTGAAGAATAATATTTTTTGAATTCATTTACCACCATTTTAACTCTTATTTTCCAGTGATCTGAACTAGTCCTTGTTAAGGTATTAAATTTTAGCACAAGTTCCTTCACCTAGCCAATGATCTGAGAGCATGCGTCTGTCTAACCTTTTTTACTATTAGGTTCTGGCCTCTCCTGTTGTTGGTCCACGTATAAGTGTCTTCTTCAAAGTCAACCTCCCATAGATTATTGTTTTGAATAAAAGCTAATAAATCTCTCATACTTTGAGTTAATTTTCTAATTCCTCCAAAAATTTCATCCAACTTGGTTATGGCATTAAAATCTCCTATGATCATGAATCGGGTTTCTTGGTCTTTACTTCCCAGCTTCAATCCAACTCTAAATTTCTATTCTACTTGACTGAGTTGTAGGTCCATAGACATTGAAAAGGATGAAATTAATATCTATAAACTAGCAAGTGACTAAAGAGCCTATCCAATGCCTAGTTTTATGAATGGTTACATAGGAGGTTCTAGAAGGATTTCAACAAGTTAGAAAACCCACTTTCGCTTCTTCAAAATCCATAGCATCCCATTCACATCTTGCTCAACTGCTTTCATAGTTGTTGAAACTTCTTTTTTCATTTTAGTTTCTTGGATACAAAGAATATCAGGCTTATTACTTAAACATAGGCCCTTTATACACCTATGATTTGAGGGGACATTGAACCCATTATATTCTATGAGATGATAATCATCTCTCATTAGGGGATGTTGGACTTGCCTGTGTATTACCAATATCATTTTTTTGTTTGGTGAAGAGAAGTTCAACCAACTTAGTTTATGTTCCTTTCTCTATGTTTGCTCTTGCTTCCTTGGAACTTGCTTAATAACTTGAGGGTTTTCCTTTTTTTACCTTGTCTATGTTAGGAGTACGTATTATTATTCTATTTCTCAATATTTTTTCATAATTTTTGTTTTCATCATGTTTATCCTCTCCTAGATCTACCACAGAAGCTTTTGAATTATCCTGCTCATTTTCTAGTATTTCCTTATTAATGGCAGGGGTATTAACTTCTAAAAAAACAATTTTCTTTATCAAAAATTTCTCTCAAATGGTGCATGGTACTTCAAGAGAGTATTCAAAATATGATGAGCTACTTTCCTTAGGTTCATCAAGAATGTTCTTCCTTAAATTAAGATTATATTGAATAGACGATTCCTTGTTAATATGTTGAACCTATTGTACTGTGTCCTATAAGTTTTGATTTACTTTTTATTCATAGGCTAAACCCTCAAAATAGTTGGTATTTCTTCCCATATCCTTCATTACTGGTCTCCACTGTTTATTTTCTTTCATTTTTTAGATCTTTTTTTGGAAGCTGAAAACCATCTTCATCCATAACCATTTGTAAGTTTCTCTTGTGGTCTTCGACATATGGTTTTGTTGGGATCTTCTTAGGGCATGATATCTCAATATGCCCCACCTCACGACATATTCTACATCTAAAATATATGTTTTCATAATCTATGATTTGGTTCCACATCTTATCCCCATAATTAAGAATGATTTATTATGGTAAAGCTTTACTTATATCAATCATGACCAATATCCAAGCATAAATAGCCAATAATCCATCTTTCATAATATCTAAAATCTCAAGGAATTCTCCTAGAGTGTTGCCTATTTCCTTGGAGGTATATATTTCCTAAAATTGAATGGGTAATCCAAACATCCTAACCCATACTGATACTAGGGATATATATACAATTTTAGGTGAAAAGCCTTCATACCGGTGTGCTCTTCTTATAATACAAGGATCCCATTTAAGAATTTTTATATTTCTTCCCTAGAACAAAAAATGGCTAGGAATAAACATTTGGGAAGAAAGGATAGAACCACTCTTGGAGACTTCCAACTCCTATCAATCAATTTTCTCAAGGCTGAAGCCCCTGGCCAATACCCATTAAATTTACCAAAAATTGCCCTATCTTGGAGCAATGAGGATATATCTGAGGTGAGATCACTAACATCTACCACTAGAGATGATTATAAGGATTTAACTATAAATTAGTCAATGGAAAGGAAACTAAAACTCAAAATCTATTAAAATTTATCAGAATGTCCTATAGCAAATATAATATTTTATAAAAAAATTATAATTATTTGCATGCAAAATTTATAAGATTAAGAATGGAAAATAAATTTAGCTAAAAGATTACAGATAGGATGTCTTTCCTCACTGAAGTCCTAGCCCTTCATTGCTCTTCCCATCATCCAAATCCTAGCTAACAAATATTTGCAGTTTCATTTTTCATGACTTGAAAAATCGTCACTGCCCTTGTTCTAGATGGTTGAATTCACATGATTGTATCGCCCTTAATATTGCTCAGATTCCTTCATATAACCACTCATTTTAAAGCTATTCAATTTTTTCACAAGTTGATCCAAGAATCAACTGAATCAGATAATCTTTTGTGAAGATATGGCTCCTAAAAGATGAGATGTTTTTAAAAAAATTGCCCTAATCCTTTGCATTATTTAATGATTCTTATAAGATGTTAAATTATTATTCAATGTTAATTTAAGTAATTAATTAATAGTTTACTTAAATCATTTTAATAAATAGGGTTAAACCAATTAATTAATATTAGATTCAAGACTTTTATTAATATTGATTAATTAATGTGTATTTTTTATAATTAATATTTATTTATTAATAAGGATTATGATGGGGTTTATTAGAAGAGTAATAAACCCATATTTAAGAATATTGGAAGAATTATTAATAGAGACCATATATTAAAATAACTCTTTGTTTCAAGAAAAGAGGTGATTGTTTTATTCTTGAAGGAATGAATATTAAATTTATTCTAGGAGTTAAATGTGGCTTGTGTAGCAAGGAATTCAAACTTGAGTGAGAAAAGTATGGGCTTTTCTCGTTTATGATTTAAGCATTGAAAGAATGTTGAAAAATTTATCATTGAAACCTTGCATTGTTCTTGCATGATTTTTTTTAATGATGCATGTTAGGCTTGCATATTCATTTTAAAGTGTTGTCCTGATCCCTATGCTCATGCTTGTAAGCTCGATGAAGGAAAATATATATCAAGTAGAAGACATTGGAAAGAGGATGAAACTTGTGGTTTTGGGAATTGATGTTTGAAATGTAATGTTGTATTTGGAAAAGAGAAATACTTAAGAGATATCATGTGTAGAAGTTATGTTATGATCATTGATGAAGGATGGGATATATTGTAAACATCCTTGATGTATTGCCATAAATTTTTATTTAATAGATGAAGATGAATTGATGCTTTATTTCTATGCTAAGTTCCTTTGGGAAGGATTTGTAGTTAGCAAGATGGATAAATTATGTTATTTGAAGAAGATGATAGAATAATAGGAGAAAGTAATTAATGAAAATTTGATTATGATTTTTAGATGTTGCTTTACTTCTTTTCTTTTAAATAAAGGAACTATCTTAATTTCTAGTGTTATGTAGAACCTAAATTCTCTAGTCTTTATCAATATGATATGTTGACGTTGGTATGGAAGGACCCTTGGGTTAAATGGGTTATTATGGGCAAGGTTGGTAGTGCCATATTAGTAATCCCTAGAGTTGAGTTGTACCCAATCCTAGTTGAGTTGTGGGTAGACAATTCAACTAGGTAATTGTGAATGATAAACCTTAGTGGTGAGGCTTGGGTGGTCCTAGTGGTGAGGCTTGGGAGATTCCTAGTGATGAGGCTTGGGATATTTCTAGTGATGAGGCTTGGGTAATATTAACGATGGATTGGTATGAGATAATCCATTGGATCATTCACTAGGTAGTATAGTGGTGGTACCTTGTGGGCAGGTAAGTGTGATAATGGTCATTATCAAGTGAGTGGTAATGGTCTTAGATAGTTTCATGGGTAGATGAAATTAACTAATCACTAATACATTATGCCATAGTAATCCTACATAGATGATAGTATGTAGGGTTAGTGAATAGGTGTCACCTTTAAGTGAAGTGGGCATTAAAGGGTAATCCCTACATCGTGGTCAAGTAGTCTCATACATAGAAGCATAGGGAAATGGAGGGACCAATAATGGTGTCTTTTCTAATGGTGAGGTTAGAACAATGAACCCCAAGAATTACAAGAAGTTGGCCACTTCTATCCACTTGAGTATCGCCTACAACAACAATAAACTCGAGATGGTTATGCCTTATACTGATGGAATGGTTGGGTCTTCTTAGTGAGTTAATTAATTCTTGTAGAATTTTTTTTAACTCTCTCCTTTGGGTCAAGAAAGTAGGTCGTTATAGGTTCTCAAATGAAAGCTTCTAATCATAGATATCCAGTTTTTGCATGCCTTGATGTTTATTATAATATTTATTTTTATTGTTATGCATGATAAACTTTTCAAAATGGTAAATAACCTCTTTTATTAGATCAATCTTGGAATAAAATTTGTAACAGGTACTCATATGCCTATGTTTACATAGCCTTAGCACCCTAAACCCGATTAAATCTAGGTATTGCAATTTCCCTGACAACCTGGATGGCATCACTTCCAAACGCCATATCTCTTTTAATGCTTAGTAAAAATTTAGAAAATCAATTTAATTATATTCCTATTCAAAATAGATTTTTGGAAAATATAAACTTGTCTATATTTAAAGAAGAATTGACCTTGTGGATGACTTATTTACAATATGCTAGTTGGTTGCCTTGTTAACCGTAATGCCTGCCTATTCACACAACACTAATTTTTGGACCCCATCTCTTTCAATACTAAATAAAATTCTATGAAACCAATTTTATTATATGCTTCTCAGAAAGAGTTTTCCAAAGAATATAAATTTACCTATGTTTTGTGGATGTTTGAGGTCTAAAATTCATCATTTTTTTTAGGTTATCTAAGCTGTCATGACCAAACTCAATTTAGGTGTGGGTCAAATTAAAAGTGGCTAGAAGTCCGATCACTCATGGGGAAATATAAGAAAGTGATTGAAAGTTTGGACACTAAGTGAAGAGAAGCCATGACTGGAAGTCCAAACACTCAAGGGAAAATCTACAAGTAGGTGAAGTTAAAGCCACTAGCAATTGAAAATGCTAGCAATACCAAAACCCCAAAGGTCCATGGGAAATAAAGTTTTTTAGAAGTATTGCCAAAAGCCTTAAAGTTGGCTAGCAAGAGTTTTTTGGCAATGACATCAATAATAAGCTTCAAAATTTGTGGTCACTTAGTGAAGATAAAGCACTGGATGGAATCCTAACCACTCACAGGAAATTGCTCTAGTCGAAAGTCCAACCACTCATAGGGAAATTGCCCTGGCTGGAAGCTTGACCACTCTTGAATAAATTGCCTCATTCAAAAGTCCATCCACTCACGATGAAATAATAGTGGCCAAAAATCCAAACACTCACATGGGAGCATAAGTGGCCGAAAGCCTAACCACTTAAGGGAAATTAAAAATCTAAGTGAAGCTAGCCATTTAGTTTTGGTTAGTATGACCCGCATGAAATAGAAATTTGAAGTATTTCCAAAAGCCTAGAAGCTAGCTAACCGAATATTTTTGGCAGTGACGTCAGTAATAAGCTTTAAAATCTTCGACTAAGAAAGAAGAGAGTAAGCATAAACGATCATAAGCTTAGACATTTGAATGGAAGCAAAAGTGGCCAAAAGCTTGAATATGTCTGAGAAATATAAAAGCAAATAAATTAAAAGTATTGGCAATTTAAAATTAGCACCAAAAGCTCGAACATCTATGAGAAACATAGAAGTAAAGGAAGTTAGAGCTTTGACAATTGAAAATTAGCATTGGGACTCTAATAAAGGGGAAAAATGCAAAAATTATCGAGAAAGGGTAATATTTTACATGAAAATGCAAGAGATTTCCAAAATGCAAAAATTACTAGAAATAGAAAGACTTTGTCAAAAAATAACAAAATCACCAGAACATGCAAAATTTTGTTCTAGGAGAAAAAATTTAAAAATACCAAAAGAAAGAAAGTGGCATAGATATAAAAAATAACAATTAAAATTTTTAAAAAAATAATATATATATATTAATTAATATTTTAAAAAATAGAAAACTAATAATATAAGTAATAATAATAAAAAATTCTAGAGAGTCGGGAGGAATTGCGGTCCAAGAGGGAGTGCAAGCTAGGAGGAAGTGCGAGCTGATATTTAGTCATGGCAAAAGAGCAATAGGTTCATCCATAGTGCATCAATGCTTCAAACCCTTACCACGAATGCATGGAACATTGTTTTCAAAAAATGCTGAAGTGAACGAATGCTAAGAAAAAGAAGATATATGGGCTATTGTGAGTCAAGAGGGAGTGTAAAGTAGGAGTGAGTGTGAGGCAACATAGAGTGCAAGCTAAGAGGGAGTGAGATCCAAGAGGGAGTGCAAGCCAAGAGCAAGCCCCATTAGCTAGTATTGAAGGAAAGTCATATTTGAAAGCCTTAATGGGAAGTCAGGATGTCGTAGTTGGAAGTATGGAGGCCCAAGTTGGAGATAAGTAGAAGAACAAATACATGGCAAGTTCGATTTAGGTAGCATATGCTACACTAGAAGCGAGTCTCAAGGATGAGATGATTGAGCATGATATAATGGTTCTTAATAGAGGATTACTATATAAGTTTCATAGATCATGGCCAGGGTTTTTGGAGATTTAAAATTGGATCAAGTGGAAGTGAGGTTTAAATTCAGATTTCTTTGTATCTTTTCTTCCTAAAGGTTTTTTCCTCATCATATTTTCCAATTCAAAAATTAGGGATAAAATAAATGTTGGTGGCCCATGGTTTAGGGGAAGAGATACCTTTTATTTGAGACCATGGAATGGATTCTTTTTTATTAAGGCAAAAACTATTAAGAAGCTTCCAGTATGGGTTAGGCTTTTTGGACTTCCATATCAACTTATAAATAAGGATGTTTTGAAGAATATTGGAAATACCCTAGAGGATTACATCAAGGAAGGACTAACTACTAAGGAGTGAAATCATGCTATATGTACTCGAATATGTGTTGCTAGGGATATTTTAAAACCTTTTCCACAATCCATTAAATCTGAATTAAGAGAATGGGATCAACAAGTAGATTATAAAAATATTGCATTTCATTGCCACAATTGTTATGAGATTGGATACATGGCAAGATTTTGAAAAGTGAAAACTATGAAGAAAGAGACAAAATTATAGCCATGAGATAAACTTCAAGATAAAGCAAGGAAATCATGTAGTCATAGAAGCTAGATCATATCAAGGATATTCCACTCTGAAAGATAAGGCAAAGAAATCCTATATACAATATTATTTGGCAAGTTTAGAAGGAATTAAAGGTGCAAAAGAAGATGTGGAAAGAAATTCTAAAATAAAAATGGTAAAAAAAGTCACATTTATTCTAGGTAAATCGTCTTCATTTTCCTCAAGTAGTATAGAATTCCCTTCAAGTAATAAAAGTGTAAGGGTTGAAGATGTTATCCCTTGCACTTTAAGGTTTCAAGAGCAACATAATAAAGAATTGAGGATGGGGGAAACCCATAATAATTTAGGTTTTTTGGGACATAATAAAAATATAATTGCTACAAAAGAGCATCCTTGCACTTTAGGGTTTCTAGGGAAACATAAAGAAGATTGTGCTTTTGAGGTTATTTCTTGCACTTTAGATCCTTCAAAACAAGGTAAACTTAAAGATGATAAGTCTTACTATGAGCAGTATGAGAATATTAAAGAGATTGATGAAGATGAAAGTATTTTTGGGAATGAAAAAAAAGAGAGGAAGACCCAAGAAGCAAAAACAAAGAGAAAAAGAAATCCAAAGAGATATTGATATGGGAAAACAAAAGAAAATATCACAAGTGCTAACAAAAAGTGAGGCTAAACCCATAAATAAAAACAAAAAATAACAATGAAAATAATATCTTGGAATATTAGGGGAATGAATAAGAACCTTAAAAAAAGGTATTAAGAAATTGTGAGGTTGTTATAGACAATATATTTATAGATATAGAGCTGGGTAGCAAATATTTTAGCCATTTACGGTGCTGAATTTCATCTTGATTTAATTTAAATTTTGGAAGGCATATAAAAGGAGTTGACTGTGAAAACTTGGTAGTTCGAGGAAGATGGAGAATATATTTTATAGAAAGACAAACGAAGAATATCTTTGAGAGAAAGGTAAATTTGGATATGCTTTAATTAACTTGTTAGAAATGTAATGAGAGCAATGTAATGTTTTATTTTTGTAATGGGAGTGGCCCCCAATAGAAGCACACATAACTTATTAAAATAATAATGATAATAATAATAATAAATTCTAGCGCCTGCAATTTTTTTTACTATTCTCTTACAGGATATTTAACACATGCTCGACATTCAAAGGTAGTGGACGTGAGATTTTTAATGTTGACCAAGTGAGTACTAATGTATAGGATGACAAACGTGGTGAAAGTAATGATCAACCTAGATTTGACAAAGAATTAATGAGGCATGGTTGAGGTGTAGGAAAAGCAAATCACAAGGAGCACACATCATGAGGGAGAAAAAAATCTCATATTTGGTACACCCTATAGACATGGATATTCACTAATTGTAAAATTTCCATCAAATTGTATAAATATGGGTCTAATAGTTTGTTCCAAAGGCCAAAAAACATCCATTAGTGAGTATCTTAGTCCGAGTTTCTTCCTTGCTCCTTTTTTGTTGTAGTTTGGATGTATTTTCTAAACCAAGCATAATATTATTTTGAGCTATATTCCTGTAATCCACCAAAGTAGGAAAATCTGAAATAAATAATACATGGTTATCTTTACAATGAAAGGCTTTTGAAAATTTTTGTGTTTAGTTTATATATGCCAATGGTGGTTCCACTCAATATATTTCCATAGTTTGTTTTTCCTCTAAAGATTGCATCATCTCGAACTTTAGGCTATGTAAATACTGGTTGGATAGGGATTGGTTTTAAATCAGAATTGCTACTTTACCAAATCATAACTGAATTTTACGACAGTATTGGCTTGTTTCTTATTTTTTCTCTTGCCCTTAGACCTTTGATTTTTCTTTGTAGCTTGTTTAGATTACGAGTATAATAATTTTTGTTTAAAGCATTAAAGTTAATTTTATATCATGCATATTAAAATCCCATATATTTGTAGGATAATCATTGTTGTAATAATCTAAGTGCAATAAATGATATTTATTGGGAAACTATAGTTTGCATGGTCTAAACTTTATATTTCTTTACCCGATTTAATTTTGCTCAACTCACTTATGTTATAAAATCAATGCAACAAAATTATTCTCAAACAATTAAGCATTTGATCCTAAGATATTGTGCCTAGGAAATTTATCTCTATGAGTCAACCAAAAAAGATCTCTTGAAGGAACAACTATCAATGAACTCTATGTTTATTTATGCCTACCAAGACCTAGCATACTCGAACTGTGGGGGAAAGATAATTCCCTTTCAAGAGGAAACAAATTATGATCCAAGTATGTTGGCTTTCCCTTAACGCATCAATAGTTGCTTTCTGCCTCTTCATATCAGTGTGTAATTTTCATGCACAACAAAAGTGGTGCTAGAATGAGGGTTGAATTATCGTTTCATTAATACACTAGGCCCTTCTGATCAACATGAGTGATGCTAGAAGGAGGGCTATAGACTATAAAACTTATTTTTTCTTGGTGTAATGTTTATATTGCACATCTTGACTATCAAAGTTAGAATCAAATGTCATCATCACAAGATCCAAGTTAGTTGTAGGTGGCATTGAATTTCTTAGCCTTTCTTCATACAGAAGACCCAAACCTAACAAAGACAAACCCAATACTCCTCATACTGCCAATAGTTCTCCTAGAGCTATTAAACATTTTGTTGATTCTTTCATCATCCCCCAAGGTCCACCAATGGTGGTTCCTCCTCCATGGTTAATAGGAAGTAGTCCTGTGAACAGTACAAGGACTACACATGATATGCCTAAGAATGCTAAAAAATATTTTCCTTGGTATAGACATGATGGAATGATATTCGTTGAAGAAAATATATAGGCATACAAAGATGCCTTAATTCATTTATAAATTAAGCATGAGGATGTTACCTATAGGATTTTTCCATACACATCGGATGAGTTTGCATATGATTGGTATATCAGCTTACCTTTAGGTTCTATTATTTCTCGGTCCTAGTTAGAAGTAGCATTTATCAGCCACTTTAGACTACCCGTTGATCCAGTTGTGGTATATCATCAATTTGCCTTTGCCCATAGTGAACCTAATGAATCCTTGAGACTATTCAACACTAGGTTCCATAAATTATACACCAAATTGGTGACTCCTTACACTCTCACATAGGAAGCAACCATCCAAATATACCTTAGAGGTTTAGATCCATTGAATTCCATGTTTGTGAGGAGAGCTCCTCAAATCACATCCATATCACTTACATATAGCGAGGCTCTAATAGTTGAACAACAATTAATACCTCAAGGTTTTGGGTTGGGCGAATTACCTTCACTTAGACAACCAAGATCCTATAAATAAATACCATTAATAAATCATGCCCTTACACAACACCTTCCCATGTTGAACCCATTACTAGGCACCATATATCCCGACTAATACCAACCCTTCAATCTTGCATTCCTAAATCAAATGATGCCTAATGTGAGAAATCAACAAACTATTTCAACATACTTAGACAATTAGGTAACCACAAATAACATCCTCAATCATACACCTCTAACAAATAATCAACCATCCTTACCCACATTTATGAACACATATGCACCCACAAATAATGTAACAACAAAACCTAGATCGAGTCAACCTAATAACCTAAATTTTCATCTAGATAACATATAAAGAATGGTTCAAAAATTGAGCAATAATATGCTTCAACTACAAAGATAAGTTCCTCAAAATCCACCTACAAATGATACTTAGAATATGAAATTTAACTTCCAAAGGACTAATTGCCAAGGGAATACTCGCCTAAATAACAAAGGAGTCCCTAATTGTGCTAGAAACTAGAAAAAAATCTAATGATAACCCAAGCACTTCCATAAATTTAGCTGATATTGCTCTACCCAATTGATGCAGAGTCTATTCCACTACTCAACATGGTGAAATTAACTGTTCAAAGTTTAAATTTGTTCTAATTATTGTCCAAAAAGAGATGGAAAAATTGGAGTTAGTGCTTGCCAATGAGGATTGTAGAAATCAATATAATAATAATGTAGGTACAATCCTAGTTTATAAAAATATACGAACTCTCAGGAGTGGATGAAGAGAAACTTAAGGAATGCCTAAAAGAAGAGATGCAAGCTTACCAACAATTTCATAATGGTAACAATTATATTCTTCAAAGTAAAGGGAAAGCACCATTGATTTCTTCCACACCTCCCAACAAAAATTCTATCCCACCTAATGATCAGGCCAACAAAAACCCAGTCTTAGATAAGGGTCCCATAATGCCTATGCAACTAAAAGTCAATACAATATTACCATAGACAAAGAAAATCCTAAAATAGAACAACTCTGGATACAATATTATTGGACACCTTAAGAAAACCAAGGTAAAAATTTATTTGTTTGAGGTAGCTCAGTTGATTCACCAAAAGGATTTGTTGCTTAAAAAACTCCGTGATAAAAATAAAAAAGAGTTGAAAAGGGATATTGATGCTCAAATGGCCATATACAAAGAAAAAATAGAATCTCCACCTTTTCTGTTGACTATTAGAATTATTGCTAAAAATTTACATAATTGCCTTATGGATTTAGGTGCTTTTAGTAATGTGATATCGTATGTGGTCAACCAAAAATTAGGACTAACTTTTGCTCCATAAAATAAGAAGGTTGTTTATCTAGATAAGACAAAGATAAATGTGATTGGGGTGCTGAATCATATCCATATGCAATTGGATGCTAAATCTAGGATACAATAGTGTATCAATATTTAGGTTGTGGATATCCTAGATGCATATGGGATTTTTTCCTAGTCATGATTGGTCAAGAACATTAAATGACTATATAGAATTTATTTTATCACATATGTGGCTTCCATGATGTGGCATAGCCAATCAAATTCATATAGAAAGAGAGCCAAGTCTAAAGGAGCTCATCACTAAGTACAATAATGTCTAAAATTTTGTACACTGAACCATAATTGGGAGTGTACATTGTGGTAGTGGAAACCATAATTCAAGATGATAATTCAATAGTAGATACCCCACAAAGTAAACATAAAGTAATTAAATACCAGTTGTGGATCCTCAATTTCATGGATCAAAGTCCAAGCATGATAGTGGTGCTAGGATTGAATTGGTTAATCATAGGGGATGGTGGGGCACAAGAGGTAAAAGAAAGGCCTTTAGGATTTTAGATCTAGTGTTATTGCAGGATAAGGACCATAAATATAAAGGTGACCACGGGAAATTTGACCCCTTTGGCTAGGTCCCTTCTAGGTATAAAAAATTCTAGGAGAGAATACCTTCAGGCTAAAAAGCCTAACTAGAGAGGACATCCCATTACCAGTGAATGGGCAGTTCCTTAAACACTATTTTAGTGCCTAAGAATATTCCAAGTCTACCATGTAAATAAGCCTTGTACATAGTTTTATTACTATAAGATTTTGGAACATTGGTTTTATTTCATTTTTTTTTTCTATTTTGGCTTTGCTTTTGCCTTTAATTTTGTTGTCTTGTGCTTTCCTCTCTTTGGCTCAAATAAATGAAGTGCAGCCAACTTTTGGTTACTTTAAGGTGGAAGTGTTTTCTATACAATCTGGAGATAAAAGGTCCTACTTTGAAATTAATGAAGATGAGATTGGCTTAATCATCCATTTGGTGTATGTCCATTAGCATGGGATAACACAAATAAATCTAGATGTAATGCAAAAGGATGTTGCAGGTTCACCATAAAATTACTTAAAAATGATTCTATATCAAGAAGAATGAAACCATTGTGTCTTAGTTCTTAGGTGAAAGCTATTTAGACGTTCACCCTCTTATTTTTCATAGTTATTCCCAACCTAGAAAAATACTCTAGTGCTTGTAAAATTGAGCAAAAAATAAATAAATTTGTGCTCCAAAAAATAAAATAGAAGAAAGAGGCTGAAGTGCTTGGGTGATTCAGGCAACCTCTATCGGGATTATAAATGTTTGTCTAGAAATAGAGCAAGTTTTAGAGTGGGACCAAAGATAACTTCACTGGGGCTCTAAACACTTGGCTGAAAACATAGCAATATCCGATAGTTGGTGAAATGTCTACCTATGAGGCAAAGCTCATCATTAGTAGACCAATTTTCACTTAGGGGTGAAGTAGCATAATTTTTAAACTATGGTGGCAAATTTTAATTGATTCTAGAATAAGAATGAATGCATACACACACACTTTTTTTGAAATAAAATGAAGTTTTGCTTTTAGATTTATGGCTTAATACTAAATTTGGACAAATGCCAAATTATTGAGTTGTTCTTCTAGATTCATTATTTCAGAGAGGGTTCATTCTATTCCAAAAATGCTCAAGAGCATTTCCTAGAAAAATTACCATTTGATGTTGTGCTTGCACAACACACCCTAGTTTGCATGGATTGGGGACCCACTTTTTTATTTTGGTATGCTTTCTCCTATTTTCTTGGGTTTGTGTGCAATTTTTAGCTATCTAAAAGCTCATGTTATCAAGTGAAAGCTTCTAATCATAGATGAACAATTTATGCATGTCTTGATGTTTGTTATGATGCTTATTTTTATTGTTATGTATGGTAAACTTTTCAAAATGAAAAATAACCTCTATTATTAGATCATACTTGGAATATGTTTTCCAAAAAGTATCCATATGCCTATATTCCCATAGCCTTAGCACCCCAAACCTACTTAAATTTAGGCACTACAATTTCCTCCAGCAATCTGTATGGTGTCACTTTCAACCATATATTTATTTCAATGCTTAGTAAAAATTAAGAAATTACTTTCATTAGATACCTTTCAAAAAGAACTTTTTAACAAATAAAAGCTTGCCTATGTTTTGAGAAGAATTGACCTCTCAGATGGCTTATTTACAACATGCTAGTTGGTTGCCTCGTTAACCATAATGCCTACGTAATAATGCAACACTCAATTTTGTACTTGATATCTCTTTCAATACTAAATAAAATTCTATTAAACTACTTTCATTAGATGCTCCTCAAAAAATGTTTTTCAATGAATATAAATTTACGTATTTTTCAAGGAGGTTTGAGGCCTAAAATTGCTTATTTTCAGCTAGTTATCTAAGCTATCATGTCCAAACTTTGTTTAGGTGTGGGTCAAATTAAAAGTGGTTAGAATTTTGGTCACTCACAGGTAAATATAAGTGGTTGGAAGTCTAGAAACTACTTGAAGATAAAACTGTTGAGCAAGGTATAGCAAATAGTATTGTCATTGTTGTCAACACAGTCAGACTGATTTATTGATGCAATGGACAAGAGTTTATTGAACAGCAAGGTACAGCCAAAGTACAATGGATAGGAGTTCAGTGTTGAACAAGGTGTTGCAGGAGTATTGTCACTGTTGTCAATACAGTCAGTTAGATCTAATGATGTAATGGACAGGCAGTTCAAAAGTCATTCAGATGTAGAGGCTAGAAGTTCAAAAGTTAGTCAGATCATGCACAACAAGTTTTTAGGAAGAAAGAAGTGGCCCAGTTTCAAAAATTCGAATAAAAATACAAGTAAGAAAACTGTCGCGATATTGCGACATGTTTTCTGTCGCAATTTCACGACAGGTCGGAGGAGAGAGAAGGCGCAGTCGAAAATGTCACGATTTCATGACAAGTCGGAGGAGAGAGAAGGCGCAGTTGAAAATGTCACGATTTCACGACAAGTCGGAGGAAAGAGAAGGCGCAAGGCAAACTGTCATGATTTTGCAACATGTTGGAGGCCAAGAAGCTAAGTCAAGAAACTGTAGCGATTTTGCTACATGTTGTTGTTTTGCTGGCCGAAGAAAGGAGAAAGCGTTAAGTGAAAAGTTGTAGCGATTTTGCTACATGTCAAAATTTCGTTGGCCAAAGCAAGGAGAAAACATTGAGTTGAAAAGCTATAGCGATTTCGCTACAAGTCAAAAGTGCACAAAGCAAAGGTGTAGCGATTTCGCTACGGGTCAAAATTGCACAAAACAAAGGTGTAGCGATTTCGCTACGAGTTGAAAAAGCACAACAAGGTGTAGAAATTTCGCTACAAGTCCAAAAATGCACAACGTGAAGGTGTAGTGATTTCGCTACCAGTCAAAAGAGCAGAATTCAAAGTTGAAGCAAGTCGAAAGCACAATGCACAAAGTTGTAGCGATTTCGCTACTACATGAAGCTAGGATTGTACGGAAGCCAAAAGCGTCGTGATTTCGCAACAAAGATGAGGATGACATCAGCAAAAGCTGAAAGTGTCACGATTTCGTGACAAGTTGCAAGAAAAGCCTCAGGAAGCCGAAAGCGTCATGATTTCGTGACAAAGATGAGGATGACATCAACAAAAGTTGAAAGTGTCACGATTTCGCGACAAGTTGCAAGAAAAGCCTCAGGAAGCCGGAAGCATCGTGATTTCACGACAAATATGAGGATGACGTCAACAAAAGCTGAAAGTGTCACGATTTCATGACAAGTTGCAAGAAAAGCCTCAGGAAGCCGAAAGCGTCGCGATTTCATGACAAGATTAAGAATGACGTCAGCAAAAGATCAAAGTGTCACGATTTCATGACAAGAACGGTGACAAAGCTTTCAAAGGGCAAAAGAGTCACGATTTCGTGATAGCAAGGGCAAGAAGGCATATGGATGTAAAAGGTGTCGCGATATCGCGACATGTTGGAGTTTCGAGAGGAAAGCCACAGAACCAGATAGACTTTTGAAGCCGACATTCTTTAGGGTTTGAAGCCGACATTCATTAGGGTTTGAAGCCGACAATCATTAGGGTTTTAAGCCGACATTCATTAGGGTTTGAAGCCGACATTCATTAGGGTTTGAAGTCGACAATCATTAGGGTTTTAAGCTGACATTCATTAGGGTTTGAAGTCGATATTCATAAGGGTTTGACAACCGACGCTCTTTAGGGTTTTAGCCGACTATAGTCTCAATGTTGTTCCTGAAGATTTCTTCTATAAAAGGAGGGCTTCTTCAAGTTTGAAATGGAGAAGTGCGAATATGATGTGCGAATGAAGTGCATGGAGAGAAGATGTTGAATCATTTTGATTCAAGCTGAGTGTGAAGCAATAGTCCGTGTGTGTGAGTATCGTGTGCGATATGCGACTGTAAAAGCGTAGATAGCGCAGAACTGGAAAAATGATAGCGAAGTGTGTAATGTGAGCTGGTCATGTCGAGTTGTTTGAAGTTCGATTGTGGATATGCCTAGAGAGCAGAATGTGAAACGACACAGAGTGTGTGAAGCGTGTGCGTAGAGAAAGTAGAGTGTGCAGAGAAGCGCGAAGGGCAAAGTTGATTGCAAAGTCTGGTTGTAGCAGTGCAACAGACTGTGTGAAGTGATTATGCAAGAGAGAGCAGAGTGCGCAGAGATTGCAAAGGTGATGTAGACCAGTTAGAGTCTTGCAATAACAAAGGTATATGTCAAACATTTTTATTCAAAATTGAAGTCCAGTTGGTGTTGGCAAATTAGGGGTTGGTGCTCCTTTCTATTGATGCAAAAAAATAATGGGTGGGTGCTCCTTCCAGTTGGTGTTGGTAAACAAATTGTAAAGTTGGTGCTTTGCAAGAGGCTGGATTTGGATGGGAGTCCAAGCAGCCATTCTTTTTGAGGAGTAGCCATTTTGGTGAACCTCCTTAAAAATCTGTGTTGTGTGATGTTCTCTTGTGGTACTTATTATATCTGTTTATAAGTTTTATCTGCTATAATTTTTAGAGTTGTTTATTCATCTTTTGGATGCTACACCGATTCACCCCCTCTCTCGGTGCCATACTAAGTACAACAATTGGTATCGGAGCAAAGTTCCCTTTAAAGGCTAAACCAGCTAGGGTTGATCTTGGATTAATACTCTAATGGCAAAGAAAGGCAAGAATGGAACCATGAGACACAAGAAGAAAAGATCACACGGGGTCATAAAAGAAAATAAAGATAAATTCATTATTGCTGTAGATTCAAGAGATGAATCAAACAATGGAGAAAATGCTAAGAGTCAACTCAGTAATAATACAGGTTCTCAAGGTTTAGAATGTTTTGATCAACTCGGGCATAATGAACGTCAGTGTTATGGGTTTAGTAGCAGTGAAGATGAAGAGGAAATTGAATCAAAACAAGAATGTAATAAAGAAGAAATGAATGCAGAAGGAGTGAACACTGAAGCAGATAATAAAAACCTCAATGCTGAAGTAGACTGGGAAGGTGAGTTGATCTCTGCTCTTGAAGAGTTGAGTATAGAAAAGAAAAAGAACAAAAGACTATCCAAGAAATTGGAAGAATATGGGGATGAGATTGAAAATCTATTCTTACAATTCCAACAGGCCAAGAAAATAGAAGAAGACTTGAAGTCATAGCTGAATGATAAAGTCAATGTGTGTAACAAACATGAAGAGGATTCTAACAAAGTAGTTAGTAATCTAAAGTTGCAAGTAGAAGAGTCTAAAAGGATTGAGGAAACTCTCAGGTCGCAGATCAATGAGAAAGAGATTATTTGTCGCAAACAAGAAGAAGAGATTGTTTCATTGAAGAAACAACTAGAAGAGGCCAATACAAATCTTAAATTCGAGAAGAGCACAGAATTGCTAGATAAAATGATAAGTCATCAGAGAAGCTCCACGGTTAAGCACGGTCTTGGATATGAAGCTGAACAACTTGTATCTTCCAATTCTGTAGAGAAGAAGAAGTTCACTGTTGAAGGGTCCGAGCAAGAAAAGGTTAAAGTTGTATCTTCAAAAGAAAGAAAATATCAAAGGAGATTTACAACAAAGCAACCACAACAAAAGAGGTTCTACCACTCTCATTTTTTTCATACTAACACTTTTAATGGCTATTGTTTTAGATGTAACCAGTATGGTCACAAGGCAACTTATTGTGGATTAAATAATAAATCAAAGAGTTATGCTGGTCGAAATACATCTACATATCTGAGTGAACACTTTGTACAATGTTTTCAATGCAATTGTCATGGGCACATAGCAATGTTTTGTCTAAGCGCTTTTGTATCAAATCTAAGGAAAAATAGTAGATTTCATAAGATGCAAAGAACACAACACAGACATGAAATAAATCAGGTTCATAGAAGAAAGGAAAATAATCATTCATCATGGATGCATAAGAGACAACCACACTAGAGAGATATTCAAGTTCACGCAATGATGCAAAATAGGGATGCAGGTGAAAAATCCAAGCCCGAGGTCAAGAAAGTCTGGAGAAAGAAAGAAGAGAGGAAATCGTGTCTCCTTGAACTAAAGGAGACTGCTCTTCTACTGCACTAAGCAACTCCAGGTAACACATCCTTAGGGGGAGCATTTTGAAAAAGGTTTTATTTTATTGCTCCTATATGTTTGTTGGGATTAACCTGAGGATGAAATGCAAGCAGTAAGGAGGAGTTGCACTATAGTTGTTTAAATTTATTTCAGTTCATATAGTTGTTTGTGGAAGTGCCATGAAGGCTGGAGATTAAATGGAGAGTCACCACCATTTCTAGTATTGTTGTATGTCATTGTTGTACTGTTGATGGATCTTACTATAACTGTTCGAAGCCATGAAATGTAACAGTTCATATAATTTGATTAGTGGAAGAATTTTTTCTCTAGCTACGTATTTATGTTTCGATAAAAGAAGCGTGTATCTGTTTCATTCATTGATGTAAATATTGTTAGAACTTTCATGGTGCCTTGGTGGAATTATTTAATTCTCAGACAGTTTCATTTTAACTGTTAATAATATGCCAATCCGAGGTTAAGAAGTATAAGGTTGAGTAAAGAGATGAAAGGTTGGCTATGAAGTGTTTGACAGAATGTCTTCTCCAGATTTGCACAGTTGAAAGTAAGGGGTGACCAGCGTTGACTGCAGAAAACTTAGACAAAGCTGCAAATGTAAAAATGGATCTGATTTGTGTTGAGGTATAGTATTTTATGCATGCACAGAGTTGACAGTAATACTGCAGTGTTGGTACAGTACTGAACAAGAGTTGGTTGATACATTCTTGGACTAGGGTTGTGTGAGAGATGATTGGTTGAGTAAATATAATTGAGCATAGTCAAGTGATTGATTGCATGTGGTTGTTCAAGTCCCATAAAATAAACTTTTCTTGATTTGAGTTGAGATTGAGATTTGAGAATAGAAGATATTAAGTCTCTAACAATATTCTGTATGCTTCTATGAAGTGGATTTAATTTCAGACTATCATTATTTGTTGAGCTTATCTTGAGTACCACTTGAGCATGTTTGATTGAGCCTTTGAAGAAGGTCTTTGGGAAATATTTTGAGGACAATTCTGGGATAAATTGCTAGACAAGTTTTGGACAAGTTTTTAGAGAGTTTGGCAAGAGCAGATTTGGGCAAGTTCCTTGGAGAACTTGTTAAGAAGGTTCTGTGTGAGCCTATTGAGTAGATTCTTAGTGAGGCTATTGACTGAGCATTGAAGGTGACAGAGTACAGAATACAGAGTTTCAATGGATAGAAATTCTGGCATCCAACACAGCTGAAGTTAGATCGGAGTGAGGATTCTTCAAGTGAAGAAGAGGTCCACCAGTTAGTGCAGCAAAGAGACAGAGTCTTCTATAATATTACAAGGGTACTATGGAGTATGGGTTATGGTATCCTAAAGATGCATATTGGGTAGGATGTGTAGATAACCGGAAGTTTACCAGTGGAGGTGCATTTTATCGGGAAGGCAGATTGGTTGAGTGGTTAAAATTCCCAAGAAGTGACTAGCTTGGGATCACATTCTCAGGGGGAGCATTTGTGTATTTGTTTTTCTTCTTGTTCATGCTTGGAATATTTTCTAATTGTAATAATTTGTGTCTAAGAATGTTGTGCATAGACTCAGGGGGAGTCTGCAGCAGCCCTTTGGTATTATTGTCAAAGGGGGAGAAGATTTACAAGAAAATTGCACATGTGTTGCCAACAATTCCAAAGGGGGAGATTGTTGAGCAAGGTACAAAAAACAATATTGTCATTATTGTCAACACAGTCAAACAAATTTATTGATGCAATGGACAAGAGTTTATAGAATAGCAAGGTGCATCCAAAGTACAATGGATAGGATTTCAGTGTTGAACAAGGTGTTGTAGGAGTATTGTCATTATTGTCAATACAGTCAGTTAGATCTAATAATGCAGTTGACAGGCAGTTCAGAAGTCATTCAGATGCAGAAGATAGAAGCTCAAAAGTTAGTCAGATCATGTACAACAAGTTTTCAGGAAGAAAGAAGTGGCCCAGTTTCAAAAATTCGAAGAAAAAGACAAGTAAGAAAACTGTCACGATATCGCAACATGTTTTCTGTCACGATTTCGCGACAAGTCGAAGGAGAGAGAAGGCACAGTCGAAAATGTCACGATTTCACGACAAGTCGAAGGAGAGAGAAGGCACAGTTGAAAATGTCATGATTTCGCGACAAGTCGGAGGAAAGAGAAGGCGCAAGGCAAACTGTCACGATTTTGCGACATGTTGGAGGCCAAGAAGCTAAGTCAAGAAACTGTAGCGATTTCGCTACATGTTGTTGTTTCACTGGCCGAAGCAAGGAGAAAGCGTTAAGTGGAAAAGTTGTAGCGATTTCGCTACATGTCAAAATTTCGCTGGCCGAAGCAAGGAGAAAACGTTGAGTTGAAAAGCTATAGCGATTTCGCTACAAGTCAAAAGTGCACAAAGCAAAGGTGTAGCGATTTCGCTACGGGTCAAAATTGCACAAAACAAAGGTGTAGCAATTTCGCTATGAGTTGAAAAAGCACAACAAGAAGGTGTAGCGATTTCACTACAAGTCCAAAAATGCACAACGTGAAGGTGTAGCGATTTCGCTACCAGTCAAAAGAGCAAAATTCAAAGTTGAAGCAAGTCGAAAGCACAAGGCACAAAGTTGTAGCGATTTTGCTATCGCATGAAGCTAGGATTGTACGAAAGCTGAAAGCGTCGTGATTTCATGACAAATATGAGGATGATGTTAGCAAAAGCTGAAAGTGTCACGATTTCGTGACAAGTTGCAAGAAAAGCCTCAGGAAGCCGAAAGCGTCGCGATTTCATGACAAATATGAGGATGACGTCAGCAAAAGCCAAAAGTGTCGCGATTTCGTGACAAGTTGCAAGAAAAGCCTCAGGAAGCCGAAAGCGTCGTGATTTCGCAACAAAGATGAGGATGACATCAGCAAAAGCTAAAAGTGTCATGATTTCGTGACAAGTTGCAAGAAAAGCCTCAGGAAGCCGGAAGCGTCGTGATTTCGTGACAAGATTAAGAATGACGTCAGCAAAAGATCAAAGTGTCGCTATTTCACGACAAGAACGATGACAAAGCTTTCAAAGGGCAAAAGAGTCACGATTTCATGACAGCGAGGGCAAGAAGGCATACGAATGTAAAAGGTGTCACGATATCGTGACATGTTGGAGTTTTGAGAGGAAAGTCACAGAACCAGATAGACTTTTGAAGTCGACATTCTTTAGGGTTTGAAGCCAACATTCATTAGGGTTTGAAGCCGACAATCATTAGGGTTTTAAGTCGACATTCATTAGGGTTTGAAGCCGACATTCATTAGGGTTTGAAGCCAACAATCATTAGGGTTTTAAGCCGACATTCATTAGGGTTTGAAGCCAATATTCATAAGGGTTTGACAGCCAACGCTCTTTAGGGTTTAAGCCGACTACAGTCTCAATGTTGTTCCTGAATATTTCTTCTATAAAAGGAGGGCTTCTTCGAGTTTGAAATGTGAGAAGTGTGAAGATAATGTGTGAATGAAGTGCACGGAGAGAAGATGTTGAATCATTTTTGATTCAAGCTGAGTGCGAAGCAATAGTCCGTGTGTGTGAGTATCGTGTGCGATATGCGGCTGTAAAAGTGCAGATAGCGCAGAACTGGAAAAATGATAGCGAAGTGTGTAATGTGAGCTGGTCATGTCGAGTTGTTCGAAGTTCGATTGTGAATATGCCCAGAGAGCAGAATGTGAAACGACACAGAGTGTGCGAAGCGTGTGCAGAGAAAGCAGTGTGCAGAGAAGCGTGAAGGGCAAAGTTGATTGCAAAGTCTAGCTGTAGCAGTGCAGCAGACTGTGTGAAGTGATTGCACAAGAGAGAGCAGAGTGTGCAGAGATTGCAAAGGTGATGTAGACCATTTAGAGTCTTGCAATAACAAAGGTATATGTCAAACATTTTTATTCAAAATTGAAGTCTAGTTGGTGCTGGCAAATTAGGGGTTGGTGCTCCTTTTTGTTGATGCAAAAAAATAAGGGGTGGGTGCTCCTTCCAGTTGGTGCTAGTAAACAAATTGTAAAGTTGGTGCTTTGCAAGAGGCTGGATTTGGATGGGAGTCCAAGCAGCCATTCTTTTTGAGGAGTAGCCATTTTGGTGAACCTCGTTAAAAATCTATGTTGTGTGATGTTCTCTTGCGGTACTTATTATATCTGTTTATAAGTTTTATTTGCTACAATTTTTAGAGCTATTTATTCATGTTTTGGAATGCTACACTGATTCACCCCCCCTCTCAGTGCCATACTAAGTACAACAAAAGCCCTAGCTAAAAGTTTGGCCACTCAAGGGGAAATTTAAAAGCAAGTGAATTTAAGGCCATTGGCAGCTAGAAATGCTAGCAATAAGCCCAAAGATCCATGGGAAATAATTTTCTTTAGAAGTATTGTCAAAAGCCTAGAAGTTGGTTAGCCAGAGTTTTTTGGCAATGACATCAACAATAAGCTTCAAAATATTCGACCACTTAGTGTAGCACCCTAAAATTGGCACGGTTAAAACCCTAGTAAAAAGATAAAATATTAAAATTTGAATTTCAACCCCAAACTGCCCGTTAAACCACATTTTACCCGCTTTCCCCGTTTTCCATGCCATTTTTAGGATTTGTTTTGACCGTTGGACGATATCGTCGCAGATTAGACGAAATCGTCCCCGATCTGACGAATTCGTCTGGAATAGAACGTCCAGACGATTTCGTCCCAAAATCAAATTTTCATAATTAGCTTATGTTTCAACAGCCTCTCCAACTCGGGCAGAAGCGTGTCTGCGTAGTTGGAGATTTCCCTGTTGGAGATCTCCCAGATTGGGATGATCCCCAACCTCCCAAACCTCTTTTTAATCCTATATAAACTAGGATTTTTCTAGTTTATCCTCCTGCCTCCCTGCCTAATTCTTGCTGATTCTCCCTGAACTCCCAACCCCTTTGTTGACAGGATTTCATTGTAGAGTTAGCTCTTTTATTCCCTCGCATTATTGCTTGCATTTGGTATTTTTGCATTTTTTTATTGTAGGAATTCTACTATTTTTCAGTCGAAGCTAGCTTGGATCGTCGCAGACGATCTCGGATGATTGCGAACGATTTCATATGATTGGAGGCGATCCTGACTGTAGTCCAGATTGGGGGCAGTCCGAGTTTAGAGTTCACATTTTCTTAAGCTTTTCTGCATTTTCCATAACATATTTTTGCACTGTTTTAAGTTATTATGTTTTATGCACCTTGGAGTTCACCTCATTTAGCATAGTTGCATGATAAAGGTAAAATCAATCATTAAATTTATTGCATTTCCTCATTTGTTATTAGACACTATTATTTAGGCAAGTTTGCTATTATTTCTATCATTATCCCTTGCTTCTGCATTTGCATATTTGGTATTTTGTGTCTGTTTTTGTGATTGCAGGTTTTTGACGGATTCGTCTGACGAATTCGTCAGATTTTAGGTGATTCTGTCCTATTTTAGATGACCTTCTATGATTTGAGATGATCCCAAGAAATATCAGATGATAATGTGCAAACTGAGATGATCTGAACTGCTACAAGACTCAAAATCTCCATCAGACATCCGAAATTAGGTATGAATTCTTCTAGTTAGCATATTCTCTATAATTTGCATCTATTTCTATTTTTTGTATTCATTGAAATCCGCATTGGCATATAGAATAGTTTAGATTCATATCGGCCAAACCTAGGAGTTGAATGATCAAGCATAAAAATGAACACATCAAACACACTATCAACCTAGGCATGGAAAATTCCATTCAAAAGTTTCCTGGTGAACCCACCATCCGTCAAAAATTCACCCTTATACACCTCCCCCGAGAGGTGGGACCTTCAAAGGGCCTCTCAGTCCGAGGTATTGTCCCATCCTTTTCACATCCCCCTTCCGGGCATGGATCCTATAGCCTGAAGGTAAGGGTGCAAAAAATTTGGAGCGATACATTTTGGTGAACCCGACGTGAATAACATAGGCATCTTTCTGATTCAAAAATAAATAAAAACAAAAAACAAAAATATATATATATGTATACAAGAAAAACAAAAACAAAATCATCATTTCAAGTTTGTATGTTTTAGATTCAATTCTAAATAGTAGATACTAAATATTACTTTTAGAAGTACTAAAGAAACCATGAGTTTTTACTCAAATCAATATGAGCCCATTAGTAATGTTGGAAGAATTCAGCCAAATACATTTGTTGATTATGACCAACCTCATCCCTATTCAACATCACCTCCATCACGCTTTTCTCATTTTTCATCCATAACCCAACAGGACAATCCCTTTTCCAATCCTCTTCATAACGATATTATCTATTCTCCCATATATCCATATTATGTCTATCAATCCACATATAATCCTCCACCACCCTTTCAATATTCTTCTTTCAATACAACACATCCATTTCAACAAGAAAATACTTATTCTTCCAATCCTACCATGCACTCACATCATACTTCACAATCTTCCTATCATCATTCTACCCATAACAAAGAAAAGAGAGGTAAGAAACCATTAGGTCCTTTTATGACTGAACTCCTAAGGCACATATCAAAAACCTCTCGAAAACCTTCATCACGTACATTTACAAAGCTCAATCAACCAATGGATATAATTCTCAAGCATTTACTTGATACAAATAAGATTGAACTCCCTTCCATAAGACAACTTGATACCACAGCAGATTGGTTTAAACCCGAGCTACATTGTGAATATCATAGAGTAGATGGACATATGACACAAAATTGTAAAGATTTAAGATGTGCAATTCAAGATTTGATTGATGAGGGTCTTTTTAATATAAAGGAATTACAATCTACAACTGATTATAAATCTCTAGTAAACTATCAAACTCCTACACAACAAATACCAATAATCAATCAAGACATGGGGATCCACCAAGAACCCCTATTCAATTATCAACAACAGGAAACCAATCAAATATTGCATGTTAATGTGTCCCATCATGATGATATTACTAATATTGTAACAAAAACTACAAATGAGCAACCTCAAGTTCAATCAACTCAATCCGATATTCAAGATATGGATTCCTCATTTGACCAACCTTCAAAACTATCTTTGACTCTAGAGAATGATCCAAAATGGAATGTAAGCATAGAAAGCTCATCTTTAGAATCAAAATCTCAATCTGAAATCCACTTTGATAGCCAACAACAAGTGATTAATCCTCAAGCAAAGATATCCCTTTTAGAAGTATTACAAAGTTCTCATAAGGAAACTTTGTTCAAGATACCTAGCCAACAATTTGTTCCTCATCATATTTTCTCTAAGAACATAATTAATGGTGTAAACCCTCTTGAGGTTAACCATATTTCATTCTATGATGAGGATATTCCTTCCTCTACTCCACAAGAAGACTACTATCTTTACATTACAGGATCTAGTAAAGAAACACCTGTTAAAACTATCATGGTAGATAATGGCTCCTCTCTTAATTTATGCACTTATCAATTATTCCAAAAACTCAAATCAAAGGAAGAAGATCTTAATGAATCAAATGTTATTATAAAATATTTTAACAATGAAATTCAAGAAGCTCAAGGTACTATAATTCTTCCCCTTAATATTGGATCCAAGATCCTGGATACTTTGTTTTATGTAGCATATTGCCCTTCACCTTACAACCTACTTCTCAGAAGTCCTTGGATTCATACGATGAGGGTTGTCCCTTCTACTCTTCACCAATGTTTAAAGTTTGAACTTGCAAATAAAATTGTTACCATACATAATGACCCAACACCATTTGAAGAATATTTAACGATTGAAACATCAAGTTCTATACATTCTCTATTGTCACAATTATCTTCTATCCATCACTTTTCTTCATCCATATATGATCATCCTTGTTTACCAAATAACACCCATGCATATATTTCATATATGCTCCCTCCATCTTATCAAGACTTGGAAGATAGTGATAAGAATGAAGAACCTTCTTATCCTTCTGACATTTTATTTTGTAACATGATCAATTTTACACATATAAAAGTAAAATCTTTTGCTACATTATTCTACATTATAACAAAGCTTTTGTTATCACTACCTTTTATTCATCACCTTTTGTTCTTACCTTCAACACAACCAAATTATCCTTCAAAACCTCCTTTGATTTTGAAGCAACCTTAGATACGCTATACTCAAATAACCTTGTATAGTGTATATAGATCATCTTGTATATACCACCAATTCCATCATCTAAAAATTCATATAAAAATAAAAAATTTCAAAAAAACAATCACATTGTATTTCTTTCAATTCATCAATTAAAATCAAATAAAAAAACATCCAAATCATCAAAATCTTCAAAAACATATTTTATCTTTGTACCTCTCAATTTGTGAAGTATTGCAGTTATATTTTCAATTATTTTGGATAAATGAGCATTTATTTGGAATCCCGCACTTTCACACTCACATGAATAAATATCTTGATTTTATTTGTTATGATTATTCATCTCTCTTATATCAAAGTCCACATTGGCATTAAATAAAGTTTTGAGCATAGAGAACTGATCTTGTTATTTACTTGAACCAAGTATATCTCTTCACATTAAAATGATTTCATTGCACATTCAATATGATGCTACATAGTAGAAATGGTTTCCTGAGCGAAAATTTTCCCTGCTATCCTATCATGCACATGGTCTAGAATCTTTGAGAATTGAAAAAAGGACAAGCTCACCCCTACCCAGAATAAAAATCCCTTGCTCTACAGCTAATCCGAGCAAGTATCCCTAGCATAGGAAGAAAAGAAAAGTTCAAGAAAAAGAGAAAAAGAAAAAGGTTATTTTGAATCATCACAACAATATTTCAGCATTATCTCAAATATCAAGCAAAAATACAAAAGTACAAAAAAAAAAAGAAGAAGCAAAAGTGAAAAGCAAAAGCAAAATACAATAAACTCCTTTCCCTACCCCTTGAAAAGAAAAGAAGGGTGAATGAGCTTGAATCCCTGGAATTCTCAATTATTCGAAAACTGTGAGGTAAGCCCCATAACAGGTGGTTTGTGCCCAACCCGCTTGGCCTTGGGTAAATCCTAGCGTGGCGATATGTCTGTCACATTAGTGACCTTCTTTTGTACAGACCTATGTCAGCTTATGGATTAGCTAGCTCTTGATAAACCTAACTTACATAGTAGTCTGGTATGGTTACATGCATATAAATCATGGTCAACGAACATTCATTTGGTTAAGGCAAATTACTTGTATCAAATTATCTTGCTCAAAATTGGTGAATGAACAATACAATCGCACACACATTTGTATTTGAGAGATTTTGTATCATTATGATAAATCAAGATCGGTAATGAACTCACATTTGCACATGAGGATTCCTTATAAATCTACATTTCTCTTTGAGATAATTTAAAATATCTCTGTAACTCTTTTCGGAATAATTTTATCCTTTTATTTCAGAATTTTTGTTTTGTATAAAAGCAATTACATACATCTTCTCATAAAATCTCAAAAATAATTTCAAACAAAATTTTCATATTATTATTTTTCTGTTTATCAAAGGTAAAAAATGCATCTTGCAATAAAACCAACAATCTATTTTCTTCTTTGATTTTGCGATGATGGTATAAGTTTATACCTATAATTCTATGCCTAGCGCAAACCATCGTTTTAATTTTCTTTTCCATTTATTTTAAAACAAAATTCATCAAAACATGTGACTTGCATCATTATGTTACACAATTATGCTTTACAAACAAACAAACACCTATTCTATTTCATGATATTATGTTCAAATTCAGTTTTTGCAACCATGGTATAAATTCTAAAGGAATTGTTCAAAATTTTATCACACTTAGGAATTTATGCCTAGCAAAATCATATTTCTTTTCGTATTTCATGCATACTATTTTTATGAAAATCTAAAAACAAATCATCAAACCATCATTATCTCCATCATTACAACACAAAGTCTTAAGACAGTCTCTTAAGCACTCTTTTACTTTTAACAATATTTCTATACTAGGATTAGCTTGACGACCGAGTGAGCGGCGACTCCATGAAATGGTCTATAATAGCGAAAATGTCCTTTGAAATTATTGTTAGAAGTCCCTTTTATTTTTATCAAATCACACCACAACCACCAATTGTTTACATCAGATTATTTCATTTAAAATCTTAAAAGCATGACATCAAAATTATAATATTTCAAAACGACATAATTACATGAATCCTCAATCCAATAAGCAAACAATTCAAACATTAAAGCATCATAAAAACATATGAACAAGTCATATCATCAGAAACAAGATCATATATATATATATCCAAAAATTATATACATCATATCAAAACTGGATTGGTATGCCACAATCTATACCCCGGCATACTCAATCCTCTCAACAATCTCTACAAAATTTATAGTCCATAGACACCTAGCCTCGAGAAGCCCTCGAGCTCTCAGCCTCATCTCCTCCCCCACCCTGACATGGAGGAGGTGGTCCCATAGAGGTCCGAGTTGTATCTCGAGTCCTCGTCATCGATCGTGAGGATGTCCTCGTCGATCCCATCATGACCGGCTCTGCAATAGGGGCTGGCAGTGGTACCCTCTAGTTCTCTGGAACCATGTGATAGTATAACCCCTGGTAGAATGCGGTCTGAGCAATAGACCGTGATAGATCATCCTTGCTCACCCTCTCGCCCCGAGCTCTGAGCCGTGTAGCCTCATCCTGTAGTGTCTGCACCTGAGCCCGAGGCGGGCAGCCTCGACCCTAGAGAGCCAGTCTCGCTACTCTCCCCTACGTCAACACCCTTGCCCTTATCAAGCGATGGTGGTCTCTCCTCTACTATGAAGGGAGCCTCTCCTCCCTCTGCTACAAAGGGAGCCTCTCCTCCCTCCGTTATATCTCCCATGACCTTTGTGGAGTCTGTGCCATCCTCTGGCATCTCTCCTGTGGGATCTGTCGCTGCTTTCTTCCCCCACGACCCCGCGCTACCTCAATAGCAGCCTGCTGCCACCTCCCCATATGGCGCACCACAGCGTGTACTAGACCCTGTGCCCTCATCATTTGAGGAGGGCGGATGCTTGCGTACCAGGCATCGTAGCCATCAACAACCCTAGTGTCGTCACCATCCATTGGCTAGATGGGGGCATCATCCACATCCTGACTCTAGAATCGTTGCATATCTGGAGCCCCGCTCAGTGTAGTATTATCCCAAACAGTCTAGGAGTACTCGTAATCCCTAATAGAAGGGATCCCTTGCTGTAGGCCGACCAGTCCAAGTCGGTCATGCTCTGTCTGGTCAAGCGTAGCTATGTCATCCCTTAGCCCATCGTATTTCCATTCTCGACTCTTTAGTAATCCCTTCTGCAAAACAAACAATAAAACAACAAAATCATTAATAACTCAAGCATGCAAATTAAACAACTTAAAATCAAGTTTAAAATGATATCGTCCACCATTGGATGATATCGTCCCAAATTGGGCAAAATCATCCTTTGTGAGGACAACATCGTCTCCGATTTTGCAACTTGGGAATCACCCTTGTTGGATGAAATCGCCCCTAATTCGCCGATTTCACCGTCAGATGAAATCGACGCTCTAGGGACGATTTCGACAAAATCGGGACGATTTTGTCCCGACGACGTCGATGGCCTAAAAATGGCTACGATGCCCCAAACAATCAAATTTAAATCAAAACAACTTGCATAAAGTTACATTAAACCTAATCTACTAGGATTAGATCCTTACCCGTAGCCCGCGTCGGACCTCTGTCGCTCTGTGCGCTGTCTCCACCATTTTTTTTGTAGAACTCTGGAACAGTAAAAGTGAATAGTACAAATGAATTAGGGTTTTTTCCTATTTTCTTTAATTTATTTAAAAATCAGCATTTTAAAATTTTAATTTTTGCTTTTTCGCGTTTTTTCCTCAAACGTTCGATTTGGGTAAAAACACGGAGGGGGCACCATAGTCAGCATTCGTACGATTCGACCAAGAATCGTCATCTAAAAAATTGAGTATATTTTTGCTTTCTCATAAAATGGGAAAAACTCGTCTTTAACGCATTTTCTTCGAAAAATTCGCTAAAGAGGGGGCAAAATGTAGCACCCTAAAATTGGCACGATTAAAACCTTAGTAAAAAGATAAAATATTAAAATTTGAATTTCAACCCCAAACTACCCGTTAAACCACCTTTTACCCGCTTTCCCCATTTTTCGCACCATTTTTAGGATTTGTTTTGACCGTTGGATGATATCGTCGCAGATTAGACGAAATCATCCCTGATATGACGAATTCGTCTGGAATAGAACGTCCAGACGATTTCGTCCCAAAACCGAATTTTCATAATTAGCTTCTATTTCAATAGCCTCTCCAACTCGGGCAGAAGCGTGTCTACGCAGTTGGAGATTTCCCTGTTGGAGATCTCCCAGATTGGGATGATCCCCAACCTCCCAAACCTCTTTCTAATCCTATATAAACTAGGATTTTTCTAGTTTATCCTCCTGCCTCCTTGCCTAATTCTTGTTGATTCTCCCTGAACCCCCAACCCCTTTGTTGACAGGATTTCATTGCAGAGTTAGCTCCTTATTCCCTCGCATTATTGCTTGCATTTTGGTATTTTGCATTTTTTTATTGCAGGAATTCTACTATTTTTCAGTCGAAGCTAGCTTGGATCGTCGCAGACGATCTCAAATGATTGTGGACGATTGGAGGCGATCCTGACTGTAGTCTAGATTAGGGGCAGTCCAAGTTTAGAGTTCACATTTTCTTAAGCTTTTCTACATTTTCCATAACATATTTTTGCACTGTTTTAAGTTATTATGTTTTATGCACCTTGGAGTTCACCTCATTTAGCATAGTTGCATGATAAAGGTAAAATCAATCATTAAATTTATTGCATTTCCTCATTTGTTATTAGACACTATTATTTAGGCAAGTTTGCTGTTATTTCTATCATTATCCCTTGCTTATGCATTTGCATATTTGGTATTTTGTGTTTGTTTCTGTGATTGCAGGTTTTTGACGGATTCGTCTGACGAATTCGTTAGATTTCAAGTGATTCTATCCTATTTCAGATGACCTTCTGTGATTTGAGATGATCCCAAGAAATATCAGACGATAATGTGCAAACTGAGATGATCTGAACTGCTACAAGACTCAGAATCTCCATCAGACATCCAAAATCAGGTATGAATTCTTCTGGTTAGCATATTCTCTGTAATTTGCATCTATTTCTATTTTTTGTATTCATTGAAATCTGCATTGGCATATAGAATAGTTTAGATTCATATCGGCCAAACCTAGGAGTTGAATGATCAAGCATAAAAATGAACACATCAAACACACTATCAACCTAGGCATGGAAACTGCCATTCAAAATTTTCTTGGTGAACCCACCATCCGTCGAAAATTCACCCTTATACACCTCCCCCGAGAGGCGGGACCTTCAAAGGGCCTCTCAGTCCGAGGTATTGTCCCATCCTTTTCACATCCCCCTTCTAGGCACGGATCCTATAGCCTGAAGGTAAGGGTGCAAAAAATTTGGAGCGATACACTTAGTGAATATAAAGCACTAGCTGGAAGCCCAACACTCATAATAAAATCACCCTGTTTTGAAACCCAACCACTTACAAGGAGATTTCCTTGGCTGGAAGACTGAAAATTCATAGAGAAATTACTCCGACTAGAATCCTGACCACTATTGGAGAAATAATAGTGGTTGAAAACTCAAACATTCACATAGAAGCATAAGTCAAGGGAAATTGTAAAAGCTAACTAGAAGATAAAGCCCTGGCTGGAAGCCCAACCACTCATAGGGAAATAAAAATCTAAGTGAAGCCAGTCATTTAGTTCTGGTTTGTATGACCCATGCAAAATAGAAATTTAAAGTATTGCCAAAAACCTAGAAGTTAGCTAGTTGGAGCTTTTTGGTAGTGATGTTAGCAATAAGCTTCAAAATCCCTTGCCAAGAAATAAGAGAGTAAGCATAAGTGGCAAGAAGTTTGAACATTTGCATAGAATCATAAGTTGTCGAAAGCCTGGACATATATGGGAAATATCAAAGCAAAGAAATTAAAAGCCCCAATGATTGAAAATTACATCGAAATCTCGAATATTTACAGGAAACATATAAGCAAAGGAAATTAGAGCTCCAACAATTGGAAATTAACATCGGGACCTTGACAAAGGGGGTAAAATACAAAAAATATCGAGAAAGGGAAATTTTTTTATTGAAAAATATAAGAGATTGTCAAAATGTAGAAATTACCAGAAATAGAAAGAATTTGCCCAAAAATAGCAAAATCACCAGAACATGCAAAATTTTATCCAAGGAAAAAAATATTAAAAAACACAAATAGAAAGAAAGTGACAGACATTTAAAAAAAAAAAAAAAAAATTAAAAATTAAAAAATAATAAATTCTAACGCTTGCATTTTTTTCAATGAGTTTACATAGGTTTTTATGAGGGATCCCGATCCCATCATACTGAGTGGGGTTTTAACCTTGGACCTCTCAAAGAGAGTTGATAGCCCTTACCACTACAGTAAGCGTGCATTTTTTTCTACTTTTGTCTTATAGGATATTTAAAATATATGCTCGACATTCAAAGGTAGTGGATGTGGGATTTTTAATGTTGACTAGGCGTGTACTAATGTACAAGATAATAAGTGTGGTGAAGTAACGATCAACCAAATTTGAAAAAAATTAATGAGGTATGGTTGAAGTGCAACAAAAGCAACCCAAGGAGCACACATCATGGGGGAGAATAAAATCCTAGGTTTGATACACCCCATGGAAATGGATAGTAATTAATTGTAAAAGTAATGCTATGTGAAGTGCCTTCAAATTGTATAAATATAGGTTCATTAGTCTGTTACAAAGGTAAAAAAACATCCATTAGCAAGTGCCTTAGTATGAGTTTCTTCTTTGCTCCGTTTTTGTTGTAGTTTGGATGCATTTTCTAAACCAAGCATAATATTTTTTTGAACTTTACTTCTGTAATCCATCAAAGTAGACATATCTGAAACAAATGTACTCCATGATTATATTTATAATGAAAGGCTTTTGAAATTTTCAATGTTCAATCTACACATGTTGATGGTTGTTGCACTTAGTATATTTTCATAGTCTATTTCTCCTTTGAAGATTGTACCATATTGGACTTTAGGTTGTATGAATACTGGTTGGGCCAAGATTGGTTTGATATTTGAATTGTTACTTTATCGGATCAAAACTAAATTTTAGAGCAATATTTACTTGTTTGTTTTCTTTTACCCTTTAACGTTTGATTTTTTTGTATCTTGTTTATATTAGGAGTATATTAATTTTTATTTAAAGCATTGAAGTTGATTTTTCTACCGTGCATATTAAAATTCCATATAGTTACAAAATAATCATTGTTGTAATAATCTAAGTGCAATGAATGATATGGATTGGGCAACTATAGTTTACATGGTTTAAAATTTTATTTTCTTTATCCAATTTAATTTTGCTCATCTCACATATGTTATAAAATCAATGCAATAGAATTATTTTCAGACAATTAAGCATTTGATCCTAAGATATTGTGCCTAGGAAATTTATCTCTATGAGTCATATCAATAAATGCCCCTTGAAGGAACAACTATTAATGACCTTTGGGTTTATCCATACCTGCCAAGACCTGGCATACCCAAACCTTGGTGGAACAAGAATTTTATTTCAAGAGGGAACACATTTTGTTATAAGTATGTTGGCTTACCCCTAACACACCAATAATTACCTTCTGCATTTTCATGCCTAGCAAAACTAGCACTAGGGAGGGAAAGTTTGAGTGTTATTTGCATGCACAACATCATATTCATGGATCATTTATCAAACCACCATTTGATGGAATTCTAATATTGTGTTTTCTTTTTAAAATACTTTTCTCTTTTCTCTTCTAGGGTCAACAAAGCATTCGACCTTGCATTCATGGGATCAATATTAGTATCTTCTAATTCAAGCTATTGTGATATTTGGAGGGAATGGAGATCCAAATTGTTGATATTACAACTCCTTATTATAGACAAACTTGTAAGGGGAGACCTAATGGACAATTTTAGTGTCACTCTATTTGCCCATATCACCTTAAGCAACTTGGTATGCCAATCCATCCATGACTTGAAAATTATTATTTTCAAGATCCTTGTGATATTCTTGTTAGTTGATTTAGCCAATTAGTTGCCCTATGGATAGTAATTAGATGATTTTTTGAGCAAGAATCCATATTATAGGGTAAAATTCATCACCTTGCCCCCCTTAAAGTAGGAAATATTATCTATGACTATGGTAGCTATGCCTCAGATTTGGTGATGATATCTTCTAACAATCAAACCATTATTTCTTAATTAGCCACATTGGTTGGGAATACTTCAAACTATTTGGTGAAATAATATTTAGCAGTGAGGATCCATCCATGTCCTATGCTCAATAGTGGGTTGATTTTGCCTATGAAGTCTAGGCCCCATTGTTGAAACATTCAACCTTGCATTCATGGGGTCAACATTAGTATCTTCTAATTTAAGCTATTGTGATATTTGGAGGGAATGGAGATCCAAATTGTTGATATTACAACCTCCTTACCATAGACTAACTTGTAAGGGGACGATCTAGTGGATAATTTTTGTGTCACTCTATTTTCCCATAACACCTTAAGCAACTTGGTATGCCAATCCATCTATGACTTGAAAATTATTATTTTCAAGATCCTTGTGATATCCTTGTTAGTTGATTTATCCAATTAGTTGCCATGTGGATAGTAATTAGATGATGTTTTGAGCAAGAATCCATATTCTAGGGTAAACTTCATCACCTTGGCCCCCTTAAAGTAGGAAATATTATCTATGACTATGGCAGCTATGCCTCAGTTTCGGTGATGATATCTTCTAACAATCAAACCATTATTTATTAACTAGTCACCTTGGTTGGGAATACTTCAACCTATTTTATGAAATAATATTTAGCGGTGAGGATCCATCCATGTCCTATGCTCAATAGTGGGTTGATTTTGCCTATGAAGTCTAGGCCCCATTTACTAGGTGAACATGAGCTAAGCTAAAGTAACACCTATTGCAGTAAACAACCTACTCTAAATTACCTAGGTGAACATGAGCTAAGGTAAACAACCTAAAAATATCCCCATAATATTTAAGAAATAAATATGTAACATCTCATAATATCTAAATAAGATAAATGAAATATCCACACATAAGTGGGTGGGGAAAATACATGGAATAACTAAATAAAAAGGAAATAAATTACCTAGGTGAACATGAGCTAAGGTAAACAACCTACTCTAACACCCCCCTCAAGTGAAGCTAGGTGCCAAAAAATAAAGTGGCATATCCACAATATGAGTCCCGACAACAAGGCTTGATTAGGTACTCATGTACAATGTGTATCCAGAAGCTCTTGAACTAGAAGGTGGAAATCCATGTGAAAAAAAACCATCCAAATAGAAAGAGAGAAGAAGTAGGAATGGAGCCAAGGAGTGCTCCAAACACCCCCTAGGACAATGAGCTCCATGAAGAAGTCCTATGAATAAGTGGATGCCTCTGTGATGAACAATGTGTCTCCCACGAGGAAGAAAGTAGCCATGAAGCATCTTTCGAATGTCTTCCCACTCCAAGTGAGTGTGAGAATATGGGAAAAAAATGTAGAATGATGATGTAGAATCCTTCAAACTGAGTTGAAGTGAAGAATATGTCACCAATGAATTATGAAATGAATCTACAAGAATGTAGAAGCCCAAACCAACACCAAAATAGGGTAGAATATAGTCCCAATCAACATCCAAAATATCAATGTGCACAAAACCATAAGTGTGCAAAAGTGGAAGAGATGTGTGAAGAGCATCCATAAAGGAAGAATCACCAATGTCCTGTTGCATAAGTGATGATGAGCCCATGGAAGCAGCAAGAGAAAGAAGTGGAGGCTTAGAAGCCTCAAAAGAATCAACATGGTCTTTAGGATCTCCAAGTGAGAGTCCAACTAAAGATAAAATATTTGTATCCAAATCCTGTAGGAGTACATCATCCAATATGAAAGAAACAGGAGAAGGAAATGGTGGAAAAGGTGGCTCACTCAAAGGAGGGCACACTAAAAAAGGGTCCACAAAGGAAGAAGTACATGGAGGATATACAATGTATACATCATCATAAAATAAATGAGTGAGCTCCTCATACATGTTAAGAAAATCACATGTGTGACTCTCAATGAAGAGAGAGGCAACACCATCCAAGAAGTCATCCATATGTAAGGATGCAACATGCTATGAAATATCTGCTGTATATGCTGCAACATCAACATGATCATCCAGACAAGACAAGTGTGGAGATGTATCTTGTAAAATATATAAAGTAGGTACTATAGCATCAATCTCATCATACAAAACATCATGAGATAGTGACTCCAAAAACAAATATGCAATGTCTTAAATGACGTTCTCCATGCAAGCAATTGTAAGAGAAGGTGCCTTGGGTAAAAAAATTATTTTCAACATATGATAAGCAAGGTGAGGTGTGTTCTTGTGAACTCCAATAAAATTTTGAAGCTCCCCACAAACTGAATAATAAAGCATGCTAGAGATCCTTAAATTATTCATGAACCATGCTCCCTTTCCTTCACCATGGTTGGGTTTTGGAATTATGAACAAAGGATCCAAACCTTCATTTTGACATAATGAACAAAGTACCTTAAACCATACTTAAAAAGTTTCAATATTTGCCTCTATGCTAAGTTTAAAAAAAGAAGTTTCCAAGATGTCCTCAAAAGTAGAAGAGCCTCCCCCAAAAATCAAATGCCATTATAATGTGAGAGGTCTAGTGTGATGTCACAAGGTGGTGTAAAATACCACAAAATCACATCAATGCACAAATGAAGCTTTTGAACTTTGAAAAAATCTCCAAAGGAATTCCCAAAAGAATCCCCTCCTTCAAACTAAGTGTCTTAATGAGGAAGATTGGCACAAGAGGATGCACCACAACAAATCAAGGGAAGTCAAAGACAAAGGACTCCTCAAGAACAACAATGTGTAGGCTCCACAAATACTTAATACCAAGTAAGTTGATCACAAAGTTCCAAACTAAGTGGACAAACAACAAATGAAGGAAGATGGGACTTTATAACAATAGTCCATATACCGGTTCAAGTGCAAAAACCTTTTTCACAATGCAATTTTGAGAGTGCAGTAATAAAATCATTATAAATGTCTAAATACAGATCCAAAAAATCTGAAATTTTATAGACATCAAAAACATGATTTTACAGGCCTGGAAAACATTTCGCTAAGCAACTCCTAATATTTCTCCTGAAGGGATGAGTTTACTAAAAATAGTAAAATCCCTATAACAGTTAGAATACAGCTCCAAATGATCTGAAATTTTATGGAAAGGTCTATCATATGATTTTACATATTCTATAAAACAATCTACAAAAAATTCAAATCTTTGATGAATATATACATAGAATACTAAAAAGGTACAGGTTTTCGTAAAATCAAGATATACTGAATAATACTTATCCAAATGAGCTAAAATTTTGGTCACAACTCATATGAATGCATCTACAGACCTCCAAAATTTTTTATGGAAAATTCCATTTCTATCAGGAGATACATGTAAAATATAAAAACGGGTTGGGTTGGTGACCTTGCCAAAAAAAGAAATGCTCAAGAAAAAAATGCTTAGGACAGATCCAAGGGGATGAGGCTATTGTAGTATGGGTAGAATAGAGTTCAGGAGGCATGTGATGATCTGAAAATGGAATGAGTGACACAAACTGGCAAAAAAACTCCACCAAGGACCCAATCAAAAAAAATGAAGCTTCCACACCAATCTTCGAACTTGCAAGAGAAACAATTGCACAACACTCACAAATGGATGACTGCAACACCTATTTCTCTGATACCTATTATGAGATGTTACATATTTATTTTTTACATATTTAGAGTAGGTTGTTTACCTTAGCTCATGTTCACCTAGGTAATTTATTTTCCTTTTATTTAGTTATTCCATGTATTTTCCCCACCCACTTATGTGTGGATATTTCATTTATCTTATTTAGATATTATGAGATGTTACATATTTATTTCTTAGATATTATGGGGATATTTTTAGGTTTGACTATTCCTAGGAGTTATGGGGATATTTTTAGGTATATTTGGAGGGTTGAGATTCTTTCTCCCCATAGCGGTTACAGATCTATGGACCATATCACTTATTCCTTTTGTACGGTGGATATTTATCCTTAGCTTGATCCTACCGCTATGGTTGATCATCCTTGCCTATATAAGCAAGGCACCTTCATTGTACTCATTGAGGAAGTTCATTATTCAGGTATAATATATGATATTGTTGCTCATTGTTTTGCATATCCATTTGTAAGCTTATGCTATCAATTTGCTTTCAGATTCTTGTTTTGGTTGAATGTGGTGTTCTGTTAACACTTGAGATCCTTGCAGCTTGGAATGATCTGATTATCATTCCTTTCATGGCATCAGAGCAATAGGTGTTGCAGTCATCCATTTGTGAGTGTTGTGCAGTTGTTTCTCTTGCAGGTTCGAAGATTGGTGTGGAAGCTTCAGTTTTTGTGATCGGGTCCTTGGTGGAGTTTTTTGGCTAGTTTGTGTCTCTCCTTCCATTTTCAGATCATCATCAGCCTCCTAAAATCTCTTCTACCCATACTGCAATAGCCTCATTCCCTTGGATCTGTCCTAAGCATTTTTTTCTTGAGCATTTCCTTTTTTGGCAGGGTCACCAACCCAACCCATTTTTATATTTTGCATGTATCTCCTGATAGAAATGGAATTTTTCCATAAAATTTTTTGGAGGTCTGTAGATGCATTCATATGAGTTGTGCCCAAAATTTCAGCTCATTTGGATAAGTATTCTTCAAGATATCTTGATTTTACGAAAACCTACACTTTTTTAGTAATTTGCATATATCTTCATCAAAGCTTCGAAGTTTTTGTAGATTTTTTTACAGAATGTGTAAAATCAGATGATAGACCTTCCCATAAAATTTTAGAGCATTTGGAGCTGTATTATGACTGTTACAGTGATTTTACTATTTTTAGTAAACTCATCCTTTCGGGAGAAATATTGGGAGTTGCTCAATGAAATTTTTTCCAGGCCTGTAAAATCATGTTTCTGATATGTCTCTAAAATTTTAGATTTTTTGGATCTGTATTTAGACATTTATAATGATTTTATGACTGCACTCTCAATATTGCATTGTGAAAAAGGTTTTTGCACTTGAACCGGTATATGGACTATTGTTATAAAGTCCCATCTTCCTTCATTTGTTGTTTGTCCACTTAGTTTGGAACTTTGTGATCAGCTTACTTGGTGTTCAGTATTGGTGGAGCCTACACATTGTTGTGCTTGAGGAGTCCTTTGTCTTTGACTTCCCTTGCTTTGTTGTGGTGCATCCTCTTGTGCCAATCTTCCTCATTGAGACACTTAGTTTGAAGGAGGGGATTCTTTTGGGAATTCCTTTGGAGATTTTTCAAAGTTTAGAAGCTTCATTTGTGCATTGATGTGATTTTGTGGTATTTTGCACCACCTTGTGACATCACACTAGACCTCTCACATTATAATGGCATTTGATTTTGGGGGGGCTCTTCTACTTTTGAGGACATCTTGGAAACTTCTTTTTTTAAACTTAGCATAGAGGCAAATGCTGAAACTTTTGAAGCATGGTTTAAGGTACTTTGTTCATTATGTCAAAGTGAAGGTTTGGATCCTTTGTTCATAACTCCAAAACCCAAACCAATGGTGAAGGATAAGGAGTATAGGACATGGTTCATGAACAATTTAAGGATCTCTAGCATGCTTTATTATTCAGTTTATGGAGAGCTTCAAAATTTTATTGGAGTTCACAAGAACACACCTCACCTTGCTTATCATATGTTGAAAAGAAAGTTTTTACCCAAGGCACCTTCTCTTACAATTGCTTGCATGGAGGACATCATTTGTGACATTGCATCTTTGTTTTTGGAGTCACTATCTCATGATGTTTTGGATGATGAGGTTGATGCTACAGTACTTGCTTCAGATATTTTATAGGATACATCTCCACACTTGTTTTATATGGATGATCATGTTGATGTTGCAACATATACAATAGAGATTTCATGGCATGTTACATCCTTACATACAGATGACTTCTTGGATGGTGTTGCCTCTCTCTTCATTGAGAGTCACACATGTGATTTTCTTGACATGTATGAGGAGCTCACTCATTTATTTGATGATGATGTATACATTGTATCTCCTCCATGTACTTCTTCCTTTGTGGACCCTTTTTTGGTGTGCCCTTCTTTGAGTGAGCCACCTTGTCCACCATTTTCTTCTCCTATTTCTTTCATATTGGATGATGTACTCCTACAAGAGTTGGATACAAATATTTTATCTTTAGTTGGACTCTCACTTGGAGATCCTGAAGACCATGTTGATTCTTTTGAGGCTTCTAAGCCTCCACTTCTTTCTCTTGTTGCTTCCATGGGCTCATCATCACTTATGCAGCAGGACATTGGTGATTCTTCCTTGATGGATGCTCTTCACACATCTCTTCCACTTTTGCACACTCATGGTTTTGTGCACATTGATCTTTTGGATGTTGATTGGGACTATATTCTACCCTATTTTGGTGTTGGTTTGGGCTTCTACATTCTTGGAGATTCATTTCATAATTCATTGGTGACATCTTCTTCACTTCAGCTCAGTTTGAAGGATTCTACGTCATCATTCTACATTTTGTTCCCATATTCTCACACTCACTTGGAGTGGGAAGACATTCGATGGATGCTTCATGGCTACTTTCTTCCTCGTGGGAGACACATTGTTCATCGTAGAGGCATCCACTTCTTCATAGGACTTCTTCATGGAGCTCATCATCCTAGGGGGTGTTGGGAGCACTCCTTGGCTCCATTCCTACTTCTTCTTCTCTCTTTCTAGCTGGATGGTTTTTTTTCCACATGGTTTTCCACCTTCTGGTTCAAGAGCTTCTAGATACACATTGTACATGAGTACCTAATCAGGCCTTGTTGTCGGGACTCATATTGTGGATATGCCACTTTATTTTTTGGCACCTAGCTTCACTTGAGGGGGGTGTTAGAGTAGGTTGTTTACCTTAGCTCATGTTCACCTAGGTAATTTATTTTCCTTTTATTTAGTTATTCCATGTATTTTCCCCACCCACTTATGTGTGGATATTTCATTTATCTTATTTAGATATTATGAGATGTTACATATTTATTTCTTAGATATTATGGGGATATTTTTAGGTTTGACTATTCCTAGGAGTTATGGGGATATTTTTAGGTATATTTGGAGGGTTGATATTCTTTCTCCCCATAGCGGTTACAGATCTATGGACCATATCACTTATTCCTTTTGTACGGTGGATATTTATCCTTAGCTTGATCCTACCGCTATGGTTGATCATCCTTGCCTATATAAGCAAGGCACCTTCATTGTACTCATTGAGGAAGTTCATTATTCAGGTATAATATATGATATTGTTGCTCATTGTTTTGCATATCCATTTGTAAGCTTATGCTATCAATTTGCTTTCAGATTCTTGTTTTGGTTGAATGTGGTGTTCTGTTAACACTTGAGATCCTTGCAGCTTGGAATGATCTGATTATCATTCCTTTCAAAAATGGTTCTATCATGATAATGGGATTTAGGTGTATTGGACATTTTCTCTTCCTTTCTCTATACATGTAGTAGGATTTGTAGTCTTTGACCCACTAACAACAATTGAAAAATATGGTAGGCCAGTAGTATCCAAATCTTAGGATCTTGAGTTATTGTGGGAATAGAATAATACCCTCCTTCATCATGTCATTATTTGATCATGGTATTTGTCCTCTCTTCTTCAATGCAGTGCAATAAGACACCATCATATCAGTGAGATGGGAAACGTACCACTTTTGTTGATTACAAGATATTGTTACAAATGATAATATTTTTACAAAATGCCACTATGGGCTTACAAATGGGGATTTCCAAGGTGGAAAGTGCCCTCTTTACAAATATAACTAAATGGCACACAAGATGTCTTCCAAACCACCTCAAAATATGGGTGGGTTTTTGGCTTACTTGAAGGCTTGACCACCTTTGATTGTATTATCTCCTGTGAATCCTTGCACACAATAAAATACAAAGGTTAATAGCATAAAAAGGGCCTACCTTGGTTAGGCCCAAGTTTACAAAATATTAAAATCATTAACAATATATGAAGGCTTGATCAAAGCACAAACATAACTTTAAATGATGTAAAACTTGAAAAAATTACCTTGCTTACCTTCTCTATATGTCTATTGTTGGTCCTATGATTGCTCCACGTTCTAGAATATGGTCATCTAGGGGTAGAAAACCCTGAATGTGAAGCATCTAGGGTTGGATGACTACAACTGTGAGTCATTTGGGGTTGGATGGATGGATGTTGTGTTGCTTAGATTTGGATGAAATTTACCTTCGATAGGGTGTTAAGAAATTCTAGTAGCAGTCTGGAGCCAATTGAAATATTCAAATATGATTAGCTTTATAAATAAAATATGTAGGCATGATAAAATTCAATGGTTGCCATGACTGATTTTACACACAAAATAGGGTAAGCACACAAAGGTATAAGCACTCAAAAGGGATGTCTATAAAATTTTGGTAAAGTTTTGGAATAGGTTTCATACTCTTATTGCAAATGAAGGAAATGAGGAGGTATTTATAGAATTTTTACAAGGGAGAGGGGGTGGTGACTTGGAGGTGACATGGTAGCCATGTGGCATGGGTGAGGGGATGTGGAAAATCTAGAATTTTCCACTTGGGATGGTCAAAGGAAATGTGCACCATACCCTATTGATTACCTTGGGTGGGGAGAGTCCTCACCCTACTCAAGTGGCATGTTCACACCATACCTCATAAATACACTTAGGTGGGCAGGATCCTCACCATTTCCAACTGGTATTAAAAGGTATTGGAAATATGAGGGTGCATGGGGATGTGGAAGATAGGGGTAGACTAGGCTAGGATGATTTGGACCTAAGATAGGATCCAAGTGGGTAGTATAGGGGGGTGTGCATATAGGATAGGAAAATGTGCACATAGGCTAGAGGGGATGGGGAAGTCACATGGTGACTGAGGGCTTAGTGTAGGAGAGTGCTAAGAAGGGAAAAGAGGGCTAGGAAGGGAAATTATAATTTTTGCGAGGTTATATAGTGGAATTGGGTAGTTTTGGGGATTATTTGGGATTTTATAAAATTGTTCATTTTAAACTTAGGCAAACACAAAATTGACACTTTGGGGTGTCTACAATATCCTTTCCTAAACATGGCATCATCAAGTCAGTAATAATGTATTTTTTGTTTCTAAATCGAGCCCTCTTTGGCTACCAATCCTTTTGGTACCTGTCCTATGATCATATATTTTCTTCTATTGCTCATAAAACCATTTAGACCATCCACATATATCTTCTACCAATGCACAATGATCTTTGGTGATTGTCACTACTAGGATTTACTAGAAAGCCCTTCACTGATTAAATTGGTGGGTTTGATCTCTATGTTTAATTTATTAAATTTTTTGACCCATCCCACTCTCTTTTCTCCTAAATAATCATGTAGCACAATGGATTGAACATCGATATGTACTACAAAGACAATAATTTTGCTTTGTGATAGATAATATTTGAACTTCTTAAGAGCTTTCATGATGGTGAACACATATTTTTTGATAAGGGTGTATTTTTTTCATACTTATGGAGGCCTTGGATCATTATTGAGATGGGATGCTCCTCATATTCATCATTATTTTTAGTGAGGACAACAACAATGCTTTTATCTATACCAAAAACATATAGCTTGAAAACTTTGGGGAAATCTAGGTTGATAAGGATTAGAGATCTAATGATGGCATATTTAACATCTTGAAAAGTTTTCTTTCCCTAATTAGTCCATTCTAGGGAGGCATACTTATTCAAAATTTTGGTATTATGTTTTATATTTAGGCAATATTTGTAATGAACTTGGTAGCAAACTAGAGTTATCCTAGGAGTGACCTGATTCCTTTGACTAAAAATGAAAATGGGAGATCTTGGATGGCTTTTATTTGGTTGGGATCTATAGCTAAATATTCATTTGACACTACATGAATTAAAAATTTACCTTATTGAACCATAAAAATAGACTTCTTAGGATTAAGTGAAATACCAAATTCCTTACACCTTTGGAAGACTAACTTGAGATTGTCAATGTGTTGACTCTTATATTTTGAAAATATAGTTAAATCATCATGGTATATGAGAATTGTCTCACCTAAAATTCCTAAAACAATTATGTATAAAGTCCTTTAGAAGGTTACCCCTACATTTTGTACACCAATTGACATTCTTTTATATGTAAATCCTCCGAGTTGGTGGTGAAGGTTGTCTTATGTTGGTATTTGTCTTTGACCAAAATTTAATTATACCTTGAGAAACCATCAAGAAGGGACAACATCTATGGCCCAATTACATTGTGCAAAATATAATCTATGGTAGTGTGGGTGTTTTATATCACCCACCTTGTGCTTTTAGTGAGTGAGACATGATCACGAGTTTTGCTACGCAAAAGAAGAGGAAAGACATTGGGCAGAGAAAGAGGCATGATTGCCTCTTGAAGCTATCCTGAAGATATATCTAGAGGTGTTTGAAAATTTAATGAAGTATTCGGGCAAAAAAAGAATTGGGATGCCATACTCTCAGAGAAGGTCCCAAAATTTTGCTTTGATAATATAAGAGGCAGGGAACTAGGAAAATCGATAAAATTCCAGCACTCTCGAAATTCTACCCGGTGTTTCTAATGTAAAGGAAGATGGAGAAGTAGGAGGTTCTTTGACCATGATAGAACCTAAAATCCCACCATAGTTGATGCTCAAAGTTTAATTAAGATAAGAGGGATGAAATAATGGGGAGTCATGGTCCTAGGATTGAGCCCAAATCTCTGCCATATTGAAAAAAATGATGTGTGGGGAAAAAACCTGGGAAGTGGTCTAACTACGGTATGACGAGCTACAGTGGGTCATCTTGGGCCCAAAATTTTGGAGATGGACTGAAATTTAAAAGCATCAATCTCTTGCCAAGAGCAAGGGGGCGCCATGTCCAAGATAGGAGTGGTTCAAGAATTTAATGCCTGATAAGTGAAGACACTTGTGTACAACCAACGTATATCTAGAAACTCACTAAGTGAACCAAAAGTGATCCACCATAAGTACATTATCTACAGCAAGCCACAAGTTGCATCAATGATCCCAAAAATTTTGATCCTCGAGTGAAAGAAGCATTATGTAGCCTAGGAGGTTGATGCAGTGATCAAAAGGTAGTCAAAAGCAACTGGTGAGGGGTACTGTACTTTAATTAATAGAAGGGCACGTGGTTGGTGCTTAAAATCGAGTTCAACTTGGTTTAGCCGCTCCTCATTAAATAGTATTAATTGCATGCAACAGAGGGTTGGAAAGCCTTAGTTATTGGTATTGTATTCACTTATGGAAGGAAGTTTTTCCAAAGGCTATATATGTAAGAGTGTAAGGCATAAAAATGGTCGACTCTTTAGCCATTACAACTTGCATGTAATATTTGAAATACACACAATACAAGTGGATCATTGTCTGACCTCTAAAACTTGTCATGTATGTATGTTTGTTTGATTATTTATTTCTGTTAAAGTTAGATGAATGAATGTGCTATAATTTTGCATCTTGGATTTCATGCTTTTCATTCTCTAATTACTATGGGCGTTAAATGCAAATGAGAAGTGTTTGATGGTCTTTTAGCTGATTTGCATGTGTTCATTGGGTATTGAGATTTTATATGTATTTTGATGCGATTGAATCCATCCCTTGCAAGTTCTAGATTTAGTTTTCTCACTTTACTTTTGGTACCTTTTCCATCAAAGCATAGTTAGCTAGGAACTTTTAGGAACTGACCTTCTACTAATATTGGTCTCAAAGCTTCCAATTTTGAAATCATTCAACGTTGGTCGAAGTCTATGGGTGCACAATCCTGACCATTAGATAAACTTTCGACCAACAGTTTTTGGCATGCTCGATGGGACACTATCCTAAATATTAGATAAATAAGAGGTTTGGTGATATAGGTTTTGTCTAGTTCCCTTTAATCACTAGGCGAAGATACACCTAGAAAGCGATATCATCCTAATTGATATTTTATGTTTACAAGACATAGAGCTAGTCTTTCGGAAGAACCACTTGAGTTATTAAAACTATAATTTAGAAGAAATAAGCCCATGTCAGCTACTAAAAAATTTCCTTCTATTGAAAATCAAGATGAATATGAGGTCGATACCCAATCAGTACTTGTATCCCAAGTGTCCATTGTTCACCAAATAGTGATGGCTCAAAATCAAAACCCATGAATTCCTAACTAGAATAATACATGTCCTATTGATTTGGCTAATCAATATGCTATTCCCCAAGCATTCTTGAAAGCCTTGTCGACCTATGATGGTACTAGAAAAATAAAATATGAACATTACCAAGATGTGGTATTGTTGGCTTCTGTGCACAACATCTAAGATGAGTATGTAACGATAAAACTATTGGTTATTTCTCTAAAGGAAAAATGCTCTATTGGTATAGAACCCTTCCTAGTAGGAGTATAAATTCTTGGACTGCTCTAGCAACCAAACTAATAGAATAATTTAATGAGAAAGCATATCCATTCTATTTGATTACTCAGTTCATGGTAATACAAAGACACACAAGAAGAAATTATGGACTTTAATATTAGGTCCAATCATACTTGGTAAAGAGTGTCATATGGTCTCTGACCAACCAATGAGCATGTTGTGTATTATTACCTGAGAGCCTTTAGTTCAGACTTGGGGTTGATGATAAGACAGTAAAATATACTCACCTTTCCTTAGATATTCCAAGAAGCTATAAATATGGAAAATATTCTCATTACCATAGGAAGGTTACCTCCCAAGCCTATAATGCCTATCTTCCTTGATCTTTCTTAGAGTCAACCACAACTAGTTGTCTTAGTGCTTGCTTACCTGACACTCCCACCTCCTGTGAACTTTCCTCAGTGGCCTAATCCATATATAGTCCCAGTACTTCCTACCCCACCAATTATTTTAGCTTTGCTTTCTCCACTTGTAGTACCTACATTACCCACCCTAGATCCACAAGCTGCTGTTCTACGAGATATATAGAAGTTCATGAAGAACTTGTCTAATGAAATTACTATGATGAAAAGAAGCAAAGCTAAAAGGAAATTTCAAGAAAGAAGGTTCCCATATTGGACTAAATACCAGTCCACCTCCACTAGCAACCCTCCTAAGAGAATAAATCCAGTCCTCATAAATGAGGAGGGTGAGCCCTCAACTTCTATGTCTAAATCATATTACTAGTATTCTAAATATAATGACCCCCATGGGGAGAGTACCTATATGATGCATCAACATTACGTGTAAAATATGGCCATTGAAAGGGTAAAGAGGGTTCAAAAAGGATATATCAATATGATCAGAAATGATGAGCACAACTTCATGGTGCCATTAGTTGAATAAGTTTCTGTCTTGATGAGGTCTAAGAAGAAGCTATTGTAGGTGAACTCCGAGGAGATGAATTCCTTGAAGGTTACCACTGATACTCAAGAGAAGGAGAAAGCTAAAGGAGAAAATCCTCACAAGACATCTATTCACAAACCTTTTTAGTAGCATAAAGGAGATCCCAAACCTAGTGAAGCTCAACAAAAAGGGGGTGAGACCCAGGCAGAGGCTAGAGATAAGCTGAAATACCTATATTTGAAAAAGTGCTAGAGGATTGAGGCCACTCATGAATATAAGAGCAAGTTTGAACACACTTCAAAGGACAAGGATAGGCAGTCCAAAATCCTCACCTTTAATATTATGGAGGAATTAAAGAAAACCCCTTTAAGGGCCAACATGTATGATGCTCTACTGATCCTTGGATAAATCGATTTGCTTCAGACCTCTCTCAAAATGATCAACAACCAAAATAAGGCTAAACTATAATAGAACCTGACCTAAGGTAGTTCAATTATGGGAGACCAAAAAAATAGGTCTTCTCCATTTTATATTTCCCTGTAAATGGAAGGATGGATGGTGCATGACTGCATGATTGATTCAGGTGCCACCACTACGATCATGGACAAGGTGGTGTGTGATGCTATGGGCATGGAATACACTAGAAATTATCTTGGTGTGCTACAACTGGATGGGACCCTAGTAAAAATTATGAGGGTTATCAAAGATGTATCTATGGTTCTTCATAGATTACCACAGGTCACTATCATACAAGAAATTATGGTAGCTGATCTAGAACCTTACTTTGAAATGTACCTTTCAAGGGAGTTCACTGCCAAGTTGGGTGGCTATCTCTCCCTTGATTACTCCCATATGAAAATTCCATATAAAGGAAGAAGAGTGAAGATATATTTAGAAAAAATATTCTCTTTTCACATAGAGAGTGTGGAGGAGGTAGATTAGCAAGAAACCACTATAAATATCATTCCTGAAGAAGAAGATCTCATGGAAGAAGTTCTGGAAGAACTACAAATGAAATATCAGTTATCTCTTAAAATATTCAATGCTATAATAGAAATGGGAGTAGGCACTTATACCATTGAAAAACTAAAGGTAAAAAATCCAGCTGCTTAGGAAGAGCTTCCACCCTCGTCTCATCAGTTATGGAAGCTATATATTGATGGAGCAAGATGCAAAAATGGTGTAGGGGCGAGAGTAGTATTGATCTCACCTATAGGGACCCAAAATATTTTTCATATAGATTGACATAAAGCTTACTAAAAATGCAGTAAAATATGAAGCCCTGTGCCTAGGTATGAAGAAGGCGAAGAAGCTTGGAGTCAAGAAAATCTAAATATTTGGAGATTCTGAGATGGTGGTCAATAAAATTATTGAGAAGTGTGTCAATAAGCAGCACTATCTCAAGGCTTATAGGAACAGAGTGTGGGACTTGTTAAAGGTATTTGAGGCCCTAAACATCAAATCTATTCCAAGGGATCAAAACAAATATGTTGATGTACTGGAATCCATAGGAGTAAATTTATGCTCGATCTCTAACACTATTCATAAGGCAAAAATAGTCAGGCTGGTGTATAGGCCCTCTATTTTGAATAAGAATATATTTTGACAAGTCTTTGAAAATGATGAACAGATAGTGGATTTTTTGATCCACAAAATGAATTTTTTGGTTGATGGACCTCCTAAGAGTGAAGTTGATAAGGAAGAAGAAGGATTCATCCAGCTAAAAAATAATCATATTCTAAAAGAGCTACTTACTCTAGAATTTTTTTTTGATAACAAAGATAGACCGAAAGACCACATGATTAAAATAGATTCCAAAGGTTACAAGAAATTTCAAATTTCACCTGACATAAGTTTGAATATAGGGGTGAATTATTTAGATGAGGAAGTCTGTTGGATATAGGAACTATGTATAAAGCATGATGATATCATCACCTGGACTTATGATGACCTCAAAGTATATAGTAAAGATGTTATCCAACATACCATCTAATTGGAACCTAATGCAAGGCCCTTTTGGAAGAAGCAGAGACCAGTGAACCCAAAAATAGAGGATCTAATGAAGCAGGAGCTGCTGAAGTTATTGAATGCCAAAATAATTTATCCCATTAAGCATTCCACCTAGGTAGATAAAATGGTCCCAGTTAGAAAAAATAATGGAGAAATTAGGATTTGCGTTGTTTTTTAGAATCTTAACAAAGTTTCCCTAAAATATCATTATCCTCTTCCCCAAATAGACCATATATTACATATAGTGGTAGAAGCAGAGAGATTCTCATTGTTGGATGACTTTTCAAGATTTAACCATATTTGGGTCAGGTATGAAGATCAGTATGAGATAGAATTCACCACTAAATAGGGAATATTTGTATATCAGAGGATGCCATTTAGGCTATCTAATGTTGTCTCTACCTTATAAAGGGCAATGGACTTAGCATTTGGTGAATTGGTAAACAAAGTAATTATGATTTATCTAGATGATATGACCATATTCTATCACAAAAAGGAGAACCATGTGGAGCACCTCTAATTTTTTTTTGAAGAATGTAGAGTTTGGAATATCATTAAACCCCAAGAAATCTATATTTGCTATGCAAGAAGGTAAACTCTTAGGGCACGTGGTATCAAAAGTAGGGCTTTCTATAGAACCATATAGGGTAAGTGCTATCTTGGATCTGCCATTGCCTATGAATAAGAATGGATTTCAGTATTTCTTTGAACAAATCAATTTTGTATGAAAATTTGTATCTAACTTCGTTGAGATAGTCAAGCCCTTGACACAAATGTTGAAGAAAGATGCAAAATTCAAATGTATGGATGCCTAAAGGGATGCTTTTAAAAGCATCAAAGAGGCTATTTCACAAGCCCCAGTTCTCATAAATCCTGATTATTCCAAGTATTTTATTCTATATGCCTTTGGAGAAAAAGAAAGTTACACAACAGTATTTATGGAGAAATGGGATGATGGGAATGAAAGACCAATTGCTTTTCTTAGCCAGACTATGCATGATCATGAAGAAATATATAATTTCATTGAAAAATAGGCATATGTTGTTATGAAATCCCTCAAGAATTTTTGACATTTTGTTTCTCAAAGAAAATTATTGTAATTTGTAATTCAAGAATGGGATGAACAAAGAGTTGGCTGGATGACAAAGATCCAATAGTGTGATGTAGAAATTTGATCGACAAAGTTGGTAAGAGGCCAAGCGCTTTATAAACACTTGATAGAATTTGTGGTGATGAACTCTAACTTATGCATATAAGAAACAAATAATTCTAAGCTAGAATAAGTACATGCATCACCTAACTCTTGGATTACCACTTTGACTTACTATTTAAATATCGATAGATGTCCAGAAGGATTAAAAACATCTCAGAGGTGTAGAAATAGGTTGCAAGCTAGAAAATATGCAATGGCCAATGCCATTCTCTATCGAAGGAACTTTTATAGAGTCTTGTTGCGATGCATACCTTTGAAAAGGGCTTAGGAGGTACTTGAGGAATTCCACTCTAGATTTTGGAGGGGACATTACTTAGCAGACCACATTGCTAAAATTATAAGGGTGGGATTATATTGGCCTTCCATATTCTCAGACACATTCAAACTGGTCATGGCATATGATAAATACGAGATGTTTATTGGAAAAGAAAAACATTATGCCATACCTTTATGATCGATAATAGTAGAGGAACCTTTACAACAATGGGGGTTGGATTTCATTGGAGTCATAAACCCAAATTCATCAGCTGGTCACAAATATAATATATTACTTCATAAAGTGGACTGAGGTTGAAGCCACCAAGCATGCTGACCAACAAACAATCATTGAATTCTTATAGAGATTGATTACCAGATTTGGGATCCCCGCCACCATTATTTTAGACAATGGAACATATTTTATTAGTGCCATGACAATGGATTTCGCTAGAAAGTATGGAATTTATTGGAATACCACCTCAAATTACTACCCGTAGGGAAATAGTCTAGCCTAGTCTACAAACAAGAATTTGCTCAAAAACATAAAATGAAATATTGAGCATAATCCTAGAAGCTTGCACCTAAAAATTTTCCAAGTATTGTGGGAAGATAGGATAACTCATAATAAAGCCTTGAAGACATCACCATATGCCTTGGTCTATGGAAAAGAGGTGGTCCTTCCAATCAATTTGAAACTCCCAACGTTAAGGTTCATGAGTGAAGTAGATGCAAAAGATTTTCCAGCAATGGAGAAGAGAATGACATAGTTGATTTAATTGGGAGAATAAGGAAAAAAACCTTACAATAATTTATGTCAACATAAGGGTATAGTCAAGCACTGGTTTGACAAGAGAATATTACCAAAATAGTTTTTTGAAGGTGATCTAGTCCTGAAATGGGATGTGAATCAAGAAAAACTAGGCGCACATGAAAAATTTGAATCATTGTGGTTAGGCCCAACCTCATCAAAAGCTGTAGAGATGCAAATAATTATCAACTGAGAGACCTGGAAGGGTGATTTCTCCCAATCCCAGTGAATGACCAGTACCTCAAGAATTATGTATAGCCCTAATGGTACTAGGCATGGATATATGTACATAATTGTCTTCTTTTATTTTGTTTGCTTTTTCTTTGTGCATAGTTAGGAGTCAGAGGAATCAGATTGATATATCTATATTTAGTTTGTTCCCCACCTTAGCCAAAAATATCAAGTTATGGTTCATGTATCCTATGGCTATCATGGCAAGATAAATCATCAAGTTTTACCTAAGGTGAAAAATCAGGAGATAGATTAACTTTGTCTTCCTCAAAAACCCACCCTTCCTTAGGCAGGAAATCAGGAAGGTAGCGAACCAAGCGCACTCTCAAAAGTTCACCCATAGAAAATTGAACTATACTGGATGATATCCAATCATTTTTAGTAAGTGATAAAATTTCACCAGCTATAATTATGTAAGTGTTCGTGACGCCCGTATGTTATCTCGAAGGGAAGCAATATCATCATGTATTAAACCTGCTGAAGAGCATATCATTAATGTATATGTGGGAAGAAATTGATCATCACTCTAGTCAAATTTTCATGATCCTATTGGTGATCATTTCAAAAGTAATGCATATGTCAAGAACACTATAATAGGGATAACAACCAAACCAACCTGACCTTCCACTTGGCAATAAATTGATTGGATACATTAAGGTAGTGGTAAAACTAGGAACATTGTTCAAGATGTCATATCTTAGGCAAGATCTTCTTAGAGCAATGGGACCACGACATTTGTCGAACGCACGATATCCAAAATAGCTTAAATAAAATAGATATATTTTTTAAAGTTTTGGCTTGACCAATCATCATAAATGAAATGTGCAGGATTTTTGGCTAGTGAAGAATTATGCTTCTCAAGAAGATCGAAAAAAGCTGTATGTCAGAAAATCGATAAGATCATTATAGTTTTGGATAAATTCCTTAAACGGTCCTATTAGTTGCTTGTTTGGCACTTCCTTTGAGCACTATAAATAGGACATAAACTACTTATGGTTTAAAATTTTCCTTCACCCATGTTGTCTTACTAAGAAAAGTTGAAGGTAGAAGTTTATAGGATCGGGATCAAGGAAAATCACCGATTCTCAAAGGTGGTAACATTATTATAAGAAAAGGAGTATTGTGGTCAAAGAAAAGAGAGCACTGAGATGATGAAAGCAAAACTAGAAAAATAGCTAGAATATGGGTACATGGGTCTGTTTGATACACAAATTACCCTTAGGATGAAAATAAGAACTCCCTATGAAGGTGCAACTTTCATGGCAGACAACCCAACCTACAATAGCCCAGTGGCTCTCACATGTAGAATTTGGTTGGCATAATTTATGCCAATGTTTACTCACCCATGCCTTGAATTAGTTCATGCAATATCTAAATTTTATGATGCAACCACTAGTATAGTGCAAAATGAGAGGTTGCAAGTCTTGTTCTATATAAATGTGAAGACCATAAGAGAAATATTTACTATTGAGGAGATGAGCATCCTACACTTGAAAATTATAAGTTTGGAGGACCAAAGAGGAAAACTAAGAGAATATGGTCCTAGAAGCTGGGTGACTGATGCACTGGACAAGCTACTGAAGAACTATATATAGAGTGCATGATCGCTGATGGATTTCAGAGATGTAGTCCAACCCATCCTATCAATGCTAGCAGTATTGTTAGATATTTTGATCAATAATATTTTTCAAACCCATTAGATGGTAATGGTCCATGCTGTATTATGTCCATCATTTTGTAAGAATGGATTAGGTGGAGTTTTTGGCTAGGAAAATAAAGTAGTTAACAAAATACCAAAGGAGGTTCAATACATAATTTCAATATGTATCCTATCTGGTATGGTTGTTCTTTTACTTCATGACTCATGAAAGTCATGGTATACCATTCAAGGAGAATGATGACTAAGGTAGGAAGCACCCTTTAGTAGATTAGATGTGTAGACACCAAAATCTAGCCACTTGTCATCCATCCGTATCTTCCAATCACGACCCTCCATTATATATATATGTATTTGCTAATATATATTTAAATATTAATATTTTATATATTATATTTATATATATTTAATAAATATATATGTATTTATATGAATTAATCCTAGCCCTCTACCACGTTTTAATATTAGCCATTCACACACCTCAATCCATGCCACTTACCTAGATTTAATTTCCATCCTTCCTCATGTTTTAATCTCATCCACTCAAATTGTGTCATTGAAACCCTAACATGTCCAAGGGAAGATTATAAAAGAGGAGTAATTTTGATGATTAAAACCCCTAACGATCCAAAAAACTTAAGTATCCTTAGAATATTTTTGAAGCCTACTTTGAATTCTATCGACATTCATTCACAATTAATTCTTAGAAGTTCCCAAGCCCTAGCCCATTTATTTCCATCCTTACCTCCATAACTGTTATTTGTAGTCCTCTGCTTCTACCACTGTCCTCCTCGCATGAACCAAATCTAGTTTTGTTCCACTTCCATCATTCCCCAAACACCCTCTAGAGCCAATCGAGCACCCTTCAAATCCAGTCGAGCTCCCACCAAATCCAATCGAGCACCCTTTGGGCAATTTTGGTTATCCCTGAGCACCCGTGAGTGTTTCCTACACTAGATATACAACCCTACGGTCCTCAGGTATCGTTAGGGAATATTCACAACTATAGCTGGCATCATATACATAAATAGAAATAGGAAGTTAGCATTATTGACAAGGTAATAATTCTATGCATTTATTTTTATATTCTTATGCTTTGTTTATAGTTTTATTGTACCATCTAGGGTTAGTGATTTTATTCTAAGGGTCTCACACAGTGGAGCCCTCATAGGTATTACTAATATTTGTTGTTGTTTGTTGTGTGCAGGTATAAGGATTACAATTTTTGGAAGTTGTTGAAGTTGGGGTGGCCCTATCTAGGATACACAAGCCCACCCACAACCTTGTTGGGATTGAAGACAAGCGTGAAGACACCAGCCATTATTTTCAACTAGGGTTTTGGAGAACCCTAGTATTTGTAATTTTGTATCAACATAAGCATTGTAAAACCCCATATTTGGGTCATATTGATTGTAAAATTTGAGATCCACATGCAACAATAAAGAGTTTTATCTGATTTATGTAATCTTTGTGTATTACTTTGCTTACTGTTATTTTATATCATTATTGTATTGGTGTTGCTTGATTTTTGATTCACAAAATACTTGTGCTTAGAAGGAGCAGTTCATATCTAGAGTTTAACAAATGGTTTTTGGGGCCTGTGCTCGCATGTATATATGAAGTTTGCCCACACCTTTCTAGTAAGGTGATGCAATTTCTAAGGAGAAAACGGTTGGAAATAGGGGACTGGTATTACTTGGAAGAAGGAAATTGCATAAGGCTATATGGGTTCTCTGGTTTTTTGTTCTTGCTCCCATATTATGTAATGGATTGGATTTTTGGCTTGGAGGTATATCTATAGATTTGTCCTATTGAGAAGAATATGGGTGTCAAAACAAAAAAGAAATCTCTCTTTCTGAAGATAATATAATTTGATCCTATTATCATGTTGAAGAAGGACCTCGACAAATTTTAGAAGCTAGAAGAAATACTATCAGCTCTAAGGCTCCTTGTGGTACCTCATAGATGGAACTATGACCTAGATAATGCCCTCAAAATAAGGCTTCACGATCTCAATGCCAAGCTGTGTTAGTTTGTGCACCAAAGCAATGAAGCCAATTAAGATGTTCTAAATTATAGAAACTTGGTGCATGATCAAATGATACCATTCACTCACTTCCAAATGCATGAGCACCCATCATGGAGATCTCATTACCCATACGAATGGGTCTTTGATCCAGAAAGGAATCTTGATTAGCACCTAAAATCAAAGCTGGTTCAAACGATAATAAGCTAGAAAAAATGGGATGAAAACAAGATTGAATAGTGGTGGATAATGCATTATGAGGTGAATTATAATACAAAACCCTTCCCTAGAAGGGATGATGTTACTTTCTCCACCAAATTTGACTCTAATTACAAATCATGGAAGGAAAGAAAATATGAGGATCTCACTCCCTTGGTACTAAGGGAAATTGATATGGTGGAAATCAGACAAGATATGGAGGTAGATGCAGATGAAGAAGAAGGATAAGAGAATGAAAACTATGAGGAAGAGGAGTTGGAGGTTCAAAATTCACCCCAAAAATAAGAAATTCAGATCCAGGAATAGGTGGCCCAATAGAAAGCACATTCTACACAACTCCAACAGGACACTAGGAGGACTAGGTCATCTAGACCTTTTGAAGTAGAAGCACAAAAAACCCCAACATATTTTTTGCAAGGGTCCAAGACAAGTAGAAAGAGGAAGAAATATACTAGACCCAACATTTCCACTAAGTTGGGAAAATAGAGTCCAAGCATTTGAAAATCTCACTGAGGCTACCAAAGATGGAAGAAGTAGGGATGGCCGCCCAAGTGAGTACAAGAAATCAAAAGGTAGAACAGTTGCCTGAGAATGTGCAAAAAATAGAGCATGGTAGAGATCCATTCCACTTACCCTTCCCCTTAGTGCACTCCTTCACTTGAAACAATCAAATATTCACCTACCCTATCCCAAACCCATACCATGAGAATAATTTTTATTATGGTCGCTATTCAGAAGAATAAGAGCCCCAAGAGCAATTATCCCTAAAATATTGCTGAGTCTCCTTTGTCACCATTTGTACCCAATCTACATATCATTGCACCTCCTTCTCAACCTCCTTAAATTTTACCCATGCCATCACTAGACCTTTCATTTAAGGCCTAGACTCCATTTGAGAAGCCTCTACCATACTCATCATCAAGAGAGCCCATACCTCAGTATGATGTAATTGGTACAAATCTAGCTTGACCAATAATATCTTACCCCTTGACCCAAATGCCAACCTTTTTAACTACCCCTCTTGTATCTCAGGTAGCAGATGAGACTTTGCCTAAAGCCTTCAATGTGATAAGAGTAGCACAAGATAATAAAAAATGATGGGTAGATGAGCAATTACAACAATTGCATGATGAAGAGACAAAGGCTGCCCCGTATACCCACTATGAAGTTGATCCAATTAAAGGAAAGAAGCATAAAATATCCGCTCATCCTAAGGAAAAGAAGGTTGTTGCTGATATGAGATACGAAGATTGATAGTATGAAATTTAGACAATAAATTTGGATGATATCACTCAAGTGTAGGCTCTCAAGATACTTTATACTGATGTTGATACATTGTATATAAAAGGACACGGTGCAGAGAGAAAGCTCAAAATGATAAAAAAAAGAGTCTAGTTGTTGGAAACATAACTCTAGAAGGTAGGACTAAGACAATGCACTTTGGAGGATGAAATGAAGCAAGTAAAGGCTACCCTAGACAGAGCTCCTTCCCAGTAGGTGTTGAAGCAAATGGATGAAGAAATTGCCACATTTAAGGAGTGATCTGGAAAAGAAATAGGTTGATTTCAAAGACAAATTACAGTAGTAATAGAGCACTTTAAACATTGCATTAGCCTAGTTGCAGCAGGAAAAGAACAAGCCTCAGGGAGCATTAATCTCTAAGGAATGGGTTAAAAACATAATAAATGTTTACTGGGATAAGATAAGAGAAGCAACATTTAGGATTCTCCCAAATTTTGTTTGAAAATTAGAGGAGGGCTTAACGACTTCTAATATGGGAGATATGTAACTTTATGCAAAATTAAATATGGTACAAAGTATGGTTGGAAAAGCATTGAAATTGAAGGTATAATTCAAAAAGGGAGACTCCTATCTCACAAAATATTCAGAAAGAGACATTGAATGTGCTGGGACTACTCTGCAATAAGTGCTAACTCTAGTGGACCTGTACTATGAAGAAAAAAGTATTGCATCATAGTAAAAAAGGAGGTTGACAAGATGAGCAAGGATAATTCAAAGCTCCAAGTACTCGACTTCCCAAGATTTTGGGACAAAAAGAGAGAGCTCTACATAGAAGAATATTTGAATAAGCTCTTCAAGAGTCTAAAGGAGATGAAAGTGAAATTATGGCATTACAGTAACCAGTAGCGGTGAACCAAATTCTTGATATAGTCCTCAAGCTTTCAGGTCTTCTCACCAAGGCAAAGGAAATAGTTGAGAAATAAAATGACCCCCTACAAGGATGTTTACTGCTTGGGTACCATTACAAATAATATTAGATTTAGTATTCTCCCTACTGTTGAGCACTAGAATCAAATTTGTCAAAAGTTTTATGTTCAAGATTCTCCAACATCTACCTCACAAAGTGAGACCTCAAAAAATTAGGAACAACAATAGAAGGAACCTAGAGGGATCACATAGTTGTTATGGAAGGCAAGTTTTTAAAATATATTTTGTATGAAAGGTTTGTTTTGTTTGCACCCTAAATTGAATCCATTGGTTGTGGCCAAGTTTTGTTTTTTTGAAGGATATTTTCCTTCTTCATTTTATCTAGGTTCTTAATTTTCAATGAGTAAAAGTCCCCGTAAGTCACCAGAATTATAGGTGTTTTCTCTCACCCACCTTGTGCTTTTAATGAGTGGGGAACGCTTACGAGTTCTGTTGCACAAAATAAGAGGAAATATATGGAGCAAATAAACAAACATGATTGCCTCTTGAATCTATCCTAAAGGACAACTCAGAGATGTTTGAAAATTTAATAAAATATTCGAGCGAGAGAAAAATTGGGATGCCATACTCTTAGAGTAGGTCCCAAAAATTTTCTTTGATAATATAAGGAGTGAGGAACTGGGAAAGCGATAAAATTTTGGTGCTCCCAAACTTCCACCATGGTGTTTCTATAGTAAAGGAAGACGAAGAAGCAAGAGGTTCTTTGACCATGACAAAACCTGAAATCCTGCCATAGTTGATTCCTAAATTTTGATCAAGATAAGAGCGGGGTAGAATAATGGAGAGTCATGGTCCTAGGATTGAGCCCAAATCTCTGCCATAATGAAAAAATGATGTGTGGGGTGGAAACCCAAGAAGTGGTCTAACTATGGTCTGATGAGCTATAGTGGGTAATCTTGGGCCCAAACTTTTGGAGATGGATTGAAATTTGAAAACATTGATCTCCCACCAAGAGCAAGGGGGCACCATGTCCAAGATAGAAGTGGTTCATGAATTTAATGCTTGATCAGTGAAGACACTTATGTACAACCAGTGTATATCTGGAAGCCCACTAAGTGATCTAGAAGTGATCCATCATAACTACATTCCCTACAATAGGACATAGGTTGCATTAATGATTCCAACAGTCCTAATCCTTGAGTGAATGCAAGCATTATGTAGCCCAGGAGTTTGATGTAGTGATAAAAATGTAGTTAGAAGTGACTAGTTAGGGGTATTATATTTCAATTAATGGAAGGGTGTATGGTTGGTTCTTACAGATGAGTTCTCCTTGGTTCAATCGCTCCTCATTAAATACTCTATTGCATGTAATAGAGGGTTGGAAAGCCTCACTTAGTGGCATTGTATTCACTTGTGAAAGGAATTTTTTCCAGAGGCTATACATAAGAGTGTAAGGCATAAAAATGGTTAGCTCTTTAGCCATTACAACTTGCTTGTAATATCTCAAATACACATAATACAAATGGATCATTGTCTGACCTCCAAAACTTGTCATGTATGTATGTTTGATTATTTATTTTTGTTAAAGTTAGATGAATGAATATGCTATAATTTTACATCCTGGATTTCATTCTCTAATTCTAGAATTCATAATTGAACTATGGGCGTTAAATGCAAATGAGAAGTTTTTGATGGTCTATTAGATGATTTGCATGTGTTCATTGGGTATTGAGATTTTATATGTATTTTGATGTGGTTGAATCCATCCCTTGCAAGTTCTATATTTAGTTTTCTCACTTTCCTTCTGCTCCCTTTTTCCTCAAAGCATAGTTAGATAGGACCTTTTAGGAACCGGTCTTCTTCGAATATTGGTCTCAGAGTTTCCAGTTTTGAAACCATTCAACTTTGATCAAGGTTTGTGGGTGCACAATCCTTACCATTAGACAAAATTCCGACCAATAGGTAGGAAAATGATAATGATCGTTAATGAATCTCAATTCAGGTTCATAAAATTAATACATAGCTTTATATAACAATTTTTTTAATGTACTGAGACCAAATTTGTGACACATGTGGAGTGTTTTATCAAAATTATTATTTGGGACTTTACAATATTCAAGAGTTCATTTTTTATTACTGCCTTTATTTTATGGTTCAATGATCATTGCTTTTATTCAGAATGGTCCAACTCTAGGATCCAATTCAATGGTATGCTTTATGATTTTATAGTCATAGACCTTGTAATATTCATATGACCATGCAATAATATCTTCGTGCTTACCATAAGGCTCTTTGAAAAGGTTCCTTTCTTCCTAATTGCAATCCTTTTCAAGTAGTAGGTTATTCTCTTTGGCTACTTCAATAGGATGATACGAGGATGATTTCACTTTGAAGCTCATCTTCCTTGTGCTATCATATGGATTAAATAGGTTTTCTAGATTATCATGCCCTTGGGTAACTTATTTGAATTCAATTGTACAACTCCATCCTTGATGTCATATTTGTATTTATTATTTTCTTCAATATATTGGGCCTTTCTAACCATGAATTTTATGATCTATTTATTAATGTTCAAGACATACCAATGATTACAATTATAAATTATGGTTGGTTTAAAAACTACTTCTAATTCTTTAGGTTTATCCCACATACCATTAGTGTGGTTAAATTTAGTTGCTATGGCTACCAAATCTTTTGACTTGGCATTTAATTCCTTAGGAATTGCTTTAATTTCATGAGTCAAAAATTTCCAATAAAATCTAAACTCGATGCTTACAATATTTTAGATGCTTGTTATTCATAACACATTAGGATTTTACTTAGTTTAAAAATAGTTTGGAGTCACCATATATTCGTAGGTCCTCAATTCCCATTTTTTTGTCCTTCCTTAAGCCAATACAAAGTGCCTCATATTCCATGATATTTTTAGGACAATTGAATAACAATTTATATATAAAAGGGAGTTTGTACACCCTATGGGTTGATGAGATAAACACCAATGCCTACCCCATTCCTAGTTCTAGCACCATCAATGTACATTGTGCAAGTCTTATCTGCTCCTTGAGTTGTGAGGGATGGAAGGTTAGATGGTGCTTTAGTGATGAGATAGTTCCCAGTTCAATCTCTTTAAATATTTCTCATCTTGCAATATGTTGATTATCATGTCAATATTTGAGTTTTGGTCATCTTCAAGATACACATAATCTTCTATGAATTTTTGAAGCTTATTCTAGTTTATGATTCTTTCATCATCCAAATTATTTAGTAAATAGTTGCAAGGGATCTCATTTTCAATATTGACCATATTTCCATCCTTAGACACATTCATATGAGTATAATCCATGTCCAAGTAACCATATCTTGATAACTTGCATTTCCACTCTCTGGATAGTAACATACTGAAGCACAAAGAGAGGTTTGTAACTATTACTTCTTGCACTACTATAAACTATGGGTGTCTAGCTATAGTCATGACTAGGTATTTGAGTACCCCTATTGTATTAACCTTTGTGCCATCCATTTGAATTGGGTACATAGTCATTTTAGTGTAAGGCAAATCCATCTCTTCATATCTTCACAAATTGCTTTAGGAATGATTGTAATGGCCACCCCCAAATATGCTATGCAACTTCTAAGTATATAGTTTTTCATTTTGAGGGTCATATAAAATAGGGGTGGTTTTAGCATCTTAGGATTTGGTGCATATACCTACACTCTACCATCATATTATATTGATCAATTATATTAGTTGGAGTGAGTTATAGCTGTTTGCCCCTAGCATAACTTCTTTCTTGATCTTTTAGAGCCTCTTGGAGTAGATCCTGCTACCATAGTAGATCTAAAATTTATAGCATATGAAATTAATATGGTGTCATTTTCATTTCTTCTACAATATTAAAATTGAATATTATTGAGGCATTCTCACTTCATGCTTTGAATTTTTTATATTGCCTTGTGGATATCATGTGTTCTTCACTTATGAGAGAGGGGAATTTCAATTACCATTTGAATTATACCTCTTCTTTTATTACTCTTCCCATTTGTAGGTTTATCTATTACTTATCCATTCCTTCTATATACTTTAGGCTCTTTTCCCTTATCTATCTATTTGTACTTGTTGGTTTGTGCATCTTCTCTTTCATTAAGAGGCATACCTATTTTCTCCTTTTATGTGATTTATTTCTCCTTTTTTTTATTGCATTGCAATGGGACCTTTATATTTTAAATGCAAAGGTGATCTACCTCTTCTAAGGACTATTGTAACTTTTTAAATTTGGCATCTTTCTTAGCTAGTTGCTCTTATCCCTAGTCTTAACCCCTTGTTGATTAGCACATATGGCATCATATTCAAATATTAACTTATTATCTATTTTTATGGTGCTAGAATTGGCTAGGATGACATTGTTGGGGTTGAATAAGCATAATATTGACTATTGATTTTGGGGTTGCTGGTACATAGGTTGGTTAGCTATGGAAACCAATTGACCCAAGATGGTGGCATGTTAAGCCTGACATTGTTGGTTATATTATATGACCTACGAATTCCTAATGGATCTGATATATTCTATGGGTTCATGAGTATCATTACATTAAAGACACAATATCATATCTACTTCTAAATTAGAATTAGCCATATGATTGTTAGTTTGATTTATTCCTTGGTTAGCACCTTATTGAGGCACCTTATCTTTTATGAGGTATGAAATCTTATGGGGTTGCCATTTTTGTGATTGTTGCCACTACTACCTTACAACATTGTTTTTTCAAAGTAAGGTTTTGAAAGGGTTACCCTTTCTCTTTTACATTGATTTAGTCACATTGAGCTATTTGGTACCACTAATATTTGAACCTTGGTGTGGGCTACATCAACTATTTGTCCCAACCGTTGAACCAAGGACCCATTAAAACCTTACAATATTCTAATTTATCAATATTTTGATAACTTTCACCATCTAACTCATCATAAAATTATTGTTTGACTCATTGTTTGAGTTGGATGAAGTAGGAAGGGCTAGAATTCATGGTTTAAAGGCTACAATGGATGATGTTCTCTAGCTAGGGTGAGTAATGATATATGGCATCAAATAAGGATTAGTGGTGATTCTTGGCTAGGGATTAGGAGTAAAAAAATGATGGACATATAACTAGGAATGGACATATTCTAGGCAATTCAAGCTATGTAGGCCATTGGTGGAGTAATGAGTAGTTTAACTACTTGAATAAGAACATCTTCTCCCCCAATTGCCTCTTCAAAAGCTATGACTACTATGTGATGATTAATATTACATATATTTAAATCTAAGGTTAGATTTTAAACCTTGAATTATGGTAATGCCTATTCTTCATTTTGCCTAACATCTTATGAGATTAAATTCAAGTTCCTCAAAAATCTAGTATTAAAATAATGTATATTTTTTTAAGGATGTCTTTGAATTATGTTTAATTGAAAGAAAATATATTAACCATTTCCCATGCTACCAAACCTATGCATAATTGATTCTATGATTGATGCCCAACTCATAACTAAATTATATAGTAATCCCCTTTACCATAAACAACCTTATCATGAAGAGAGTAAATTAGTAAACTTGCCATTATATCCTCCTTTTGTATATGGTGGATTGATTTGAGTGTTTACAGTTTGTTGAGATGATCCAATGTTATCTTGTTATTATTCTCGTTAAAGGCATGAAAGGCTTTTATAGATTTTTAAGGGATATGAGAATAGGTCACTAAGTTTAATGATCCATGGAGGTCCAATATGGAAGTTGATTTTATTGCTTAGTAGGTGCTTTCATTAAGGGGGAGGATAAACTTATTATTGATGTGGAGGCAGATAAGGATAAACCACATAACCATGAGGTGATATGGAGGAAATGGAGGACATGGGTAATATGGATAATAAGGTGGAGGGTACCGAGGTGGCAGATTTGGTAAATCCATTGTTGATATGGAGGTGGTTGCATATTTTGTTGTGGAGGGTAACATAGACCTAGTTGTGGAATTTTCTAATTTTGAGAAGGCGAACCTTCTACATTTTATTATGCTTGGCTAGTTAGAGGTGGTGTTGGCCACTACATGTTTCCTTGGGACACCTATGAACCCATTTACCTAGATAGCATTTGAGTGTTTTGAGCAAGGTTTTGAATTAGGTTTAACACTACAGATCCTATGTTGGAAGCCACATGAACTCAAGGAATGTTAGACTTATTAGATTTACAATATTTTCCAATGACTAATAGAAGTAGTCCATCCACTCAAATATTATACAAAAAGTATAAAAGGATTATAGAAAGAAGAAGAAATAGCAATTTGGAGGCATCCATAAGGACCATTAAAAATCACTGAATTATTCATAGATAATATTTATCACACTCTAATAATAAAATTATGAATTTTGGGGGTATTTATACCAATACCACATCCCCTAAATACATAAATGAACTTAAACTTAAGTTGACATAACAAGAAAGACCTTAAGATTAATTACAAGTTTATAATGTGGGTTTAACCATGATAGGTTCACCATGGCCCATAGGGATTATATAATAAAATATTATAATAAATTTATTACATTGTATAATGAATTCCCTTAGGTCTATCCAATATTACATTGTACAATATCAACCTTGGATATGAATATTACACCTTCAACACCCCTCATAATTTGAACCGAGGGGCAAAGAAGAGAAGATATTAGTAACAATAATCTCTTGCCTTCCATAATTATTGCTCTACTAGACCTTTTCATTTTGAGGTAGACTCATTTGAATCCCCCATTTATCTAAAATATACTACTAAAAAAATGCTTCCTATGCAAGAGTCTCCTTAGGTTGGACCATAGTAATAATTGCCATTATTAGACATTGTTGCACATACCAAAAAATTCTTCCACTAGGAATTCAAATGAAGGAGAAGTCAAGATCACCACCTCATCTAAAAATAAGCTCCTTCAATCTTCCATAGTTGCATAATGTATGAATTGAAGGCATAATGTTTCCTCTTATAATACACATCATCCTATTTGAAGACTTTATCTTGCCCTTGGACCACTTGAATTTTACCACCAAAAGTGGCTTTGCATGAACCTACTTAAATTAAAACTATAAAAAATTTCCAAGAGTACCTAGATAAAAATAGAACAAGAAAAAGATCATAAATAATTAGATCTTCATGAATAAGCTGAAATAATTGCCATCAATAGCTATAGAACATCATGAATCCTCTTCCTACAAGCCTCCAAAATACTCCAGAGCTATTGCAAGTGTCACAAATCCATATATATCCTCCCAAAAATTAGACCAAATATTCTAATTATATAGAATATGATAAATCTACCCTTTCAAAGTACAGAAATATGTATTGATGACTATTCCACATAATTCACCTCTAGCACTAAAATAGGTCAATAAACTAATGTCACCAATATGTAGAGCTCAAAAACTCACGCAATTTGAAAAAATTCTCAAAAGGATTTCATATGCAAAATTTATGGCCTCCAAAAGTTTTGCCCAAATAGTCTTAAAAAATAAAATAAAATGTCTCAACACTTAGAAGATCAGTATGCAATCCCATCCTACCATTTGACACATGCTCATTCACTAGATATAACCACTCATTTTTTTCCACCTGCCTACCTTTGATTGGATGAAATCCTACCACTTTTTTCCTCATGTTGGTTGAAGGTTTATTAATAGGTAAAAAATATGCATGGATGGAACACAAAGATTCCATGTCAACTATCTTGCCAAACCTCCCTTCAAGACCTCAAAAAAATGCAGCTAGAAGGAATTGAACCTGGAAAGTGAAGACATGCTAACCAAATTTCTAGACTCTTGGTCAAGGAAGAAGTGATATGTTCCCACTTTAAACTTAATTCCACAACTGATTTCAACCAAGAAACTAGTAAAAAATGTTAGGACAATGAATAAAAGATTCAATCTTATGCCATATTAGTCCCAAAACAATTTTTTTACTGGTCTATCCTTGATTTGGATGGTCACATAAATCTAAATTGCCTCATATATAGGTTTGCAATAGAAGTGTATTTAAAAAAGAGGAGGGTATTTAAAACTCCAACCTCCTTATAGAAAATGATTTACAACCACTACACTGATGGAGACACCAAAAAAATAAACAAAGATAAAGAATTAAAATTATGTAGATAAAGGAAATGCATTGTAGAATACTATTCAAAGAATAAAAATGTGATTTTGTTACTATGAATTTGAATTTTCCTACCTTTAGTAGATTAAAAATTTTCTACTTTTCAATACTGAAACAACATTCTTTTTGTAATCTCCATGTCATATTTTTTAAATAACTGAGCCCATATTTTATAGGTCATTGAGAAGACTTGATGATTGATAGAACATGATCTACTCTTGAAATTTTACACAAGAATAACCTATAAGGCTTTGAGGAATAATTTACCCTATAATTTGGAGGAAGGATTAATAGCTCCGAAATAACTTTCTGTGTGACCAAGCAATATCACTCCATACCTATTATGATACCATGTCGAAATTCACAATATTTTCTAGAAATAAATATAAGCAATCCATCCACTCAAATATTATAGAGAAAGCATAAATAAATGAAATAAAGGAAAAGAGACAAAGATTTAGGGGCACCATTACACACCATGAATAATCATTGCATTATAAGTAGATAAGATTCACCACATTGATAATAAAATGAGAAGCAGCAAGGAGTATTTATACCAATACCAAATCCCCTAAATATATAAATGAATTTAATCTTAAGTAGATATAAAAAGATATAATTTAATCAAATAATATCAGTTCAACCGATTACATTTCTCAACTTTCAAGGAGAAGACCAAGATTCAAATTTTGCTAAGCGATACATAATTGCCAAGTTGTAATACCACTATGTGATCATGATGTATTATCAGTGGGGTTCGTTTCAATCCCATATAACCCACTAATTAAAAATAAAGGATTTAAGGTTAATTATAAGTTTATAAGGTGGGTTTAACCATAACAAGGTTAACTATGGCCCATAGGGCTTACATAATAAAATAATATAAAAATTTCAATATATTATATAATGCATGCCCTTAGGCCTTTCTAATATTATATCATACAATATCGACCTTGGCTTGAATCAGGTTACACTTTCAACAAGACTACTTGACAAACTATATCCAAGTGGACTTTTTGTCAAAGAAGCACTTCTAGGATAAGTATTTTGTGCATTAGAGATTGACAATGGGTTAATAACATAGTATTTGGCTAGCAAAGAGTGGGTTGTTTGTTTCATAGTTGTATTGGAACAAGTTTAATTAGCCAGAGTAGATGAATAACTTAGTTCTTGGCCTAAGCAACTAATTTGTGGGGGTTTGAATCCTTGACTAACTAGATTGTCCATGGGGATTTTGCCTTTTGAAAAAATGGGATTAGATACTAGAATCTCTTCAAACTTATATTTTGGATACAACACATGGTGGTTTGTTATTTTATTTTCCCCTTTGTGTTAGATGGATGGTGTATAATAATGTTCAATGACTATTGTTCTTTCCTTATTTTCTAAGTTTTTGACCATGTATCGATAAGCTTACACATAAACCTATACGAATAAAGTTTTGGGGTGAACATTTATAAAATATTAAATATTTTCTTACAAAGTGATTCAGTAGCAAATCAAAGTGATATGGTTACAAAGTGAATGATTCACTTATGATTTGAAGTGATTCATTAAAAAACAATAACTTGGAAGAATATTGCTTATAGAGTGATTCATTCATAAAAGAAAGTAATTCACTTGTATTTTTTTGAGTGATTTGCTTGCAAAGTAGCAAATTCGAAAGTTTTTAACAAAAAAGTATCCAATCAAATCTTTTAGAATGAATCATCTTGAAATTGGAGTGTATTTCCTTACATTGGAAGCAATCATGTATTCTAAATTGGAGCAATGAACTTTGTCTCAACAAGTAGAAGGACGATGAAGGATACGACTAATGGTTAAGTATTCTGACATAACATATAATTTCAATATGGAAATACCAAATTTAGATGGAGGTATTGTAGATGAAGAATTAGTGGGACTTACCCCATTAGTCCAAATAGGTATGATACAATAATGGATGCACCATAAAGCATAACAATTGCAAGAGGAGTATGAGATATTGCAAATGCATAACATAAGACTTCGAGGATAGATCGTTCAAGAATTGGATGATACAATGCAATGACTTGATGAGCAACAAGTCACAAGGCAAAGGGAGATTGAATTGAAAAATAATGGAAACGAAGAGGTACCCTAGGAATAAGATAGACAATAGGAACATCAAGAAGGCCCATGACATAGTTCTAGTGAGGATAAAAGATCACAAGTAGAACCAAGGGACTCGATGCAAGACCTGCCAATCATAGATGAGGTGGTAGAGATATTATGGTAATATATTGAAGATAAATTCACATCACTTGAACAACAAAGGAATATGCAAGAAGATTCTAGTGATGATGGACTTCTCTTATTGATAAGAAACAATAGTCAAATTAGTAGTAGCAATGAACTTTTTTCAAGAATACAAGAACCTCATACTCGTCCCAACTAGAAACATATGCCACAACATATCAACTAAGGAGGCAAAGAAGGGAAGTGAGAAGACTCCAATAAATAATGGATATTCTATTAGAATGGTCTTTATGATGAGATGATAGTCATAATAACTCAAGGATAGATTTTTACTTTTCATATTAGTATAGGGAAGCCTTGGCAAGTTTCTTCCCACAATATCATTTTGAAGAAAGAATATGGATAAGGCAACTAAGGTGTGTAGATCATATATTGATGGTACTAGGACAACTATCATCAGGAGCTTAGTGTAATGAAGAACACATCTCCAATATAGAATTTATGGAAGTTACTCCTAGCACTTAGGTAAGAGGGAAATCGAGTCAATAATAGGATCAACCACAAGGAATTCCAAGTACTACAGGATGCCAACTAGGTCATGGAGGAGGGTTGCAACAAGTGAATGAAGGTAGAAATCAGTCAAAACCCTTGGTTGATAGAAAAAGGGGAAGAAAATTACCTCATAATTAAAGATGTCCTAGGAAACATACACCCTCATATTTGATAAGGAATGTACAAGGAAGAGGTATCTTTCATGGTAGATATTTCCAACACCTTAGGGGATTGTGTTCTAATAGAGAAAATTTGTGGCGACCACCAGTGCATCAACAAGATCCAGGAAGGATGGAAGTAGGAAGAGAATTATTTCAAAGAGATGAAATCCCATTTAATACTCAATGATGTTATACAACAAAAGGACAAGGCCATAGAAGACACATACAGGGAGGAGAGCCCACTGGAATGGAAAGAGTACAATCTCAAGAAGGAAGTAGTTGAAGTAGGCAAAGAACTCATTCACCAAGTTTGGAAGTAAACTTAGTCCAAGGTGATAGGATTAGAAGTTGCCCAAATGAGAAAAAGATAACTAGGGTGCCTTCACCAAATAATCGTTCAACAAGATAGAGGGAGAGTTTTAAATGAGGTAGTAGTCGAGAAAGAATGAGTAGAGATCATATGATTTTAGAATTAAGGAATTGTACAATTTCAAATCGTATAGTTGATAATTGTATAAGTCTAAATGATATAGTTGATAATTATATAGTTTCAAATCATATAGTTGGAAATCCAAAAGTGGTAAATCATACATTTGACCAATCAAAATCAAATCATACGATTGGTCAACCCACTATTGTAATCAATTATCCAACAAAACCACAAGTTGATTCAACAAGTGAAATAAAATAAGTATGAGTGAATGTCATTGTAAGATTTCTACGATGGTAAGTAAAAATAAAAATAATAAGAAAAAGAAAAAGAAAAGAAATAAAAATAAAACCAAAAAAAGAAAAATATAAAACAAGAAAATACAAAAAAGCAAAAAGTGCATGCGTTGCTAAGGTGGCAATCATTCACACAAAGTAAGAAAAATACATGCAAAAAATAGAAGTGGGAGTCATATATGCATTTGATCATTAAAATTATAAAAATTGGAACATGGAGGAAATTAGAAATCAGTTACAAGAATAGGAGTGCCAGGGTTGGAGAAGAAAAAGTAGACTATGAAGCATAGAAAAACAAGGATAAAAATTAAAACCATAGGCATGCATGTGAGAAGGATTGCCACCAATACAAAAATTCAACAATGGCAAGTGAAAAAGTGTAAAAGTGGTGAATATACAAAAAAATTGTACATTTGTGCAATTTGGAGAAGAAAAATTATTGAGCTAAAAGAGTAGCCATGTAAATATTGATGGTAGAACAAACCAGGTAAAGGCATAAATCATATGCCAAAGAAGAATCAAACATTGCCAACAAAACCCTAAGGTAGAAATAATATAGTTGTACAATTTTGGCACAAATTGTATGAATTGAAGGAGAAATTATATGATTTCAAAGCAAATCGTACAATTTTAGTGTTAATTATACAAATATGGAGCAAATTGTACAAATTGGGGCAAATTTGTACATTTTTTTTTTCAAATTGTATGAACTAAGGGTAGATTGTACAATTTTAGGGTAGATTGTACAATTTTGGGGTCAATTGTATGGATTTAGGGCCAATTGTATGAATTTAGGGCCAATTGTATAGATTTAGATCCAATTGTATGGATTTGGGGTAAATCATACGAAATTGGAGGTAAATTATCCAAATTTAGGAGCAAATCATTTAGAGCAAAGGGTTGCTAAGGAAATCATATATATTGAAGTTCAATCATTCAATTAAGAGAAAATTGTACATCGATAAGTAGAATCGATTAGTGGAAGTTAGAATCATGAATACCTTTGAAGGATGAGTGACGATTGAGATTTTTGAGCTTATATAAGGAGAATTACAAGAAATTGAATAGAATGTTGACAAGGTCCTTTACATTAGAGGAATTCATAACCTAGATAAGAGCAAGAGTTTTAGCCAAGATGTGGGTGTGATTACCATCCTTGGAGAAGTAGAGGTTTTTGATCATGTAGGGGATGTGACTATTGGTAATATAATAAATGAGAGGAGCAACTCCAGTTTGTAAGAGAATCTCTAATGAAATCCCTAAGAGTACATTAGAAAGAACTTCAAAATGAAGTTCATCGAGAAGATACACTAGAAAATCAAAGTGACCAACCAAGTGAGGAGGAAGGTGGGTAAGTGGAATTGAATGACATAATTTTTACCTAGCTAATAGGAGAATTTTATCAAAAATGATGGATGGACCATCCAAAGAACCACAAGCTGAAGTTGGTCCTAGAAAAGAGGGTGTAAGTATTTTGGCACAAGTGACTCCCTTTGAAAAGACTTTCTTTAATGAGTACTTGTTGCATATTGTACAATCATATGATGCCAAGAAGAATTACGCCTTTGTTCATATTAGGAATCAACATCTCAATGTGGAGTTCTTGGTTGTACATTTTTTATGAATGTTTGAATTGCTAAGGGAAGGACAACTGGTCAAGGAAGGACATGTTGACCAAATTGAGTCACATAGATTGCTTAGTGAGTTAACAACAATCACTAAGTCCTTTGGTCCTAAAGAGCAAGGGATTAAGTAGAGCCTTTTGAAGAGTAAAGAACTCAAATTCACCATGAATGTGGTAATGTCCCAATTACTAGGAGAAGCATGATCATCGAAGATGCCAATGTTGATAACACATTACGTACAAGGTATTACAAATATTACATAGTATGACTGGGGCACATATTTAGCTCAAAAAAACTAGCGGCTATTGCAAATATCAAAGAAGAATTTTTCCATGATATTTCATGCAATTTTAGTGATGCTCGATGTTGTATCCCAAGAAGGCATACCATTTTATGGATTGACAACACCTAGATATCTACCAAAGGATCAATCTTCAATCCTGATATGGGCAAAGATAATTTCAATTACAAAAACAACTCAAGAAAAACCTAAATCAAAGAAGAATATAAGGAAGTTGAAACTAGTGTTAGTGGATGAGAATGATACTTTGGAGGAATAAGTTCATCCCAGGAGAAAATGATGAAGGAGTTTGGAGTTGGAATCAAATTAGGAAGGGAATGTATTTGAACGATTGTAGGAGTAGCCATAGTCTCAAAGGGAGGAAGAGGCAATAGACTCCATACCAAGTCCTGTGTGAATAAGGCAATAAAGGGAATAAGAAAAAATAAAAACATAGGTAAAAATTTTGGTGCAAAGTGAGAAAAAATAGATAACACTCATAGACCTAGTAGAGGAAATACAATTAGTACTTGATGAATTAGAACTGATGGACATCAATATACTAGTGGAAGTTAATCAACCAAGAGGAACAATGGGATCCCCCATATTGATTGATGTCAATGAATTTAAATTGTTGGAGGAAACCAAACAGTGGTTGGATAAAGTTGCTACACCACCACAATCAAAAGCAAAAGAAGAAATGATGATACCATTGAAAGAGAAGAAGGATATGCAAAAGCCATAGTTTCAAATCATCATGAGAGGTGACAATAGCAACTTAGTTGAGGAGAATGGGATAGAAGTAGGAGAATGACCTAATCCAATATTCATACCTTAGGAGTAGGTAGAGGAGCCACATAAACCCATAAAAAACTCTAGGTACCAGGTGAAGATAAATAGTTAGCTATTGAAGTAATAAGGTCGAGGAGAGAAGAAAAAAAAAGAGGAGCGACAAGAGATAATTTTAGCACAAATTTTGCTACAAGAAGAGATTGGGATGAGACTAGTTAAGGAGATTGGAGAAAGACCCCTTCCATAGGAATAAGTGGAGGAGAACCAAAAATAGGAGATAGATAGGGAACTTTGAACTAATTTTCAAATTGAAGTACCTACATTTGGGATCTTAGATAGAGAAGGAGAAATGAATGAACAAGTGGATCATTTATTTGAATGAGTATCCGAGATGTTTGAGAGCACTCGATTACAGTTTCACATGGATTGTGTGGGACAACTAAAGTGTTGGAAGGAATGGATATTCAATAAAATGGAGAAAGTATTGTAGTGGGTGTGTCATGAAATTAAGACAAGGGGAATAGCAGAGATATACACACAACATCTATGGTAGCTACTTGTAGGAGGGGTAACAAGCATGTTATGAATTAATGACTTACTAGAGGAGATAAAGACTAATTATAGAGTACCTCCATGAATATATCTTGACTTGGATAGAACATAAATATGTCCATAGGATACAACTAAGATAGATTATTGAAGATCACCACCATAATTAGTTTTTTTATTTCAAAAGTACAATCTCCTAACACATTGGATAGAATGGCTTATCGTGGGGCTAGAGTAAATTTATCAAGTTAAGAAATCTCAATAGGAAGAAATAAAAGTGGTACAAAAAGAAATAGCTACAATGGAAGATGAGTTGGAGTGTAGTAAGAAATAGGTAGAAGCAAAATAGGAGACTGCGATAGAAATGCCTTCAAAGGTAAGATAAGATTCCAAGAAGAAAATAGGCAACTTCAGACACAACAGGTGAAAGAACAAAATAATCATTTGTAGGATGAAGAAGAGAGGTTACATAAATATGTTGCATAGTTAAAACAACAAGAAGAGTAGTTGAATTCGAATAAGCAACAGGAGGAGCAATTGGCGGCAAGATAGGAGAAACCGATAAAACAAGAAGATAAGTTAAATATGTGTGATGGACAATTGTAACTAAAAAATGATAGAGATGACAAAGGACATTGACCATTATAATATGATGATATTGGAAAACAAGGCTATGCTTTAGATTAAGGAAGAACTACATCAACCTCATCTGTTAGAATTATAGCAATGGGATCAAGTGATTTCCGAGAAGAATGAAGAACTCTTATTTGTTGCTAGAACATAGACAACTCTATCTAAATACCATGCAAAGGCACATCATATTGAGAGGAGTTGATATTGGACTTGGCTACAACAAAAGAGAAGGTAAAGAAATACAGTTTGAAGGCCTTAGAATTAAGCAACTATGCTACAAAATTGTGGGATGAGTGAGCTATTTTTCAAGTGCAGGTTCAGGATCCCAATAAGTAGGACTACCTATCCAAGGGTAAAAAAAATGAGTCGACAGGGACATCAACTAATTTAAAGGGGAGGAAATATGTAGGTAGCAAATCCACCTCCCAAAATAAAAAGAAGTGAAAATGTACAATTTAAAGGATTTGCACAATTTTGAGTAAATGTACAATGTAGGGTTTGGCTAAATGTACAATGTAGGGAAAAAAATAAAATGTAATGACATGTGCATGAAATATAATTTGATAAATATCAAATTAGAACCTTAGTAAAATTTAATAAAGTTGATAATATGAGAAGTTGTGGGTGGAAATTACGAATGACTTGTTGTCTTAGGAACCACTTTGGAACAACCTGGATAGACATTATAGGTACCCCATGCATATTTTATATGTTGTTAATATTGGTTGTTCATGCATTTTAGAGGTTTTTTTATTAATTATTGTTGTTCGATGTGTTCAATATGGTCGAATGTTTTTTATTCATACTATATATGGTGTAGAGACATCAATGAAGAATAATGACGATCCTATGATGCAAGTTGTGTATTGTGTTATTGTGCAATTATTGTGTGGGATAACGAAGAAGAATATTAGTCTATGTATTTTAGATTTGTGTATGCATGCAATGGAAATGAAACCTATGTGCAATAAGGATGTTATATGTGGAGTTGATGACTATTGCAAGTACTGATAATCCTATTAGAAGATATGCATTTCAAAAAATCATACAATTGGATAAATGATGCTACCGGAAATGTACAGTAAGAATATAATAAGTTCACGGATAGTTATGATCATTAGCCATAGTAATTATATGAATGGTAGGTAATTGGAAGTCATTAGAATAAGCTATTGATATGATGAGGATTACTAGATCGTACAATTAGTTTACTAAAACCGTATAGTTAGTTTACTAAATCATACAATTAATTAGTTATTCCCTTGTAGTTATTCCTAAATTTGACTGATAAGACTAAATTATTGTTGATTAAACATTTTTGGTAGTGTACATTTTAACAAATCATACAGTCTCAAGTTATTGTATGTTGTGACCGTACAATCATACAATGTATGTTTTATAATTGTATAGTTGTTTATTGTACATTTTGAGGAGTTGTACAATTGTGATCATACAATTGTATGATTTCCTTGTTTGCATAGTAAACTCTAAGAGAAATTTACAAGATCTATCATCACACCCTCCATCATGCGAAAACCACCACACGTGCTACACTTTTTTGTGGTGACATCAACACAACATCATGAAAGCCCAAAAATGTGCAAGATGAATAAAGTTAGGATGAACAAAGCAATGTTGTTTAAGAAAGTGACATAAATGGAGGGAAATAAAGACCCAAAAACATGCAAGAAAAAGAGCTTAAGGATGACATGCACAAAGTCAATATGTATGAAGCTAGGATGAACACATTCAAACCTTAAAAAGAAAATAACATATCCCCAAAACTAACCAAAGCATGCACTTTTGAACAAAGATAAAGTGTAACGATACCAGAGGATTTTAATAGTGACATAAGCATCCCAATGCAAAAGTCTGGAATGATGCAATGAATGTCCTAATTGAAAAAATCCAAAGCTAAATGATACCAAAGCATTGAATGAACTAAATAATGTACAAAGTTAGAGCCCATACCAAGGTGATCTCATCAAAATACTAGTAAGGCTCGATTTTGTTCCAAGAAGCTATGCAAGCAAGGTGATGATCCCAAATTCAAAATAAGTGCTCATAAAACATTTTTTTTTATATATGCAACCACCCTAATGCCTTCCAACTATTCACACTAACAACATTGAAGCTTGAAAATGATGATTTTGACAAATTAGTTATAGTCAATGAAGTAGATTAGAAATATATTCAAAATTTTAATGTAGAGCAAAATATAAAACTACCACCTCAACAAAAGGAGCCTTTTGTGTCAGGTTATTTTCATAACAAGCCTATTACTAAATGCAAATATTCTACTATAAGATTCAAAATACAACCTATAAATAAGTTGTGACACCTCTAGTTGAAGGATCAACTTTGTAGTATTTGCCTGGATGCATGCTATGTAATCTTATTACCAGTTAATGAGAAGTGATAGTTGTTTGGCCTCCATTGGTATGTAATTATAGGTTTTAATGAATGTATCTTTGCTTTAAGTTATTTATATTACACTTTCATGATTAATTTATTTTTTTAAAGAACATTTTACCATTTGGATTGTTGTTGGATTGCTATTCATTTGTCTTTGGAATGATTAATGCATGTAATTGAAATTTATTAAATTTATTATTGCATCTAGCAATGGTTGGTCTATTATGTATCATCTAAATTGATTGTGTTAGCTTATTATATGGTAATGTCCAATGCTATTACACTATATCCCATCCAACCTTTGCTCATTTCCTTACACCCTTTATCTTAAATCCTTTAATCCATTTCCATTTAACCTAAACCTATGTTTTAGTTTATAAAAATTCCAAGGATACAAACTTCTATGGATGTTGAATTGAGAGAAGTTTTATTCAATCCAAAATCATTGGCCAAAGTCTAGGGCACATTCAAAATCCATATACTAGGTGGATTTTATACCAACAATTTGTTTCTGGCATTCTTGGTGGGACAAAATATGATAATTCACTCACCTATCTAGTTTGAGTAGAATCTTGGTGGAAATTTTTCATACAAGATCATTTGAAAACTTTTACCTCATGAATCTATTGATTTATAAGTAATAACCAAAACCTAGTTGCTATCATTTTATAGTTGTGTATTTTGCTTTATTTTGTATGCTAACAATATCCATAACTAAGAAGGTAGATGAAAAATATTAAATAAGTCTCTACCTCTAGAGTATTTATCATAAAGTGTAGATTCTATATTCTTTAGCTCTTCTGAACCCTTAGGAACATCTAGTTTTGAAGTCATGGCCCAAAATAAACACCAGGTTCCTTAAAATTTCCCTGAGTGGAACACCACTTGACCACTAGGTTTGGCATATTTAAATGATATTCCTTAGGTAGCACTAAAAGCCTTGCCCACCTATGATGGTATAGGCAAAATTGCATATGAACAGTGCCAATATTTGGTCTCATTGGTTGCATTTTATAACATACAAGAGGAAGATATCATGGTTAGGCTTCTCACCTTACCTTTTACAGTAAATATACTACACTGGTATCAAACCTTAGAAGATGGAAGTATATTCTCATGGGATGATTTGGAAAGACCTTTTGTTAAATAATTCAATGAGTTGGAAAATCCCTTTGAGCTCCTCACCTTGTTCATAATTATTTAGCGATATCCTAAAAAAATCATCATAGATTTTAATATTAGGTTCGACACAACTTGGAAAAGGATCCCCAAGATATTATACCTCTTGATACCCTAAAACACATCTATTATATCAAGGTATTAGGTCCTAAAATAGGGCTTCAAACATAATAGTTTAATGCAACAACTTTCCCCAGGTCTATCAAGTGATTATTACTATTGAGAATACACTAGTCTTTGTGGGAAGGTTAGCTCCTAGAGTTGTGATACTATATTTTCTAGAGATAGTTCAACCTACTCAATAGAAGGAAACTCTTATCATAATTACACATATCCCTTCAATTGCTTGTATTCCTACTCCCAAGGCATTACCTTCGATATTGAATTTACCAGCCTTACTAGCACCTGAGCCAAAGGAACATCTAATAATGATATAGGTATTGTCTACCTTGAAGACATCGAATAACAAGATAATGACTATTAAAATCAAGAAGCATAAAGATACCAGCATAGAAGATTTTTCTATGTTGTTAAGGATCAAAGGGCTTCCACTAGCAATATGATAGAAAAGGCCAATAATAGTTGCAATGATCATGAGCAAAAAATAGTAGCATCAGAATAAAAAGTCCATCCCTAGTGTATAGTGTGTAATGATACCCATAATGCAAAAACTTGTGTAATGCATCAACATCAAGCCCAATTGGAAGCTATAGAAAAAAGGTTAGATTAAAATACTGTGGGAACTAGAGTAGGTTATGATCACTCAAGATCCTTTAGAGGAAGAGTGTATATTAGTATTGACTAGGTCTAGAAGAATATTCACTACAAGTGGATCCATAAAAGTTAGAATAGCTTTGAGTCCCAACTCAACCATAAAACCCCAAAGAATAGACATTGCATGATACCAAAAAATCTCTATCCCAACTAGGACCAAAAAATGTTTTCCCCACATTAAAACCACAAAAAGAGCAATCAAAACTAGAACAAGTGGAAAAGGCAAAAGAGACTCTATTTGAGTTAAAAGAACAAACCCAAGATAATCTTATATAGAGTCAAAAGAGAATCTATCCGAGTCAAAAGAATAAACCTAAGGCAATATGTGAAGCTATGGGTATGTAATACACTCACTCATGTCCTAGAGTTTTGCAATTATATGGTACTTCTATCAAAATAGTTGGAGTTATCAAAGATAGTCCAATGATATTGCACAGAGTGCCTAGGATTACTCTAATTTAGGAAGTGATAGTTGTGGATCTCAAGCCATAATTTGGTCTCTATCTTTCCGAAGAATTTATAGCAAAATTAGGGGTTTATATGTATCTTGATTATTCTCACATGATAATCCCACATAAGGATAGATGAATTAAGATCTTTCTTGAAAAATTGATAACTTATCATATAGATAAGGTGGAGGAAGAATGTATAAATATGATTATGGAAGAAATAGACCCTCTGGAAGACATTCTTGAAGATTTGCAAACCGAAGATGAATTCTATCTTAAAAATTATGATGCCTTATTTGAAACCGAAATTGGTACATATCACATCACAAAGCCAGAAAAAAAAAAGTCCCAGCTATGATAAACCAAGAAATTTGAAAAATAGATCTTTGAAAGCTTTAATTTTATGGGGTTAGATGCAAGAATGGATTCAAAGCTAGGATAGTGATAATATCTCATTCAAAAGAATTTTTTTTTTCCTACAAGTTAAAATGGAGTTGTACTAATAATGCAACTAAATATGAAGCCTTATATCTTGGATTAATGTAGGTAGAGAGAATGGACATTAAGTTACTCTCAATTTATGGTGACTTTGAACTCATGGTTAACCAAGTGATAGAAAAATGTAGTAGTAAACATCACTAATTGAAGCATATCATAATAGGGTATGGGACCTAATGGAAGGCTTTGAAGCATAGAATATAAATTCCATTCCTAGAGGATAAAATGAGTTAGCTAACACACTAGCTTCTCAAGGAGTAAATTACGTGCCCATTATTGATTATGGTCAAAAGAGGAATAAAGTAAAGATGATATTCAAGCCAAAAATTCTAGACAAAGAAATATTCTAGAAGGTATTTGAAGATGATCGACACATTATTGACTTCTTGACAAGAGAGGTAATCTACACAACCCAACAAGAAGAGATGCTACAAGAAGTCATTCAATTGAAAAAATCACTTCCTAAAAAGACTGATCACTTTAGAAAGCTTGTTTGAAAACAACAGCAAAAATATAGGGCATAATATGAAAATAGAATATCAGACTTAGAAAGATGTCCAAATTGAACTAGGTAAAAGTCTAAAAATTGGAATATACTACTCCACGAAAGAAGTAGATAGATTCGAGTCACTATGCAAATATTACCAATATATAATAGCATGGAACTATGATGATCTTTGGGTTTATGACAAAGAGATAATTCAACATACCATAGAGCTAACACCTAAAGCTAAGCCATTTAGGTAAAAGCAGAGGCTGGTTAATACTAAAATAGAAGCGACAATGAAACATGAGCTCCTTAAATTGTTAAATGCCAAAATAATATATCCAATCAAATATTCTACATGGGTAACCAAATTGGTACCAGTAAGGAAGATGAACGAAGACATCTACATCTGTGTTGATTTTTAAAATTTAAATAAAGCTTAATTAAAAGATCATTATCCTTTACCGTAGATTAATCAAATGTTGTAGGTTGTAGTGGGAGAAGAAATATTTTCACTCCTAGATGGTTTCTCAGTATATAATCAAATATGGGTTAAATATGAATATCAACACAAAACAATATTCACCTCCAAACGAGGAACATTCTTGTACCAAAGAATACCATTTGGTTTATCCAATTCCAGAGCAAATTTTTAACATGCTATGGATTTTGCTTTTGATGAGTTATTTAATAAAGCATCCTAATTTACTTAGATGATATGGCGATTTTTTCTCATAAAAAGAAAAAGCACTTGAAGCATCTAGAGATGGTTTTTCAAAAGTGTTGTGATTTTGGAATATCACTCAATCCAAAAAAAAATAAATTTTTGTTATCTTTTGATGAGTAAATATTCAAAATAATCTTGCCTCAAGATCAATAATATAATTGCAATATGAACAATATAGTAATTATGACCAATAAAGCATATAAATTTAAAATCTACTAGATAATAAATCAAAGAATGCTAATGCCAAATACTCAAAAATAAATAAAAATATTTATTGAATGAAGAGATCAAAATACATCATATTACATCACCTTCCATTGCTTACATAGGTGACTCTTTCTCCTTCACCATATTTATTTTACATCAATACATCCATATATATAGAATGGAATGTGACTCTTCATATGGAGGTTTCTTGGGCCTCACTCTTCCTACGACTCTTCATATTCCTAATCTATTGGCACATGTACATAGGGACAACTATGCACATTTACATTACCAAAATATCTTTGCACACTTGTGCATTACATTGCATAAATCCTAATCTAAGACTCTTTTATTAATCTATAGATGTACCCATGATGGTACATTGGCATGTACCAAATAATATAATATATTACAACACTCCCCTGTATTACATTATTTGGTTATTGAAGACTCTTATCTTCAATATGGTCTTCTTCTTTCACGAGCTTGTGTTCTTCATATTACAAGTCTTCATTTTTGATTGGTTCCTTATATGTATCTTTGAGTTTTACTTGGGCTTCTTGATGTAGTCAATCATGAGATATCCTTGTTGAGCTAGAGATCCAATTACGTATTTAGTCCATATTTAATTTTCTTGATTTTTGTGTAGTCTTATTTCATGTTCTTAAAGCTTGTACTTGCTATTATCAAAAGCTTTAAAAATAATTCTTTGTGAAGAGACAAAAACGCAACACCAAATAACATAAATATAAAGTAGAACTCAAATAAAACAATATTGCATAATGAATGATTTTTATTAATGGGGGGAGCCTCAAAAATCCATTGTTACAATAAGAATTCTTGAATTATTTGATACATATTTTACAATAGCTAGGGTTCTCCAAAACCCTAGCAAAATAATGTTGGTGGTGTCTCAAAATGTGTCTCTGCTCCCAACAAAAATGAGTGGGCTTCTAGTTATCCGATGCTGAGCCACTCCAACTTAAGAAGCTGTCCAATGTTGATGTAACACTTCTATATCTGCACATAAGACAATAGCAAATAGGTTAGTAGCAACTATGAGGGCTCCACAGTGTGAGGCCCTCAAAAAGTAGATAAAAACCCTATCTATGCAATGTAAATAAATGAACAGAACCTGAAAGTGCATATAATGAAATACCAAATAAAATATTTACCTTACTTATCTATTGTCTTTTGATCTAATGAAATTTGTTGCAATGGATTGGTGTGGCGATGCCCTAACATTGCCCGAAGACTAGGAGGACTTCAAAGCTCTGGCATGAAACACTTGTAGGCTCTTAAAAATTGTAGAAAATACCCATGGGTGCTCGGTAATGGTGGAGGGCACTCAGAGGTGCTTGGAAATGTAGAAGGAAGCACCTAGAGGTGCTCAAAAATGACAAGAAGCACCCAAAGGCATTCGACGATTGAGGGGGAAGTCTATGGAAGCAAGTTTGGCTGAGCGAGGGAGGCAATGATGGATGCAGGGGCTATGGCAAACGAGGATGAAATGCGAGAGTGCTCGTATTCTCCAAGGAACTTAGGGATAAATGAATGAGGACTTAGGATGCAAATTTCTTAGGAAATCTTCTTTAGGAACTCAGGGGTTGAGCCATCAAAATGGCTCCTATTAATAATCCAACCTAGGGCATGCTAGGGTTTCAATGACACTAATCGTGTGGCTGAGTAAAAACATATCAAAGGATGGCTATTAAATTTAGGGTGTGGTATAGATTGACATCGATGGGTGGATGGGTAGGATTAAGTAAAATTGGATGGCTGAGATCAATTCACTTATATAAATATATAAAATATTATTATTTAAATATATGTAAAATAAATATATAAAAATATATATGAATAATGGGTGGAAATGGTGGGAAAGTTAGGATGGAAGACAAGTGGCTAGGTTTTTGTGTTTATAGATGCCCATTTTTGTATTGCATTGCATGAAACACAATACAGTGTAAAAACACAAGACACCTATTTTGGCTAGGTGCAAAAGCAACTTTCTCTTAGGATGTGAAACATGAGCTTGGAGACAAAAGAATGAAAGAATTTGAATTTTGCGTAGCTTATCCCCTAAATTGGTGAATGAGTTTGCAGATGAATCCCATGAGCCAATTGAAAAATCCATGCAAATGAATTATGGATGATGTGATATGGTACCTTTTTTGCCCCAACAGAGGGAAGGGGAATGGTGAAAAATTGTGATTAAAAATGCATATGTTTTTGCCCCAATATATGAAGGGATTTATGAGAAATGTGCATCTATTTTTGCCCCAACATATGAAGGGATTTTTGCCAAGTGTGGATGCCATGATCATGTAAGATGTATCCCATTGTGGAAAATTCAAAACAAAATGTGGTTGTCCCAAATTTGGGGTGATTCAATGTTGTTGAAGAATATGTCTTTCGGTGTCATTGATATTCAAGGATGAATATGCAAAAAGTAAGAAAATAGTCAACTTCGAAGGGCCAACTAGTGACTATAAGATAATTCCTATGATATAAAACAATCACCCTAGCTAAATATAGTCACCATGATGAATATAAAGGAAATGGAAAATGATGAGTTATGATTTTGTCCATGTTTTAAGCCCCACAAACTAGGCCATCAATGACAACTTTTGTGCAAATTGTTCTTGGCAAGGTTTCACGCAAAATGTGAAGTACAAAATATGATTTGTGATTTTGAACAACGAGATATGGAATGATAAAAATGACCAAGTGTCCTTATGGTAGGCTCTTCATCTTACCGAGTTGCATGGATGCAAATCATTGCAATCACCAAGTATATAGAAAAACCCACTAGATACAAGACTCACTTGCATGTTGTTTGAACTTGGAAAATATGCAAATGATGATATGGAATGATTTTTATGATGATGTATGAATGATGAAGATGATTGTGAATGATGAAAATGATGATTGTGATCGTTTTGTGAATATTTGGACCTTTTTAGAGTGCTTTTGTAACTTGTTAAGCAAATTTTACAATTTGTGGTTGCAAACAAAAATTATGCATCCAAATCAGTTGGAATATTCACAAAAGCTAATAAAATGATGGAATATATGCATGGATGCAATGTGAAAAATATTTGGTTGCTATAAGCCACTGTTTTGTGAAAATTTATCTTTTATCAAAATTGATGCCAAACACCCGTTTGCACTTTTGGCATGCAAAAATGCCCACAGGTGTCTGGGCATTCTGCAAACACCAATGAGTGCTTTAGTGCACTAGGAAACACCCATGGGCGTCTCAAGGTGCTTGAAGCAGCTATAATAGCTTCCTAGGAAAAAATGAAGCTCATTTATGCATTTGAGAGTTTGAGAAGCTATGTTTGGGAGAGTGGAATGAAGTGAGGTGAAGTGACTTGGGCATGAAAGCTATGGAAATGGAGGGAGTGAGTGCGAAGGCCCGAGATAAGGCTAGAGTGCGAGATACTAAGGTAACTCTATTTTTTGTGCAATGTGCAAAACTTTTGTGTTTTTGTGATTTTTGTTTTAAATGTGAAAATGATAAGTATTTTGTGTTGTGTTGCAGCTTAGAATTTTGGAGGCTCAGCACCAATTTTTGCTATACATTCCTAGGATGCGGAAGGTGATGGTGAAGGATGAGTGGGATCTACTGGAGGTAGTGGATCTAGCATAGGTTGCCTAGATTGATGTGGTGAGGGCAGATGAGGGGTACCTCTCTACCCTGGTGAAGAGGTGGGATGCAGATAGCGAGAATTTTTAGTTGCTTACAGGAGAGGTGACCGTGACCTTGGAGGATGTATATCACATCCTCAAGGTGCTGGTGGAGGAAATCCAAGTTGATCTTGGGCTCAATCAGAAGAAGAATATGTTTGGTGATGGCTAGTAGGGTGTGAGGGTGGAGAGTGGAGGTATACCTTACTTGTCCATGTATGTGGACAAGGAGTTGGATGCCCTCTATGCCTTGGAAATGTTCATTTTGGCCAACATCATGGCCCTGAACAACACCGAATGCAAGTTACCTTGGAATCTGATAAGGTTAGTGAGTGATATTCTCACTATACAGTGGGTGTATGCATGGGCTCCTACCTTATTGGTGAAAATATACTGGGAGATTTAGAAGGTGATGAAGTAGGGTAGGAAAGGATTGGGGTGTAGCTTGCTACTGTAGTGTTAGGAATGGGAGCACTTCAGTGTGTCTCGATTAGAGGGCTTACCAATAGCAGGCTTGGGTAGGGAGCAACCCTATGCTAGGATATGGGCGATGGCCAAGGAGGTACAATCAAATCAGCCTATGCAAATGAGCCAGTGGTACTAAGATCTATGGGCTGGATTAACATTCGCCCAAGTGATATGGAGGCCATGGCGGGCTTGTAGGTGGACCAAATATGGAGAGCACTTATGATGAGTATGTTAGGCTAGGTGGAGGGTTGGGAAATATCAAAGTGAGGTTGAGTATTTTTAGTTCTTAAGAGTACTTCGACAATTTAAATTGAGGCAGGAGGTCCTGAATGAGCTAGTGAGGTATAGGAGGCATCAAAAGGAGACAAGGCTACTATGTGTGAAGTCATGAAGGGTGACTTGTGAGGATGACAAGGATATGGATCTCCTGAATGTGGGTGATGCAAGGACTATCATAAAGTATGATGATTGGTTCACTTCACAACCACCATGGGCACTACCTTGAGTAGTGGCTGATGGGGATGGTGATGAGGCTAGGGATGAGAGGACCCAGGATGCCCCCAAGCAATAGTGACACCTTCGATTAGATAGTCAAAGGATGAGGACTAAGGGTTTAGTTGGATAGTCTCCCGAGAGTGGGAGAGACGGTGGAGATGGAGATGATGTGGAGGAGGCTACAAATAGATCTCCAGATCGAAATGAGGAGGATTGGGCATGGTTGGAGTAGCAGGTGGTGGAGTAGGATGTGAGGATCACGAGGCTCCAGGTAGAGGAACTAGAGAGGGAACATGAACATAATGTCGATATAGCACACCTTCAATCTTGGCATAGGTATATCGAGGCATTGGAGGATAGGTTGATGGAACATCATATTCCACTTCTTGATCCTCCCACCTTATCTGTATTCAAGGTTGCTAGGCATAGCTCTAGGTCTAGGAATCCTTCTAGGTCACAGGGGTCCTCTTGGAGGGCATAGCTAGTGCTTAGATACACTTTTTATATATGAGTCTTGGTGCTCCATTGTATTTAGCCTTTTGAAACTCATTGTACATGAGATATTTATACATATATATATATACATGGATTTTACCTTTTGTGTTATATGTTTTTGTGAATGCTTTTGTGTAATGCATGTTTATATGGATGATGAATGCATATGATATGTTATGGATGATTAATGTAAGTGGAATGTATGGATGATTAGTGTAAGGTGGAATGTATGGATGATTAATGCAATATATGGATGATTGTCTAATGATCATTTTATAACTTAGATCCTGCTCAACCATTTTTAGCATTGTTGCTTAATCAAGGGCACCAAACTTGGTGGGGTGTGGGGTGAAAGACTCATGAACTGACATGGATGTTGACATGGAAGAAGATATGAATGTTGATATAGAAGAAGATATGGATTTTGATATGGAAAATTGACTATTTTATAGAGACTTAGACATACTAGTGGCATCAAACAAACTCACTAAAACTGCCTAATCCCTCTAGGACCAAATGTGTGTGCAATAAATTCATTTACTGAATCAAGAGCATGGTAATGACTCGAGGCAATCAAGAACCAATGTGTGTGCAAGTGAGTCTATTAACTCATCTTTAGTAAATTTGGTAAACCTGTTATGGATGAAACTAAGAAGCTAGCTTGTCCTTATGTGCGATCAGAGGTCTCTTTAAAAGAGATGTATCACCATGCATGAGCATAATCCACTACTAGTCAAGCGTCTATAGCTCTGATGGAGGCTGACTCCATAATCCATAATTTATATTTTTGATATCTTAAGTTTTTGGGATGACTACCTGGCTTTCTGACTAGAAATGTAGTACGATCCTTACAATACAATGATCAGTGGTGTGTGATGTAAAAGATTTAGAGCTTTGGGAATTCAGATTTTCAACCTAAGTGTGATGAGAATTGTACCCTATCCTTACTACTCCATATTTTAAATTTGGAAGCAACTATGATAGTGGTGAAAACCATTGTTCTTATGGACTATGTTGCATGATGGGACTAGCAAGGATGACCCTTTTCACTTCGAGGTTCATACCAAGTATGGTGTTATCCCTATTTGACACAAGATGTTTTTAAGATGTGAAATTGTGTTTGGTTCAAGAGTGTTTTGGAGTTGATTTCCATAACTCAAGATTATCTTAGTGTGTATGTGTGATGGTCCTAAAAATAACTTGACATATATTTTGGAGTTTGCTTAAAACACTAGGAGTGACTGAGTGACCGAAAACACCTAGGACTTTTATGAAAATGTGGTTTATGAAAATTTGACTTGATGGAATGAAATGGGTGAATTTTGTGGATGATATTGTGAGGATGCCCCTGATTAAGGCAACATGATTTTATTTTGGACCAATTCAAAACCTTGAACTTAATAAATGATCCCTAATATGATATGTGAAATGTGGATGTAAATGCAATGTATGACATGCAATTTTATGAAATGTGAAATGCAATATGAGATGTGGGCGAATGCAATGTTTTTGAAGTGTAGATGCAAAGGGAATGCAATGTTGTGAATGAAATGAATGCAAATGTTTTTGTGTATTAGCCATGTATATATATACATATATATCAAATCATGCATAGAATGCTCTCAAGTGTATGACATTAAGTGGTTCAGATTCTTCCTCTCCCTCTAGACTGGCAAGCCTATAAGTACTGTTACCAAATTTTTGAGTAACAATGTATGGATCTAATCAATTAGCCATAAATTTATCACAAAGATGCAATAATGCATTGGCGTTCTGTTGGTTCTCTTCAAGGACAAGATATCCTACTTGGAATTCACATAGATGAACTTTGGCATTGTAAGAACATTTTAGGTAGTCTTGATAAATTCATAAATGCTCTAAAGCATTGACTCACCTCTCATCAAGAAGTGTGAGTTGATGAAGACGTGCTTGTATGGCAGTGTCATCATCTATGAATTATTGCAAAGAAATTTGCAAGGAGGGTATCTTGAGCTCAAGAGCCATGATTGCTTTAGCTCCATAGACTAATGAAAATGGTGTTGCCCCTGTAGGTGTGCGGATGCTTGTTCGATAAGTCCATAATACCAAGGGTATTTATGTGTGCTAATATCTATGATTTTCTTTGACAAGTTTCTTGAGAATAGCAATTAAGGTCTTATTAGAAGCTTAAGCTTGTCCATTTGCTTGTGGGTAATAAGGAGTTGAGAAACTATGTTGAATGTTATATTTCTTGTAAAGTGCTTGAACATCCTTGTTCTTGAAAGAATTACCATTGTCTAAAATTATTTTTGAGGGAATACCAAAATGACAAATGATGTGGTGAAGTATAAACTCCATAATTCTAGGTCCTGTCGTATTGGTTAGAGGAATTGCCTCAACCCACTTTGTGAATTATTTAGTGGTTGTGATGATGAATGTATGTTGTCTCGAGGAAGGAGGTGAAATTTTACCAATTAGATCTAGACCCCATTGTGAAAAAGGCCAAAGGCTTTGAATAGGCTGTAAGGCTTGTGATGGTACATGAGTTAAATTAGCATGCTATTTGATGAGAACCAAAAATGCTCATTTTTATACATGAATTACTAACATATTATGCGGCATTATTATTATAGAATGTATGTTTTATGAAAGTTTAATATATATTTAATGGTAAATTACGTATATTATCTAATATTTATTTTTAAGTGAGTTGTGTGCAGATTTAGTGGTTTTTATGGTATTTTAGCATGTTTATGTCAAGGTCCCACTCGAAAACTGGTACTGTCAATTTTATGAAGGCAAAACATCTGTAGTACACCAGTATGAAGTGCTAAGTCAGGCACCTGATTCTCTTTGAAGCTCTCGACTTATGTTTGGTGCTTAAATTACGGGCACCTGCTTTCCATTAGGCGTCTGCTTCCCATATAAAATAAGGTGCCTGCTTCTCATACAAAATAAGGCAGTTGCTTCCCATACAAAATAAGGTGCCTGCTTCCCATATAAAATAAGGTGCGTTCTTCCCATATAAAATAAAGTGCCCAAATTTCATTGACAAAAAATGACAACGCGACTCTTGTGGACGGTAGAACATAACAAATATTTCAACGATGGATGCGGATGATATTTTAGCAAGGATGAAGACGAAGGACAATATCAAAGACCATGTGTTTTCTATTTTCCAGCAAATACATAAATATCAATGCAAATAGATAAAGCATATTATTAAACATATTTTGTTCTGATAAAAATAGAATACGTTAAATTAGTCTAGAACTAATGTATTTGCTTTATCTCCATTATTCCTACGTATTGTTGTAACCATAAAATCAGGAATTTAATTACTCTCAAATGTAACAAGGTATGGCTACATATATTATAAATATGCAGGCCACCCCTAATAAAAATAAGCTTAGATCCTGGACGAATTGCTCTGTAAATTTTTGAAGTTGCAATATATTCATTTGAGTGTTTTTATTAATCTTAAACTAGCATCTGGTGAATGAATTGATCGGGCGAAAGACTACTGGAACCTGGGCCCACTCTAAATAGTACTCCTCCCCTTTTACCTTACTTTATTAGTTAAATTTATTTACTATTTTTTTAGATTATTTAAATTATGTATTTTCTTCTACTTTCTATAATTTCCAACAAAGTGCAGTTTTAATTTTTGTATGTAATTTAGGCACATTTTTATAAACATAGGATAAATTATTGGTTTGAATAAAAACTTTAATAAATACCAAACTCCTCCCAAACCAATAGGCACATAGGGACTAATTCCTCGCACTACAAGCATTTACTATGCTATGATACTCATAAGTCTATGAGCTACTTCAAGTTGACAATTAAATAGGGGCAATTAATTGAACTGTAGAAAAATAACCAATATTTTACCCAATATTTTGGCACCGTTGCTGGGGAGTGTCACAACTGAAGTGTATTATACATAGGTCAGTTAGTTTGAAAATTAATTTCAGATTTCCTTTCCTGTAGATCATATACCTGTGAAGCATGAGTCCACCAAGAGCCTAAAAAAATCCAACGGATCATTTATTAAAAATTAGAAAACACCTCAAACTTAAAATATTCTAGAAATAGTTATTAAAAAGAAAATCCCATCTATTTGAGTTATCTTTTCACAAAAATTCATTTTACAGAATTTAGTGACTAGGATGGGAAAAATTCGACAATTATTTCATAAGTATTCTAGTAAAAAGGAAAAACTGTCAATACAAGGAATAGCCTCTACAATTAAAACAAAAATAGGAACATTGTTTAATGGTGTTAAGAGTGAAATTTTATCTCTTGCTTCACAGTCAAACACATTCCAGAAAAGGAAGCAAAAATCTGAAACAATGTCTATCTTTTTCTATTCAAGGTGTAAAGAAAATCATAAAAAAATAAATGTCCAAATAATACAGTAGAAGTCTATAGAAATTATTACCTGGATCATTAGACTAGGTTGTGTCCACAAAAGAAGAAGTAGAAACTTACTTCGTGGTTTACCTCCACAAACACAACCGTCTAAAATTTCTAGCTTACCAGTTTCACCTTCCACTAGGCCAAAACAGTTGCTTGTACCACCATAGTCGAATCCTAGCAACAACTATTTAAATTCATTAGCTTATCAAGGAGTTACGGGAATAAACCCAATGTACAATAATAGTGTAGAAATAAATTATGCTGTTGAAAAATTAAATAATGGGCTTCCACCGTATCCTGAAAGATCATGGAAAACCAGAGAAATGACACCATCTAAGTTTGATATTATGAATCAGTTGAGAAATATTACTAATATCATTCCTCAAACTATCAGGTATGTGCTTATTCACACTAAAGCCATTAGGAAGGTATGCCTCAAGAGACCTGAACAGATGATAAAAATTATAAATTTAACATTTCCCAATACTTTGGTACATTTTAATGTTGATATTAGTTGCAGAGTAAGAAAAATAACAGTTAATGGAGAAACGGTAAAAACAATTGTCATCCACCTGCTTGCACAATCTATCGATTAGTTGGACGGATTTGTTTTTGAGGTCATCTAGGAAGATTCTATTCCCATGTTGCCATGTATCATAAAACTGGATAAAGAAGGGATGGAACAAATGAAGTCTTAATTGTATCGAATTTTAGACACAAATTAAGATCTTATCACAAGCCCCAAATTCTAGACTCTTGTTCGATTGCAAGCATGGGGGATACCCCACCTTTAATATTATCACTCATAGCATGATGAATGCTATTACAACGTTCAATTAAAAAAAATTAATTAGAATTTTCTTTAACGCTATTAGTTTAGGTTTTTATTTTTATTTTGTTATGTTTTGTAGGCAGTAAGAGGCTCAGTGTAGATCGTAGGCATCCAAGGCAATCTGACCTACTAGCATGTGTCGTTCCATTCTATCTTTCAAAAAAAATTTGGAAAATTCTAGAAAATTCCAGAATCTAGAAATTTTTTGAAAAAAAGAGGAAGAAGGATGGAGTCCAAGGGATTTCCCAGGTGGTCACCCATACCAGTTCTACTCCATGCCATAATGCTTAACTTTAGAGTTTTTATTGGATCTGCTACTAGATGCTCAATAAAACACATTTGTTGCATACAGGTTGACACCATAGGCAGATGTGCAACATCCGACCATGGCAGCACTAGCTATGGCAGATAAAAGCTAAAGCTTAGATGGTTTACAGTACTCTATTGAGTAGCACATCTTTGCTCAAAGGAAAAAAAATGGCTATGAAGATTTCACAAAGTGAGGGGTTTTTTACAGGGAGTCCATAACAACACACGATGAAACAACATGAATAACTATTAGTCGACTTCATTTACAACTTTGCCATCCACCTCACATTTGTGAGATTGAATCAAACGCAAGCATAGGGGAGACTCCATATTATTTTAAATTCATACCAACCATTTGATGAATGATCATGTATTCGTCATTAAAAAAAAAAGGAAAGATGACATGGACCTATTTTTCTTAACAAATATTTTTTTTTATTTGTGTTTTTATTTTGCAAGAACATGACCTTGGTGTAGTTGTTAAGCAGCTTGGGAAACCTAGGCTTAAAAAGCACAGGCAACATGAACCTTCTTGGATTTATAGGATATTTATGTTTTTAGTAGGAATAAGTTAGTCCCCATTTAAAGGGAATACTAAACTTGAATCTGCACAAGAATGTTTGGACTAGTCTATGGATAGTAAAACACTTAATTGCTGATTCAGGGGCGGATGTAGATTTTTTGTCCCTGTTCTTCAACCAAAGTGCTTCAGGCATGATAAAACTTACAATAGACATCTGAGGAAAATACTACACCTATTGAATAAAGAGAAGCGTCTGTTTTCCATTTTCTTATGGTAAACAATGCTTGACTCCAAGCATGTTAAGAAGACGACGCCCGCCTCCCAAATTTTAGTAGACCAACACCTAATTTATGGCCTCTCCAGGAGGGCACCCGATTTCCAATTTTATGAGAAAGAACCGACGCCAAGCCTCCCAAACATGTAAAAAAAAAGAGTTTGTATAAATTTTACTTTCTATTTTATCAAGCACTTGCATCCCATGAACCAAAAGAAGGCACCTGATTCCCATGTAAAGACACCTCCTTGATAGTTCAATGGACGTTTGTGCCATGTGTAAATAATATTTAGCACTGGAAAGTGGCCCATGCCACGTCAATAGCTCATCCACGTGTATAAAGTCAAAATCTCTCATGGATAAAATTATCTTAATTTTTCCATTAGAGATTTATGCACGTTCTAAGGTCATCAATGAATAGCTTTCGAGGAGGGGATGTGTGTCATCCTGTGAAGACATGTTTTTTTCTAATATTTTCTTGAATTTGTGCAAGAAACCTCAAATGAATAAATTGTAGTAATAAAGAACTAGTCATATGGAGAAAAATTTTCCACATGGAAAATAAGCATGTTGTTCTTTGTTCCAGTACACATGGTCATCATCAAATAGTCAATACAAGTACACCACAAACATTTGCGCATTATACATGCACAAAACATAATATAAGTGTGTAATTAATTTTCTATTTTGTATATATACTTTTCATAGAAATATATTTCTATAAAATAGTGCTAGCACAATCCCCATTAATTTGTCCATCCAACCATTTAGCCCCATTTGGTATTTTATCCACATGCAAATATTCTATTGGGAGAACACTCATGGTCATCATATTAAAAATAACATACAGGCTCTCGTATATAGGCTTGCTTCCCATATACAGGTCTGATTCCCATATACAGACATGTGCTTCCCATATATAGACCTTCTTCTCATATACAGGCATGATTCCCATATACAGGCGCATGCTTCCCATATACAGGCCATATACAGGTGCCTGATTTCCATATACATGTCTGATTCCCATATACAGGCCATATATAGACGCCTGCTTTCCATATACAGGCTTGATTCCCATATATAGGCCTTATTTCCATATACAGGTGTTTGCTTCCCATATACAGGCCATATACAAGTGCTTGACTCCCACATAAAAAAAATAAGGAAAAAACATAGAGATTTACCATGGGAGAAATCCACAAGTCGTTTACTAAAAAAGAATGAGCTGCACAGCCAGATTAAGGAGAAAGAAAAACAGAGCCTATTGGACAAACATTGCTAAAAATGGAAATTTTAAGCACCAAGTGTCACAAGGTTGGGCCACTCTTTAAGCATGGGGGGTGTCATGAGGACGCGCCACTCTTTTAAGCATGGGGGGATGATGAGCACAAAAAATGCTCATTTTATACATAAATTTCTAACATATTATGTGAGATTATTATTATATAATGTATGTTTTATGAAAGTTTAATATATATTTAATAGTAAATTATGTATATTATCTAATATTTATTTTAAAGTGAATTGTGTGCAAATTTAGTGGTTTTTATGGTATTTTAGTATGTTTACATCAAGGTCCCACTCGGACCTGGCACTATCAATTTGATGAAGATAAATCATCTATAGTACACCAGTATGAAGCGCTAAGTTAGGTGCTCGATTCCCTTTGAAGTGCTCAAATTTTGTTTGGCGCTTAACTTACGGGTGCTTGCTTCCCGTTAGGCGCCTGCTTCCCATATAAAATAAGGCATCTACTTCCCATACAAAATAAGGCGTCTGCTCCCCATATAAAATAAGGTGCCTGCTTCCCATATAAAATAAGTGTTGGAATATGTAATGCAACATTGTGTAAATTATTCGTAGACTAAAATATCAAGTCTAAAGAATAATATTTGAATTAAAAAATAATTCTATTTTATGTAAAAATATTCCCACCCAATTAATAAATAAAATAAGGCTACTAGGAATATTTAATTTGTGGAAAAAAGTTATTTTCCCTTTTCTAGCAAATATTAGAAAGTAACTAATCACTTTCTAATATTTGATAGATGCCACTTATCACACATCTCAAAGATTAGATTGTGATAAGATTAGAAAGTAACTAAGCACTTTCTAATATTTGATAGATGCCACTTATCACACATCTCAAGATTAGATTGTGATAAGATTTAGGGTTTTAGTAGAAAAGCTCCTCTTTAAATAGGGGTGTTGTCTACTACATATTAAAATATCTTGTCATATTAACTTGTGTTGTAATATCATGTTGATGCATATTGTTGCTTAACATTGAAGCATTCTTGTATTGTTGAATCAAATGAGTAATATAGTGAGCTTTATAGTGGATGTTTCCTTTCTTCATTTGAAGTAGGGTTTTACCAATTAATATTGGTGTTGTGGGTTTTCCTCTTTTGTGTGTGATTGATCTTGTGGAGCATTCTTCGATCTTGGCGAGACTTTGCTTGTCTTACATTTGGTATCAGAGCGGTTGGGATCTCCATCAAGTGTCTTCAATCCTTTGAGGTCAAAAACCGATTAAGGTATATTTTGTTTTGCATGCATTTGATATTTGGGTATTTTATGCAAACTTAATTTGCAAATCTGCCATTAGGGTTTATAGATTTATTGTGTTTTTAGATCTAGTTGTTAGATCTTTTGCAAATAGTATTTTCATTTTAAATCTATAAATTTTATTGGTATTGAGCTTTTGCTGGAAGGGTTTTGAAGGCAAACAGACCCCATGGTTGCGTCTGAAAGACCCAAAAATCCCTATTTCCATATATAGTCATTTTTTTAAAATTTTTAAATAAAAAAACAGTCGGCTATATATATATATAAATAGTCGGTTATATAAAAAAAATATTCGGCTATATATATATATATAAATAGTCAGTTATATAAAAAAAATAGTTGGCTATATAGTCTGAAAACTTCTAATTTTTTTTTTAAATTTTTTGCTTTATAAAAATCTTTAAACTTTTTCATGCATTTTTTTTTAATTAATTATTTAATAAAATAAATTTTATTAATTTAATTGCATTTTTTTTAAGCAATTTTTGTATTAAAAATTTATTATTATTTTCCTTAAAATGCAATATTTTTTTGTCTCACATTAACAATGGTTTTTTGTGAGTTTGCTTGTTTTGCAAGGTTATCCAGGTATGTTTTGGAGTATACAAGTCAATTTCGGATCAATTTTTTCACTTTCTTCCCCTATTTTTATTAATTTCTTCTAATCTCTCTCGAGCATTTGCTTGAAGCATAATGTAAATTAATGTAACTTGTATCTCTCATAATGAAAGCAAAAGAGAATGAAAGTGAGAGTGAGAGAGAGAGAGAGTGTATTTGTGTTTTGCTTTGTCTCCACTATCTTTTGTTCATCTTTCTTACATTTTTTTTTGCATCTTTTGCATTTTGCATCTCAACTAATCTAACTACTAACTTACTAATTTGCTACTAAACAATCTATTAACCAACTAACTTGCAATTTACTAATTTTCATATTAATCAAGAAGGTTAAAAATGAATCAACTTACTAACCACAACTTTAATATTTGATTAAAATTTACTTAATCTTGCAACATAGTTTATATTTGTTAAACACCTATTGAATCCAAAAGAATCTGCTCTATCGTTAGCAAGTATTTTTTGGGTCCTGTTAGTCTAAAAAGACTACCTCTATGAGATAGCCAAGATTTTGCAGCAGGGTGCCATATTGAGAGGCTCGATGCAGTCTATTTTTGAAGGGCTATAGAAAGAGAAAATAAGCTAAGGAAATATGATATCATGATTTTGAGACATGTCCGAATTTCATGGCAAAATGGTGCAAGGAAGTCAAGTAGATGAAAATGTCACGATTTTGTGACGTGTTACTTTTTTGTTGATAAATCAAGAAGACAAATCCAAGACAAAGAAGATGTCGCGATTTTGTGACATGTTGCATTTTCATGGCAGTAAAGACCAAAAGGAGCTGAAAAGATAAAGACGTCGTGATTTCGCGACATGTTGCATTTTCGTGGCTAATAAAGTATAAATGGGTAGAAGAAGAGAGAATGTCACAATTTCGTGACATGTCGGTTTTTCGCCATGAGAAAGAGAGAAGAAGATATATTTTGTTTTCACTTAAGCGGGAGGCCGAGACTAGATCACTTGAAGACGTCGCAATTTCATGACATGATAGCTGTTCCTGACAAGATATATTCTTAGCAACTAAAACATGCCCTTACACAAAATTTTTGATCTCTCTGGGTGTCAAATGTAAATGAAGTGTTAGATCTATTAGAATCCAAATTTTAGAAGATATTTTGCTTATTATTAGAAACTAAAGTTAATTGCTTGTAATTGATTTGAGAATCCAAGTTGTACTAGTTGTAAAAGATACCCATTTTGGGTATATATAGTGGTATATGCATTTTGAAAAGAGGTCAGCTCTTAGAAATTTACAAGATTGATGTACATCATTCTAGATACATGCAAATAAAGTTACTCTTCTTATGGATTCTAACTTTTTGTGTGCAAGTGTATGTATCTGGTTCTCGAATTCTATTTACATTATTAAATTATATATTGTATCTATTCTAAATATGAAATGTGCATGTATGAATTATATTGCTGGAGTTAAGATTAAGTATGCTTATATGTGTTAGATAAAATATCTAAATCACACTTAGAAAGTTATGATTTCTATATGAAGGTGTTAAAGAAAACTTGTAACAGTAATACAGACGTTATATCCTGGTTGTTGTCTAAACTACACTATGAGAAAAGATTCTAGCCTTGGCTATATTTCCCTTTACAAGCATTTCCATTCTTTCTGCTCTCTTTTCTCTAAACAAAGCAAAAAGGAACCAACCTACTCTAGAGATTAGATGGATATTCCCAAGCTAGATCCGTCTATTCAATGTTGGCAAGGTCTAAGGTGCAATACAATTAACCAAAGGTAGATTTTGTTCGAATAGTTTTTGGCACGCTCGATGGGACCTAAAATTCCATAGTTTTCTATAAGTTTTGGTGTTTTTCTTTAAAAGCCTTTCTATTTTAAATATGAAGCAAAAAACCACCTGGCAACTCCGTTCAGAGGATTTAGACCCAAGTAATACCTTGTATAAAAATATTTGGTTATAATCTCATGAGTGTCTATGCATATGATAACCAGATCCCGAGCAAGAAAATCTGAAGAACTCATCAAATTCTTCGAGTTACACCTTGGTAGCTTGAAAGCATATCTTGTGCTAGTCACAAGATATAATCCACTTGGTAATAATACAAGTTCCATCATACCAACTATTGGAGTGCCCTCAAATAACTCCATAGTAACAATAAATACAATAGATATCATGGTTGCTCCTCTCATCCCAGCTCATCTTGTATGGAACCAAAATGGTCCACTAAACTTGGCAGCCCAAAATCAGGTTCCCCAGGCAGCTCTGAAATCTTTGCTATCATATGATGGGACAAGTAAAATAGTAGACAAACATTGCCTAGATGTTTCATCATTGGTAGAAGTTTATAACATCACCCAAAAGGATGTGATGGTTAGGTTATTGGTCATATCCTTAAAAGGAAAAATGCTCCATTGGTATAGATCACTCCTTCTTGGATCTATTACTTCTTGGGCAATACTTGTTGGTCGTCTGGTTGATGAATTCAATGTACATGCAGATCCATTCTCATTACTCAATCAATTCACAATTGTTAGGAGACATCCACAATAAGAGATTATAGATTTTAACATCAGATTCACACGCACCTGGGATAGAGTGCCTGCTGGTTTAAAATCTACTATAGAGCAAGCAATATGTTATTATTTGAGAGCTTTTGATTCAAACCTTAACTTTCCCTACTATTTATTTAAAAGCAGCTAAGGGAGAAGCTGATCTTATTACCATTGGGAAATATCCTCCAAAGGCCCCATTGCTTATATTTCTAAAATTTCCCCAAGCCCCTGCTCTGAATCCTGCAGTACCAATAACTCCAGTCGTTTAGTTACCCCAAAATATTCTAGCATTGCCTCTTATTCCTACCCTTCCTGCATTGCCTTCTATTCCTCTATGAGAAGTCCCCAAAGATAATCAGATGATGACCATATTAGATACGATGAAAAATTTATCAAATGATATGTCATCTATGAAAAAGAGAGAAGCTGAGCGATATTTCCAACTGAGGAGATTTCCTTAGCTAACTAAAGATGGAGCTTCAACAAGTAATAAAGGGTAGGAAAGAAAAAATGTAGTCTATGCTAATGAAACATGAGATAATGGAGAGCCTTCTAACTTAGACTATTGGTGTTCCACATGTAACGATCCTCATGGAGAAGATTCGTGTATGTTTCACCAGCATCATGTGCAGAGTCTAATTAATAAAAAATCAAAAGAAATAATGAAGGGGCACGTAAACATGATCATATAAGTAGATCATAATCTGGCAATACCATCTGTAGAACATGTCACTGTCTTGACAAGGTCAGGAAGGAAACCTCTACAAGTTGATCTGAAGGAACTTCAACCATTAAATTTTCCTCCAGCTCCCAAAGATACTCCTCAGAAGTATTAGTCAATTGAAAATAAATACTCTAACCCTCCTCAGAGTTCTGTCCTAGCACCAAGGAGAGAGTCGAGAGTGAAACTCAAGATCAAGCGAAAGAGAAACTCAGATTCCCTTCGTTGAAAAAAAGACAAAGAACATAAGCAACTGAGGGTTATAGGAATAAATATGATCTGTATACTAGAGAAAAGGAGAAAAATATTGAGACACCCTCATTCAATATCATTGAGGATATGAAAAAGACTCCCTCAAAAGCTAGCATGTATGATGCTTTGCAGTTCCTAGGACAAATCGATCTTCTTAAAGAATATTTAAAGTTGATGAATCATAAGAGCAAAGTGCCTTCCTTTTCAAATTCTATACAAGCTAATGTTACTTCTGCTATAGGAAAAAACATACCACCTCCATTATATTTGTATCTACATATGGAAGAATGGATAGTACATAACTGTACGATCGACTCAGGAGCAGCTACTACAGTTATGCCTAAAGCAGTATGTGACATCATGGGAATGGAGTATACCAAAAGTCATCCAGGAGTGTTGCAGTTAGATGGTACTCCAGTAAAATTCATAGGAGTGATCAAGGATATCCCCATACAACTCCACAAGATGCTTCAAATAGTTGTTATATAGGAAGTGGTTATTGTAGATTTGGAACCATATTTTGGTATGTGCTTATCCAGAGAATTTACAAAAAAAATGGGAGGTTATTTATCTCTAAATTATTCTCATTTAGAAATTCATTTCAAAAGTAAGAAAATTAATATTTTTAATGAAAAGCCATCCACTTTTCACGTAGCAAGACTGGAAGAAACCAATACTATGAATATAATGATCGAAGATATTGGGGACATAGATTTGATGGAAGAAACCTTGGAGGAACTCCAATCAGAGGATCAATTTTCATTAAAGAATTTTAATGCCATGATAGAAACAAATATAGGAAGATACTCTATTGAGAAACCAAAAAAGCTACCTATTTCTATCCCTAAAAAGAATATTTCCACTAGCCAGCTTTGGAAGCTTTACTTTGATGGGTCTGGATGCGAAAATGGAGCAGGTGTCGGGATAGTTTTAATTTCTCTTACAGGACAGGAAATTTTTTTCTCATACAAATTGACATGAAGTTGCACTAACAATGCGGCTGAGTATGAAGCATTGTGTTTGGGACTCAAAAAGACCAAAAATTAGGTGCAAAACAATTGCTAATTTATGGAGATTCGGATCTTATTGTGAAGCAGGTCACTGGAAAATGTATCTGTAAGCAACATTATCTAAGAGCTTACAAGAATAAAATGTTAGATCTCTTGGACAATTTCGAAGCTCTAAACATAAAATCAATTCTAAGAGAAAATAACACTCATGCAGATCTGTTGGCATTAGTAGGGTCAAATTTTTGTCCAGTCAATAATGTTATCCAGAAGTCCAAAATAGTGAGACTGATATACCGATATTCTGTTCTTGACAAAGACATTTTTTATCAAGTATTTGAGAATGATGAATAGATATTGGATTTTCTAATCCATGAGATGAACTGCTCTAATGATAGAGCATTACAAGATGAGGAGGAAGAGAGCCTAGTTCAATTAAAAAATAACCACATTCCCAAAGAAATGATCACCCTTGAGAGCCTCTTTGAAAACAATGATAGAGCCACTAGTTGAAGAATTAAAATTGACAAGCGACGGTATAAGGAGGTGGAATTAGAGTCGAGAAAAATGATCAAGGTAGGTACCAATTGTACAGTAGAAGGTTTGATTCAAATCAAAGAGTTGTATAAGAGCTATCTAGAGATTATAGCCTAGACGTATAGTGATTTGAAAGTGTATAGAAAAGAGGTGATCCAACATACCATAAAATTAGAAGAAGGAGCTAAACCCTTCAAGAAAATACAGAGGCTTGTGAATCCTATAATTGAAGCCTTTATGAAGCAAGAATTATTGAAAATATTACAGGCTAAAATAGTGTATCCCATTAAACATTCTACCTGGGTGGCAAACCTAGTTTCCATTAGGAAAAAGAAGGGAGAAATTAGGTTGTGTGTAGATTTCTGAAATTTGAATAGAGCTTCACTAAAGGATCATTATCCTTTGCCTTAGATTGAACCAATACTTCATACAGTGGTAGGAGCAGAGAGGTTTTATCTACTAGATGGTTTTTCTGGCTATAACTAGGTCTAGGTAAAAAATAAATATCAATATAAGACTGTGTTCACAACCAAGTGGGGAATGCTTGCCTATCAAATAATGCCCTTTGGGTTATCAAATGTTGGAGCCACATTCCAAAGAGCTATGGACGTAGAGTTTGGTGAACTCGCAAATAAGATCATTCTCATTTATCTAGACTACATGACAATATTTTCCCATGATAAGCAAGATCATGCCACTCATCTACAACAAATATTTAAAAAATGCAAAGAATTTGGGATATCTTTGAACCCAAAGAAATCTATATTTGCTGTAGAGGAAGGTATGTTGCTTGGCCATGTTATTTTTAAAGTTGGGTTGTCTATTTTTTTTTTTGGTAATTAAGGATCAAATTCATTGCAATCGGGTTTTCTAGGTTGACCCAAAACCTTTTACAAGAATCAGCACATAGCTGTTAAGGATCAATAACACAATAGGGATAGACTTTCCTTCGCTACTAGAGCTCTTCTGAAGCCCCCTTCTGTTTTGTATTCACGCACCTCCACGGATTCGCAACAAGTCACGAAAAAGAGACATGTCATGAATTCATGACATCTTTCTGCCTTCTGCTTTCAACTTCCCTCAACTCTGTGATTTCACGACAAGTCACAAAAAAGAGACATGTCATGAAATCACGATAGCTATCTGCCTTCTGCTTCATTTTCTAGCATCACCGCGATTTTGCGACAAGTCACGAAAATGCAACATGTCACCATTTCGCTACATCTATCTGCCATCTGCTTCCTTTGCCAGCATCTCTGTGATTTCATGACAAGTCACGAAAATGTGACATGTCATGATTTCACGACATCTTTCTGTCTTCTGCTTCATCAGCAAGCCCCTCCGTGATTTCGTGACAAGTCACAAAAATGTGACATGTCACGATTTCGCTATATCTTTCTGCCATCTGCATCGACTTCATGCATCTTCGTGAATTCGTGACAAGTCATGAAAATGCGACATGTCACAAATTCATGACACCTTTCTACCTATAGCTTTCATCTCCCTGCATCTCCGTGATTTCGCAACAAGTCACGAAACTGAGACATGTCGTGATTTCGCGACATCTTTTTGCCTTTAGCTACATTTTCCAGCATCTCCATGATTTCGCGACAAGTCACGAAAATGCAACATGTCACGAAATCGTGACATCTTTTTGCCTTCTGCTTCATTTTCATTATCTTCACGATTTCGTGACAAGTCACGAAAATGCGACATGTCACGATTTCACGACATCTTTCAGCGTTCTTCTTCGTTATCGCCTCCACATCACGAAATCATGACATTCTGGCTGGGCGCTCCCCTCTGCCAATGTTGGTCGTGAAACCGTGACATATTTCCATACTTAACTTTTTCCAACATTGAACACCGCAAAACCGCAACAGGTCACAAAAATGCGACATGCCGCGATATCACGACAATTTTCTTCTGTGCTCTTCACTGCTTCTTTTGGGCGTGATAACGCGACATGTTGCGATATTGCTATAATTTTTGGTCAACACCTCTCCTGCTCTACTTTGACCGCGATACGACGACACGTCGCGATATCATGATAGTTTTCTTCTATGCTCCTCACTGCTTCTTTTGGGTGCGATAACGCGACAAGTCACGATATCGCGACAAAAATCGGTCAAAACCTCTACTGCTCTACTTTGACTGTGATACGGTGACACATCGTGAATCACGATAGTTTTGGTCCATGGTCACTAATGTCTTTTTTTGTCGCGAAATCACGACAGGTCTACTTCGGGTCATGAAAGTTCAAAGTGTCGCGATATCGTGACACTTTCCCTTTCTTGCTCTTTCTCATTGCTTTGATCGCGAAAAAGCCCCATGTCGCGATATCACGACACTTTCCCAACTTAGCATTTTATTTATGCTTCGAGCCATGAAAGTTCAAAAAGTCGCGATATCGTGACGATTTTTCCATCTTGCTCTTTCTTGTTGCTTTTACCGTGAAAGAGCAACATGTCATGAAATTGCGACACAACAAAAAAGGAGACAGAAAACTCCTATTCATTTTTTCGAACCCCGCAGATGCATCATCATTGGTGATCATTTTGAATAATCTTGTCCACATCACTTGGTACCCCGAGCTCCCAAGTGACCAACCCATCGGCTTCCACCCCTATATTGGCCAAGATATCAACAGTTTTATTGGCTTCCCTAAACATGTGCTGGGCCCTTCGATCATTCCTAGCTTGGTAGAGGATCCTAGCCTCTTTGATGATAGTATTAAATTGCCACGGAGGAATTTTACCATTGCTGATAAGGTTTATGACATGCAGAGAATCTCCTTTGATGATTAGTTTATCTTCAATCTCCTGAGCCATCTGAAGACCCCTCCATAACACTCTTGCTTTCGCCTCATTGTTAGTCCTAGTTCCCAACTGCTCGAAGAAGGCCATCACTAGAAAGCCTTGATGGTCTCTCACTGCTCCTCCAGCACCTACTTTGCCAGGGTTACCTTTAGAAGCCCCATCAAATTTGAGCTTGAGCCATCCAACTGGGGGCGGTTTCCACCTGACATCTACTCTAGGATTGATCTTGGGAGACACGGGTTTCTCAACCAGGGTAAGATTTAAGGAATGAGCGATCAGTCGCTCCCAGAGGGGAGGATTTCGAGCTTCAAGAGGAATAAGGCTAAAATTTTCATGGGCAAAGGTAAGGATCTTATTGGTGATGGAGGTGACATCATGGCTCAACTCATGGAAAGCTCTATGGTTTCGCTCAAGCCAAACCTGCCAAAGGAAATGATGGAGATAGATCTTCCAGAAAAACCTCAACCTAAGGCTAACAAAGGGATTTGGCCATTGATGGAAGAGGTCAATGATGGTGGCTGGTCTGACCCAACAAATGCTAAAGGCTTGAAATAACCTATTGAGGATGCTCAAAGATATCGGGCATTCAAGGATAATATGGAGGGTGGACTCCTAGTTGGCCCTGCACAAACAACAACGGTTAGCAACTATCATACCTTTCCTTATCAAGTTGTCAATCGTAAGAATACTGCCTTGGATCGCCATCCACGAGAACATTGCAACTTTAGGAATAAGCTTTTTGACCCACACCAACTGAGTCTGGAGAATGGGGTCCTTAGTATCTACCATTAGCATGTAAGTAGATTTGATTGAGAACTGTCCATTTTCAAAAGCTGCCCAAATTACATGATCCTGCCTAGGACTCATGGAGATGAATTGTTGATGCAAGATGCTTTGGATTTCTTTTGATTCGACTTCAAATCCTAGAATCCTTATCTATTTCCAAATAAGCCTTCCTCTGTCCTGCCTCATGAAGTCAGCTACTTTCCTTCCAAAGAGATCCTCTGTGATTCTTTTGATCCTCGCTAGGTGAGGAACCTGAGATAACGCTTCACCCTTGGCCCACTTGTCATCCCGAAACTCGATCTTCTATCCATTACCTAGGACCCATATTAGGCCTTTCTTTATGACCTCTCTGCTTGATAAGATTGCTTTCCAGAATGCAGAACCTCTCCTATGCACCGTATCATCTAGGAAATCGAAACCTTGAAGATATTTCCTTCTAATTATGGTAGTCCACTCATTCTCCTCATTTTTAATAAGATGCCAAGCTTGTTTAGCTACTAAGGCTGTGTTTAGATGAGCAACTCTTCTCAGACCTAGCCCCCCGTGTTCTTTTAGCCTACAAACCTTGCCCCAGCCCACAATGTGGATCCTCTATTTTTCCTCTGACATAGACCAGAGAAATTTCTTTTGAATCTGTTCAATTTTTTGGTGAACTCTGGTTGGGGCCTTAAAAACAGAAAGAAAATAAACCGGAATGCTCTGTAAGGAAGCCTTAGTGAGGGTGAGTTTCCTGGCCTGAGATAAAAAATGTCCTTTCTAGCCAGCCAATTTTTTTTGAATTCTTTCTACCACTCTATCCCACATAGATTCACACGGAGAACCATAGAAAAGGGGAAGGCCTAGATAAGTGGTAGGGAGAGTCGTTATCGAACAACCCAAAATAACTACAATTCTAGCTTGTCTCTGATATGGGGTGTTAAGGAAGTAAAGCTTACTCTTGTTGAAATTCACCTTCTGACCCACCGCATCCTCATAGAGTTGGAGAATGTGCTAAATCCTTCTTGCTTCAACCATTGACGACTGAGTCAACATCAAAGTGTCATCCAAAAATTGTTGGTGACTAATAGGGTTGATGAGAGAGGTGGCTGTGATCCTCGAAATTAATCCAGCATTGCATGCTACTTTAATAGTTCTACCCAGTGCCTCTGCCACAATGATGAACAACATTGGGCTTATTGGATCTCCTTGTCCAAGCCCTCTGTGACTCTCGAAGTACCTAGCTGTCATGCCATTGACCAGAACTAAGAACCAAGGTTTGGATATGCACTCTTTTATCAGCCTGACCCACTAAGGATGAAAGTCAAACTTCAGAAGAACAACCGTTAGAAAATCCCAGTTAATGCGGTCAAAAGCTTTGTTCATATCAAGCTTGAGGGCTAAGACCGCCTTGTTGGTTTGTCTGGCAGAGTGCAATGCTTCATGGAGTGTGATCACACCATCCAAAATTGATCTCCCCTGAACAGAGCTACCTTGGCCAGGGTCGATAATGAGGGGCATAATTTATTTCATCCTGTTAGCAATGGCTTTTGATAATATCTTGTAGGAAACGTTGCATAAACTAATCGGTATAAAATTTGCCATTGTCTCTAGAGTTGGGCCCTTAGGAATCACAAAAAAAAAGGTGGACTTGAACCCTCTCGGGATAAGTTGGGTTGTCTATTGATCCTAACAGAGTAAAGGCACTTTTGGAACTTTCAATACTAGTCAATAAGAAAGGTTTGCAATCTTTCTTTGGAAAAATAATTTTTTTTTTGAAAATTCATTGCTAATTTTGGTCAAACTGTTAAACCAATGACTGAATTGTTGAAAAATGATGCACCTTTTAAATGGACATAACCAAGGAAAGATGCCTTTAGGAAAATCTTGGAGGCTATAGCTCGAGCTCCCATTTTAGTTAACCCTGACTACTCTCGATGTTTTATTTTATATGCTGTTGGAGAGCAATACAACTATGCTACAATTCTTACTCATAAGGGAGCAGATAAAGAAGAAAGACCCATAGCATTCTTAATTTCTACCATGCACAAGCATGAAGAGAGATATAGTTTTATCAAGAATCAAGTTTATGCTATCATGAAATTATTGAATAAATTCAAGCATTTTCTATCTTAAATCCGCACCATTGTTTATGTGATTCACCCTGATGTTAGAAATTTCATAATACAAGGAGAACTTGGTGAAAAAAGAGCGGGATGGGTAACCCACATATATGAATATAATGTTGAGATACATCCGACCAAAATAGTCAGAGGTAGAGCTCTATGTCAAGAGTTGGCCAAACAAGCAGCAACTGAGAACATTGAAAGTCAAAGGATAATGGTGAATACTGAACAAAACCAAGTTAGAGAAAATACTGATTGGATTGATGATTTGGTGAAGTATTTTTAGACTGGGATATGTCTTAAAAATCTGAATGCTTCCCAAAGAAGGAGGTTTAGAACACAAACACTGAAGTATATTCTTAGAACGAAAGGGTTGTACAAAATAAATATTGATGGTATACTACTGAAATGTATAGGTGATGATAAGAAATAGAAAGTTTTAGAAGAATTCCATGGAGGCCTCTCGGGTGGACATTATTAAGGTAGAGCAAAAAATTTGAAGATTCTTAGAGCTGGTTGTTATTGGCCTTCTATTTTTTTAGATACATATAAAGTGACTAAAAAATGTGAAAAGTTCCAAAGGTATGTAGGAAGGAACATAAATTCTCCTATGCCTTTGAAGTCTATACAAGTCAAAGAACATTTCCAGCAATGGGGGTTAGATTTTGTGGGAATAATCGAACCAAACTCGTCAACAGGCCACAAATATATACTCACTACCATAGATTACTTCACAAAATGGGTAGAGGTAGTTCCTGCAAAGAATGCTGACTCAGAAGTCATGATAGAGTTTGTAGAAAGTCTAATTACTAGGTTTGGCATACCCGACTCATTGATCACAGATAATGGATCTTCTTTTACTGGAGCCAAAATGATTGAGTTCACCAACAGGTATGGAATATATTTGAAACTATCTTCTAACTATTATCCATAAGGTAATGGTTTAGCTGAGTCTACCAACAAGAATATACTCAGGATTTTGAAAATAATGCTGGAAGATAACAAGAGAAACTGGAATTCATTACTTAACCAAGCTTTATGGGCTGATCGAATATTAATAAATAAGTCCATTAATACATCCCCATATGCTCTATTTTATGGTAAAGAAGTTGTTTTGCATATTCATATGGAGATACCGGCATTAAAATTACTGTATTAGATAGGTGAAGAAGAAGGTCAGCCAATGGATGCTTGATTGATGCAACTTTTTTAATTAGAAGAATCCCAAGAATAGGCTTACGACCACCACTAGAAACACATGATTGATACAACAGGGTGGTTTGATAAGAAGACTACTTTCAGAAAATTCAAGGTTGGAGACCAAGTTTTGAAGTGGAATGTAAAGAAAGCTAAGCCAGGAAATCATGACAAGTTTGATGCTTTTTGGGAAGGACCATTTGAAATCATTTCAAAAAAATAGTTTAATTCTTTTCAACTGAAAGATCAGTATGGTTGGATTCTTCCTAGCACGGTGAATGTGTTTCACCTAAAGTTATATTTCAAATAAAATACAAAGTTGGAGTTATATGTACAGTATAGTAGGGGCGTTATAAAGATTGTAAATATTTTTGATTTTTTTAGATTTAATAAAAGTTTTTGTTGTAACCAATCACAGTGCAACAGTATAGTAAAAGGCAAAGAGAAAAGTTCATTTTCGTCATTTTGAAATTTCAAATTCAAAATTGACGTGTGGTTCTAAAAGGGTGGTGGACGAAATCATTAGAGAATTCTCTCGAGAAGTGGTATTTTCCTCCATACAAGAAGCTTCTAAATCAACCACCTAGAGAATGTCTCGGGCAACCATGTGCTGAGGAATAAATGAGCAAAAGTAATTGATTGATCAGGTAGTGCAGAGTCCGCCAAAATTTATTGCTATTTTTTACACGCGATTAATTAGCTGGTTAGCGTTTCAAGAAAAGACATTCTAAGAAAGGTGGTAGAAATAAATTTTGAAGAAATCCCGAGAGAATCTCTTCTACCAACCATAATTAATGCAATTCATCACATGTTTATTTTTAATAACGTGAGAAGGAAAAAGCTAATTATTTGCTTCAGTGAAGTTTCATACTGTCACTTGCTATTTTCAGCTCCCTCAAAAGAAAGAGAGAAAACCCCTTCTGTGATACTTAGAATTTTTAGTTTTCCTCAACAAAAGGAAACTTCGAAGCAGTTTTTAAAGAGAGATTTCAGACGATTTGTTGCTTGTAAGTTTTTTATGGCTCCTAGAAAAGGCAAGAAGCAAGAAACAGTAGTTGCGTTGTCTCCAACAACTTCAGTAGTGAGATAAGGAGAAGAGATAAGTAACAGATTTATTAACAAGGACGCACGGATAAGTGAATTGATTGTGACCTGGAAGGACCCTAGAAAAATTAGAAGTAACATAGCAGATCGGGTGGCTATCCGGAGTCTCAACATCTTCTCCTTCCACTTTTGCCTTCCATTCTTTTCTATACTGGTACGTATATGTTCCTATACACCCTTGCCCTAAGTTGGTAAAGGCAATTGTTAATTTTTATGATGAAAAAGGGATGGTAAGAGATTGTAATGGGAAGGTTTTATTTATTTTAAGCAAAGATGCTTTTGTTTCTACTTTTACCATGGGTCATGTCTCTACGTTTGATCCAAAATCCTTTGACCTCGAAGATCAGGCTAGATACTTTAGCCCTTATGAGAAGATAAAGAATTTTTTGGTTTCCCAGCTAAAAGAGTTACCTATAGGGGAAAACCCACCTGAGCCTCCTATTAATATCACCGATTTCAAAAATCCAGAGTATTTTTCTATTTCAGCTATGATAATAGGTCTCAAAACTAATGAAAAGGTTTAGAATGTTGGCAATTTTGGGTACTTTGGGTACATTGCCTTAGCTCAAGTGTATAAGTTGTCATTGATGTCAAAAGGCATTTTTGTGTTGATATCAAAAAGAGTGTGATGTCAAAAATATCTTGAGAAGCTTCATAATGTTAAAGGGTTTTTATTAAAACCTTGGTGACAAGGTTAAATGTTTTTCTTAAAACCATTTGGACTCATTAAGGGCTTTTATTAAAACCAAGCTTAACTTAATGCAAAGGTTTTTACTTCTTGAAAAACCTTGAACGTCCATGTTTATTATTAATAATTAAATTAACTCAAACCTTTGACAAGGGTATAAGTTTAATTTATTATTAATAAAATAATAATAATAATTATTTTAATTATTATTAAAGGGTCTTTCAACCCTTAAGCGACGGAGAAAAAAGAAATCTTTCGTCGATGTGTTGCCATCGTTGGAGGAGCGCCGATGTCAAACAGTTAAGGAGAAATGGCTATATAAGTGGGGATGATTTTCTAAAGTTGTTGTAACTCTGTGTAATGAAAATTGTAGCTCTATGATCTTCGAGAAAGCGTTGTATTTCTTTGAGAGTTGATTATCGATATTGAGTTGCCCAAGTAATTTCTTACGTTTTCAGTTTGCGCTTTGACATCCAAAAGATTGCACTTCACCTACAGTTGTTGGGACTGCACTCGAATTACGTTTTCAGTTTGCTCTTTGACATCCGACAGTTTGCTTTCACCTACGATTGATTGGATTGCACGAAGGATAACAATTTTTGTTAGTGCTGTGTGGATGATTATTTATGTTGCCCAGTGAGTTACGTTTTGGACAGCGCTCACCAGTTTGCATGTGGCTTGTGGAAGATATTTACATTTTCTAGATTCTTGGCGTCGAATGAAGATAAAATATAGGGCAACACTGTATTTCTTCATTGGGCACTTGTGACCCAACAGCAGTGGCATTTAAGCGAAGGCGCTAGAAGGCAGAGGTTTCGAGTTTGATTCTCTTCGTGGGTAATTTTCTTTTGGTCGCGGTGTGCAAAGGATAGTGGCTGTGAATGCGTTGGAGGTATAAGGTTAAGGTATCATATTTGCTTTGACATTGTTTTATTGATGCTTAATGTTTATGTGGAGTAATAACGTGTAAAGAGGTTTTACTTTGTATGTATATTATACTTCTAGTGATTTTTATTAAGTTGGAGAAATAAGGTGTTAATTTGGATCTTTATTATTGTATATTGTTGTATAGTTGCTAACTCTAATTGGTGGCAAATTGAGAGTTAGTGTTGTGATAGATTTTGAGTTCTCCTTCTTCATCAAAGTAAAGGTATGGGCAACTTCTTCCATGTATATTGTTGATGGTATATTTTCTGAAATTGAGTTTGGAGTGAAAAGGTTGTCTACTAGGTATTTTTGGTGTAAATCTTATTTTTTGGATATTGAAGATTGTTTATGCATTAAAATCATTGATGAGTTTTTGGGTGAATGCATAATTCTGGTTGAGGAAGAGGAAGCATTTTTTGCACTAGGGTTTATGTTAGTAAGTCTTGCTACTTGCATTGAGATGATGAAACCCTAGTTGTTGGTGAAAATAATATGAGTATCATTGTTATATGAGATATTGCATAGTTGGCAATTGTTGGGTTGTGTTTCATATTCTTGAGAAAAGCATACTACATCTATCTTATTCTTTTGAGATTGAGATTGAGTTGAGATTGATATTGGGAGTTAAGTATAGAACATATTGGGTCTCTAACAATTCTCTTTATGTTTCTATGAGACTTGAGATTGATATTGGGAGTTAAGTATAGAACATATTGAGTCTCTAACAATTCTCTTTATGCTTCTATGAGGTTTATGAATCACATTGGGTCTCTAACAATTCTCTTTGTGGGTTCATGCTAAGCAAGTTTTTCTTGGTGAGCTTGCTCGAGGTTTTGGACGAGGTTTCGATGGGGACTTGTGAGCAGGTTTTGGACAGGTTCCGGTGGGGACTTGTGAGCAGATTTGGACAGGTCCTAGTAGAGGACTTGTGAGCTGAGTTTTTGATAGTTCTATTAGAGAACTTGAGGATATAGGTGCATTGGTTCTTTGAGAAGAACTTGAGAACAGATTTGGAAAGTCTTTGAGAAGGCTTGTGTGTAGAGGATTGATTTGTTCAAGAGTTGGACAGATCTGACAGATAGAGGAAGACTTGTACTAGATCGACTGACTGTGTTTGGTACAGGTAGCTGAGCTGCTATGGACGTGATCATAGAAGGCAGAGGTATCTTAGGCTAAGCATTGAGGACAGGAGGTCTTCTATGGAAAGGATTTCCACATGCTAGCAAGAGGTAGAGGCAGTTGATATTTTGAGGGATCATTTCCAGAGCAGAGGGGAAGGTATCTCCTTTGAGTAGAGGCTCATAAATTAAGATTGGGGGAAGGTGTCTCCTTTGGGCCGAGGCTCATAAACATTGTAATTGGGAAGGATTCCCAAAGAACTTTGAGATAACTTTTAGAGAAAAGTTTTGTGGACGTAGCTCGACCATTTTGGGTGAACCATGTTAAAAATGGGCTTTCAATGTGTGATGCTTTCTGTCTTGATTAATGTTGTGTTGATGCCACTTGCTATCTAAAGTTAAAAATATTAATTGGTTAAGTCTTATCTTGTTCACCCCCCCTCTCGGTATAAGTCCATGTTCTTCAATTGGTATCAGAGCGGGTCTCTCCAGAAAGAGCCTAACATCTTGGAGAAGGATCTATCAGAGGATCATACAGATTCAGAAAGAGATGAAGAGGTTGGGTTTGATCTCAAAGGTGAATTCTTCTTGGCTTTGAGAAATCTTGAGAAATTCAGGGAAGAGAATTATGTTCTCAAGCATCAATATCAGGAAGAAAAGATAGCAAGATCATAATTGTTTCAAAGTGTTTTAGACTTAAAAATTCTAGCTGAAGAAGGGAAGAAGGTTGAACAGGTTTTGACAAAGGTTCTCAAAGGAAAGGAAGCTGCTTGTGAGAAACTAGAAGAAGAAGTTATGTCTCTTAGAGTGAAGTTGGAACAGTTGGCTCTCAGACAGAATACTCCATGTGAAAAGCAAAAGAAGGATGGTATCACCATTCAAGAAATAGGGTCTTCGAGCAAGATCAATCTTCATCCTGAAGAGCGATGGATTCCATTTGGTCACAAGAAGAACAATCATCCAAGGCATCAAAACAGGTTACATAATACTTTCCATGGCTATTGTTTTTCTTGTAAGAAATTTGGTCACAAAGCTATGCATTGCAATAAGTCCATGAATAGACATAGTAAGGAAAATGGTAACTCTTTTGCACCTCTTATGAATAAAGATTTCATGTGTTACAAGTGCAATAATTTTGGGCATATTGCTAGGATGTGCAGTTTGGATAGATCTAGCCTTGAGTTCACTAAAAAGAAAAATGAGATCAAATCTAAGTCAATGATAGCTCAAAGCTGCTTTTCATTCTCTAGAAAAAGTAGAAAAATGGTATCTTGATAGTGGTTGTTCAAAAAATATGAGCTGGTGAAAAGGAAAAGTTTTTGGTCTTAAAAGAAACAAACGGAGGAACAATCGGTTTTAGAGATAACGAGTCAGCTAAAATTTGTGGTAAAGGGACTCTTAGTTTGGATGGGAAATCCAAAATAGAAAATGTGCTTTATGTAGAAGGCCTAAGACATAATCTTCTAAGTGTGAGTCAAATTTGTGATCAAGGGCACATAGTATCTTTCTTTTCAGATAGATGTGAGATAAGGAAAGAAAAAAATGGAAAACTCATTGCTAGTGCTACAAGGACTCCAAACAATCTTTACATGCTAAGTGAGATAAAAAAGGAAAAATGTTTTCTAACTCAAGAAGATGAGAGTTGGTTATGGCATAAAATATTGGGGCATTTGAGCTTTGATAATCTTGTCAATATTAGTAACAAGGAAGTAGTTAGAGACTTGCCCAAAATAAAAAGGCCCCATAACATCATTTGTGGTCCTTGTCAACATGGAAAACAGACCGGAACCAGTTTCAAATCAAAAGGGTATACTTCTTCAAAACCATTGGATCTTATTCATACTGATTTATGTGGCCCTACCGGAACTCGGAGCATTCGGGGAGAAAGCTACTTCATGCTTTTTATAGATGATTATTCTAGAATGACTTGGGTTACTTTTCTCAAAGAAAAATCTGAAGCTTTTGAAAAATTTAAAGCTTTCAAAGAAATGGTTGAAAATGAGACTGACAAGAGAATCAAATGTTTATGATCAGATAGAGGAGGAGAGTTCACTTCAAATGAATTTGTGGAATACTGTGAGCAGCAAGGAATCAAAAGAGAATATTTAGCGACAAGAACTCCTCAACAAAATGGAGTAGTTGAAAGGAAAAACAGAACTATTGAAAATATGGCTAGAGCTATGTTGAATGAGTCAAAACTTTCAGATGGCTTTTGGAAAGAGGCGGTCAGTACAACAATCTACATTATCACCAGGGCCCAACTTAGAGTCAATCATCATAAAACTCCTTATGAGTTGTGGAAATGAAGACCGACTACGGTAAAATACTTCAAAGTGTTTGGGAGTAAGTGCTTCATCAGAAGGGAAGATCAAAATTTGGGTAAGTTTGATCCTAGATGTTATGAGGGAATATTTCTTGGGTATTCTAGCAAAAGCAAGGCCTATAGATGCTTCAAAAAAAGAACTCATACAATTGTAGAGAGTATAAATGTAGCTGTTGATGAAAATACGGGGATAAGAGAACCAATCTAGGAACTCGGTGATGAAATTTTTCAAGAAGAATTCGAGAGAGGTTTCGAGATGAAGAAGAGGAAAGACAACAACTGCTTCCCAAAACTCCTTCACAATATGTTCAGAAGCATCAGCCCAAATATTTGATCATTGGTGATCCAAATAGGAGGCAAACAAGAAGAAGAGTCATTCCCTCACATGATTCTACAAATGTTTCATTATTATCTCAAATTGAGCCAAAATATTTTGGTGAAGCATGTGCAGATAAGTTTTGGGTAAAAGCAATGGATGAAGAGCTAAATCAAATAGAGAAAAGTGAAACTTGGGAATTGGTTCCAAGACCTAAGGACAAGAATGTCATTGGCACAAAATGGATATTCAAAAATAAACTCAATGAGGATGGAAATATTGTCAGAAACAAAGCTAGGTTAGTCTGCAAAGGTTATGCTCAAGTAGAAGGTGTTGATTTCGAAGAGATGTTTGCTCTTGTTGCTCATCTTGAAGCTATCAAAATGTTTTTGGCCCTTTCAAGATTCAAATCATTCAAGGTGTATCAAATGGATGTAAAGTCAGCTTTTCTAAATGGGGTGTTGGAAGAAGAAGTCTACATAGAACAACCAGAAGGAGTGTCTCTCTCAGAATAGTCAGACTATGTGTGTAAACTAAAAAAGGCCTTGTATGGGTTAAAGCAAGCACCTAGGGCTTGGTACTCAAGACTTGACAGGTATCTTCATGAGCAAGGCTTCGGGAAAGGTGTGGCAGATAGCAATTTGTATATTAAGGATGAAGGTGATGATATGCTGATTATGGTTGTCTATGTTGATGATAGTATTTTTGGGGGAAATAATACTCAGATGTGCAAAGATTTTGCTAACACCATGCAGAAGGAATTTGAGATGTCTATGATTTGAGAGCTGTCATTATTTTTAGGTCTTCATATTTCTCAATCAAAATATGGTGTATTTCTCTCTTAAGGAAAGTATATCAAAGAAATGTTGAAGAAATTTGGGATGATGGACAACAAACCAGTATGTACTCCAATGATTACAAGATGCAAGATGAGGAAAGATGATGAATCTCTAGTGGCAGATCAGAGTTTGTACAGATCAATGATTGGTAGTTTATTATATGTTACAGCTACCAAACCAAATATCATGCAGGCAGTTAGGTTGGTAGCAAGATTTCAGGCAGCTCCTAAAGATTCTCATGTTATGGTAGTTAAGAGGATATTCAGATATCTGAAGGGCACTATGGACTTTGGTCTTTGGTATCCCAAAGGTGATGATTTCACCCTCACAGCTTATACGAGATGCAAATTGGGCGGGTGGTATTGATGACGGGGAAAAGCACTAGTGGTGGAGCATTCTTTCTGGGAAAGAGTTTGGTTTCTCTGCTAAGTAAGAAACAACCTTCAGTTTCCTTATCTATAGCAGAGGCTGAATACATGGTAGCAGTGGCTGGGTGTACACAAGTTTTATGGATGAAAACCACCTTAGAGGATTTCAAAGTCAAACATGAACAACCCATCTCCATACTTTGTGATAATACAAGTGCCATAAGTATTTCCAAAAATCTGGTAATGCACTCAAGACAAAACATATTTCCATCAAGTATCACTTTCTAAGGGAGAAAGTGCAAGACAAACAGGTCAAGGTAGAGTATGTGTCTACTAAAGAGCAGATTACGAGATATCTTCACCAAACCTCTTCCAAGAGATACGTTTGAGTATCTAAGGGAGAAATTGGGAGTTGTACTCCCACCCCAGAATTAATCACCTCATCAGGAGGTGGGGGAGGGATTAAGCTAAGAGGCTAATTCTTAGTCCTGAGCCCCATAAGTGGCCCTTTGTCATTGATGACAAAGGGGGAGAGATATGAGTAAGCGGGAGAGCTTCAAAGTGAAGAGGAAAGCTTCAAGTCAGGGGGAGCAAAACTTCAAAGGAAGATTCTCAGTTGTGAGCACAGTTGGTCAGTTTTAGTACGAGTTGGTTTCAGTTTTGGCTCTTAAGAAGTGTTTTCGGTAAAGGTTTGCCATCAATGACAAAGGGGGAGATTGTTGGCAATTTTGGGTACTTTGGGTACATTGCCTTTGCTCAAGTGTATAAGTTGTCATTGATGTCAAAAGGCATTTTTGTGTTGATATCAAAAAGAGTGTGATGTCAAAAATATCTTGGGAAGCTTCATAATGTTAAAGGGATTTTATTAAAACCATGGTGACAAGGTTAAAGGTTTTTCTTAAAACCATTTGGACTCATTAAGGGTTTTTATTAAAACCAAGCTTAACTTAATGCAAAGGTTTTTACTTCTTGAAAAACCTTGAAGGTCCATGTTTATTATTAATAATTAAATTAACTCAAACCTTTGACAAGGGTCTAAGTTTAATTTATTATTAGTAAAATAATAATAATAATTATTTTAATTATTATTAAAGGGTCTTTCAACCCTTAAGCGACGGAGAAAAAAGAAATCTTTCGTCGATGTGTTGCCATCGTTGGAGGAGCGTCGACGTCAAACAGTTAAGGAGAAATGGCTATATAAGTGGGGATAATTTTCTAAAGTTGTAACTCTATGTAATGAAAATTCTAGCTCTATGATCTTTGAGAAAGCGCTGTATTTCTTTGAGAGTTGATTATTGATATTGAGTTGCCCAAGTAATTTCTTGCATTTTTAGTTTGCGCTTTGACATCCGACAGATTGCGCTTCACCTACAGTTTTTGGGACTGCACTCGAATTACGTTTTCAGTTTGCGCTTTGACATCCGACAGTTTGCTTTCACCTATGATTGATTGGATTGCACGAAGGATAACAATTTTTGTTAGCATTGTGTGGATGATTATTTTTGTTGCCCATTGAGTTACATTTTGGATAGCGCTCACCAGTTTGCATGTGGCTTGTGGAAGACATTTACATTTTCCAGATTCTTGGCATCGAATGAATATAAAATATAGGGGAACACTGTATTTATTCATTGGGCACTTGTGACCCAACGACGATGGCATTTAAGCGAAGGCGCTAGAAGGCAGAGGTGCCGAGTTCAATTCTCTTCGTGGGTAATTTTATTTTGGTCGCGGTGTGCAAAGGATAGTGGCTGTGAATGCACTAGAGGTATAAGGTTAAGGTATCATATTTGCTTTGACATTGTTTTATTGATGCTTAATGTTTATGTGGAGTAATAAGGTGTAAAGAGGTTTTACTTTGTATGTATATTATACTTATGGTGGTTTTTATTAAGTTGGAGAAATAAGGTGTTAATTTGGATCTTTATTATTGTATATTGTTGTATAGTTGCAAACTCTAATTGGTGGCAAATTGAGAGTTAGTGTTGTGATAGATTTTGAGTTCTCCTTCTTCATCAAAGTAAAGGTATGGGAAACTTCTTCCATGTATATTGTTGATGGTATATTTTTTGAAATTGATTTTGGAGTGAAAAGGTTGTCTACTAGGTATTTTTGGTGTAAATCTTATTTTCTAGATATTGAAGATTGTTTATGCATTAAAATCATTGACGAGTTTTTGGGTGAATGCATAATTCTAGTTGAGGAAGAGGAAGCATTTTTTGCACTAGGGTTTATGTTAGTAAGTCTTGCTACTTGCATTGAGATGATGAAACCCTAGTTGTTGGTGAAAATAATATGAGTATCATTGTTATATGATATATTGCATAGTTGGCAATTGTTGGGTTGTGTTTCATATTCTTGAGAAAAGCATACTACATCTATCTTATTATTTTGATATTGAGATTGAGTTGAGATTGATATTGGGAGTTAAGTATAGAACATATTGGGTCTCTAACAATTCTCTTTATGTTTCTATGATACTTGAGATTGATATTGGGAGTTAAGTATAGAACATATTGAGTCTCTAACAATTCTCTTTATGCTTCTATGAGGTTTATGAATCACATTAGGTCTCTAAAAATTCTCTTTGTGGGTTCATGCTAAGCAAGTTTTTCTTGGTGAGCTTGCAATGGTTTTGGATAGGTTTCGATGGGGACTTGTGAGCAGGTTTTGGACAGGTTCCAGTGGGGACTTGTGAGCAGATTTGGACAGGTCCTAGTAGAGGACTTGTGAGTTGAGTTTTTGATAGTTCTATTAGAGAAATTGAGGACAAAGGTGCAGTGGTTCTTTGAGAAGAACCTGAGGACAAATTTGGCAAGTCTTTGAGAAGGCTTGTGTGTAGAGGATTGATTTGTTCAAGAGTTGGACAGATCTGACAGATAGAGGAAGACTTATACTAGACCGACTGATTGTGTTTGGTACAGGTAGGTGAGATCTGTTGTGGACGTGATCATAGAAGGCGAGAGGTATCTTAGGCTAAGCATTGAGGACGGGAGGTCTTCGATGGAAAGGAGTTCCACGTGCTTGGCAAGAGGTAGAGGCGGTTGATATTCGAGGGATCATTTCCGAGAGCGAGAGGGGAAGGTATCTCCTTTGAGCGAGAGGCTCATAAATTCAGATTGGGGGAAGGTGTCTCCTTTGGGCCGAGGCTCATAAACATTGTAATTGGGAAGGATTCCCAAAGAACTTTGAGATAACTTTTAGAGAAAATTTTTGTGGACGTAGCCCGACCATTCTGGGTGAACCACTTTAAAAATGGGCTTTCAATGTGTGATGCTTTCTGTCTTGATTAATGTTGTGTTGATGCCACTACTATCTAAAGTTAAAAATATTAATTGGTTAAGTATTATACTGTTCACCCCCCCCTCTCAGTATAAGTCCATGTTCTTCATAGAAATGGAAAATTGCCTTGGTTGAATGTTTATGTAACCCAAAAAATTATGACACTTCTATCATGAGCAAGGGTGTGAATCCTATTTTTTCGATTGGCCAGGGTTTTTATGTTTAGAGATTCATGAAGGCTTAACAACATTGAAAAGGGGGTCTCAATTCTCTTTTCGATTCCCATCGTACTTGATATGGTTATTCTTCTTTTTCATGTCTAAATATTTGGCTTTTATCTCAGTAAAATATAAAGATGAATAGTGTAGGGTTTTACCTGTTTCTGAATGGACAAATGTGTTGTATAAAATAGAATAATTTTATGATTTCAACAGGGAATTTTTAGGCCCTGCTCTAAAAATAATGTATGGGAATATTAGAAGACTAACCCCTAAGGTAGAAAAGGTTTTGCAAACCAAATATACTGAAGAAGGTGATTGGTTTATCCTCACACAAGGGGTTTGCATTAGATTGTACGGTTTCACACAGAAACCATTTTTACTCCCTCATTATGTGACGAACAAATTTTTTGCTTTAGAATATGTTCGAAAAATTGAACAAATAAATGTAAAATTGGACTCAGGTATTGGGAAGACTAGCACCTGTAATATGCCATTTACTTTTGAAGGGATAATTGTAACAAAAAAAGGTCAGAATGAGCATATTGCTCAATATTTAAGGGAGTTGGAACTAATTGAGATTCCACAAAGGTGGAAGTATGATCCTTTGGATCAATTTGCTGAAAGACAAGCTATTTTTAATAAAACATAAATGAAAAAATATAATGCTAGGGTAAGACCATATATAGAAGAAAAAATAAATAATAGCGAAGATGATGCTTTGGAATGGCACATTGAGCAAATGGAACCTCTTCCCCCTTGGCATGATTTTTATGAACAAGTAGTGAATTACGATCCCCTGAATAATAGCAAGCATAAGTTAACCAATGAAAATATTAGCAGGATACAGAAGAGAGGTGATGACTAGACCTTTGCAAAAACTCACGAATGGTGGTTAATGAGGGTACACACATATATGATTACTTCAATGTACCCAGTGAAAAATGATAATGAATTTAGTATTCAGTATAATTTGCATCATGCATCTCGGGAAGGGGTTTTTCCTATAAGAATACATCATAGTGTTGGAGGTAGTAGCAGAATCAGCCCTAAAGTGCCACGGAGATAGGAAACTAATAAGGGTAAGCAAAAACAAATAGTAGTTGAACAAAAGTTACCCCTGGTATAGACAAAACCCAAAACTTCTAGGAAGCAATTAATAGAAGAAGTTTTTACCCAAGAACAGGGACAAACCTATGGCAAAGCTGTTCAGATGATGCTTAAAATGGGGTATGAAGGAAAAGTCCTGGGAAGAGGGGGACAAGGAATGACTGAGCCTATACAAGTAGAGGTAAGGGAAAATCGTTTGGATCTTGGGGCTGATGCTTCCAGTAAAAAGGATTATACTTCTAAAGTTGTGAAGTTTATCCCTCCCTCCGACTTAGTTTCAGAATCTGATGAAGAACCTGTAGCTGAGAAGATGAAAATATTAAAATCCCTAGCTGATGCCAAGAAATGCAAGAATGTTACTCAAATTTTTGTTAGTGAACAAAATGTTCAAGATATTCAAGAAAATATAGTTGAAGACTCTGCTGAAAATGGAAAGGATAAAGTAAATGAGGAAGGTAATAAAACTGATGCTCAGGAAGTTGAGCAAGAAAATTCTCAGATAGAAAACACATGCAGTTTACCAAATTTGGCTCAAGAAAGATAGAACCTAGATATTGTAAAGGAAGTGCTAGTAAAGTAAGAAGTTATAGAAGTTGAGAAAGGATAGCATGGGGAATTTTCCCAAAATATACAAATAATTAATATTGATGAAAGTGAGCAAAATTAAAATACTAAGATAAGTGATGATGGTGGAATTTGAGATGAATTTTCTGATAAAGATGATGAGATTGAAGAAGAAGACAAAGATCAGCAACAACTTCAAACAGGACTAGGTATGTCTCTTTTTTTATATTCTTTTGTTTCTTCTACTTGTTCCTAATTTTACTCTCCCTCCTTTTCTGATATGAAGAAATACGTAATTCCCCTTTCAAAAATTATTTGCTTTCCAAGAAAAGGTAACATATTCCCATTCTCAAATCGACATCAACACTGTATTGGTCCCCATCCCTTTCTTTCCCAACATCAGTATTCCAACAGTTGGGGCTACATCCTCCCAAGTTGATGAGAGTCATCCAAATTTCAAAAAGATAGAAAATTTGAGAAGAGTTAGAAAGAATGCTTTAGACTGGTGGAATTCCAACTCCGCTGAGGATCCAAAGATGCCTGCCAATTTTTGTGAAATTATTGCTCTAAATCCTACTACTATGCAAAGGAAGAAAGTAAAGTTAATCCCAATAACAAAGAAATCTAAAGGTGAAATGACTGTTGAGGATTACCATGTAGAATAAATCAATGAAAATATCACTCGATTGCCTATGCAAGATGAATGGGTAAAAGCTCAAGCACATCCAGGCACTATATATCTACATGGGGGGCATTACTTAGAGAAATTTTTGAAAGAAAATGAGAAGAGGAGAGAGTTGGAATCAATTTTGCAAGAACAGACACAGATGGAAAAGGCTTTGAAGTTGGAGGTAAAAAAGTGGGAAGATAAATTTAGTGTTGTTGCCAATGAGGTAGCTAAATACAAAGAGAAATTAGGACAGACAGATGCACATATTTAGGCATTGAGTCTCCAGGTTCAGGAATTCCAACAACAATTAGCAGATCAGCAGAATGCCCCGTCTGGATTTTCAAAAGAAAAAGTGAGAGATATGAGGAAAAAATTGTTGCAAGATTTATTAGTATTAGGCTTGAAAACACAACCTTTGTTGTTATACCTAGCCAAAGTCAAGGAGACTTGAAGTAGTGGGTGAAAAATTCAAACTTGCAATTAAGTTTTTGCAAAAAAGAGAAGACGTTGCCACTAAAATCTAGATATTATGTGAGAAAATGCAAGAGAATATAGCAGCGAAGGTACGAAATGAAGTTTGGTCCCAAGCTAATGTTGCAGCAAAGAACTTTTTCATAAAGTTTAAATTAGTGACCCAAGGGAATAAACTCCTGTAGGAGCTAGAGACCGAAGCAAAAGGGTTACTAAAAACTTTGGATTTGATTATCCGAAATGGACTCCCATATCTCTGGGATGATAACTCAAAATTTCTTAATGGAAGTGCACTCTCCTCATCCTTGAAGTCTTTTGTTGAAGATGAATCTGGGATAGAACGCTGGAGTGAGCCCATATAAGATACACAAGTAATGAAGATGGTGCAGAAGCTCACACAAGTTAAAACCTATTTGCAAGAATTGATATTAAGATAAAAAATGATTTCCTATGATAAAGTGGAAGAGCTCCAGTATATCTACCAACTATTCATTGATTCCTCGGACCTGGATGATGAAGATTGGAAATATGTTTGCCAAAATTATCAGGGAGTAGTAGCTGCAGTGGAAAAAATCAGACAATCAAAGCATACCAGTCAAAAGTAGCTAACTGAAGCTGGGACCAGTGCCCATAATTAAGATAAATGTTTAGATTTTCCTTCTAAAGTATTTTATGTATTTTAGTAATAAGTCTTTAAGTTGTAACAAGAGTTTTTGACAAGGTAATGCTTACTCATCTGAAGTGCTTTTTTTCTTACTCTTTGCTTTTTTTAAATGTCTTATTTTGTATTTTTGACTCCGTTTCCCAATGGATGAAGGGCCTGGATTCTAATATTTTGCTAGCAAAAAATCCCCCAAAAGGCGCCAAGAATGTTAGTCTAAAAATACTACCTCTAGGAGATAGTCGAGATTTTGTAGCAGGGTGCCATCTTGAGAGGCTCGATGGAGTCTATTTTTGAAAGGCTATAGAAAGAGAAAATAAGCTAAGAAAAAATGATATCACAATTTCGAGACATGTTCGAATTTTGTGGCAAAATGGCGCAAGGAAGTCAAGTAGATGAAAATGTCGCAATTACATGACGTGTTACTTTTTTGCCAAAAAATCAAGAAGACAAATCCAAGACAAAGAAGATGTCACGATTTCATGACATGTATTTTCACGGCAACAAAGACCAAAAGGAGCTGAAAATATAAAGACATCGCAATTTCATGACATGTTGCATTTTCATGGCTAAGAAAGTATAAAAGGGGTAGAAGAAGAGATAATGTCACGATTTTGCGACATGTTAGTTTTTTGCCACGAGAAAGAGAGAAGAAGACATACGATGCTAAAGTGTCGCAATTTCATGACATGTTTTGTTTTCTCTTAAGCAGGAGGCGGATAGAGTAGAACACTTGAAGACATCATGATTTTGCGATATGATAGCTGTTCCTAAAAAGATATATTATTAGCAACTAAAACATGCCCTTACACCAAATTTTTGATCTCTCTGGGTGTCAGATGTAAATTAAGTGTCAGATCTATTAGAATCCAATTTGTAGAAGATCTTTTTCTTATTATTAGAAACTAAAGTTAATTTATTGTAATTAACTTGAGAATCCAAGATGTACTAGTTGTAAAAGATATCCATTTTGGGTTATATAGTGGTAGACGCATTTTGAAAATAGGTCGGCTCTTAGAAATTTACAAGATTGATGTACATCATTTTGGATACACAAAAATAAAGTTAATCTTCTTCTGGCTTCTAACTTTATGTGTGCTAGTGTATGTATCTGGTTCTTGACTTTTATTTACATTATTAAATTCTATATTGTATCTGTTCTAAATTTGAACTATGCATGTATGAATTATATTTCTGGAGTTAAGATTTAGTATGCTTATATGTGTTAGATGAAAGACCTAAATCACACTTAGAAAGTTATGATTTCTATATGAAGGTGTTAAAAAAAACTTGTAACAGTAATACAGACGTTATATCCTAGTTGTTGTCTAAACTGCACCATGAGAAAAGCTTCTAGCCTTGGCTATATTTCCCTTTACAAGCATTTCCCTTCTTTCTGCTCTCTTTTCTCTAAACAAAGCAAAAAGGAACCAGCCTACTCTAGAGATTAGACGAATATTCCCAAGCTAGATCCGTCTATTCAATGTTGGCAAGGTCTAAGGTGCAATACAATTAACCAAAGGCAGATTTTGTTCCAACAAGTCCTTGTACCCGTACCATTTTGGGTAGCTTGGTTGACCTTGGGTGAGATGAATTGGCAATTCATTAGGCTATAGCAAAACCTTAAAATGAACACTAAATTACTAACTTATTGACTATCTAACATTTAACAAATGTTTTATGGTTCAATTCAAGTTAGTTTATTTTGTTGCAAGTTGGTTGTTATGATTAGTTACCTTCTTATTGCAAGTTAATCTATTTCAAGTTGATATTGGTTCATTTCCTTTATTCAATTGCAATATGGTTATAGTTGTTTATTGCAAGATGGTTATAGTAGTTCATGATAATGTTGATTATATTTCATGATGATGCTTATCTCTCTTGATGATGCTTAATTTTAATTATCTTTAATGATGTTTATCTTTCATGATGATTATATTTGATGATTGAAAAGTATATTACTTGAAAGTTATGTTTTTTTATATATGCAAGTATGTTTATCTACTTTCTTATTGCATCATTTATTTCCTTTGTCAATGCATCTTATGTTTTCATTATGTTCACTTTCTAGAATGGCTGATCATGGAATCTCCTTCACACCTAAGCACATCCTTTTTGGATCAAATTTTGGAATATGGGAACCAAGGATGAGGGCTGAATTTCAAGCAAGAAAGTTATGGCCCATTGTGAATGGAGATGAAACAATCCCAACCCAGACAAGGTCACTTGAGACATACAACAACAAGAGTCACCTTGCACTTTCCATGATTATCAATAGTGTGAGTGATAAGATATTTCTCACTATAAGCTAATGTGAGAATGCTAAAGATGCATGGGATTTGCTAAAACAAGTTCATCTAGGGTCCAACACATCAAGGAAATTCACTTTATTGTCCAAAATTCTTAGCACTATGCAATGTGAAGAAGAAAGTGCCTTGATCTTCCTCTCAAAGATTAAAGACATGAGAACTCAACTATTGGCTTGTAATTGTGATTGGATAAGTGAGAAGCTCTTAAGTTTTATCATTTTGAGAAACTTGTCAAGCAAGTTCAAGAATTTTATCACCATTATTGAGACTAGGCTAGAGCAAGAAGAGGATGGCATTCCTCTCAACACTCTTTCACAATTATTGATTCAACATTAAGAGTCTCTTAATAGAGATAAAGTGAATGGTCAAGTTGTCAAGGAGAAGAATGTTGCCTTGAGTGCCACTAAGGCTTCCTTCAAGAAGAAATACAAGTGAAGGAAAAATCAAAATTTCCAACCCAACAAGCCTAGAGTTGATTTCACTTGCAACTTTTATGGCAAGAAAGGCCACAAGGAACAAAATTGTTTCAAGAAGAAGAATATTGCAGAAAAGGAAGAACAAGAAAATGCTAAGGGACAAGGACTTAAGAAATGGTTTGGCAAGGGAAAGAAAAATAACAACAATGTAAAGCAAAATTCTAATAGAATTTTCTTTGTTTGTGCCCTCTACTCCATTGACTCATCTACTTCTAATAAATTGGTGTTAGATTTTGGATGCACTAACCATATGTGTTTTGAAAAGGATAAGTTTGTGGACTTTCATAAGCACTCCTTAGATTCAGTTGTCATTGGTGATAATACTAGACTTCAAGCAGAAGGTGTTGGCAATGTTGTAATTGAAGGGAAATTACTTGATAATGTCCTATATGTGCCTAACCGTAGGAGAAATTTAATTTTAGTTTTGCAAGTTGCTAGAAGTGGTCACACTATTGAGTTCAATGCAAATTCATGGAGAATTAGGAAAGGCATGCTCCCAATCATTACAGGTTATGTGAAGAATAATATTTATGTGTTAGGTGATGCTCCTCCTAAAGTGTGTTTAGCAACTAATGTTTCTCCTAGTAGAAATATTTGGCACTTAAGGTTAGGCCATACAAACTATCAAAATATTCAAATGATGAAGTCCAAAAATCTTGTTGAAGGCTTGCCTAACATTCCACCTATTCATGGTTTGTGTGAAACATGCATCTTAGGCAATATGAGCAAACAAAAGTTTGCAAAGGACAAGTCAACAAGGGCCACAAAAATTCTTCAACCCATTCATACAGATATTATGGGTCCATTACATGTTAGATCACTTGGTGGTGCATCCTATATTATCACCTTTATAGATGATTATTCAAGAATAATCTTTGGGTATCTACTTAAGAATAAATCAAATTGTTTTGAGACATTCAAGGAGTTCAAAGCTTTGGTAGAAAATCAGAAGGCAGCAAAGATCAAAATGATTAGAAGTGACAATGGAGGGGAGTACAATAGCAATGATTTTAATGAGTTTTATTCTTCTCATGGGATCAAAAGGCAGTTTACTTGTCCATACACTCCTCAAAAAAATATAGTTGCAAAGAGGAAAAATAGGACAATCATGGAGATGTTAAGATGCATGCTTGGTGATCACTTACCTCAATTTCTTTGGGGTGAAGCAGCCAGTACAACAATCTACATTCCTAATAGGTGTCCTTCAAAATCAATTGAGGGGAATAATCCTTATGAGGTTTGGAATGGTAAGAAGCCAAAATTTTCACACTTAAAAGTATTTGTATGTGATGCATATTCATATATTCCTTCAAAAAAGATGAAGAAATTGGATAAAAAGTCTCAAAAATGCATCTTTTTTGGCTATGATGCCGAACATAGGGGCTACAGGTTATACTCACCTTCTTCATGCATTGTATTTGTTTCAAGAGATTTTAAATTCAATGAAGACCTTGTTGAGTTAGAAAAGTGTGGGCCTTGTGTCAAAAGGACCAAGTGGTTGGATCATTCTAAGGGTCCTAAAGAGCAGAATTCAATTAGCCAAAGGATAACTAGAAGTATGACCCTTAACATGTCTCTTCTAGCTAATATAGAGAATGATCATGAGCCTACTTCTTACCAAGAAGCTTCACAACACTCTTTTTGGGTTGATGCCATGAAGGTTGAGATGGATTATCTTCTAAAGAATAAAACTTGGGATCTAGTGCCTTATCCTAATAAGAGAAATGTTATTGGGAACAAGTGGGTCTATAGAATCAAGTACAATTCTAATGGAGAGATAGAAAAGTATAAGGCTAGATTGGTTGCTAAGGGTTATGCTCAAAAACATGGCATTGACTATGATGAAACCTTTGCACCAATTACCAAAATGCCCACCATTCGACTTCTCATTGCTATTGCTACTGCTCAAGGTTGGCAGATTTTTTAGCTTGATGTGAAAAGTGCATTTCTAAATGGTGATTTGGATGTGGATATCTACATGAGTCAACCACAAGGATTTGTTGTACAAGGTAAGGAAACACTTGTGTGTAAACTAAAGAAAACCTTGTACGGTCTGAAGAAAGCACCTAGATCATGGTACATGTAGATTTCAGGTTACTTCTTGTCTCTTGGTTTTGATAAATGTTATTCAGATGCATATCTCTATGTGCTTAGGAAGGATAACTTGGTAATTTTAATTGCCCTATTTGTTGATGACCTTGTTGTGACTAGAAATGAGAATGAGGCCATTTTTGATTTCATCTCCAAATTAAATTCAGAGTATGAAATGACTGACCTTGGTCTTCTACACTACTATCTTGGCATGCAAGTTTATCAATATGAGGATTGTACCTTTTTGAGTCAATCCAAGTATATTGGAGATATTCTTAAGAGGTTTTATTTGGAGGATGACAATCCTACTTCCATTCCTATTTCTATAGGGGTTAATTTGGAAGTAAGTATAGAATCTCAGTTGGCTGATGCTACATTGTATAGGTAGCTCATTGGTAGTCTTCTTTATGTTACCATCACAAGGCCATATATTGCTTTTGAAGTTGGTATGATGGCTAGGTTCATGCAGAAACCTTATATTGAACACTTACAAGCTACCAAGATGATTCTGAAGTACCTTTCAGGTACTAGAGATTTGGCACTCAAGTATTCTAGGCTTCCTTCCTTTGCTCTTTTTGGCTATGCTGATTCTAATTTTGGAGGGGATAGAATAGACAAAAAGTCTACCACAACATATTTTTTTAGTATTGGGTCTATAGCTATCTATTGGTCTTCCGAGAAGAAATATACAATTGCTCTTTCTACAACGAAAATGGAGTATAAGGCTACGACAGCAGCTGCACAGGAAGCGGTTTGGCTTCACACCCTCATGATAAAAATTGGCTTTGAGCAATTTTTTCCTTCACGTTTGCTCTCTGATAATCAATCAACTATTGCCTTGGCTAAAAATCCTGTAATGCATCAAAGGACAAAGCATGTTGAAATCCAAGCCCACTTTATTAGAGAGAAGGTATTGGATGGGACTATTTAGTTGGAGTATTGCCCATAATCTTCTAATTCTACTGATTTTTTCACCAAACCTCTTCCAAAGGAGCAGTTTTGTAAGCTGAGGGACTCACTTGGTTTGGTGAAGTTGTCCTCAAGGGGGAATGAAGTGTAGTTACACTTGTGTGATGACAACTTCATCATTATGAGGTGTTTTGTGCTATATATGAGTTTATCTTTGGTGGTATAATTGCTTTGTGCATCTCTTTTGAACATGGTACTTTCTTGTTTGCCTTGTGCAACTTTTGTGCATGTTACTTTGTAGATGGCATTGTGCAATTATGGTATATTATGTAATTGCTTTATGTGACTCTTTTACATGGTACGTTTTTGTTGCCTTATGCAACTTTGTACATGTTTTTATGTAGTTGGCATTATGCAATTGGTTTATCATGGTACTTTCTTGTTAGCATTTATGCTACTTTTGTACATGATATTTTATGGTTGGCTTTATGAAACCGGTGTGCACACTTTATTATTTTCATATACCTTATGAAAATTTTGTACATGGTAATTTAGAGTTTGCATTATCATGGTACTCCTTTTTTGCTTTATGTAATTTTGATCATGATATTTTTTGATCAACTATATATCACGTGACTATAAGTATGGCTTGGCATATTTTTGTGATGACTTATAGTTCACTATTTGTTAGATCAATTTTGTTATCATCTTTGGATATTCATATATGTTGTGGTGAATATATTTATGATGATGTATCTAACTGATCTTATGTTGAGCTTCTTGTAGCTTGCAGGTACTTCCATTTGGGGTTTTGCAGGCTTACTGAAGACACCCTTGTGATGTTTTCTTCTTGTCATGTGCAACCACTTGTGGTTGATGGATGGCTTTGTAAGCTACTTGTATCTGAAGCTATTCCATTAGGGGTTTGCAGTCTCATTTTGGCCCATTTTGTATTGGTGCCTTATTGTAGACCATTCTTGGTCATAGAAGCTCATTGTAACTATATTACTCATTTGATTCTCATCCCTGTTTGTATCTTTAGGGGAAGAATGTTTCTTTGTTTCATAAGTCCTTTCCCCAATATTGCAATAAGGGGGAATGTTGGAATATGTAATGCAACATTGTGTAAATTATTCTTAGACTAAAATATAAAGTCTAAATAATAATATTTGAATTAGAAAATAATTCTATTTTATGTAAAAATATTCCCACCCAATTAATAAATAAAATAAGGGTGCTAGGAATATTTAATTTATGGGAAAAAGTTATTTTCCCTTTTATAGCAAATATTAGAAAGTAACTAATCACTTTATAATATTTGATAGATGCCATTTATCACATATCTCAATGATTAGATTGTGATAATATTAGAAAGTAACTAAGTAATTTCTAATATTTGATAGATGCCACTTGTCACACATCTCAAGATTAGATTATGATAAGATTAGATTGTGATAACATTTAGGGTTGTAGTAGAAAAGCTTCTCTTTAAATAGAGGTGTTGTCTACTACATCTTAAAATATCTTGTTATATTAAATTGTGTTGTAATATCATATTGATGCATATTGTTGCATAACATTGAAGCATTCTTGTATTGTTGAATCAAATGAGTAATATAGTGAGCTTCATAGTGGATGTTTCCCTTCTTCATTTGAATTAGGGTTTTACCACTTAATATTGGTGTTGTGGGTTTTCCTGTTTTGTGTGTGATTGATCTTGTGAACCATTATTTGATCTTGGGAAGACTTTTCTTGTCTCACAATAAGGTGCCTGCTTCCCATATAAAATAAAGCACCCGAATTTTGTTGTTAAAAAATGGCAGTGCGACTCCTGTGGATGACAGAACAAAACAAATATTTTAGCGATGGATGCAGATGATATTTTAGCAAGGATGAATACAAAGGACAATATCAAAGACCATGTGTTTTATTTTTTAGCAAATATGTAAATATCAATGCAAATAGATAAAGCATATTATTAAATGTATTATGTTATGATAAAAATAGAATACGTTAAATCAGTCCAAAATTATTGTATTTGCTTTATCTCCATTATTCCTATGTATTGCTGTAACCAAAAAGTCAGGAAGTTAATTGCTCTCAAATATAATAGGGAATGACTACATATATTATAAATATGCAGGCCACACCTAATAAAAATAAGAATGGATTCTAGACGTGAGAATTGCTATATAAATTTTTGAAGCTGCAATATATTCATTTGAGTGTTTTTATTAATCTCAAACTAGCATATGGTGAATGAATTGATCGGGCAGAAGACTATTAGAGCCTGGGCCCACTCTAAATAGTACTCCTCCCCTTTTACCTTACTTTCTTAGTTAATTTATTTACTATTTTTTTAGATTATTTAAATTCTATATTTTCTCTTGCTTTCTATAATTTCTAGCAAAGTACAGTTTTAATTTTTGTATGTAATTTAGGCACATTTTTATAAACATAGGATAGATTATTGGTTTGAATCAAAACTTCAATGAATACCAAACACCCCCCAAACCAATAGGCATAGAGGGACTCATTACTCATACTATAGACATTTACTGTGTTGTGATACTCAAGTCTACGAGCTACCCCAGGTTGAAAATTAAATGGAGGTAATTAATTGAACTATAGAAAACTAACCAATGTTTTTCCCAACACTCTTGACTCTTTTAATAATGTTTGACATAAGTGCAACAATCATGTTCCATTGTGGGCCAATATGCATAAAATACACTTTACAATGGTCATTCCGCTAAAATGACCACCATAAGTACCATCATGGGTTTCAACTATGGCTCTTTGTGCCTCACTAGACTTGAAACAACGAAGGAGGACTCCATCATAACCATGTTTATACAACACATCCCCCAAGAGAATAAAACAAGTTTCATTTTGCTTGAAAGTGCGCATTCCAAACTTGAGAAAGGCTACTATTTGGCTTGACCAAGGCTCATATGGATCCGATTGGATAAATAAAATATCCTTTTCATATTTAGACTCAGCATGAACAATAGCATATTTAGAGATCATTGAAATTATAAGGGGTTGTACCTCCCCAAAGGAATATTTTGGAATCAATGATCCAAGGGAGGCCATCACATCTGCAAATTTATTAGTTGAATGTGGTAAACTATTGATTTCATACTAATTAAACTTAGAGAGCAATTTCATTGCTACTTCATGATAAAACTTAATGGTAGGTTCTTTGCATTGGTATTCTCCATTGATTTGCTTAACGATAAGTTGAGAATCACCAAAAATCTTGATACGCTTAATGCTCATAACTATAGCTAATAGAAAACCTAAGATTAAGTATTTATACTCTACAGTGTTGTTTATGCATTGGAAGTTGAGTTTGAATGATAAAGGGATAGACACCCCCTGGGGTGTGTGAAACATGACTCACACCTTGAGCTTTCACAGACTTAGAGCCATCAAATAATAGTGTGATATCAACGTCTTCTTTTGGAATGACATCTTCTTGTTCAGTGATGACAAATACCGAATCATCTGGGAGCTCAATAATCAAGGGATGATCACTAGGTAGTGAAGATTTTGCAAGTTGATCGGCTATGACCTGACCTTTAATGGATTTTTTGCTAATGAATTCCAAGTCAAATTCAATGAGGAACATTATCCATTTAGTGGTACAAGTGTTATTATAAGTGTGAGACATAATATAACATAGAGGATTTTATCTAGCTATAACATATGTTGTGTGACTAAGCATGTAGTGTCAAAGTTTCTTATTGGTAAAAACCATTGCTAAGCATAATTTTTCTACATAAGCGTATCTAGTTGCATAGCTTACCAATATTCGACTAATATAGTAGACAAATTGCTCTCAATTTTTTCATTATTTTGTTCAACCATTGTCTCTAATGCAAAGTCCATTTCTAAAATATAAATATAGAAAGGGATCCCCAGATGAGGAGAAGATAAGACTGGTAGAGAAGCTAAGTATTGCTTAATATAATCGAAGGCATTTTGACATTCATATGTCCAATAAAATGACACCCCTTTTGTAGTAGGTGATTGAATGGCCTAAATTTTTTAGAAATTTGTGCAATGAAATGACAAATTGATTGGATATTTCCTTGTAAACTATGCAATTCCTTTAAGTTAGTTGGAGGAGGCATCTCCATGATGGCCTTGAACTTATTAGGGTCCACCTTAATGCCTCTTTTAGAGACAATGAATCCTAGAAGTTTGCCTGAGGTAACACCAAATATATTTTTCTTGGGATTCAACCTTACATTATGCTCTAGGAGTTAGTCAAAAAATTTCTCCAGTAAACCAATATGCTCTTGTAGATTTTTAGATTTATCGAAGATATCATCCACATAATATTCGATAATATTATGCATGTAGTCATGGAAAATGTATGTCATGGCACATTGAAAAGTAGCACCTGCATTTTTTAGACCAAAGGGCATCACCTTGTAACAAAAAGTTCTCCAAGGTATAGTGAATGTTGTTTTGTGTTGGTCATCAAGATTTATTTAGATTTGGTTGTATCCTAAAAAAATTTCCATTAGTGAAAGCATTTCATGGCCAGTGTAGGTGTCAACAAGAATATCAATGTTTGGAAGAGGAAATTATCCTTAGGATACACTTTATTAAGATATCTAAAGTCAGTATAAATGTGTATCACCCTGTTAGGCTTACAAATGGGTACCATGTTTGAAAGCCACTCAATTTAGTTGATAGGAACTATGAAGTTCAAGTCTAAGAGTTTTTGAAGCTCTATTTTTACCAAGAGGGCCATGGTAGAATGCATTCTCGTAAGTTTTTATTTGACCAGCTTAGCATCAAGCTGTAAGGTGAGATTATGGACAACCAAACTAGGATCAATACCAGGCATGTATTTATACGACCATGCAAATATGCCCTTCTTCATTTTGAGGAGATAAACTAATTGATCTTGTTCATTAGATGATAAATTTTTTCCAAGCTTGAAAATTTGGGAATTGTCTTTGTCTGAACTAAGGTCCACATCGATGGTATCTTCAATGGACATGTGGGAACCTTCCTCATGTTAATGGGATGTAGGGACCAGATGAATGTCATATAAGATATCATAAAACTCTTTTGGATTATCCTCATATATTTATACGTAGAAAACCTTGGGATTAGAAGGTGAAGGTGAAGGTGAAGGTGGAGGGGATGGTGAAGAATTTACAATAATACAATAAAAGAAAATTGGAGCAACTATTATCTTCTTATTATCTGGAATAATTTTGGTAGAGTTTCAATACTTTGTTACAATCTCCTCACAGGCTCTAGAAGAGCTCATATGCTTCCTACAATGCAATATTCTTCTTCTATAAAATAAAAGCCCAAAACTAGCTTAAGTAAGAAAACAAAGCAAACCCTAACCCTAGAAAATCACATCTGTCGGATCTACATCGACGTTGTTTATTACATGTCTTAGTATTTTGACCATAACTTTTGACTCGGGTGTTCGTTTGAGCCTGTTTTTTTCCATATTGCATATATTTCAAAGCTCTACGATTTCATTTTATATCCTATAAGAGGAAATGCTTTCCAAGGCTGAAAATGTCATCTCAAGGTCTAGATTTTTATTTTAATGTATGGCTGGCCAGATTTCCAACATTGCGGGCTATATTTCCAATATTCTCCCCATTTATGGTAAGGGGACTAACTATCAAGTCCCTTAGCAGCAAAAACTAAGGTTTTACTACTCCCTTAGTAAAAATATCTGCTACTTTATCGTGTGTGGAGCAATACCTCAATTTAACTTGTTCCTTCTCTACCATATCCCGAATGAAGTGGTACTTGATGTCGAAATGCTTGGACCTGGTATGATGGATAGGATTATGTGCCAACTTAATGGAACTTAGATTATCATAGAATAAAGTAGTTGGAGTCCCTTGCTTCTCCCCAATATCTCTTAGCATATTTCAAATCCATAATGCTTGTGCATTTACTGATGTAAATGCAATATACGTTGCTTTAGTATAAGACAATGCCAATGTAGCTTGTTTCTTGGAACTCAATGTCACCAAACCTAAACCAAGAGAAAAATAGTGCCCACTCATGGATTTTTTGTCATCAATATTACTACCCCAATCACTGTCATTGAATCCCACTAACTTCAAATTATTTTTCTGTGAGTAGTGGATCCCATAATCAATTGTTCCACGAACATACCTTAAAATTCTCTTTGCTACCTTCAAATGTAACTATGATGGATTAGCCATATACCTGGAATACTATGAAATAATAAAGCATATATCTGACCTAGTGTTACAAAGGAACATAAGGCTACCACCAATACTCCTATACTTTGTTTTGTTTACCGTTTCAGCTCCATCCTCCAAAATCAAGATCTCCTCATGTGAAATGGGTGTTGCTATAGGTTTACATTCACTCAAACCAAATCTCTTCAGCATATCCCTTACATATTTGGATTGAAAAACAAAAATCTCATTGCTATTTTGATGTACTTCCATCCCAATAAAGTAACTCATCAAATCCAAATAAGACATTTCAAACTCCATCTTCAAATCATGTTTAAAAGAATGATTCAAAGAAGAACTACTCCCCATAAATAACATATCATCAACATAAAGGTATACAATAAGAATATCATTACCTTCCCTTTTGTAGTACAAAGTGGGCTCACTCTTACTTCTTTGAAAATTGCACTGTAGGAAGTAGTCATGGATTCTAGCATACCAAGCTCTTGGAGCTTGCTTCAGCCCATATAGAGCCTTCTTAAACCTGTAGAATTGATCTTCTTTTCATTGGATAACAAAACATTATGGCTATTCCACATATGCTTCTTCATCTAAATACCCATTGATAAATGCACTTTTGAAATCCATATGATGCACCCTCCAAATTTTATGATCTGCCAATGATAGCAACATCCTTACTGTTTCTTGTCTTGCCACTGGAGAAAATGTTTCCTCATAGTCCAAACCATATTTCTGAGTGAAACCCTTTGCTATCAATCATGCTTTGTACGTATCAATGGATCCATCATTGTTCTTCTTGATCTTGTAGACCCACTTGCATCCTACACATTTCCTATCCTTGGGCAAATCACACAACTCTCAAGTATCATTATTTTCAATAGAATGCATTTCTTCTTGCATAGCCTTCATCCACACTTTGTTAGTACTAGCATGCTCAAAACATGAAGGATCAAAATCATCAACAACAAATTTTGAAACTTTAGAAACTTGGGAAACAAGTGCATAGTTTACAACATCACCTTTGGGATATCCAATGTCATCATCTCCATAAAGATGCAAGTTCTCTAACTTCTCTATTAATGCATTCATATCTGTATAATAACTCCTTGTCACCCTCTTATAGAAATTCTTATCAACAATTTGAGATTCTGGGTGACCCTTAAATAATATTTTACCTTTTCCTTTGGCCGATGGTGATGGAGGTGGAGAACTACTAGAACCTTCTCTTTCATGGTTGGGCTGAACTGAAACATGGCTTGGTTCCACCTTCTCTTCACCAAAAACATCCTCAAAAAACAATTTTTGTGATACCCAACTTCCCCCTTCATCAAAAATTGCATCTCTAGATACAATTATTTTATGTGAAATAGGATTAAAGAACCTGTAAGCCTTAGATTGCTCACTGTACCCAATAAAAATACATTTTTCACTCTTTGCATCCAAATTCTTCCTATTCTCACCATTAACATGCATAAAATACACACATCCAAAAACTCTAAAATGATTTACATTTGGCTTCTTGCTGTACCAACATTCATAAGGGGTAATATTCTCAAGACTCTTAGTAGGAATTCTATTTAAAATGTAATTAGCAGTCCTAATTGCTTCAGCCCAATAAAACTTACTCATACCTTTTTCTTGCATCATGCACCATGCCATATCCACCAAAGTCCTGTTGTTTCTTTCAACCACCCCATTCTGTTGAGGTGTGTAAGGACCTATTTTTTGCCTTTTAATCCCCAAATAACTACAAAAATCATCAAATTCATGAGAATAAAACTCACCTATCCTCAAAAATTTGATATAATGACCACTTTAATTTCAACTAGAGCCTTAAAATTCTTGAAGCAATTGAATGCCTCATCCTTATGCTTAATAAAATAAACCCAACAATATCTAGAGAAATCATCAATAAAAGTTAGAAAGTAAGAATATTTACCCATACTCTATGTCTGCATTGGTCCACAAATGTCACTATGAACAAAATACAATGGATTTTGGGCCCTCCATGGTTCAACATGCATAAAATTCCCCCTTGCATGTTTACTAAGTGCACAACCTTCACAAACCTCCTTGGAGTCTTCAACTTTTGGCAACCCATAGACAAGTGGTGAAAGCATCTTCAAACTCTTATAATTTAAATGCCCAAACCATAAATGCCATAACCTCTCCTTACCTTCTACACCAATAAATTATAGAGCTCCCCCTTGATCTATAAATTGTAATGGGAAGAGCCTGTTCTTGGTCATCTTGACAGTGGTAATCATGTTGGCAATTTTGGGTTTGAGATCCTAGCTTCTTGTCTATGAGTTGTCATTGATGTCAAAAGGATCTGGCATTAATGTCAAGAGGATTTATTGGCTTCAAAGTTTGAAGATTCCAAAGAATCTTTTCTAGAAGATTCTGGAGAGATTCCATGTGGCAGATGAAAAGGTTTTTATCAAAACCATGGCAGGTTTAAGGGTTTTTATTAAAACCGGTGGATGCATTAAGGGTTTTTTCTCAAAACCACTCTCGACTTAATGCAAAGGTTGGAGACACTTATTAATTAAATAACTTACTTAATAAAACCTTTTTAAGGTTTTTTAATTAATTATTTATTTGATTTAGTGATTAAATTATTTTAATAATTTAATGGGTTCTCCACCTAAGGTCTAAGGTCTAAAAGACCTTTGATTATTTTTTAAATAATCAAAAGGGTTTCATAAACCCTAAAGTTGTTTCGAAGGCGCCAAAGTAATATTAATTTGAAAAGTTTGAATTATCCTCCCATCAATGTCGTTCATAACATGGAAGTTTGGCTATATAAGCCATAACCTATAGTCCAAAGCAAATGTGTGAAAGAAATTGGAATTGTGAAAAGGTTGGGAAGTAAAAGCTACGGCTATCATTTTTTCTCCATGTTTATCCATTGCCAAAGGGTTAAGGAGAAGGAGACTCTTGCTAGCCTTCAAGCTAGCGTCGTTGGCCTAGTGGAAATGACTGTTCTGTGAAGGCGCTTGAAGGGAGGTCAAGCGTTCGACTCTCACCATGGAGTGTGAGAAGAGTTTTTGCGCTCCGATTTTTTTGGAGGCACTGTTGACCCGCGATTTTCAGAAGCATTTTTTTTGGTAAGGATTTTTAAATAAAATCTGTATTTTGTTAAAGAAGAAGTGGTTGGGCAAATTTATTTAAAATTATTTTTAAGGTTAAATGCTTCTTTGGAGATATAAGGTTGATAGTGTGTGGTTAAGATTTTTGGCTTGATTGTTGAGTGAGATTTGCTTAGAAGCTATTATTCCTTGAGCATGGTTTAATTAATTTGGAGAAATAAGGTGTAAAAGGATATATTGTTTGTATGCTTTATATTTTTGGTAGTTGACTTCTAAGGATTGGAGTCATAAGGTGTTTTATGGAATAAATATTTTTGTGGTTACTTTTATGATCTAACCCTAACTTGGTGGCAAAGTTGAGGGTGGTGTTGGTAACAGGTTGAAGAACTATTCTCTTCTTCCTCAAACAAAGGTATGGGCAACTTCTTCCATGTATATTATTGATGGTGTATTTTTTGAAATTGAGTTTGGAGTGAAAAGGTTGTCTACTAGGTATTCTTGTTGGTGTAAATCCCATTTTTTGGATATTGAAGATTGTTTATGCATTAAAATCATTGATGAGTTTTTGGGTGAATGCATAATTCTGGTTGAGGAAGAGGAAGCATTTTTGCACTAAGGTTTATGTTAGTAAGTCTTGCTACTTGCTTTGAGTTGGTGAAACCCTTAGTTGGTTGTTTTGAGATTGATGGTTGAGTTGCTTCCATAGAGGTTGTTTTGATCAAGTTAATGCTTTACTTGATACATGATTTGGGCTTACTCCATTGAGATTGATTTGAGAAAGTTATTCTCTGCATTGGTGATTTATGTTGGTGGTTGTTTTGTTCAAATATCTTTGGAGGGAAAAAGATGTCTACTAGTTTCCTTTTCATGTAGTGATTGGTTGAATGCTTCAAGGTTATTGTTGAGTTGAATGATGTTGGTTAAACCTTGTCTATAAGCATTGTTGTTAAAGCCCTAATTGGTTGAGAAAATATATTGGTTGTGGAAAGAACATGAGTATCATTGTTATATGAGATATTGCATGGTTGGCAATTTTTGGGTTGTGTTTCATGTTCTTGAGAAAAGCATACTACATCTATCTTATTCTTTTGAGATTGAGATTGAGTTGAGATTGATATTGGGAGTTAAATATAGAACATATTGAGTCTCTAAATTTTTTTTTTATGCTTCTATGAGGTTGATGAATCACATTGGGTCTCTAACAATTCTCTTTGTGGGTTCATGCTAAGAAAGTTTTTCTTGGTGAGCTTGCTGATTTGGACAGGTTCTAGTGAGGACTTGTGAGCTAATTTGGACAGGTTCTAGTGAGGACTTGTGAGCTGATTTGGACAGGTTCTAATGAGGACTTGTGAGATGATTTGGACAAGTTCTAGGGAGGACTTGTGAGCTGATTTGGACAGGTCCTAGCAGAGGACTTGAGGACAGAGTTGAAGTGGTTCTTTGAGAAGAACCTGAGGATAGTTTTGACAAGTATTTGAGAAGGCTTATGTGCAGCAGAGATTGATATGTTCAAGCTTTATGAGTTAGCTTGGGACAGATTTGACAGAGTGAGGAAGACTTGTGCTGGACCAACTGATTGTGTTTAGTATAGGTTGATGAGTTGCTGTGGAGGTGATCAGTGAGGATAGAGGTCTCTTGAGGCTGAGCATTGAGGACAAGAGGTATTTTTGTGGAAAGGAGTTCCACGTGCTAGCAAAGTAAGAGGCAGGTGATCTTTTGAAGTATCATTTCCAGAGCTGAGGGGAAGTATTCTCCTTTGGGTAGGAGGTTCATAAATTCGTGAGGAGGGGAAGGATTCTCGTTTGGGCAGGAGGATCATAAATTCGTGAGGAGGCGAATGATTCTCCTTTGGGTAGAGGCTCATAAATACTTGAGTAGGGAAGGTTTCTCCTTTGGGCTGAGGCTCATAAACATTGTAATTGGGAAGGATTCCCAAAGAACTTTGAGAAAGCTTTTTAGAGAAATTTTTTGTGGAGGTAGCCCATGTTGGGTGAACCACGTTAAAATTGGTGTCTCATTGTGTGTTGCTTTATGCATTGCTTTGATATTGCTATTGGTTCATTGCTTTGCGAAGTTGAAGTTAAATAGAGAAAGTAAAAAGAGGTCTTATACTGTTCACCCCCCCTCTCAGTATAAGCTTGTGTTCTTCAATTGGTATTAGAGCGGGTTAATTCAAAAAGTTTAACATCTTGAAGGAACATTTTGTAAAGAACACAATGGAATCTATAAGTGGTAATGCAACACCTATTCTTGATGGGGCAGATTTTGAGCTTTGGAGTGCTAGGATGAAGGTTCATCTTATGGCTCTTGGAAATGAAGTTTGGGAAGTGATTGAGGATGAGTATACCATTCCTAAGCATGGTATTTCTACTAAAGAAGAGAGGCTCCTACATCATAGCAATTCAAAGGCAATGAATGCAATACTGAAGGGTTTCTGAGAAGGCATATATTACCAAGGTGATTCACTGCAAGACAACTAGTGAAATGTGGAAACAGTTGAAGGTGGTTCATACAGGTGATGCAAATGTTCGAAAGGCCAAGTTGAGACACTTCAAATTTATGTTTGAACAACTCAAGATGAATGATGAAGAAAATATTAGTGACTATATGCTTCGTATGGATGAGATTGTTAACTCTATGAAGGAACTAGGTCTTGAGCTTGCTGAAAATGATATTTGTGATAAGATTTTGAGGTCTCTTCCAAATAGATTTAGTGAAAATATTTTTGCTATTGAGGAAGGTAGGGATTTGGATAAGTTGAAAAAGGATGAGCTTCATAGTATACTTGCAGCATTTGAGTTGAGAACTCAAGTGAAGGTTGATGTTAAGAAGGAGGCAGCTTTCAAGGCCACCAAGAAATCCAAGGGTAAAGAGCTTCAAGATAGTGATGAGTCTTCTAGTGATGAAGAGGCATATTACAACAAGAAGGGCAAGTTATCAAGAAAGCACAAAGGTATGAAATATGTCAAGTGTTTCAATTGTGGAAAGTTTGGTCATTATGCTACTAACTGTACTGCTACCAAGGATGAAAGTGATGAAGATAAATAGGATTATAAGAGCAAGGATTATGAAAGGCACAGACATCAAAGGAAGAATAAATATGAGCAAAGCAATCAAGGAAAGAGGTACTCTCACAAACACAAAAATATTTTCTACCTAGACAAGGCAAGTAAGTGTTCTAGTAGTGATAGTGAAAGTTCTTCAAGTGATGTTGGAAATGAGATGCAAAAAAATAAGAAGAAAAGAAACATAGATTTGTCCTTATGAAATATTTTAGATGTGGAAATTTTGGACATCTTGAGGATGATTGCACAAATGATGGATTGATTTCTAGTTATACTATGTATGAGGATGCTTCAAAAAATTGTGAGGAAGATCTTTGTATGGCTTTAGAAAAGGGTAGCACCTCTAGTGATAAGAAATCTAAAAAAGTCATTGATGTTTCAAAAGGCAAACAAATAGAGGAAGTTATAGAGGATGGTGAAGTAGATCTTGAAGTTGAACTTGTTAGTGCTCTTAGTGCTTTGAAAAAGGAAAGAAAGAAGAATGCTAGACTCAATGATCAATTGGATGAATGTTGTATTGAGAGAGATGAGCTTATAGAAAGTCTTGACTTCTCTATAGCTAAGACACAAAAACTTAAGGATAAGTTAGAGTCTAAGGTTCTTGAGTGTAGAGAGTTGGAATAGAAAGCGGCTTCCTTGAAAGAGGAAACTAAAGAGTACAAGGATAAGCTTTATAGGTTTGAATATGGCACCAAAAAGGTAAAGTCAATCATCAAATATCAAAGAAGGACAACAGATAAAACAGGTCTTGGTTTTGGTAAGAAACACATAGAACATGTTGGGGAATCTAGTAAGAGATTCCAAAAGGAAGAGAGTTCTGATGAGGAAAGTACTTAAGAAAAAGAGTCCTTGAGTGATAGATGCCCAGAATCAGAAAACATGAATCAAAAAAAGGGGAGAAAGTTTACAGGACCTAAGAGGTCAAATCAAGGAAAGTTTAATGGCAGATGTTTTGCTTGTCACAAGTTTGGTCACATGGCTTCACATTGCATGACTCAAGTGAGGAAGGTAAATGACAGATTCAGAGGTGGTAATTTATTTCAAGGGTATTGCTACTCTTGTAAATAGTTTGGGCACAAGGCTATTTATTGCAAGGCTAATAACAAGAACAGGGTTGGTCAGAACAGGATGGAGTCAAAGATCAGGTATGCCTTAAAGAAATAACATTGTTAATTGTTATAAGTGCAATAATGAAGGTCACATAGCTAGACAGTGTAGAGCTGAAATTCCAAGGTATAGGAACAGGAACATGGGTATGAATAGGCACAAGAATCAAGACATGGATAAGAACATGAATGATAACAAGAACAGCAACAGTGACATGAATAGGAACATGAATATGGACAAGGAGAACAAGAGAAGACATGGTAAGGTAGATATAGACACTGATGAAAATCAGTGCCTAATGGGAGTTTTAATCCCACCCCAGAATTAATCACCTCAACAGGAGGTGGGGGAGGGACTAAGCTAAGATGCTCATTCTTAGTCCCAAGCCCGAAAGGTGACCCTTTGCCATTGATGACAAAGGGGGAGAGATATGAGTAAGGGGGAGAGCCTCAAGTCAGGGGTAGTTGATTTCTATACAGTAGTTTTGAGTTTCAGTGTTGTTGAGAAGCATGGTTTTCCATTAATGACAAAGGGGAGATTGTTGGCAATTTTGGGTTTGATATCCTAGCTTCTTGTCTATGAGTTGTCATTGATGTCAAAAGGAACTGGCATTAATGTCAAGAGGATTTATTGGCTTCAAAGGTTGAAGATTCCAAAGAATATTTTCTAGAATATTTTGGAGAGATTCCATGTGGCAGATGAAAATGTTTTTATCAAAACCATGGCAGGTTTAAGGGTTTTTATTAAAACTAGGTGGATGCATTAAGGGTTTTTTTTCAAAACCACTCTCAGCTTAATGCAAAGGCTGGAGACACTTATTAATTAAATAACTTAATTAATAAAACCTTTTTAAGGTTTTTTAATTAATTATTTATTTGATTTAGTGATTAAATTATTTTAATAATTTAATGGGTTCTCCACCTAAGGTCTAAGGTCTAAAAGACCTTTGATTATTTTTAAATAATCAAAAGGGTTTCATAAACCCTAAAGTTGTTTCAAATGCGCAAAAGTAATATTAATTTGAAAAGTTTGAATTATCCTCCCATCGACGTTGTGCATAGCATGGAAGTTTGGCTATATAAGCCATAACCTATAGTCCAAAGCAAATGTGTGAAAGAAATTGGAATTGCGAAAATGTTGGGAAGTAAAAGCTACAGCTATCATTTTTTTGCCACGTTTATCCGCCGCCAAAGGGTTAAGGAGAAGGAGACTCTTGCTAGCCTTCAAGCTAGCACCGTTGGCCTAGTGGCAACGACTATTCTATGAAGGTGCTTGAAGGGAGGTCAAGCATTCGACTCCCATCGTGGAGTGTGAGAAGAGTTTTTGCGCTTCAATTTTTTTGGAGGTACTGTTGACCTGCGATTTTTGAAAGCATTTTTTTTGGTAAGGATTTTTAAATAAAATCTGCATTTTGTTAAATAAGAAGTGGTTGGGCAGATTTATTTAAAATTATTTTTAAGGTTAAATGCTTCTTTGGAGATATAAGGTTGATAGTGTGTGGTTGAGATTTTTGGCTTGATTGTTGAGTGAGATTTGCTTAGAAGCTATTATTCCTTGAGCATGGTTTAATTAATTTGGAGAAATAAGGTGTAAAAGGATATATTGTTTGTATGCTTTATATTTTTGGTAGTTGACTTCTAAGGATTGGAGTCATAAGGTGTTTTATGGAATAAATATTTTTGTGGTTACTTTTATGATCTAACCCTAACTTGGTGGCAAAGTTGAGGGTGGTGTTGGTAACAGGTTGAAGAACTATTCTCTTCTTCCTCAAACAAAGGTATGGGCAACTTCTTCCATGTATATTGTTGATGGTGTATTTTTTGAAATTGAGTTTGGAGTGAAAAGGTTGTCTACTAGGTATTCTTGTTGGTGTAAATCCCATTTTCTGGATATTGAAGATTGTTTATGCATTAAAATCATTAATGAGTTTTTGGGTGAATGCATAATTCTGGTTGAGGAAGAGGAAGCATTTTTGCACTAAGGTTTATGTTAGTAAGTCTTGCTACTTGCTTTGAGTTGGTGAAACCCTTAGTTGGCTGTTTTGAGATTGATGGTTGAGTTGCTTCCATAGAGGTTGTTTTGATCAAGTTAATGCTTTACTTGATACATGATTTGGGCTTACTCCGTTGAGATTGATTTGAGCAAGTTATTATTTGCATTGGTGATTTATGTTGGTGGTTGTTTTGTTCAAATATATTTGGAGGGAAAAGGATGTCTACTAGTTTCATTTTCATGTAGTGATTGGTTGAATGCTTCAAGGTTATTGTTGAGTTGAATGACGTTGGTTAAACCTTGTCTATAAGCATTGTTGTTAAAGCCCTAATTAGTTGAGAAAATATATTAGTTGTGGAAAGAACATGAGTATCATTATTATATGAGATATTGCATGGTTGGCAATTTTTGGGTTGTGTTTCATGTTCTTGAGAAAAATATGCTACATCTATCTTATTCTTTTGAGATTGAGATTGAGTTGAGATTGAGATTGGGAGTTATGTATAGAACATATTGAGTCTCTAACAATTCTCTTTATGCTTCTATGAGGTTGATGAATCACATTGGGTCTCTAACAATTCTCTTTGTGGGTTCATGCTAAGCAAGTTTTTCTTGGTGAGCTTACTGATTTGGACAGGTTCTAGTGAGGACTTGTGAGCTGATTTGGACAGGTTCTAGTGAGGACTTGTGAGCTGATTTGGACAGGTTCTAGTGAGGACTTGTGAGCTGATTTGGACAAGTTCTAGGGAGGACTTGTGAGCTGATTTGGATAGGTCATAGCAGAGGACTTGAGGACATAGTTGAAGTGGTTCTTTGAGAAGAACCTGAGGACAATTTTGACAAGTCTTTGAGAAGGCTTGTGTGCAGTAGAGATTGATTTGTTCAAGCTTTATGAGTTGAGCTTCGGACAAATCTGACAGAGTGAGGAAGACTTGTGCTGGAACGACTGACTGTGTTTAGTACAGGTTGATGAGTTGTTATGGAGGTGATCAATGAGGACATAGGTCTCTTGAGGCTGATCATTGAGGACATGAGGTCTTCTGTGGAAAGGAGTTCCATGTGCTAGCGGAATAAGAGGCAGGTGATCTTCTGGAGTATCATTTCTAGAGCTGAGGGGAAGGATTCTCCTTTGGGCAGGGAGGATCCTAAATTTGTGAGGAGGGGAAGGATTCTCCTTTGGGCGGGGAGGCTCATAAATTCATGAGGAGGGGAAGGATTCTCCTTTGGGCAGAAGCTCATAAATACTTGAGTAGGGGAAGGTTTCTCCTTTGGGCTGAGGCTCATAAAAATTGTAATTGGGAAGGATTCCCAAAGAACTTTGAGAAATATTTTTAGAGAAAAGTTTTGTGGAGGTAGCCCATGTTGGGTGAACCATGTTAAAATTGGTGTCTCATTGTGTGTTGCTTTATGCATTGCTTTGATATTGCTATTGGTTCATTTCTTTGTGAAGTTGAAGTTAAATAGAGAAAGTAAAAAGAGGTCTTATACTGTTCACCCCCCCTCTCAGTATAAGCTTGTGTTCTTCAAATCAATTTTCTCCTCTAATCATAAATTTTGCACATTCTATCCTCAAACACTAACTTATAATCATTTTTCAACATTTGACCAGTACTCATTAATGAATGCTTCAAACGGGGTGCATAGTAAATATCTTTTACCTTCATTATTTTTCCTTTCCTGGTAGGAACCTCCATTTCTCCTTTTGCAACCACCTCCAAGCTCTTCTCATCCCCAAGATTGATATTGGATTGATAAGAAGAATCAAGAGATGAAAATACATCCCTCTTGCCGATCATATGGTTTGTGCACCCACTGTCCAGGATCCATGTCTCCTTTGTGCTATTCTATGTAGAGAGGAAAGGTTCTTGCTCCATTTTTTCTTCAATCATACAAAACAAAGTATCAACCTCATAGGAATCCTCTTCTCCATAATGTGCTAATTTTTTTACCCTACAATCTCTCTTATAATGGCCATACTTGTCACAATTGTAACATTGCACATTTCTCATATCTCAACCTCTATCTCTTCCTCTTGCACTCGATCCTCCTATTAGAACATGATCCTGGTCATTTTCTGAATCTTGAGATCTTCCTCGACCTATACCACCGTAGGAGCCTCTTCTACCTCCTCTTCCATTTATTCCTCTTCCTTTGGAACCCCTACCATGACCTCTTCCTCCATCATTCTCTTTTTTTGAAAAAGCTTGTTCCTCTATAGAACCTCCTTCTTTATCCTTCTTCCTCTTGGAAATTCTCTCTTCATGAGATGTGAGAGAGCCAATTAATGAATCTATATCCATTTTTGAGAGGTCTTTCGTTTCTTCTATGATAAGGGCTGCATTGTCAAAATTCTCTGTCAAGGTTCTTAAAAAATTTTTAATTACTATATTTTTATCTACGATCTCTCCAAGTGTGGAGATTTTATTTACTACTATTTTTACCCGAACACAGTAATCTCCTACAGTTTCATTATTCTCCTGTTTGAGATTTTCAAAATATCTTTGTAAAGTTTGCAACTTCACCTCCTTAACTTGGGAACTCCCATGGTAATTCTCCTTCAACGCCTTCCAAGCTTCTTAAGACAAAACGTAGGAAAAAAATTGGGGAAAGAGACTCTTGTCTAGAGCCGATTGGATGAAAGCCAAAGCCAAATTATTTTCTTTCTCTTTCTCCTGCATCTCCTTCTTTTGATCTGCAGTCAATGCACTCTAGTATTTTGGTTTAGTAAACCCATCTTCAACAATGGCCCAAGCTCATTTTGCCTTCATAATCGTCCTCATTTGGATGCTCTAATACTTGTAGTCAAAATCGTCAAATTATGGGATCAAAATTGAATTGGTGTTGTTGGCAATAATAGATCCCTTCAATAAGAACTGAGATCTATGAGAAGCTTCTGTAAAACTTGTAGTATAAATTACATAGTTACTCAAACCTAATTTCTCAATCGCCTTGCTCTAATACAAAATGAAGAATTTAAAATAATATAATAAAACAAAATTCGAGCAACTATTATCTTCTTATTATCTGGAATAATTCTGGCAGAGTTTCAGTACTCTGTTACAATCTTCTCATAGGCTCTCGAAGAACTCACACACTTGCTACAATGCAATATTATTCTTCTATAAAAGAAAACCCTAAAACTGCCTTAAGTAAGAAAAAAAAAACAAACCCTAACCCTAGAAAATCACATCCGTCGGATCTACATCGATGGTGTTTATTACATGTCTTAGTATTTCGGCCATAAATTTTGACTCGGGTGTCTGTTTGAGCCCATTTTTTTCCAAATAACACATATTTTGAAGCTCTACAATTTAGTTTTATCTCCTCTGAGAGGAGATGCTTTCCAAGGTTGAAAACGTCATCTAACGGCCCAAATTTTCATTTTAATGTATGGCTGGCCAGATTTCCAATATATGGAGGAATGTAGTTGGAAAAATCTCTTAAAAATTCCTCAAATAAGATAAATTCAAAAAAGAATTGAGGTGAGGAAATATATTTTATATCAATGAGACTTATGTCAATTGGAATTGGCTTAGTCAGATCATATGGATTACAGAGTGGGGTGAATAAATCAATAGGATTCATGTTGACTTATGGGCAAAAGTGGACAAGGAATGGATGGGACCTAAGAACTGGTGCTAAGAGTTTGGTTAACCTGAATAGTAGCAAGCAAAATTAAATGCATTTAACTACATGATATGCAATACTAAAAAATAAAACATGTTTTTGTTCATTTTTTATTTTTTTGGTAGTGGTAAAAACCACTATTTTTGTGTTATGTACATATGTTACAAGTTTGGCTTATGAAATGGCTTAATAGAATGGAGGTGGTAGTTCACCGATAGGAACGATTCGCTCTTGTGGAAGAAGCAAGTGAAATATCGACTCATGGATGGGGAAAATATTGAGATAAAACTCATCTTGTTCAATATGGAGAATAATGGGGTTTGATTCTTCTTCAAATTCATCTGAAATTATTGACATAAGTTCAAATTCTTCATAGATTTCATCATTAAAATCATTGGGATGGAGGGCTTCTTCTCCTAAATTTAGATTAAGCCTTTGTAAGGCTTGTTCAAGAGAAGAGATGGTGGAAAGTGGGTGGTAACCTAGACCTGAACGGTCATGCACTTCTTGATATGGAACAACAATGTGCTGTGACACTCCCTGTTCATGCAATCTTAGGCCATGACCTTGCCAATTGACTATGTGAAAATAGTGGAATACAAATCCTGACATGTTTGGAATGTTGGCAAGTGCTGGTTCTTTGGGTTCATCTAGGGATGCTAGATTTGATGAAGAATCAATCCCCCGTATACAAAATTTATGCTATTTGGAGCTAAATCCATGTTATATACTACTCCTATGGCTAAAGGTGGGTCATGTGAGTGACCAAAATCCTTAGCCTTAGAAATGGTGAGGGGCATGACGATGATGTCTTGGACCACATATTCACCAATATCAGGATTAGTGAGGTGGATCTCAACTTGGGAAGATATGGAAGGACCTTGGTTGGATGATGGCTCGGGGAATGATGAAGATGAAGATGTCTCATAATCCGTCAATTCAACTTGTGAAACATTAGGTGATGATGATGGATTGAATTGGGAATATTTCTGAGTGTATGATGATGATGTGTATGGCAAGTACATTGATGATGTGGATTGATTGTGACTATATATGCATGTAGTCAATGATGAAGATGATGGGGGTTTGGAAGCTTGATGGGAATTGGTGATAGGGAGCACCTCAGGAATGGGATCATTTGATGAGAAAATTGGTAGAGTGGTAGACAGATTGGTTGATGATGATAGGAGCAAATGAGTGGAAGGAAGCATGGATTCATACAGATTTGAGATAAAATTATAATACTTAAACGGTTCAACATCCATTGGTATCTAATTCATCTATCCTTCATGAACGTACTTTAAACATTGATGTAGTATTTAAGTAACACATGTCATTTCCCTCATCCAAGGTCTTCCAAGGATCACATTGTACGCTATGGATCCTTCCAAGATGTGAAACATAGTGTGCAACATTTTAAACCCTACTTCAATGGGAAAAACAATAGTACCAACTATAGAATATAAAGCATCATTGAATGATTTTAGGGTGAATGATGATTTGGTGATATGAGATGGAGGAAGATTCAAATGATGAAGAGTGGATGTGGTGATGATTTTTATAGAGGAACGAGTATCAATTAGGACTATTTTAAAATGCTTCTTGTCAATTAGAGCCATGATATGCAATGGAGGGTCCACTAATTTCTATGAGATTGGCTTAATCTCAAAGTCATAGAATGTGATGGAAGGCTCCATGCATGTTTGGATGCTCCCTAAAAAGTTGTTGAAGGCATTAGAATCTTGAGATTGTAGTTCAATGGATTTCAAAATATCCATTAATGCCTCACTATGTGGGGGAGATTGTTGAATTAACTCATAAATTAACAATTTTGTGGAAGCCATATTTAGGCTTGTGGTTAATCGGCTTCTCAATGAGATGACTGGTCATGGTGGATGATTGACAGGTGGATTTTGAGGATTTTATTTGCTAGGGATATGGATTAGCAATGAAGGATTGGGGGAAATTTGAATGGGTGGCGATGTGGGTGGTTGTGACACACTTTCTTGAGGTTGTTGCCTTAAATCTTGTTGATTATTTCTTTGACCTCTAGTGACCACATGAATGGCCCCTACAAACCCTTTGTATTGTTGGACGTGATTGAATTTATTAGGAGGATTTTTGGTGTTAGCCTCTCTTATATTTGGTTGTACCTCCTCATGATGAGGAAGTGATGTTGAAAAATACCAAGGTTTTGGTTTTGTTGAGCAAGGGGGTTGTCAAGCTTGATTTCCCCCAAGTCAATAAGGTCTTGCACTACGTCTTTAAATGTATGACAATTTTTAATAGCATGCCCATTTTACCTATGATAAGGATAAAATAGATGTTCCCAATAGTGTTTACTACGTTTAGCGAGATCATCTGGTCTAATTTCAGGTAAAGCAAGTTTGTTTGTGTCATAAAACCTTCAAAAAAGGGAAGCATACGACTTCGCTAAAGAGGTGTATTTATGAATTTTTTGGACAGACTCTCACCGGGATATTTTTCTACAATTGGCACTATGTTTTGCATGGCTTGAGTTGTCGAGGGTACCGCATGATAAACAATTTGTTGTGGTGACTATTGCACTTTGTTGAACCATTACTGACTGTATCATGACCACTTGATTAACATGATTGGACTGATGGCTGGGGTAGCCTGTGTTGATTTTGTTTGGCCAGAATAGTTACTTTTAAATTGGCCCTTATTTCGCCATTATTTCTTCTTAGGCTTAAGTATGCCTTCTTGGATTTTTATTTCCTTGATGACACTAGCCTGAGTTAAATCTTCTTCAAATGAATGATAAGTTTGTAGTTGAAGCATCCAAGAGATAGGTTTTAAGCAAATCTTGGTGAATAATTTGATTAGCTCATCCATTGGTAGGGTGAATGGCAAATTGGTAATGACAACCCTCCAATGGTTTCCAAAATCATAGATAGACTCATCATCATGTTGTCTTAAAGCATAGACATCAGACAATGAGACTTTATTTCTAATATTTAGGATAAAATGTTCAAATAATTGGTCAATCAATTGCTCAAAAGTATAAATACTATGATTGGGTAATTTATTATACCACTCTATGGCATCTCCTCCTAATATTTGAGGAAATATTGATGAGGGTCGTTGTTCATTCATCATTTAATCATTATGTGTGTCAATCCAGGGCGGTGTCCAAGGCTATATACGAAAGAAGGCTCCAACAAGTTAAAGATTAGTTCATTCAGAAAATAAGCTTTATTGATGGATCAGTTAGCATTTTGGGGGTTTTGTTGTGACCTTTAACTCCTAAGAATTGAAATTAACTCCTATTTACTTTTGCAGAAATAAAATTATAGGAAATGAAATGACAGAATCTGAAATTGCAAAAAATGAAATATTGCTAAATTGAAATTGTCAGAAAGGCAAATTGTAGAATTGAAATCACACATAGTTGTAGAAAAATAAACTAACTACAATTCTCTGAGCATGTTCTAAATCTAGAAATTCAAACTAACATCTATTGCAAAACTGGAAATGTCACAAATCTGGAAATTGCAGTAAAATGATAGAAAACTGGAAATTGCTGCAAATCTGGAAAATGACAGAAAACTTGAAGTTGCTGCAAATCTGAACAAAAATGTTGAAATTGCATGGAATGATGGAAAAATGCTATCAAGACTGAAATCTGAATTTAAAGCTGCTAAAGAAATGAAACTGGCAGAATTCTGCTAACCTGCTGCAACAAGGAATTAGCAATGTATTCTGTTAGAAGATGCCTTCCTCTGGTCCTGCAAGTGGCCCTTGCTTCCAGAACCAGATGAAGGTGAAGAGTTATGCTAAGAAAACCTAAATACTAATAATCAACTCAACATGCCAATTGAGAACTAAAAACTGCACCTTTTTATTCAATCTGGAAATGCATTACAGTAATGCAGGAAAAACCTATAGATTACTGTTCTGCTACAAAAACAACTGCACTCTCTATTTCTCTGTCTCCTATATGACTATATGCCTATATTCTATATGCTCAACCGTGCTGGGAGCTCTCTTATTTATAATATTATGCTGATATACTTGATTACTGATTTGCAGGGATTTACAACTGTTTGCACAACTGTTTCCTAGAATGCATGAGCTTGCTTTGTCAAACTTGATCTATTCAACCTTATTAAGCTGCATTCGTTGAGGAAATCAGTTAACATGAGCTGGGACAACTTTTTGGTCAATTGTCAATACTTTCCTCTATCGATCTGTCACTTTTTGACCATCTTCTGTTGTTCCTGCGCTATTCCCTATTCCTGCGCTATTATTCCTGCACTGCTCCGAAATAACAGGAAGTGACATTTAGTTATTATTTCGTGCTCCAAACGCGTAGGGAAGAAGTATTTGACCGCCTAGAATGTTTTCATTTATCTTGTACATCCTTTTTGCATTGGTGGCACGTGCTGGAGTGACTATTTCCAAGCCCTGGTGTATATGCACAGTTGGCTAGAATTTGCATGATTGTCCCGTATTTACCAGATTTCTTGCATTTTAGCCTTTTGACTTGTTGCTTCCATTTGCATCACGTGGCAATGTTGTCAGGTGGAGAAAGAGTCATGCCTATTCTCCCTCAACTATTTCCAAGCATTTACCTCTTCTTTATTTGACAAATTCCATGCCTTCCTTCAAAGTGACAGGTGGCTGGAATTTGTATGGACCGTGACCTATTGTTTCCAGCTGCCAAAACATGCCCAGATGCCTTTTTGGAGTGATCATAACTTGTTCATCGTAACTCCATTTTTTACCAAATTATGTCCACGTGTTCTTGGTTATATGAACAACATTGGGTTAAATTTTCAACTCTTAATTCCTCATAAATTACTCCCTGCATCGCTGTCAAGTTGGCCTTTAACACAGATTTTTACCTAGCATTTCCAGCTGTCAAAAAGTGTGAAACTGCCATTTTGCAGGCCCCATAACTTCCAGGTTACTTATCCATATGCCTTCAAATTTTGGCTATGTTTTCTCTATATTATGAAGTACCATTGGTATGAATTTGGTACCTTAACTCACTCTGGATCATTCCCAGTAGATCCGCCAATGTTCCCTTTAACACAGATTTGCACCTGTTAACAGTTCCAGAAAAGACTAAGGCATGAACAATGAGCGCAGGAATGAACAATGAGCGCAGGAACGATGTAACCTTCATAACTTTTTATCTACAGCTCGGATTGACTTGCTTCAAAAAGCAAAGTTGTAGTTCTTGATGAGAGGAATCTATTCATGCCATCAGAATGTAATTGCAATACATGTTTTATTTACTACCTAATCAATTGAAACAATGCATAAAATGTTGAAAATAGTCAAAACAGAGGTATAATGTTCCAAACATAAAATCATGCAAACATGTAACAAATAACATATTCTAATCACTATTTGGCACTTTAACTTTGTCATATTTAATATTATGGCAGTTTTTATATGTCAACAATAGTGTAATAATGAGGCATTTCTAGGCCTCATCATTCCCCCTAACTTGAACTGATGCATGCCCTCATGCATCCTAGTAGGCCCTAGTAAGATGAACAACATACTTTTGCCACCTACTACCCGAGAAAGTTCTTCTTACTGCACTACACCAAGCATTGTAGTTCCTGCAATTTTTTTTTTTTTTTGTTTTTTTTTCTTTTCTTCCTTTGTACTTGTGGTAGAACTTTAAGAAACTTAATATCTAATGTGCCCTATTGTTCTGCAACATTTTCAAGAATTTTTGGCATAATTTGTCTCGTTTTGAAGCTTGCTCTTGGAATGAGACTGTTGTTCCAAAGTTTCTCTGGAATGAGACTGTCATTCTGAAGATGTGTCAAAAACATGTTGAAATGGCCTCCTATGCAAAATTTAGCTACAGATTCTAGTGTGGGCCCATATTTAGAGTGTATAAGCCTTCCATAACATCAAAAATTCTTTTTCCATGCTATTTTTTTTTGTCTGTTGTTGTTTTATTGTAGTAGTAGTAAAACAGAATTTTCAGGTGCATTTCGTCCTTCTCAGATTTATGAGGTATTGGTGGGACATTTTATTCTGAAATCTGCCCTACTAATAAAATGGTTGTCATATCTGTCCCAAAATCAAGTTTTTCACAATTTTGAATTTCCCATGCAACTAAGGGCAGAAGGGGGTGTTTCTTGACATTTTGAACAACATGTTCCATTTTTTTTAACTTGCCAATATTGTATGAACAGTTTATGCCAAATATTGATTATCATATACTAAATGCTAAATGCTTACCATGACTAAATGCAAGAAACACATACCTTACTCGTCCTGAAAATTTATCATCCACCTTACAAGTTGCTTCTGATGATGATTTTTTTTTTAAATAAGAACAACATAGGTGCAGTAGGTGAGATTTGTACAATGGTAGAACAATGATGGGTGGATCAACAAGGCAATGCATGCCGAAAAACCGGTTTTCATGCAAGCCAACTCAGCAACGCCTCCGAGAAGGTTTTCACTACCGAATTATTCATTTTTTTTTTTTTTTTTTCTTTTTTTTTCATTTCATTTTTTTATCGAAGAGGCTGCCATTTCTGGTTTTCAACCAACTTCTATTTTTTTTTCCTTTTTTTTTTCTTTTTTTTCATATTTTTTTTTTCAAGGCTAAAAAAAATATGATCATTTGGAAACCTTGTCAGAAGAGGAATCCTCTTCTATCATATGCAAATGTGACTGTGTGAAAGATTGAGCAAATTCCTTCTTTGTGAGTGGTTTATGGTACAACTGTAAAAGATGTCCATTCACCACTAATGTCCTTCTTGAATCATCAACTGAAGAAAGTTGAACAACTCCATTCTCAAACTCTTCTAGTTCATCCTTGTTGCTCTTAATGTGATCATCATGCCACATTTTCCATTTTTGTTGAATGAACTCTATTTGGTGAAGTGCTTCCAACCAAAGTTCATTAACTGCATTCAACTACGAAATCTATTTTTTCTGTACCTGCAACAACTCAATGCCAACTGCTAAAGATGCATAAAGTGTTAGTAGAGCATTAGGATGTTGGATCAATACATCAAACAAATTTACTTCCTGGTTTTTAGTCAACCAACTATTGTTGTTCAAAGGTTGTTTTGGCTGCATTTCAGTTTGTTTTGTACCAAGATGTTTTGAATTGGTTCTTGGAGAATGATGCATTAATGAATTAAGAGAACAATGATATGGTGGAAAAGAATGGAAAATTTGTGTATGTTTACCAAAAACAATTCTTAAAAGAATTAACTTTGATAAATGGAAAGGAAAAGATGAGAAAAAATGATGACATCCATGTGATAAGTGAAGAAAATTGTTTTGTATTGGAATGGATGACAAATTTTTAGAATTTTGTTTTTCATCATTCCATAATAATTGTTGAACAGTGATTGGTTCATCTTTAAAATCTGAATTCTGAACATTTTCATCAAAAATAGATTGTTTGGATGAATCCATCTCTTCTACATTATCCTTTACAACGATGGAGGCCAAAATTGAAATGTCCATTTCATTTTCCTTATATGTTTCATGAAACCATGGGCATCCTAGACAATCATACTTAGGTGGACTAAGGTTTCCTGCAAGCAAGTTTACTCTTTTACCACCGACTTGTATGTTTTTAGGATATATTTTCTTCTTTTTTCTTGGTTTGTTAAAACATATTTCTTGAACAATTGTATTAATGATTGGCACATCTTTAATAGCTTGAAGTAAAGGGACTATAACATTTAAATGTTTTAATTCCCTTATCAAATCTGATTTCAAAGATGTTAGTTTTGATATTTCAAACTGTTCAAGATATGATTCTTTTTGTGGGAGATTTTCTTTTTCTTCTTCTTGTTTCAGTGCAGATTTGTTTTTATGTGCATTCATTTTAGCTCCTATTTCTACACTCGTAAGTGGAATATGTTCAAGAAGTGGTTTTCCTAAACACAACTGATTTTTATGACAATCACCAACATTTATTATGGCTGTATTTTTTGATTTAGCCATAGAGACAGGGGTTACCTGTTTAACATTGTTTGGACTGACCACAGGTTGAGCTAAAAATAGAGGTTGTTTTTCATTTTGTTGTTGTTGTCCATGAGAGAAACTATGGGTATGAGTGGGCAATAAATTTGATTTCTGTGTTTGATAATGTTGCTGCCCTTTGTGCAATTTTTGTTGTTGTCCCCATTGATATCCTTGCAGTTTTGGCTGCAACCATGGTGGATGTGGTTGATTCCATTGTTGTTTCATCCATCCATGTTGAGACCACTCTTGGGAATATGCCCATGGTGGTTGACTCCAACATTGTTGAAGTGGACCTGAAGCATACCATGGCATATACCAAGGATTATTTCCCCAATGTATAGGAAATTGAGAAGCATTCTGATATGGAAACTTAAGAAAATTATCTCCTTGTCCTTGTCCTACAAAATTGAGTTTTTTCATAGGTTGAGGCTATTTTTCAAAGACACTTTTGAGTTCTGGCAATAAACTACATTGATTTGTGGAATGTCCTTTTTGACAAATGCTACATGTAGCTGGTATAAATGTTTTGTTCAAAGGACAATCATGAACAGAGTGTTGCTGCTCACATCTTGAACAATAGATAAGTGAAGGTTCAGTAGATTTACTCTTTTTATCTATTGTTTTATCAAGATGTACAACAATATCAGCTTTAGCAAACTCTTTCATGCATTCTTTCAAATCATGTTTATCATTACCAATTCTATGTTTTCTATGCCTTGAATGAGAATAATTTTTGCAAAGTTTAATGATTTCCTGGATTTCAAGTGCATTTGCATCTCCTCTTCCTAAAATATCCAATGCATCCCGAAATTCATCTTGTAGTCCCCTTAAGAATATAATTTTGCACATTTCAGGTTCAACACTACCACATCTCTTATGAACAAAAGAAAATCTGTCTACATAATCTTCTAAGATTTCATTTTCCTTTTGTTTCATTTCAAGCAATTCATTGTTTTGATTCTTGACTTGACAATATTCTTGGTATCTCTCCAAAAATATATTTTCCATCTCATTCCAGGTTCTAATTGAATCAGGTGCTAAGGTGATAAACCATCGTAGAGCTGACTCTTTAAGAGTGGAAGGAAACAATTTGAGCTTTTGATTGTCGTTAGTGTAATCATGAGCTTGACACACAATTTTAAACTCAAACAAAAACAAATCAGGGTCTTCAGATGTAACTCCCTTAAAATTCGATAACATAGAAGGTGAAATGACCTTCATGGGAGCATTTTGATTAGGATCTAATTGGATGGGATTTTGAAAAGTTTTGGCAGGTGTACTAGTTGCACTAGGTTGGAGCACATTATTGGCTCTCCCTAGATTCTCTTGTGAGCCTACCCTTATAGGTTCCCAATCACAATTAGATATCCTATTAAACTGTCCTGATTGTATGGATTTGTCAAGAAAAAAAGGTGTTGAACTATTGATTGTTCCTCCTTCTAATGATTTCTCAAAGGATCCTACGCTTCGGACATAGATGATTGTAATTCTTTGAAAGTTCCAAAAGGTTTGGGAATCATAAATTTGGACAACTTTGACATACTTTCAACCTCTTGTGAAATTTTTCTTCCTGTGGTAGGCAAAGGATTTTTCATACTTTGACATCGTGCTTTCACATCCTTTAACCTATTCATACTTGCTTGTTCTCTAAATGAACTGAAATGGAATTTACCAACAACTATTAATTATGCCAGTTATTACATTCAGATTTCACTCTGAAGTTCACAACTTAGCACACTAACAATTATTGGACTGCTTTCCTCTTCTAACAACACCTATCCCTAACAATGGCGCCAAAAATGATGAGGGTCGTTGTTCATTCATCATTTAATCATTATGTGTGTCAATCCAGGGCGGTGTCCAAGGCTATATACGAAAGAAGGCTCCAACAGGTTAAAGATTAGTTCATTCAGAAAATAGGCTTTATTGATGGATCAGTTAGCATTTGGGGGTTTTGTTGTGACCTCTAACTCCTAAGAATTGAAATTAACTCCTATTTACTTTTGCAGAAATAAAATTACAGGAAATGAAATGACAGAATCTGAAATTGCAAAAAATGAAATATTGCTAAATTGAAATTGTCAGAAAGGCAAATTGCAGAATTGAAATCACACACAATTGCAGAAAAATAAACTAACTACAATTCTCTCGAGCATGTTCTAAATCTAGAAATTCAAACTAACATCTATTGCAAAACTAGAAATGTCACAAATCTGGAAATTGCAGTAAAATGACAGAAAACTGGAAATTGCTGCAAATCTGGAAAATGACAGAAAACTTGAAGTTGCTGCAAATCTGAACAAAAATGTTGAAATTGCATGGAATGATGGAAAAATGTTGTCAAGACTGAAATCTGAATTTAAAGCTGCTAAAGAAATGAAACTGGCAGAATTCTGCTAACCTGCTGCAACAAGGAATTAGCAATGTATTCATGTCGAAGATGCCTTCCTCCGGTCCCGCAAGTGGCCCTTGCTTCCGGAACCAGATGAAGGTGAAGAGTTATGCTAAGAAAACCTAAATACTAATAATCAACTCAACATGCCAATTGAGAACTAAAAACCGCACCTTTTTATTCAATCTGGAAATGCATTACAGTAATGCAGAAAAACCTGCAGATTACTCGTTCGCTACAAAAACAACTGCACTCTCTATTTCTCTATGTCTCCTATATGACTATATGCCTATATTCTATATGCTCAACCGTGCTGGGAGCTCTCTTATTTATAATATTATGCTGATATACTTGATTACTGATTTGTAGGGATTTACAACTATTTGCACAACTGTCTCCTAGAATGCATGAGCTTGCTTTGTCAAACTTGATCTATTCAACCTTATTAAGCTGCATTCGTTGAGGAAATCAGTTAACATGAGTTGGGACAACTTTTTGGTCAATTGTCAATACTTTCCTCTACCGATCTGTCACTTTTTGACCATCTTCTGTTGTTCTTGCGCTATTCCCTATTCCTGCACTGCTCCAGAATAACAAGAAGTGACATTTAGTTATTATTTCGTGCTCCAAACGCGTAGGGAAGAAGTATTTGACCGCCTAGAATGTTTTCCTTTATCTTGTACATCCTTTTTGCATTGGTGGCACGTGCTGGAGTGACTGATTCCAAGCCCTGCTGTATATGTACAGCTGGCTGGAATTTGCATGACTGTGTCTTGTATTTACCAGATTTCTTGCATTTTAGCCTTTTGACTTGTTGCTTCCATTTGCATCACGTGGCGATGTTGTCAGGTGGAGAAAGAGTCATGCCTATTCTCCCTCAACTATTTCCAAGCATTTACCTCTTCTTTATTTGACAAATTCCATGCCTTCCTTCAAAGTGACAGGTGGCTGGAATTTGTATGGACTCGTGACCTACTGTTTCCAATTGCCAAAACATGCCTAGATGCCTTTTTGGAGTGATCATAACTTGTTCATCGTAACTCCATTTTTTACCAAATTATGTCCACATGTTCTTGGTTATATGAACAACATTGGGTTAAATTTTCAACTCTTAATTCCTCATAAATTACTCCCCGCATCGCTGTCAAGTTGGCCTTTAACACAGATTTTTACCAAGCATTTCCAGCTGTCAAAAAGTGTGAAACTGCCATTTTGCAGGCCCCATAACTTCCAGGTTACTTATCCATATGCCTTCAAATTTTGGCTATGTTTTCTCTATATTATGAAGTACCATTGGTATGAATTTGGTACCTTAAATCACTCTGGATCATTCCCAGTAGATCCGCCAATGTTCCCTTTAACACAGATTTGCACCTGTTAACAGCTCCAGAAAAGACTAAGGCATGAACAATGAGCGCAGGAACGAACAATGAGCGTAGGAACGATGTAACCTTCATAAATTTTTATCTACAGCTCGGATTGACTTGCTTCAAAAAGCAAAGTTGTAGTTCTTGATGAGAGGAATCTATTCATGCCATCATAATGTAATTGCAATACATGTTTTATTTACTACCTAATCAACTGAAACAGTGCATAAAATGCTGAAAATAGTCAAAACAGAGGTATAATGTTCCAAACATAAAATCATGCAAACATGTAACAAATAACATATTCTAATCACTATTTGGCACTTTAACTTTGTCATATTTAATATTATGGCAGTTTTTATATGTCAACAATAGTGTAATAATGAGGCATTTCTAGGCCTCATAAAATATTCTAAGCATGAGAGCATTGCCATTTTGAATTCTAAAACAAGCATGTACAAACATGCTCACATGCTCTTTGGGATCCTTAATTCCCTTGAATTTATCAAACTTAGGCATCGTGAAATATTTTGGATATGGCGATGATGGTACCGAAGGATGAATGGGTTGATTGATGAATTAGCGTAAGGTTGGTTTCTAGTTTTTCAAACCAAGAGTATACTGTATCAGTTGATCTATCTATTTTTGCATTGCCTTAATTTAAGGGTCTTCTTAAGGAATGTGGAAGCATTGAATTACTTGATGATTTTAAGGTGGGGTGGAAAAATGTTGTGGAGTGACTAAATGATGCTAAGATTGGTAATGATGACTAGGCAAATTTGATGGAAATTGATGAATAGGAGATTGATGGTGAAAATATGGAAAATTATGGAATGAGGTTGATGTATGAGGGTTATGGCTAGGTTGGCCAATGAGAATAGGATGGGTATTGACATGAATTGGTGGAGAAATAAGGATAGAAACCATAGAAGACTATGGTGTCCATGATGGACCATGGTTAATGAGGATAGTCTGAGTAGAGTTTGATAAAGGCTTAGGGTTTACTTGCACTTGTTTTTGAGAATTTTGACGTTGTCTAAGCAATTTTTTCAAGTGTTCCCATGCCTCATTAATCTCTCTATCAAGAGTGGAGGGTATGGAAGTATATGGTATGGAAGATGTGGTTGGGGGACAAGTTACACTTGGTATGGTAAATTTTGAGGTTGAAACTTGTGAAGCAGCATTTACATGTGCTTCATACAAGGGGTTAGTAAATTTGGATGTGTATGAAGTGCTAGGAGCACATGAAGATTAGGGAATGGACATATGGTAGGAAGGTGCAACTAATGCCTCAAAAAGAGAGTTGGTGTACACTTGGGTAAAGCTAGATGGTGGTTGGAAATAAATAGGCTCCTACTGTAAAGTAGGATCCTATATAGGTGATTTGGGGACTAACTCTAAGGCATAGTTAGAAGACTTCATAAGATATTCTACTTGTGCCATGTCTATGTGGGTAATGTGGTGATCAATGGTCAGTGAGGTTGACTCTCCTTGGGGAATAACCATATGAAAGGCTATGGATGGAAAGGAATGTGAGGGACCTATAGATAAATATACCTATCACATTCAGGAAATCTACCATAAAAGTGGTGGGGAAGGTGGATGAAGGTTCCATTGAATTATCTTGATTTAATGCTTTCTTTTGTTTTTTTGTTAAGACCATAAAGCAAATAAACCAAAATACGGACTATGCAGTAAAATGAAACACATAATTTAAATTTCATAAGAAAAATAAAAAATCAAAGCTAATTTTTATTAACACGTGTGTCTTACCTTATTCATTGATTATCTCATTTTATTGTGAGTTCATTTTCTTAGATTTCAATCTTGTGTATTTCAAATGTGCTAATATGAATTAATCTAAAGAAAGGTAAAAAAAACTATGGCTAAGCTGGGACAACAAGATTCTTGCTGGTGATGAAATCGAACAAGTTTTATCGAGGATGACCTAAGGTTTCTAAGGGTAGATATTGATGGATGAAGATGAAAGCCACCATCACCAAATCTCAACCAATGGCTAGTGATGAAATCCAGCCACTACAGTTAAATATGAAGTGTGCAGTGTGTGATTCTTTTTAAAATTTATGATTTGCTATTGTATTCATACAATGTTAGAAATATAACTACTTTTGATAGTCTAAATCAGAAGCCACTGCCCAGATTACCAATTTTTCCAAAGGACATAGAGTACATCGCTTAAAACCCACTCTAGATAGCTAGGGGTTCGTCTACTCCTCCGTATGGAATCACCCAAGTACGGGGAAAATTTTGGTATATGAATAATATTCCTACTTAGACCTATAAAAATAGGAATCCCTAACCCTATAATATAAACTAATTATGTAAATTTTCAATTCACATGAAACTAGAATGCAATATTTTCCAATTTGTGAATACAACAAAAACTAGAAACTTCAAATAGAAAGTGTGGATGGATGCAAATGAGTAATTTGAAACCTAAGATGTAAGCTAATATGAATGTTTTTCTAGATTAATTAATGATTTTTTTTTTAGCTTAAAAACCTAAAAAAATATAAAATTTCCAAAATACGTAAACATAAAGCTAAGGTTTTAATAGTAGACTTACAAAATAGCCTACATTTTTGCTTTGACTCTCTGTAAAACACCCTTGGGAATTTTTGAAATATGCCAAGGCATTTCTAGATAGCCCTCGAGTGCCTCTGGGTGTTCGTGCACATTCTACAACTTCCTACGAGTCTTCAAAAATCCTCACCAACAAAAATGCTTGATTCGCACCTCTAAAAATCCTGTAAAATAAGACAGAAAACAAAAAATAAATCAGTAAGGCAAATCATAAAAATAAACCCTTAGGGGGTCCTACCATGATCGTGATTTAAAGAGACAAAAATGCAACACCAAATAAGAGAAATATAAAGTAGAACTCAAAGAAAACAATATTCCATAATGAATGACATTTATTAATGGGAGAGAGCCTCAAAACTCCATTGTTAAAATAAGAATTATTGAATTCTTTGATACAAATTTTACAATAGCTAGGGTTATCCAAAACCCTAGCCAAACAATGTTGGTGGTGTCTCAAAATACGTCTACTCCCAACAGAAGTGAGTGGGCTTCTAGTTATCCGATGTCGGGCCCCTCTAGCTTAAGTAGTTGTCCAATGCTAATGTAACACTTCCAGATCTGCACACAAGACAATAACAAGTAGGTTAGTAGCAACTATGAAGGCTCTAGAGTGTGAGGCCCTATGAAAGTAGATAAAAATCCTATCTATGCAATATAAGTAAATGAATATAACCTAAAAGTGTATATAATGAAATACCAAATAAAAGATTTACCTTACTTATCTATTGTATTTTGATTTGATGAACTCGAATGCAATGGACTGGTGCACCGATATCCTAGCATTGCTTGTAGGATAGAGGGACTTCAGAGCTCTAGTGTAAAATACCTGTGGGTGCTCGATGGCTACATTATACACTTGTGGGTGCTTGATAATGGCAGAAGGTGCCCAAAGGTGCTTGGTGGTGGAGAAGGAAGCACCAAAAGATGCTTAGAAATGATAGGAAACATTCAAAGGCATATAATGGCTGAGGGAAGTCTACAAAAGTAGATCTAGCTGAGTGAGGGAGCCGACGATGGATTCAGGGGATGTGGTAGACAAGGATGGAAGGTAAGAGTGCTCAGATTCTCCAAGGAACTTGGGGATGAATGACTGAGGACTTAGGATGTGAATCACTTAGGAAAATTTCTTCAAGAAAGTAGGGGTTGAGCCATCAAAATGGCTCCTATTAATAATCCAACCTAGGACATGCTAGGGTTTCAAAAACATTAATCGTGTGGCTGAGATAAAAGCGTATCGAAGGGTGGATATTAAATTTAGGGTGTGGCATGGATTTATATGGATGGATGGATAAGATTAAGTGAAATCAGATGGTTGGGATTAATTCACTTATATAAATATATATTTATTAAATATATATAAAATATAATATATAAAATATTATTATTTAAATATATATAAAATAAATATATATGAATAATGGGTGGAAATGGCAGGAAAGTCAAGATGGATGACAAGTGGCTAGGTTTTGGTGTCTACACTTTGAAACAAGCATTATAACCTGAATGTTAGAATTATTTCAAAACTCATGTAATACTCCTTTCTGTAATGACAAAAGGAAGATGAGTGAGATCCTTTCCCATAATATATGCAAGGATGTAAGTCCCAAAAATCAAAATTTTCATGGCCTTCTTTGTTACAATAAGTACATTTCAAATTTTCTTGTGTTGTTTTGAATACCTTGACTTCATCTGTTTTCTTATTCAACTAATACGACCATGCATGAATGGTTGAAGCAATTTTACTTTTGCTTCTTTCATAGACTTGTAGAAGAAGTTCTTGTTCTACATGTTTTCTTGGACTTTGAAAACGTTCATTGTGATTGTCTTCTATCATATTGTTAGAATATGTCTCTAAAGTATTTCTTCTCATTGGACTAATTTGTGATTCTTCAAGAATATTTTTCCTTCTATCCACATGTTTCATTTTGCTATTATTTTTATAATCAAGTAGATTTTTAATCCAATTTGATTTATTGAATCCTCTATATTTAATAAAGTTTTCCATTGTTACAATTTTAATCCTTTGAGGTAGGCTTCCTTATGACTCCCTAGTCTCAATATGGTTCTTTCAATTCTATGTTTTTGTAGAACATATTTTATCTCCTTAATGTTTGAAAGGCAATACAATTTTAATATCAACTCTATCAATCAATGTGTACAATTTCTATCCTTTACAAATATTCAAATCTCTAATAATTTTGAACTTAGAGATTAATATTATCAAATGCAATATCTTTATGTAGAACTCCTTTTATCTCCCAAATTTATGAATAAAATATTTTACTCTAAATTTCATAAACTAATTTGAAGTAGGATTCCTTATTCCTCCAACTCTAGAAATTTAGAAAAATAATATTTGCAATATTTTATAATCCTAATTTGATGTCGTATGCCTTATTTATCCAACCTTAGAAATTTTATAAATATTAACTTTGTTTTGTAGATCTAAATATGCAATTTTACAAAACTTAAATATAATGTTTCTTCAACTTCAAATAATCTTCAAATATACAATATTCAAAATTTTCTAAAGTCTATAATGCTTATCACTCCACTAGAAAACTTTAAATCTTTAACCTTAGATTATTTTTATTTAATCCTTATTTCTCCTACCAATGTATAAACTTTAATATGATGGTAATGATTACCTTAGTAATTCAGGCACTCCTCCTTTACTTGTTAGGCGCTTATCTTGACTACTGGACGCTTCTCTTCTGGTAAACTTTGCTTGGAATCTACTACATATGGCTTTTGGAAGATGTTTTGACCCTTTCGTTAATGCTCCTACCTTGAATTTTCTATGTATGGCACTAGACTTTGCTATATAAGTGCTTCAAATCTTACACTTTGGCTATATGAGCACTTCTAATTTCTTTTTTTAAGTGCCACATGTTGCATGCACTAGAAGACGCTTTAACTCCCTTCTTAGTGATGCCAACGTTCATGAAAGAGTAAAATGGACACTTGGCACAATATTCCTTGTTGTTTGGGAGTTACTAAACCTTTCTTGAGTGCTAGGTGATGATGTAGAGCATTGAGCACTCTTATTTCCTAGAGATTTATGTTATGGCTTATGAGCCAATTTTGACCCTTTTTCCAAATGGTAATATTCCCTTTTCTTGCTCAGGAAAAGTTTTACAAACTTTTATGCATGCGCTCCTTTCTCCAACGTATGAAATTACAAGGCTTTTCAATGCTTTTTTATTTTCACTTTCCTCCAATGTATTATTAATTTTTTTAATTGCACTTTGTAAGGTTTCTTATCTCCTTGGATTATGGTGGACATATTCACAAATGGCTCTAGTTTTAATACCTCTTGTATGCTCCAATGATGGCCCTATGGTATTTTCTTTTGTAGCTTGATCTATTGATGATATTTCTTTGATAATGCACCCTGTATTTTTTGTCTTTTTACAATATGCCTTGCTTTGAGTAGATAGAATGGATGTGTTATATAGGATTTATGTAGATTTATCTTTTGCAGGTTGTAGGTGACGTCTTCTTGCTCCTTTGGCTGGCCGAATCTTGATCCTAATGGATATTTTTCTTAAGCACTTTTGTTAGTGCTTCTTTCCTACAAATGGGTGGAAATTTGTTGTAGAGCTTTCCCCCCTATATTCTAGTGCTGAATAGTTCTCAATATGGTTGTGTTTTTCACCACTCTTTTTAGTGGTTTCATTTACCATTTTCTATTGTACGTATGGTGTTTTTAAACACCTATGATCGATCTTAAACTTTGGAGCTCTTCTCTTTCCAAAATATGCTATATGATGAGGAATATTCTTACTCACAAATATAGGATAATTTTGCTTTTACATTCACTTAAAAATAGCATATAATATTCACTTATAACTCCTTTAAAACTTAATCAAATGTTGTTATAATCTTGCTGATTTATCTAGAAATGAGATTAAATCTATCTTACGAATGAATGTAAAATGGATCTGATTTTTCTATCACAAAAAATAGCATATATCAAAATCCTTATCACTTATATTAAAATATAACTTTTAATTTTTGTAATATGCAAGATTTATATAAAATAAATGGTGTGCAATGGTGTCTTTCCTTGGCTTAATTAAAACCTACAAATATTTTTTTTTGCAAGCTCTAAATGGCTCTACAATTTGATACTCTAAAAAATCTTAATAGGCACCTTCAAAAGCTTTGCAATAATAATATATATGGCATCAAATTAACACACCTTTTTGTAGCTTATATATTTATAGTTTGTTGTCTTGTATTTTCTGCAATGCACTTTTCTTTTGTTGTCAGTAGACTCTTCAATTTTCAGCTATAGTTGCTGCCTAAAATATTTTTTCTTCTTCATATGTGCTAGCTATTTCTATAATTTGCAACTTCAAACACTGTTCTTTTGCTATTCAATTTTATAGGAGGATTCCTCCTTAGATGTTGCTAAAATATACTTGAGATTTGCTGTCCAAAGCTATCTCAAAACTATTCCAATTTTTTTTCTAAAATGCAGCTCACTTTCCTCTTTCAATGTTGCTCAAAATTACAGCTTAAATACCTTCTATTTTCTGCTTACAAAATCTGATTTGGTGCTATCTTCAAGCCTTCAAATATTTTGCTCTTCTTTCTATCAAGCCTTCTCTTAGTTGGTTGTTCAAATATTTTATGAAATCTTCTCTAATATTTCTCTAAAATGTAGCTTTTCGCTTCTACTTTTTGTTGTCTTTTTATCTTCTCTTTTAGCAACTTTGTGCTTTTATAAATTAACCTACAAAAATTTGCATTTGTCTTAAAATATCTCTCAATTGTGACCCCTTCAATATTATTGCTTTGTTTTGACTTCTTAATGGATTCTAACTTCAACTCTGACCTCTATCTCTATCTTCTTTCTCAAAAATCTGAATGTCTTGAGTTCTCAAAATCTTCTCAAAATTTGAGAATCTTCTTGTCAAATCCTTTTTCCTTTTGGGCTTGTGTTCGTATGGTGACAATTATCCCAATATCTTATAGTCAGGTGCTCATTCTTCTTGCAATATTCTACTTCAAATATCTTTAAATGGTCACTACTTCAACTTATGCAATAATTCTTTCTCTTGCCTTCTAATATTTCTTCAAAATATTCTTTAGAACTTTATTCTTAGGTCTTCTAATTTTGCAGCCTTCAATTCTCTTAGTAAATGCTTTTAATGAAACCTTACCTTAGTTTCTTCAATTTTCCAACTATGGTAAATTCTTAAATATGATTTCTTTATTGTATCTCTATATTCTGCTACTTTCGTCTATAATGGGACATTATGTAGTCCTATATTCTATCTTCAATCTTCAATCTTCCAATCAAGGAAGCTCTTCAATGTGACCTCTTATTGGATCTCTTTCTTCAATTTACAATCTTGAAATGAGAACCTTCTTCTTGGTTCTTTTCAATCTTCAATAAGATCTTATTTTTGGACCTCCTTCAATGTCTACTTTTTTGCAACAAGACTAAATTATCAGGAAACATGTGATAAGCCACATCCTTGTGTTGAATTTGAAGCCTCATTAAGGTATCCTTATATGCTTGGATGTGCTCTTTTGCAGATCGAGTACCATCATGCTTATACTTTGGCAAGTGTTTTTCAACATTCTTTGGAATATCATGCACTACTCTAGCAATGTCTAATGGGTCATGGACCGTGAGCCAATTTGGTTGGTGATCCATTGCTTGATTTTGCAAAGGGGTAGGTAAGATGAGAGCTAAGGAATTTCTTGGTGAACAAGTTACAAATTGAGAAGGTCTAATTTTCTATTTTCCCTTATTAGATCTAGTTTTTCTATGATGGGTGAGGGATAACAACTCAAAATATCCTTCTACTAACCTTGACTAGCCAAGAATCCTTCTTGGTTCCAGTTTGGATATAGTCTAAAGAGTCAAATCTACTACAAAAGAATGTGGTTAGTGTTAGAGTTAGATTCTATTACATCATTTGGACAATAATAATGTACCTTTCTAGGTACATACTTAGGACATTATTTTACTTTAGGGTGAAGTTATCTAGTTACTTTATGCAATGTTATAAATGCACAAGTGTCAGTGTGCAAGTTGTAAATATGCAAGATGTTCCTTGTACAACTAGGTAGAGTGTTGGCCAAGGAATCTATCTTCCATTATAAAATGGCATCATTGTAAGAGATTGACAAGACAATAGGTAGTAGTAGTATTACTATGTAACTCCATTAGTTATTGAGTACAATGTAGTCCTATAGCTTCTTGCTTGGAGTGTCCATTTTATCCATAGCAATATTGTATTAATTTCCATAATTTCTATTTATAACATATTTTTGTCATATCGTAAATTTACTTTCTCTCATATTTTTGCATCTTATGATTGCTATGCCCTATTGTGATCTACCTAAAAATCTAACAATGGTATCAGAGCCATGGTAGATCTAGTCACAGTAGAAATAACTATTGTAGATTGAGAGGAGACTCACCATTATTATTGAGGCTAAATTTTTGTGAACTTGATTTGCCATAGTGCATAGGATCTTGCAAAAATATTTAGAAGAATCAAGGTGGTAGAGAGAGCTTTGAGAAAGTACTATTGATTGGGCCAATCACCATAGCTTCCATAATTTCTATTTATAACATATTTTTGTGATATCGTAAATTTACTTTCTCTCATATTTTTGCATCTTATGATTGCTATGTCCTATTGTGATCTACCTAAAAATATAACAGTGGTATCACAACCATGGTAGATCTAGTCACAGTAGAAATAACTATTGTAGATTTAGAGGAGAATCACCATTATTATTGAGGCTAAATTTTTGTGAACTTGATTTGCCATAGTGCACAGGATATTGCAAAAATATTTAGAAGAATCAAGGTGGTAGAGAGAGATTTGAGAAAGTACTATTGATTGGGCCAATCACCATAGCTTCTATTTTTACAAATCAAATGTTTCATTGGACCTGTTACATGTAAATTTCATTACCTTAAGATTGTTTGGTAGAATATACTAGAAAAATAAATTGTGAAATTCATTTGGCTTAGAGTCTTCCCACAGAGTTTTAGAAAAACTCGTGAAGATAAGGACTCAACATTTGATCCACTAGTTTGATGAATCAACTAGTGCAGCTCATCTAAGAAATTTAAAAAGTTTACTATTACTTGAAGTTTCTTTTATTGTAGGGAATTAAATCTTAGATTATTGGGACACCTCCTACAACAAAAATCTAAGAGATTTCAAAAATTCCATAGAAGTCTTGATTTAAAAATAATCCATAAAAACCTTGATCTAAAAAAGGCCATAGAAGTCTTGATTTGAAAAAAAGCCATAAAATACTTGATCTAAAAAATGCCACATAAGCCTTGATCTTGAAGAAGAATCTTGAAGAGATTACTTGATTTAGAAGCAAATTTAGATTTTAGTACTAATAATTTGCTGTATGTAAAGGAGATTTAGTGAGTTGGGAAACTTCCTACATGAAAGTTAGGAATAGTATCTTCTTCAGAATCAATCCAAAACCTAAAGTAAACTTGAAGGTGAAGAGATCAAGTGAAGATCTCATTTAAGAAACTTCCATTCTTGGAAGGACGATAAGGACTAGGAGAATCCAACAGTAAGAAGAATAAAAAAATCTAGGAAGGAGATCTAAATTCTAGAAGTTGAAGAAGAAGGTCTCAAGGAAGACCAAGGAAAATGCAAAGTCAAATACCTAGGAGAGGTCTCAAGGAAAAGGATTGTAGAGCCTTGTTGATAAAGCAATATCATCAAAAGTGTTCCTAGAAGAACTCATTGGAGAAATTATCCATCAAGGAGAAAGTTCTTATAATGAAAATAATTGGGAAAATTATCACCATCCTACAACAAGCCCAATAAGGAGAAGAATAATTGGCAAGGAGTGTCAAAGATGATACAGAAGAACTCAAGATATCCAAATTCTTGAGAAGAAGATCCTACTTGAAGTTAAAATTCAACAAGAAGACTTGAATATAGAAGAAGCTTGCCAAATTTGAGAGATTTGAAGATTGCCTTTCATGACAAGAAGGCATAAATATTTCTCCAAATCCACAATAGAAAGGAGAATATTACTAGAGAAGAACAAACCACAAAACCATAGGCTCATGAAAAAAAGTTTGAGGCCTCTTTTTGGTGAAGGAGGAGCATTTTGGAAGAGCTAACAAAATTTGCAGAAATCTAAAGCAACAAGCTTGATCTACATCTTCTACAAAAAGCTTTAAAAAAGGTAAGCAACTATTGGTGCAATTAGATTCATTAATTGGATTTCTTATCAGATTTTTTCAACCACCTTATATTGGATAAAAAGTTGCAAAGAAGAAAAATGAATTACAGTATTCAAAAGTGCAAAAGAGAAAAATTCCTTTCAAGGTTCATTTGTACATTAGGAATTTATTAGATTTCAGAGTTACAATCAACTATCTATCTTATATTTTAAAGAGAAAAATAAGACTAGATCCTACAACTGTGTTTGTAGTAAAATTTGTAAGAGTTTATTCCAGATTATGCTTGAAAGGTTGTAGTGGAATTTTTAAGTGCATTTTTGAGAAATTAGTAGAGCAATAAGGTGATATTATTGTTTCCATTAAAAGTGCATCTATTAAGCACCATACTAGTTGATTTTTTAACTAGTTATTCTCAATTAGTTTGTGTTGTTAAAGCAAAAATACTATAAAAAAAATCTTCAAAACTTTCATGTCCAAAATAAGCCACCATTACAAGCAAAAAATGTGGAGTAGAAATCCACCATTGAAGTCCTTGAAGGAAGCTTCAAATCGAGACCTTGGAAGTCTCAAGATTCAAGGAGAATATAAGGGTTTCTTTTTCAGTATAGAGTGTAGGAATCCTTATTCAAAATAAAATTTCATTAGCTTGGATTGAATATCATCCAAAGAAGAAGAACCAAGAAGGATTACATCATTTTTTTTTCATTTTGGTGCAAGATCTATCTATTACAAAAAACACCTCTTTTGTTCCTTTGGAAGAACAAAAGTATTACTATTTACAAGGGACAGTAAGGAGGTTTTATCTAGTAGATTTATGGCAAGAAAAAGAAGCCATAAAAGAGCTCACACGATTATTATTCCAGGAAAAGGAATGAGCCACCAAAGAGCTCACATGATCAAAAAAAATTTGACCAGAGGAAGGAGCCATTGAAGAGCTCATCGTCCAAGAATCAAGATGTTTAAAAACATCATTTTCCTCCATCAAATCTATTCCTATAATTAGTGCATCACATGCAATAGTGGATCCATTTAAATAAGGTATTATCACTTGTGCTTACGTAGAAAAAAGGGCAACATTTAATGATAGGTTATCTATGTAAAAGACAAAGCAAAAGGGCTACCTATTGGTTGTTACAAACAACACTATTTTTAAAATACTGAAGAAGGGCACAAATTGGTTTTATAACAAGCTACAAAACCTAAAAATAGGTGTAGAAAAAAGGGCTATACCTAAGGTATCCATTGAAGCAAACATCCAGTAAAAGGAAGCTCAAAAGTGTGCCATAGAACTGTGAGATAATCCAGCTGCAGCCATTCGTCATCCTCACCAATCCAAAATGCAAAAGGAACCTTACATCTCAAGAGACATAGCAAGCTCACATAGGGTGCAAAGATAAATGAAGAATTAGGGTTGCAAGCTAATATTTTAAGCATTGGAAAGAAGGCATGCATGCACAAGCATTGAGTACCACTTGGCACAAAATCTCTAAGCTTCCCAACATTCATGAAAATCCCACCACTCACATAAAAGGGAGTTACATACATTTGGAGGGATTTAAGAATCTTTGGAGGTTACCACCAACATCATAATTTCCAAAGGTACATTGAAGACACCTAACTTTTAGCACTTTGTGTGACATTTTTCATGAAGTCTATCCTACTTAAGATTCTTATCTTGAGAACAAAGTAGAATGAAGCAGAATGCAGTAGAACGAAGCTAGAATGAAGTCAAACTAAGACAAGCATTGAATCTTGCTTGAAGAAAAAAGCTAATTCAATCCATACACCATTCAAAGGTGTAACAAGAGTATTTAACATGTCATAAAACCAACGGACCAATGCTTACATTCGAAGGAGTAAGCAGAGCTTATTTCAAGGAGCTTTCGACACTATCTACTGAAGAGAAGAAGCATGAAGAACATAAGATTATACTGAGAGGGGGGGTGAACAGTATAAGACCACTTTTTACTTTTTTTTCCCAATAAATATTATGCAATGTATAGATAGAAATATTAGTAGCAATAATCAAAGCAATGCACAAATCACCACACACAATAGAGACACCAAATTTACGTGGTTCACCTAATGTGGGCTACTCCACAAAGAAAATATTTTACTAAAACTTTCTCAATCAATATCTTTGTAATCCTTTCCCTATTACAATGTTTATGGACATCTGTCTAAAGGAGACATCAATCCACTAATAAATTTTATGGATCTCTAGCCATAGGAGAACTCCTTTCTCCTCTTGCTATGGCTAGTGATATTCTAGAAGAACTATTTCCCCCACTGCTCTCGCTAATGGATCTCTATCCACTAAAGACACATTCCTCATTGCCTTGGTTTAATGGATCTCTATCCATTGGAGACTATCATCCTCTGTACTTTTTCACCTCCAAATATCTATCTCAAATCTATACTAAACACAATCCTTTGATCTAGCAAAAATTTGCTCAATATTTGTCTTTGGTCTAGCACAAACCTATCCTCAAATTTGCACCAAAATCTATCCTCAAAATTGTACTAAACACAATTTTTCAATCTAGCACAAATATGCTCAATATCTTTCCTCAAGATTTAACTCAAATCTTGAATCAATCTCAAATCAACTCTGTTGGATCTATCCCAAACCTTAACTCAAGGTTTGAAAAAATCAATCAATTTTGCTCTCAAGTCTTCTCAAAGACTTGTCTCAAATATGCCTTGCAAGCTTCCACAAAAGCTCACACTAATCTATCCACAAGTCCTCTCTAGAACTTGTCCAAATCTGCTCAATAAGTCCTCACTAAGAACTTATCCAAATCTACTATGCATTGTAAGCTTCCACAAAAGCTTACTCCAAATCAGTCCACAAGCCTTCTCAAAGACTTGCCTCAAATCTGCTCAACAAGTCCACACTAGAACATCTCCAATATCATAGAAACATAAAGAGAATTTTTAGAGACTCAATATGCTCTATACTCACTAATCAATATCCCAATTCTTAATCACTCTCTTAGAAACATACATAGAATTGTTATAGAATCAGTGTGCTTCACATTCACCTCAATGCTCAATCACTTTCTCAACTCAAATCATAATGTAGAATAGTTTGTTTTATAGAACTTGAACAATCACTTCACACATCCACTTGACTAGGCTCAATCAACTCTACTCAACCAATCACTCAATGAAACAACCCTTGCTCACAAACCCTAGTCCAAGCATGTATCAACCACTCACTCAAAATATTTCCAACAATGCTTATCCACAAATCTCACATAACAATGATACTCATGTTCTTTTCTAACACTAATTCAAGTTCTTCCCTTAACCAATTGGCTTCAACAACAATGCTTATTAAACAAGGTTTAAACAACTCTCAATCCATAAAACCTTGAAGCATTAAACCAATAACTTCAATAAGGAAACCATAATCAAGTCATTTTCACTCCAAACTGGTATTTCAGTAATCAACCAACCATAATCAACTCAACTATGGAAGAATGTGCCCATACCTTTTTCTTGATGATGAAGGAATCCTCTTTGGAAATCTTCCACAACCACAAATACTTCTTTTGCCAATCCTCACAAGAGGTTAGAAGATGATAAACTCTCTCAAAAATACAATGTAAATATCAAAACATAGATACACCATTATCACTCCATATTTAAGAAAACATCCATCAACATTAATGCAAAAATATTATGACTTCTAAACACACCTGTATAATATCCAGATAAAATAATATCCAACACCAAGCATAACCTGTCAATCCAAAAATCACCTTACACCATAAAATAACTCAAATATTGGCAAGAAGTCCTCTCAAAATTTAACCAACACTTTTAATCTTCAATAAACCAATATGTCACAAATACTTTATTTAAAAATAAAGCTAACTCCTTATTCCTCCAATTAACCAAAATGATGATTAATTAAAATACTTTTTAACTACCCCTTTTAACTCCCTAGGACCTCATGTCAAAACCTTAGGCAATACAAAAATGTTGGCAATTTTGGGTATGTTGCCTAGCTTCATGTTTGTGAGTTGTCATTGATGTCAAAAGGAGTTTGTGTTGATGTCAAAAGGAATTTGTGCTGATGTCAAAAAGAGTTTGGTGCCAAAAAGATCTTGAAAGTTCCATGATGTTTGTTTAAGGGTTTTTAATTAAAACCATGGTGACAAGGTTAAAGGTTTTTCTTAAAACCATCTGGACTCATTAAGGGTTTTTATTAAAACCATCTTGGCTTAATGAAAAGGTTTTTGCTCCTTGAAAAAACCTTAAAAGTCCATTTTGATTATTAATAAATAAATTAACTCAAACCTTTGAAAAGGTTTTAAGTTAAGTTTATTATTAATAAAATAATAATTATTAATTTAATAATTATTATTGAAAGGGTTTCTAAACCCTTAGCGACGCTCATGTAAAAGACTTACCTCGCCGACGTCAACTTGATTTTTTGAAAGGAGCGCCGACGTCAACTTGCATGGGATGCAAAGACTATTAAAGGGCATTAATTCCTAAGGTTCAAAGCACCTCTGATTTGCGTGATTACCTTCAAATTTGTATTGCTCTGTGACCTTCGATTTTGGATTGCTCTATGATTTTTGAGTTTCGTATTGCTCTGTGTTTAAGTTCTGATTTCGTACGCCTATGAGGAAGACAAATATGTTTGTCTTTAATCTCTATGAGCAAAGGGAAGGTAAAATGATGAGTGGCACTTGAGAGTTTCATTGGGCACTTGTGCTCCAACGATGGAGGTAGTGGAGCGAAGGCGCTCGCTAGGCAGAGGTGTCGAGATCGATTCACGTCGGGCGTGTTTCATTTTTGGTCATGGATTATTGTGCACGTGGTACAAAAGTTGCTTTGGGCCATGAGTTTGGAGGAGGAAGCGCTTTGGCGCTTATGTTGGTGTCTCCACACTTCTCCTAAGGTTGGAGAATTGATTTTTGGCCAAGGTAAATCTTTTGTTGATAATGTGGAATATTTGATTTGACTTGGCAAATTATTGTTGGTAATTGGATGGAGGTATAAGGTTAAATAGAAATATTGCTTTGACATTGTTATTATTGATGCTTAATGTTTATATGGTAAATGCATTTAGAAGTAAATGTATTTTAGGAGTTATAAGGGTTTAAGGAATAATTGTGCTTAATGTCATATTGGGGTTAGAAAGCCTTTGGAGTTATTGAGTGGATATTCTCTTGTAATTATTTTTTGAGGTTGAAGTTATTTTGTGATATATTAAGTAGGAGTTATAAGGTGTAAAGGAATATTGTTGATATGTATATTTGTGAGTTTTGATTATTGATGAGTTGGAGTGATAAGGTGTTATTAGGACTCTTATCATTGTGCATTATTCCATTGTTGCTAACTCTAATTTGTGGCAAATTGAGAGTTAGTGTTGTGACAGATTTTGAGTTCTCCTTCTTCATCAAAGTAAAGGTATGGGCACATTCTTCCATGGTTATTATTGATTGATGGTTTTCTAAAAATAAGTTTGGAGTGAAAAGGATTAAATTAAGTTTCCTTATTTGGAGTGGATCTTATTTTCTGAAAGTGGAAGTATTGATTATGCATTATGAGATCATGATGAGTTTATGAGTTATTGCATAATTCTGGTTTATGAGAGTGGAAGCATTTGAAGTTTGCTTTAGGGTTTTTGAGTGAGAAGCTTATGCCATTGCTATAAGTTGTTGAAACCCTAATTGAGTTGTTTGGTTGTTGAGAGTTTGGTTTTGAGATTGCTTCCATTGAGATTGAGTTGATCAAGTTATGCTTTACTTGATACATGAGTTGGGCTTGCTCCTTTGAGATTTGATTTTATCAAGTTGTACTTTGCTTGATAAACTTGGTTGTGTGGTTAAGTTGAGCATTCCCATTTGAGAGAAGTTGGAAATATCTTGAACCCCTTTTTGATGCTTAGAGAGAGATTGCTTTGAGTTCTTGAAAACTAACTTGGCTAGGGTTTGATAGCAAGTTATGGTTCTATGTTGGAGGAGTTGATTCCTTGATATTGCATTATTGACAATTGTTGGGTTGTGGTTCAAGATCTTGTGAAAGTATACTACTTCTATCTTTATTCTGATTTGAGAAAGAGTTTGTTTTTGAGTTGAAGGATAGAACATATTGAGTCTCTAACAATTCTCTTTATGCTCCTATGAGATTGATTTGAGTTGAGATTGAAAGTTGAAGGATAGAACATATTGAGTCTCTAAACAATTCTCTTTATGCTTCTATGAGATTGATTTGAGTTGAGATTGAGAGTTGAAGGATAGAACATATTGAGTCTCTAACAATTCTCTTTATGCTTCTATGAGATTGATTTGAGTTGAGATTGAAAGTTGAAGGATAGAACATATTGAGTCTCTAACAATTCTCTTTATGCTTCTATGAGATTGATTTGATATGATTGGATGAAACACATTGGGTCTCTAACAATTCTCTTTGTGTGTTCACATTGGGCAAGTTTCTTGGTAAACTTGCTTGAGCTGATTTGGGCAAGTTCTTGGTGAGCTTGCTAGGACTGATTTGGACAGGTTCTTGTGGAGAACTTGTGGACTGATTTGGACAGGTTCTTGTGGAGAACTTGTGGACTGATTTGGATAGGTTCTTGTTGAAGAACTTGTGGACAGATTTGATGAAGTCTTGGTGAAGACTTGTGAGCAGTTGTGATTGATTTGTTCAAGATTTTGGCTTAATCTTGGGATAGATCTGATAGAGATTTGAGAGCAGATTTGTGTTGGACCAGAGGACTGAGTTTGGTGCAGATTTATGATAGAGTTTGAGAGGACTTGTGCTGGACCGACTGACTATGTTTAGTACAGGTGTTGATGAGCAGCTATGGAGGTGATCAGTGAGGACAAAAGTCTCTAGAGCTAGAGCAAGGAGGACAGGACGTCTTCTATGGAAAGGAGTTCCACCTGCTAGCGTCAGAAGAGGCAGTGATCTTCTAAAGTATCATTTCCAGAGATTTGGGGATAGGACATCTCCTTTGGGTAGGAGGCTCATAAATACTTCTTTGGGGATAGGACATCTCCTTTGGGTAGGAGGCTCATAAATATTTGATTAGGGGAAGGATTCTCCTTTGGACAGGAAGTCCATAAACATTGTAATTGGGAAGGATTCCCAAAGGATTTGATTGAGAAAATTTAGTGAAATATTTTCTCTATGGAGTAGCCCACCTTGGGTGAACCACGTTATATTGGTGTCTCAATTGTGTGATGACTTGTACACTAGTTTGATTACTACTTTGATTTTGCTATTGGTTCATTGCATTGCTTTCTGAAGTAAAAGGAAAAAGTTAAAAAGTGGTCTTATACTATTCACCCCCCTCTCAGTATAAGCTTGTGTTCTTCAATTGGTATCAGAGCAGGTTCCTTCGAAAGAGTTTCATAGCTTGAAGGAAAATCTTGAAAAGAACACAATGGATTTTACAAGTGGTAATTCAACACCTATTCTTGATGGGACAGATTTTGGTCTATGGAGCATAAAGATGAAGGTTCATCTAATGGCTCTTGGAAATGAAGTTTGGGAAGCAGTTGAGTTTGGGTACACTATTCCAAATCTTCCTCCTACTACAAAAGATGAGAAACTTCTACATCACAACAATTCAAGGGCAATGAATGCAATTCTGAAAGGTCTACAAAAGGCAGATCTTACAAAGGTGATTCATTGTAATACAACAAAGGAAATGTGGGATCAATTGCAAGTGGTTCATACAGGTGATGCAAATGTCAGAAAAGCAAAATTGAGATATTACAAAGGTATGTTTGAACAACTCAAGATGAATGATGAAGAAAATATTAGTGACTATATGCTTCGTATGGATGAGATTGTTAATTCCATGAAGGAACTAGGTCTTGAGCTTGCTGAAAATGATGTTTGTGATAAAATTTTGAGGTCTCTTCCAAATAGATTTAGTGAAAATATTTCAGCTATTGAGGAAGCCAAGGATTTGGATAAATTGAAAAAGGATGAGCTTCATAGTATACTTGCAGCTTTTGAGTTAAGAACTAAAGTGGTACCTGATCCTAAGAAGGAGGCAGCTTTCAAAGCTACCAAGAAGTCCAAGGGTAAACAACAAGAAGACAGTGATGAGTCTTCTAGTGATGAAGAAGCAAACTACAATAGGAAAGGCAAGTTCTCAAGAAAGCACAAAGGTATGAAATCTGTTAAATGTTTCAATTGTGGAAAGTTTGGTCACTATGCTACTGATTATCCAGAACCCAAGGATGATTGTGATGAAGAAAAATAGGATTATAAGCACAGGGAATCTGAGAAGCACAGGTATCAAAGGAAGAACATAAATGAGCAAAATAGTCAAGGGAAGAGGTACTTCCAAAAACACAAGAAAATTTTCTACATAGACAAAGCAAGTAAGTGTTCTAGTAGTGATGATGGAAGTTCTTCAAGTGATGATAGAAATGAGATGTTGTTTCTAATAGAAAAGGAAGGAAAAGAAAAGAGGAATAGATTTGTTGTGCTTAAGTGCTTTAGATGTGGAAATTTTGGTCACCTTGAGGATGATTGTACAAATGATGGTTTGAATTCTGGTAATACTATGTATGAGGATGCTTCAAAAAATTATGAGGAAGATCTTCTTATGGCTTTAGATGAAGGTAGCACCTCTAGTGGTAAGAAATCAGAAAAGGATATTGATGTTTCAAAAGGTAAACAAATAGAGGATGTTTCAGAAAAGGGAGAAGTAGATCTTGAGGCTGAACTTGTTAATGCTCTTGATGTGTTAAAGAAAGAAAGAAAGAAATATGCTAGACTCATTGATAGGTTTGATGAATGTCATTATGAAAGAGATGAGCTTATAGGGAATCTTGATATCTCTATAGCAAAGACACAGGAACTCAAAGAAGAGTTGGCAGCTAGGTCTCTTGAGTGTAAAGAGTTAAAACATGAAGTAGCTTCCTTGAAAAAGGAAACTAAAGAGTACAAGGAGAAGCTTTACAGGTTTGAAGAAAGTTCCAAGAAGGTAAAATCAATCATCAAGGATCAAAGAAGGACAATAGATAAAATAGGTCTTGGTTTTGGAAAGAAACAAAAGGAACAGGTTGAGGAATCTAGTATGAGCTCCCAAGAAGAAGATGGTTCAGATGAAGAGAGTACTTTAGAGAGTAAGTTTTTCAGATGGTAATTCAGATAGCACAGAATCAAAAAATAAGAATCAACATAAGGGGAGAAATACTAAAGGACCTATGAGGTCAAGGCAAGGAAAGTTCAATGGAAGATGTTTTGCATGTCACAGGTTTGGACACATGGCTTCACAGTGCAGGGCTCAAGCAAGACAGGTTAATGGAAATTTTAGAAATGGTAATTTCTTTCAAGGGTATTGCTACTCTTGTAATCAGTTTGGGCACAAGGCAATTAATTGCAGGGTTAACAATAGGAACATGTTTGGTCCAACAGAGAGGATTCAAAAAATAGGTACATCTCAAAGGAATAACATTGTCAAATGTTATAAGTGCAATAATGAAGGACATACAACTAGATGGTGTAGAGCAGAAGTTCCAAGGTACAGGTTCAGGGCTATGAACAGGAACAGGAATAATGGTAGGAACAGGAATAATGACAGGAATAGGAATAATGGCTTGGACAAAAATAGGGATGAGAATATGAACAAGAACAGGAATAGGAACATGGACAAGGATATCAAGAAAAATCATGGAAAGGTAGCTATGGACACTGATGATGATCAGTGCCTAATGGGAGTTTTACTCCCACCCTAGAATTAATCACCTCAATAGGAGGTGGGGGAGGGGCTAAGCTAAGAGGCTCATTCTTAGCCCTGAGCCCCAAAGGTGACCCTTTGCCATTGATGACAAAGGGGGAGATATTTGAGTAAGGGGGAGAGCCTTGAGTCAGGGGAGCAAAGCTTCAGAGGATGGTTTTTAGTTGGTTTTAGTTTTGATAGTTGGCAGTGGTTTCAGTAGTGGTTTGCCATCAATGACAAAGGGGGAGATTGTTGGTAATTTTGGGTATGTTGCCTAGCTTCATGTTTGTGAGTTGTCATTGATGTCAAAAGGAGTTTGTGTTGATGTCAAAAGGAATTTGTGTTGATGTCAAAAAGAGTTTGGTGCCAAAAATATCTTGAAAGTTCCATGATGTTTGTTTAAGGGTTTTTAATTAAAACCATGGTGACAAGGTTAAAGGTTTTTCTTAAAACCATCTAGACTCATTAAGGGTTTTTATTAAAACCATCTTGGCTTAATGAAAAGGTTTTGCTCCTTGAAAAAACCTTAAAAGTCCATTTTGATTATTAATAAATAAATTAACTCAAACCTTTGAAAAGGTTTTAAGTTAAGTTTATTATTAATAAAATAATAATTATTAATTTAATAATTATTATTGAAAGGGTTTCTAAACCCTTAGCGGTGCTCATGTAGAAGACTTACCTCGCAACATCAACTTGCATGGGATGCAAAAGACTATTAAAGGGCATTAATTCCTAAGGTTCAATGCACCTCCGATTTGTGTGATTACCTTCAAATTTGTATTGCTTTGTGACCTTCGATTTTGGATTGCTCTATGATTTTTGAGTTTCGTATTGCTCTGTGTTTAAGTTTCGATTTTGTATGCCTGTGAGGAAGACAAATATGTTTGTCTTTAATTTCTATGAGCAAAGGGAAGGTAAAACGATGAGTGGCGCTTGAGAGTTTCATTGGGCACTTGTGCTCCAATGACGGAGGTAGTGGAGCGAAGGCGCTCGCTAGGTAGAGGTGTCGAGATCGATTCACATCAGGCATGTTTCATTTTTGGTCATGGATTATTGTGCACGTGGTACATCAGTTGCTTTGGGCCACGAGTTTGGAGGAGGAAGCACTTTGGCACTTATGTTGGTGTCTCCACACTTCTCCTAAGGTTGGAGAATTGATTTTTGGCCAAGGTAAATCTTTTGTTGATAATGTGGAATATTTGATTTGACTTGGCAATTATTGTTGGTAATTGGATGGAGGTATAAGGTTAAATAGAAATATTGCTTTGACATTGTTATTATTGATGCTTAATGTTTATATGGTAAATGCATTTAGAAGTAAATGTATTTTAGGAGTTATAAGGGTTTAAGGAATAATTGTGCTTAATGTCATATTGGGGTTAGAAAGCCTTTGGAGTTATTGAGTGGATATTCTCTTGTAATTATTTTTGAGGTTGAAGTTATTTTGTGATATATTAAGTAGGAGTTATAAGGTGTAAAGGAATATTGTTGATATGTATATTTGTGAGTTTTGATTATTGATGAGTTGGAGTGATAAGGTGTTATTAGGACTCTTATCATTGTGCATTATTCCATTGTTGCTAACTCTAATTTGTGGCAAATTGAGAGTTAGTGTTGTGACAGATTTTGAGTTCTCCTTCTTCATCAAAGTAAAGGTATGGGCACATTCTTCCATGGTTATTATTGATTGATGGTTTTCTAAAAATAAGTTTGGAGTGAAAAGGATTAAATTAAGTTTCCTTATTTGGAGTGGATCTTATTTTCTGAAAGTGGAAGTATTGATTATGCATTATGAGATCATGATGAGTTTATGAGTTATTGCATAATTCTGGTTTATGAGAGTGGAAGCATTTGAAGTTTGCTTTAGGGTTTTTGAGTGAGAAGCTTATGCCATTGCTATAAGTTGTTGAAACCCTAATTGAGTTGTTTGGTTGTTGAGAGTTTGGTTTTGAGATTGCTTCCATTGAGATTGAGTTGATCAAGTTATGCTTTACTTGATACATGAGTTGGGCTTGCTCCTTTGAGATTTGATTTTATCAAGTTGTACTTTGCTTGATAAACTTGGTTGTGTGGTTAAGTTGAGCATTCCCATTTGAGAGAAGTTGGAAATATCTTGAACCCCTTTTTGATGCTTAGAGAGAGATTGCTTTGAGTTCTTGAAAACTAACTTGGCTAGGGTTTGATAGCAAGTTATGGTTCTATGTTGGAGGAGTTGATTCCTTGATATTGCATTATTGACAATTGTTGGGTTGTGGTTCAAGATCTTGTGAAAGTATACTACTTCTATATTTATTCTGATTTGAGAAAGAGTTTGTTTTTGAGTTGAAGGATAGAACATATTGAGTCTCTAACAATTCTCTTTATGCTCCTATGAGATTGATTTGAGTTGAGATTGAAAGTTGAAGGATAGAACATATTGAGTCTCTAAAAATTCTCTTTATGCTTCTATGAGATTGATTTGAGTTGAGATTGAGAGTTGAAGGATAGAACATATTGAGTCTCTAACAATTCTCTTTATGCTTCTATGAGATTGATTTGAGTTGAGATTGAAAGTTGAAGGATAGAACATATTGAGTCTCTAACAATTCTCTTTATGCTTCTATGAGATTGATTTGATATGATTGGATGAAACACATTGGGTCTCTAACAATTCTCTTTGTGTGTTCACATTGGGCAAGTTTCTTGGTAAACTTGCTTGAGCTGATTTGGGCAAGTTCTTGGTGAGCTTGCTAGGACAGATTTGGACAGGTTCTTGTGGAGAACTTGTGGACTGATTTGGATAGGTTCTTGTGGAGAACTTGTGGACTGATTTGGATAGGTTCTTGTTGAAGAACTTGTGGACAGATTTGATGAAGTCTTGGTGAAGACTTGTGAGCAGTTGTGATTGATTTGTTCAAGCTTTTGGCTTAAGCTTGGGACAGATCTGATAGAGATTTGAGAGCAGATTTGTGTTGGACCAGAGGACTGAGTTTGGTGCAGATTTGTGATAGAGTTTGAGAGGACTTGTGTTGGACCGACTGACTATGTTTAGTACAGGTGTTGATGAGCAGTTGTGGAGGTGATCAGTGAGGACAGAAGTCTCTAGAGCCAGAGCAAGGAGGACAGGACGTCTTCTGTGGAAAGGAGTTCCACCTGCTAGCGGCAGAAGAGGCAGTGATCTTCTGAAGTATCATTTCCAGAGCTTTGGGGGATAGGACATCTCCTTTGGGCAGGAGGCTCATAAATACTTCTTTGGGGGATAGGACATCTCCTTTGGGTAGGAGGCTCATAAATATTTGATTAGGGGAAGGATTCTCCTTTGGACAGGAAGTCCATAAACATTGTAATTGGGAAGGATTCCCAAAGGATTTGATTGAGAAAATTTAGTGAAATATTTTCTCTGTGGAGTAGCCCACCTTGGGTGAACCACGTTATATTGGTGTCTCAATTGTGTGATGACTTGTACACTGGTTTGATTACTGCTTTGATTTTGCTATTGGTTCATTGCATTGCTTTCTGAAGTAAAAGGAAAAAGTTAAAAAGTGGTCTTATACTGTTCACCCCCCTCTCAGTATAAGCTTGTGTTCTTCAAAAAACATATTAAAATTTTTATTACCTTTACCTTGGTGAGACTCAAACTCATGATGTTGTCTCTACCAGCTCCCTAGCTATGGCTCCAACCATCGTATGAGCTAGACACTCGTTTAGGGATCAAATAGCACCACGTGCTCTATATTTCCCCCCTAATGCACCTAATCCAAAAATCACACGTCACTTCCTTCGACACCTCAAACACAACACACCAAAAAGTTGCTGCCTCGAATCGATCGCGGATCACTCCATGCCCAAACACCTTAGCCCTCGATCACTTGCCACTAGGCCATGCTGCTTAGGTGGATATGGGATAATAGCCCTTGATAATATTATCCCCTTTCATTGGCGCTTAAGACAAGAATCTTGTCTTCTTCCTTGCACGAATTCATAACATACGCTTACCTCTTTCACTTGTTCAAACGAAGGATAATTCAAATGCCACTAAGGCATATAGTTTATATACCATTTGCCACCTTTAAAATTGAACTTCGGTACCTTTTTTTTTAAATAATTAATTTATAAATTATTTAAATTCTTTAGAATTTAAATATTATAAATTAATATTTAACTCCCTTGGGCTTTATAAAAACCCTCCTGCTTATGCTTCCATATAATATTAAAAATATTATGAAGCTCTTTTTCCATTAATATTTGCATTGTTCCTTTTGCAATTTTGACATTTTGACATCAACGGTAGTTTATTCCTTGACATCAATGACAAATTTAACTAAAAATGTCCAAAAAAGCACCAGCCTAAGAGAAAACCAGCACCAAAAAAGAGGGCTTTGAATGGATATGAGCGCTATGCTCCACCAAGCTTCTACTCGGCCACCACACAACATTGAAGGATTATTAAGGTAAAGGTTTATTTTATTATTTGCTTGCTTTAAACTAAGGATTTGGAGTTATAAGGGTACATTACATCTCCTTTTGCAATATTCAGTATTAGTGGTCTATTAAGTAAGCATATTTTAGAATTGTTAATATTTGCAAAAGTTAGCAAGGATAAATAAGGGTTATTATTGAAATTTAAATTATTTGCAAATATAATTTTTCCAAATTTGGGAGTTATAAGGAATACAACATCAAATTTAGGAATTGGAAATTAGAAAACATTAAAAATAAACCAAAAGGGGTATTTAAAGAGGTTTATTAAGGTTTTTCAAAGGTTGTAATTTTTATAATAATGTTGTCTCAAAAACACTTAAAGAAGGCAAAATAAATCCAACATTAAAACCTCTTCAAAAATTGAAATAGTGCTTAGTTAAATAGGAGTAATAAGGAGATAAAAATTTGATTTTGGTGTTTACAAAATTTTAAAAAATCAACTCAAAATTGAACTACAATTTACAAAAAGCACTATATTGATCATATATCCTATCCAAAAACATCCTAGGGAGTCATAAGGCATTCTACAAAACTTGGTAATATTATCATCCATAAAAAAATATCATGTTCTAAATTCATTGGATAGATGTAATCTTCCTACAAAACCTAAAATCTTATTAGGTTTGTGAATTCTCATAATTAGGGAGATATAATAAAGTCTACAAAACATAAGAGTTAACAAAGGTTTTATCAAATCAAGCTTATATACTCTAAGGGTTACATATACCTTAAGGTTGGGAGCTATAAGGTATACTACCAAAAATTCTCTCTCTTTTCTTCTACTTCTTCAAATGGAAAAAGGAACATCATACAATAAGTGCAAAAATTGCTCTAACAAGAATCACTCCACAAAGCATGAAAACACTTGGTACATTGACTCAGGTGCAAGTCATCATATGATAGAAAATATACAATGGTTTGACTGCCTTGAAGTCATCAAAGGCTACAAACTAAGAATTGCAGATAGCCAAAATTATCCTATTCATGGATATGGATGTGTAACACCAAGCAAATAATTTCCAAATATTTTTATACAAAAAGTATTGTATGTTCTTGGATTAACATTCAATCTCATTTCAGTAAGCAAGTTGGTGGAAAATAACTATATGGTCAACTTTATATATATGAATGGCATCAATACATGTATTATAAGGAATCAAGGTGATATAGAAGTAACAGGATCAATCCATGGAAACACATATATCCTAAGACTCAATAGAAATATCACAAGATATTATTATATTTCAAAATGATGCTAACACATTTCCAAAAGAACAGGTTGGAGAAAATGAAGAACCAATACATCATAAAGGCAAGTGCAAAAGAATCAAAATAAAAAATATGAGGGGATAATTGCACCATGCTCTACTCAACCATCAAAAATCAGAGGAAGAAGTAGAACCAAATGAAGATACTCATAGAGAGAACAATATAGGAGAATGGATAGAAGAAGATGATGAACCTAAACAAGTCAAAGAGCATATGATAGAAGAAGATCCATATTGAAGACTAAAGTCTTCAATACCCAAATAATGTAATACAAGGGGGTGTTAGAGTTAGATTCTATTACATTATTTAAGTCATGTAAATGTACCTTTCTAGGTACATACTTAGGATATTAGATTACTAGAGGGGGAAGTTATCTAGTTACTTTATGCAATGTAATAAATGCACAAGTGTCAATGTACAAGTTGTAAATGTGCAAGGTATCCCTTGTACAACTAGGTAGAGTGTTGGCCAAGGAATCTATCTTCCATTATAAAAGGGCCTCATTGTAAGATATTGACAAGACAATAGGTAGTAGTAGTATTAATATGTAACTCCATTAGTGATTGAGTACAATTTAGTCCTATAGATTCTTGCTTGGAGTGTCCATTTTCTCCATAGTAATATTGTATTCATTTCCATCATTTCTATTTATAGCATATTTTGTGATCTCATAAATTTACTTTCTCTCTTATTTCTGCATCTTGTGATTGATATGTCCTATTGTGATCTACCTCAAAAGCTAAAAGTGGTATCAGAGCCATGGTAGATCTAGTCATAGTAGAACTAGCTAATTATAGATTGAGAGGAGAACCACCATTATTATTGAGGCTAAATTTTTGTGAACTTGATTTGCATTAGTGCACAGGCTCTTGCAAAAATATTTAAAATAATCAATGTGGTAGGGAGAGCTTCAAGAAAGTACTATTGATTGGGCCAATCACCATAGATTTAATTTTTACAAACTGGATGTTTCTTTGGACCTGTTGCATGTAAATTTCATTACCTTAAGATTGTTTGGTAGAATAGACTAGAAAGATAAATTGCGAAATTCATTTGTCTTAGAGTCTTCCCACAGAGTTGTAGAAAAAATTGTGAAGATAAGGACTCAACATTTGATCCACTAGTTTGATGAATCAACGAGTGCAGCTCATCTAAGAGATCTAAAAATTTACTTTTACTTGAAGTTTTTTTTATTGTAGAGAATTAACTCTCAGATTATTGGGACACCTCCTACAATAGAAAGCTCAGATAATTGAAGTTGTAAATGTGCAAGGTGTCCCTTGTACAGCTAGGTAGAGTGTTGGCCAAGGAATCTATCTTCCATTATAAAAGGGCCTCATTGTAAGAGATTGACAAGACAGTAGGTAGTAGTAGTATTACTGTGTAACTCCATTAGTGATGGAGTACAATGTAGTCCTGTAGCTTCTTGCATGGAGTGTCCATTTCCTCCATAGCAATATTGTATTCATTTCCATCATTTCTATTTATAGCATATTTTTGCAATCTCGTGAATTTACTTTCTCTCATATTTTTGCATCTTGTGATTGCCATCTCCCATTGTGATCTACCTCAAAATCTAACAGTGGTATCAGAGCCACGGTAGATCTAGTCATAGTAGAACTAGCTACTGTAGATTGAGAGGAGAACCACCATTATTATTGAGCCTAAATTTTTGTGAACCTGATTTGCCACAGTGCATAGGCTCTTGCAAAAATCTTCAGAAGAATCAAGGTGGTAGGGAGAGCTTCGAGAAAGTACTATTGTTAAAAATTGGGCCAATCACCATAGCTTCAATTTTTGCAAACTAGATGTTCCGTTGGACTCGTTGCATGTAAATTTTGTTGCCTTAAGATTGTTTGGTAGAACAGACTAGAAAGAGAAATTGTGAAATTCATTTGGCTTAGAGTCTTCCCATAGAGTTGCAAAAAAACTCGTGAAGATAAGGACTCAACATTTGATCCACTAGTTTGATGAATCAACTAGTGAAGCTCATCTAAGAGATCTGAAAATTTTACTATTGCCTGAAGTTTCTTTTATTGTAGGGAACTAACTCTCAGATGATTGGGACACCTCCTACAATAGAAATCTAGGAGATTTCAACTTCGTTGCCCGAAGGTCGGAGTGCCTTCATAGTGCAGAGATTAGTTGTTGCAAGAGAAGAATACTACAGAAGAGACTCTAGGAGAAAGAGTCATGGTGAAGTCTGGAGATTGAAGATCTCCATCGATAGAATCAACTTCACAATAGAAAAGGCCACAGAAGCCTTGATCTAAAAAAAGGCCATAGAAGCCTTGATCTAAAAAAGGCCATAGAAGCCTTGATCTAAAAAAAGGCCACAGAAGCCTTGATCTGAAAAAAGGCCACAGAAGCCTTGATCTGAAAAAAGGCCACATAAGCCTTGATCCTGAAGAAGACTCTAGAAGAGAGTACCTGATTTAGAAGCAGATTCAGATTTTAGTACTAATAATTTGTTGTAGGGAAAGGAGATTCAGTGAGTTGGGAAACTTCCTACAAGAAAGTTAGGAAGAGTATCTTCTTCAGAATCAATCCAGCACCTGAAGCAAACTTGAAGGTGAAGAGATCAGGTGAAGATCTCATTGAAGAAACTTCCATTCTTGGAAGGACGAGAAGGACTAGGAGAGTCCTGTTCAAATCCAGAAGCAGTAGAATCAAGAGATCCAGGAAGGAGATCTCAATTCCAGAAGTTGAAGAAGAAGGTCTCAAGGAAGACCAAAGAAGCTACAAAATCGAAGACCTAGGAGAGGTCTCAAGGAAAAAGGCTTGGAGAGCCTTGTTGCTGAAGCAAGATCATCAAAAGAGTTCCTAGAAGAACTCATTGGAGAAATTCTCCATCAAGGAGAAAGTTTTTGATAAGGGAAAGAATTGGGACAATTGTCACCATCCAACAACAAGCCCAATAAGGAGAAGAAGAATTGGCAAGGAGTGCCAAAGAAGATACAGAAGACCTCAAGACATTCAGAGTCTTGAGAAGAAGATCCTGCTTGAAGTCAGAATTCGACAAGAAGACTTGAAGATAGAAGAAGCTTGCCAAATCTGAGAGATTTGAAGATTGCCTTTCACGACAAGAAGGCATAAATATTTCTCCAAATCCACAATAGAAAGGAGAATATTACTAGAGAAGAACAAGCCACCAAACCCCAGGCTCGTGAAAGAAAGTTTGAGACCTCTTTTTGGTGAAGGAGGAGCTTTTTGGAAAAGCTAACAAAAGTTGCAGAAATCTAAAGCAACAAGCTTGATCTACATCCTCTACAAAAAGCTTTCAAAAAGGTAAGCAACTATTGGTGCAAGTAGATTCATTAATTGGATTACTTATCAGATTTGTTAAAGCACCTTATATTGGATCAAAAGTTGCAAAGAGGAAAATTGAATTACAGTATTCAAAAGTGCAAAAGAGAAAAATTCCTTTTAAGGTTCATTTGCACATTAGGAGTTGATTAGATTTCAGAGTTACAATCAACTACCTATCTTATATTTTGAAGAGAAAAAGAAGACTAGATCCTACAACTATGTTTGTAGTGAAATTTGCAAGAGTTCATTCTAGATTATGCTTGAAAGGTTGTAGTGGAATTGTTAAGTGCATTTTTGAGAAATTAGTGGAGCAATAAGGTGAAATTATTGTTACCATTAAAAGTGCATCTATTAAGCACCATACTAGTTGATTTTTTAACTAGTTATTCTCAATTAGTTTGTGTTGTTAAAAGCACAAAAACTATATAAAAAATATGTAGCACTTTCATGGCCAAAAGAAGCCACCATTACAAGCAAAAATGTGGAGTAGAAAGCCACCATTGAAGTCCTTGAAGGAAGCCTCAAATCGAGACCTTGGAAGTCTCAAGATTCAAGGAGAATATAAGGGTTTCTTTTTTAGTACAGAGTGTAGGAATCCTTATTCAAAACAACATTTCATTAGCTTGGATTGACTATCATCCAAAGAAGAAGAAGCAAGAAGGATTACGTAAAAATTCTTCATTTTGGTGCAAGATCTATCTATTACAAAAAGCACCTCTTTTGTTCCTTTGGAAGGACAAAAGTATTACTATTTATAGGGGGTAGTAAGGATGTTTTATCCAGTAGATTTTTGGCAAGAAGAAGGAGCCACCGAAGAGCTCACACGATCATTATTCCAACAAAAGGAAGGAGCCACCAAAGAGCTCACACGATCAGCAGATTTTTGGCCAGAGGAAGGAGCCACCGAAGAGCTCACACATCCAAGAATCGAGGTGTTTAAAAACACCATTTTCCTCCATCAAATCCAGCCCTATAAGCAGTGCACCACCTACAATAGTGGAGCCATTGAAAGAAGGTATTATCACTTGTGCTTACGTAGAAAAAAGGGCAGCATTCAGTGATAGGTTATCTACGTAAAAGATAAAGCAAAAGGGCTACCTATTGGCTGTTATAGACAACACTATTTTTCAAGCACTGAAGAAGGGCACAAATCGGCATTAGAACAAGCTATGAAACCTACAAATAGGTGCAGAGAAAAGAGCTATACCTAAGGCATCCATTGAAGCAAACATCCACCAAAAGGAAGCTCAAAAGTGTGCCATAGAACCATGAAGCAATCCAGTTGTAGCCATCCATCATCCTCACCAAGCCAGCATGCAAAAGGAAGCTTGCATCTCAAGAAACATAGCAAGCTCACGTAGGGTGCAAAGATAAAGGAAGAATTAGGGTTGCAAGCTCATATTTGAAGTGTTAGAAAGAAGGCTTGCATGCACAAGCCTTGAGTGCCACTTGGCACAAATTCTCTAAGCTTCCCAACGTTCATGAAGACCCAAGCGCTCACCTAAAAGGGAGTTACATACATTTGGAGGGAGTTAAGAATATTTGGAGGTTACCACCAACCTCATCATTGCCAAAGGTACATTGAAGACACCTACCTTGTAACGCTTTGAGTGACACTTGTCATGAAGTCCATCCTACTTAAGATGCCTATCTTGGAGAATGAAGTAGAATGAAGTAGAACATAGTAGAACAAAGCTAGAATGAAGTCAAACTAAGACAAGCATTGAAGCTCGCTTGAAGAAAAAGGCTAATTCAAGCCATACACCATTCAAAGGTGTAACAGAAGCATTTAAGATGCTATCATAAAACCAATGAACCAGTGCTTGCATTCAGAGGAGCTCTGTCATAAGCAGAGCATATTTCAAGGAGCTTTCGATGCCATCTATGAAAGAGAAGAAGCACCAGCCTAAGAGAAAACCAGCATCGATCAAAGAGGGCTTTGACTGCCCATGAGCGCTACGCTCCACAAAGCTACTAATCGGCCACCACACAACATTGAAGGATTATTAAGGTAAAGGTTGATTTTATTATTTGCTTGCTTTAAACCTAAGGTTTTGGAGTTATAAGGGTACATTACATCTCCTATTGCAATATTCAACATTAGTAATTTATTAAGCAAGCATATTTTAGAATTGTTAATATTTGCAAAAGGTTACCAAGGAGAAATAAGGGTTATTATTGAAATTTAAATTATTTGCAAATATTATTTTCTAATCTTTCCAAATTTGGGAGTTATAAGGAATACAACATCAAATTTAGGAATTGGAAATTAGAAAACATTAAAAATCAACCAAAAGGGGTATTTAAAGAGGTTTATTAAAGATTTTCAAAGGTTGGAATTTTTATAATAGTGTTGTCTCAAAAACACTTAAAGAAGGCAAAATAAATCCAACATCAAAACCTCTTCAAAAATTGAAATAGTGCTTAGTTCAATAGGAGTAATAAGGAGATAGAAAAGTTGATTTTGGTGTTTACAAAATTTCACAAAATCAACTCAAAATTGAACTACAATTTACAAAAAGCACTATATTGATCATATATCCTATCCAAAACATCCTAGGGAGTCATAAGGCATTCTACAAAACTTGGTAATATTAGCATCCATAAAAAATTATCAAGTTCTAAATTCATTGGATAGATGTAAGCTTTCTACAAAACCTAAAATCTTATTAGGTTTGTGAATTCTCATCATTAGGGAGATATAAGGAAGTCTACAAAACCTAAGAGTTAACAAAGGTTTTATCAAATCAAGCTTATATACTCTAAGGGTTACATATACCTTAAGGTTGGGAGCTATAAGGTATACTACCAAAAAATCTCTCTTTTTATTCTACTTCTTCAAATGGAAAAAATAACATCATACGATAAGTGCAAAAATTGCTCCATGGCCTTGCTTGAACCCTCTAATATGCAGGTTGATCCTTTGTCCCAATCCTTCTTGGAATCCCAAGGTCTTATTCCTTTCCTTAGAAAATTCAAAGGGGCTGAGTAGGATATTAAGAATACCTTTATCAATACATGGAATAATGGCTATGTCATTGTTCACAATCACTGCTTTCGATTTACTATCAAGATGATGGCTGAGGTTATGAAACTTTTTGTAAATGGGCACGTGGTGCATAGGGATAGGCATAATTGGGATCCTGAACTCAAAGGTTTTATGAACTAATCCAAGACCTTCAAGTGGAAAAATATTGCAGTTGAACGTGAATCTTTCCCTGTTCCATGGCCAACAATAATCATTACCATCCTCCAATACCTCACTATCAATGATCCCTCTAAGCATTTGTTCAATTTTAATGTTTCTCTGATCAACCACCTAAGAAGTTTGAATCCGGTGAACATCCAAGATTTCCTTTTCTAGTCAATCAGGTACTCCATCCACAATACAAGGAAGAGGAAGTCTCAAACCCTACCAACCCACCAAGGCATTTTTGCCATAATTTACCACCATGCTGAAGCCACCATTACACCTACCTACTTTTCCTCTTCACTCCACTCCATCATACATTCTTTCTTGTCTGCTTTTAGTCCGTATAGCTCCCCTCCTGATGATATTAGTGGTGAAGTTGCTTTTGGAGCTCATCCCCCTACCTCTAAGAAGACTATGTCCCCCATTACTGGTCCCTCTCTACATCCTAAATGGAAAAATATCATGGAAGAAAGCTTGAATTAACATATAAGGTCTACTCACCTCAAAAAGTCTACCTTTGAAGCTGGTCAGATCTCTCTCCAGTGCATTTCTAATGATGAGAGTGACAAAAATACTTCTCCAGTTGCCATTACCAACTTTATCAACAACACCATCCTAAGTAGCATCATTAGTGGCATGGATAGCATCAGTGCCTCCCTAAAATTATTGGTCAAGAAACATGGCCAAAAGAACTCTATAGTTGAAGAGATTGTCGATGATTAGAGTTGTTTTGGTTTGTCTTTTGAGATCTGTTCTCATGCATGGGAATATTGGTATCAATAATTTGACCCCTACGTGGGTCCTATTTTGGTTTTGCTTTATGTTCTCCTTAGCCCCTATGTGGGTTCTTTCTTTTAATTTTATGTTTCTTGTTAAGCAACCCCTGCATGGGTCTATCTTTTCTATGGTATGGTTTGTGGAATGACTAGGGTGTAGACACCTTATTTTGTGCTTTTCTATGTATTTTATCATATAATTATGTATCTAGTTTTGGTTTCCAGTTAAAACCCATATAATATAATTTCTACCACCTACCAAAAAATAATTGCTCTAACAAGAATCACTCCACAAAGCATGAAAACACTTGGTACATTGACTCAGGTGCAAGTCATCATATGATAGGAAATCTACAATGGTTTGACTACCTTGAAGTCATCAAAGGCTACAAACTAAGAATTGTAGATAGCCAAACTTATCCTATTCATGGATATGGATGTGTAACACCAAGAAAATCATTTCCAAATATTTTGCTACAAAAAGTATTGTATGTTCCTATATTAACATTCAACCTCATTTCAGTAAGCAAGTTGGTGGAAAATAACTATATGGTCAACTTCAGATATATGAATGGCATCAATACATGTCTTATCATGAATCAAGGTGAGATAAAAGTGACAAGATCAATCCATGGAAACACATATATCCTAGACTCAATGGAAATATCACAAGACATTGTTATATTTCAAAATGATGCTAACACATTTCCAAAAGAATAGGTTGGAGAAAATGAAGAACCAATACATCATAAAGGCAAGTGCAAAAGAATAAAAATAAAAAATATGAGGGGACAATTACACCATGCTCTACTCAACCATCAACAATAAGAGGAAGAAGCAAAACCAAATGAATATACTCATAGAGAGAATAATACAGGAGAATGGATAGAAGAAGATGATGAACCTAAACAAGTCAAAGAGCATATGATAGAAGAAGATCCATATTGAAGACTAAAGTCTTCAATATCCAAATAATGTAATACAGGGGGTGTTAGAGTTAGATTTTATTACATCATTTAGGTCATGTAAATATACCTTTCTAGGTACATACTTAAGACATTAGATTAATTTAGGGAGAAGTTTTATAGTTACTTTATGCAATGTAATAAATGCACAAGTGTCAATGTGCAAGTTGTAAATGTGTAAGGTATCCCTTGTACAACTAGGTAGAGTGTTGGCCAAGGAATCTATCTTCCATTATAAAAGGGCCTCATTGTAAGAGATTGAAAAGACAATAGGTAGTAGTAGTATTACTATGTAACTCCATTAGTGATGGAGTACAATGTAGTCTTGTAGCTTCTTGCATGGAGTGTCCATTTCCTTCATTGCAATATTGTATTTATTTCCATCATTTCTATTTGTAGCATATTTCTGCAATCTCAAAAATTTACTTTCTCTCATATTTTTGCATCTTGTGATTACCATATCCCATTGTGATCTACCTCAAAATCTAACAGATCAGGCCCTCCTTCTAGCACCAATTTTGTTGACCCATATTTTTTATATGCTTGCCAACAGGTGGAACACAAACATACACTACAAATGTTCTCTCTTGAAAATTAAAGATATTTCCTCCAAGATTTAGGTAGGTTGGGTCTCAACCGCACAAATTTCACTTAGAAGAGGCTATGTTGATGATCTAAAATTGTTTTGGAGGAGCTTTATAGAAATATTCAATACAAATTAGATTTGGGTTCATAAAGCATCCACAAATCTACACAAACTTAATTTTTTTTGGTAAACTATAACATAAAGATAAATTATACTCTATCATTAGTCTAACAAGGAGGAGCAATGAAAAATAAAAAAGGATATGGTTAGAAAGAAATAACTCAATTCCCCTAAGATCACTACAACATGTAACAGAGAAATTCGAGCACAAAAATACCTCCAAGCAACCAGTATTCACACAGTTGCAAAGAGGGACGATTACAAAAAAAGGTAATTACAATAATAAGGTACACGCATAAACTGTTACTACCCCAATATATTCAGCAACTATATTTATTCATGAAAATATATTTTAGATATATCCAACAGAGCTTCAAGGGAACTTAGAAAAAAATGCTAGAAAATAAAGGTAATCTAATGCTGCTATTATGTTTTTGAAATTTTATAGAATTTATTTTTTGGAACCTTTTACAAATGAGTGGAAGTTTATTTTAGAAGCTGAGGAAAACAATTTTCCCTCCATTTTCAAATTTCAAACTTCTATCAAAATAATAATTTAAAATTGAAGTTTTTTTTCAAGTCTTCGCATGATTACAATGACAAATTATTTCGGATCATTAAATCATGCATTGCATGTGGAAAGGGAATATCTAAATATTTTTTCAATTGTTGGATCCTCGCACGATGAAAGATAAAAGTTGTGTCGAGTCAAACAATCTTGCAAAAAAGTCTATGCATGTCCAGTTTGAGCTAAATCGTAGTTTTGGATGAAAAGTTATGGTCTCCGAAGGATTACCTGTCAAAAAGCAAATAAAAAAAGTCAATTTGTGCAGGAAAATATCATTTAATAAATTACTTCTATTTTCAAATAGTCTTTGAACAAGATTTTGGAATTTTAAGATTTCAAGGTTTTTTAGGATTTCAAAAATATCATTTAATAAATTACTGTGGGTTTCAAATAGTCTTTGAATAGGATTTTGGAATTTTAGGATTTTGAGGTTTTGCTATTTGGTAAAAATGCATCTCGCCAAAAACTTTAAAAGATTGAAATTCTAAAGAAGGAACTTGTCCAAGACTAAAGAAGATTTGAAACACACCCAATATTTAGAAATAGTTCTTTTTCTCTATGTTTTTTTTTTAGGATGACGATAAAATTGAAACCCAAAAATCTGCAAAATCTAGATCCCACCGAAAACACCGAAAACAAAAAAAAAACTCGAAATTTTATAAACTTGAGTTCACTAATTTTCACATTTTTAAATATCCACGAGAAATTTTTTATAAAATTAACTCTAGCATGAAATAAAAGGGGGGCCCTAATTAGAGTGCAAAATGGGGACGTGTTGTCTAGGGAAAACAAAATCCAGTATTGATATCAAGGAATTTTTATCCCTGAAACTTTCTATTATTGTCAAGGTTGGCTATGCCCTGAATAATCAACTGTATTCAAGTTGATTCACCCAAATAGGTATCCTAGTCTTCAGAGGTTATCCTTAAACCTTTTGGAAATATCCTTGTAGTCCTAGGCTTCATGGGTTTTTTTGAACCTTGTGGAAAGAGTCTAGCATTTTTCAAATTCTATTGTTGATTCCTAGTCTTCACTAGTTGTTCCTGCAGATGTGGAAATATTCTAGACTTTTGCAACTTTCAAATCCTATGCAAGCAATCTTGTTGTGGAATTGACACCACTAATGGACCTTGAAGCCTTACAACAAATATAAAACTCATAGGAATATAATCATATGATTAAATATAATAAAGTTACAATGTAATAATCCAATAAGATAATATAACAAAGATATATAAAACAACTAATATGTAATAACATTCAACAAATAAGGAGTAAAATATGCGTAATAATATCACATATAATACCAATTCATCAAATATATGCAAACTTGTATTACCCCTATTTAGACTCTCATGCAATATAGGCTATGTAAGATTTATAGACTCTATAGACCATGTAGACAATGTAGACAACATCGACAATCCTAATTATCTATGGAGTAATATATAGTCATTCTAGAATGACTCTTGGTTACCATGACTCTTCCTTATACTTACCACTTGCATACACATGACTCTATCTTGAACACACACTTGTACTTGAATCTTCACATAACTTTTCCTAATCTAAGGACACATGTGCACACTTACATATTGGATACTTGTGCACATTTACATACATAACACTTACACTCATAATTACATGAAACTTGTGCATTTCCTACACATTATTATATTTTTTATGGTTTTGATGATGAACTTACAATTTTTAGATGATACAAGAGAGATAGGTCCTATAAGTTTAGGACCCCAAGTGGAAAAATGCTAAGGACACTCAATTTTATGAAGAACTTAGGTAGGGAATTAAATTATTTTTTTATGAAAATAACACTTATCAAATAATTTAAAATAATTACTGGCATTAACTTCCATTATAAGTAACGCATTTTTAAAAGTTTATGAGTTATGGAATGAATACATTATCCCCTATAGTTTTCATTATAATGTTAAAGAGATATTTTGGTACTTCAACCTCTGTAAGACATCAAAGAACACCATTAGGATTTCTAAATTACAACACTCCATCGAGAACCATATATTAGAAAATGTAAATTGTGACATCATAAATTACAACACTCCTATGAATGTGACATATTGGTTTACATTATCCTTAGGTGTACACATTTAATTATCGAGAAAATGTAAATTGTTTCCATTCCAAGGATTATCTAAAAGAACTTGAAAATCAATAGTATTGACCTTTATACAAATTTATTGGGCCTTTACTAATAGAATTTACAAGTTCATCATGAGCTTCTACAGTGAATTTTTTTCAATAATATTCTCATATGGTATGTGTAGCAAAGACAACATGCCATTTTACTAATCAATAAATGTTTTACAATAATATATTTTTCAATGTCCCTTTTGGGCTACAATGAGGGTCTTCAAAAATTGAATCCTTTTTTGCAATATAGTGTTTGGCACACAATATTCTTTCACCAGCTCAAGGAGGGATGTGTTTGCATACGTGAACCACCTTGAGTTGAGAAAATTCTTCCAACACCTACACACAATTGAAACACAAATCAGTAGAACCTATTTTATGAGAAAATGTAAGGAAATAACCTATGAAAATGCATTAAAATAACATCAAAATAAGATGAAAACACATAAAATAATTTTTCTCACATTTTTGGATGGTCTATCAATTTACAAGTTTTTGAATCTTGTTGTTAAGCAAAATTGATATACCAATCTTGATTGCAAGACCAGTTTTTTGCTCTTAATTGTGATGGAAAAATAAAAAATTTCTTTGAGGGATGTCTTTTGTATGCTTTTAGAAACCTATGCTCCGAGTTTGATGTCTGTTGATTTGTAACCTGCACACAATTTCAAAAAAAATAGAAAGATACTTGCAAAGTCACAATGTTCATGGTTAGCAATAAAAATTATTACAAAAAAATAATCTATCTAAAATCTAATAGATTTTCACTACAATATCCTATGCCTCTCTCATAAAACAAAGGTAATGAACACCTATTTATAATTTTTTCCAACATGAGAATTATGATGAGGATGAAGCCACATGGTGGACAAGTGGTACGTTAAGGAAAGGGAAGGAATCTTGACTTTATCCACTTGGATGGATAGAAAGACAAGTGTTCATAATTCTCTAATTAAACTATGAAACACTTCATTAATGTCCCATGAGTGGAGAGAATCCTCATCCACATGGAATACTCCATTAATGAATTTAATGGATGAGAATGGCATACCTCATTAATGATCATGGGTGGAGAGAATACTCACCCAAATACATTAATGAAGCATGTATATGGAAATAATGCCAATTATGGGTGAGGAAGAGTTAATACTAACTATGGTGAGGTGGATCATGGATTAGGATGGGGGATGGTGTAACAACCCACAACTACCAACCCATATTTTTTGAAGAGCACTTACAAAACACAGGCTCTCAAGGGAGACACCCTTATAATAATTAATTCAGCATACAAGGCTTTACCACATTTGAGTTCCAAGTCACTACAGATGACACTTAGTGGATAGGAGAGGCCAAATCCCATAACTTTTGGGGTTCACCTTACTAAACCTATACATTTAGAAGGACACCTTAAGTGGTCCTCCCACCTTTCCTATACCCTTCTCAGTATAGGACCATGTGACCACGACATAGGGATTACCATTTAAGGCCCATAACACTTAAAGGGGGATGCCAATTCCCTAACCTACTAGATCCTCCTAGATAGGTTATTCGATGTAGAGCCTTGGTGCTTAGTTACCATGCCTCTGTGGGCTAACTAAGGTTATTGTCACTTTGATGACAACTAACATGATCTTCAGATCCTACTTGATCAAGGAGTCACCACTATTATCTTGTGAATAGGTTTTCCCACACACTCGATCCTACTCGATCAAGGTGTGACTACTCACAAGTACCCTGGCTATTGTATACACACAACTCCTTCCAGGTTCATGAGATCCTAGCTATTGCATTCTCGCAACTCCTAACACCAATTCCAGGATTGGATTTCATGGTTTACAAGAGGAAATTCTACCCATCCCAAGGATAGATAACAACCACTAATCACCATAAAGCTAAACCAAAGCATTAAGCACATTGTAATATTCATCTCAAAGGTAAAGCATTATAAAAAGAAGATTCCTCTTAACCATAAACCAAATTATGCTCTTAACAAAACTTGAATCTTAAAAGCTTTCCATCAACATATATGCATTACAAGATAACCAATATCTCTAACATAAGCATGCATTTCAAATAATTAATGGAACACATTAATAACCATCTCCAGAGGTTACTTAGGAGTGCAACTCCAAATTAAAACAATATCATTTGTACAACATTCAAATGCTTAACTTAAACAACACAAGATCTCAAAGTCCCACACTTAAAGTAATAATATTCAACAAGATTAAAGCATCTCTTCATTGCATAAAGGAAGCATCATAAACCATCTTTGGATACAAGAGTCAAGATTACAATTCTTTCAAGCAAAACAAGCTTTTGCTATTTTACAACAATATCAATTGGTAGAGCTTATGATCATCTTCCAAGGTCTTCTGCCAACTAAGTCTGCAAGCTTCTTTGATGGGAAACCACCCACCAATTATGAAGTTTACTTAGGGATCAGAACAAATTTATATGCAATGCAACTTAGCTTATGCCTTACTCTATTATGCAAACAACCATGCACATAAAGCAAGCTATAAGAAACAAGCATCCCTTTTTAAGCCATCAAAAGTTAAATCATTCCATAGCAATCCAGGAGAAGCCCATACTTCTCTTTTACAATGATCCCTTAATCCACATAGATCTCAAGAATCATTATAAATATTTTCTTCTCAACCAAAACAACATTTAAACAAACTAAGAGAAGCCTATACTTCTCTTTTACAATGATCCCTTAATCCACATAGATCTCAAGAATCATTATAAACATTTTCTTTCCAACCAAAACAACATTTAATCAAACTAGGAGAAGCCCATACTTCTCTTTTACAATGATCCCTTAATCCACATAGATCTAAATTATAAACATTTTATTTAAAAAAGAAATTTAATAAAAGGATAAGCATACTTCTCTTCAATGATCCCTTAATCCACATGGATCTCAAGAATCATTATAAACATTTTATTTCCAACCAAAACAACATTTAATCAAACCAAGAGAAGCCCATACTTCTCTTTTACAATGATCCCTTAATCCACATAGATCTCAAGAATCATTATAAATATTTTCTTTCCAACTAAAACAACATTTAATCAAACAAGAGAAGCCCATACTTCTCTTTTACAATGATCCCTTAATCCACATAGATCTCAGGAATCATTATAAATTTTCTTTCCAACCAAAACAACATTTAATCAAATAACTGAAGCACACTACTACAATTATTTAAAGCACAAGCACCCAATTAAAAGCCTAGTAAACACGTATACTTTTAACATTCACTTGAATCAAAGTGCTTTAATAAAACCTCAAAGCATATTTAATATTAATTCAAATCAATTGCTTCAATCAAACATAAAAATCAAAGCACTATTAATATTAATCCAAGCCTAATGCCTTAATTACCACAATAATAAGACAAAGCATTATTAATATTAATCCAAACCTAATGCTTTATTACAACAATAATAGTCAAAGTATTAATAATATTACTCCAACCCTAATGCATTATTACCACAATAATAATCCAAGCATTAATAATATTAATCCAAAGTACATTAATAAAACATTATAAAGCACATTAACAAGCTTAACGAACGAGTGCAAGGAAGAACAAGACTCTGAATAAACCTCAGCTAAGCTTAAACTACCAATGCTAAAAATAGATGAGCTCTTAAAAACTAGAGCCAAGCAAAGGAACATGTAGGAACACCCAGGCTATGGCTCACACAACCCTAAAATTGATGCACACGAAACAAGGTAGACGTAGCTCAACCAACACATAGGGTTAGGGTAGATTTACTGATATTGGGTTGATGTAGGTCAACCAAACAACCAAACAAACTAGAGGTGCACAACAAAATATGAAGCTTAAGAAAAGATGACATGCATAGGGAACACTACCAACATGTGAGAAGGATAGCCCACAATGCCACAACTTGCAAAGAGAAAGGTAAGTTAAACTAGGCCAAGCACAACCAAGGGAGCAACACAGATCCACACCACCAATGCCACAACAAGGAGATCAATAGGGGGTTTCACAACATCAAGCCAACATGCCACGTAGGCCCAAATCAAACAACAAAGGGTAGAAACAACAAGCCAAAGAGAATAAACCAAGAAAGCCTTCCTCTAAACATAAAAACTAGAGAAGCACCTAGTTAATGAATGCCTCTCTGCTCTAGAATGCCTCCTCTCTCATCACCTCCAAGATTCCTCTTCTCTTGCCAACCCCAAACCTTTAGTTCCCCACCAACTTAGAAATAAGGGTGAAGCCTCCCCAACATGCATGGAGGGTCACCCATTGTAACATCCAAGAAGGCATTACGTAAAAGATCTTTGCCACCCTTATCACCCTTAGGGTGGCGCACTCCTTAATGAGCCACCAACATGCTTATAAAACCATTTACCTCTTGATTTAATTTAAAGGATTAATTTCTCCTTAAAGCCTTAATATTAGTAGGCTATATAATACTTTTTCTTACCTAAAGTATTAAATCCATCAATCAAGCAAATTAATTAAACCAAACTATAGGAATACCAAACAAAGCTTAATAGAGCTTAAGTAAAACATGGACAAACATAGGAATGCACTCATCAATGCTTCCCACCATTGTTTTATCCTCAAATGGATGATCTCCTTTAAGATAGACTAATGCTATCATCGACCCATTTTAAGGAGGCTCATTGCAAGCAACTTCTTGGCCCAATGGTGTGAATCATGAGAACAAACAAAATGCAATGCATCTATATGAAGAGTAATTTTTCTTGTTACCCTAAGCTATCGATGAACAAGCCATCATCATCATTTTCCTAGGTATCCTTCATGGTAGGTGGTTTACCCATAGCCCCACCAAGGAGAAGGTACCTGATCCTACATCCACAAATACATCAATAGTACCATATTCCATGCTTAAAGAAAATAATCATTCTATTATTAAATCATCTTGAAAGAAACTATGCCATTACATAAACACATCAATACATAGTTCATTATCCACAAAAGTTCTTCCAAGGAGGGGTGTTACATACTTCCTCCTTGGACTAAACACAATCCTCTATGTTTCTTGCAAAAAGTAGCATACATAAATTTATTCAAATAAAAATGGAAATTGTTGTCTCATCTCATCAACATTTTCCCATGTAGCACAATTCTCTGAATATTGGTCCCACTAGACCTTACACTGATCTAGGGTTTATTTCCTTAGCACTTTGGAATGAAACCCTAAAATCTTAATTGGTCACACCTCAATGGTTGTGGAATCTATCATCTACAATTTAGAAACATTCCACACATGAGTAGGATCAACAACATATTTCCTAAGCAAGGATATGTGGAAAGTGTCATGGATTTTTGATAGGTTGGGTAGCAAAGCAAGCCTATAAGCTACTGGGCTAACCTTCCCAATGATCTCAAAGGGCCCAACATAGTGAGGATCCAAATTTGTTGACTTGATGGCACTTTTCATGGGTCTAACCCTTAAGAAGACTTTATCTCCTAAAGAATTCCATTGGTAATATTTTTAGATCCGCATAGCTCTTTTGGTGATCGATCACTTCCTTGAGCCTAAGCTAGATTGCTTTAAGTTGTTCCTCCATCTCCTAGATAGTATCAAGTCCAATCATCACCTAATCCTCTAGATTATCCCATGATAGAGGAGTTCTGCATCTCCTACCATACAAGGCTTCAAAAGGGCCATCCCTAGTGATGCATGGTATCCATTATTATAAGCAAACTCCATGAGATGCAAGAAGTCCTCCCATTTTAACTTTTAGTCCATGCAGTACATGCATAACATGTCTTCCAAAACCTAGTTTACCCTCTCAGTCTAACCATCTATTTTAGGATGATATGTAGAACTAATATTTAGCTTAGTGCCCACTACATGATGTAGAGCTTGCCAAAATTTTGACATGAATCTAGAATCCCTATCAGATATGATTACCTCTAGAAACCCATGTAATCTAAAAAATTCTTTGGTAAACTTATGTGCCACCATTGGTGCATCATCCTTGATGTTCCTTGGTATGAAGTGTGCAACCTTTGTCAACTTATCAACCACTACCAAGATGGCATCATGTTGGAACCTATTCTTAGGTAATCCCATAATAAAGTCCATAGAGATGACCTACCATTTTTGCATAGGTATCTCATGTGGGTATAATTTTCTAGTTAGGTGATGATGTTCTACCTTCACTTTCTACATTCCAAACATCTTGATAAGAATTCAATGATATCTTGCTTCATCCCAAACCAAGTAGAAGGTATTTTTCATATTTTCCCTCATTTTTGACCCTTCGAGATGAGCGAAATAGGGAGAATTATGTGCCTCCTACAAGATCATTCTCCTCAAATCACTAACTTTGGGTATGACTACCCGATATTTAAAGCATAAAATCCCATATTTTATGTTGAAACCCTTGCTTTCTTCCAAAGTTCCTTCTATTTTCTTTCAAAGTTCTAAGCAATATGGGTCCTGTAGTTGCATTTTCTTGACCCTATCCATCAAATCTACATGGCTTCGGGTTAAGGTGGTTATGTGCCTTCTCCTACTCAAGGCATCTACCACCTTATTTTATTTCCCTTTGATATAATCAATACCAAAATCATATTATGCTAAGAACTCTACCCATCTTCTCTATCTCACATTCAGCAAAGGTTGAGTAAAGATATACCTCAAATACTTAGATGGTATGTTCTTAGCTCAAAAGGTTGGCCCAACAAGTAGTGCCTCCAAACCTTTAGGGCATGCACAACTGCTACCAATTCTAGATCATGAGTGGCATAGTTTACCTCATGCTTCTTGAGTTTTCTAGACTCGTATGCCACTATAGCTTCCTCCTGAGACAAAACTCCACCCAAACCTTCTAGAGAAGCATCAATACACATAGTGAACTTCCCAAGAGGGTCCAAAATATTTAGAATTGGTGTCATTGTCAACTTATTTTTTAGAGTCTCAAATGTGGCCTCACACTTATCCATCCATTTGAATTATTTTTCCTTTTTTTGAAGGTTGGTGATTGGATAGGTAATTTTAGAGTAATTTCTCACAAAATACCTATAATAGCCTATGAGTCCCATGAAACTCTTGAATTCTATCACATTTGTAGGTGTAGGCCAATTTAATATAGCCTTGATCTTCTGTGGATCCACAACAATACCTTCTACTGAGATAATGTGCCCCAAATACTGTACTTGTAGAGTATAGAACTCACACTTGGATAGTTTTCCAAAAAGTTGATTCTTCCTTAGCACCTCCAATACCAATCTGAGATGTTGATCATGCTCTTCCCTAGTTTGAGAATAGATTAGTATATCATCTAAGAATACCAAGATGAACTAGTCTAGATACCTCCTGAACACACTATTCATTAGATTCATGAAGGCAATCGATGCATTTGTTAACCCAAATGGTAACACCATAAACTCATAGTGTCCATACCAAGTTTTAAAGGTCATCTTATGGGCATCTTCTTCTTTAATTCTTAGTTGATGATAACCTGACCTCAGATCTATTTTTGAAAATATGGTAGCACCCTTTAGCTGATCAAAGAGATCATCTATCCATGGTAGAGGATACTTGTTCTTAATGGTTACCTTATTTAACATTCTATAATCTATACATAGTCTCAAGGAACCATCCTTATTTTTCACAAATAACACTGGAGCACCCCAAGGTGACACACTTGGTCTGATCAAGCCCTTTTTCAACAAGTCCTAAAGTTAAACCTTTAGTTCCTGCAACTCAATAGGAGTCATTCTGTAAGGTGTCCTTGAAATGGGTTCAGCTCCTGGCATTAACTCAATAGTGAAATCAAATTCCCTTCGAGGGGGTAGACCTAGAAGGTCTTCAAGAAATACATCCTAAAACTCATGAAGAATTGAATGCTTCTTAAAAAATTCCTCATCTCCTTTTTCTCCAGTCCTACCATTGATCTTCACTACATAAAGCAAGCTACCTCTTTTGATTGCTTTCTTTAATTGCATAGCTGAAAGCAAGTGGGGTTGGAAAGAACCTCACCCACTTTGAACTCTTACTCTCCTCTTATCCTTGTCGATATAATCCATCCACCTATCTTGAAAATTGATTAAGGCTCCATGTGCCTTCAACTAATTCATTCCTACGATAACATCAAAGGCATGAAGAGGTACCACATACAAGTGCCATATAGTAGATCCTTCAGGTAGAGTTATCTCTGTTGTAGGTAAACATTGATCCACTGAGTAGGTTTTCCTAGAACCATACTCGACTTTCCATCCCTATGCCAAAATTCTAGGTCTTTTTGGCATATCCTTGATAATACTAGTGGAAATAAAACTATATGTGGCTCCACTATCTATCAAAATTTTTACATCTCTAGTAAACAACTTACCATTTAGTAGCATTGATGTTGCTTGGCCATCTAAGGTCTGATTTCTAATAGTGATATCAATTTGGTGTGATGGCTCCTCCACTCTATGGCTTGACTCTACTCTTTGAGGGTATTTCTTGGCATAGTGAGGACCCCCATAGGTGTAACACCTTAGCTAGGAAAAATGGGTTCTTTCCTTACCCTTCTTATGGTTTCTAGATCCATTGTAACCTTGTTTAACAATTATTTCCAGTATCAACTAATGTTGACCAGTTTGGTACTATAGTGATCTTACTATCGACTCCAACTACTTTATTTCCTTCTATAGTTGTTGGAGTAAGGGTGCCCCATGGTTCATACCCTTATCAAGGTCCTTGTTGGATCCTTCTATCTTTCCAAAAGTTCTATGGATAGATAAGACTTCACTCTTTTCTTTGCCACAGTACCTCTTAACCCTAGGATCTTTTAAAGAGCTTACTTCGATGTCCTTTTGAATAAGTAAACCCACTTTTCTGGAGGACCTCAACACTAGTGCCATCTCCTATTCATAGAAAAGGAGTTGGGTAAGTTACAATTCTCTCACAATTGTACTTACATTTGTTAGTTTCATTTTACTCATGAACTAACAACTCTATCATCCACTAGGGTCACTCTTGCCTTCTCACAAGGTGTCTAACCCAAAGTCGCACATCAAGTCAAGGCTCAACCTAAGCACACTCCATGAAAGCTTCTAGTCCTACGACCTAGAGCTCTGATACCAACTGTAACAACCCAAAACTACCAACCCAATTTTTTTTGAAGAGCACTTACAAAACATAGGCTCTCAAGGGAGACACCCTTATAATAATTAATTCAACATACAAGGCTTTACCACATTTGAGTTCCAAGTCATTGCAGATGATACTCAATGGATAAGAGAGGCCAACTCCCATAACTTTTGGGGTTCACCTTACTAAACCTACATATTTAGAAGGATGCCATAAGTGGTCCCCCCACCTTTCCTATACCCTTCTTAGTATAGGACCATGTGACCATGGTATAGGGATTACCCTTTAAGGCCCATAACACTTAAAGGGGGATGCCAATTCCCTAACCTGACTCTAGCTACTCCTAGATAGGTTATTCAACATAGAGCCTTGGTGCTTAGTTACCATACCTCCATGGGCTAACTAAGGTTATTGTCACTTTGATGACAACTAACATGATCTCTGGATCCTACATGATCAAGGAGTCACCACTATTATCTTGTGAATAGGTTTTCCCACACACTCGATCCTACTTGATCAAGGTGTGACTACTCACAAGTACCCTAGCTATTGTATACACACAACTCCTTCTAGGTTCATGAGATCCTAGCTATTGCATTCTTGCAACTCCTTCTAGGATTCTCGACTACCTGGCTATTGCATTCATGCAACTCCTTCCAAGATTGGATTTCATGGTTTACAAGAGGAAATTCTACCCACCCCAAGGATAGATAACAACCACTAATCACCATAAAGCTAAACCAAAGCATTAAGCACATTGTAATATTCATCTCAAAGGTAAAGCATTATAAAAAGAAGATTCCTCTTAACCATAAACCAAATTATGCTCTTAACAAAACTTGAATCTTAAAATATTTCCATCAACATATATGCATTACAAGATAACCAATATCTCTAACATAAGCATGCATTTCAAATAATTAATGGAACACCTTAATAACCATCTCTAGAGGTTACTCAAGAGTGCAACTCCAAATTAAAACAATATCATTTGTACAACATTCAAATGCTTAACTTAAACAACACAAGATCTCAAAGTCCCACACTTAAAGCAACAATATTCAACAAGATTAAAGCATCTCTTCATTGCATAAAGGAAGCATCATAAACCATCTTTGGATACAAGAGTCAAGATTACAATTCTTTCAAGCAAAACAAGCTTTTGCTATTTTACAACAATATCAATTGGTAGAGCTTATGATCATCTTCCAAGGTCTTCTACCAACTAAGTCTGCAAGCTTCTTTGATGGAAAACCACCCACCAATTATGAAGTTTACTTAGGGATCAGAACAACTTTATATGCAATGCAACTTAGCTTATGCCTTACTCTATTATACAAACAACCATGCACATAAAGCAAGCTATAAGAAACAAGCATCCCTTTTTAAGCCATCAAAAGTTAAATCATTCCATAGCAATCCAGGAGAAGCCCATACTTCTCTTTTACAATGATCCCTTAATCCACATAGATCTCAAGAATCATTATAAATATTTTCTTCTCAACCAAAACAACATTTAAACAATCCAAGAGAAGCCCATACTTCTCTTTTACAATGATCCCTTAATCCACATAGATCTCAGGAATCATTATAAACATTTTCTTTCCAACCAAAACAACATTTAATAAAACCAAGAGAAGCCCATACTTCTCTTTTACAATGATCCCTTAATCCACATAGATCTCAGGAATCATTATAAACATTTTCTTTCCAACCAAAACAACATTTAATCAAACCAAGAGAAGCCCATACTTCTCTTTTACAATGATCCCTTAATCCACATAGATCTTAGGAATCATTATAAACATTTTCTTTCCAACCAAAATAATATTTAATCAAATAACTGAAGCACAATACTACAATTATTTAAATAACAAGCACCTAGTTAAAATCCTAGTAATACGTATAATTTTAACATTCACTCAAATCAAAATGCTTTAATAAAACCTCAAAGCATCTTTAATATTAATTCAAATCAATTTCTTCAATCAAACATAAAAATCAAAGCACTATTAATATTAATCCAAGCCTAATGCCTTAATTACCACAATAATAAGACAAAGCATTATTAATATTAATCCAAACCTAATGCTTTATTACAACAATAATAGTTAAAGTATTAATAATATTAATCCAAATATAATATTTTTTTCACCACAATAATAACCCAAGCAGTATAATATTAATCCAAGCACATTAACAAGCTTAACAAATGAGCGCAAGGAAGAACAAGACTTCAAATAAACCTTAGCTAAGCTTAAAATACCAATGTTAAAAAAATATGAGCTCTTAAAAACCATAGCCATGCAAAGTAATCCATAGGAACACCTAGGTTATGGCTCACACAACTCTAAAATTGACACACACGAAACAAGGACATAGCTCAACCAACATGTAATATTAGGGTAGATTACTGATGTTGGGTTGATGCAGGTCAACCAAAAAACCAAACAAACTAGAGGTACACAACAAAAGATAAAGCTTGAGAAAATATGACACACACAAGGAACACTACAAACATGTGATAAGGACGACCCAAAACACCACAACTTGTAAAGAGAAATGTAAGTTAAACTAGGGTAAGCAAGACCAAGGGAGCAACGTAGATCTACAACACCGGTACCACAACAAGGAGATCAACAAAGGGGTTTCACAATATTAATCCAACATGCCACACAATCCTAGATCAAATGACAAAGGGTAGGAACAACAAGCCAAAGAGAATAAACCAAGAAAGCCTTCCTCCAAACATAAAAACTAGAGAAGCATCTAGTTAATGAATACCTCTCTGCTCTAGAATGCCTCCTCTCTTGTCGCCTTCGAGCTTCCTCTTCTCTTACCAACCCCCAACCTCTGGTTTCCCACCAACTTAGAAATAAGGGTGAAGCCTCCTCAATGTGCATGGAGGGTCACCCTTGTAATATCCAAGAAGGTATTACATAAAACATCTTCACCACCCTTATCACCCTTAGGGTAGCACACTCCTTAATGAGCCACCAACATGCTTATAAAACTATTTGCATTTTGATTAAATTTGTAGGATTAATTTCTTCTTAAAGCCTTAATATTAGTAGGCCATATAATAATTTTTCTTACCTAAAGTATTAAATCCTTCAATTGAGTAAATTAATTAAACCAAACTATAGGAATTCCAAAAAAAACTTAACAGAGCTTAAGTAAAACATGGACAGACATAGGAATTCACTCATAAATGCTTCCCACCATTATTTTATCCTCAAATGGATGATATCCTTTAAGATAGACTAATGCTATCATCGACCCATTTTAAGGAGGCTCATTGCAAGAAACTTCTTGGTCCAATGGTGTGAATCATGAGAAAAAACAAAATACAATACATCTAAATGAAGAATAATTTTATTTGTTACCCTATGCTATTGATGAAAAATCCATCATCATCATTTACCTAGGTATCCTTCATGGTAGGTGGTTTACCCATAGCCCCACCAAGGAGAAGGTACCTGATCTTGCATCCATAGATACATCAGTAGTACCATGTTCCATGCTTAAAGAAAATAATCATTCTATTATTAAATCATCCTGAAAGAACTATGCCATTACATAAACACATCAATACATAGTTCATTGTCCACAAAATTTCTTCCAAGGAGGGGTGTTACAGATGATCTCATTAAGACCATGGGTAAAGCATAGGAATGGGCTTAGGATGATTAAAAGAGATATGATAAATTTTTCTAAGGTTGCTATGGCTTTATTAAAATAAATTAAACTTATTAAAATATTAACATAGAATAAATGTTAATATGACATTTTTTAGGTGTTTACATTTGCTCCTTTTTGTACTACACTGTGTGTAAACACAGTGCAGTGCAAAAATCTATGACACAAAATGAATGACCTAATGATGATAAGGATGAATTAATGATAGATGATGATGGTTAACCATTGAATTTAGCATGTTGCAAGAACAATTTATGGGGAATATGCAAGATTACCTTAAGTCACAAACAATGCAGGATGCCCCAATTGTGGAAGGGATAAATATCCTTGAAGATTTACTTTTGATAGATTGATGAGATCATTTGAGTTAGAAAGCTAACCATACAATGGTAGGTATCCTCATGATGCAAGAATAAATTAGATAAGTGGACTTACTTTACCACCTCTATGCAATGAGCATATGAGTAACCATACAAACAGTGGTATGAAGCCTACTATATCAGGATTGAATTGAATTTTGATTGAGAAGAGAAATTCTACCTTTTACCCCAATAGAGGAGGGTTAGTGATAGTCTTAGACAAAGCTCTTAGACACATGTATGATTCTAATATTGAGTGTTTGGGTATTGAATCTATTCAAGGCAACATTTATGGGTAATATGTACCCCTCAAGCACTGAGATGATGGAGGAAGGAACAGAAGACAACATCGAAGCGCTTGAACAAACATCTCTGCGCAACAATGGTTGACATGATGACAATTCGATGGTTGCAATTATAGGATTTTATGTATGGATAATGTGATGAGGTGCAAACGGGATATGATGTGTTTTATTTTTGCATTTTTATATTTTATATTTTATATTTTTTGATTGATGTGACTGATATTTAACTCTCTTTTTTTGTGATTTCTGATTTTTTGGATTTTTGATGTTTTGGAATTGTTTTTTTATGATTTGTGATATACTTGGAATTTTTGTTTTTTATTTTTTTATATTTATTTGTGATTTGTGATATACTTGGATTTTTGATGTTTGGAAATTTTTTATTGGTGATTTGTGATATACTTGGATTTTTTTTTGGATTTTTTATTTGTGATATTTTTGATGTTTGATTATGGATGGATGTATGAGGATTAGATAGACATGATAGATTAGATGATGTGGATGTGATATGCTTATGTGATGAATGATGGTTGTTTTATTGATTTTCATAGTTTAGACCCACATGTGTTTAATTAATCATTCTTAGGATGCATGCGTAGGCATTTCATTATCAAAATTGATTTAATTAATCAATGACAAGTTCGTGAGAAGAAAATTTTAACACAACACAATATTGAGGATAGGAATGATAAGATAACATGTTATGGATAATGCACTAAGCAAATGGACAATGAACAATGACATAAAGTGAGATAGATAATATATGTACAATAGATGATGGCTATCCAAGATGCTTGTTCCACAACTATCTTAAGGTTTTTTTAGTTGAGAAGTATTTTAGAAAACTCAAACACCCTAGGTACAACAATCAAAATCATCTAATGGTCAATCAATATCCTAGAGAAATCTAGACCATCTTAACAATATTAAGTCAATCATGGACTAAAGTGTGTGCAATGAAATTTATATTTTATTTTGAGTAAGATTGGACAAACCAATTGTGACTCAAGCCAATAAACATTGGCTCATACACAAGCAGTTAGATGTCTATACAAAATAAGATCACTAATGAGATAGACATGCCACCACTCGAAGGGTATACTCCACTACCATTTAGATGTCTATAGTCCCGATGGAGGTCATCTCCATAATCCTTCAATGTAGCTCCATTGCCACCCAGGCATCTATAGCCCTAGTGGAGGCATAAAACATACTTGAGGAAACCAATATATGGATCTCGTTATTTACCTTTTTTTTTTCAAAATGCACTTAGATCCTCAATTTTAGATTATGCGAATGATAGGATGAGCGATAAAACTTTCACTTTTATGGCTAGACCACTCATGGTGTTATCTTCCCAAAATTTAAAATGTGATTAATGTGTGATATGTGCTTGGTCCAATAGATAATTCAAGTTAGCCAAGGGAGGTTTAGAATCCCTTTAGAACATGATGAAGTTAAACAAATAATGATCAAAACACTAGGAGTAGTTGAATGAAATAAACAAATTTCTTTTCTAATCACCCAAATAAGATGATTGAACAAAACATCATGTATATGGGTACAACTAGGACAAATAGATAAGAAAAATACACAATAAAAAGGTATGTGCAACATGGCATACAAAACCAGACATTATTATAGGTGACAAGTGGATATGAATGAATAAAAATACACTAGATACATATGAAACCAATATGTACAACATATATGTCATTGATTAATAACATAAATCAAAATTGTAAAACACATAATCACCTATCCAAAATATGACTAAAAAAATATTAGGAACCATAGGGCAATGATGTATGCATGGGATGAATAGAAGTGTTGCAAATATTGATGGGGAAGAGGAATAGGATGAATATGGATCAAAATGCAACTATCGTAAATGCAAAATTGGTTGTAGGAGGACCAACTCCTCTAGAAAAAATAAAAAAATAGAGAAGAAATGGAGAGAAAAGGAAAAGAAAAAAATAGAAGGGGGAAAGAAAGAAGAGAAAAAAAATAGAAAAGAATGGGAGAGAGAAGGAGAGTGAGAAAGAAAAAGAAAAAGACAAGAAAAATAATGGTAGGGCACTTGAAGAAAGAATAAACATAAGTAGGACTAGGAGAAAAGTAGAAAAAAAACTATATGATGATGAAGTGAACGACTGGATTGGATGTTGAGTACGATGAATATGGTTGTTGGTGATTTTATTTGATGTTAATATTCCCATAAAATGTTGTCTCATGGTCTTTAGAGGTAAGTTTCTCAGAGGAGATATCAACTCCTCCATACACAAAATTAGTATGAATGAATGAGGAGCCAATAGGAATAATAACACTAATAGTTAGTGGTGCATCTCTATGATGACCAAAATACTTAATGGATTCTATGTTAGAAGGGGAGAATGTGATATTTTGTACAATGTACTATCCTAGGCTAGGACTAGACAAGTGAACTAACACACGGGGTGAACCCTAACTTACAGGTGGGGGGGAAGACCCTACAAAGAAGGCGAATGAAACAAGGAATATGTAGGAGTGGATTGGGAAGATAGGATGGTATATGAAAAAATAGATGGTAATGAAGGGGATGTATTAACCTATCCAGTGGTGGGGGAGGAATGTAGAATATGAGGGATTCATGATTTGGGAATCATATCGAGTAGCCTGCTACTCCAAAGAGTAACACTCTTGAGGAGTGGATGAAGGAATGGGTAGAGTAGGAGGATATGACAAAGGATATGGATAAGAGGTAGAAGGAATAGGAGGACTAGGACTAGGAATAGACATGGATGGTATAGTATGTGGACAAGCTAAAACATTAGGAGTAGGAAGAAGAAGAGGAAAAAGGGTAGAAGCATGAATATGTGCCACAAAAAAAAGAGATAAATGAAGCAATAAACAGAGAATTAGGTCAAATTAAATATATAAGGGGGGGTCGAGTGTATGAAGGAAGATGATAGCTAGATGAAGGGGATAACATATGGGCCATAGAGGATTGGTAGGCTAGAGAGGAGGATGATATGGATGGTTAGGAGGAGGATAGTTAGCCACCATGGGTATTGGTGAGGCAAAAGGTGGGGGTGTTGGTGGATAGGGGGAATAGGTTGCACACTAGCATGGGAAAATGGGTAGATGGGAGAGTGGGACCTTGTAGAAGGATGACCATGTTGCAGTACTTGAAAGGTTTATCATTAGTAAGTATGCAATGCAATCATACTTCATGAATGTATTTCAAACAATGATGGAGGGTAGATGGAACACAATGCATGGCTCTGATCCAAGGTCACCCTAGTAGAATATTATATTACATCTCTCTCTCAATGATGTGACAAAGTGGGTACGGTCTTCACACCTATGTAAACAGGAAGGATAATTGTACCAAGCATTGAACACAAGGTGTTATTAAAGGTTTGAAAGGTAATTCCAAGGGTGGCGAGATGGGTAGAGGGAAGCTTAAGGTGGCTCAAGGAAGCAAACAAAATTATGTTGATAGAAGAGCCAATTTCTATGAGAATATGCTTAAATGTTATACCATCGATGAATGCCATGATATACATAAGGTGATCAACCCATACTCCCTCAAGAGATTTAATCTCATGATCATAGAAGACTATAGAGGGGGACATGCAAGTTCACACACTATCCACAAAGCTAGAAAAGGTACTAGGATCCTATGTTTCAAGATCTATAGACTATAAGATGATGTTCAAAGTCTCCCAATGAGTTGGAGACTATTGTATCAGATCATATGAGTAAGATGACCCTATAAGGTAACCATAAGTGATGAAGGAGGAGTACCCTCCACATAAGGAGTGGTTGATTGAGTAGGTACAATTGGAGTATCACATTGTAGAGGTGGTTGCTCAGGATGTTTTTAATTCCTAGTCATAATGTTGATCATATCCACAAAACCCTGGTTGGATGGGGTGCTATTTATATTATTTATTTGTTGAGGTGTAGTTGAAGAAGTTGAGGTATAGATTTTTTTTTGAGGCATTCCATGTTGGGGTAAGGAATTTTGATAGATACTAAGATTTTGATTGGGTTGGGCTTAGGGATTATCAACTGTTAATTACCCTAAATCAATTATGTTTTGAACCTAATAATGTAAAGTATGATAATTATTAATATCATGACCTCTTTTTTGATGGTAGATCCAAAATTGATGTTTCTTGTACCAGAGAGGCTTCTCTTGAGTGGGATACTTAGGATGAATTTTGGGTAAGGAAATCGATTTTACATTATAGATATTTTGAAATATATTTGATAATGGCTCTAAAATGGGTGTGGAATTGTAATGTGTATGATGATGGTACTAGGGGTAAATGGAAGATTGATTGGCAGGTTGGTTAGAAGAATCAAGGGTGCTTGTCTACACAAGAGCGAATTGGGGTTGATAATTTTATTGATGCAATTGAGTATAGTGTTGTTGGGGGTTCAAGGGAGTACTCAATACAATTTGATTCACTTGGGGGGCCTTATATTGGTAGTTGTTATTGTTTCCCTTGTTTGATGTATTGGGGTACACTTTCTTTATAAGCTTAAGCTCCCCTTCTTGAATCTTGATTTCCTCAATGATTTTTTCTTGGGCAATGGCTTCCTCAAAAGTGCAATGTTGTTAAATTTGCAAGGTAGTGGAGATATGTTTAGAATAACCTCTAGCAAACATCTTTACTAGCTTGATAGGGAGAATGGAGAATGTTAAATAATGAACAACCCCATACCACATGGAAACATAGTCATTGATTGGCTCATTGTCAAATTATCAAATATTATACAGATTTTATAATGATGTATTTTCTAAATATTTATTAAGAAATATTCCATGAAAGAATTAACCAATTGCTCAAAATTAAAGATGTTATATTGAGGTAAGTTATTAAACCAATTCAAATCTTGGTCCCCAAGGAACATGGATAAAGTTTGCAACATAAGGAAATCACTACCATGAATTTGGTAGCATAAAGAATTAAAATTCGTCAAATGCTACTTAGGGTCTTCTTTCCCCTTAAATTTATCAAACTTAGGAATTTCAAACTTGTAAGGGTGTTGATGTGTTTGTATCAATGGGTGAATGGGTTTCATTGAAAATTTGGCTATATATGGGTTTATGATACCCATAGCTAGTTGAATGTAATTATAAACTTTTAATTTAGTCCAGTAATTATTGCATATTAGGTGAAGGAGGGGATTGAGGTGCTTAGGGGGAAACAATAGAATCATCCAAATAGAAAGATTTAGGAGGGTATGGATACAAGTAGGAATAAGGGTAGTACAAATGAGGAGGTTGAGGGACATAGGCCACATAGGTCCCTAGGGAGGAGAAGGTGGTGGATTATGTGGTAGAGGATATGAGGACTGAGGAGGATAAGTAGAAAGAAGGGGCTAATAAGGTGGTGATATAATAATCGACTAGGATTGGGTCAGGTAGAGAAGTGTGGGTGGTCTGATGTGTTAGGTCCTAATTGTAGGATAAAGAGCCATGAAGCACCATGTTACTCAAATAAAAGTTATGAAATGCATTGGATAGACTACAAGGGAGAGGTCATGATGGGTTTCTTCTCCAAACAAGTCAAAGGAGTCATGAAAGAGGGAGGTATTATCTCATATGAATCCATAGAACTTTCCTCTTGCACTCTAGATTGACTTCGGGTAACAACCATAAGTGATTAGAGACAAATTAAACAAATAAGCAAAAAATAAACAATAAAAAGTAAAAGTGTTTGACTCACTAAAAGTGTAATTTGTGTTTGTTGTTGCTTGTATTTGTTAATGTTTTTGTTTTGATTTTTTTGGATTTGATTTTATTTGTTTTATTTTTATTTTTACTTTTTGTGTTTTGATGTAACCTATCCCTAAAGAGCTACAAAAGCATGGAAAAATGTCATAACTAAAATATATTTCTACACACGCTATCTGATATACCCTAGAGTACATTGAGAGAAATAGTGTATAAATGACCAAAAAGCTACCTAATATGGGATTGGATTAGGATATCCTAAGAGTCAAAAGGTCTCAAATACCTTTTTCAGGGGGTATAAGATGTGGTACTATCTAGAACTTATGGTAACCTAGTCAACGTTTGCTTCACCTTCGACAAGCTCAATCAAGAATGATAGTTTCATAATCACTAATTATTTAGCCATGTCAGCAAGGGAATCTAACCTCAAAAACTACCCTGAGCTAATACCAAGGGTAGTCAATTTATTGGTTATGAAGTTTAAGAAACTATGTATACTAACTATGGTATCTAAAAGAGGCAACCAATGGTTGGTGATGAAATCCAATGTTGTGGATTAGTTTTTTGTAAAACATGTTGTACAAATGTGATTTATGCTATGTTTTGATTTTGTCTAACTAATATGTGCAAACAAAAATAATATTAAAATGCAAATGCAATATTTCTCTAAACTAAATACAATAAATAAATGATAATCCAAAGATGCTCTTTGCCTACCTAATATTGTAAACAAAACAAGAAAATATACCAAACAAGAAAGTAGAGGATAATACTATATAAAATAATAACTTGAAAAGGAAATCTATACTAATGTATTATATGAAAACAACAACAATACACCAAATGATATCTAAACCATGAAAATAAGGACATCATGATGAAGTTATTTAATGAAAGATTTCATACTTGCTTTTGATTCCCAAGGTCACACAAAGTGTAAGGGAAGAGCATACACAAGATAAGAGACATCTTAATGTGAAATGATGCAAAGTGCATGTGTGATTTATTGATTGAGGAAAAATGACTCCCTTTTGATCTCCAAGATCACCCTAGGGTGTGAGGAGAGAACATACAAGAGACAATATTCCTATTTAATGTAAAATATGATAATGCAATATTGTAAACAAAACAAAAATCTTAGCCCAAGAGATCGTTGTGAAATGAACCCAAATATAGAAGATAACAACATCTACTTGAGGTCCAATCATTTGGTAAGAAGTATCAGGAATTGATGCATAGACTTTTAATCCAAAACTAGCTTTATGTGCATGATCGTTATGACAGTCTTGATTGTAAGACCAGTATGACGATCTTGAATGCAAGACCAATATGACAGTCTTGATTGCAAGACCGGTATGATGGTCTTGACTAAAAAATATTTCTTCTCTCTATCACTCTTGGATCTTAGTCTAATAAGATTTTTTGAGGTCCAATCACTTATTGAAAAATGGCCAAAAAACTAGTTGTATGTCCAAGATCGTTATGCCAGTCTTGATTGTAATACCCTTATGGTAGTATTGATTGCAAGACCATCCTGATGGTCTTAACTAAGAAATATTTTTTCTCTATATCATTTTTGGATCTAGTTTGAAAAAAAATTCTGCAAAAATTGACAAAAAAAATACTCAAAATTGCTTTTGAAAGATAAAAATTAAAAGAAAAGACAACGATTGCTAACTAATGAAAAATTTGAAAGTAGTTTGAAATTGATAAAAGATAACCATGTGATAAAAGATCAAAATGGATCTATTTATGGAGGATTAGTGGGGAAGGATAAACAACTTTGGGTACCCCCATGATTGTTTATGTGGCCTAAAGAGGCATTTAAGGATGATTGATTGATGATAGATAACTAGGAAGCAAATTTTCTTATGTTGTACTCACCCGAATGGATATGTTTTGTTGTTGAGAACCAGATACCTAATAGAAGATGCCATGGTTTTGAGCTTAAGCAAGACCATCCTACTAGTTTTTCTTGTGCGACCATCTTGTTGGTCTTGCACAAAGGATTTGGATAATGAAACAACTTGGATGGATTTTGATTTAGATAGGTTATGATTAGTTTTGGGACTCACAAACAAAATAGAAAGCACAAAATTTAATCAAAATTAAGTTAAAAAACTACTAAAAAGCACACAAGGCAATGTAGAAAATAAATAATGGTAAAACAATAGTTTTTACAATCCTATGAAATGAAAATTCCTACGTGGTTAAGGGTTAAAGAGTCCCACCTTGATCACAAAAATATAGCAAAGAAAACATACCATTTTATTATTTAATAAATATTTTACAAATTATATCTTTTTCAATGCCCCTTTTGGGCTACAATGAGGGTCTTATAAAACTGAATTCCTTTTCACAATATAGTGCTTGGCATATTATCTTATTTCACCACCTTGAGGAGGTATGGGTTTACATGCATAGACCACCCTAGGTTGAGTAGATCCTGCAGCACCTACACATGCCCAAAACACAAATCAATAGCACATGTTTCACAAAAAACTACAAGCAAGTAACCTATGAAAATGCATTAAAACAACATCAGAACAAGTTGAAAACACATAATTATTTTACTCACATTTTTGGATGATCTGTTATTTTATAGGCTTCTAGATCTTACTGCTAAGTTAGACTGGTATATCGATCTTGATTGCAAGACCGGTCTATCGGTCTTGATTATGATTGACAAATGAAAATCTACACCAAGGGATGTCTTTTATATGCTTACAAGAACCTATGATCCAAGTTTGATGTTCATTGATGTTGCAACCTGCACACAATTTAAAAAAAATAGAAATATGCATGGAGAGGCACATAATGTTTGTGGTTAGCAATACAAATTCTTGTAGCATATAATCTATCTAAAATCTAATAGAGTTTCACTACAATACCCTATGCCTCTCTCCTAAAAAAAAGGGAATGCACACCTATTTATAATTTTTCCCAATATTGAGGACCATGATGAGGATGAAGCCACATGGTGGACAAGTGGTATGGTGTGAAAAGGGAAGGAATCCTGACTTCCTTCACTTGGATGGTTGGAAATACAAGTGTGCATAATTATCTAATTGACTATGATGCACTTCATTAATGTGCCATGAGTGGAGAGAATCCTCAATCACATGGCATGCTTAATTAAATAATTTAATGGATTTGAATGACATGCCTCATAAATGATCATGGGTGGATAGAATCCTCACCCAAATACATTAATGAAGGATGGAGATGGAAATAATGCCAATTATAGGCAAGGAAGAGTTAACACTAACTATGGTGAGGTGGATCATGGATTAGGATAGGGGGATGGTCTCATTAAGACCATGGGTTAAGCATAGGACAAGACTTAGAATGATTAAAAGGGATAGGATCAGTTTTTCTAAAGTTGTGTAGACACCAAAATCTAGCCACTTGCCATCCATCCATGTCTCCAATCATAAGCCATCCATTATATATATATATATATTTAAATATTAATATTTTATATATTATATTTATATATATTTAATAAATATTTATGTATTTATATAAATTAATCCTAGATCTCCACTACGTTTTAATCTCAACCATCCATCCACCTTAATCCATGCCACTTATCTAGATTTAATCTCCACCCTTCCTCATGTTTCAATATCGGTAACCCATTTGGTATCATCGAAACCCTAACATGTTCAAGGGAAGATTATAAAAGAGGAGTCATTCTGACAAACAAAGACCCTAAGCTCTCCCTTAATCCTTGGTCCCTGATTCTTCTGAGGTTGAATTAAATTGATAAAAATTTGTAAAGAATTATTAGAAGGTCTATTCCCCTAGGTGCTTGAGAAATATTCAAGACCTTCTTCCCTAGCCATCTCACCATTACTCTTGCCCTCCATAATCGACATCACATCGTTTGCATCCACCATTGCATAACCTGTGCAGAACCAGATTTGGTTTTGCAACACCTTCCTAGGACCTTGAACGCCCTGGTGCATCTGACATCATAGAACTCCCTAGTGCATCTATCACCATCACAGAACACCCTAGTGCATCTACTTCTATCACAAAACACCTCTGGGTATTTTTCACAGTAGATATGCAGTACCCTAACCCTTGAGCATTATTTGGGCATCCTCGCAACCATCATTGATTAAAGCAGAAACAAAAAATCTCAAGTGACAAGGTAAATAGTTTTATGTGCATTTATTTTACATTCTTATGTTCTATTTACAACTTTTATTCTATAGCATCTAGGGTTTAGTAATTTTTATTCTTTTAAGGGTCTCACGTAGTGGATCCCTCACAGGTATTACTGACTCTTTATTGTTTACTATTTACATGTGTAAGTATTATATTCCTGGAAGTTGTTGAAGCTAGGGTGGCCCTTTTAGGATACACAAGCCCACCTACAACCTCATTTGGATCGAAGACAAGTGTGAAGACACCAACTATTATTTTGAGCTAGGGTTTCAGAGAACCCTAGCAATTGTAAAAATTGTATCACACAAAAAGCATTGTAAAACCCCACATTTGGGGTACATTGATTGTATCATTTTGAGATCCACCTGCATTAATAAAGAGTTTATCTATCTTGTGCAATCTTTGTGTATTACTGTGTCTATTATCATTTTATATTGTGTATTGGTGTTGCTTGATTTTTGTTTACATGTTGTTATGGCTTAATTAAAATAAATTAAATATATTAAAATATTAACATGGGATAAATGTTAACATGACATTTTTTAGGTGTTTAAAGTATGAATTTGCTAAGTGGCTAGATAATTGGCCTCAACATTATTCTCCCTTGGGGAATGCCTAGTGGAAATGGATTCAAAGAACATTGATTAAGTTTATAGAATTGACAATAAGGGATTAGATATGGCACTTTAACAACATACTCACCTAAGATCTAGTAGACTACAATTTGGAAATTCCTTGGCATTCTTATGTGTTTCACATTCATACATTGAGCAATCAAAAACCCTAAAATTAAAGGCTCATATTTGGAAACATTGTTGGTAAAAAAAAAGTAGAATTCCATAAGAACAACTAGGGTAGTTGGAGACTTGATAAAGGTACCATCTCTTTTCCCAAATTTATACTTGGCACCATCAAAGTGAAGGGTCCAAGTATTAGGATGAAGGTCCTCTTCAATTTGTATTTAAGTAGATATGTGTCTTTCTTATCCTTAGCCTTAGCTTTATACTGGCTCTTAGTATCCTCTCAAGTCTCTAAGAAAGCCTTTTCTTATTTATTAAGGTCATAATGGTTAGAATATTGAATTAGGCTAGAAGAAATGGAGTAGGAAAATATAATAAATTTGTGTAGTGGACATAAAATACCATTATGTCCTCATCTTATAGTGACTTATTTAAGCATTACTAAGTTGGAATGATAGTAGTTCCCAAGTAATCTATTGGAAATATTGAGTACATTTGATGTCAAAAATGAAATGGTTGAGAATTATATTCAAGGTTGAAATATTAAAGTGCAAGGCAAATATCTTCAAAGGGTACATGAGGCAGAAAAATTGATGTCAAAGGTACAATAATTGTCAAGGCAAAAGATTCTCCATGGTTGTATTTGCAAGAAAAAGACAAGACTTCATTTGGTTAGAAAAAGGTTTAATTTGCAAAGGCCCAAAGGTTAAAAGTTTAAATTATAATATTTAAATATTTTAAGATTTAAATTATTATAATTAAATAAAAGATTTAAAAGTTTGGGTGGCAAAGGTTCAAAATGATAAATTATTATTTCACATTTCTAAGCACCGACATCAAAAATTCGAAGGGCAAGAAACATGTATATAAGGATCATAAATTATTGCAAGGCTAATGTGGAGTTGCATGCACCATCCAAAATTTGAAATTTGCAATTCGTTTGTGGAGGCAGAGAGGATAGAAAGGTCAAAGCACATGTATTTTAGATCTAATTTTGTAAGTAAAAGAGGGAGAGTGCGTGGCCCAGGTTTCATCTAGGTAGCTAGCCCAGTTGGTAGGAAGTCCCTGCGCTAAGTTGTGGTAGAGAGGAGGTCATGGGTTCAAGGCGTAGTAGGTTCAAATTTTTGTTGAAAACTTTTGGCATCGCAGAGGCAGTAGAAAAGGTTTATTGTGCACCTTAGTTGTTGTGTGGGCAACTAGCCCATGTGGTAGCCTAGCATTGAGCTAGGGTGTGGGCCAGAAAGAGGTGGTAGGTTCAATTCGCGACGGCTGTGATAATGAGGGCAAATTTTTGAATTAAAATTTTCTAAGGTCTAAGGTATACGCTCCATTTGCTTGCTTTAGGGAGTCATAAGGTTAAAATTTTGCTTTATCATTAGAGGTCAAAAGGACAACATGAAATTTTAAATTCAGATCTTTATGAGAGGTTGTGTATGGTGCATGAGATAAAGTTGATATTATGATTTACACCTTGAAATTTTGAGTGCATTAAAAATCATGTTATTTCAAGGAGGTATAAGGTATATGTGGTAATTTCATATTGTAATTTGTGCCTTGTGTTAGTAATTGTATTGAAAATTATTTTATGTAAGTAGGAGGCATAAGGTGTATGTGGTTGATTTAAATAATTATAATTTGTACCTTGGGTTGTGAAATGTTATAAAAAGTATTGTGGTGTGTTGAGAATTACTTCTTGTAAAATTAGGAGTTATAAGGTGTTATTGCGGTTCAATTTTTTATTGTAATTTTTGTATGATGGAAAATAAATTTGAGGGGTTTTTGATAAGTGTTAATGCTTAATTTTTTTGAGAAGAAATTTAATGTGTATGATTGGAAAGAGAGATCTACTAACCAGTTTTGAAGTGGCACTTTGAAAGGAAAATTATTTTGAGAACAGGTTTTGAGGGCACATCTTTGTCAAAGCAAGTTGAGAGATATGGTGATATTATTCCTTCTTTAAGGTGTTTGGTTGAGAAAATATTTCTAAATCATAAGGTGGAGAAATAAGGATCATATATGAGCATTGTTGGAAATATATGTGCTAGGGTTTGAGAACTATTTGTGCATCATTGTTGAAAGAAATTGGAAACACATGTGCTAGGGTTTGAGAGCAAGTCTTGTGCATAATATTGATTGAGATTGGGATAAACTTGCAAAGGTTATAGAACATAGTTGTGAAGTAATTTGTGCATTTGCCTTGAGTGATATTGGAAAAAGAACATATTGTGAAATTGTATTGCATATCATTTTTCTATGTGTTCTTGAACAAAAATTTTGGATAGAATATGTCTGAGATACTTTAATCAATTGAAATGTTATGAGCAGTCTTGAGAAAAATTGAGATAAGGGTTGTGAGCTAGCATTTTGAGAAGGCTTGTGAGCAATTTTAAGCAGGGTGTGTGAGCAGGTTTGAGGTATATTTGTGTAGGGATTGTAAGTAGGTTTGAGACTGTTCTGTACGCAGGTTTGAGACAGTTCTGTGAGTAGGTTTAAGATAGATTTGTGCAGGTTGTTGAGAAAATTTTAGTAAGCCTTGTGAAAGGACTTAGAGCATATTTGAGCAAAAAGGAGAGGTGTCTCCTATGGATAGATATCCATGAACTTGAGCATAGGGGATTGGTGTCTCCTTTGGACAAATGTCCATAAACATTGTAATAGGGAATTGGTTCCTGTTGGCATTTTTTCCAAATTGTTTTATTGCTATTCATACAAAATAATGCACAAATTGTAGAGATACTCACTCCTTTGTTTGTCCCTCCAAGCACCTCGAAAGGGATAATAAATAAAATACAAAAATCTCTACAAATTTTGTGTTAAAGCAAAGTAATTATAAGATGTCGCGATACCGCGACATGTCATGATTTCGTGACATGTCCCATTTTCGTGACTGGTGGCAACAGGAGAAAGCAATAAGTTGAAAATGTCACGATTTTGTGACATGTCGCATTTGATAGGAGTAAAACTGATGAGATAATATTATACATGAAATGAGTTACATATATAGGCAGAAGGCCTATATGATAAACTGACAAGTGTCAATATAAACTGACAAGTGTCAAAACAGAGGCATAGTGCACTTTAATTCTAACATTCCCCCTTAAAGTGCACTATCCTAACTAAAGAAGAAAAAAAAACAAGTCAACATTAGGTAACATTCCCCCTTAATGTTGACTTCTCTAAAAGCAACCTATCATCCTCTTTTATTGCTGATTTTGTCTAGGCTCGTGCTCTTTACGCTTGGCTCTCCAACTGTGAATAATGCTAGATTCACTGTGTATACATCTCGATCTGTTGCCTCAGGGTCAGCCACTTCCATGGGTCTGTTTCCACTGGGTCAGCCGTCTAAGTGCCTTAGGGTCATCATGGGTGCCTCAAGGTCAGCCACTTCTAGGTTTGTTGCCTCTGTAGGTCATCCTCAGAGGATGTTGCCTCTCGTAGGTCACTGACTAGTCCCACCATAAATATCAAATCCTTCCTTATGGTGAACTCAATCTAGAAGGTGTCGATCTTCGAAAATGCACCTTAATACAAAGGAAAAAATGAGCCATATAAGAGTTTCGATCTCTGCCAAAAATGCACTCAATACAATAAAATGAGCCATAGATCCAAATATGGAGGAGAATAAGAAAATAAGAGAATCTTCTGAAGTGTCTTTGTCTGTAGTCTTCAGAAGTAGATCAAGAAAAAACTCGGATAGAGTCTAGGGTGTCTATGTCTGTAGTCCCTAGGATAAGTGTCCTTATTGTAGTCACCTCATCTTACCGTAATGCATTGGTAACCAGCCATTGCATCCGCCAAGTAGAAAGACGAGAATACTAGTTACTAGGTTCACTTACAAGTGCCTTGGGAGTGTCGGGTACAACCGAGAGTGCACTTTAAGGTAGAAAATTTTGAGGCTTAAAAAACTTAAATGAAATAGCCTCAGAATTACAAATGAACACTACCAATGTGTTTGTTGTGGAAAAATGTTTCCAACGACTACAAATACCCCTATGCTTGGGTGTCAATGGGGCCTTCATTTCTTGAATACAATAAAGGGGCCATGTGGGCAAAATAAAGATGGCATGTTAAAATTTTGGTTGGCGATGTTAAGAATTTGTTTTATGTGGTCGTCACGTGAGCACTTGACTACACGCTGAACTACACCAAGGTTCTTAAACATCCCTTCCTATTAGAAATGCATGCCTAAAATTTTGATACACCCACCCACTATCAATGTGGGAAACAAATGCGCAATGCTCGGCCAAATCACGAGCTTTTCCAATTAAACCCCTTACAATTTAAATTAAAGTGGCTCCTCCACTTTATAAAAAATGCCCTTTAATAAAAAAATAAATTGCCCCCTTACATTAAAATGGGCCATCCACTTTGGCCATAAAATAAAATTTGCCCCCACGAGAGATCCAGCATGAATCCACGTGCCACATGTTGACACTGCAAGATGCTGGTTGTTACTTTTTAAACAGTCAGTTGGCCACTATACTTCAGTAGGACGTGATTCCGATGATCTTAAAAAATTTTCCACGTCACACACAGCATCAGTATTTTGCGTCCAGATGTGGTTCTAGCTCTTGGAGACTTAGGCGCTCATCCAGAAAATAAATCAACAATGGCAAGTGTGATTAATAAATAGTCATTGAGCACCACTGCCTCTTTTCTAGATATATCATCTCGACAACATGCACTGAACTAGACTTCTGTGCGAGTAAACGTGATGTCAACATTGAGAAAGTGATTGTCCTTCGTCTTGGATTCCCTTCAATGGCTAGAAGATAATTGTTGATTTCTCGCATGGAATGATCTAGGCGTCTTCTCCTTGATCTACTGTCGAGCATGTCTTCTGTACAACAACTGGGAAATGAAATACAAATTTGAAACAAGAGTCGACTGTAGAATGATTGGCATGTTAGACGTATAAAATAGCTTAATAGGATATGATCCTTGCTGTCCTCGGGCATTCTTTGATCTCACAGGCAAGACGACACGAAATCCTTGGAAGTATATCACAATAAGAAAAACCAAAATAGTCACAAGCAGGTTCGTTACATTTGGAAGGTTCTACCGATAAAAAGCCTCTCTTAGAGCCCGAACCTTGTCTGTTCGGGTTATCAGCAAATGGAACAACGCAATGACAACTCCCTCAAACTAAGCACCTCGTCCACTGTTGATTGTTGTGGGACTAAATGCCTTCCATATGATACTCTCACATATGTTAGTGGCAATGAACAACGAAATGCCAGAGCCCAACCCATAGCCTTTCTGGAGTAACTCGTCCAAACATATCACAATTATACCAGCAAAAAAGAGCTGGACAATAATAAGGATGGCATTTCCAGCACCCAGATCCCTGATGTCACCATACATCCCTGAAAGCACATATGCAACTGCTTCACCAATTGTGATAAGAACACCTAGTAACTTTTGAGCTCCATTCAACAGTGCGTAGGCCCAAGATCTGATACGATTCGCCAAATAGCATATGGAGAATACATGCCGCAACAATTACAAGCACTTGCTTCACAGCAAACTCAATCTATGCAGCAATAATTGCAAGTACCTACTTCACAGCATACTCAATCTTATAGTCAATAGTTTCCTCAAATGCAATAGAAGCTACAGCCACCCATGCAAATGTAGTAAGGTTTTTAAGCACAATCACATTCTAATCTCCAGCCATAATATGTTCAACAGTCTGGACAGCATGGGCAGCTGCAACAATCCTTACCACCCGTGTCATTGAGTGGGCAGTTGTCGGTTCCTAGGCCTCAAATGCAACATCAAGCTACTCCACCACTATAGTGGGTAGAAAATAGTGTACCATAGTACTCTTTTCCTGCTTCTGTGACCCAGATTGTGTAGCCTCAGTCACAATCACAGTCATAGTCACAGGCATAACCACAACCACAACCACAACAGTCTATCTTACAGCAAGTTCAAAATCAACGGCCATCATTTGCTGTGAATTATCAGCCACAACAACATGCCTTGACACAACAATATCCCTCAATGCAGCAGCAACCACCCTTTTTAGAACAACAACAGCAGCAACTCACACAAACTCCTACACAATCTATGCAAAATCAACCTATCTATGCTCAACAATAGACATGGCAATATGCAAGGCAGCCTAGTGCAACAGTTCCTACTAGTATTGCACAACCAACAGTTATGGCGACTACTACTGTGCAGGATAAAAATCCACATCCTAGTCCTCTAACATGTAACTGGACTGAACATTTGTCTCTGGAGGGTTACACATATTATTACAATAGTGTGACTAGTGAAAGTAAGTGGGGAAAACCTACAAAATTGGTAACTTCTGAATAGCAACAAAAGCCAATAACATAAATGCAGCACCCACAATCCCAGGCACAGGTTCTGTAGCAACAACTTCAAACACAGGTTCCACAATCTATTATGGCAATGCAACACCCAACACAAGTGCAGCAGCTATAGTCACAAAATCTACCATTTTATTTGGCGTCAACACCCATCAGTGGTAGTTTGATCAATGCATTGTAGGCTGCGACTAGTCACTTTTAATGAACAAAGATATCAGAACAAATAAGTAGAAAATAGTGAAATTCCTGGCCCACTCATCCTCTTCTCCAAACAAAACAACTCGGCATAGCCATGGCTCTTTATTCCCGCACAATCAAACAACTGCTAAGTATTTCATCCGCCATCACACAAGTCAAACTCCTCACAGCCCACTTTAGATGAACCTAACTCCTGCAGATCCATATGAAAACAGGCAAACGTTTGCACAGTGGATCGAACCTCAGCTTCTGCACTAATGCCATATTTTTTTTTTGGGCACCTGCGGCCTATCTACAGCTTTGGACATCGCTCTTTGTCGACAATTTTTGTCGTGCCCCCGTGAAGATTTTTGTGATTGACACAACAAGGTTTTTTTTTTTTTTTAAATGATTGGAAATCTATTTTTTTTTCATCCATGTAGCCCAGCCATTGGAGTCATACCTCGAACCTCACATTCAATGCCAATCCCGCAACCTCCTTTTCCTGCTCGTCTGCCAATAACACCTTTACCAAAAAATTCAATCGTGACTGGCACATAGTTTTCGATGATGGGTGCTCAGGCCTTCCCATCTCGTCTTTGCTCACAGGCTTCTACAAATGTTACGACATCGTTCCTCAGTGCCACAACCCCCCATGGTCTACTACATAACATTCACAAACTATCCATATACACCGTCCCAGAATTCAATTAAGAAAATTCTAGCAAGGTTGTCTCTACTGTCTCTAATGAGGGCGAAGAGCATGTGCAAAGCGTGGAGGGAGACGATATCCTGGTCATAGGGTTTTTGGTCCCTTTGGGAGTCCTTGAATTTAAACCTGGGATCTCATAACCTGGTGGCGCAACACACCACCCAAGGCTCCCACGACATCGTGCTCTTCAATCCTTCGTTGAACCATTGGTTTTGCATCCCCCTTGACTGGAAATGGACCTACTCACCGCTTTCGGTCCTCCTCTGCCCTACCGGTGGGAGGTTGTTCCTTTTATGCGACTAGAACTCGAGCGAGAATTACAACCTCCTAAACTTTAAAATTCTTACCATCTGGTTTCTGATCCATCAAATGATGGAGAGCATACTCCATCGGTAAAAAAATTTAAAAAATAGGGGAAAAAATTTAGGGGGAGGGAGGATTTCCATGAGGGAAATCCCCCCTCAAGGGTTTCACAAGCAGGAGAGGGAACCTGCTCTGATACCAAATGACAAGAGTAAAACTAATGAGATAATATTATACATGAAATGAGTTACATATATAGGCATAAGGCCTATATGATAAACTGACAAGTGTCAAAATAGAGGCATAGTGCACTTTAATTCTAACATTAATGAAACAAGGTTACAATATATATGCATAAGGCTATATGAAACACATGACACTTGTCAAGAGAAATTGACAAGTTTCAAGGTGAAGGCATAGTGCACTTTAACTCTAACATTCCCCCTTAAAGTGCACTATCCTAACTAAAGAAAAAAAACAAGTCAACATTCTGTAACATTAAATTTGGACAGACGCATTGAATAAGCTGTCAGACTGCTATCTTTTCCACTTATCTGCTCGGAATTTGGAACTCTTCTATCAACTATCTTCACACACAACATACACAGATTTCACTTTACAGAACAAAAAAAAACTTCATGGATTTTTTTTTTTTCAACTTCTGGTTTCTGATCCATCCAGCAAGGGATGGAGAGCATACTCCCTCAGTATCCAAAAAAAAAAAAATGAATGAAAAATGAGGGGGAGGGAGGATTTCCATGAGGGAAATCCCCCCTCAACGGCTTCACAGGCAAGAGAGGGAACTTGCTCTGATACCAAATGTCAAGACTAAAATGAAATGAATAAGATGAGATGTATTACAAATGAAACAAGGTTACAATATATAGGCATAAGCCTATATGAAACACATGACACTTGTCAAGAGAAACTAACAAGTGTCAAGGTGAAGGCATAGTGCACTTTAACTCCAACAGCATTTTCGCGACATGTCACATTTTCATGACAAAAGCAACAACAAAGGCTCAATAAAGTTATGTTCACATTTTTCTTCATATTGCATAAGATAACGTGAGGGGAAGATAAGGATCGAACAAAGTAATGTTTTAAAAGCTCTCCAACTGATTTTGAGATCGAGGTTAGAGAGGTTCCAAGATTAAATTTTTTGTTGTTTACCTATGTGCGCAAGATGGGAGAACATGTTAAATCATTTTGTTCTTGAAGCCACCAAAATTAAAGATGCCTCCGGTATTAAAATATCTTGTTCGTGATCTCCTAACGTTTCAAGCATGCCCCAAGAATGGTCATTTAATGGAGAAATGTGGTCCCTTATTTTCGTTTAATTTTTAGTTTTGATCCATAAAAGCAGGGAATGTGTTTTCTCCAAGGGGGATTGTTTCTATTTTCAAGTGCATACTTTGCGGATATCCTCTTCAAAATCTGTTTTATGTTTTAAATGTTGTGATGCAAAAGGGAGAGGGAAGGCCTCTATAAATACTAATGTATATCTCAAGAAAAAGGAGAGGACCTTTTTGCAAAAATTGAAGTAGAAATCCTAAGTACATTTTGCTCTATTCTTAGAGTCTTTTGAGTTGGTGATCCAAAATGTTGTTCATGTGATGCTTTCTGTGTGATTCACTTCTGTTTAGTCCAGTGTTAAAATATGAGTTGAATTCTGCTATTCTGAATTTGACTATGTTTTCATTTGAACATTTGAAGTATAATTGAAGGCAAAATTATAATCAATGTTTGATCCAATATCTGTATGTGCATTCTAAGAATTAGTTGCTGCTTACCTTCAGGATCTAGTTGAGGTTATTTGCTATTTAAGGTTGTTCTCCTTATCAGCTGTCGACTTCGGCCATATTTCCATCTCTTTCTATTATTTCTAACCCTTACCTTAAAATCAGTTTTAGATTAGTTTGGGAGCCAGCCCTCTCTGGAGATTGGTCCGGGAGACTTCTCTTTCTCTCGGCCTTTCAATGTTGGTCGGTTCTAGGGCGCATTTTATATGACTAGGCGGATTCATGACCAATAGTTTTTGGCACGCCCGGTGGGACTCATAAGTCCCATATTTTGACACCCGAAGGAATCAAGATTTTGATGAACTGTCTTGACCTCAAAGCGAAGATTGTAAGTTCATCTGGTGAATCTGTTGAGGGCGACTGTATAGTACCCAAAAATCTCCAATCGTGAAGTTGGTGAAAATATTTGCTTCATGATCATGAGATCAAAATCCAAAGAATTGGAAGACCCAGTTGAATACTTCGAGATCGATGTTCAAAACTGGAGGGAGCGCTCAAGATTGGTAAGTCTTGTGAACCCATCATTTGCTATCTCTTCATAGGTGGCAAGTCAGTTTGTGCCATCTTCGAATCCTCCCAGTACCGCTACGAGCTTGCTAGCACATCCAAATCCAGCAGTGCAAATGGCTGGTCAACAACCTCCTCCATGACAATTTCTTACTTGGAACCATTCGGGAGCATTGGATCTGCCTTTTCAAAATCTAGTTCCTACTACAGCATTGAAGGCTTTGCCTACATATGATGGGACTGGAAAGACCATGTATGAGCATGTGTCATATGTGGCATCCTTGGCTACAATTCATAATATCATAGACGAAGATGTCATGATCAAATTGCTCGTGTTGTCACTCAGAGGTAAGTTATTATGCTGGTATAAATCCTTGTCTTCCAACTCCATAAATTCATGGGATCAATTAGTAGAAATGCTGATCTAAGGGTTCAATGAGCAAGCGAACCCACTTTATTTGTTGCATCAATTTACTCACATCAAGAGGAGATAGTAGATTTCAATGTTAGGTTTGCCCAAACTTGGCATAGAGTTCCTGACGGTCTCCGCCCTACTAATGACCAAGCTGCATTTTACTTTCTTAGGGCTTTCCACTCAGATATTAGTATGAACATTAGGATGTCCAATATTCAAACCTTTCCTGCACTATATGCCCAGGCACAGAAAGTTGAGGCCGATATGATTGCCATTGGGAAATTGCCTCCAAAAATGACTATGCCCATTTTTCCTGAGCTTTCGCAATACCAGCATACAGGTGCAGCCTCCACATATTACACTGCTCCATCCATGTATCCTTCATCTGCATGGAATCCTCCCACAACTTCGGTACCTATGATTCCTATTCCATAGCTAACCCCTTCAGTTCCAACTCCTGCATTACCTTCTCCACCAGTTCCATTACCTCTACCAGCACCGCCAGTGTCCTCAAGCCTAGATCCTCAATTGGCTATTTTGTAAGAAATCTAGTTGACCATGAGAGCCCTCACTAACAAGATGACATCTATGGAGTAGAGAGAGGTGGAAAGGAATTATCAACCATGAAGATTTGTTTCGACGATAACTAGAGAGCAAGTTGCTCCTAAAAAGTCTATAGAGAAAGTACCTGAGAGGAACTCAGCGATCCTGGTAGGTGAAGAAGCTGGCCCTTCTAAAGTTTCACATGAGCCATCTTACTGGTGTTCTTCATGCAATGACCCACATGATGATTCCACTTGCATGGTCCACCAAAATTATTTACAAGTTCTTATGGGGAGTCGTGTAAACATGATTCGAGAAGTGGATCATAATTCTACGATGTCTCCTGAGGAATACATAGCAGTCTTGACACATAGTAGCAAGAAACCAATGGTGGTAGATCTAGCTAAGATGGAGCCATTGAAATGACCTCCTGCACAAGAAACAAAGCAACAAATATTGACAAAGACTCATGATCCTCCAGCTCAGCAATAAGATCCACCTATTTTTCCAAAGGATCTGCTTTCATTACAAGCAAAAGAGAGCTTGCAAGCTAAGGCTTCTACCTCCCAGCCATAAGTGAAAACAAAGGAATAAGCTAGAGAGACGTTGCGGTATCCATCATTGACTAAACGGTAGTGAGTGGAGGCCACCCAAAAATATAGAAGCAGATTTGAATCTGCTAGTGGAGGGAGAGAGCCAATTTTTATGGAGTACAACATCGTCGAAGAACACAAAAGGATACCAACCAAAGTAAGTCTGTATGACACCTTGCAGCTGCTTGGACAGGTGAATCTCTTACAAAAATCCCTGAAGACCACACAAAGTAAGGGGAAGGCTCCGACCCAGGTAGTTATGTCTCAAACTTTGACCTCTTTAGTCATCAAAAAAAATAGACCACCACCTTTTTATCTTTCATTGAGAATGGAGGGACATGTGGTGCATAATTGCCTCATTGACTCAGGAGCAACTACTATTGTCATGCCTAAGGCAGTATGTGATGTCATAGGCATGGAATATACAAGGACTAGCACAAGAGTTTTGTAGCTAGATGGTACCTCAGTAAAGATGATGGGTGTAATTAAGGATGTTCCTATCTCCTTGCATTCCATGCCTCAGATTACCATGATCCAGGAGATCATAGTAGTGGACCTAGAGCCATGTTTTGGTATGTGTCTCTCCTGAGAGTTCACGACTAAACTTGGGAGTTACCTTTATTTGGATTTTACTCATTTGGAGGTGATCCATAAAGGTAAAAAGGTGAAGATTTTCAATGAAAAGCCTTCCACATTTCATGTGGAGAGAATAGATGAAATGGACAGATTAGCAAATTCAGTGCACATGATGTCTAAAGAATTTGGCGAGCTTGACCTAATGGAAGAAGCTTTGGAAGAGCTCCGCCCAAAACAAGAATTTTCCATGGCCAATTTCAATGCCATGATGAAAATTGATTTGGGGTGTTACTCCATTTTTAAGCCTAAAAAGGCTAAAGAAGAGAATGATGAAAGTTAAGACCAACTCTGGAAGCTCTATTTCGATGGAGCACAATGTAGAAATGGTGCTGGAGCTGGGATTGTTCTAGTATTACCTTCTAGGATTCAACGATCCTATTCATATCATTTGACCTGGAGCTACACAAATAATGCAGCAAAATATGAGGCTTTATGCCTAGGCCTCAAGAAGGCTGAGAAACTTGGAGCATGACAGTTGCAAATCTTTTGTGACTCTAAGTTGATTGTTAATAAGGCAACCAATAAGTGTGTGTCCAAGCACCACTATCTCAAGAACTATCGCAACAAGATCTGGGACCTGTTCGAATCATTCTCTGCTCTCAACATGCGTTCTATTCCATGTGAACAAAATAGACATGCTGACCTACTGGCTTCCTTGGGAGCAAATTTTTCACCAATCGAGCAGGTGGTGACAAGGCCCAAAATAGTGAGAATGGTGTATAGGCCCTCTATCCTAGACAAGGACACCTTTTGGCAAGTCTTCGATAGTGATGAGCAAATTGTTAAATTTTTGGTTCAAGAAGCTGCCACATCAAGGGAAGGACCTTGGAGCGTGAAGAAACTGAAGGTCTGATTCAGTTGTGGAATAACCACATTCCCAAAGGCCTCATTTCTCTAGAAAGCTTGTTTGATCAGAATGATCGGTCCAAGAAGCATCGGATCAAGGTCGATGAGAAAGAATACATGGAGCTTCAGTTGGAGGATGATAAGGTCATCAAAATTGGGACTGATTCTACTCTCGTTGAACTGCAAGAGATCAGACAATTGTGTTAAGAGTTTTTTGACATCGTGGCCTGGAGCTACAAGGATCTGAGGGGATATGATAAAGAGATCATTCAGCACACCATCGAGCTGAAAGGATTCAAACCCTTTAGGCAGAAGTAGAGATCGGTGAACCCAAATATTGAATCCCTCATGAAAGCCAAACTTGTGAAGATGTTGCAGGCCAAGATTATATATCCGATTAAGCACTCAACTTGGGTTGCTAATTTGGTTTCGGTTCGTAAGAAAAATGGAGATATACGGTTGTGTGTGGATTTTTGAAACTTGAACCTAGCATCCTTGAAGGATCACTACCCATTGCCTCGCATTGATCAGATCCTTCATGTTGTTTCTGGGGCTCAACGCTTTTCACTGCTAGATGGATTCTCTGGATACAATCAAATTTGGGTCAGGGATGAGGATCATCACAAAACCATGTTCACAACCAAGTGGGGTACCTTTGCCTATCAACGCATGCCCTTCGGATTGTCCAATGCTGGGGCTATGTTTCAAAGGGCCATGGACATCGCATTTGGGGAGATTTTAAATAAGATCATTGTTATCTATCTTGATGATATGACTGTCTTTTCGCACAAACGAGAAGAACACTGTTCTCATTTGAGGTAGATATTTGAGAAATGTCGGGAGTTTGGAATTTCCATAAACCCAAAGAAGTCCATTTTTGCAGTAAAGGAAGGTAAGCTCTTGGGACATTTCATCTCAGAGAATGGTTTGGAAATTGATCCATCGAGAGCTATAGCTTTGAAGAAACTATCACTCCCTGCTAATAAGAAAGAGTTACAATCTTTCTTCGGGCAAATCAATTTTGTCAGAAAATTTATTTTTGACTTTGCTCGAGTAGTCAAGCCCATGACTGAGCTATTAAAGAAAGATGTGGATTTCAAGTGGACAACTCAGAGGAAAGACACATTTCAAGAGATTAAAGATAGGATTGCACAAGCCCCTGTATTGATCAATCCAGATTATTCTAAAGACTTCATTCTGTATGTAGTTGGAGAGGATGAAAGCTATGTTGCAGTGCTTACACAGAAAGGAGACGATGGGGATGAAAGACCTATTAATTTCCTTAGCTAGGTTATCTTACCCCATGAGGAGAGATGCAATTTCATTGAGAAGTAGGTTTATGCTATCATGAAGTCTCTCCAAAAGTTCAGACACTTCGTATCTCAGAGCAAGACGATCGTCTATGTCATCCACCCCGATGTAAGGAACTTCATCATTCAGGGAAAAATGGGTGATAAGCGTGCTGGTTGGATCACTAAAATTCAAGAGTTCGATGTTGAGATCCATCCAACCAAGTTGGTGTGGGGTAAGGCCTTATGCCAACAATTAGAAAAAACTTCGACCTCTGAGATAGTTGATCAAGTGAACGACCCTGCTGAAGAAATGAATCTAGTGAATATCTTTTCACAAGGCCAAGATTGGGCAGATGACCTTGTTGACTATTTTTCAATGGGTAGATGTCCCGCACAATTAAATGCTTCACAACGGAGAAGGTTTCACCTACAAGATCTTAGGTATGTATTGTTTCCCGAGGTATTGTTCTTCAAAAACATTGATGGAGTTCTCCTAAGGTGCATTAAGGAACCCGAGAAAGCTAGATTCTTGGAGGAGTTTCATTTTGGTATGTCGAGAGGACATTACGCTGGTAGGCCTATGGCATTAAAGATTATTCATGCTAGTTACTATTGGCCAACTTTGTTTGCCGATACTTTCAAGATTGCTCAAGCTTGAGAAAAATGCTAAAGGTATACAGGACGGATCAGAAATGCACCATTGCCCCTACATCCAATTCAAGTTGAAGCACCTTTTCAACAATGGGGGCTGGACTTTATTGGGATCATTGATCCAAACTATTCATCTGGACACAAGTACATCTTGACTGCTACTGACTATTTTACAAGATGGTCCAAGGCCATTGCAACTAAGGCTGCAAATCAGCATGTGGTAATCACTTTCATTAAAGTAATGATCATGCATTTTGGCATTCCTAACACCATTATCACAGACAACAGAACTCCATTCATTGGAGCTAATCTAGATGAATTTGCAAACAAGTATGGTATTTTTCTAAAGACATCCTCTAATTATTACCCTCAGGGTAATGGCTTAGCAGAGTCTACAAACAAGAACTTGCTGAGGATTTTGAAGAGATCCTTGGGGGATAATAAGAGATCTTGGCACCTTCTACTGAATCAGGCATTATGGGCAAATAGAATTTCGATCAAGAAGTCTATCAAGACTTCACCATATGCCCTGGTATATGGGAAAGATGCAAGATTGCCTATTTATTTAGAACTGCCTACCTTGCAGCAATTGAAGGAATTCCTAGATGATGAAGAAAAAATTGATCCCATGAACATACGATTGGCTCAGTTGTTGCAGCTGGAAGAGCAACGTTCCTTGGCCTATGATGAGTTTGCTAAGCATTCACAAGCTGTTTCAAATTTTTTTCACAACGGTTCTACTAACCGCACATTCAAAGTGGGTGACTTAGTCTTAAAGTGGAATGAAAAGAAGGCCAAGCCAGGGATGCACCAGAAATTTGATGCTCTGTGGGAGGGTCCATTCTAGATTGCCAGTACAAGTTCAAAAAATTCATTTTATCTTGAAGACTTGGAAGGTAATCCACTTCCTATCTCAGAGAATGGCTTTCATTTGAAAGCCTACATTTCATGATGGAAAACACAGTGTTACCTTGTACATAAATAAATTATAGTTAAAAAAAAAGAGAGAAAAAAAAATTCGTCAACTTCGGCTCCTTTTGCACACGAGCCTACAGGTATGTTTATTTCTCTTTCTTTTTCTTTTCCTTCCAGCAGGTAGTGGCTTCCCATCTACTTCTTTCTTCCACTCCCACTCCTTCTTCCACTGTACATAATCAAGCCACTACTGTTGTTTCTATTCCCCTCTCTGATGTTCCCTTTTCTTCACTTCCCCTTTCTTCTAATCCTTTATCTTTTGACCATTTCTCCATAGTTTCCACCGCTTTCTCCATTCCATCCACTTCCATTTCATTATTTATTTTCATAGAATCCCAGTAGATAGTAGCACAGTAGCACCCTCTTCAGTTGTTGTATCTACCGCTTCTACTCCTCCATCTTCCACAAATCCATCATTCACCATTCTCATTCCATGGCCTGCACATATGCCAGTCATCACCCCATTCATTCTCATTTTTGCAACTTAGGTGCTTCTCACCACTGCCATGGAGATCTTTGCACAACACCTGGTGATTTCCTAGCTCAATCGAGCCAGGCAAAATGCAGTAGTTAAAGGAATAAGGGAAGTTATGTTATTTCACAAATTTCTACTGAGAAAGTCCTATTTTTAAGTGTCGAGCGCCAACAAGAGATTGTTGCAGCAGCCCGTAGAAATGTCCAGCATCAACCAGTACTCACTTCTTCTGCTCCTTCATCTTCTTGACTCTGTTTTCGAATGGATAAAGGCCTGGGGTTCGTGCATACAGCGGAACTATATACCCCATGAGCCGCAAAGAATGTTGGCATTTTTGCCACATTATTTTGTTGTTGTTCATGCAAAATAATGCACAAATTATAGAGATACTCACTCCTCTGTTTGTCCCTCCAAGCACCTCAAAAGGGATAATAAATAAAATACAAAAATCTCTACAAATTTTGTGTTAAAGCAAATTAAGTATAAGATGTCGCGATATCGCGACATGTCGCATTTTCTCGACTGGTGGCAATAGGAGAAAGTAGTAAGTTGAAAATGTCACGATTTCACGACATGTCACATTTTTGCGAAATGTCACATTTTTGCAACAGAAGCAACAACAAAGGCCGAATAAAGTTTTGTCCGTATTTTTCTTCATATTGCATAGGAGAACGTGAGGAGAAGATAAGGATCGAACAAAGTAATGTTTTAAAAGCTCTCCAACTGATTTTGAGATCGAGGTCAGAGAGGCTCCAAGATTAAATATTTTACTTTTTACCTATGTGCGCAAGATGGGAGAACGTGTTAAATAAATTTGTTCTCAAAGCCACCAAAATTAAAGATGCCTCTGATATTAAAATCTCTTGTTCGTGATCTCCTAACACTTCAAGCATGCCCCGAGAACGATCATTTAATGGAGAAATCTGGTCCCTTGTTTCTGTTCGATTTTCAGTTTTGATCCATAAAAGTAGGGAATGTGTTTTCTCCAAGGGGGATTATTTCTCTTTTCAAGTGCATACTTTGCGGATCTCCTCTTCAAAATCTATTTTATGTTTTAAATGTTGTGATGTGAAAGGGAGAGGGAAGGCCTCTATAAATACTAATGTATATCTCAAGAAAAGGGAGAGGACCTTTTTGCAAAAATTGAAGCAGAAATCCTAAGTGCATTTTACTCTGTTCTTAGAGTCTTTTGAGTTGGTGATCCAAACTATTGTTCATGTGATGCTTTCTGTGTGATTCACTTCTGTTTAGTCCAGTGTTAAAATATGAGTTGAATTCTGCTATTCTGAATTTGACTATGTTTTCATTTGAACATTTGAAGTATAATTGAAGGTAAAATTGTAGTCAGTGTTTGATCCAATATCTGTATGTGCATTCTAAGAATTAGTTGTTGCTTATCTTTAGGATCTAGTTGAGGTTATTTTCTATTTGAGGTTGTTATTCTTATCAACTGTCAGCTTCGGCCATATTTCCATCTCTTTCTGTTATTTCTAACCCTTACCTTAAAATTAGTTTTATATTAGTTTGGGAGCCAGCCCTCTTTGGATATTGGTCCGGGAGACTTCTCTTTCTCTCGGAATTTCAATGTTTGTCGGGTCTAGGGCGCATTTTATATGACTAGGCGGATTCGTGACGAACAGTTCCCAAGAGATTTGTTGAGAAAATTTAGAAGAAATATTTTCTTTGTGGATGTAACCCACATTGGGTGAACCATGTTAAATCTGTGTCTCTCATGTGTGTGATGATTTGTACATTACTTGATTACTGCCATTGATGATATTGGTTAATACTGCTTTGGAAATTTATTGTAATTGATAATATTGGATGCTTTTGATTTGGAAAAATTAAAATTTTTATCTTAGACTGTTCACTCTCCCTCTCAATATAATCTTGTATTCTTCATAATCAGCAATCACATGGGATTTCACAACCTTTTAGGTAATGGCACTAAGATAAAAATTTTACATCATGATGATCCAATTTTCTTAATGAGTGTTACAAGGGATGTGTCCTTTTTAAAGTAGGTATCTTAGGTGATCTATTTTAATAACATGAATACAATATGTAGTGTCTAATATTATCACAAGAAAAAAAAATATCCAAATTGACCTTCTACATGAGAGTGTGCTTACTTTCTTGTAAGAACATTTGTGACTAATGTAATAGAAAACATACCTTTCATTATTATCATCTAGTTGGGTAATTCCAACTCCCAAATATACCTTAGTAGTTGATGTATATAGAAAAATGGCTTATTTAGGTTAGACGAGAAAAGAGTTGGGGTCTATATAAGAAATTTCTTACATTCAAGGAAGGTCATATCATAATTTTCATCCCATTTGAATTCCACATCTTTATTAAGTAATTGATTAAGTAGATAAGCATTGAATGCTAGATCAATGATAAAATTTATGATATCTCCAAGCTTCCCTAAGGAAGATCTGATATCTTTGAAACTAAATGGATTTGATTTTATTACAATCCACATCTATGCCTCTAAGAGACACCATGAAGCCTAAAAGCTTTCCAGTAGTGACAACAAATACACATTCTTTGGGTTAAGTCTAGCATTATAATGTCGTAAATGGTCAATTATAATACGAAGATCAATAGGATGGTCAACCTATTTCTATGACTTACCCAATAGGTCATCAGTACAAGATTCCACTATTTTCCCAATCAGGTCATGAGAAATAGTTATTATATCCCATTAATAAATGTATCTAACATTACTTAATTCAAATAACATGACAACCTAAATAAATATATCCTAGGGTGTAGTAAAAGTTATTTTAACTTGATCCTTAGGAGCAATCTAGATTTGGTAATACCCTAAATAGCCATTTATAAAGGGACAACATCTCATACTCCATGGTAGAGTTGACAATAACATCAATGGAAGGAAACAAAAATTTATCCTTAGGATGGACTATGTTTATATTTATAGAATCATAATTAATCTAGACAATAGTATTATCTTTCTTTTTCATAGGAAAAATATTAGACACCCATTGTGAACAATAAATAAGTCTTATAAAGTTCACATCTAACAATTTTTTAATTTTAATCTTACATATATCTTGAATGAGATGGGAGAACCTCCTTTGGATTTGTTGGATAAATTACATCCTCATATATAACAATATTGTGGATAACAAGATCCTCATCCATTCCAAGCACGTTAGAATGTTCCTAGGTAAAAAATAAATTTGTACTCCTTAAATAAAGTAGTAAATATGGCACGTTCCTCTTTAGATAGACTAGACTTAATTTTAACAATGTGGTTGCTTAGGATATCCTATATAAATGTTTGTAGTAGGTTCAATATTCATGACATTGCCCTCTTGAAAGTGATCTAGAGCAGAGGGAAGGTTCTCTAGTTTATAAGTGATTTTGACCTTGCAAACATAAGTAAACCACTTATGCCTCTCCACTTAGGATTGGGACTTTTGAGAAAACTTTTCTTATGATACCACCAGGGTATTGTTTCCTCTCTAGCATATAAAAATTCAAGAATGACTCATCATTAGGTATGGTAGGGATGACGAGAACATTATATAATATTTTTACTATAAATTAGACCTCATGTCATTTCCTTTTAGTTGAGAGAGGATTTGAACATATGTATAAAATTTATGAAAGATAGGAATTTTAGAGCTAGAGAATCGCTCTAAATGTTTACTGGCATATATTAAGGCATCCATGACAACCTTGGCCTTAATATCACAAGAGAAATTTATTGTAATTAATATCTAGTTAGAAGATGCTAGAATATATGATGTTTAAGCTTCTCTTGAGGCCATGACTAAGTTTTGTGTTGTATTATACATATAAACCTTTTAGGCCCTTGTAAACCTTGAAAAGGTATTTTCATAATATTTTATTATTTTAATCCTTAAGGTCAGTCACTTAACCTTGACCTAAAGGTAACTTGTATTTGGGTATAAATACCCCATCATATCAACCATTTTGTTATCAATTAGAGTATAATAATACTCTTTGAGAGAGATTATTTGGTGTCTATGGAAACCTCAAAATATTACATGCATTATTTTGTTTGTATTTTGTTTGATGCAATATTGGGTAATGTGTTGATTCTATTTATTTTTTAAAATTACCATGAAATATTGCATGGTATTAAAGCAAGTGTAAATATTCATTTCTTGATTGCTTGCTTTTGGTAGTTCCACTTCTATAATGACTCTTAAAGATAAATATGGTTGGAGTAGCAAGAATTTTTTTTTTATAAAATAATGATAGAATTGAAAGAAAGGTTTTTTTATAAAACCCTAGGAAAATTTGAATTGCAAGAATCTCGTTAGATTTAGAAAATTTTCTCTAGGAGAAATATACACTGAGAGGTTCCTTTCTTCTCTCATTAGTAGTAAATAGTCTTTGTTTCATTTTATTTTTGGCCAAATGGATGCCCTAGTTTTAGGATTGGGTTTTTTGAGTTTTTTTATAAACATCACTTATCTTTTATGGGTTTTTATATATATCCATTGCATTTACCCTTTCAACTTCTTGTGTGCAATAGTAATACAAGTGAGAGGAAAAACTCCTTGGCCAACATGAACGAAGAAAAAAATGGTTCATTTTTTCAAATAGATCCCTAGTTCCAAATAAGCCATAGGTAGAATTTTATGCTTGAAAAAGACCTCTAAACCACTTGAAAAATTTGCTAAAATGTTCTAAAAAAATTTATGCCACATTGACATGAGAGGATGTCTTGACTAGTTATATTTGTCAAAAAGGTTGTGTTGGTAAAATTGTTATAGATATCAATGAACCATCATTATTTCTATATTTTTATAAAATTTGATGGGATCCCTAGTTCATAATTGTAATATCCCCTCTCTATTTAGCTAGCTTTATTTTTTGGAATTAGCCTACTCACGGGTTTTCGTAGGCTAAGTTTGATGTGTGGGAGCCCATTGGAGGTTGTGGAGTTTTCTTCAGGTCGTCGAGAGCCTTCAGTTGCCATTTTTTTGAAGTCTTTTGGAGCATTAGAGAGCATACTTATTAATAATAGTAAGTTCATTTTTAGGGTTTCTATCAGAACGGATGGTATGGTGTGATTCGTATCCAAAATGGGTATCCGTTTCTATCTTCAATTGCCAGGTTGTTCGATCAAGGTCCAAGATTTTAATGTGCAACAGTTTAATTATATAAAGTTAAATTAATTATTTAATTTTATATAGTTATAAACTTATGTTATAAAAAGGGAACATAAGGGGTTAAGATGTCACTTAGGAAAAATAACTTATTTTATAAAAGTGATTTATGAGGACCTCAATATGGGACGTCACATTTTAAAAGTGATATTTTGACTATTTTATAATGTTTTAAAATGTTATTGAGCAACCCTAAAAGGGGTCGAACCTCTTGTAGGAGAATAAAAGGCTTTTTGATGAGCTCATTTGTTATTCTTGGTTTATTATTTCTTCTAGCCATTTGGAGAGAAGACTGGTAGGTTGTACACTTGTACCTGGTCGTATAGTCTCCAACTTGTCGTGAGGACCTAAGGCTTGGGTAATTAGGCTTTAGAGCTTATTATTCCTTCTATTTAGGTTCTTAGGATCTAAGGACATCTTGTATTCATTTGAACTTCAAAGGAGCATCAATTGCTGGAGTTGTAATTGAAAATCAGTCTTCCTGGTTGCTGATCAATGTATTAAGTTGCAAATTCCATATTTTCATAAATCTCTAGTACTTTAATTTTTGGTGAATTACTTTAATGGATTTTAAGTTTAAAATCATTATTATCTATTTCCAAAGTTTCATGCATTTCTATTAAGTATAATAGAATTTATGCATTATGTAATATTGTTGCACTATATTTTCTAAGCATTCAAAAACCCAAAAACACCAAAAAAATAGATATTTTAAAAAACCAAAAACACAGATCTGGGTAGAACATTACATGGTATCAGATCCAAGTTCAACACTACCATCCTATGGTTAAGTTGAACATTTTATGAGTGAAAGAGACAAAAGAGCAGTAGAAAGGGAAAGCAAGAAAACAGAGTAAGCTTACATAGGGGGATACAAAGATAAAAAATAGTGGCCCAAAGACGATTCATATCCAAAACAGAGTACTTGGACAATAGCTTTAGCAACAAGATATCACCTTCAACATCCACCAAAGATAGAATCTAATATTAGAATGGAGAAAAGAAGTGCCAATGAGCATATTTTCTAGGATATCTCGAATTCATTAGCAAGAGGTCAGTGTGATATGCAGAATGAACAATGGGAAATGCAGAATGATTTAAAACAATCACAGAGGGAGATATCTAGAATTTTTAGGGAGGTGTCCATTTCATTATAGAGTATCAATGTGGGTAGTAACAATGGGGATGCTAGTAGTTCCAATCGTCTAAATTTTACCAGGTGTAGCAACAATACTCCTAGGCCTACACAACCTACTTTCATTCCTAGAGAGGAGCCACATGTTTAGGAGGAGACACGAGCCCCATCCATAAATAATGTAGCTAAAATATGGACTGAATATAGAGTACTTCCATATGATCTTAAGGATGTTTGGTCATTTGATAATTTCATGAATTAGAAGAGGACTGATATGAATATGGGAGGACATCAGCATGAGCAAAGGAGATAGCCAACACAGTGAGACCTCCAGCATGTAGTGAGCAAGATAACCATTCCTCATTTTGATGGTAGTGGAAAAAGCACAGCTAGAGCTTGGGTGGAAAAATTTGACAACTACTTGGCTCTTAGACCTATACCAAAGTATGAGGCAATTAAATTTGCCACACTTCACCTAGATGGCATTTCTCATGATTGGTGGTTTCATGGTATCATCACTTTGGGACATAGGCTGATTACTTCCTATGATGAGTTCACAAACAAACTCATTGATCATTTTGATAAGAAATACCTGAAGTTATATTTTAGAGAGTTGGTGCAGATGAGGTAGACAAGTTTCATAGACATACATTTTAAAATTTCAGAGGCTTTCAGTCATGGTGCATGACATTTCAAAGAGGAGACTTACAATTGTATTTAGTGAAGGATTAATAGAGCCACTCTGTGGATGGATCAAGGCCCTCGAACCACCCTCACTTCATGAGGCTATGAAAAAATCTTGAAACATGGAGTTTACTGCTCCAAAAAGCAAATCAGCTTTTAAACCATTCCGGGGAAGCAAAGACAAAAATAAAAAGAGTTATCCTCAGCAAAAATTAGAGTCAAATAAGTTAGGGGATGATGAGCTCAATGAGCTAAGGAAGAAGAAATTGTGTTTTCAATGTAGGTAACCTTGGGATTTATCTCATAAGTGTCCACTCAAGGCTCAAATGAAGTAAATGGAGTAGAAATAATACTTTGAAGTTGAGGATATAGGGCCTAAAAAATTAGAGCAGCAATCTGATTCAAAGAAAATTAAAGAAGAAAAAGTAGAAGGAGAGCCCGAACAAGATTCTAAACATGGTGATACAGTAGCCCAACTCTACAATTTCTAGAAGGGAGGTTCATTCAAAGTTTAGGGAATAATTAATGGGCATTGAGTAGTGACTCTCATAGACATTGGCGCTACACATAACTTCATAGATGAAGGGATGGTCACTAAGTAGGGAATCAAAACTGAGGAGTTTGAGGGATTTTGAGTGATGGTTGTAGATGGTTCTTCCATTCATTGTACTCGTAGGATTCCTAAATTATGCATCCAATTGGGAGAGTATGAGATTAATGATGAATTTTATGTGGCAAATATAGGTAACACACATGTGGTTCTTGGTATGCAGTGGATGCATACTCTAGGTGAATTCACAATGAATTTACGTAATATGGAGATGAAATTTGAGGCAACAGGAAAGAGGATTGTTTTGAGAGGTATGTCTGATGGAGGGACTAGAGTTGTTTCCCTTAGGAAAATGGAAATATTGTTTTGGTATGATGAAGTGGAATGGGTGATAGAATGTCTCAGCATGCCTGTAGTTATGAAGCAACAAAAAGTTGATTATAATCCAAAGATTCAAAAACTTTTGACTAAGCATCCAAAGTATTCAGTGATATACCTCTTGGGAGACCTCCAAAGCAGAGTACTGAGCATAATATAGATTTAAAGGATTGTGCCAAGACCGTCATATCCACTCACTACAGACACCACAAGTGGTACAACAAAGAAATTGAGAAGGTGATTCAGGAGTTATTAGATATGGGTCACATACATCCCAATAAGAATCCTTTTGCCTCTATAGTGGCATTGGTGAAGAAAAAATATGGAACTTGGAGAATGTGTGTTGACTACACAGAGTTGAATAAGAAAACCATAAAAAATAAATACCCTATTCCTCACATTGGTGAAATAATTGATGAGTTGAATGGTGCCTATTATTTCTCCAAAATTGACTTGAGTTCCAGGTACCACCAGATCAGGATGAGATAGAAGTATATTTAGAAGACTGTATTCAGATGCCATTTTGGTCATTTTGAGCTTTTGGTTATGCCCTTCGGGTTTTTAATGCCCCTACCATTTTTCAATGCTACATGAATAGGATATTCAACAAATAGCTCAGGAGATTAATCTTGATATTTTGATGACATTCTAGTATATAGTCGGCCATGGGAGAAGAATCTGCAACATCTAGAGGAGGTATTGAGTATATTGGAGTAGGAGTCATTTTATGCTGAGTTTAAGTGTGATTTTGGGATGACATAATTAATTTACTTGTAACACATCATCAGCACAGAGGGAGTGTGAGTTGATCTAGAGAAAATTAAGGCTATTATGAAATGACCTACTTCTACAAACCTCATGCATCTTAAGGGGTTCTTTGGCTTATGTGGGTTCTACAGGAGGTTTGTTTAGGGGTTCTCTCAAACCACTGCCCCACTTACATATTTGAAAAAGAAAGGTATGTTTTCTTGATCCAATACTACTCAGAGGTGTTTTGATCACTTCAAATAGGTTATGTGTCCTTATCTAGTGCTTGCTATACCTGATTTCTCTTAGTCATTTGAATTATAGTGTGATTCTTCTAGTGAAGTTATAGGAGTAGTATTAATGCAAAATAAACATCCTATAGCATTTTAGAGTAGGAATATTAAGGGTGCAAAGCACAACTACTTGATATATGATAAGGAGATGTTTGCTATCATGCATGCTTTGGCTAAATTTAAGCAATATTTGGTTGGGGGTAAGTTCACGATGAAGATTGATCATAAATAGCCTTTGATATTTCCTCAATCCTAGAGACCTCAATGAGAGGTAATATAAGTGGGTTAGTAAGTTGCAGGCTTATGACTTTGACATTATTTATGTCAAAGGGAAGAAAAATGTTGTAGCTGATGCATTATCTAGAAGACCATATCTATGTGCTATGACAGGTGTATCTACAGATTGGAGGGATGAGAATATATCTGAGTATGCTAAGGATTCCTGGGCTTCCATTTTGATTGATGGCACTTTGCAGGATGACAGATATTTGGTAGTGCATGGCCTGATTTGTATAAGGACCACATCCTCTTGCTTCCAAATTTTGAATTCAAGAAGAAAGTCCTTCGGTATTTTCATGATGATACCACAATTGGTCATTCATGATTTTTCAAAACTTATAGGAGAACCAAAGAGCGGTTTACTTGGAAGGGTCTTAAGAATGAGGTCCTTCAATATATCCGAGAGTGCGCCATATGTCAGTAGAATAAGGATGAACACACCTACCCAGCTAGATTATTACATCCCTTACCAATTCCTAACCAGAAATGGGAAGGAATACCAATGGACTTCATTACTAGATTGCCTATGACTCAAGTCAAATATTGCATATATGTGGTGGTGGACAAGCTCACTAAATTTACTCACTTTTTTTCTATTTCATCAACTTCTACTATAGCTCAGGTGGTAGATTTATTTTTTAGGGAGGTGTTCATGTTGCATGGGATGTTCAAGACCATCATTAGTGATAGGGATAGTAGGTTCATGAGAATTTTTTGGTAGAATCTCTTCATACTAGGAGGAACTAAGATTACTTCCAGCACCAATTACCACCCATAAACAAATGGGCAGACAAATATAGTCAATAAATAGGTGTAATGGTATCTTCAGAATTATGTTTCAGGGCAACAAAAGGTATGGACTAGATGGACACACCTAAGTGAGTTCTGCTATAACACTACGCATCACATGTCTATTGGGATGACTCCTTTCATAGCATTGTATGGGTATGAAGTTCCCAACTTCATTGATTTGTTACTTGGTGATAGCAGAGTGCCTAGAGCCAAGTATTTACTGTAGGATAGTCAGTATATCATGAGAGCTTTGAAGGATAACATTCAATAGGCTCAGAATCATTAGAATATGTATGTTGATCATCCTAGGGTGGAGCATATTTTTGAGGTTGGTGACTTGGTTTACCTCATATTACAGTGTTACAGATAGTCCACTCTTAAGAAGAGTGGAAAGGAGAAACTTAAGCCATGATTTTATAAACCCTTTAGGGTAGTCAGGAGAGTTGGAGAGGTGGGTTATGAGTTGGAGTTACCTACTGACAATAGATATCACAATGTATTCCATGTCTCTCATCTTAAAAAGGCATTTGGCCATAATGTAGTACCTTCTTTAGAGTTACCACCATTGGATGAGGAGGGAAAACTTATTCTTATTCTGGAAGCCATCATTGATTCTTGGGAGAAGACTCTTAGGAAGAGGGTGATTAGAGAATGTTTGATTAAGTGGAAGAATTTGCTAGTGGAGGATGCTACTTAGGATAATGAGTAGATATTATAGCATCCGGAGTTGAAATTGCTTGGGGAGAAGCAATTTTGGGGAGGGTGAATTTTAATGTCCCCTCTCTAGTTAGCTAGATTTATTTTTTGGGATTAGCCTACTCACGGGTTTTTGTAGGCTAAGTTTGATGTGTGGGAGCCCATTGGAGGTTGTGGAGTCTTCTTCAGGTCATTGAGAGCCTTCAATTGCCATTTTTTTGAAGTATTTTGGAGCATTGGAGACCATACTTACTAATAATAGTAAGTCAATTTTTAGGGTTTTTGTTAGAACAAATGGTATGGTGTGATTCATCTCCAAAATGGGTATCTGTTTTTATCTTCAATTGCCAGGTTGTTCGATCAAGGTCCAAGATTTTAATGTACAACGGTTTAATTATAGAAAGTTAAATTAATTATTTAATTTTATATAGTTATAAACTTATGTTATAAAAAGGGAACATAAGGGGTTAATATGTCACTTAGGAAAAATAACTTATTTTATAAAAGTTACTTATGAGGACCTCAATATGGGACATCACATTTTAAAAGTGATATTTTGACTATTTTATAATGTTTTAAAATGCTATTGAGCAACCCTAAAAGGGGTCGAACCTCTTGGAGGAGAATAAAAGGCTTTTTGAGGAGCTCATTTGTTATTCTTGCTTTATTATTTCTTCTGGCCATTTGGAGAGGAGACTTGCAAGTGAACTTGTAGGGTTTCTAGAGCTTATTGGGGGTGAAAACCTCTAGTAAGAACATTATCTTTGAGTTTGAAATATCACCCTTGGATGATCATTGGTGTTTCCATATTAGGAAATGCATTGGAGCTTCATTTTGGACATTTATTATAAATATTCAAAGTAATATTCAAGGGTTTTCAGAGTATTTCATTGTTGGTTTGAATTGTTGATCATATTCAACAGGCCATACCATTTTTGGCTTATTTCTAGGTGATTTAGAGTGAATACTGGAGTTGGGGTTTGTACCAAAGTTGGTGCTATCATTTTACAAGCTTAGAATTTTTTTTTTTTGGTAATTATTATAATAAATTAACAGTGGGTTTTTATAGAGGATCCCAAAACCTTATATACAAAATCAGCCTTGCCAGATGATGTTTCATGCCACGTGGCTGGGTAAGTAAACCAGATTGAAGAAAAAACAAGGAGTTGCTAATTGCCCGAAGGCACCAAATGAGGCAGACAGTCCTGAATATTCTGGTTACGAAAGACATTCAAACAAAAATTATAGCCGGATAAACAAGACAATAAACAAACAAAAACCATCCAAGCAGAGGGGAAGCTATTCGGGATCCTCCTGATCCTCATGAACCTTGGAAACATGGAAACAACCATCTTTGAAGAAAGGAGTGCGAATGGCGAGGTTAGAGGGGCCCGCCACCCGACCCACAAAAACATCAGGAGAAAACACCTGACACTGATGAAACATCATGAGGGAAAATCCGCCCTGGCCAAGCTATCTACCTCGGATGGAAAACGAGATCGCCAAACCACCGGACACGTGGTCACAAGTCCTTTGTTGGCCAAGTGGTCCGCCACCCGGTTACCTTCTCTGAAGATGTGCCCCGCCTCCCACCTGACACGCTGAGAAAGAAGCATTCTAGCCTCGAGAATGATGTTTAAGACCCGCCAGGACGGGTCTTTGGAGCCACGGAGGTAGTTGATAATGTTAAGAGAGTCGCCTTCAATAATTAGAGGCCTAGGATCATCCGATAGGACCTGCAAGCCTTTCAACACACCTCGGGCTTCAGCAAAATGATTCGTCTGAGAGCCCAAATCTTCACAGTAAGCCAGAATCAGCTCACCATTATGGTCTCTAACCACACCTCCGGATCCGGCGGGCCCCGGGTTGCCTTTAGCAGCCCCATCGAAATTAAGTTTGATCCACCCCACAGGAGGCGCGGTCCAAGTGGCATTCCTACGACCGGTCACAGAACCAACCTTGGAAGATGGGCACAGGTCCAACCTTTTGAAAATAATTTCTTCCCCAGGAAGGTGAGGACGGGAACTGGGAATAATTTTTGAATTCTCGACGATGAAAGATAAGGCTCTCTGGGCGACAGAGGGTGCCACCCTAGGGGTCTTGCCAAAGACTCTGGCATTTCTCTCAAGCCAAATTTTCCAGATGGAATGGTGGAAGGAGGCTTCAACAAGAAAGCGGAGTTTGGGATTCTTGAAGGGATTGGGCCATTGGAGGAAAGCGTCTTTGAGGGATCGGGGAGTGCACCAAAGGATTTGGAAGGAGGACAACACAAAGTTGAGGACCGAGTGGGAAAAGGGACAGTGTAAGAATAAGTGGTCCGACGATTCACAATCAGCTAAGCATAGATAGCACCTGTTGGGAATTGCAAAGCCTCTCTTGTGCAGATTATCTATGGTTAGGGCTTTATTATGAAAGGCAATCCAAGCAAAGTAGTTCACCTTAGGAATAATCCCTTTCCTCCAAATCGCCTTCCACCGGAGATCCAAGGCAACCTCACACGTAAGAAGGTCATAGGCGGACTTGACAGAAAAACAACCATCCTGCGTGCCGCGCCAAATAATTTTGTCCTCCCTTATGACCGAAGGAATTAAAACAGATTGAAGGACACTAGACAAAAAAGCCAACTCATTGTTAAAGCCATCAACAACCGAAAGTTTCCACCGAGGGGGAAGAGAACTCCGGTCAATGAATTCTGCCACCTTGAGTTGAAAGTTTGGATCGATCTGGGCCCTCAGACCAGCCAGGTCCACTTTCAATTCGAGAGCTTCATCTGTAGCCCACCTGTCTCTCCAGAAAAGGATAGAGGATCCATCACCCAAGATCCAATGAGCTCCCCTGCTAATCAACGAACGGGCCTGAAGCACAGTTTTCCAAAAAGCAGAAGCTTCGGGCGGAGGCACAGCTTCGAATAGAGAATTTCGGCCAAGATACTTCCTTTTAACCAGCTTGACCCACTCCGTCGGTTCATTAGTAAGGATCCTCCAAGCATGTTTGGCAATCAAAGCCGTGTTCATGAGTCTGGATCTTCTCATTCCCATGCCACCTTGATCTTTTCATAGGCAAACCTTGTCCCAGGCCACAAGAGGAAATCTGGATCTTTCTTCACTGCCAGACCAAAGAAAATTCCTCTGTATCTTCTCAATATTGGAATGAATCGACACAGGAAGCATGAAAACAGACATGAAATAAGTGGGAATTCCTTGAAGGCAGGCTTTGGTAAGGGTGGCCTTCCCAGCTTGCGACAAAAGTTTGCCTTTCCAGGTGCTGAGTTTCTTGTGAAGCCGTTCCAGGATCATGTTCCACATGTTTCCGCCGGCACGTCCATTACAGGCCAGAGGTAACCCCAAATAAGTTGCAGGCAGGGAATCAATAGTGCATTCGAGAATTCTGGCAATGCGAATTTGCCTGCGCAATGGAGTATTAATAAAATAAATTTTGCTCTTGATATAATTAACTTTTTGGCCAGCAGCCTTCTCATACCGGATCAAAATGCGCTTAATAGACTTGGCCTGGGTGACAGACGCTCCAGTGGAAATGAGCGTGTCATCCACAAATTGTTGATGAGTGACAGGATCAACTCTGGAAGTGGGCAAAATGCCAAAAATCTTGTTTCGACGGAGAGCTTCATTCAAGGACCAACTTAGAACCTCAGCCAGAAGAATGAACAAAATAGGAGACAGAGGATCACCTTGTCTGAGGCCTCGCGCACTTTGGAAGAACCCAGCAGGGGACCCGTTGATCAGAACCAAAAAGGAAGGAGTGGAAATGCAGCTGCTCACTAGGTCAATCCAATGAGGGTGAAAGCCAAACTTGCAGAGGACAGCACAGAGAAACCTCCTGTCGACTCTGTCAAAAGCTTTATTCATGTCAAGCTTAAGGAAAAGCGCAACATTTTTGGAACAGTGGGCAGAATGGAGGGTCTCATGGATTGTGATGACACCGTCAAGGATGTTTCTGCCCTTAACGGTGCTTCCCTGAGCAGGACCAACCAAGGAAGGGAGGAGGGACCTCAGACGATTGGCAATAGTCTTGGTAAGAATTTTGTAGAAAACATTGCACAGGCTGATGGGCCGATAGTCAGAGAAGCTTTTGCAGGCAGGCGTCTTGGGAATGAGAGCTAGAAAGGTAGAGTTGAGCTTCGGATGGATGGATCTAGAGGCTTGGATTTCCAGAATTGCTTCACAGACATCAGACCCTACAACATCCCACATAACTTGGAAAAATCGGGGGGAAAACCATCGGGCCCGGGGGCCTTATCTGGTTGCATGGAGAAGAGAGCTTCCTTAATCTCGAAATGGGAAAACGGTTCCAGGAGCTTAATACTCACCTCATGGGGAACTTTGGTGGGGAAGTTAGCAAGCAGGGATTTCTGGACTTGGAGATCGTTGTCAGGAGGAACACCCAGCAGATCCTGGAAGAACTCGACAGCTTCACTACGAATTTCCTCAATCTCCCTGGTCGTATGACCATCCTTGCATACCACCTCCCTGATCTTATTGGCCCCCCTGTGCCTCATGGTAGACGCGTGAAAAAACTTTGAATTAGAGTCTCCATGCTTCAACCAGAGATCTCTGGACTTCTGACGCCAAAACGTTTCCTCCCTAGCAAGAATGGAATGGTAGTCCACCAGGAGGCTCCGTTCCTCCTCTCTGAGGGCTTCAGAATACCCTTCGACCTCCATCTTCTCCTCCAGAATCTTCAAGTTTTCTGAAATGGACTTTTTAGACTCGAAAATGTTGCCGAAAACCTCCTTGTTCCACAACTTCAAATTCTTTTTAATCAGCTTGAGTTTTAGGGCCAGTCTTTTGGATGCTGAACCTGCCACCTTCACCTGCCACCAAGCCGACACCACCTCTCTGAAATCCTTGTGGGAAATCCACATGGACTCGAATCTGAAGGGGGTCTTAAAACCAGGCCCGTCAGTGACCTCTAGGAGAATGGGATTATGGTCAGACCCGATCCTTGGCAAAGCTGAGAGAGTTGCAGCATCGAGGAAGGGAATAGCTTCATGGGAAATGAAGAACCGGTCAAGCTTGACCTGGATAAGATTGCTCCCAATCCTCCTGTTGCTCCAAGTGAAGGACGCCCCCTTGAGTTCAATGTCAAGCAGGTTATTGGAAGATACGAAGTCTCTGAAGTCCTCCAAGCTACGGCTGGGAAGTTCAGCGCCTCCCTTATTTTTTGAAGGATGAAGAGGGCAGTTGAAATCCCCTCCTACAACCCATGGAAAGTCGCTAAAATTATCCCTCATCAGAGAAATAGCTTTCCACATCTCTGCTCTCTCCGAAGCAGAGTTCGAGGCGTAAACATTGGTCAAAATCCACGAGGAATTATCAACTTTGGAATGAAACAAAACGTTGATAATCCTGCTGGAAACTGATAAAAGGCTGCCCTCGACACTGTCAGGATCCCACAGTACCATGAGGCCGCCTGCGGAACCAATTGCAGGACTGAAAAGGAATTTGCCCTTGGCCCAAATGGCCTTAGCAGCCTTGGCAGAAGCAATAGCATCAGACTTAGTCTCTTGCAAAATAAGGATGGAGGGGTTAGACTTCTTTCGGAGATCGGCCACCACCCTGTGTTTGGCCACTCCGTTAAGGCCTCTCACATTCCATGAGAGGACCTTCATCTGGACACTTTAAGATACTTCTTACCTCCCTTTCCCTGCTGGATGGGAGGTTTTGGGACAAGCGAATCACCCACCAGGGAGTCGAAATCTTCTTGAAAAAGCAGTCGCTGAGTGCCATTTGCAACATCTGCTGCCGTCTCCTTGTCCCTCCTTTCTTTGTTAGGAGGACGCCCCTGCTTCCTTTCACAACCAAAATCCACCCCTTGCTTTCGGCTCCTGGTGTTTCGAGGACTAATATTGCCAGGTTGTTCGCCCCTCTTTCCCAGCAAGTAATCTTCAAACAGGTTTTGGGCCTCGGGAGGGTTCTGGTTATGGATTTTTGGTGAATCAGCCTGAGCTGGAGTACGGGAGGGGGATTGTTCCTTTTTCGCTTGATGTTCTGGTTGGGAGCTTGCACCGCACTGAGTGGCGCCTGAATGGAGGATGAATCCCTCATCAGGGATGGAAGATTCGGGGAGTTCCCCAGAAGGATCTGACGACACAGGCTCTGTCGCAACAGGGTGTTTCAGTTGCCCTTCACCATGTTCCAGGGGGTTGCAGGAATCCCCCCTCTTCTTCCCTGACTTTTGAAGAGGACAATTAGACTGAAGATGCCCCTGAGAACTACACTGAGGGCAGTAGGCAGGCCTATTCTCGTAGTTAATGACTTGCTTGTGAAGAAAGGACCCTCCAGACCGTAGAGTGATGGAGGACGGAAGGTTCGCCTCCAAATCCGCCAAAACATAGAAGCGAGCTTGGACAAATCTGGTTCGAGCTCAGGTGGGAGGGTCAATGGTGACTAACTCCCCAATGGAGCGAGCAATGCCTCTGATAACATTTTCATGCCAGCAAAAAAGGGGGAGGTTCGGGAGCCTAACCCAAATTGGGGCAATGTTAATATTCTGAGTTTCGGGGTTGAAATCCATCCCCCACTTCCTGAGAAAGAGACTCCTGCGTCCCAAAAACCAAGGACCCCCGGCCAGAATTCTACAATAGTCCTCTGCATTGTTCAGTCTAATTGCGAAAAAACCTCGGGATAGGGCAGCCAACTCCATGTGACCCGATGTCCGCCACTTTCTTGCCGCCCACCTGCGAATGGTCTCCATATCGGGACGGCCCCCAATAAACTTACCGATTAGGGTAAACTTTTTGAAATCCATGAAACTTGAGAGGATTTCCTCCGGGATGTCCAACTCATCCCCGGACGAAAATAGGTCCTTAGTGAATAAACCACTGGGGGTTTTAGAAGCCGCTGCCTGAGCATACGATTTCTGTTGACCAACCCACCGCTTGTCAGGCGGATCCTTCCCACGGCTGACATCATCTTCGGTTGACTCCGCAGAGCCTCCGGCCTCTGACTGGCCTCCCTCCGCCTTGTTGTGGCCCTCCGCTTTGCTAAGCCCCTGGTTCAATACGCTGGTACTCCCGCTCCCGTGCCCTCCCGACGCGACCTTCCCGCTCTGCGACATCTCTCCCTCCCCTTGATTCAATAAACCAATATTGATGAAGCTAGTTCAATGATAATTTCCATATCTATCTAGAGAAATTATGAATTCATCACCAATTCAGCTCATGGAGCTTTCAAATTCCTCCTCTTCTTGTGGGATCCATCCAAAATTGAAGGTAAACTCCTTTCTTCCTCTAAAAAAATTACTAACATCCTCTTTTTTTCAAGGATTCTAAAGCTACTTGGGTTCTCTCCATACAAGCTTAGAAATTGGTCTTTGGTGATTTCGAAGTGTTTCCAGGTAGATTTCATGGGGTTTCATCTGGTAGGTCGTACACCTGTACCTGGTCGTACAGTCTCCAGCTTGGCGTGAGGACCTGAGGCTTGGGTGATTGGGCTTCAGAGCTTATTCTTCCTTCTCCTTGGGTGCCTAGGGTCTAAGGACATCTTGTATTCATTTGCACTTCGAAGGAGCATCAATTTGTGGAGTTGTAATTGAAAATCAGTCTTCCTGGTTGTTGATCAATGTATTAAGTTGCAAATTCCATATTTTCATAACTCTCTGGTACTTTCATTTTTGGTGAATTCCTTTAATGGGTTTGTAGTTTAAAATCATTATTATCTATTTCCAAAGTTTTATGCATTTATGTTAAGTAGAATAGAAGTTATGCATGATGCAATATTGTTGCACTATATTTTCTAAGCATTCAAAAACCAGAAAACACCAAAAAATTAGATATTTCAAAAAACCAAAAACACAGATCTGGGTAGAACATTACATGGTATCAGATCCAGGTTCAACACTGCCATCCTATGGTTAAGTTGAACATTTCATGAGTGAAAGAGACAAAAGAGCAGCATAAAGGGAAAGAAAGAAAATAAAGCAAGCTTACATAGGGGGATACAGAGATAAAAAATAGTGGCCCAAAGAGGATTCATATCCAGAACAGAGTACTTGGACAACAACTTTAGCAGCAAGACCTCACCTTCAACATCCACCAGAGATAGAATCTAATATCAGAATGGGGGAAAGAAGTGCCAATGAGCAGAGTTTCTAGGATATCTTGAATTCATTAGCAAGAGGTCAGCGTGATATGCAGAATGAACAATGGGTAATACAGAATGATTTGCAACAATCATAGAGGGAGATAGCTAGAATTTTGAGGGAGGTGTCCATTTCATTATAGAGTATCAACATGGGCGGTAACAATGGGGATGCTAGCACTTCCAACCATCCAAATTTTACCAGGTGTAGCAATAATACTCCTAGGCCTACACAACCTACTTTCATTCCTAGAGAGGAGCCACCTATTCAGGAGGAGACACGAGCCCCACCCATAGATAATGTAGCTAAAATATGGGCTGAATATCGAGCACTTCCAGATGATCTCAAGGATGTTTGGTCATTTGACAATTTCATGAATCAGAAGAGGACTGATATGAATATGGGAGGACATCGACATGAGCAGAGGAGACAACCAACACAGTGAGACCTTCAACATGCAGTGAGCAAGATAACCATTCCTCATTTTGATGGTAGTGGAAAAAGCACAACTAGAGCTTGGGTGGAAAAGTTGGATAACTACTTGGCTCTTAGACCTATGCCGGAGGATGAGGCAATTAAATTTGCCACACTTCACCTAGATGGCATTGCTCATGATTGGTGGTTTCATGGTATCATCACTTTGGGACATGGGCTGATTACTTCCTATGATGAGTTCACAAACAAACTCATTGATCATTTTGATAAGAAGGACCCAGAGTTATATTTTAGAGAGTTGGCGCAGTTGAGGCAGACAGGTTTCGTAGACTCATACATTTCAGAATTTTAGAGGCTTTCAGTCATGGTGCATGACATTTCAGAGAGGAGACTTACAATTTTATTCAGTGAAGGATTAATAGAGCCACTCCGTGGATGGATCAAGGCCTTCGAACCACCCTCACTTCAGGAGGCTATGAAAAAAGCTCGAAACATGGAGTTTGCTGCTCCAAAAAGCAAATCAGCTTTTAAACCATTCCAGGGCAGCAAAGACAAAGATAAAAAGAATTTTCAAAAGAGTTATCCTCAACAGAAATCAGAGTCAAAGAAGTTAGGGGATGATGAGCTCAATGAGCTAAGGAAGAAGAAACTATGTTTTCAATGCAGGGAACCTTGGGATTTATCTCATAAGTGTCCACTCAAGGCTCAAATGAAGCAAATGGAGCAGAAAGAATACTTTGAAGTTGAGGATACAGGGTCTAAAAAATTAGAGCAACAATCTGATTCAGAGAAAAGTGAAGAAGAAAAAGTAGGAGAGCCCGAACAAGATTCCAAACATGGTGATACAGTAGCCCAACTCTACAGTTTCCAGAAGGGAGGTTCATTCAAAGTTTAGGGGATCATTAATGGACAACGAGTAGTGACTCTCATAGACACTGGTGCTACACATAACTTCATAGATGAGGGGTTGGTCGCTAAGTGGGGAATCAAAACTAAGGAGTTTGAGGGATTTTGGGTGATGGTTGCAGATGGTTCTTCCATTCATTGTACCCATAGGATTCCTAAATTGTGCATCCAGTTGGGAGAGTATGAGCTTAATGATGAATTTTATGTGGTAAATATAGGTAACACACATGTGGTTCTTGGTATGCAGTGGATGCGTACTCTAGGTGAATTCACAATGAATTTACGTAATATGGAGATGAAATTTGAGGTAGTAGGAAAGAGGATTGTTTTGAGAGGTATGTCTGATGGAGGGGCTAGAGTTGTTTCCCTTAGGAGAATGGAAATATTGTTTTGGCATGATGAAGTGGAATGGGTGGTAGAATGTCTCATCATGCCTGTAGTTACGGAGCAGTAGAAGGTTGATTATCATCCAGAGATTCAAAAACTTTTGACTAAGCATTCCAGAGTATTCAGTGATATACCTCCTGGGAGACCTCCAGAGCGGAGTACTGAGCATATTATAGAGTTAGAGGATGGTGCCAAGACCATCATCTCCACTCCCTACAGACACCACAAATGGCACAAGGATGAAATTGAGAAGGTGATTCAGGAGTTATTAGATATGGGTCACATACATCCCAGTAAGAGTCCTTTTGCCTCTATAGTGGTATTGGTGAAGAAAAAATATGGAACTTGGAGGATGTGTGTTGACTACCAAGAGTTGAATAAGAAAACCATAAAAAATAGGTACCCTATTCCTCGCATTGATGAACTCATTGATGAGTTGCATGGTGCCTATTATTTCTCCAAAATTGACTTGAGGTCCGGGTACCATCAGATCAGGATGAGAGAGCAGGACATTGAGAAGACTGCATTCAGATGCCATTTTGGTCATTTTGAGTTTTTGGTTATGCCCTTCGGGTTAACCAATGCCCCTACCACTTTCCAGTCCTGCATGAATAGGACATTCAACAGACAGCTCAGGAGATTCATCCTGATATTTTTTGATGACATTCTGGTATACAACCGGTCATGGGAGGAGCACCTACAACATCTAGAGGAGGTATTGAGTATATTGGAGTAGGAGTCCTTTTATGCTAAGGAGTCCAAGTGTGATTTTGGGATGACATAATTAATTTACTTGGGACACATCATCAACACAAAGGGGGTGTTCATTGATCCAGAGAAAATTAAGGCTATTATGGAATGGCCTACTCCTACAAACCTCACGCAACTTAAGGGGTTCTTCGGCTTATGTGGGTTCTACAGGAGGTTTGTTAAGGGGTTCTCTCAAACCGCTGCCCCACTTACAGATTTGACAAAGAAAGGGGTGTTTTCTTGGTTCGATACTGCTCAGAGGTGTTTTGATCACTTCAAACAGGTTATGTGTTCTTATCCAGTGCTTGCTATACCTGATTTCTCTCAATCATTTGAATTGTAGTGTGATGCTTCTGGTGAGGGAATAGGAGCAGTATTGATGTAAAATAAGCATCCTATAGCATTTGAGAGCAGGAAGCTTAAGGGTGCAGAGCGTAACTACTCGATATATGATAAGGAGATGTTGGCCATCATGCATGCTTTGGCCAAATTTAGGTAGTATTTGGTTGGGGGCAAGTTCATGGTGAAGACTGATCATAATAGCCTTCGATATTTCCTCAATCAGAGAGACCTCAATGAGAGGCAATAGAAGTGGGTGAGTAAGCTGCAAGCTTATGATTTTGACATCATTTATGTCAAGGGGAAGAAGAATGTTGTAGCTGATGCATTATCTAGAAGACCATATCTATGTGCTATGATAGGTGTTTCTGTAGATTGGAGGGATGAGATTATATCTGAGTATGCTAAGGATTCATGGGCTTCCAGTTTGATTGATGGCACTTTGCAGGATGACAGGTATTCGGTAGTGCATGGGCTGATTTTGTATAAGGACCGCATCCTCTTGCTTCCAAATTCTGAATTCAAGAAGAAAGTCCTTCGGTGTTTTCATGATGATCCCACAACTGGTCATTCAAGATTTTTCAAAACTTATAGGAGCACCAGAGAGCGGTTTACTTGGAAGGGTCTTAAGAATGAGGTCCTTCAATATATCCGAGAGTGCACCATATGTCAGTAGAACAAGGATGAACACACCTACCCAGCTGGCTTATTGCAGCCCTTGCCAATTCCAAACCAGAAATGGGAAGGAATCTCAATGGACTTCATTACTGGATTGCCTATGACTCAAGGTAAAGACTGCATATATGTGGTGGTGGACAGGCTCACTAAATTTGCTCACTTTTTTGCTATTTCATCAACTTCTACAACAGCTCAGGTGGCAGATTTGTTTTTTAGGGAGGTGTTCAGGTTGCATGGGATGCCCAAGACCATCGTCAGTGATAGGGACAACAGGTTCATGAGTATGTTTTGGTAGGAGCTCTTCAGACTAGGAGGAACCGAGCTTACTCCCAACACCAGTTACCACCCACAGACAGATGGGCAGATAGAGATAGTCAATAAATGGGTGGAAGGGTATCTTCAAAATTATGTTTTAGGGTAGCAGAAGGTATGGATTAGATGGTTGCACCTAAGTGAGTTCTGCTACAACACTACGCATCACATGTCTATTGGGATGACTCCTTTCATGGCATTGTATGGGTATGAAGCTCCCAACTTCGTTGATTTGTTGCTTGGTGATAGCAGAGTGCCTAGAGCCAAGGATTTACTATAGGATAGTCAGGATATCATGAGAGCTTTGAAGGATAACATTCAACAGGCTCAAAATCGATAGAAGATGTATGTTGATCATCATAGGGTGGAGCATAGTTTTGAGGTTGGTGACTTGGTTTACCTCAGATTGTAGCCTTACAGACAGTCCACTCTCAAGAAGAGTGGAAAGGAGAAACTTAAGCCATGATTTTATGGACCCTTCAGGGTAGTCAGGAGAGTTGGAGAGGTGGCTTATGAGTTGGAGTTACCTGCTGATAGTAGAGTTCACAATGTCTTCCACGTCTCTCACCTTAAAAAGGCATTTGGCCATAATGTAGTACCTTCTTCAGAGTTACCACCATTGGATGAGGAGGGAAAACTTATTCTTATTTCGGAAGCCATCATTGATTCCCAGGAGAAGACTCTTAGGAAGAGGGTGATCAGAGAATATCTGATTAAGTGGAAGAATCTACCAGTGGAGGATGCTACTTGGGAGAATGAGCAGATATTACAGCATCCAGAGTTGAAATTGCTTGGGGACAAGCAATTTTGGGGAGGGTGGACTGTAATGTCCCCTCTCTAGTCAGCTAGCTTTATTTGTTGGGATTAGCCTACTCACGGGTTCTCGTAGGCTAAGTTTGATGTGTGGGAGCCCATTGGAGGTTGTGGAGTCTTCTTCAGGTCATCGAGAGCCTTCAGTTGCCATTTTTTTGGAGTCTTTTGGAGCATTGGAGAGCATACTTACTATTTATAGTAAGTCAGTTTTTAGGGTTTCTATCAGAATGGACGGTATGGTGTGATTCATCTCCGAAATGGGTGTCCATTTCTATCTTCAATTGCCAGGTTGTTCGATCGAGGTCCAAGATTTTAATGTGCAACGGTTTAATTATATAAAGTTAAATTAATTATTTAATTTTATATAGTTATAACCTTATGTTATAAAAAGGGGACATAAGGGGTTAAGATGTCACTTAGGAAAAATAACTTATTTTATAAAAGTGACTTATGAGGACCTCAATATGGGACGTCACATTTTAAAAGTGACATTTTGATTATTTTATAATGTTTTAAAATGTTATTGAGCAACCCTAAAAGGGGTCGAACCTCTTGGAGGAGAATAAAAGGCTTTTTGAGGAGCTCATTTGTTATGCTTGGTTTATTATTTCTTCTGGCAATTTGGAGAGAAGACTTGCAGGTGAACTTGCAGGGTTTCCAGAGCTTATTGGGGGTGAAAACCTCCAGTAAGAACATCATCTTCGGGTGTGAAAGATCACCCCTGGCTGATCATTGGCATTTCCATCTCAGGGAATGCATTGGAGCTTCATTGTGGAGATTTATTGCAGAGATTCAGAGTAATATTCAAGGGTTTTCAGAGTATTTCATTGTTGGGTCGAATTGTTGATCATCTTCAATAGGCCATACCATTTTGGCTTGTTTTTGGGTGATTTAGAGTGAATACTGGAGCTGGGGTTTGTACCAAAGTTGGTGCCATCATTTTGCAAGCCTAGCAATTGGTCTTTGGTGATTTCGAAGTGTTTCCAAGCAGATTTCATGGGGTTTCATCTGGCAGGTCGTACACCTGTACCTGGTCGTACAGTCTCCAGCTTGGCGTGAGGACCTGAGGCTTGGGTGATTGGGCTTCAGAGCTTATTCTTCCTTCTCCTTGGGTGCCTAGGGTCTAAGGACATCTTGTATTCATTTGCACTTTGAAGGAGCATCAATTTGTGGAGTTGTAATTGAAAATCAGTCTTCCTGGTTGTTGATCAATGTATTAAGTTGCAAATTCTAGATTTTCATAACTCTCTGGTACTTTCATTTTTGGTGAATTCCTTTAATGGGTTTGTAGTTTAAAATCATTATTATCTATTTCCAAAGTTTCGTGCATTTATGTTAAGTAGAATAGAAGTTATGCATGATGCAATATTGTTGCACTATATTTTCTGAGCATTCAAAAACCAGAAAACACCAAAAAATTAGATATTTCAAAAAACCAAAAACACAGATCTAGGTAGAACATTACAATCATTTTTACTCCACTAGGTACTCCTCTTTTGCATTTAAAATTTTATTTTTCCTCTAAAATTAAATTTAAAAATGTTTAAAACAAGAATATGCAAGGAAATATTCGTAAAAAAAGGCATGTGTGTGCATGCATCATTTTGATGCATGTCAACATAACACATGCATTAGAAGAGGGTATGTGAGAGCTAATATTTATTTAAGTATATGTATTACCTTTATTCTCTCAAGGGACACCTTGGGGATAATGGCTAGTGCAACCTATCGTAATGTGTTGGATGGAGAAAAAGGTAATGAATTCGAACCTCACCACACCAAAATATTTTGGAGAAAATTACATCAGGATGATGCAATTCAAATATGTGGTGAGGTTTGATGATGTGGAATTATGTGATGACATTAAATGTAATCATATCACCCCATTTCATGTCAAACATAATGATATGGCCCTCACATGATAAATGAAATGGCATAACATGTAGTAGGTAATGTGGTATTCCAAATAGTTGATATGGTAGATAATGTGGTGCAACATATGATAGGTGGTATGTCATCCTATATATCTAAAGTGGTAAATTCTATAGCTAACATGGAGGCTAGTGTGGAGGACATGACAAGTGATATAAGGGTCGATGTTGTAGGGTTTATGGTGGCCAATGTGGTAGTTCATGTACCACTTGGTGCATATACATATCAGATTGTCCAATTAGAATCTACCTACTCATCAACCTTGACCATACATTCACATAGTAAATAGTAGACTTAGCAAAGCATAATATGAACTAGAATGCAACAAGTGGTATAGTGTGGTTTGTAGGATGTGTGGCTAATTACAGTATAAATATTGTAGTCTAATTCACTAAAGCCATATCTAGTGTCTTGCACAATTAGTGCATAAGTGGTAATACCTTAATCATGATAAGTGGTATCAAATAATTTGCTAGTATGATGTCTAGTCAACACATATATGGCATCCCTAAATGTGGTGGCCTCCCATTCTCTATAAATATTTTTTCTTTAATTTTTTTCAAAAGGTTTTAAAGGTATTTTGTATAATTTTTGGGTCAAATATTTTGAGGCCATAACCTTTGTGTACAAAAAGCATTATGATCCATATTATTTAAATTATATAATTTGTTGATATATCTGAATTACTAGTGTTGTTTTTGGTAACAACTACATGCAATATTTAATATTTTGGTAAGACAATTATGGATCAGCATGTGCACTTGCTAAATTATCCAAACTATTCTATATGGAAAATTAATATTGAAGATTTACTCGAAAGTAAGGGGTTACTAAAATATGTGAATGAGGAACCTTATGATACCAATTTTGAATAAAGGAAGAAGGTCTATTAGGATAAGAATAATGACGCTCTTAGTGTTATATATATTCATATTTTCAAGATATTTGATACCCATGTGATCATCACCATGGTCCCCAAGAAGTTGCCTGATATGTTTTAGGAATTATGTGATCACATTGACTGTAAATAAATTAGTAAGCTGGATGTTGAGCTTGTTACTTTGACACTAGACTCTTTTGATATTATCTATGAATACAATAATTATTTCAAGAAATTGTAAAAGGACATCTATATAGGATTACCTATGGTGACAAGAGGACAAGAAGTTGTGGAGAAGAAAATAAACATTAAAGTACTCAATATATTCTTCAACAATTTTTCATAGGCATAAGAGGTAGTTGATATTATTTTTGAGATGCTTCAAGTGTACTTCCCTAATTATCTCATACCACCAAATGATGAGGTATTCAAGCCTTACATCATCAAGCTAGAAGACAAAGATATAAAGGTGATTTTATCATCACTTAGGAACATCCAAAGGAATCTATTACCAAAACTCAAAGTGATGAGAAGCCAAAACAAAATGAAAATATTCCTAAGAAGCACTTCAAAAAGGCAACATGTATGTACTTCAAGAAGGAAGAATATAAAGTAGAATTTTACAAGATTTTCATCAAGAATCTTGAGGAAGTAGCATGAAATAGCAGTGTTGATGTTGCTTTATTCTATGTATAGCATAAGGATAGTTTTGATAGAGATGACTCATAGGAACATGTAGTTGTTCATTCAACATATTAGACATTCACTTCTTCTAATGAGTGGATTGTAGATTCAAGGGAATATATATATATGACAAAGAACATATTCTATAGAGGTACAACAAATCACATTTAAGAGAGCATATTTTTATCGAAGATGACTCTTATTTATAACTTAAAAGTTATGGAGAAACCAATATTGTATCATCTTCATTTGATGAGGTAATTCATATGCCTAATCTTGACCCTAATATTTTCCATTTATCACATTACTCATAAAAATAATAAATAAAAATCATATCTTGATCATTGGGTTATTTGGATATTGACAATAGATTTAAAACTATTGGTTCTAGCTATTGTGATGAGTCATACCAAATGTGTAAGTTGGGAGAAAGACCCACTTATTTTATTTCTTCTCTTAGGAAGAAATATTTTATTGTTATAGTTGCACATGTGGATGATGAGAGTCATAGATGGAACCATAGGCTTGGGAATCTCAACTATGGATCATTAAGATACATTAGTCATCATTAGATGTCCATTAGACTTTCCCCCATATCCCCTTCAATAGGTACATGCAAGAGTTGGATTCTTGAGAAGCATCATAGGGAGACTTTTTAAAACATGATTATAAGATAGGATTCTTACCCCTTTGAGATTATGCTTGATGAAATTTGTGAATATATGGATAAATCATATCTTTCTATAAATAGGTAGTTCCTCTTTTCTATTGATGATCCTTCTAGATATGTGTGTTTGTATAGTATTCACACTGAGGATGAGGTCTTTGAGAGATTAGACCTTCAAGGCTCTTGTAAAAAGTTAGTTGGATAAAAAAACCAAATATTTTAGGATAGATAGGGGATATAAATGTATAACTAATACCTTCCATATATTTTTAGCTCTTAATGGGATAGCATATTAGAGGACTATTCCCTATACTCTTTAGTAGAATGGTGTGGTTGGAAGAAAGAAAAAGTTGATCATGGATATGTCATGGTGCATGATTCTTACTAGAGGAATGGAGAAAAAATTCTAAGATGATTGCTTGAATTTTGTAGCATACATCATCAATAGGATGCCACTATCCAAGGCATGACACCTCTTGATTGGTTGATATGAGTGTGTTTTAATTTTGTATCTTTAGGCCTTCAATATGCGCTCACATACCTAACGATCTTTAAAATGAGGTATTGAAGAGTCATAGATACATATAGGGTATTTATATACCTCAAAGGTATATCCCCTTTATGACCCTCATAGAAATGAGGTTTTTATTAGGAGAGATCTCATTTTTAATGAGGTTCTTCTAGGTGCTCCTTTAAATCCACCACCTAATATTTTGATAGATGAATCTTCTAATCCTTCGAATAATTCAAGTTTAGCTATTTTTTTAGATATTTTGGTAGGAATTATTCCCAATATAACATCTTCATATTCATCTTCAAGTGAAGGTCCATTGCCTATAACTTTGAACCCTTCATAGGCAACATCACTGGTAGCACCTTCATTTTTAGAATTATGACATGTTTGAGCAGGACATATCAACACATAGTGCTTTAGCTTTGCATGAAAAGTTGAGTGGCTATTTTGTGTTGGAATATTTGGTTTTGGCTTTTGATATTGTTTTGCTATAGAGTGCATATGATTCTTATTCAATTCATTCAACATCCAAGCGCGTTAATATGCTTATGAAGGATGCTCATCTTATTCTATCTCTACAATAATGCTAGAAGGATCCTTATTGAGCAATACTCTCAAATATTACTCATTCTCAAAATCCTCTTATATATTCTAAGGCTAAAAGTAGGCAAGAATGAGAAGATGTTATGATTTTAGAGTATAAGGCCTTAATGAAGAACATGACATGGGAGTTTGTTCCTTCTTTGAAAGGGAATAATGTAATTAGATATAGGTGGGTCTCTAGAACCAAGTATAATTTGGATGGTTATATGGATAAGTATAAGATATGCCTTGTTACTAAGGGATTCTCTCAATAGGACAGAATTGATTATTCCAAATAAGATATTTGCTTCTATAGCTAGGATGGAACCATTCAAGATTATTTTTCTCTATAACTATCTCATTTGGAGGGAAGGTATATCAAATGGATGTGAAGAGTATCTTCATACATGACAAGCTTACAGAGAAAACAATATGAAAGATAGTATCTTCTTATGGTATTATAAAAGGAGTTCAAATATACTAATAATGTATTATGTGCTTCCTTTGTGTGGAACAAGTGACTTTCTCAAGGCAAAAAGTAAATAGTCTCCTCACTCCATGCTAGTTCAAGTGAAAATATATAAATTTAAGAATTGAATAAAGACATATGGCCAATAGGGTTCCTTTAGTTAAAGTTAATATTAAACCATGCAATGGAAACTTCATGAGAGGAGCACTTTGAAAATAATAACAAGTCCTTTAATAAATTCTTTTAGTTGAACATTGATTATTAATATAAATGCATTCTATGTAAATCCAACTAGATCCCTTATAAGAAGGGGCTAGGTGGATTGGTAAGTCCAGACGCTTACTAAGAAGAGACCTAGGTTCAAATTATAGGGGCATGCCTATTTACAAAGGTAGTAGCTTGACTTGAATCCACTAAATGCATGCCAACCCAATGACGCTGGTACCAACCCCGAGCGATCGATGGTCTAGTTTACACTAGTTTAAACAACAATAATGTGGAATAGGGGTTATAGGGGGTAACCCTAAGATTTTAATCCTACTTGATAGTAAAAAATAATGGTGGATGTAACTAATTCTCGTATGTATATAAAAAAATACACCATAGCTATAGTCTATTTTTTTTCAAGAAAGCAAAAAATTCATCGTTCCTTACAATTGAAAATGCTTCTATTCATAGGGGTGCTAAGGAGAATTTCTCCCCCTCCACAATATTTTTATCACAAACTATGATATTATAGTTTATGCTCTTGAGCACCATTGGTCCAAAACATATCTAATGCCATACAACATGTGTTTATATTGAAATAATTAAAACAAAATTTATTAGGTACTATTAAATTAAATTGAAGACATATATTATGAGCAAACATGGGTTAAAGTTAATTTATATATGTAGCTATAATATTTTAGTATAAATGGCTTGTAGTTTTGATATTAATAGTTTTGTTTTTATTTAAAAGTCATTTATGGCTTACATTAAGGTATTTGTATTATTTTTTATTTTTTTATTGTTTTTTTATATGTTAGTCATTAACGACTTAAATTAAGGTATTTATATTATTTTAATTTTTTATTTATCTTATTGATAATCATTAATGCTTTAAATTAAGGTATTTGTATTATTTTAATTTTTCATATATAATATTATTTATGGTTTTAGAAGAATTTCATTTAGCTCTTTTCTCTTTTAATAAGGATAAATCCCTAGGTCGAGATGGGCTCTCTGTAGATTTTTACCATCATAATTGGGATTTAGTGAAGGATTCTTTATTAGTGGTAGTAGAACACTCTAGGTTAAATCAATACATACCTTATAAAATAAATGCAACATATCTTACCCTAATTCCAAAAAAGAAGGATGTTGAATTGTTTGATTCTTTTAGACCCATAAGCCTATGTAATATGTCTTATAAGATTATCTCCAAAGTGATGGTGAATAGATTAAGGATATTTTTAGACAAAATCATTTTATAAGAGCAAGGAGTCTTTGTGAAAGGGAGACAAATTCTATATGGGATCATAGTAGCTCATGAAGTTATACATTCAACATCTTCAAGAAAAGAGAAAGCAATGATCTTAAAACTTGATATGAGTAAAGCCTATGATAGGGTTAAATGGAAATTTATTTTTGCAATCTTAGAAAAGTTTGGTTTCGGGAAAAAATGGGTTAGATGGATTAAATATTGTGTCTCTATAGTTTCTTATTTAGTGTTGGTCAATGGGTTATTAACAAAATCTTTTAAAGCCAAGAGATACCTTAGACAAGGAGATCCTCTATCTCCTTATTTGTTCATTATTATGGCAGAGGTTTTGAGTCTTAAATAATACTTACAAATATGGACTTATTAGTGGACTTAAGGTTAGTAATAACAATGGTAAAATCACCCATCAATAGTTTGTATATGATACAACCCTTTTTGGAAGGGCAAGGATAAATGAGGCCAGAGCTTTGAATAACTTTTTAAAAGAGTATGAAAGAGCTTCAGGAAAAAAAGTTAAGAGGACTAAATCCAAAATTTACTTCCTTAACACTCCTGGTAATATCAAATCAATAATTTACAGGTTACTTTAAATGGAGGTAAATTTACCAACAACTTATATAGGGATGCCTTTATTTGAGGGAAGAATAAGGATAGATTTATGAAATCTAGTTATTAGTAAATTTCAGAATAAACTTTCAACTTGGAAAGGTAGATGGTTATCGTTAGCAGGAAGAGTGAAGTTAATTAAGTCAATCTTACAAGCCATTCTGACATATAATATGTCATTGTATTCTATGCCAAAATTAGTTGAAAAAAGTTTAATTTATATTATGTGATCCTTTTTAAGGTTGGTTTTATATGATAAGAGAAAAATTCCTTTGGTGAAATGGAGCAATTTGTGTGATGATAAAACTAGGGGAGGTCTTGGTTTAAGAGTTCTTACGGATGTAAACTTAGCTCTTAGGAGAAAAGTAATCTAGATATTGTACAAAGAGAGCCAAAGACAATGGGAAAAAATTCTTCTATGTATGTTGATCCCAATGACCCAAATTTAATATTTACTGCACTCTCTCTACCAAATGGTTCTACTCTTTGGAATAGATTAAAAAATCTATTGATCTTATGATTAAAGGTTTAAGATGGATGGTGGGAACTGGAGAAAAAAATTCTATTTGGATGGATACTTGGTGTGATAAAAAACCACTTAATTTAGATCCATTTTTGAAACCTTGGATGAGATTACTTCAAGATAAATATGGTGATAGTGTTTAAAATATTTTGTACAAGGATCGAGAAGGAAAATAAAATGGAAAGAATATTTTTTTACAAGTATACAAGACATTGATGCTAGGAGGCAATTGAGTAGAAATATAACAACTGTGATTATTTCTGGGGGAGCAAAGGATAAATTGATTTGGGAATTGAATAGCTCGGGAGAATACACAACAAGAACTGGATATAATGTACAACAACAACAAAATAATAATATCACTAGAATATAGAGAGATATTTGGGATAACCAAAGCATTCCTAAAGTCAAAATGTTTGTTTGACTTGTAGGTCATAGAAGAATTTTATCCTAGGATAACATTATGAAAAGGGGTTTTCATGGCCTCTCTCAATGCATTTTTTGTATTAAGGAGGAGGAGAGTACAAACCATCTCTTGGGAGATTTCTCAATAGTCTAGAATCTATGGCAATGGATTCTTAATATGTTTGGTAAATGCATGGTGATGAATAGCATAATTGAAAATTGGTTAAAGTAATGGTAGAGCACTTATAAAAGTAAGACTTTACAGACAATATCGGATATATAAAAATATACAATACTTTGGACTATATGGCTAGAAAGGAATAGAAGAATATTTAAAGTAAAGGAAAGAAATATAAAGGTAATTAAAAATAAGATATGTTTAGCCATAGAGGAGTCTAAACCAACCCTATCAACTCACCCAGTCCCTAATTTGGAAGCAGAGAGCCTTGATAGATGGAGTCAAGTCATTAAATGGAATTATGATATTGGGTACAAGAGAAGCAAAAAGAAGGTAAAGAATATAAAGTGGAAACCACCAGATGTGGAGTGGATTAAATTGAATTTTGATGGAGCATCTAAAGTAAATCCATGACCAACATGAGGAGTAATAATTAGAAATAATAGAGGAGATATTTTGTCTCATTTTGCTTTCAATAGTGGATTTAAGAGAAATAATGAAGCTGAAGCCTTTAAAAGGATTAAAAATATGTAAATAAATGAAATGGAAGAGACTATGGATGTAAGGGGATTCTCTAATAGTAATAAATACAATTTTGAGGAAAGCAAATTCTTCATGGAACATACAAGAGGTAATTATGGAAATTCAAGATCTTGCAAAGAGTTTGAAGAAATTAGGTTTACGCATATATTAAGGGAAGGAAACAAATGTGCAGATAATCTAACCAATAGAGGTATTTTGATTGAGTATCATGAAGTTAATTTCTCCTTTCCATGGTTAGAGGAAGTAGAAATTTTAGTTGAAGCTGAAAAGAAAATTGTTAGTTTTTGAGGCTTATTACTTGAGATAGACAAACCAAAATATATCAAATAAAGTAGCAACCAAATGTATATGATAATGGTAATATTATGCAAGTATGAAATAGATAAATAACTCTAATATCTACACCTAAATATGGCATAAAAAATAACTCATGAAAATGGTGCCATAGCTTTGAAAGTACCAAGTAATGTTATTACAATCACATCACTTTACATCCTCACATTACTATACATATATAATGTAATGTGACTCTTCATATGGAGCACTCTTGGCCTTCACACTTCTAGACTATTCATCTCCCTATTCTATGGACTCATGTGCACATGGACTAATTATGCACATTTACATTATTGAATATTATGCACACTTGTGCATTTATTACATTACATAAAGTAAAGCCTAATCTAAGACATGTACCAAATAATGTAATATACTCCAACACCCCCTCGTATTACATTATTTGGTTATTGAAGACTTTAGTCTTCAATATGGATCTTCATTCTCTAACTCACTTTGCATTGTATCCCTTCTTGGTCATGCTCTTTCTCCTCTTGCTTGTCTTCATCAATAATATCACTTTGTATGTCTTTAGATGATGTTGTATTGTCAGGTGATTCTTGCAAAACAACTTTCTCTTTGCCTTTGTCCTTGAAGTTATGAATTTTCTTTTGTACAAAATATTTTGAACATTCACTTACAACGTCATGATAAGATCCTAAATTTGATGGACTTGAATTATTTATATTACATGAGGAATGAAATACTTTTTCTAGGAATGATTCACTCACTTTAGCCTTCCTCTTAAGAGATTCAATTAACTCTTGCAATTTCAAGTCTTTCTCTTTGTAATGCCTGAGTGTAAGTAGTGCCATATAAATGATGCTTGCAACATTTAAGGGAACCATAATACTATCTTTATCAATATCAATTGCTTCAAACATATTTGCATGTAGATAGTATTCTAAGGTTTCAAATCTTTCTTCTAATGCTTCCTTATAGATAAAACTTGGAACTAAGTCTAATTTACCTTTAGACTTTTCAACCATATCTCTAATTCCAAATTTTATAACCTGTATCCTTCCTTTTCTAACTTCATTCTCCATCTCAATATTCAATGAATTCTTTGATGTAGACATTCTTTTACCTTCTTAGTATAGAAAATGATTTCTTAGGACTAAGACCAACCTTCTCTTTCCTTAGTCACAAAAATGTGAATTCTAAATTTCTTAATTCCTATGTTGATGTTGAATACCTTATAACTCCAAACTTAGAAATTTAGATAAATTATATTTGCAATTCTATAAGTCTAATTTGATGTAGAAACCCTTATTACTCCCTCTTTAATTAAATTGCAAATATCCCAAAATTGTTTTGTAACTTCAAATGATTTAAATTACAAAACCTTAAAATTATTTCTTCAATATCTTCTATCCAAAGTTCAATCTTCAATAATATGTCTAAGGTTAAATTCACTTCTCCAAAATAATTTACTTTTCAACCTTAGAGGATAATAGTTACGTATATCCTTATTTCTCCTAATCCAATCTTATAAGCAACTTTAATAAAGTGGATTACCTTCACCTTGGAATTGATAATTCGTTGGTCAACAAGGCTTGACCCCTTTTTGAGTCTTCTCTCCTCTACGTACGTCGATGGACAATGCTCACTAGCCTTTGGTGTATGTTGATATATTTGGAGTGTTTATTTCCTCCGCTCTAGCTTCAACGTCTCTGCACCTCAATGCTCACTGTAAAATCTGACTTCAACCTCCACACTAGTGCCTTGAATTCTCTACCTCAACCTTCCAAGTGTAATCTTCCCTTTCACTGCATCCAATCGGTAATTTTGCACGCTCATTGATCACTTGTGCATTCACTGCATTTCCATTACTCTGGTCCTCCTTTATTCAATGTCTAGAGGATGTCTTCCTTTGAACTAGCGCCAAAATATGTTCGACCTTCCTCCTTACAAGTGCCACTTGGCACTCAACGTATTCAATGCCCTTTGAAATGCTTCTCCTTCCTATGCATTGGATGTTACGTCTGTAGGTGATTCAATTTGGCTTCTCACTTCTCCAACATGCAACCAATAGCCTTAATTTCTTCCTCCATGTGGCATATGCATGCTCTACATCTTATGACACTTGTGACTTCCCTTTGAACCCTAAATCTTCCTTTATCCAACGTATTCCTATGCTCCTTCACACAAAAATTTGAATACAACTTACTAGCTCACATAGGAACATCTTCGCTTTGTCTTCCCTGGTGATATCCAATGACTTTGTTTTGATGGCAATCTCCTTCAACTTTATGCAAGCTCTTCTACATCATAGTGATAATATGTTGTACGATGATGGCTTCTACCTTATGCCATGGTGATTTTGAATGCATATAATAAGAGTAAATCTCCTCCAATGAACGATTGCTCTTGCTTGAGAAAAAATGATACTTGGCTCTTCCTCTTTTGCTCCTTGGCTAGTGTCTTTAGATATTGAAATACTTTACCTTGATTTTTTAACTCTTTGCTCATTTTCACTATTGCACTTTTTTTTCCACTTAGATAAATCTGCACTTCTTAATCACTATAAAATAGCACTCATAAATAATATTATGCTTCTTCTTATTTCTCCTTTAGCTTAAGCTCAAACTATTTTATCTTTGCAAATTATAAGGTGTAAGCACTAATATCACCTTGATTAAAGAACACTTTAAGCTCTTATTTTCAAACTCCAAATAATAGTATGATCTCAAATAATAATATAGTGCTCTTAACTCCTTGATGTAAAGCTTATTTCAATGTATAGATAATAAACTTCTATTGCACCAATACTGCATACCTTTCTAATGTTTTGTTTGCTAATTTTGTTGGTGATTAGATTCACCCAACTCGTTGTCTCCAACTTGTAAATTTTGCACCTCTATTCTCCTTCACTCTTCTACTCAAAGCTTACCAAATTTGCAGCCTTGCTTGCTGCTCAACTTCTTCTAGGTTCACTGTCTAATAACTCCTCCAAATCTACTCTATAGTTCTCAAAGCTTGCAACTCCTTATCCTTCTCCAATGCTGTCCACAAAATTTATTTTTGTGGCTTCCAATATCCTCCAAAACTCTTCTCCCAAATGCTGAAACTAGCAGCTATTGATGTTGCCTCAAATGGTGTCCATAAACCTGCAAATCTATAGTCAACTCCTTCCTTCTTTCGCTATCCAAAACCTGCAACGAAAGTCTCTAGAATGCTGCCTTTTGTCGCTGTCCAAAAACTTCTTCAATATCCTATTCACGGGCACTCCAAAATCTGCCCAAGTCTTCTCCAAATCGTAGCTCTAGGCTTCCTTCAATCTGTTCTCCTGCAACCCTTCAATCTCTGCTCCAAAACCTGCAATATTCTCTCTATCAAATCAGCCTTCAAAACTTTGTGGCTATCCTTAGATTTCCCAAAACCTTGGGCTCTTCAATCTCCTCTTCTCCTGCAATCTCCTTGTCGAATTCTGACTTCAAAAACTGATCTCCTATATTGTCTCCTTTCTCAAGAATCTGAATGTCTTGAGATATTCAAATCCCTTCTCCAAGATTTGGTAAAATTCTTGCCAAACACTTCTTCCTTTTGGGCTTGTTGTCGGATGGCAAAAATTGTCCCAAAAACCTATTTATAAAAAACTTCTCCTTGCTTCTAATCTCCTATCACAAACCTTCTCCAAATATCCTTCATTGGATACTTCTTCAACTCTGCAAAGTTACTTCTTGCAATCTCCTACTCCTAGCTTTCTTCAACAATACCTTCAATGGCCACTTCTCCAATTTTGTAGTAGGGCTTTCTCTAGCCTTCTTCCTCTTCTCCAAATTCTCTTGAGACCACTTCTCTCGAGTCTTCTAATTCTACAACTCTTCAAATTCTCTTCTCAAAGCTTCAATGGGATCTATTCCTAGTCTCCTCAATATCCCAACTATGGGAATTCTACAATGAGATCTCTTTCTTGGATCTCCAAAATCTGCTACTCTCAATATCCTAAATCTTTGAAGTCTTCTGCTCTTCAAATCTGCAATAGGACCTATTCTTAGGTCTTCTCTATCTCCAATCTCCAATCTGTAATGAGAACCTTTTGCACAAGTCTCTTCAATATCTAACCACAACCCCCCGGGTCTCTTCAACTTCTCCAATCTATAATCTTCAATCTGCAATCTTCTATCTCCAATATTCTATCTTCCAAAACTGGAAGTTCTTCAATCTGACCTCTTTTGGGTCTCTTCAACTTCTCCAATCTGCATATCTTAAATCTGCAATATTCTATGGGGACTTCCTTCTCGAGTCTCCTCAATATTCAATCTCCAATGGGGTCTTTTCTTAGACCTCCTCACTCTTCAATCTCTAACTTTCTGCAAAAAATAATTAATCCCTACACGAGGAAAGCACATAGACTTTTAGGCAACAAAGGTGAAATTCTTCTCTATCTGTTGTAGGAAGCTTCTCAACTTCTGGGTGTTAATTTTTTGCAACCAGAAACTTAGATAGTAGTACCAAATATATTATAATTTCTAGAATTCTAAAATAAATAAACTTCACTAGTTATTCTCAAAACTAGTGGAACAAATTTTGTGTTGAGTCCTAGTCTTCACAACCTTGTGGAAAGACTAGCCAATCTGCAATTTGCAGTCTCCTTCAATCTACCAACTTCTCCGATAGGACCTCCTTCTTGGGTCTCTTAATCTCCTCAATATCCACAATATCAAGGTCTGACTTCAAGACCTAAAATCTCCTTCTATTTCAAATTTGTTCTTGGAATAGAAATTCTCCAATCTTCTTTGGTTTCACCTTCCAGAGATAATCTCCTCACCTTCACTAGTTTCTCCTTTGTAACTTCAAAAAATTGTGCAAGTCCAATCCTTGCAATAGCTCTCCCTATCTCCTGTCAAAGTCCCTTGTGGCTCTGATACCACTGTTAGCTTTTGAGGCTTATTACTTGATATAAACAAACCAAAAGATATCAAATAAAGTACCAATCAAATGTATATGATAATGGTAATATTTTGCAAGTATGAAATAGAGAAATAACTCTAATATCTACTCCTAAATATGGCATAAACAATAGCTCATAGAAATGGTGCCATAGCTCTGAAAGTACCAAGTAATGTTATTACAATCACATCACTTACATCCTCACATTACTATGCATATATAATGTAATGTGACTCTTCATATGGATCACTCTTGAACTTCACACTTCTAGAATCTTCATCTCCCTATTCTATGGACTCGTGCATATGGACAATTATGCATATTTACATTATTGAATATTATGCACATTTGTACATTTATTACATTACATAAAGTAAAGCTTAATCTAAGACATGTACCAAAAAATGTAATATACTCCAACAAAAATGTTGATTGCCTGAATCAATTAATTATTAAGATTTACTTGAATGTTTTCCATTGGTAATATTTTCTTTATTTTGTAACAATAATGTGTTTTCATTTAGACTATTTATTATAATTTTTGTGGTTGCACTTGTGTTTTACGAAGGAAACTAGCAATCAAGATTTGGTAAAACGGACTATGATACTGCAATGTTTTGGAAATATTACTCTACTAAGATGCAAGGCATAGATAGTAGAGATGAATTTTTGGTATTGTGAAGGCTACTATAGGAAAATGTCAAGAAAGATGTTAAATTCTATATTAATTGTATTCATACAGAAAATTGAAAAGATCTAAAAAATAAAAATCAAGAATTCAGACATTTTATGTAAAATGATGTAGGTTTCTAGCTATGACATCTCAATTGAGATGAGAAGTGTATATATTTGTAAACTCTCAAGCTCTAAAAAATAGAGATGTAATTTGTCAATGGTAGGGGACCCAAGGACAACCCCTTATTATTTAGAAAAAATATATATATTATTTATGGTTTAAATTAAGGTATTTATACTATTTTAATATTTTTTTCTTGTTCGGCCGCGTCGGGGTTGATTGTCGCGATTTCGCGACATGTCGCGTTTTCGCGCCTTGTTGTCTTCTGTGCTCTGTGGGGGTTAGCGTTGCCTTTGTGCTCTCCGCTTGTTGTCTAGTTCTCTGCTGTTGGTTGGGATGAGTTTTCTCCCTTGTGTAATTGCCTTTTGTATTAATACAAGTTTTTCAATTTTTTTCAAAAAATATTTTTTTCTTGTTTATTTATAATAAATGATTGATTGTATTTACTTCAAGTTTTAAAATTCTTTCTTTATTATTATTTTAAGAATAAAATCATAATATTTATATGTTGTAATAGGTAATATTATTATGATTATTTTTAAAAATAAATTAAATTCCAATAAAATTCAAATTTATATTTAAAACAGAATCAATCCTATAAAATACAAAATAAAAGATTAAATTTGAGTTACAATGAAATTTCAATTCCTATTTAAAACAAGATAAATCTTGTACTTGTTTTATTGAAATATTATGGAGTTAATAAAATCAAAATCTATTAAAAAGAAAACTACCTAAAAATAAAATATAAAAAATCAAAAATCAAAATATTTATAATATATGTTGAAAATAAAAAGTATATTAATTTTTAAAAAATAAGGAAAATTTTTAATAACATAGTACTAATAAAATATAACAATATAGTTATAGTTTTATTGAATTGACCAATATAAATAAATTTTATAAAAAATACATGTAATTTTTTTTTTTTAATATATATTTTTAAAATCTAAAAATAAAATTGAAAAAGATCAATTACAAGAAAGACTTAAATCTACGAGTAAAAATGAATATAACACACATGTAATTATAGAATTTTTTATTTGAGTCATCCGAAGAGATATTACCGTCATTTTATTACCGTAGCTATGAAAAGCCGTGGAATCTTTATAAAAAGTCACCACCAATAAAAGTGGTATTAAAACCTACATTATATATATATATATATATTATATATATAATTTTTTTTTTTTTTGGAAGAGATTATAAAGTTTTTGAGTAGATGAAAGGTTATAAAATAATTAAATATTTAACATTTAACAATATTTTTATAGTTTATTACTTGTATAGATTTATTTTCTTAAGTTTATCTTTGAAATTGTATAAGCAATAATTTGTTTAAATAAATATATATTATATAAATTAAACTTTTTAAGAACTTTTATGATGGTGAACACATATCTTCATTAAGGGTGTATTTTTATTTTTACTTGTGGAGAGCTTGGCTAATGGAAGGGATGGGATATTTTCCATTTTCATTATTCTTTTGGGTTAGAATAGTTGTAATACTTTTATTTATACCAAATATATAACCTGAAATATTTGAAGAAATTTGGGTTGATCAAGATTGGAGCCTTTTGATGGCATCTTTAACATCTTAGAAGATTCTATTTTCCTTGTTAGTTGATTTTAGAGAGGTGTTTTTCTTTAATATTTTGGTTATAGGCCTGACTATTTGGATAAAATTTATAATGAACATGGCAATAAACTAGATTTGGCCTAGGAAAAAACTAATTCCTTGAACTGGCTAGGCAATTGGAGGTCTGGCTTTTCTTTGATTGGGGTATATGGCTAAAACCCTCCTTTGATACCACATGACCTAGCATTTTTTCTTCTTGGACCATAAAAAGAGACTTATTGGGGTTAATTGGGATACCAAATTCCCTATACCTCTAAAATATTGACTCAATACATTCAACATGTTTATTCATATCTTTGGAAATACTATTAAATCATTAAGGTGTATGAGAATGGTCTCACCTATAAGCTTAACCAAAGTTGTGTATATAGCCCTTTGGAAGGTTGCCCCTATGTTTGTAGACTAAATGACATCCTTTGATATGCAAAGATCACCTATTTTGGTGGTGAAAGTTATCTTATGCTAATCTTCATCTTTAACCCATATTTGATTGTATCTTAAAAATCCATCAATGAGAGATGATATTTGTGGCTCATATACCTTCTACAAAATCTAATTAATGGTAAGAAAAGGATATGATTTTTTAATGAAGCTCAGTTCAGATTTCTAAAGTTGGCACATTGTCTAATATTGTCATTTTTATTGTGTATCAAAAATAAATTGGAAAAATCAAGTGGCATTAGCTCAATCGGTTAAATTCCTCAACGTTAAAGAAAGAGATCTAGGTTCGAATCTTGCTAAACAATACATGGATAATATCTAAGTTTTGTTGCAATATCATTATGTGGTGATAATGTAATATAGGTGAGATCCGTTTCAATCCCATATAACCCATTGAAAAAAAAATATTTTGGAAATGTAGATGGAGTGCTTGGTAGGAAATATTATCTAGGCCTATAGAAGCTTCATTAGTTATTTTTTCCTCATTACCTCTATTTTAGGGTTTATATTTTTTGGTCATAGACCTTAATGTCTTCATATGATTGGGCAATAATATCTTCATATTTTTCACATAAATATTTTAAAAAATGTTTTTCTTTTGGAGTATAATCCTTTTTGCGTAGTAGCTTCATCCCTTCGTCCACCTCGGATTATATGAGGAGGATTTCATATTAATATAATCTTCCTTATACTATTATTAGGATTAAATAGTCTCTCTTGAATGATTAGACCCTTGGGTTGACTTCAATCGTATGACTCCATCCTTTATGTTGTCTCCATACTCATTCTTTTCTTTGATGTATTGGGCCTCCCTAATTAGAAATTTTATGATTTTCTCATATTTTTAAATACCTATTGATTATTAGAGTTATTAAGGATGGCTACACTGAAGACTACCTCCAATTATTTAGGTTTATCCCACATGTCATTGGTGGGATTAAACCTTGTTGACATGCCTACCAACTCATCTACTTTTGCATTCAGTTCTCTAGGGATTGATTTCATTTTGTACGTGTAAAACATTTCCATCAATTCTTAGACTTGATATATATTTGAATTTAGATGTTTGTTCTTTGTGGCACGCTAGTAATTGATTTGATTTATAATGAGTTTAGAGTCCCCATATGCTCTTAGGTTCTTAATTATTATTTTTTTAGCCTTTCTCAAAATAGTGGAAAGTGCTTTATAAGAGTTTTTATAATAAATTGCTTGTCCTACAAGTCATTATTTTCTTTAACTATAACTATTAATTTTTTGTGTTTTTATTTTCTCCTATTTTTTAATAACTATTGTTATATTTTCATCATTGCTTTTATTCTATTTTTGTATATTTTTGTCAATATTTGTTGTTCTAATTTTTCATAAAATAAATTTTAAAATATTCTAGCCCCACTTAATGTTTTCTTTTATTTGAGATTGGACACAAACACCAAAAATAGACTTACTAATAGGGGTCCTCAAAACTTGGCTTAATAAGGTACCCAATAAAAATAGAATACAACTCTTTGATATTTTCAGATGCATCATACTTGATTAAAAAGAACTAAACTAATTTGTCAACTACAAATAAGACTTTCATGGATTACCCATACCTATCACATGATGGCCCTCTTTGCAAAAGTTCATCAATCATGAAGAATCATTATGTCAAGTAACTAAGGTCATTTGTGTCCCAGGAGGATCTATGACCTATTATTCACCAAAGGAGTTATAAGCCACAAGAACAATAGGAAGATCATTACCTTTTAAATTGCTCGAAATAAAAAAAAATTGTATTTCTTTTGTTATATTTTCTTGACTCAAATTTTCATTGTCTTTATGCATTAGCTTCTCCTAATAGTTACATTTATGTAGGACTTTAGTTTATTCTTGTGATATTCAAAAGTCTTGGATGAATTATACTTGGAATCACCTTTGTCTTGTTTTGGACAAAATTCTTTCCTATAAATTTGGTTTCCCTTAGACACAAGAGAAAAATAATCATGAACACAAGTTTTTCTTTTATTTTTTATCATCATTTGCTTCTTGCACTAACTATGCACACAAATTATTTAGATATAATATTGCCCAATTTATAAATAATTTTGAGACATCTAATAAATGGTAAGTATGATCTTGGAAGACATTGAAGAATCATGTGAACAAAATCTTTATACCCAATATTTTTGCCATATGAGCAAGCTCATTTTTTCTCTTTCATCTTAGTAAGATGAGGAACTATTTCTTGTGAATCTAAGGCATAGGAAGATTCTCATAAGGCACTCATGCTTTTCTTTTTGTAGATAATCTTGGCATCCTCTCTATTAATATAGTAGAAGCATGTGCTATCCTTCATTACCTTTAGAAAGTTGCTAAGGTTGGCTAGTGTGCAGCATAAGTAGAATCAAATTCAAAATTATTAATCAACTAAAGATGTCCACCAAAACCTCCTCTTAGAATTGGAGGTTATAGAGGGTGATTAAAAAGATACATGCACTTCGGTCTAGATTCAGAATAGTAGAGTTTCTTCATACTCCTTGAGATCAAAATAATATTGCAGATGCCATGGTGAACTGGGGTTTATATTGCAGGGATCTAACTTGTTATCAAGATCCTCCACGATGGTGGATGCAAGAAACTAGGAAAGATCTATATCATATACTACATTTTGGTGTTGATAAATCTAGTTCCTATATTTTTTTACTTAGAATAAAGACATAGATTTCTTCATCCTTGTATTAGCATGATACACTTAAGACATAGTTGTTGCTCTTTTGTAAAATTTTGGATGAATTCCCTATTTGCATGGCATGGTAGACGATGTAGCTTTCTTATTTGCTTATAAATAATTTAAAAGTTTTTTTAACCACAAAAAATCTAGATATCATCTAAGTTTTCATACAACTTCTTCAATGTGCTATAAACAATGACTCTTTCATTATAAAATTTGAGAATCATATTTTTAATAAGTGTAAGCTTTATCAACACTACTAGTTGTTTCTATTTTCCCAATTATCAAAATATGTTCTTAGGATAGTATATATTTCTCACTACCAACTATAAGCTCATAGTGATTCTTTAGAGCTAAATATATCTCTATTCTATAAATTCAATCATGTTTAAGACACCACATTGGTAAAGGTTTTGGGCTCATATTGTAGAGACCCAAGTTCAAATCTTGGGAAGAATGATCCCTATTGTACCACTAGTTGTTAGTTGTTTGTTTTTTTTTTTTTATACAAGCTCATTAACACACGCACACACCCCCATGTTGGTTTGAACCTGGGTTTTCCTAAGGAAAGCCCAAAGCCCTAACCACATGGGTATTCATATTCGACAAAAATAAATCCAATAATAATATTTTTTTATTTAGTTTGGTTTGAGGGAGAGATATATTTAAGTTTTTAGTAAATCTTAAAAAAAAGAAATATATGTACCTCAATCCACCTATTGTATCCCAACAAGGCTCTTATACCATCAAAAAAAAATTAACACAAAAAATTAGAACAACCTAAAAACTAATAAAAGAGAGATAAATATACATGAATACAATAGTGCCACTAAAACATAACACTTCACTCACCAAGATTAACAGAAATGGATTACATTGGATAAGTCTAAGATACTTTATGTTGCCTTACATGAGAAATTCCACTACACCAATTGATGATGATATAATATATTTATAACACTCTAGAGGTGTTAAGAATACTTTTTGATGTTGTCAAGGAGTGAATATATTTATTTTTAAGGTCAAAATTTTTGATGTTGTAGATTTGAGATGAAGTCTAGATATTCAAAAGTACAAGATAAATAGAACACCTTAAGGGATCACCCAACATGAAATGAAACATCTAAAAGTTAGATAGTCAAAAAATAGAGTTGAATGAGACTTGCCAAAAGAAAATAAGTTAGTAAAATTAAATGTATAACTTCAATTATTTTTAATAAAATTTTTACCTTTTTCTAGAAAAAATGGTTTAAGTCAAACCTATATATATATATATATGACCCGCACCTCCATATAGTGTACCAAGTGACTTGATCTCAAGTCATTAAATATCTCAACTTCTGAAAAGGAAGTTGAGATTTAAATCTTATTAGACAATACATAAATAATTAGAAATATATATTTAACATTTATAGATGTAGTATAAAATCATATAACCTTGTGGGTTGGTAGTAGCTAAGCCTCAATTTTATTCTTTAAACAATTAAAATTACATTGACATTATCTTTATCCAATTACATAAAATTTATAAAAAAAAATTAACACAACAGTACATAAATAATATTTGAATTATATACATACGAAATATCCCATTAAAAAAAAAAAATCCACCTTTCCACGTAACGGTTTATGAGTAGAATGCGCTCAGAAATGACCAGAGTTGCTTCATTTTAACGCTAAAAGAATCCACATCTTTCAAACTTAAAGATTAAAGTTAATTTGGGTTTTTTAAAAGAAAAAGAAAATTCAAAATTTTAATTACATAGATTTCAGTTTTGTCAACCTTAATGAACCGGGTATATACAGAAAGGAGAAGGTATTAGTGTGAACTAAATTTTGTTAAAATATATTATTGAAAATAAACAATTTGTATACGAATAATGTCATATAAATTTTTGTTTGTAATTATCAAACTTAAAATTTAAATATAACATGATAGAAGAGTTATAGTTATATAAGAATAATATTACATAAATTAATTAAAAAATAAAAAACTCAAAAATATATAATAAAAATAAAAATTTATATAAAAACAACATCACATAAATTAATTATAAATAAAAAAAATTATAAAAAAAAACTTCTCCTGTATAGGAAGATAGGCATAAACCAATTAGAAAATTAGAAAACAAAAAAAACTCAAGTAATTCTTCGGTTTCTTTTGCTATATAGGATAATAGGCATCCTCCCCTAACTTTACAGCATGTAATAAAGATGGAATTATTTGTATCAAATGTTAGCAAGGTCAGTTTACAAATAATAAGTAGCAACAAACCAAACTATAGGGAGAGTGGTTTACAATGAAACAATTCAACTATCCTCCATTGTTAATTTCACCAAGCATTTTCAGTTTACCATGAAGTGAAGTACTATAATGTTAGTTATGATTATTATGGAGGTGAAGGTATAGCATTTTTCATGTTACATGGGTTTCCTCAATGAATATAGGTATGGTCTTCCTGGAGATGAAAGCAATAATCTTTTACTGGATGTATTTGCTATAGGATTTGATAGTATTGATTTGTCGAAGCATATTTCTGGAACTTGAATCCTCTTTATTCTCGATATTATAATTCAGTAGATCACAGTCTGAATAAAGGAACAATATGGAACACATGGATAGACTATAGCAGCACCACACAACAGCTAGAAGTAGTCCTTTCAAATCATTCCACTCGTTCTAAGATTCATGGAAGTCGGGTCTTATTACTTACTATGGATTTGTAAGAAGATCTTCCTATATAAATTGCAGTAGGGCTTTTGGGTGGTTCCAGACCCATACTATCCATTCATGGAGCTTTAATACAACGACTAGAAGTCCCCAAAAAAATAAAGACATCCACAAAAATAATTGCAGTTTTGAGATCTGTTCTTGTAGGTGCCCTGCTGGTTTGGGGCTACCTTGCCTTCATGCAAAGAAAAACCTCAGGTATTTATTAGTGGACAAGCATGCACAAATAGAAAACTCCGTATCATACAACTGTACAACGATGCCAATTTTTGTAAGACTTAAGATTCTCTTTTATGGATAATGACAATCAAGCATCTGTACGGTGTCTCGATTTGTATGATAATTTATAAGCATGTCTACTTGTACGATTTGTTTATCATATGACAATCAAGTACCTCCTTCTTATCCTACAATTGTATAATTGTATATGATTGATTTTTTTTTTAATGTTTATCATATGACAGTCAAGTACCTTCTTCTTATCGTACAATTGTATGTGATTGATTTTTTTAATGTTTTATTTTCCATTGCATGGTATTTCATGAGATGAAAGGCAGAGTTCCAGAGAATGACAGTCATTCAACAATTCAATAAGACAGCGGCTTCCTGCTACTTGAGATGGTGATTATGGGACTCAGCTCTCAACGAGTCGATTTTCACATTTCGGTAATTTTCTTTACTAGTATGGCTCTCTCACAAGGTTAGCTCATCAATCCACACTTCAATCTTTGTATTTTTTACTACAGCTACGTTCCTTGAGATGGTGATTATAGGACTCATCTCTCAACGAGTCGATTTTCACATTTGGGTAATTTCTTTTACTGGTATGGCTCTCTCACAAGGTCTCGTGATGACAAGGAGATTTCTCATCTCATCGATCCACACTTCAATCATTGGATTCTTGACTACGACTATGTTTTATCCTTGTGCGACATTTTAAAACTTGCACACAAACATTTTCCTATGAGCAACACCAACCATCTACGTTTTCAGCATTCAATAAACTCAAGGCATAAGAGGAAATATGAATGTTTTTCATTTATTAATAAGCCAATACAATAGCTTGGAATAGATGATTATTATTCTACCTTATGTCCAATCTCAGCTCAGCCTCTTTCCTCTTCCTCTTCGATCTCTTTCTCGGATTTCTCTTCTCGCCAATTCTTCTCTTCTTCGTCATTCTTAGATGACTTTCTCCTCTTCCTTTTTTTCTCTTCCATTCTTATCAACCGAAGCCCCCATCACACACACAACCTCCTTTATTTCTTTTATTCTCTTTTCTTATCATTTGCTATCTCTTCAAATTCTTTTGTCTATTCTTTTTGGAGTCCCTGTGTCTGTTATACTTCCTCCATACTCTTCTATTTCTCCTTATTTTGATGTTTTGTCTCTTTTTTAAGCAAATAACATGTATAGATGGTTGATAGTTATTTTTTTTGGGTAGGTAAGAGAAAATGTTTCATGAACTTCAGTTTATGAATTGTTCTTCCAAGTTATTATTATTTTAGTTTGGTTGTCTTCATAAGATCAATTTTGTTGTCTTGTCTTGGCCTTCCTCTGAGACTAAATCTCTTTTTATAAAATGCATTTGTTTTGTCTTGTCCCATTCATCTAATCACAATCAACACATATCATGTTGGCTACTTCCTCTTGATGTCAACATATTCTTTTAGAGTGATTATATCCTCCACATATCTCATAAGGATGTAGGTTCCAACACCTAATTGCACCGTGTTCAACTCTTCCACATAGACTACAATAATCCATTCTAAAACCTTCATTACTTGTACTACTCTCTCTTCTCACAAATTTAGTCTCACTGCTTCCTGCTAGACCTACATATCCAAGGCCTTCATTCTTTGGCCTTATCTCTCACATTATGGAAATTTTCACACCTTGCATATATTTTTCAAATCCCTTACCATTGTATCCCATTCTTCGTATCAACTTGGAGCCAATGCCTTTGGTGTACCTTTCAAAACATCCAACTCTTCATCCCCACTTTGATCTTTATCATTGTTATCACAATGTCCTTCACCACACTTTGAAGTACCATTGTCACTATCAACTCTAACAACATGGTCTTTGTCACAACCATCAATGATCTAATGAGGCTCTTCCTCTATTATCACTTTATTGTTTCTTTTATCTATATTTGCAACAAGAATCATTGCATTATTGTCTTCATCATCACTGCTAATGGTGATCTAGACCAACGACTTCTTCCCCATGCTTATTCTCTTGCTTGTCTCTACCCTTTCCTCCTCATTCTCCATTGGTGTGGGCTTATCATGTAAGATCGATCTGAAACTAGAATCTATGTGATGACCCATGCTCCTTATGGGTGGTAGCCCATATTTTGAAATAATCTAAGCATATTCTTCCAATAAATATTTTACTTCATGTAGGATTTCATCCAACTTGTCCACTATCCCATATTTTATGGTTTCAACGATGAAAGGAAAGCATGCTTCCAATGAATGTTACTATTGTTCACTACTTTCCTTTTTTTCCTTCAATGAACTTAATGTGTAGTTCTTGCCATCCTTCACAATGGTGTAGGTTTTCTCCCTGCCATCATGCATTGCCTTTCTATCAAACTACCATGGTCAAAACAACAAGACATGACAAGCATCTATAGACATACCATCACATAACATCTCATCCTTGTAAGAACCAATTTGGAGGTCTATCATACATTGTTCAATTGCCAAATTTTGATGCCCCTTTTACAACCATGTGACTCTATACGAATTTGGGTGTTCAATTCCCTTCAACTCAAACTTCTCCACCATATCTGTAGACACCAATTTATTTGTGCTTCCACTATCCACAATCACCTTGCAACATTTACCTCTTGATTTGCAAATCATTTTGAACAAGATCCTCCTTAGCTAAGGTTCATGCACCTCATTTGTAGGTTTTAACAACACTCTCTCCATCATGAGAGATTCTCCTTGTTCTAGTTCCTCCATGTACTTTGGTGAAGGAATATTATTTTCATTTGCTTATATAATCTGGTTACAGGTTTCCCTTCCATGTCTTCTAGTCTACTATGCTTAAGGACATTCAAATGCTCTATGTCCCTCTTTCAAGCACCTATACCACTTGCTAATAAACCATATCCTTTACCTCTACCAAATCCACCTCGTCCTCATGATGATTGACCCTTTTTATAGGTATTTTTATTGGAATCACTTTTAGAAGTTTTGACTTCTCATTTTTGCAAAGACTACCCTCTACCATTATTTGATTGTTCTCTTTCCTGAGAAGATTGTCCTCTTCTCCTCACATTATTTTGTTGCTTGTGCAAGAACTTTTCCTCTGCCTTGAGTGCATACTGGCATGGCTCTTAAATAGTTTTGATTCGAATTAAACCAATCTCATCTTGTATGGATAATCTTAGACCATTTATATATCTTACCACTTTCTCCTCGTAAATTTTAATATGATCATCTTTGTTGGTTAATTTATAGAATTCTTTTGTATACTCTTTTACTCACAACTCCTTGTGGCCAATATTTTGAATTCTTCTAAACAACCCAATTTGATAATCAATGAGAGGAATTTGGTCTTCAATTTTATGACCATTTTCTTGCGTGTCCTAATATTTTTCTTTCTTTTTCTTTGGATTTCTATTTAAACATGGTCCAACCACAAGGATGCATATTCTTTCAGCTTCATATAGGTGAACTTCACCTTTTTGGGGTCTTCTATCGAATCAAAATCAAAATATTTCTTCATTTTTGTGATTTAATCAATAAGTTCCTCAGGATTTAAAATTCAATTATAGGATGGGGTTCTTAAATTTGGCTTCCTTCCCATGTTAAAAATTACCTATATTAATCTTTCTTTTGGATCTCCTATTTGTCCTTCATTGCAAACTTCTAGTTGGTTTGCTTCATCCTCTTCACTATCACTTATATCTTCTACTGAAATACCCCAGGGTTATGCATAATGGCAAATATTCACAAATTGGTCGAATATTAGGATTTCCAAATTTGGAATTTGGCGAATATGAGGACCCTTGACGTCGATCCATTCGCCTAAATTTTTTAGGACTAATTTTTTCTTAGGGTTAATTCACCACAATATATATCCAAACATAGGTATATTTGTACTCGTTGGAAAGCTCTTTTCGATCCTGATTTAATGGTGGTGTTTTTATGAAGTTATAAGGTGATTTAATAGGTCAAATTTTATCCCAAATATGACCTTACTTTTTAGGGCTTCAAATTCTCCAAATTTTGGTGTGAATATGATTTATTTGATTTGCTTAGGATTCGTCATGGTTCGCCTTGATTTTTATTAGGATTCACCATTGTTTTAAAATTACATTTTGAGTCCAACCCCTTATGCATAACCCTAAATGCCCCTCCTCTAGGAAGTTTTAAATGCATCTAATCGAGCGATGATTCCTCTCATCATCTTAGCTATATCCATGACTTGAGGGCCTCACGGTCTTCCTTTTACTTCTTGTGCCATGTTTCCTTATGCATGTATCAATCCTCAAAGATATCCTGGATTTTATACCTGAATGATGTAGATGCTCATCCCGTAGCTTCTTCAACCTATCATACAATGGTATGATATTTCCAATCATATAATGATGCAGGTAGAAAAACTCCATATTATAGTGTTTTCTATCGTATAATTGTATGATGATACCAAATTTTGTACAAATTAAGGTTCTATTGGACAATAAATGACCATGTACATTGTACAATCAAATAATTTGTATGATGTCACAAATTGTATGAAAATTTTAAGCAACTTCACTTGTATGATTTGTGTATCGTATGACAACCAAGGTACCTCCTTCCTATCATATAATTGTATGATATTTAAGATTTTATAATTTATTCCTTCAATGTTTTCTTTTCCATTACATGGTATTCCTTGAGATGGAAGGCAAGGTTCTAGAGAACGAGTCATTCAATAATTTTTTAAGACAATGACTTTCACTACTTGAGATGGTGACTATAGGATTTAGCTCTCAACGATTCAATTTTCACATTTTGATGATTTCCTTTACTAGTATGGATCTCTCACAAGGTCTCGTGATGACAAGAAGATTTCACAGCTCATTTGTCCACACTCCAATATTTGAATTCTTAACTATGATTACATTCTATCCTTATGTAGCCATTTTAAATCCTACACACAAACATTTTCCTATGAGCAAATTGAGCCATCTATATATTCAACATTCAATAAAAACAAGACACAAAAGGAAATATAAATATTTTGCATTTATTAATAAGCCAATACAATAGCCTAGAACAAATGATTATATTGGATTATAATGTAGGAGTTCCAAGTTTTTTTTTCTCCTACTCTAAATTATTATTCTATCTGAACATCCAATCTTAGCCTCCTTTCTCTTCGATCTCTTTCTTGGACTTCACTTCTCTATCGTTCCCATATGGATTTCTCCTTCTCTTCCTTATTTTCTCTCTATTCTTATCAACCAAAGTCCTTGTCATACACTTAGCTTTACTTTCTTTCTTTTATTCTCTTTTCTTGTTCGTCACTATCTCTTTGGCTTCTTTTATCCACTCTTTTTAATTTGTTTTTTACGTCCATGTGTTCATTATATTTTCTCTAGACTCTTCTGCTTCTCCTTACTTAAATGTTTTATCTCTTTTTTCCAAGAAAATAATACATATTTTATACATGTGGTAGATGGTGATTAACTTTAGAGCAGCCACCTAGATGCTCCCCCATCACCCATAGATTTGGGCTTGATGATCTCAAAGCTGCTATAGATAAGTTCAATAAAAATCAAAAGCTTGACTAAGTTGGATTCAGAGGAGTATATTCTTCTAGTAGAAACAAAGGAAATCATAGCAGTCAAGTGCATTGTAGGAGAATCTAGACAATATATAAAGGAGTTTATTTCGAATATAAAAATAGTTAGTCATATAATACATTGCAAACTTGTCCAACTTTGGGGATGGTGTCACAATAAATATGAAATGCTTATGGTGTATGAATATATGTCCAAGGGAAGCCTTGACAAATATCTTTTCCTAAATGAAGATCATTCAACATTGGATTGGAATCATAGGAATGGAATTGCTCATGACATAGACTCTGGACTGCTCTATCTTCATGAAGACTAAGGGCAATATATTATTCATCAAGATATAAAATCTAGCAATATTATAATTGATTGCAATTTCAGTGCAAAGCTTGAGGATGTTGGATTGACCTAGATATTGGAGCATTATCATTTATCTCATACTATAATAGCCACTAGAACATCAGGGTATTTAGCACCAGAGTGTGTAATGATAGGGAAAATATGAAGAAGTTAATGCTTAAGGGATGAATTATAAAATTAGTTTTTCTATTTTAAGCTAGCTATAGCGCATCAAGGAATATATTGCCATTTTTCTTTCACAAGGTAATATAATATGCATGTTGAGTACAACATGAAGTATTGTAATAATTATATATATTGGTATTTTTCCCACCAATTGAACAGTCCATCCACCCTCACTTGGGTGGATCATCCAACCTCTACATATTTAGATTATACTGTGAAGTGTAGTGAGATGGTGACACAACCTCTATGTGGCATATGAATAGAATATATGCCAGTAGTAATTATAATACGTGTTCTTAGTTTTATGTTCTGTGTTTTGTATTATTTTGTATAATTTTACTCTCTTTGATCCTACAATTGGTATCAAATCTAGTGTGTATTATTTTGCATTATTGCATCTTTCTCTTCAATCAAACAATTGTTATCAAAGCCAGTGTTGATATTAAAAGCAAGAGCTAAAGTTAAGAGCTAGTGTTAAAGCTCAAAGTTGACGTTGAAGTTAGGAGCCCCAAGCACTTGTAGAGTGGGTTAGGATAATGTTGGAGTAATGAGTAAGACTCCTTCATTCAAATTGAAGGTTGATTCAAGAAGGACCTAGAAGCTCATAGGAGAGAAACCTTAATAGATGGAGGTCCTAATTTTAGTCCTATTTGGTTCATACCTTTAACAAGATATGAGATTTTTGAGTCCTAGTTGGTTCATACCTTTAATAGGATATGAGAGCTTAAGTAATCAAATTTAAAAAGACAAGTAGAAGCAAAAGCTACTCTAAAAGAGAAAGAGCAGCAATATAAGTATCCCCAAAGAAAAAAGAGGGAGTGATGAGAATCCCCAAAGGAAAAAGGGAATAATGAGAGTCATTGGATGAAGGTTATGTGTAGTAGAAGAAATGTCCCACACTTGAGATAAAAAAATGAAGGTTTGATGCAGATGCAGCACAGTGAACCTCATAAGCAATAAGGTTATGTGTGGTAGAAGCAAGGTCTCACACATGAGAAAACAAAATGAGGGTTTGATACAAGTGCAACAGAGTGAATTTTATAAGCTGTAATCTACTCTTTTACACCTAGCAATTGCAACATCTAGTTATCCATGCATTCCAATAGGATGAGAAAGTTAGCATATGGAAACTTTTGGTTTAGTCATGGGATCAAACCCACATTGAAGAAGCAAGTCATCAACAGGATGTTCAAAAATACGTGAGTGTGAATGTACAAGCAACTCATCAGGAGGATGTTCAAAAATATGAGTATGAATGTGTAATAGTGCAGGTATATGTACAAGAGCAGGTTGAAGAGAAAGTTTTGTTTAAAAAATTAAAGATTGGAATATTAAATATTAAAGGGGAGAATGAAGAAGTTAATGCTTAATGGATGAAAGACAATATTAGTTTCTCTATTTTAAGTTGACGGCTACAGTGTTAAGGAATATATTACCATTTATCTTTTGCAAGACAATACAATATATCAAAGGAATATATTGTCATTTGTCTTTTACAAGACAATACAACATGTCAAGGAATGTATTGTCATTTGTCTTTTGCAAGGTAATACAATATGCATGTTGGGCATACATTATGAAGTAGTAGATAGATAGATAGGTATTAATGTGAATGAAAATTCCAATCATGGAATATGCGACTAGACTGGCATCATCCAATCATGTGTAATAATTTTATATATTAGTGTTTTCCTCATTAATTAAATGAATGGTATGGATCATCCAACCTCTACATAGTTGAATTATACTGCATGAAGTGTAATAAGATGTGAGACACAACTTATATGTGAGATATATAAATAAAATATTTTCGATTAGTAATTTTAATATGTATTATTGGATTTATGTTTGTATTTTGTATTGTTTTGCATAATTTTACTTTCTTTTTTACCATACAGAACAAATTCGGAATGAGATGTCTACAACTTTGATGGTTTGGCTTTAGAAATATCGTCCAAGCGAAGAACTATGAATTCAAGTTTGGCAGAGCATAACATGAAGTTTGTGGAATGGGTATAGGATTTCAACGGTCAAGATAGAGTTGTGGATGCAGCAGATGTAACGTTAAATGGAAAATTTAAGACAACAAAAATGGTAGGATTGTGGTGCTCTCACCCAACACCCTACCAATACCATCATATGCCCTTATTCAACCAACCACGCTCTTTGCATCTTATTCAATAGCATCCTCCACGCTCTTTGCATCTTCTTCAATAGCATCCTCCATGCCTATGTCTGCGGATGTTACAATCGCCTCATTTCGCATCCTCAAAATTAAACAGTATACCAAAAGGGGTACTTATTAAAGAGACTAAAAGGTTGCTAGATATCTTTCTTGCTTAACCCGTAAAAAATTTTAATACATATTTTTTAATTTAGTTATTGTATAAAACTTTTATGATCGAAGTGAGCAATTTTCTCTCAATCATTATCCTTCGTAAACATGAGAGCTATACTTATTTAACACAAAGCCACCACACACCCATCCTTCACACACTCACCCACACCATAAATATTTTTAATATTTTAATAAAAAATATTTTTATTTAGTAAAATTAATTTCTATATTATAAAATATTTTTTATTTTGATTTTTTTTTTAAATCTTATAACTAAAAATTAAAGTTAATTGTTGTACTCTATATCTAGAATTCTCACAAAGTTCATATTTACAAGGAACGAAAATAAAGGAAAGGCCAAAGTGAGGTTACCAACACTTCTAGCCCACGTAGGACACACAACTCCATTAAAACATTATGTCGACATAGTATCAAATCTTTTACAAGATGGAAAACATAATTCTCACACCCTCCATTTGAAATGAAAAAATTAAATTGCAAGGATCAAGTAATAAAAAATTTAAAAATAAACTTGGTTGAATTTTCATCTAAAATAACAGTTGATTGGATTATGAAATAGAAAATTTATTCAAAAGTTATAAATAAATTTAATAATATTTTATTTCAAAATATTAAATAATTTTATATTAAATTATTATATTAAAAAATTTAAACTGGATCTTAAATACCATTAATATCGTCGATGTATTTGTGCCTTACGTAGTTGGCCCTTTCCCCTGAACAGCGATGGAGCAATTGAATGTACCAAGCGGTGTCAGGTTAATGATGGTGTCTCATTTTGTTTGACGGATATATGGTCCATCAAATCTCAGCCTTGCAAGAAGTGATGGAACCATATTTTTTTGCTTCTAACTTTTTTTTGATACATAGAAAAACGGTAACATCATTGGATATTGTTTTTATAAATTTAGCTTGTTGGGTAAAGTGAAGTTAATAGGACCTCAACCTGGGCTTTTTGAAGACACTGACCCTCCAGGGCATCTAGGGTCTCTCTAAGGCATTTAGTCTATCTTCTTTTTTATATGCTCGAGGGTCCCTCTAGGACATCTAGTCTATTTTCTTTTGGAAATCCCTACCCTCCAAGACATCTAAGGTCTGTTGGAATATGTAATGCAACATTGTGTAAATTATTCTTAGACTAAAATATAAAGTCTAAAGAATAATATTTGAATTAGAAAATAATTTTATTTTATGTAAAAATATTCCCACCCAATTAATAAATAAAATAAGGGTGCTAGAAATATTTAATTTGTGGGAAAAAGTTATTTCCCCTTTTCTAATAAATATTAAAAAGTAACCAATAACTTTTTAATATTTGATAGATGTCACTTGTCACACTTCTCAAGATAAGATTGTGATAAGATTTGTCACACATTTCAAGATAAGATTGTGATAATATTAGGGCAATTTTAGGGTTGTAGTAGAAAAGCTTCTCTTTAAATAGGGGTGTTGTCTATTACATCTGGTCATATCATGTTGATGCATATTGCTGCATAATATTGAAGCATTCTTGTATTGTTGAATCATTGACTAATATAGTGAGCTTCATAGTGGATGTTTCCCTTCTTCATTTGAAGTAGGTTTTTACCACTTAATATTGGTGTTGTGGGTTTTCTTCTTTTGTATGTGATTGATCTTGTAGAGCATTTTTCGATCTTGGGGAGACTTTGCTTGTCTAACACTTGGTATCATAACGGTTGGGATCTCCATCAAGTGTAGTCAATCCTTTGAGGTGAAAAACCCATTAAGGTATTTTTTTTTTATAATGCGTGCATTTGATATTTGGGTATTTTATTCATTTGATATTTGGGCAAACTTATTTTGCAAATCTGCCATTAGGGTTTATAGATTTATTGTGTTTTTTTTTAATCTAGTTGTTAGATCTTTTGCAAATGGAGTTTTTATTTTAAATCTATAAATTTTTGGCATTGAGCTTTTGCTGGAAGGGTTTTGGAGCCAAACGGACCCCATGGTTGCATTCGGAAGGCCCAAAAACCCTATTTCCATATATTATTTGCTCTATTTTGGTGAAAAATAAATCTGAGGCAATTTTTTTCCCACTCATTTTGTTGTACAATCTGAATTTTTTTATTATTCTGTTTTTTAATAAAAAAAAAAGTCATTTAATAAATAAAAAATGGTCATTTATTTTATTTTAAGACCTAATAGTCATTTTTTTTGCATAAATTGAAATGCATTTTTTATTATTGTATAATGCAACTAAAATCTTTTTATGCAATTTTTGGCAAATTTTTAGTCAAATTGTCAAATAATTTAGACCTTATAGTCATTTTTTCTCACATTAACAATGGTTGTTTGTGAGTTTGTTTGTTTTGCAAGGTTATCCAAGTATGTTTTGGAGTATACAAGGCAATTTCGGATCAAATTTTTCACTCTCTTCCCCCTATTTTTATTAATTTCTTCTAATCTCTCTCAAGCATTTGCTTGAAGCATAATGTAAATTAATGTAACTTGTATCTCTCATAATGAAAGTAAAAGAGAATGAAAGTGAGAGAGAGAAAAAGAGATAGAGAGATAGAGAGTGTATTTGTGTTTTGCCTATTTTGCATCTCAACTGATCTAACTACTAACTTACTAACTTGCTACTAAACAATCTACTAACCAACTAACTTGCAATTTACTAATTTTCATATTAATCAAGAAGGTTAAAAATTAATTAACTTACTACCCACAACTTTAGTACTTGATTAAAATTTACTTAATCTTGCAACACAGTTTATATTTGCTAAACACCTATTTAATCCAAAATAATCCGCTCTATCGATAACAAGTCATTTTTGGGTCCTCGTACCTGTACCCTTTTGGATAGCTTGGTTGACCTTGGGTGAGATGAATTGGCAATTCATTAGGCTATAGCAAAACCTTAAAATGAACACTAACTTACTAACTTATTGACTATCTAACATTTAACAAATGTTTTATGGTTCAATTCAAGTTAGTTTATTTTGTTGCAAGATGATTGTTATGGTTAGTTACCTTCTTATTGCAAGTTAATCTATTGCAAGTTGATCTTGGTTTATTTCATTTATTCAATTACAATATGGTTATAGTTGTTTATTGCAATATTGTTATAGTAGTTCATGATGATGTTGATTATATTTCATGATGATGTTTATCTCTCTTGATGATGCTTAATTTTGATTATCTTTCATGATGATTCTCTTTGATGATTGAAAAGTAGATTACTTGAAAGTTATGTTTTTTTTTATATATGCAAGTATGTTTATCTACTTTCTTATTGCATCATTTATTTCCTTTGTCAATGCATCTTATGTTTTGATTATGTTCACTTTCTAGAATGGTTGATCATGGAATCTCCTTCACACCTAAGCACATCCTTTATGGATCAAATTTTGGAATATGGGAACCAAGGATGAGGGCTGAATTTCAAGCAAGAAATTTATGGCCCATTTTGAATTGAGATGAAGCAATCCCAACCTAGGCAAGGGCACTTGAGATATGTAACAACAAGAGTCACCTTGCACTTTCTATGATTATCAATAGTGTGAGTGATGAGATATTGCTCACTATAAGTCATTGTAAGTATGCTAAAGATGCATGGGATTTGCTAAAACAAGTCCATCTAGGGTCCAACACATCAAGGAAATTCACTTTATTGTCCAAAATTCTTAGCACTATGCAAGGTGAAGAAGAAAGTGCCTTGATCTTCCTCTCAAAGATGAAAGACATGAGAACTCAAGTATTGGCTTGTAATTGTGATTGGATAAGTGAAAATCTCTTAAGCTTTATCATTTTCAGGAACTTTTCAAGCAAGTTCAAGAATTTTGTCATCATTATTGAGACTAGGATAGAGCAAGAAGAGGATGGCATTCCTCTCAACACTCTTTCACAATTATTGATTCAACATGAAGAGTTTCTTAATAGAGATAGAGTGAATGGTCAAGTTGTCAAGGAGAAGAATGTTGCCTTGAATGCCACTAAGGCTTCCTTCAAGAAGAAATACAAGGGAAGGAAAAATCAAAATTTCCAACCCAACAAGCCTAGAGTTGATTTCACTTGCAACTTTTCTGGCAAGAAATGCCACAAGGAATAAAATTGTTTCAAGAAGAAGAAGATTGCAGAAAAGGAAGAGCAATAAAAGGCTAAGGTACAAGGACCTAATAAATGGTTTGGCAAGAGAAATAAAAAGAACAACAATGTAAAGCAAAATTCTAATAAGAATATCTTTGTTTGTGCCCTCTACTCTATTGACTCATCTACTTCTAATGAATGGGTGTTAGATTCTAGATGCACTAACCATATGTGTTTTGAAAAGGATAAGTTTGTGGACTTTTATAAGCACTCTTCAGATTCAGTTGTCATTGGTGATAATACTAGACTTCAAGTAGAAGGTGTTGGCAATGTTGTAATTGAAGGAAAATTACTTGATAATGTCCTATATGTGCCTAACCTTAGGAGAAATTTAATTTCAGTTTTGCAAGTTGCTAGAAGTGGTTACACTATTGAGTTCAATGCAACTTCATGGAGCATTAGAAAAGGCATGCTACCAATAATTATGGGTTATGTGAAGAATAATATTTATGTGTTAGGTGATGCTCCTCCTAAAGTGTGTTTAGCAACTAATGTTTCTCCTAGTAGCAAACTTTGGCACTTAAGGTTAGACCATATAAACTATAAAAATATTCAAATAATAAAGTCCAAAAATTTGGTTGAAGGCTTGCCTAACATTTCACCTATTCATGGTTTGTGTGAAACATGCATCTTAGGCAAGATGAGCAAAAAAAAGTTTGCAAAGGACAAGTCAACAAGGGCCACATAAATTCTTCAACTCATTCATACAGATATTATGGGTCCATTACATATTAGATCACTTGGTGGTGCATCCTATATTCTCACCTTTATAGATAATTATTCAAGAATTATCTTTGGGTATCTACTTAAGAATAAATCAGATTGTTTTGAGACATTCAAGGAGTTCAAAGATTTGGTAGAAAATTAAAAGGGAGCAAATATCAAAATGATTAGAAGTGACAATGGAGGGGATTACAATAGCAATGATTTCAATGAGTTTTGTTCTTCTCATGGGATCAAAATGTATTTTACTTGTCCATAAACTCCTCAAAAAAATGGTGTTGTAGAGAGGAAAAATAGGACAATCATGGAGATAGTAATACGCATGCTTGGTGACCACTTACCTCAATTTCTTTGGGATGAAGCAACCAGTATAGCAATCTACATTCTTAACAGGTGTCCTTCAAAATCAGTTGAGGGGAAGACTCCTTATGAGGTTTGGAATGGTAAGAGGCTGAATTTTTCACACTTAAGAGTGTTTGGATGTGATTAATTTGCATATATTCCTTCAGAAAAGAGGAATAAATTGTACAAAAAGTCTCAAAAATGCATCTTTGTTGGATATGATGTAGAACATAGGGGCTACAGGTTATACTCACCTTCTTCACGCATTGTATTTTTTTCAAGAGATGTCAAATTCAATGAAGACCTTCTTGAGTTAGAAAAGGGTGGGCCTTGTGTCAAAAGGACCAAGTGGTTGGATCATTCTAGGGGTCCTAAAGAGCATAATTTAGCTAGCCAAAGGATAACTAGAAGTATGACCCTTAACATGTCTCTTCTAGCTAAGATAGAGAATTATCATGAGTCTACTTCTTACCAAGAAGCTTCAGAACACTCTTGTTGGGTTGATGCCATGGAGGTTGAAATGGATTCTCTTCTAAAGAATAAAACTTGGGATCTAGTGCCTTATCCTAATAATATAAATATTATTTGGAACAAGTGGGTCTATAGAATCAAGTACAATTCTAATGGAGAGATAGAAAAGTATAAGGCTAGATTGGTTGCAAAGGGTTATGCTCAAAAACATGGCATTGACTATGATGAAACCTTTACACCAATTGCCAAAATGCCCACCATTCGACTTCTCATTGCTATTATTGCTACTCAAGGTTGGCAGATTTTTTAGCTTGATGTGAAAAGTGCCTTTCTAAATGGTTATTTGGATGTGGATATCTACATGAGTCAACCACAAGGATTTTTTGTACAAGGTAAGGAAACACTTGTGTGTAAACTAAAGAAAACCTTGTACGATCTGAAGCAAGCACCTAGAGCATGGTACATGAAGATTTCAGGTTACTTCTTATCTCTTGGTTTTGATAAATGCTATTCAAATACATATCTCTATGTGCTTAGGAAGGATAACTTGGTCATTTTAATTGCTCTATTTGTTGATGACCTTCTTATGACTGGAAATGATAATGAGGCCATTTTTATTTCATCTCCAAATTAAAGTTAGAGTATGAAATGACTGACCTTGGTCTTCTACACTACTATCTTGGAATGCAAGTTTATCAGCATGAGGATTATACCTTTGTGATTCAATCCAAGTATATTGAAGATCTTCTTAAAAGGTTTGATTTGGAGGATGGCAATCCCACTTCCACTCATATTTCTATAGGGGTTAAGTTGGAAGTAAGTACAGAATCTCAGTTGGCTGATGCTACATTGTATATGCAGCTCATTGGTAGTCTTCTTTATGTTACCATCACAAGGCCAGATATTGCTTTTGCAGTTGTATGATGGCTAGGTTCATGCAGAAACCTTATATTGAGCACTTATAATCTACCAAGAATATTTTGAAGTACCTATCAGGTACTAGATATTTGGCACTCAAGTATTCTAGGCTTCCTTCCTTTGCTCTTTTCGGCTATGCTGATTCTAATTTTGGAGGGGATAGAAAAGACAAAAAGTCTACCACAGCATATGTTCTTAGTATTGGGTCTGCAGCTATATCTTGGTCTTCCAAGAAGCAATATACAATTGCTCTTTCTACAATGGAATTAGATTATAAGGCTACAACAGCAGCTGCACAAAAATTGGTTTGGCTTCGTATCCTCATGAAGGAAATTGGTTTTGAGCAATTTGATCCTTCACGTTTGCTCTTTGATAATCAATCAGATATTGCCTTGGCTAAAAATCTTGTAATGCATCAAAGGACAAAGCATGTTGAAATCCAAGCCCACTTTATCAAAGAGAAGGTATTGGATGGGACTATTCAGTTGGAGTATTGCCCATCATCTTCTAATTTTGTTGATTTATTCACCAAACCTCTTCCCAAGAAGTAATTTTGTAATTTGAGGGACTCACTTGGTTTGGTGAAGTTGTCCTCAAGGGGTAATGAAGTGTAGTTACACTTGTGTAATGACAACTTCATCCTTATGAGGTTTTTTGTGCTATATGTATGAGTTGATCTTTGGTGGTATAATTGCTTTTTGCATCTCTTTTGAACATGGTACTTTCTTGTTTGCCTTGTGCAACTTTTGTACATGTTTCTTTGTAGATGGCATTGTCCAATTATGGTATATGATGCAATTGCTTTATGTGACTCTTTTACATGGTACTTTCTTATTGCCTTGTGCAACTTTGTACATGTTTTTATGTAGTTGGCATTATGCAATCAGTTTATCATGGTACTTTCTTGTTAGCATTTATGCCTCTTTTGTACATGATATTTTATGGTTAGCTTTATGCAACTAATGTGCACATTTTACTATTTGTGTATACCTTATGCAACTCTTGTACATGGTACTTTTTTGTTAGCCTTGTGCTACTTTTGTACATGCTACTTTAGAGTTTGCATTATCATGGTACTCCTTGTTTGCTTTATGCAACTTTGTACATGATATTTTTTTATCAACTATATAGCACGTGACTATAAGTATGGCTTGGCATCTTTTTGTGATGACTTATAGTTCACTATTTGTTAGATCAGTTTTGTTATCATCTTTGGATATTCATACATATTGTGGTGAATATATTTATGATGATGTATCTAAATGATCTTATGTTGAGCTGCTTGTAGTTTGCAGGTACTTCCATTTGGGGTTTTGCAGGCTTACTGAAGACACCCTTGTGATGTTTTCTTCTTGTCATTTGCAACCACTTGTGGTTGATGGATGGCTTTGTAAGTTGCTTGTATCTAAAGCTACTCTGTTGGGGGCTTGCAGTATCATTTTGGCCCATTTTGTATTGATGCCTTATTGTAGAAATTCCTGGTCATAGAAGCTCATTGTAACTATATTACTCATTTGATTCTCATCCCCATTTATATCTTTAGAGGGAGAATGTTTCTTTGTTTCATAATTCATTTCCCCAATATTGCATTAAGGGGAAGTGTTGGAATATGTAATGCAACATTGTGTAAATTATTCTTAGACTAAAATATAAAGTCTAAAGAATAATATTTGAATTAGAAAATAATTCTATTTTATGTAAAAATATTCCCACCCAATTAATAAATAAAATAATGGTGCTAGGAATATTTAATTTGTGGGAAAAAGTTATTTCCATTTTCTAGAAAATATTAAAAAGTAACCAATCACTTTTTAATATTTGATAGATGTCACTTGTCACACATCTCAAGATAAAATTGTGATAATATTAGGGCAATTTTAGGGTTGTAGTAGAAAAGCTTCTCTTTAAATAGGAGTGTTGTCTACTACATCTGGTCATATCATGTTGATGCATATTGTTGAATAACATTGAAGCATTCTTGTATTGTTGAATCATTGAGTAATATAGTGAGCTTCATAGTGGATGTTTCCCTTCTTCATTTGAATTAGGGTTTTACCACTTAACATCGGTGTTGTGGGTTTTCCTCTTTTATGTGTGATTGATCTTGTGGAGCATTCTTCGATCTTGGGGAGACTTTGCTTGTCTAACAAGGTCCAAGGTCCTTCTAGGGCATCTAGTTTATCTCCTTCATGGGCATCCGTCTATCCCCTTATAGGTATGTTCTATCTCCTTTTGTGTATGTTATGGGCATCGTGGTTTTTTAGACAAAATGTTAGGATAAAGGGCAAGTTTTTATGAGGGTCTTGATTACCTCGTACTAAGTGGGGTTTGAACCTTGGACCTCTCTAAAAAAAGGCCAAAGCCCTTACCAACGGTGAAAACTTACAAATTAAAAAATGTTAGTGTAAAACATGGGTTTTAATAAGGGGTCTTGGCCCCCCTTTTGGGCTATCCTCTTCTAGGTATGTCTTGGGCATCAATCTATCCCCTTTTGGGTATATCGCGGTTCTTTGCAAACAAAATGTTAGGATAAAACACAAGTTTTTTTATGAGGGATCCCAATCCCTTGTACCAAGTAGGGTTTGAACCTTGGATCTCCCTATAAAGAGGCCAAATCCCTTACCAATGTTTAAATCTTACAACTTTAAAAATTTTAGTGTAAAACACGGGTTTTAATGAGGGGTCTTGGTCCCCTACTAGGATTTGAACCTTAGATCTCCCTAAAGAAAGGTCACTTGCAACTTTAAAAATGTTAGGATAAAACACGGGTTTTTATAAGAAGCCCCAGGCTCATGAGGTTTGAATCTTGAACCTCCCCAAAGAAATGCCAAAGCCCTTATCACTACAAGAAGCTTGTAGTGTTAGAGTAAAGCACGTTTTTTTTTTTTGTATACAAGCTCATTCACACACGTGCACACACCCTCATAGTGGTTTGAACCTGGGCCCCAACCTCCTCATGGGATTTGAATCATGGACCTCCCCAAACAAAGACCAAAGCCCTTTGAACGACCACTTTAAAAATGTTAGAGGGCCAAAGCCCTTTGAAACGCCACTTGCAACTTTAAATATGTTATAGGGCCAAAGCCCTTTGAACCACCACTTGCAACTTTAAAAATGTTAGGGTCCCAATTCCCTTTGTGATATTTGAACCTTGAACCTCCTCAGAGAAAAGTCAAAACCCTTACCATTGCAAATGTTTATAGTTTTAAAAAATGTTAAAATAAAACATATTTTTTTTTTAATGAATCTGATTTTCTTGTATTAAATAAGATTTAAACGTAAACCTTTTCAAAAAACCAAAACCTGAAGGCCATTTAACTTTGAAGTACAAAAGGTTAGTTTCAAAGGTCATCAATATTATATATATATATATATATATATATATATATATATATATATATATATATATATATATATATATATATATATATCCCACAAATATGCTTATCCTTGCTTTGGAAAAACAATGACTCTATTCACATGCTAAATTGACTGTATGTAAAACTGGGCACTAGGTTAAATATTTATTTACTTTTTAAAATTTCATTTTTAATTATTCTTTAGATCATAATTTTTTTTTTAATAATTACTCTTATAGGGCCACATTTTTCTATATGGATTAATGATAATCTTGTTACATAACTTGTTTAATTATTATTTTTTTAATTTGATTATTGTGAGCATAACTTGTTTAATTTGAGTAATATGTTTATAAAATGGGTTATTAATATTATTATTATTATTATTTGGTTAGTGTGAGAAACCTCTATGACCAATGGATATGGTTAGGCAATCTCATCAATCTCCCCCTAATCAGTTTAGGCAATCTCCCCCCAACCATGACCCCTAGTAAAGCCTAGAGCTATGCTTAACAATAGAGAATTTAACACACATTCACCCCCTCACACACCCACATTGTGGTTTGAACCTTGGATCTCCTGAATAAGAGCCAAAGCCCAAACCATTGTACTATCCTCGTTGGGACTAAAATGAGTAAAAAGTAATTTTATTTTATTTTATTTTTTATATCTTTAAAAAAATAAAAATAAAAAATTAATGATGAAAAGTTAGGTAACATAGAAAAAAAGTCTTTTATAAAAGGTTTAACTAGGAGGGATGCTTTAGCTAGAAGTATGGATGCCCTAAACAAGAGAAAGATTAAATTTATGATAATCCTCATCCATACAACATATGTTATGCCCAAAAGTGCTTATCAAGGTTGAGATTATCAAACATGATATAATGATTCTAAGAGCAAAGGGTTAATGTGTTAATATGTGAGTTCTATAATTATTGACCAAGTTTTTCATTAATTCACAACTGAATCAAATTTAAGTAGGGATTGAATTTAAATGACTCTGTGACTTTTCTTTCAAATTTTCCTCATCATCTTCTCTAGTTTAAAAATGAAAGATAAAATAATTATTGACAACCCATTGTTTGAGGGGAGAGATAGCCTATATTTAAGACCATGGAAAGAGATTTTTCATGTGGAAAAAACTATTATAAGGCTTCCAATATAGGTTAGGTTTCTTAGACTTCCATACCATCTCATCAATGAGGAGATTTCTAAAGAATATTGGTAACAATGTAAAGAAGTTCATCCAAAAGGGACTAATTGCTAAGGAGTGAAAGCATATTGTATATACTTTAATATGTATTTATATGAATATTTAAAAGCATTGGCCATAATCAATTAAGATTAAATCTGAATTAAGAGAATGGGATCAACAATTGGATCTATAAAAACATTACTTTTGATTATTGCAATCAAGAGAATGAGATCAACATTTAAAAATATAAAATCATTACCTTTAAATATTGTAAATTTTATAAGTCTAGACACATGACAAGGGATTGCAAAGTGAAAACAACTGAGAAAGAGATCCAAAAAATTTGTTATGAAACAAAATTTAAGATGAAGCAAGGAGATCACACTATAGTGGAAGCTAAATTAGATCAAGAATTTTTCACTCCTAAAAAATGGTAAATTCCTATGTATCAATAGATGACAAAGACCATCAAATTCACTCCAACCAACCACTAGAAGAAAGAAATATGTATATAAGGGATAAGTAAGTATAATGTGCAAGTATGAATTTATAAGGAATTAAAGGTGCAAAGAGAGATGTGAAGGTTAATATTAAAACAAAGACGGTATAAAAGATCAAGTTTAACTCAACTAAATTGTTTTTATTTTCCTTATGTAGTATAAAATTCTCTTGTAAAAAAATAAAAGGATTATCGATTTTATCCCTTGCACTTTAAAGTTTCAAGTGTACCATATAATAAAAGGAATGCAAAGCATATCCATGGCAATTTAAGATTTTTAGGAAAAAATAAGCACGTAAGTACTATAAAGGATAGTCCTTACACTTTATGGTTTTCAAGAAAATATAAATAAGAATGTGTTCTTAACACTATTCCATGAACTTCAAGTTCTCTAAGGTAGCATGAACCTATAAATGATAAGTCTTTATACAATCAACCTAGAAAACAAGAAGAGGTCGATGAATATGAAGTATTGAAGGAAATGAAAATGGAGGGGAAGACCTTCAAACAAAGATGAAAGAGAAAATAAATCTTCATGGGATGTTGATATAGAAAACTAGAAATAAATATCGTAAATGTTAATAAGTGGGGTAAACCCATAAATAAGAAGAAAAATAATAATTAAAAGGATATCTTGGAATATTAAGGGCATGAATTATACCCCTAAAAAGAGCTACTATGGCATTAACAAGTTATTATAGTCCTAAATTTATTTTACTACAACAAACAAAAACAAGTAACAAGGAGCATAAGCATACATTCAAAAATATTGGGAAGAAAGGGATTTATAATATTTTATATTATAGGAGCTGTAGGAGATAGTGCAACAATACGGGACAAAAAAATGGAAGGGACAATTACTAGAAGTAAAAATTAATTGGATTACTAGTCTTTTTTGCAAGAAAGAGAAATTTATCAATGTTGGGATTAAAAATATATATTTTCCAATTGTAATTACTATTTGTGAGAGATGTTGGAAGGGTCTTAGTTTATTTTTGTCAAATTCAATAATTGAATCATAATTATGTTTTGTAGATTCTTATAAGGGACTTCTATACATTTCTACGTCTTTTTAAAAATAAGGATAATACTCTTTGATGGTCTAAATCAATGGAGCAGTTTGCTTCATTTTTCAATTCAAATAGCTTTTGAGATACTATTGATTCAACCATTCAATATACATGGGATAAACACATTACGAAAACTTATCCAATACATGGTTATAAATAGAGTGTGCAATCCCTTCAAATATTTTATTATAAGTAGGATCATATTACAAACATTTTATCTTGAGATACGATTTAATAATGGTAATCCAAAGCCATTTTGGTTCTAATTTATGTGGATCTAAGGGCTAGAATTATTTAGATGGTTAAGTTATGGTGGGATGAGAAAATATTTGAAGGATTATATATGTACAAGTTTTTTCAAAAGATGAAATATCTAAAGGGATATATCACAATTTGGAATATCAAATTTTTATGAGCCCTAGTAGCTTGTGTGAACCAATCTAGTCATTGCTTAAATTGTCTAACATTTTGCTTGGTGGCTTCATTTAGAAGAATTATATCATCTGCAAATTGGATATGTGTTAAAGCTTTGCATCCTTCTACAACCTCTATCCTTGTTATTTTTCTTTCTCTTCAACTATGGTTAATTAATCTTCCAAGAGTCTCAGCTAAAATGATGTAAATATATGGTGATAGTGGACACCCTTGTCTTATTATCCTTGTAGCTTGAAAGAAATTTGGTGGTTCTCCATTTATTAATGGGGCTATCCATGGGTTTTTTATGTATGCTCTGATCCACTTGATGACCTGATGTGAGAGTCCAAACTTTTGTAGAAACTATTCTACAAATTGTATATTAACTCGATCAAAGGTATTTGCCATATCAAGTTTTATAACAATTTGTTTATTTTTTATTTTCTACTATTGTGGAGGGCTTCATGCATTATTATGATATTATAATTTTTTTTTTTTCCAGGAATGAACCTCCCTTGCTCTTTTGATATTAGTTTTTCAAGTTTTTTCTTTATTCTATTGGCCAACATTTTGGTAATAATTTTATAGGAAGAGTTATATAGAGAAATTGGTCTGAATCTAGAGAAAGTAGTGGTATTTTTTTCTTTAGGAATAAATGCTAGAAAGGTGGAGTTTATGGTTCCAAGAAGCTTACCTTTCACCTTAACATCCTCAATCATGCGTAGCAAATATTCTTCGATGATGTGTAAGTATTTCTGGTAAAATTTGTTTGTGAATCCATTAGGTTCGAGAGCTTTATCCTTTGGTAGAGTTGCTATAATCTCCTTAAGTTCCTCCATAGTGATTGGTTGAATGAGATCTTGTTTGTATTCCAAACTTAATACTGTCAATATATGTTGAAGCGTTATTCCCTAGGAACATGGGTTACCATTTTCTCTGAAGAGTAAAGCTGAGTAATGTTGATTGGCAAGTTCCTTAATTTTCTCCTTGTCTGTATAAGTGGTCCCTTCATGCTCTATATCCTTGATTGTTCCTTTGGAAGCGTTGCATGGTTTTTAGATGAAAATATTTGGTGTTTCTATCTCCCTTGCTTAGCCAAACCATTTAGAATCTAAGCCTCCAATGTGTTTCTTCTTTAGTGCTTAATTTATTGAGCTTTTGAATCAGGTCATTTCTTGCATCTTCTTGCCATGGTTGAGGAGGATGATCCCCAATTTTTGTTTCTAGCTACTCTAGTTGTTGCATCAACTACTTCTTGTATGGTTTGACTCTTGCTTTTTCTACCAACCATTTTTTTATCACATGCTTCAATTTTTGAATTTTTCTTTTTCACTTTTCTTGGGGGTTGGTGGATTGGACCTGTTGGTTCCAAGTGCTTTCCACAAGTTCACTGAAATATTCTTCTATTTCCCATTCAAAGTTGTATTTGAAATGAATTTTTTGGAGTTGTAGGCTTTGGCTGCTATCCAAGAGAATTGTCTTATGATCTGAGATAGAGTTTTGAATTATGTGATTGAAAGTGAGGGACAAGTGTGTTAGGATATTTTCACTGATAAAAAATTGATCCAATATTTGTGCAATATAGTTTTTCCTTGCTCTTCTATTGCTCCAATTGTACTTTCCTTTGGTCAGATCGAATGTCTTTTAAGCTTTCATCTACCATAATTTGATTGAGCATATATCTATTTGGATCCCTTACTAAACTTTCCCTAACCTTCTCCTAGTGGTAGAGAATCGTGTTGAGATCTCCTCCCAGTATTATGTTGTCAAACTTCTCATTGTCTAGCCATTGTGCTAAGTTTTGTCATGCTTATATTTTTTGGATAGGATGATTTGGACCATAAAAAATTATTACTACTCCACTAGTTGCATCTGGTAAGATGAATTGTGTACATATCCAGTTATTGTGCTTATTTTGTAAGATATAAACTAATTACTGTGGATCCCAAGCCAAATCTAGTCCTCTTGAAGCTCCCACATCAATTTTTATTATGTCCATATCTTCTACCATTTTGTAGTCAATGTTGCCTCTATTGTTTTTGTTTCGTGAATATAGACTATTGTTGGCTTTTACTCCTATATTAGAACTTTGAGATAGTTTTTTTCAAAGGACTTCCCAATTCCCTACATTTCGATGACATAATCTTCATTTTTTATATTGCTTCTTATTTTTTACAAAGCTCTTCTCAATTTTGACCTGCATTTTGGATTGCAAGTCTTTCTGTGCTTGCTCATTTTCAAGTTTTTGGTTCGATTTTCTTCCCTTAGCTATATATTGTGCGGTTTTTAAGCCCCCAGGAATCACTTTTTCCTCCACTTGTGTTTCTTCTACCTCTTCCTTTGAGTTCCCATAAGTTTCTTCTCTAGTTTTTTATATTCTCTGGTGTATCTCCTAAGATCTCTGGTGATTTATCAGCTTCAATTGTAGTTATCTTCTCTTTATCTTTAGGATCCATCACATCTAGAGAGATGATTTCCTTTTCTTCTTCATTAAGACTTGCAAATTTCTTTTTGTGCTGGAAGTGTTTTTGATCCTGTGGTTGAGGTTATCAGTTCTTACTTCTTGATCTGCACGGTCTCCTTTTGACTTCCTCGAATATTAATATTTCTTTTTTGTTTCTTGTGCTTGTTTAATTGGGTAGTTTCAAGAGAAATATCCATGCTCATGGCATATTATACACTTGAATGGTATATACTCGTAATCTAGGGGTTGGTTATGTATCCAATCAAATACCTTTATTCCAATATGCTCGAGCAAACCCTTTTTTAGATTGACTTGCACATAGATGTGTGCATATAGCATTATTGATCTTTGGAGGATCCCATTCAATGAATATTCCAATAGTATTCTCTATTAATTTCATCAAAGGTTTGTTCCATAGATGTAGTGGTAGAAATGACAACCTCACCCAAATAAAAACTTCTTCAAGATCCTCCTTTTGAGGATCAAATATCATACTCCACGATGTCATGTAGAGAGGGCTAGATCCTAGATACTAGGGACCTTCATGAAATATAGTTCTCTTGTCCTCCATAGAGGTAAATATAACAACAAAGTATCCCCTACCTATCATCATGAATTCATAAGAGAAGACTTTAACCCCAATGTGTGTTAATCCATTTTTGGATTGTTATTGGACTAGGTCAAATTCCCACAAATTTGTATGTAAGGGCTTGGATGAAAAGCATGAGCAAAGGTTGCAAGATGAGTGTTGGAGGTACCTCAATCACAGGAGACTCATCTAACTTAGGTAGAAAGGTACCATTGTTAGAGCAATCATTTGGTTTTGTATGTGGTGCTTTCCTCACTTGCACTTGACGCATATGATCTAACTTCTCCTCATCAAAGGAAAATTGTTGTGAAAACATGGAGAGGGCCTCATTGCCTGCTTGTTTGAAAATTGAGGTTATAGTCGTCATTGCATCCAACTGATTACCATAATTCATTTCCCAAATAATAGGTCCCTATTTTTAAAGCCCTAGCTAATAAAATAATTTCAAATCTAAAGCCAAAGAACTACCATACCTGAACGGATACTCATGATCTCTCCTAGAAAAATCGATTGATGTTAGGGTTTTTCATCTTCCCCCAAATTTTTTCCTCTAGAAAATAAAATATTTTCCAAAAAAATAAATTACTATCACTTGTGTTTTTTCTCTATGCTTCACTTTGCAAACCCTAGATTTGCTACGTGCACTCCATGATTCTATCCAAACAAACTTCTTCAAACTGTTGTTCACATGCACAAAAAAATTGTAGATGGATCTTCAAATGTCACCATGGCCGCTCCCTTTGGGTTATCCCTTACTAGGCAAGGCCATGGAGTTTAAATCAACATTGTCATGCTATGATAAAGTTTATAAGTAGTTAGCTAATACTACAAAACCTATGATCAACAAATTATTTTTTTATATTTTTGGGTTTAAAATTGAATAATTTTCATCAACATATCTAGGTATTTATTTTTCTATTAAAGGAAAGAAGAAGGAAGCATGAGACTCAATTTTAGATAAAATAAAACCTTGTTTGGTAGGTTTAAAAGGTAATTTATTAACTATAATTAGAATTCTATGACTTATAAATATTACATTATAATCTATCCTTTTATATATGATGTCACTTTTAAGTTTTGAATTAGGGATAGTATCTGAATTTTATAAAATTTATTAGATATTTTCTTTGGAAAGGATGTGATGAAAGGACCCTATCCCATTTACAAATAGGTCCATCATTTCCCAAATATGAGAATACACTGGGTAACTCCATAAATATTGAAAGAGTTGATAAATTGTTGGATTAATTATTTCAAAGCTAAATAATTATGCATATTGTAGAGAATTGTTCTTTTCATTTTTATGGTCAAACTTATGGCTTGAAAGGAATAATAGAATATCTAATACCAAATCTCAAAATCATGCCCAAGCTTGGAATCTTATTATTGTCCCTATTTTATAAAGTGTGGTACTCATAATGGGAAGTCTTAAGTGTGGGAAAAGAGATGATATCCGCTTGATTACATGATTCATGAATACAAGGGTCATTCATTACAATGGAGTCAAAAAACATTATCTCCATAGATATGTGGTAAAATGAAAATGTTCAAAAGTTGAGGTGATGGGTTTTTCAAAGGAAATCTATGAAATATTGGCAAATATCATGTTCAAAATAATGAATACAAAATTCTCCTCTCATAATCATATGGAAATACAACTATGTAAATTCTAGGGCACTTCTTACAAGGATAAAAGTGAACATCTAGAAAGGACAAAAATATGTTTCAATTGAAAGGGGATGCACAAATTATTATTAATACTATAAAGAAAAATGTATTTTGGGATTGGATAAAAATAGTAATATTTCTTATGTCCACAAACTATTGTTGGAAGTAGTATCTTGGAATTGCTAGCAAATTTATAGAGAACAAAATCAAGTAGTAGGTAAATAGCCAATTATGATGTTGATCTTTATTTTGGAGAAAATAAAATCTTAGAAAACAATTGATTGATTTAGAATTTATCTCATAAAGAATATGATATCAAGAAATTGATTGTGAAAACATAATAGTATGAAGAACATGAAACAATAATTTTATTAAAACATAAGCTAGATGTAGCTTAGGTTACTTGGTAATAAGTGTATTGTTTTCCTATTTTGAAAGAAGTTGCTCCTAGTTCTTTAAGATATATATTACATTTGTATAAAATGAATTGATTATAATAATTAATAATAATTGAAATTAAATATGAATATAAAACTTTTGTTGTTAAATTTTTCAAATAATGAAATTATCTTTAATAATATTAAAGCATTATATAATTTATTATTATAGTGTGTTATGATTATATGGGATTTAGTTTTATTTGTTTAGTAATGTATTCTCTATTTGTTCCTAAATATATTGATAAACCTAACATTATATCAAGTTTGAATCTTTATTACTCATCATCGAATTTTGAATAACATCGTTGTATGATGATTTCAAAAGTAAGTAAATTTTGTTTTTAAGTAACTTATGAGAGGTCTTGTATGCCCAACAATACTTTAAGGGGTATCACCAAAAACCCAAGTTAAAGCTTAGATCACAAAAATATTTCCATATCATTGTAACTAATTAACCTATATGTGTGATGTTTTATATTGATAAGAGTGCTATAGAGGTATAGGCTATGGTGAGAAGTAGTGAAACATATCTCCTAATAGTTGTGTGACTCAACTGAGGAGATTTTCTTGGAAATCAATGTATCATAAATTTTATGAGGATATTGGTATGAAATAATATAATTATTGAAAAATAATAGAAATGATAATGGTTATTTGTTGGCATTAAGTTTTTATAGTTCATACACTTTGTTATACTTACAAGCAAAATAAACTAGGATCACTATATTGGTCCTTTATAAGTAATTGTTAAAGACATTATAATTATATTATATAGGAATGACTCTTATGATCAACATATGTCCCATGCAAGGTGTAGCAACCCGATCAAACTCACCCATTGTACAATCCAATCTAACTCATTGGTTCATAAAGGTAAAATTTCTACTGATTTCAATGACTAGATTTGGCTAAACATTAAAAAAAATGAGTATTCCAAAGCTTTAATTATCAACCAATGCTAAATCAGTACGAGGCATAAACAACCACTTTTGGGTTAAGGTCACTGCAAATGACCCCGAAGTGGACGAGATTGGCCAAATTCTGTAGAAGTTGTCATTTAGTGGATTTGTCTTTCTCATCCTCTATCTTGGTATGAGAACCCAAATCCACAAATTGGGGTTATCCTCTAAGGCCCATAGCACTTAGAGGGTGGATGCATAATTATCCTCCCTTAACATGTGAATTCTTGAGTTGTATTTTACTTATCCATTCCAAAATGCAAGGGTGTTCAGCGTATATGCATAGTTCTTAACTGATTTTCTAGTACTTTTTTTTTTGTTTTTGGAAAACATCCTAGAAGTGATGCCACTTTTGGGTAAGACCCAATGAGGAAAAGGTATCTCTTCTGCAAAAAATACCTAGGTCTCACACCTGGCCTACCATCTTTGACACACGCAAGGAGCTGAAACAACATAAAACAAGAACATACAAACACAAACACAAACACAAACACACAAAAAGCTAAAACAAAAAAAGCATACTCCTTGAGTGTGTCAACAAGAAAAAGTACAATCAAACACACACATAAATAAAATAATAATAATAATAAAAAAACCATGAACAAAACAAAACAAACACACAAACAACATAACAAAACACAAAAAAATAATAAATAAATAAAAACGACAAAAATAAACAACACCAAAACACAAAACACACAAAATAAACCACAAACATGGCATAAAAAAACACTACCATAACAAAAACAACAAAAAGAAACAAATACACCACAAACCAAAAAACCACAGAACACGAACCACACAGAAAAAACCCAAAAACAACATAACAAAACAAATCCAAAACAAAAACAACAAAATGAATCAAATACACCACAAACAAAATCAGGAAAAACAAATACAACAAAAATAAAGCACAAAGGAGCTATAGACAAAACAAACAAAAAATGACAACACTTAAAATAAACCAAAGCTTAAAAAATTACCAAAAATATCAGAAATTATTTAGAAAAATAGCCAAAGCTTCCAGTATTGCCAAAAAGAGACTGACTATAAGCCTTAGAATTTTGGCATCCTATTCCTTTTATTTTTATCTTACTTAATTCCAGTTGGGACTATAGGCTGATTACTTGGTACCACGACACTACTATTGGAATTTGTATGGTCTTTTGGCAGATCCATTTTTTTGTAGTTTGAATTTACCCTTTTGTTTTGCACTTGGTTTGATTTTTTACATTGTACTTTTTTTCCTTTACTGTTATTTCTCAGCATCAAGGCAAGATCTTTTAATGATTTCTCATCATGCAATCCTTCATGTTCCCTCTCTTCATCAAATTGTGTCTCCATAATATTTTTTTCCATTTGACCATCCTCATCATCTTCTTGCTCATCCGTGGAGAGAATTTCAAAGGTGTTAGGTGAAATTACTATTTTCTCTTTTGTTGCTATTTTTTTCTTTGTGTTTTTTTGTTTAGGGATTTGAAACCCTGCCAAGTCCCCATTCTCTTTCTCTTTGTTAGGGGCCTTATGTGGAAAATCCTTGGCTAGATGGCCATATTCATGATAAATTCTGCATCTAAATGGAATATTTTCATAATCTACTACTTGCTCCCATATTTCTTCTTCATATTGTAAAGTAATCTTCTCTAGAAGTGGTTTGTCAAAATCAATCAAAACACAAATCCTTGCATAAATCATATGCTCTAAGTTTTGGGTGCTATCATAATTCATCATGTAAACTCCTAAATAATTTCTAATTGTTATAAATATCTTTGAATACCAGTATTCTATCGAATTTACCAAATAAACAAACCCAAACAGGGGCAGTTGATGGTATCTCTTCCTCAGCTTTAAAATTGGTATGTCAGGGCTTCATGAAGAGCCCTGCCTTACCAAAAAACCATGGCCCCCTTGAAAAATGTTCTTCCTATCTTCTTCATTATAAAAAAAAATAAGAAATTAGCCATTAGGGTAAGTAAAAATTTGGAACTTACCTTTAATGCTCCAATTTTTGGCAACCCATTGCTTGAAGGTAGCAAGAGTCGATCGGAATCCCATCAATCAACAAATTAGGCTTTTCCTCTCAATTACATATATTCCTTCTTAGACATCCATTATTTCCAAATTCACTATTGGGGATCCATTAGTTGCTTTCATGCAATCCATATTTGTTTTCCTTGAATTGACCTTTGACATCCTCAATGGTTTCCTTGGCAATCGTTGATTGTGTTTCCCTCCTATTAGAGGTGGTCCTCCACAGATTGCTTCTTTAAAATTTATTTTTGGCTCAATGCATGCATCTTTGTTGAAACCCTCCATCCCAAAATCCAACAAATGAAGTTACCAAAAACCCTAAATTTCCCTCATAAACCCTAATGGATCTATGAATCTCTCCCGGTTGTAAGCTTATTTCGAAACCCTAATGGATCGCAAAAATTACGGTACTCTTCAACATCCCTTATTGCATAGGAATCAACCTGTTACTTGTGTATTCGTAAAGCTTCCCACGACTGGAAAATATTATCAAGGCCATCTCTACATCGCACAACATCGAAATTCCATACAGTTACAAAGCAGCGAACGAAAATAGTTGGCTGCATAGTTATGGATCTAAGTTTGAACAGAATAGAGTGTAATTTATCATCATCTATGAAGTCATCTAAGTGTTTCATTCCAATTTCCCTAATCCCACTATGATTAGAAAGTGGGGATCTACGCACAACTAACTTTATTTCATCACTCTCAAAAGTGCGAGTCTTCCACTATGAGCAAAAAGTGACATCCATGCAAAGCTAACTCTGTTTAATCACTCACAAAGTATGAAGTCTCGCTGAAAAACACCAGATGTTTATCATTATTTTGGAGTATGATAAGCCGTATCAAATGAACCCATCTTGGTAATGCATAAACTTCTATCCTTATTTCATCTTTTGTCCACTATTTTGAATTCAACTAAGGCCATGCTATTTCCCTGGCTTTGGACCTAGTTTCACTTGACAAGTTATGAATAATGATAGGTTGTCCCATACAAACTATCATGGATTACCTAGCCAAGTTTCATGCTATTTTTTCTCCTATTCATAAGTTGCTCAATGAACCATCATCGTACTACTCACCCAATGGCCTAGAGAGACATCTCATACCGCTTATCCTTACCTACTCATCCTGACCAGACTTTTCAGGAATGACCATTCATAAATCTCAGTTGTTATCTTCGTGTGACAACTAGTATTGGATGGCTTGGTTTCTATAGCTATTCATCCTCCCTGATGATTCAAAAGAGTAATTCCATGGTTATGGTTTCATCCTCCTTGATTATTTAACTGGTAGGAAATTTTGGAGTTATATGGTGTCTTCAATTTTAATATTATGCTTCTCTTATAATTCTAAGTTACAGAGTTCTAAGAAAACTTCAAATTTAATAAAAAAAATTATCTATTTAAAAGTTTTTCTTTTAATATCTCTAAAAGTAAAATTATAATTCATTAAGAAAAATATGACAAAATATTTCCTTTGTGAACACATTGGAAACCAACAACTTTAATGTCCAAAAAAAAACCATCCTTTAATATATGCAACACTTTAGCTAATACCGACTTCTAAATTATCAACTTATATTTTCCTTAAACAAAATAAGTTAAAAATGAGCTTGTATTCTTCTTTTAAGCTAAAATGTGGTATATATATAATAGATATTGTATGACCATTTCCTTAATAAAAAAAATCATTTATTCTCTAACGAAGAGACATAATAACTTCAATTTAAATAAAGAATTTAGAAGATGTTGAAATAAAAGGATTTTCTTATTTCAGAAGGAAATAAATATATTCAAAATTTTATTAAAAGAGTTTTATCTGGTTTTTTAATACTATGACAAGATTTTATTTATCATTCCACATCCACAGATTATAGCAAAGCTTCAGAATTATAATCTTTCAAATGTATTCCAAGCAGAAGAGCAATGTTGAGAATATAATTATCAATGTAAAAATATCTTTGTTTTTACATACGGAAACCATTCTCAAGGTCAAAATAATTACCATATAACTCTATTTACAAGGCAATTGATTAAATCTTAAGAGAATATATTTATTTATTTATTTATATAAGAGAAAGCAATGGTTATTCATGCCCTGTAACAAAATATTTTACATACCCTACACAACATGCTATAGTTTTTCAGTTTAGGGATTTATCCTACTCATTACAATCAAGAGACACAAATAATATTCTCTAGGTTCAATTGCATAAAAATTTAAAAATATATATTATCACAGTAAAATCGAATAGTCAATGCACTATAAATTTAAATAAATTTTTATCTTATTATAAATTAAATCGGTCAACGAACACAACAAAACCGAATAATCAATGCATTGTACATTTAAATAAATTTCCATATTATTATAAATTAAATTGACCAGCAAAAAAAACAAGCATGGTAAGAGCAATCTCAATAAAACTCATTCTAAAAACAAGGGTAGGATTCAACATACAAAGTATAAAGATAGAGTAAACCTATGAAATCTGATTTAAACTACCCCTTATCCACATTCCACTTCTCCATTCCCTTTTGAATGTTTTTTTTCCTTACTCCCATTCTTAATTCTTCTTTTAAAGCGAAAGAGGGTGAGAGCTAATAGGCAAGTTTAAATCATGCATCAAGACAACCTTAACATTCCTTCATCGGCTTGGAAAGAAAACTTCGGAGCTCTGGCGATTTGGCGGGAAATCTTCTGAACTGTCGGAGGCCGAAGCTCTAGGATTCTGGCACGCGGCTTCTTCCTGGGTCTCTGTTGGTTTGACATCGTTCCCCTCTGAAGGCTCGTCCGTTACCCCGGGAGGGCCCTATGGGGTCTCCTCCAGGTTCTCTTGACGGGAAGAAGAGCTCTTATGCCGAGATTCTAAAAGAAAATTTTGCGTCTTCTTCTGATGAAGCCCAGCGGGGCGCTTACCAAGCGCTTCTCAAGAATGTCGGCAAGGGTTCTTCTGCAAATAGAGTTAATGGATGCCTCCCGCAATCAGCTTCCAGACCTAAGATAGTCATAGAACCAAAGATGGTTGAGGATACGATCTCCTACCGTGCTAACCATGACTTGATCTCGCAAATTCATGGGAATCCGACCCACTCTGCACTTTCTGCACACCTGGGTTAGACAGAACCGGAACCTATCGGTGAGTACTCCTTATGGCCTATAAGCAACGGGTATTTCATTATTAGTTTCTCTTCTTTAGTAGATAGAAACAGAGCATTTGAATCAGAGAAGAGGACCCATGGCCCGACAGGGTTATTTGTCCAACCATGGAGAGTGGGTTTCGATCCTCGCATTGAGCCCACGGCTGTTCCAGTGTGGATCCGACTGTACGCTCTCCCGATGGAGTTTTGGGGCGAGCAGATTCTTGAGATGATTGGTAACTCTCTAGGTAGATTTCTTGGGAGTTTCCAAAGATACCATAGAGGGAAACACTCGCTGTCTTTGCTAGAATCCGTGTTGAAATGGATATCACCAACCACTACCACCGAGGTGGAACCGGAGTTAGCAGGACAATCCCGGATACAAGCAGCTAGACTACGAAGCCCTACCTTTTAGATGCGTGGTCTGCCATAAGCATGGCCATTTGGCTAGGTTCTCGTCCGAATACCTTGAGCACAAAAGCGGAGGCCCCGCTAGGAATCTCAAATCGACCCAGAGAGGGTAAGTTCACCCCAGTCAAAGAATCACAAAACACCCCCCAAGGTTCTGAAGCCCAGAAAGATGGCTTTGAACAGGAGAAACGAAGAAGAAACAAAAAGAGAAATGGCAAGGACCAAGCTCCACCCAAGCCAACCAACCGGTATGAAATCTTTAAATCCCTGGTGGATCAGGAAGACCAAGTTATGGATGGAGTGGATGGGAACACTGAGGATTTTAACATCTACTCTCATGTTTCTCCCTCTTCAACTCCTGCCCGTGAGCAGGTGCTTAAACCCACTGAGTTTTTACAGCCAGAGAACCCAGGGGCATTGGTAATCCACTCCTCACAGCCAGTTATTCAGGATGTCATCATGGGAAGTGCCGAAAAGAATAGAGAAAGGCCAGCCCTGGGGATTACCCAGGTGGAAAAACGGTCCAAGAATAACATTTCTCAAGGTGCAGGCAGGAAGTCTAATAAGGACCTAATAGCATCGCAAGGAGACAAGCTGGTCACTGATGGATCAGTGAGAACAATTGACTCTTACTGCTCTCAAGGTTTCCAATGATTATTCAATCTTGGAATGTTAGGGGTTTAAACAGTAGAACCCATCAATCTGTTGTTCAAAGACTCATAAGGAAGGGTAAAATAGACTTTTTGCTCCTCCAGGAGACAAAAATGTCTTTAGATCTTATGTGTAGAACAGTTAGTAAAATATGGAGGGGAGCTGGATATATGGATGTGGCAGCTCAAGGTGCCTCAGGAGGAATTGTTACTTTTTGGAACCCCCTGGAATGGTCTGCTTTAGAACATATAGCTTGGAGGGGTGTTCTTACATCTCTTTTTAGGAATAATGTCACAGCTGAGCAAGTTTTAATTACAAATTTTTATGGGGCTCAAAGCCATGATGGCCAGAGGCTTCAATGGAAAGCGGTTCACAACATGAGGTCCTCAAGACAAGCTTTTGACCGGATCATTGCCGGAGATTTTAATGCCAAATTATCTCGCTCGGGATCGGGAAGGTGGTTCCCCCTGTTTTGGATCTGGGGGATCGGCTTCTGATTGCCCAGGTTCAAGCTTTTCACTTAGTTGATGTCCAAGGTCCTGGAACTTTTTTCACTTGGACTAACAAACGGAGGGATCCACACTGTTGTAAGGTAAAGTTGGATCGCTTTCTGGTCTCGGAGGAGGCTTTTGTTAAGTGGAATGTGCAATTACTGTATTTTGGACGGTCCTGTTTCCGATCACTCTCCCATCATGCTGAAGGGTGGGACTCTGATAGGGCAGTTCCACAAACCGTTTAGATTTGAGAATTTCTGGCTTCAGAAGGAGGACCTTCATGAGGTAATTCCGCAATGGTGGGAAGAAGGTCGTCCACCTTTTGGGACAGCAATGTTTAAATTTCACAAACAGACTTCTTTTTGTCAAATTTAAATTGAAACAGTGGAGGCACGCCAATAAATCGGATTTCAAGCAGCAAAGAGCCCCCTTGTTGGCCCGCTGGGAGGAGGTGCAGAAACAATTTAGGGAAGGTTTAATTTCTGAACAGCTTAAAACTGAAGATGATGCCTTGCGCAAAGCTGTTGAGGACATTGATAACCACGAGGAAATTTACTGGAAGCAGCGGGCTAGAAATTCTTGGCTATTGGAAGGAGATAGAAATACAAAATTTTTTCATCGTTCAGCATGTGCTAGAAGACAGATGAATAATATGGCAGTTTTAAAAGATGAGAATGGTCACTCCTTTGATACTCTTCCAGGTATGCACTCCCACTCTGTGGATTACTTCTCCAAGCTTTTTGCAGAAAATAGGGACCAAGATGTGGGGGCCCAAAATGAAGTTCTTGATGTTATTCCCCCTATTATCACTCCAAGCAGAAAATCGAGCTCTCCTCAGACCTATTGACCGAGATGAATTGAAAAATGTGGTCTTTGGAATGAGCACAGGCAAATCTCCCGGTCCAGATGGTTTTCCTATTGAGTTTTTTCAGGCCTTTTGGGATACCTTGGAGGAAGATGTTTTGGCTGTAATTGAGGAGTCCAGATCTAATAAGAGAATGCTCAAGGCTCTAAATCATACCTTTATCACGTTAATTCCAAAGGGGGAGGAAGGAGTTCATATCTCTGACTTCAGACCTATTGCTTTATGTAATGTGATTTATAAAATTATCACAAAAATTATAGCTGAACGTCTTAAACCTCTCCTTCATAACATCATTTCATCAGAACAGGGGGGATTTGTAGAGGGTAGACAGATCTTGGATGGAGTGGTTCTTGCTCAAGAGGCTATTCATTCAATGCAAAACTCTGGTAACAAAGGAATGTTCATCAAACTGGATATGTCTAAGGCTTACGATCGGGTGGAGTGGAGTTTCCTGTCAAGGATGTTGGCTGCCTTTGGCTTTTCCCAGGAATGGATTGACTGGGTTATGAGTTGTGTTTCCACGCCTTCTTATTCGGTTCTCATCAAGGGGATTCCCTCGCCTCCCTTTGGAGCCTCTCGTGGTCTCCGTCAAGGGGACCCTTGCTCGCCCTATCTATTCCTTATCTTAGCTGAAGGATTAGGCCGACTCTTCTTGAGAAGAAGACTTCAAGGCCTGATAACAGGTATTAAGGTCGGGGATGAAGTCTTGACTCATTTACAATTTGTGGATGACACTGGCTTGGTTGGAGTGGCCAGTCTCAGGGAAGCTAGGGGAATCAGAGACTCTCTTTTTGTTTACCTTAGGGCCTCCAATCAAGTTATCAATGACAACAAATCTAAAGTTGTCTTTTTCAATCTTGACCAACGGATGCAGGACAAAATTATAGAGATTTTGGGCTTCTCTAGATCATCTCTTCCTATAGTCTATCTGGGGGTTCCTTTGCACTTCAAGAAATTGAAAAATGATATTTGGAAAGATCTTCTGGATGGCATCAAAGATAGAATGAACCATTGGTCTCACAAATGGTTAAGCTACGGTGGCCGTTTAACTTTCTTACAGTCAGTAATTCAGGCCATGCCTATCTATAAATTTTCAATCTTGGCTGCTCCTCTTTCTATTTGGAAAGAGTTGGACAAACTGGCTAGGCGATTCTTATGGGAAGGAGCAAAAGGTGGGAAGAAATGGGCCTTGGTTGGCTGGGACAAAGTTACTCAGCCCAAAGAAAAAGGAGGGCTGGGTTTGAGAAGCTCTAATCTCAACAACAAAGCCCTTGCAGGTAAATTGTATTGGAGATGGATCTCCCAGCCATCATCTTTATTCAGTAGAATCTTGACCAGCAAATATTTGGGTAACATCCACCCCTTTGAAGTTTGTCGTTTCCCTCTGGATGGTAATGGTTCCCTAGTTTGGCAAGCTCTCAAGTTGGGCTCTCAAGTAATTAAAAATCAATTGTTCTGGGAAAGTGGGAAGAGGGGAGAAAGCCCGTTTCTGGACCGACTCATGGGACCAGCTTTCCACCCATCATTGCGGAGTATCCCGAACCGCTTCCAATTAAAACCGCCATAGAATCCAAGGGTTGGGTCACTATTGAGAACTATTTCATCACTAGTCAATTGGGTGAGTATAAATTCAAGAAATTTAAGCGACTTGAGGAGTGGCCTGTCACTATCCCTCCGGAGCTGGCAACCACTCTGACCAACATCTTGACAAAGAAGATTTCTCACGGCGAGAGATGAAGAAGACGAGTTAGCTTGGGGCCATGGGAATCTTGGAATTTACACTGTGAAGGCTGGTTATGATCGGCTTCTCCCGCAGCCTCCCTCGCATTTATTTCTCGGTTCATGACTCGGAAGAAAATCCGGCATTCCAAGTGCCGGCCGAAAGTGAACTTCTTTGTCCGGCGGTTTATGCATAATGGCATCCTCACCTATGATAACCTCGTAAGCGAGAGGAATTATTGGTCCTTCTCAAGTGTATTTTGTGTCGTAAGCATGAAGAGACTGCTGACCATTTGATGTTCGAGTGTTCCTTCACAGGTCAGATCTGGAATCGATGGTTCTCTCTTTTTAATCTCCAGGGTAATGGTGCTCTGACTCGGAATAATATCTGGCAAAGATGGAAGAAAGCTAGATTTAAATCAAAAGCCCTTCGATTGGGGTGGGAGCTTGGTCTCTTCTTCATCTGGTGGCAAGTGTGGCTGGAAAGAAACGCTCGAATCTTCAGAGAGACCTTCTCCTCCCTTGATGGAATTTGGCAAGTTATCTGGAGCAAAGTCACTGAGACGGTTGCCTTACATGCTGAAGAAGATATTCTGGTTGAGCTGGGTCCACAAGAAGAGAGAGTTGTTGCTCAAGTTAGAGAAAACATGGTTAGTTGGAAACCCCCCCGGTTGGCTGGATTAAAATTAACACGGACGGAGCTACAAAGGGCAATCCGGGCAATGCTGGAATCGGTGTTGTGTGCCGTGATCATACTGGAACTGTTCTTTATTGGGAACTCCAAGGCCTGGGAAGAGCCACCAATAATGAAGCCGAAGCTTTTGCCATCAAAGTTGCTTCTTTCTGGGCTGTCACTCAGGGATACAGAAAGATAATCCTTGAGACTGATTCTCAAATTTTGGTTGGCGCTCTTGATTGTATGAGAAATTTTTCTTTGAAAGCGTGGAAGATTCAGATCTTAGTCTCTCAAATCAAGGTCCTTTGGAGGGAACTAGAGGATGTGATCCCTATCCATGTGAATCGGGATTCAAATTCGGTGGCCGATTTCCTTGCCAAGTTGGGTGCGGAAAAGGAGGTTGGAGTTCAGCTGCACAGTAACATGCCTGTGGAAGATGCTGTGATTAGACAAGGTCTTGCAAAATTTTTGAGCAAATGAAAAAATTCTGTGTCTTGGGAGTTTTTCGTCGCGTTTTCGCGACCTGCTGTGTTATCGCGACCCTCGGTGGCAACCTGTCGCGATATCGCGACAGGTTTCGTCGCCACGGCCTTTGGAGACTTCCTGTCGCGATATCGCGACATTCCACGATGTCGCATTCTTTGGCTAGTTGTTGTCACGATTTCACGACCGGTTGTGTGGTCGCGACTAACGGGTGGAAGATGTCTCTTTTTCGCGCCATGTTATGTCGCTGGGACCATTGGCTCGATGTTGCTTTGTTTTCGCGTCGCTTTGGTTGCAGGGGCAACACGGAAGACAACAGTCACGATCTCGCGACTTTTATGATGATTGGTCGCCGAGTGGTCAACCTGTCGCGTTTTCGCGACACTTGGGAGGTTTGGATGCAGAAGGATCTTCTTGTCGCGATCTCGCGACACTTCTGGCGCATTGGTGGCAATTGGAATTTGCGTCGCGATATCGCGACAATTCTGAGGACTGATTGCTTTGTGATGTTTCCGTCGCGATATCGCGACATCTTTTGTGGTCGGGAGCAGCTGGACTTGGCCGTCGCGATTTTGCGACATGTCGCGAAATCGCGACACTTTTGGTGCAAAGGTGGCAACTGGAAAATGCGTCGCGATATCGCGACAATTCTGAGGAATGACTGCTTTGTGATGTTTCCGTCGTGATATCGCGACATCTTTCGTGGTCGGGGGCTGCTGGCTTTGGCCGTCGCGATTTTGCGACATGTCGCGAAATCGCGACATGTCGCCAAATCGCGACACTTCTGGCGCATTGGTGGCAATTGGTTGATGCGTCGCGATATCGCGACAATTCTGTGGACTGATTGCTTTGTGATGGTTCCGTCGTGATATCGCGACATCTTTTGCGGTCGGGGGCTGCTGGCTTTGGCTGTCACAAATTTGCGACATGTCACGATTTCGCGACATGTCACGTTTTCGCGACCGGTTGTGCGGTTGTGACCTCGGTCGGCTTGTCTGTCGCGATATCGCGACATGTCGCGATATCGCGCCTTGTTTGTCTCTAGTGCTTAGTGTTGGTTTGTGCTGCCCTCTCGCTCTTTGCTGAGGTCTTGTGTCTCTGGGTTCTTGGTTGGGATGTTCTTGCTCCCTCTTGTACTTGCTCTTTGTTTTAATACAAGATTTTCAATTTTTTTCAAAAAAAAAAAACATTCCTTCATCGGCCAAGTGTTTCCATAAAATGCATATTAAAAACATTGAATAAATATTCAAAGGAAGCAAGGGTCATTTAAGTTAGTAATTCACCACTTAATTTAAAGCCCTTTTATATTTCATTTCCTTAATTAAATAAATTAAATAATATAAATAAATGAATTAATAATTAAATTATTATATAGACCAATAAACAAACAAACCATGCATCTATACCTCCAACAACTCTTTCCATACTGACAATCTGATGATAATAGAATGTTATCATCTATTAGACGATAATACCTCCCATGCTTCGTGGCACTTTCCTTACCATTGGAGGATTTTCAAAACATAAGCACTTTTTATTTTTAAGACATTCATACACAATGTGCCTATATGAATGCATCTACAGGGATTCCATATACCCTTGAGCCATTGGTGAGTGTTTCATTGCTAGGGCTATTTCACCCTTGTAAAAGTGAATACCTCACTGCGATGAGAATTTACAACTCCATTTATATTTCTTTCTTCAAGGACCTGTACCTACAAAACAAATACCATCATCAGTAGCATATCCAAGAATGATAAGGAATAATAATTTACAAGATATAAACATTATATACAATAGATACAATATGAAACATGTCTTGGGAGGGTCATTTCATTCTCAACCCTAGTTCTAAACATAGTCCCTTGTGTTTTGAAATACAATTTAAATAAAAAGATGAGGAAATTATTATTTCATGGAATCTACATCCTTCCATGTAGTATTCCTTTATGAAAATTGATCCCATTAGACCTTACATTAGTTTACATTTCTTTTTCTTAAAATTTTGGTATTATAGGCTAATATCCAAACCATATGAACTTCAATGGCGAAGGGGTCTATCATCTGCAAATTAAACACATTCTAAAATGTGATGGGCCAACATATTTTTTGAGTAGGGATATATGGAAGACATCGTGGATATTAATAATTTAGGTTAAATGGTAATTCTATAGGCTTTTGCATTGATCTTATGTTAGGCTAGGCTATAGTTATTATGTATTATTGTTAATGCATGTTCAGATAGAGTATAGAAACCAATGTGCTGTAATTCATTTTTAGTGAGTGCTTAAGTTAGCCTAGTTATTTAGAGTTACAAAATATTTTATTTGCTGATTTAGCTTCATCTATTATGGGCTAATCTAAGAAAGCATTTGTAAATAAATTCTAAACATCTAAATGCAAAACTAGTTCGTTTGACTACATTGGTATCAAAGCACGACATTAATGGCTCTTGTATGTTTGACTGCCCTTGTCAACAATTGATCATGTGTTCATATTGGAAAACCTACAACTTGATAGAAGATGCAGGTCATTTACTCTCAGCCATTTTTTGTTTTTTGTTGTCTTGGTAGACATAGCAATGGATCTTAATTTAAAAAAACCAAAGAAATCAGAACCCTTGCTTGCCTTGTTAAAAAAATAGAGGGTTCCTATGGAATTCATGCAACATAGTTGCAAACTCCAAGACTGCCTCACTCTACAAGCCAAAGCTAGACCACAACCTGATCTGGCCAGCTATAGTCGCAAAGCCACAAGGCTACTACCAAATATCGTGCAAACTAGATACAGTGTATGCCAGCCTCACAACTCAAACTACTACTACCACCAACAAGGGCCGCAGGTCCCGATAGGTTGTGGTTTAGTGTATTTAGGTCATAATTAGCCCAAGATTGGTCATTGGCATTTACAGGCGACCATACCACATAGACTGGTGGAGGCTTGGATCAATCGCTATAGCCACCTCGGTTGCTACTGTATCGAAACCACATAACTCGTAGATGTGTAGTGATCCACAAACACACAATGTGCATTACCAATTGGTCAAAGTAAAGCCGATTACAGTGAGATAAAAGAGATTACATGCATATGTAGAAACAAAAATCACAGAGGCAATTGCATGTAGATGATTAAAAAAAAGAAACCTACTTACTAAGGTTTAATATGTAGTCAATCTGAATGCAAATGAAATCCATCGAAACATCAACCAAAACACCTTGTTATTTTGAAAAATCAAAACGAATGGGAAATACAAAACATTGTTTGGATTTTTGTAGATCAAACTTAAACAAGGGCAAAGGCTAGTAAATATCATTTTTTTTGCAAATTAAAAACTATTGCAAAAATATTTTGTAAAAATTGGCATTGTAAAAGGTGCATTTTTAGTGGAAGCCGACACCTTCAAAAATCATAAATTTGTGGGCATGATGAAATTGTAAAATGCATTTAATTTTCTGTTTTATGCATTGACATATATAGCAGCAAAAGACCCCAAATTTATACCCTATTTTTGTGCAATTTATTGCACAAGGCAACGTTTGATAAAAATAGTACCTTGGCCCACATAGGTGATGTTGTCGTGCTTTGGGATACTATATATACCATCTAATATAGTTGTAACAATGACATATGGGCTTGTTCCCTATAAACCATCGAGGAGAAATAAGGAAAGCCAATATTGATATTCACTTCATTTTTTACCCTATTCACTGCTATCACTTAGCGTAAATCTTGAAATGAATTTCTTCCAAGTATTTAAAGGAATTTTTACCCTACATATGCAAAAGTATTTTTAAGTAGATATCAAAGATAGAGTGAATCCCTTTTAGTATTGCTTATGTGCCACGGATCGATCTATATCACATACCTTTGAGTCTCCCTCACGTACGACCATGTATATTGAGGGGATGAGCTTATTCCACGTATCGACGGGTATTATAAAAAAAGTAGGTATACTAAATAGATCAGGTCTATCGAAATAGTGATATAAAAAAAGGGGTAACATTTGGTGCTATAAGGAACCATCACAATGACCATTGCAAAAGCATATTTTTCAAACTCACAATTGCTCAAATATTTGAATTTTACCCATGGAAGACAAAGATGTGGGTAATATTGTAGGTTGCAAATATATGGGACACCGTGACTAGAAAATTCAAACTACCAACAACAGTAGATGATACACATGAAGCATATGATGATGCCAATGCTAGAGCACTAATGATCATAATTTTTTCCACTATTGATGAAGTTCAACCACACATATGTGAAAAGGAGAATGCAAAAGATGCATGGGATACATTATCAACAATATATGAGGGAAATAATCAAGCCACAATTCTTAATATTTAATCCCAACTTCACACACTTAGCATAAAAAATGGATAAAGTGTAGAAGTGTTTCTTTGCAGAGTTGTTGATCTAAGAGCTAAGTTGCATGCAATGGGTGAGAATTTAGAAGATAAACTCTTGATCTCCATTATTGTGAGAGCTTTACCAGATTCTTTTAGAATTATGGTCACTTCCCTTCAAGTTTCCAATAGACAAGTCTCTTTTGAAGAGTTGGTTAATTTGCTACAACAAGAAGAAGCAAAGAAAAACCAAAGGGATCAAATGTCTAACACTGTATTATTTTCTAATAAATCTAGAGCTAAGAAACAAGGCTACTTTAATAAGGGATCTTCCTCTAAGGGTTCAAACACCACTCCCTCACAAAAGACATCTCAACAATAGAAGAGGTATTGCCACATTGTGATATGTATAATCATGACACCAAGAATTGTTGGTTCAATTCTTCCAACAAAGGTGATAAAAATAAGCCACCACCATAGAAAAGGGTGCAATACAAACGACAAAGATGAAATAGATAACAAAAAGGTATTATTGCTATTGAATAATCTAATTCAGACTTTGATTGAGCATACAAGGTGCTCATGACTCAAACTGATTCTAAAAAGAAATATAATTTTTGGTATATTGATTATGGTGCTAGCAAACACATGACTGGTGATAAAGGGTGGTTTGATACATTTGAGGCCAAATAAGGCAAACTGATGACCATTTTCGATGATAATACCTATCAAGTCCAAGGAGAAGGAGATGTTTTAGCGACCATTCCATATGGAAAATGTAAAATTGAGAAGGTCATATATGTGCCAATATTGACCAACAACTTGTTGTTCATGCCTCAAATCTTAAATAAATATGGTGGTTGACTTTAAGGTTGTTGATGGACAAAAGTGTTGCTTCATTACCAAAAAGGGTAATCATATTGTAACAACTTCCTACAAACATGGATTTTTTGTATTAGATGCTCTTTATAACCCTCATGATGCCACGGCTGCCAACTCCAAGGAAGCTACTTTATTATGGCATAAACGGTATGGGCATCTAAGTTTAGACTATCTACTCAAATTGAGTAAGCATGATATGGTGTTAGGTCTGCCCAACCTCTTACATAATTTTCCTGTATGCTCGTATTTCTTAGCAGTGAAGAAACATCGAGTTCCATTTGAGTTGAGCTCTACATGAGCCAAAACACCATTGGAGTTAATACACATCAATCTATGCAAACCCATGCCAAATAGTTGTGGTGGAAAGAATTACTTTTAGTTATTTTTTGATGATTAATCCTAAAATATGTGGGTTTTATTTCTCCAACTGAATTCAGATGCCTTCCCATATTTTCATCAGTTTCAAAATCATATTGAGAATGAATTAGGATGTTCAATCAAGGCCCTTCACTGAGATCAAGGGGGAAATTCACCTCTAATGATTTTTTTATATTTCTCACTAAATATGGGATAAACATATAGCTTATGCTTATACTCCTTAGAAAAATGGAGTTGTTGAGAGGAGTAATCATTCCATAATGGAGATGGTTTGATGTATGCTCACAGGTGCAAATCTTGGATAATAGTATTGGGTAAAAGTTGTCACTACGACTGTGTATCTCCTAAATCGAGCACCAATAAAATCTCTTCAAGGAGTCACACCACAAGAAGCATGGAGTGGAAGAAATCCCTCCATTTCTCATCTAAGGATATTTGGATGTAAATCCTTCATGCACATTCCAAAGAAAAAATAAGCAAGCTAGACGAGAAAACTTTACAATGCACATTTATTGGTTATGATGAAGAATCCAAAGAATATCAATTGATTAATCCTATAACCAAGAAAGTTCACATAGTTTGACATGTGGTATTCGATGAAGCTCCCAAATTGGATACACCAGAATCTAGAAAAGACACATATCCTACTATACACCTGGAATTTGAGGAGCCTAAGTCAATGTTTCCCTTCAAACAAAAGAAAATTCTAAAATGGTATACTAGCACAATAAGAGACATAAAATTAGATGCACCTTCTGATCTCAATTCCAATCGACCACGTACTCGAAGTATGTCACACCAAGAAAGAGAACAAGATGATGAAGAAGAAGATAGGAGTGAAGAGGAAGATAGAGGTTTTATGACTTCAGTTGTGGAGCATGAACCCACTTTAGTGCAAGAAGCACTTAGTGTACCTCAATGGAAGGTAGTTATGGATGCAAAAAATATGTCTCTTATGAAGAACAAAACATGGGAGTTAGTTGATCTATTTTCTGGTAAGAAACCCATTGGTTGCAAATGGGTATAAAAAATCAAGTATAAGGTGTAGACACCTAAAATACATCATGTTTAGGATACTACCCATATGGACACATTCATAGACCATATGAATCCTCTTGGATCTCTCCAAGAGCAAGTAGTGGTCCTAACCACTCAAAAAGGGCATTTCTAGCCCATCCAAGCTTGGCCACTTTCAAGCAGAGCAGCCACCACACCTAGCCGCTGAAGATTACAACGACCACACCTAGCCGTTGAACCTGATATTGGCTAGTACCATGCATAGTTTGGCCATGAATACGGACCCAGATCATGTATTCTGACTGCAAATTTACATTTTTTGTGGGAAAATTTTGGCAAGAAACTACCTAAGTTTCTTCTAACTACCCCTTCAATGCTAGTTTGTGATAGATGCTTTACACCCGAGACAATTAGTCACATGCAATTTGTATTGAAGCTTCTTCAAGAAGTCAGGGTCCATATCTAAGAGAGGGAAGTCTACATATGGAATCTCCCACAAAGAGCAAAGGATCCACTATTTTCAGAGTTTATGCAGCAAAGCCTTGTTATATTGGAAAGTGAATCTATGCACCCTTGAGGAGAAACAAAATGCTATTCATCTGAGGGGAGATGATGCATCGACTATTCACATAAATTATTATTCACCATAATTTTGTGTATTTGACACATCCAACGACCCTTGAACATCAATTTGAGCAAAGAACCCAGTGCTACAACCCTTGGATCATGAGGAGGAAAGTCTATTTGACATCTGATGTCTTAAACAGTGGTCCACAGGCATAACCTAAGGTCTTGACATTAGCTTCTTTATTTTAGCATTAAATTTGATTACTTTATACTTTAGCGTTTATCACTAGCATATATTTGATACCGTATGCACTTATATTATTGCTTTCGAGATATACCCACATATTTCATTAGTTTTATTGCATTTAGTTATATTATGATTTTCTATCTTGCTTATCAGGTTTAATACTAACAGCCTCATCTAGGGAGGCATCCCGGACTACTAACATGCTTTGTTATTTTTATGTACACATATATGTAGGTTTACAGGACAATATCAAGACACTCGGACCATAGGATCCCTCCTAGATGAGATAAGGATAAGGAGGCATCTAAGATCCCCCAGATAAGTTCATGTGTGATATCTGGAAGCCTGCGAAAGTGCACCATCCCTTTGCGAGGGAATTTAATCCACAATTTGTGTCCTACTTGTAACTAATTGTATCAAAAATTGGTTATCCCTTAGAGGGATGAATATGTAATTAGATTCATTATTGAAATCAATAAAAAGAGGATCTTTCTTTGTTGTTTTTATTTTTGAGTTACGCATATTTTTTTGTACCTTTTTCCATTTTATATAGTAATTATTTTTTTGCAAGCATGGTTGTGGTGCGTGCTTCCTAGGGTCGCACAGATGACGATCATGGTGGAACCCCCAGTATGTTTTATTTTTTAGTCGATTTATTGAAATTCACAGGTTTTTTTGTGTGTAGGTTTGGCCACTCTGGTCGATAGTGACCCGCAGGTCTTGGACACTCTTGTCAACAGTAACCAGCTAATCTTAGCCACTTCTGCAATCAGCGGACAGAATCAGACACTCTGGTCAACAGCGGCCAACAAAAAAGTGCAGTAGAGAGTGGAATTTTCATCATCAAAGCGATATTTGAGGTTAGTTTCATCCTCTATTTTCTTTGTGTTTTTTATCTACAACTTTTTATTTCTAGAAATAGCAAGTGAAATCATAGTTTAATCAGGAAAACATAAAGGAAAATAGAAAATGAAAATGCATTTAATGTTTCCTAGGATCTTCCTTAGTTTTCTCTAGGTGTTTCTAGGAACAACGGGCCTTTACTTGTAAGTTATGCCCTAGTCTCCAGCGTGCTAGGATTTTGTGTGTTTAGTTTGCTTGCATGCAGCCCAACCAATGGCCCTTAATTCATAGAATAGAATGCATTCTTTGAAGTTCATATAATCTGAATACATGCATCTTTCTAAAATGAAACGTATTTTATATTAAGAATATAATAAATATCATGTTTTCTTGGTGATGCATTTTATTTACATGTAAGTTTAAAAATAACCACACACACCACACATCATTTTAAATTATAGTGAGTTGAAAGTCATGACCAACCACTAGTAGATATCCAGTGAGATGGCTTTCATCTCCATTCACTAACTTCAATCCCATGCACCCTCTATTTTTGGCCAATATCATATCCAATATCCATCATAGACTATGGAAAATTTGTACGTATCTCTTCTCGAAGAGGTATATCACTGACTATGGGTGAATTGGGTGAGGACCGGGAGTACATGTGCTCCTTGACCGTGTGTGGAAGTCATTACCACACATTATAGGTTGGATTTCATTACCTGGTTGTCGAGCTACGAGTGTATAGGTGAAATCCCTTAAACAAATTAAGCATACCATCCAACAAAAATGTAAAACATAATGAAAATTAGCTTATATATCCAACGAATCAAAACACACCAAACATTTTAGGGAACACACACATAAATCCTTAAAAGATATAAACATCTACTTTTTTTTTGTGCTTTTAAATCTACCTAAGAATATAACTCACAAGTCATCATGGTATACACGGAGCAACTACCCTCGATCCAACACCGATGGGGAAGCTAACACTCCACACACTCATAGTCAAACTGGCATTGAGCTGCCCACCTATAGTGTTGCTAGATGAAGTTTGACAAGTCTTAGGGGCGACAACTCAACCCTTGGGGGAACTCCTTGAGAGACCCCAACAAGAGAGTCACATCCTGGTTCCTCATCACATAGACATGAGGAGGCCTCATGGCCTCTTTCATCACTCAGGCACACAAAGGTATCTTGACCTCCTTCATCACACAGATATGAGGAGGCATCAAGACCTTTCTCATCGCATAGACACGTGGAGGCATCATGACCTCCCTCTTCATATCAACATGCAGAGGCATCACGACATCCCTCATTTCACAGACATGCAGAGGCTTCAAGGCCTCTATCATCATGTTGGCATGATGAGGCATTAACAGATCATCCCACTAAGGGGAAAGACCCTAGGGCTACACCCAGTCATAGACCTAGGACATCCTATAGCCTTACCATAGATGGAAGGGTACCCTTGGACTATGAGCTCATTGGTGCCAATGGGACTCCATAGGATCAACCGTGGAGAACCTAATAACTTGATGAGTTTGATCGAGTTCCCTCGAGATCAGCTCCTAGAAGTATTGCTACCGAATATTCTACTTCAAGAAGTTCATGCAGCGTAGCTACTAGACATACCAATGAACCATGGAAAGCTTCAAAGCGACCCCATAGTACATACATTGCTTCCAATCATGGGGGTACTTAACCCATAACACAATACACATAACAAGTCACCTTGGTAGACAAGGGCAAGCACACAGCAAGAGCCTCCCTGAGGGGCCTAAGCAATAGAACTCCTCACATAGAGTTAGAAAGGTAGAAACCTTCAGTAGTAGGTCGATTTAATCGTATATGCAGGTTAGAGGAAATGTTGTGCATTAAGCGAGAGCATGTAGAAGCTCTTGAGAAAGAAGAGTGAAGGAAGAGGCACCTGTGCCTATAAGAACAATACTCAAGAGAATAAATAACTAAGAACAAGGAGCTAGTAGAGAGGCTAACTCGAACAGACGCACACATAGGTGGTGAGAGATATCTACTTGAGAGACATATTGATTCTTAGTAGGAGAAAAGCACTAGGTAAGGAAATAAGCATGCTCACCATGCTTCACAGCATCAAAAACACCTATACATCAAACAAACACAATTAAATGAGGAATGGGTAAGGATAGAGGATTAGGAATAGACATATCTTGAACCTCCATCCATGGTTATGGGAGATGAGTATAGATGCCCAAACTGAGCAAACACAAGATTACATCCCTTACCACCATGAGCAAACCTTCAAGAACATGAAATTATTTCCTTTAAGGCATACCAGACACTCGTTGAGAGAGTCAAGTCTCTCGAGAAGCAAGACACAGGTGGACATAAGTCAACATTAATCAAGATACACAACCAGCCTCTATGCCCCTTGGTCCTGAGTCCCACATATCCTAAGCACTTTGAGATGCCTAGGCTAGACAAGTTTAAAGGAGAGGGAGATGTGCAATAACACATGATCAACTTCATGAATGCGTATTTCCACCTTGAGCAGAACGATGCCCTAATTTTGAGGATATTCATCACAATGTTCTCAGGAGCAGCAACTCAATGGTTCAACTAGTTGCCCAAGCATAGCATAACTAGTTTTGAGAAACTGATGAATGTGTTCCTTGAACGCTTATTCTTCAGTACCAAGAATAAGGTGAACCTGTCTGATCTGGACAATTTAAAGTAGTATGATGATGAACCAGTGATGGAATAAGGGGACAGGTAGATAAAAATCATGGTAAAACTATCATTCTCTATCCCCACTGAAGAGCTCATATGAATTTTCACAAAGAGCTATGCAAAATACATATCTCTTCTATTGCAGTTGTAGCAATATGAATCACTCGAAGAAGCCTTAGCTCAAGCCAATCTTATTAAATACATCAAGGTCAATGAGGAAGACCTCAAGCTCCATAACAATAAAGAGTGGATCAAGAACAAGCAAAAGCAAGCAAATCCTACTTAGGTTAATCAGGTTGTATTGGCCACACCAAATGAGGGGAATGGACAACAACCCCAAAATTATCAGGCTCATCTCCTGCCAGCAAACTATGACCCTAAGAACAACCAAGGTCGGAACAAAGAATGTCGGCCACCTCGTTATTTCATGCCTCTAAACAAATCAATTCAGTCGATATTTAATTAGTTGAGTGAGGCATGGAGAATAATATTTCTTGATGTACAACTTCTTGACCCTAACCATCCTAAGCCAAGGGGATATAGGGAAGATCAATACTACCCATATCATAGGATACAGGGGCATGACATAAAAAATTACATCAAATTGAAGAATGTTGTACAAAACATGATTGAAAAGGGAGAGCTAAGATTTTACAACCCACTAGCTCCTGATAATAGAGATATGGGTATATTCAATAACCCATTGCCTAATCATGATGCCCCTAGATATCAAGGTGCCCAAGTCAACCAGGTCCGATTTGAGACACCTATTCAAGGATGCATCAAAATGGTTGAGTTAGTTAATGTAGCAACCAGGATTTAGAGATATGGGCAACCATAGCCTCCAAAAGCTCCCATTAAAATCTCAGCTGCACCTCGGCAGAGATAGGGGCATAATAATCCTCCAAGTCCACCAACAAAACCTGTGGTAACTATTCGGAGAAGACTAGAACAAAATCTACAAATGACTCTAACCAAGTTGTCCATTTATGTGCTCATACAACAGTCCTCTAGGCATAGAGAGACTTTAGTGGATATTTTGATATTAGTCAAGCTCTAGCCCCAGAATCTAGATACGTTCACACATTTTTGGGGGCAAGTGCAATAGTGCCAAGATCCCATGATTCATTTTTATGATCATGAAATTAAGGTAGTTTCTACTACCTTAGCAGACTCGTTGCATATTATTGCGTCAATCAATGACATACCATTCAAGTGGTTTCTTATCGATACGGGTTCATCAATCAACATTATTACTACCAAGGCTATAGGGCACTTGAATATCCCTAAGTTCAACATTGTCCCAACTTCTTACATGCTCAGGGCTTTCAATAATGCATTGTGCTCCATAGTGGGTACAATCATTTTACCTATAAAGGTAGGACATAAGACCATTCTCATGATGTGTCACATGTTATAAGGGGTGATGTAGTGCAAAATCATTCTAGGGCATCCCTAGATCAGGTACATGCAATGTGTGCCCTCAATCCTGCACCAATGCATCAAGTATGTGCATGAGAGACAAGCTCATGTGGTTCCATCTTACGAAGAGTCGTTCAACTACATGTATCAAGTCAACTTTCCAGAGGACTTTGTCCTTCTGTAAACACACTTGTACATAATGCCTTCATCCCCAACAATGCATCTAGAGAAAAAAATCATATCATTTCAGGGTGACCCATCCACATAGGTACCGCCTCGTGCCTCTAAATCTACTAGCACTTCTGAAAAGCCTTCAACATCTAAGGCAAAATATAAATAGAAGTTGAAGGTACCCCTAGAAGAGGAATAACCCAAGGAACTTCTAACCATAGTTGTTGTGGAAATTATGAATCCTATTGAGGAGGAATATTCCCAATAAATAGCTAAGAAGGTACCTCAACCTACCTTGCCTACATCATCAATAGCATCATTTGCACCGCAGGTGATAGTTCACCTAGCCAATGCAGCACTAGGTGAATATCTTGTGTAGAACATGACTTTCACACCAATTATTGAGTCTGCACAAGACATGGGATGGCCAAGAGTCCCAAATCTTCCAATAGGGATAGTGGTTCCCTTAGGGGTTCCACCCAACCAAACTAATTTCATATATGCTAGTCTAGATTATTTCCATACTACTCCTAACCTTGAAAGGGATGAGGATGAGCCATTCACCATGAATGTTCATTACTTTTAAAATCCCAAGTTCACTCTGAAGTACTTTGAGAAGTGTCACTGGCAAGGCTATGGCGTAGGCTTGTATGAGCAAGGGCGTTGACTGCCATTTTATCTATAGTACCAACTACCTAAGGATAGGTGTGGTTTGGTCTATCAAATACAGAGTTGTGATGACTCTTTGGAAGTAGCTTTAGATAGGTTGAGCATCAGGTTCAGGGAGGACATTGATTGGAATCCCTATCAACCCCCTAGCAAAAACTACTTAGGTGACGGATGGGTGTTGATGGTCAATATAGCACCACCTGATATGTACCACCCTGAATCCTCTCTTGAAGCACCCCCATTAGGATCCATCCTATGGGAGGAAGAGCCAATGCATGAATATGAGCTAGAGGAGTATAATTATGTCCCAAGCAAGAGCAAATATGAAGCTGGCCTGGCCTGCCACGGGCCTCGTACATGCAAAACCTTGCTTGGACAAGCCACATAAAGAGTGGCTACATCTCATATGAGAGTGGATACATCTCGGATGAGGGTGGCTACATCTTAGACAATAGTGAATACATGTCAAACAAGAGTGGCTATGAGACAAAAGACTTAACTGATATGGCCTTCATAAGACATACATGTAAAATGGTATGGCTTGAAATAAATGATAAAGGATTCTTCATAAGCAATTATAATTACGAATATGAGACTAAAATTGCCTATCTTAGGCATCAGCAAGCAAGTCAGCACCCAACCCCAACAAACAGGAATGAGGGTTTTCTTATGAGCAATGACGACTTTGAGAATGACGCTGAGAGGGCTTACCTTGAGCATCACTTCCAATAATTCAATATTCTTGTTGAAATAGAAGCGTTACTTTGTACCATATATCATAACCTTTGCTTCTTGAGAAGACCAATAAATCTAGACATCATTCATCGCATGGTAAACCCTAATCTACCTACATTTAGAGAGCTATTTTTACCTAATGATCCCATCATCTTGTCTATCCATAGAATGGATCCTGAGATCCCTATGCCTCTAGAGCCTCATTGCGAGTGTGGAGGATTCACGCAAGATGTAGAGCTTCACCCGTGTGGTCCTAGAGATTTCATTCCATCCATCAACATGATCTCCATTGATTTGAACACTCCACTCCATAACCCAACATATCCTTCAAAACCATTGTCTTAACTTAGATGCTATTGATTGGAATCATGTTGATTCACCCCTAGAGCCTGAATATTTCTTCCCCAATGAAGATATGCTACAACTATTCCATTTTGCATCAAGCTACGCACATGATGTCTATCATGCTGGTCTTGACCCTGAGTCAGTGGGAACTATAAATCTAGCAGATGACATTCATTTAATCCCCACTCCTCACCATCTTGAGGAGGGGTCACATATGGCAATAGAGGAGACTTTTGAGGTGGACATCAACAATGATCCTTCTCAACCAAATAAATTCAATTTTGAAGAAAGCTTATCTCCAGAAGAACAGGCCATCATAATTTATCTACTGAAAGAGAGACCAAATATCTTTTCTTGGACCTATAAAGACATGTCAGGGCTAGATCCAAAATTGGTTGTCCACAACATTTCGCTAGACCCCATGAAGAATTCGGTCAAGTAGAACCATAGAAATATGCATGCAACCATCACTTTGATGGTTAAAAATGAGTTGCAAAAATTTTTGGATGTATTCTTTATTGTTCCCATCGACTATCTAAAATGGGTATCGAACATGGTACCCATAGGAAAACCTGATAGAAGAGTTTGTATTTGCATGTATTTTAGGGATATCAACAAGGCAACCCCAAAGGATTCATTCCCATTGCCCAACATATATGCTTTTATAGATGCAACTATAGGTCATGATATGCTCTCCCTAATGGATGGTTTTTTTATTACAATCAGATTCAGATTAAGCCCAAAGACCAGCATAAAACCATGTTCACCACTCTATGGGGGAAATTCTATTACAAAGTAATGTCATTTGGTCTTAAAATTATTGGTGCCCCATATCAGCAGGCTATGACATACATTTTCCATGACTACATGCAGAAGATATTGGAAGACTATATCGTTGACTTACTAGCCAAGTCTTTACTACAAGAAGAGTATGTTGAGACCCTCAAAAAGGTTTTTGATCACCTGATTGAGCATAATGTCGGATTGAACCCCAAGAAATGCGTCTTTGGCATAACTTCTAGAAAATCCTTGGGATTCATCATTTCTAAACAAGGCATCGAGGTAGATCCAATAAATGTAAAGGCTATCCTAGAAATGACCCCACCCACGAACATCAAAGAATTGAGAAGCTTACAGGACAAAGTAGCGTCCATCAAGCGATTTATCACATAACTATCAGATAAATGTCAACCCATGAATTGATTGCTACACAAGGTGGTCCCATTCCATTGGGATGAAGAATGTCAGCAAACCTTTGTTGAAATCAAGAAGTTCCTAGAAATGCTACCAGTCTTAGCTCCACCAAGGTTAGACATGCCATTCTTGTTGTATATATCTGCTACATATTTTGCTTTAGGCACCATATTGGCTCAAAATAATTCACAATACAAGGAACAAGAGATATATTACATCAGCCACACCTTGGTGAGCTACGAGATAGGATATGCATACGTATAAAATTTGTGTTTAGCAGTGGTCTTTAAAACCAATAAATTGTGCCACTACATGCTGAGCCATACGACATGTAATATCCAAGCAAAATCCTTTGAAGTATATGATGAGAAAGGCATATCATAACACACGTACTACAAAGTGGATCATGTTATTGATAGAATTTGATTTGGAATTCATAAGCCAAAATTCCATCAAGGGACAAGTCATAGCTAATCAACTGGTTGAGGCACCTCTTTAGAATAGTAGGCCCCTCACCATAGAGCTTCCTAATGATGTTGTCTTTGCACTATAAGAAGCGCCCAAACCCGAAGAACCAAAAAATGAAGCTGATATGACTCTATTCTTTGATGGTTTGAAGTGTGAGCAAGGAGGCAATGCAAGGATTATCTTTTTTAGGCTTAAGGTGCTCCAATTTCCTTATTATTCAAGCTAGAATTCCCTTACATTAATAACAACACCGAATACGAGGCCCTAATATTGGGTCTCCAAATAGCCATTGCCATGAAAATTAAAAGGCTAAATATCTTCAATGACTCCCTCCTCATAGTCAACCAGGTCAAGGGACTGTTTCAATGCTGGGATCCAATCCTGAAATCTTACAAGGAGCTTTTTGACACATATCTAGCCAAACTAGAGTGGTATGACATCGAGGAAATCCATCATTCGTCAAACAGATTTACAGACACCATGGCATATCTAGGATCCTTGATCCCTTAGAATCCATCTACTGATTTCACTACCATTCATGTCAAAATGCTCTCGCACTCAATGATCCAGCATGAGGCTTTTGATAACAAGGAATCCATCAACATGATTCATATAGAGCTAGACCATGATTGGTTCTATAAATCCAAAGACTTCTTAGAGAAGGCACCTTGGGGGTCCCTGATCTTGCAAGGTCCTATGAGGAATGGTACCACCATTCACCATAGGGTTGTTTCTCAATATACGTTTGTGCAAATCCAATTGCAGGAGGAACAAGCCATATTATCTATTGAGGTTGTAGCCTATCAGGATTGGCTATCCCAATTACAAGACTTTCTTAGGCTTGGAATCATCCCACAAGGACTGTTGCATGCCAAAATATGAGCATTTAATCAAAAAGTGACAAGATATGTCTTACTAGGAGGCATATTATATCATCAAAGCTACGATGGAGTCCTACTACATTGCTTAGAGCCCCAAGAATTAGCTTGGGTAGTTTTGTAAGATCACGATGGTACATGCGATGGCCACTTCAAGGGCATGGCCATTCTCAAATGCATCCTTCGAATGGGTTATTACTGGCCCGCCATGGAGAAGGATTACTACAAGTATGTCAAGAAATGTGTTAAATACCAATAGCATGCAAATATGATGCTCTTGCCATATTATGCCTTACAGCCCATTCAAGCAGCTTGGTCATTTTCTTAGTGGGGTTTCAATTTGATTGGAAATATTTCTTCCCCATATTTGGATTGACACACGTTCATCTTAACGGCCACTAAGTACTTCACCAAATGGATGGAAGTGGTCCCTGTAACCTCGATAATTGGTCCTCGAATTATGGATTTCATACTTCACAATATCTTCAATAATTTTAGGGTACCCTTCAAGATAATCTCAGATAATGTTCTGCCATTCAAAAATAAAAATGTGTAAGATTTAATAGCCAAAATCTAGCATTTAGCACAGTTTGTGACAACATACTATCCGCAAGAAAATGGGCAATCAGAGGCCTCAAACAAGACAATAGTAGCCATATTAAAGAATACGGTGAAAGAAAATCATAAGGATTGGCATCTGCAATTACCCTTAGCATTGTGGGCTTACAAGACTAGAGTACGGATTCCCACTAGGGCAACACCGTTTTCGCTTGTATATGGCACTGAGGCCATTATGCCCTTAGAGTTGTAAATTTTGATATTGCACATCGCATTGAAAGAGTTCATGAATGATGACATTGCACTACAAGCTTGCCTGGATAAATTGACCCTTCTAGATGAAAGGTGCATCAATGATCTTGAGCATCTTCACATTTACCAGGATCATATAACATGAGCTTATAAAAATAAATTCCACCTAAAAGTCTTTAAATTTGGGGATCTTGTGCTTAAAGAAAACCAATAGAACTCAAATCTACCACTACATCTACGAGATAAATTTATGATCAATTGGATAGGTCCCTATATCATCTCTGATAAGATTTGGCTTGAGGCATATCTCCTAACAACACTAGAGGGTGTTGAGAATTCAGAGCCCCTCAACATCATTCATCTGAAGGCGTTTCCCACATAAATCAAAAAAATACCAAAAACACTCAAATAAATTTCAAAAGCTTCAAAAACAATAGAAATCATAAAAATCCAAACAAATCAGAAAAAATCAAAATTAAAATCAAAAGCTCCAAAGGCATATTAAAGCCCTTTAGTCAAATCATAAAATCTCAAAAGGCATCTTAAATCCCTTTGGTCAAATAAAATCTCCAAAGGCATCTTAAATCCCTTTGGTCAACTCACAAAATCTCCAAAGGCATCTTAAAGCCCTTTGGTCAATTCGCAAAAGGTTCCAAAGGCATCTTAAAGCCCTTTGGTCAACTCACAAAATCTCCCAAGGAATCTTAAAATCCTTTGGTCGACTCACAAAAAATTCCAAAGGCATCTTAAAGCCCTTTTGTCAACTCACAAAAATCCCAAAAGGTACCATAAGCCCTTTGGTTAGAAGCAAAACATAAAAGCACAAAAATAATTGAAAACATCAAAAATACAAAAACATTTGCATTTGTATTCTGCATTTGCATTCACTTAGTTGCATTGCATTAGGCATTTCCATCCATCACATTTGCATTAGATACATTTGTGTTTGCAATCTTACAAATGACACCACATTTGTACATCAATCATGCATCATCAAAATCCATCATCATCCATCACCCATGTGTGTAACTGTATTTTCAACACAACTCCTCCTATTTCTATGAGGAATGTACTAGGGTTTTCTGGTCACTCAGCCATACCTAGTGGTTTTATCAAACTTTATAGAAATTTATATTAGCTTATAATAGGTGAGGTTTAGTTTTGATAGCACCTGGTATATTTCAAAATCCTACCACTAATCAAAACACTAAGATCCTAATTGGAACAAGGGAAAGATGAATGTTATGAAGCATTATTAGGTATCCTAAGGTGAAAAGTATATCTTGCTCATTCCCCTATGTGACCTTTTTGGAAATACTGAGAATTGGAAAAAGGACAAGTTCATCCCTACCCAAAAAAATCCCTTGCTTTAATCAAAACAAGCAAAAATCCTGAAACAAATTCAAAATTAAAATAAACAAGTGATTATCATCACTACATAAATCCCTTGCTCAAAAAATAAATAAATAAATAGTGTTTTACATCACTAACCATGAGCAAGTAGCCCAAATAAATATGAAGAAAAGAAGGGAGTATTGAACTTGAATCCTTGGAATTCTCAGCATGAATGGGTTGTAAGGTATCCTTACGCACAATGATATGTCTATCACATTAGTATCTTGCTTTTATATATACCACAATGTTTGCATGTGGAAGAGCTAGCTTTAGGTTTCATGTGTCGCCTAGTGGTTTAATCCAACTGAGTCCAACATAGGATCAAGATAAACATTTGAGGATCCCCAATACAGTAACAGGTTGAATGAATCCCGTATGGCAATGGGGTATGCTTATATTCTATCTAATATATTCATTTACACACATAGGGATAGTGAGTATCTAGGTCTTCATAGCAAGAACTTTATCATTCAGATGCTCTGTATGATCAATATACAACTTTTGATGAAGCAACTAGGGTGTTTGAGTCTCATGGAAAACCTCAAAAATCTCCTTATAGCAACAATTCATATCATCACTCGCATCATCAACTTTATGTAAGATATTTTGATCATTAGAAGGTGTCCATGAAATAGGATATATACTGGATGAATGTCAGCAATAATATTTAGATGGCCACTAAATATTCTGTGCATACCTTTTAATTTACATAAGCTAATTAAGAAAGTACATACATATCACATCATCTCATCTCACATTTGGATGTTTAAATGATTAATTCCTATTATAAGAGTTATTATTTATTCATTATTTTTATACATTTTGTGGTGTTGTCCATTATATTATCAAAACATGTGCCATATCATATCATATGTTTTAAGTGATTAAAGCATACAAGTTCATTCGCATTAGATCATCAACATAATGCATAACACATTTCATTTACCATATCATAGCAACATAAGTTAGATGCATAAAATACATAAAAATCAAACATGCATTTAACAATAAGCATTAAATCCATAGATGCATCCATCATTATCAACTAGATCATGCCATCTAATCATCCATGCACCATAAAGCATAATTCATGTAAACCACACCATATAGCATAAAATCATAAAGTAGTCCACCTACACATACATATCATAATATCTAAAGCATCAGATAAACATAAAAAAGTAATCATAAAAGATACATAATGAGTCCCAAAGTCTGGATATCATATAAATATGTGTCAAAATAAGTACATGTAGGTACAAAAGGGCCATAAGGCTACAATCATGTAGGTTAGCTGACCTTACACTCAAAACAGTACAACATGGCATTAGCGGCCTAAAATTTCTAGTCGCTAGACCTAACAGTGACCACAAAGTGATAGTTGGGGGTCACTGGACCTAACAACAACTAAGAAATAGGGAGAAATTCATTCAATTTCTCACCACAAAGCACCTCAAAATGAGTCAATAAGCACATCCATAAATCAAAAGCAACCAAAATATACACAAATACCAAAAAAATTACATATATCAAAATCCAAAAACATCATAAAATCCAAATTAACACAAACAAAATCAAATAACAAGTAAAATCCCAATTGAGCCTCATAATAAGTTATTTGCCCTATACACTTGGTGATTGTAGCGATTAGTTCTCCATGCAATTCAACAAGATGAGTAAGTTACCATAAGGCCACTTGGGGCAAAATAGTTAAGGCAAAATTTGAAACGCTTCACTTCAAACTCAAAGAAGGCCATGATGATCGAATTGCCCCACAGGAATGAGGATCCATATTATTTTTCCTATATCAAATAGTGGTTCAACACAGGTTTAAATAGAATTGCTAACATGTTAATTCCCTAAGAAGGCCATTGCGACTAGACCGCCCCAAGGGATGGAGATGTGCAATTATGAAAAATGGTTGAAATCACACCTGGATGAGAACAACCTTATAACAACAAAATCAACCCTCTAAGGAGGTCCAAATCATTCATTTTGGTCAAGCGACTCATCACTTTATTAATTTCCCTTTCCTCATCGACTCATCGCTTGAGGGGGTAGTCAAAATTTTCAACAATCATAATCAAAGTCAACAAAATATCAACCAATCATGTTGAATTGTGTTCGTCCTACGAATCATTACCAACAACTATCATAATCTTACCCTTTGCTAGGAAAAAAGCAAACATGATAGTTAAGTTTGTAGCTCTCCTCCTTTCGGACCTATAGTAGTACTAAAGCTACCCAATTGCTTGATGAATGAGTGCAAACTTCCATAAATTTAAGCCTTCCACCCTGTTGGAAGTAATGATTCTAGGATGCACACCCTCCCTCATGACTGGGGTATCCAATATTGATCATATCAATGATCATCATCCAACTTACAATGTGACCCTAGGTGGTCTATTTTTGCTCCACGCTGTGTTTTCCCACAATGCATCCCAAAAAATGACATTTTTAGACACCTAAAATATGTCATGTTTAGGAGACTACCCATATGGACACATTCATAGACCATATGAATCCTCTTGGATCTCTCCAAGAGCAAGAAGTGGTCCTAACCACTCAAAAATGGTAGTTCTAGCCCATCTAGGCTTGGTTGCTCTCATGCATAGCGGTCGTCACACCTGGTCATTGAAGACTACAACAGCCACACCTAGTTGTTGAACCTGATAGTGATTAGCACTATGCATAGTCTGTATGTGAATACGGGCCTAGATCATGTAGTTTGATTGCACCTTTGCATTGTTTACGAGTGGATTTTGGAAAGGAACTACCTAAGTTCCTCTTAACTATCCCTTCAATTCTAGTTTGTGACTGATGCTTTCCACCCAGGACGTTCAGTTGCATGCAATTTGGATTGAAGCTTCTCCAGGAAGCCAGGGTCTATATCTAAGAGAGGGAAGTCTACATATGGACTCTCCCATAAAGAACAAAGGATCCATGATTTTTAGATTTTATGCAGCGAATCCCTATCAGATTAGAGAGAGAATATATGCACCCTTTAGGAGAAATGAAGTGCTATCCAGCTGAAAGGAGATGATGCATTAGCTATTCACATCCATTATTATTCACCACCATTCCATGAATTTGACACATCCGACAAGCTTGAACATCAATTTGAGCAGAGAACCTAGTGCTACAACCTTTGTATCATGAGGAGGAAGATCTATTTCATGGTCGTTGTCTCAGACCGTGGCCCACAGGCATAACCTAGGGTCTTGACATTAGCTTATTTGTTTTATCATTAGATTCGATTACTTTTTTCTTCAACATTTATCTCTAGCATAGATCTAATTTATTTTATGCACTTACATTATTTTTTTCGAGATATACCCGCATATTTCATTAGTTTTATTGCATTTAGTCATATTATGCTTTTCTATCTTGCTTATCAGGTTTCATACTAACAACCTCATCCAGGGAGGTAGCCCGGACTACTAAGTGTACTTTATTGTTTCCATGTATGCAGATCTGTAGGTTTACAAGACCATATCAAGACACTCAGAGCACGGGATCCCTCTTGGATGAGATAAGGAGAAGGAAACATCTGTGATCCCCCATACAAGTTCATGTGCAGGATCAAGAAGCCTACGGAAGCGCACCATCCCTTTGTGACAGGATTTAATCCACTATTTATGTTATGCTTGTAACTGATTATATCAAAAATTGGTTATCCCCTAGAGGTACGAATATGAAATCTGATTCATTGTTGAAATAAATAAAAAGAGGACCTTTCTTTGTTGTTTTTATTTCCAAGTCACGCATATTTTCTTTGTGCATTTTTCCATTTGATATAGCAATTATTTCGTTGCAAGCGGGGCTACGGTGCATGCTCCCCGGTATCGCACATAAGGTAGATGGAACTATTGACAAGCATAAAGCTCGTCTTGTTGCAAAGGGCTATGCTAAAAAATAAGGTATATATTATGAAGAGACATTTGCACCAATTGCAAAAATGACAATCGTTCATGTGCTATGTGTAATGACAGCTTAGTTTGAATGGAAGCTTCATCATATGGATATGAATAATGTCTTCTTGAATGGTGATCTCAAATAAGAAATGTACATGACTCAACCTGAAGGATATGTTGTCAAAGGACAAGAGAAAAAGGTTTTCAAATTGATAAATTCCTTGTATGGGTTTACACAAGCTCCACAAGCTCGATACATTAAGATTGATAATCACCTCCTATAGCATGGTTTCAATATAAGTCCCTCAGATGCCAATCTCTATTTCAAGAAAGTTGGTTTTGAAATAGTGACACATGTGCTCTATGTTGACTATCTGATCATCACTAGCAACTCAAAGAAGATGATAGAATCAGTGAATGGTGACTTGAAGAAGTCATTTGAAATGATATATCTGGGACCTCTACATTACTTTCTTGGCTTAGAAGTTGTGCAAAAAAAGAACCACATTAGGGTCACACAAATGAATTTTGCCAAGGCACTAATTAAAAAATATCGAATGATAGATTGTAATCCGAAAGCAACACCAATGGAAACAAGGTTACAACTATTTTGATTTGAAAAATCTCCTTAGGTAGATAGAACTCTCTATCGATAGTTGATTAGAAGTCTCATATATTTTACTAATACTAGGTCGAATATAAGCTTTAATGTGATCTATCTTTCGAGGTTCATGCAGGAACCTAAGGTTAGTCACTAAAAGGCAGTAAAGCAAGTTCTTCACTATATTCATGGTACAACAAAATATGACCTATATTACAATAAGAATGATAAGTTCTTGCAAGGATACACGGAATCATATTATATTGGATCTATATATGACAAAAGATCAATGTCAAGATATATATTTCATCTTGGATCTAGACCTATCTCTTGGCACAACAAGAAGCAGCAAGTTGTTGCACTTTCATCTATAAAGATAGAATATCATGCAACACAAGGAGCAGTGTGTGAAGCAATATGGTTATGTCACATTCTTTCAAGTATAGGTCTTCCAAATAATATTCCAATACACTTGAATTGTGATAACCAAGGTTTTTTGAAACTAGTCAAGAATCTAGTGTTCCATGAATGAACAAAGCATAATAATACTCAAGGTCACTTTATTTGAGTTGAAGTTCCAAAGCACAAGATTCAGCTTCAATACATTCCCATCGATGAATCAAATATTCAGCTTCAAAAAATTTTTACTAAGGCACTTGCATGTGTAAAATTTGAGTTTTTTTATAACTCTCAATGTACATCAAATAATGTAATAATGGTGGTATGTTAGGCTAGGCTATAGTTACTACATTATTATTTTTAATTCATGTTTATATAGTGTTCTAGAAACCAACGTGTTGTAATTTATTTTTAGTGAGTGCCTAAGTTAGCCTAGTTATTTAGAGTTGCAAAATATTTTATTTGTCGATTCAGCTTCATCTATTACAGGCTAATCTAAGAAAACATTTGTAAATAAATTCTAAACTTTTGAATGTAAAACTAGTTTGTTTACCTACATCTTCTCTATAATATCAAAAGGGCCAAAAAATCTAGGGTCAAGTTTGGTTGATTTGATGAATCTTTTGTTAGTTCTCTATTTTAGGAAGACTTTGTCTCCCATAGAGAATTCTCTCATTGACCTTTTCAAATCAGCATAGCGTTTTTTTTATCCATGGCTTCTTTGAGCCATTAGCAGATTATTTTTAATTGTTCCTCCATATCCTTTATAATATTTGATCTGATCACTGCTCGATCCTATGGATTATCCTAATATAGAGGAGTTATGCATTATCTCCCATATAGGGCCTCAAAAGGAGCCATCCTTGAAGAAGTGTGATGGCTATTATTAAAAACAAATTCAGCTAAGGATAACCTCCCACTTAGTCTTATGGTCCATGCAATACATTCATAGCATGTCCTCAAGGACCTGGTTAATTTTCTCATATTTTTCTTGAATTTCACCCTTTTATTTCTCCATAGAGAAATCTCTTGGTGATCTCTTTTAGGTTCTCATAGCTTCTCCTTCAATTCTCCATTGAATTATCCTAAGTAGTTCCTCTACATTCTTAATAATATCTAGTCCTATCCTTCCTGATCTTCCAATCTTCTTCTTTTCATACTAAACTTGTTTAATTGTATTACATGACTTTGAGAATTTGGTCAACCCTCTTTGGCTGGATTTCTATTTTTGGTGATATACAAAATTGATGTTTAATTTTGTACCCAAGGCTTGATAAAAGTCTTGCCAAAATTCTAAGGTAAACTTAGGATCTCTATCTAAATTAATGACTTCAAAGAATTCATGCAACCGCACAACCTCCCTAGAAAATTTTCTAGCTATAGTAGGTGAATCATCCTTGAAATTTCCTAGAATAAAATGTGCTACCTTGGTCAATTTATCAACCATAGATGGAATTACATCATGTTGAAACCTAGTCTTCGGTAGACCTACAATGAAATCCATAGAGACAACGTGCCACTTCTGCTCCAAAATATCATGAGGATAAAGTTTTCTAACTAGATGTAAGTGTTTAGCTTTAACTCTTTGGCATTCAAGACATCTAGCCACAAAATTATCGATATCTCATTTCACCCTCATCCACTAAAAGGTTTTCCTCATATTTTACCTCATTTTAGCCCCTCCATGGTGTGCTGAATAAGGTGTAGAATGGGTTTCTTCCAAAATAATATTTATTAATCCACCCAATTTAGGGATAACAAGCCTATCTCTAAATAACAATAAATAATTCTTAATAGTGAAGTCATTGCCCTTATTGGGTTCTAGCTCAACCCATGCTCGATATTTACCACAATAAATATCACCCTATTGATGTTCCTTGACTCTGTCAAACAAATCCATATAATACTTGGGCATAGCAACTATGTGCGTCCTTTGACTTAAGGCATTTGCTATCTTATTTTTCTCCCCCTTAATGTATTCATTTTTGAAGCCATACTCGTATAGGAATTCCATGCATCAATGTTGTCTTGAATTTAAGAGTAGTTGAGTGAAGATATATCTCAGACTTTGATGATATATCTTTAATTCAAAGGGTTTCCATAATGTCTAAATTTTAAGTGCATGGACCACAACTGTTAGTTCCAAATTATGAGTAGCATAGTTGAGTTTGTGCTTTTTAAGCTTTCAAGACTCATAAGCTATGATTACCTTATTTTGAGTCAAAATCCCACCCAATCCTTCAATAGGGGCATCAGTGCACACTGTAAATTGTTAACTTTTGATGTTATATACTTAAGGAAATAAAACCACAAGGTATAAAGTGAGTATGCAATATTAACTATATGAAAATGGTAATATCTTAAGCATGTAAATAGCATGAGAAAATTCTGAAAATACTCATAAAATAGTCATTAACGAAAGCTCACGAACAATGATCACCATACAAAATATAAAGACCTCAAATGCTTCATTCTTCATTCATGCTCTACATTGTATCTAGCTTTACCACTACTCTACCCTATTGTGCTCTTGCACTCTCTCTTGCTTTCTACTTATATCATATCTCTTATCTAACTTATACAAAGGCCAATATATAATGGAGTATGACTCTTGGCCTTCCATATTTGTATGACTCACTATATTCCTATTCTAGATTCATGTACACATGGACAACATGAACATTTACATCATTGCACATTCTAATAATACTTTTGCATTTATTTATTACATAAAGTAAATACTCAATCCCTAATCTAAGACACACTCCTAATCTAGTTTTAACAATTATAGTTCGCAAGGGAAGCACTGCGGGGAGGATCGATCTTATATAAGTTAGATGACTCGAGAAAAGAACATCGCTTCTATTTCCCGGTTAGCAAGATTTTGTTGTTTCTACTAGGGTAGGATATGTACCCAAGATGGTACATTAGCATGTACTAAATAATGTAATATATTCCAACACCCCCATGTATTACATTATTTGGTTATTGAAGACTTTAGTATTCAATGTGGTCTTCATCTTGGTTCTAGAACTTGAGTTTTTTTTCTACTTTCTTCTTTGTACTCTTTGTCTGTATCCTGATCAAGTAAATAATTAGTGTCTTCATAAAATACTATTTTAGCAAAAAGAGCATGAACTTCATGTTCATTTGTAGATTCTTCCAGTTCCTAAATTTCTTGAATCTCTTGAAATAAAATCATTTTTGTTTCCCTTCTCTATATTATGGTTGAGGATTATTGTATTGATTTTGAGAAGTATACGGACGCTAAAAATTTTGTTGATGTGGATTATATTGATTCTAATATTGTCTTGGTTGAAATGGCCTAATCGATTGATTTCCAAAATTTGTTTGATTTTCTTGAAAATGATTTCTTGGATTGGATCTACAATAATTGGTACTATGTCCTCTCTTTTTGCATACTTGACAATATCTATTATTCCATTTTGATCTTCCTTTTTAGAATGAGGTAATGTTTATTGTGTAATATATTTTTAGACTAAGACATTGTTAGTCATTTTATCTTTTACTAAATTTTCTACCTCATATTCTTATAGGATATTGACTAACTCATCAAATTATGTATCTTTACTTAGAATTTATAGAGATGTGACTAGATGCTTATAGCTTTCTGGAAGTGCTCTTAGGATTACTTGAATAAGAAACTTATCTTCAACAGTTTCTCCTAAGGTAATAATTTTTCTTTTATATCTTCTACCTTCCTTAGGAACAATTCTATACTTTCACCACCATTAACTTTTAGAGAATGTAATTGAGTTTGTATATTCAAGATAGTGGCTTTATTCCTTCCTTAAAATATCTTGGCTAAAGTTTTCCAAGATTCTATAGAAGTTGTTGCTGAACTAATTTATGGTTGTATTTCATATGTAATTGCAAATGTTACTATCATGAGTGCTTTTGATTTATTTTCTTCAAACTTCTTAATCTCACTATCCCCTGTAGTAGGTTTAGTTTTTGCTTCTTTAACAATATCCCAAAGCTTTTCAACTATCAATATTGACCTTACTTTGTTTTTCCATGAAGTGTAATTAGGTCCTTTATGAAGTTGATATTTTGAAAGTATGAATTTATTTGTTTTCATAATAACACTTGTAGACTACCTTATATTTCCCTAGTTTTGAATGTACTATAGTCTTGATAAAGTGCTTATATTTATTTAGATTTCCTTTGATTTGAATCCCTTTTATCTCCCTAATGTTCAACTACTATTTTTCACCTTATTTATCCCTATTTGTGAAAGCTAGAAATAATTTTAATGCACTTTCAATTGATGAAATATTCTATCTTCAAGACTTTTGAGTTGGATTCTTTTTGTCTCATAAATTTGAGCAAGAGACTAATTCCAATTTAGTTTTCCAACTTTTCAATACTTTATGTTTTGCTTCCTATATCCTTTAATCCTCAATGATATGGTTTCTAAATTTCAAGATATTTAATTTGGTGTTGAACCCTTATAACTCCCTAGTTAGAAATTTAGAAACAAGGTATTTGCAAATATAATATTTCTATTTCAATGTATAAATCCTTATACCTCCAATTTAAACTATTTGCAAATATATTTCTAAGCACTTTGAATGAGGTAATTTCATAAAATTTCTAAATATTTTTTTCTTCAAAAAATTCTAAGGCATTTAATAATATTACTAAGATTGTAAAATTATTCCTTATTTCTCCTTTAATTATAAAACCTTGAGTATAATGAAATAATTAACTTGACTCCAATAGTATGCCTTGTATCCTCTATAAAGGTTATTTAGATTGAATATTTATTACCTTCTTTAATGTAGAACTCCAAAGGCTTTCTTTCACTTAATTTATATTGCACCCTATGTTCTCATGATGCTCTCCTTTCAATATGGTGTATTCAATGCTTTATGTGCTCAAAATCTGAAGCTTTGACTGCAACCTTCAGCATAGTGCATAAGACCTAATATTTGGTGCTTCACTTTATCCTCTTGATTGTGTTCTATCTATGTTCTTTGAGCTCATTGTTGACCATTCAAATTACATATTTCTCTTCCTTTGACTCTTCGAATATGCATCAATTTCTAGCGTGTAACTCTCTCCTCTTCACTGTGTTCTATCTATGTTCACTATGTATGTTTCATTCTTTGTGTTCTCTATAATGTATCCCTTTAATGCAAGTAGAAATAATTACGTAAATACTAACACTTTCCTCCTATAAAGACACTTGGCATACAAATTGTTTCTTCTCTTATGGTGCCTAGATGCTCCTTAGTTGTTGATGTTGAAGAACACAAGCTTATACCGAGAGGGGGGTGAACAATATAAGATCTCTTTTTACTTTTCTTTCCCAATAAATATTATGCAATGTATAGATAGCAATATCAATAGAAAAAATTAAAGCAATGCATAAATCACCACACACAATAGAGACACCAAATTTACGTGGTTCACCCAATGTGGGATACTCCATGGAGAAAATATTTTACTAAAACTTTCTCAATAAATCTCTTGGGAATCCTTTCCCTAATAAAATGTTTATGGACCTTTGCCCAAAGGAGACACCAATATCATTGATCAATTTCATGGATCTCTATACATAGGAGAACTCCTTTCTCCTCTTGCTCTGTTTGGTGATATTCTATAAGAAATGTTGCCTTCACTGCACTGGCTAATGGATCTCTATCCATTGAATACTCTTATCACCACTCAAAATACCTATCCTCATTGCCCTGGCTAATGTATATCTATCCACTAGATACTTTCATCATCTATACTCTATCACCTCCAAAGATCTGTCTCAAATATGTACTAAACATAGTCCTTTGGTCTAACACAAATTCCTCAAATCTCTGGTCTGGCACAAACATATCCTCAAATCTACACCAAACTTTGTCCTCTAATCTGTACTAAACATAGTCCTTAGGTCTAGCACAAATTTATCCTCAATCTTTGTCCTCAAGCCTTAACTCAAAGCTTGACTCAATCTCAAATCAAATATGTTGGATCTGCCCCAAACCTTAACTCAAGGTTTGAAAAAATCAATCAATTCTGCTCTCAAGTCTTCTCAAAGACTTATCTCAAATATGCCTTGCAAGCTTCCACAAAATCTCACACTAATTTATCTGCAAGTCCTCTCTAGAACTTGTCCAAATATTATCAATAATTCCTCACAATAACTTATCCAAATATACTCTCAATCTGTATTGTAGCTTCCACAAAAGCTTACCCAAATCTGTCCACAAGTCTTCTCAAAGACTTACCTCAAATCTGCTCAACAAGTCCACACTAGAACTTTTTTAATCTCATAGAAACATAAAGAGAATTTTTAGAGACTCAATATGCTCTACACACATCACAATGCTCAATCACTTTCAATCACTCTCTTAGAAACATATAGAGAATTGTTAGACTCAATATGCTTCATATTCAATTCAATAGTCAATCACTTTTAATCACTCTCTTAGAAACATATAGAGAATTGTTAGAGACTCAATATGCTTCACATTCATAATACTCTATATCACTTTCTCAACTCAATTCAGAATATAGAATAATTTATTTATTAGAACTTGAACAATCACTTCACACATCCACTTGACTAGGCTCAACCAACTCTACTCAACCAATCACTCAATGAAACAATCCTTGCTTACAAACCCTAGTCCAAGCATATTAATACTTACTCAAAAAAATTTCAACAATGCTTATCAACCAATCTCACATAACAATGATATTCATGATCTTTGCAAATCCTAGTTCAAGTTCTTCACTCAACTTAATCACTTCAACAACAATGCTTATCAAACAAGGTTTTAACAACTCTTTATTCCAAAAAACCTTGAAGCATTAACTCAACACACTTAATAAGGAAACCTAATTAAGTCCTTTTCACTCCAAACTTATTTTCCAAAAAATCAACCAATCAACTCAACTATGGAATAATGTGCCCATACCTTTTCTTGATGATGAAGGAACCTCAAAAATCTACCACAACCACAAACACTTCTTTTCCAAGCTGAAATAAGTTATAATATGATAAACTCTCTTAAAGGTACAATGAAAATATCAAAACATACATACACCTTGTCACTCCATATTAAATAAAGCATTCATCAATATATACAAAAATAATTGATCAAATACACCTTATAATCTCCCAGTTAAAATAATATCCAACATCAAAAAAATAATGTCAATACAATCACCTTTCCAAAATAACTCAATGGTAAGAAATCTTCTCAAAATCTAACCAAATAAAATAATTACCAAATAATATACCTTTTATTTACCCCTTTTAACTCCCTAGAATCTATGTCAAACCTTAGGCATTATAAAATATAACAAAAATTTATTACCTTCACCTTGGTGAGACTCGAACACTTGATGTCGCCTCCCTGTGTGTCTTAGTTGTGGTCTTAGCTACCATGTGTGCTAGGCACTCATTTAGGGAGAAAAGAGCACCATGTGTTCTATATTCCTCCCCTTTTACACCTAAGCCAAAAAATCATGTGTCGCTTCCTTTGATGCTTCAAACACAACACACAAAAATGTTGTTGTTGTGAATCGATCGTGGGTCACTCAACGCCCAAATGCCTTAGCCCTCGACCACTTGCCACTAGGCCACGCTACCTAGGTAAATATGGGATTTTATCCCTCGATGATATTATCCCATTTCATTGGTGCCTAAGACAAGAATCTTGTCTTCTTCCTCGCATGAATTCTCTTCAACACACGCTTGCCTCTTTCTCTTGTTCAGATGAAGGATAATTTGAATGCCACTAAGACATATAATTTATATATCATTTGCCACCTTTAAACTTGAACGTCGACACAAAATTAATTTCCTTGCAACCCTAACCTTAGGGTAATTATAATTTAATTAATAATAACATTATTATAATTAACTTATACTTAATTTAATAGGCATAGGTTAATAAAATTAACTTACAAATTAATATATAATGAAATTATAATTAAATATAATTTATTTAACTCCCATAGGTCTATCCAATTGGTTTTAAATAAAAGACCATTTATTTTTCCATCATGGGTTTTAATAAAAAACTCTTCTACTTATGCTTCCACATAATATTAAAAATATTATGAAGCTCTTTTGCCATTAACCTTTGCATTGTTCCTTTTGACCTTTTGAAATCAATGGTAGCTTATTCCTTGACATCAATGACCACTTTATTCCTTGACATCAATGACAACTTTGACTCAAAATGTCCAACAAATGTTTTGTATCCTTGGTAACACTTGTCCTCTTACACCTACAGCACTTGTAGATGGATGTTATAACTTACTCCCACTTGATAACATTCGAGTTATCATTGCACTTTCTTTTGCAATGACTATTTTGCTTTCTAGGTTCTTAGACTCTCCTCTCAATGTTTGGCACTCTATGTTTAGCATGCCAAATGGTAGATTGCAACCTTATCTTTTGTTATATTATTTAATGCTTCTCCTTCCAATGTAACACTCATAAATGAGTAATATATAACCTCTTCTACTGCTATTTCTCTTGTATGTGTTATGTTGGCTGCAACTCAAGTATTTCGAAATGAGACAATATGGCCTTTATCAATATTGACGAACCTAGAGTCATATGACTCAACCATGGGCTCGGGGAGTACCTCAAACTTTGTGTCTCATTTGACCTCTCAAAAATCTTGTGTTGGGATGTTTGATCGCTCAACTCTCGCACTAGGATGTTTGACCGCTCCTTATTCGCATTGTAAACCTTGCACTCTCACGCTGGGATTTTTGATCACTCCTTATCTACCTTGTAAACCTTGCTTCTTACCTTGAAACCTGCAAATATAAAACAAACAAAAAACACCTTTTATTAAAATTTTCGAAAACACTATGTTTACCCTTTTAAATTAATTTAAATATATTAAATTATAAACTTTTAAATTTTTATAATTTAAGATATTTAAATAATTTTAATTCTTAAATAAAAATATTCAAAAAAATAAATTTAAATAAACAAACATAAAACAAAACTAAACATTATCAAAAAATAAATAAATCTTAAATCAATCATCTATTTTATGCAAACCAAAACCTTTAAACCAAAATTTCAAAATTTTCAAGTGGGTCCCCAATTTTGGGGTATTGTGAAGTGGTCACAATAAATGGCAACTCTGCTGGGAAATGTTCCAAAATATTTTGGACTTGAGAACCTAGTTCTGAAACCAACAAAACCCAAACATTTAAAAAATAAGCATCAATAATATCCAAAGAATGTGAATAGATAATTTCAAAATGGAATAGTTGAATCATTTGCCTCTACTCAATGTGTGCCATGTGATTCATTTTGTATTCCTAAAACTATTCAGATTTCCATTATTAGTTTTGCAATTAGGCTATATAATTTTTCACTCGTTAGATGCATCTTCAAGATATTGCTCTACTGTTAGCCAGGCATCTATAGCCCCAGTAGAGGTTGTCTAAATCACCCAAGTCTTAGATGAATTTTGTTTGTACTTATTTTTCTTTATTTCAGTCTAGACATGCCTCAACTGCCAGTCAGACATCTATAGCCTCAGTGAAGGTTATCTAGACTGTAGTGACTGATTTGAATTTACTTTCCATTGCATTTGCTTTTCTTACTTTTTATTCAAGCTTTATATTGCTTTTTGAAAAATTCACCAGCCACTTGGTTAGATATCAAGTAAGGCTCTAGAAATTTAAGTACTTTGGATTTTCTCCTTAATCTGCAAAACTGAATAACTTCATCCTTCAAGATTTCAAAGAATATTTCTTTTTAATGTGATGCAATATCTATGAGAGCTTTTGCAAAATGACTTCATTGTTCCAAATTTTACTATCTTGATCCAAATTCATAAGGATACATATTAAACAATCTCATTTTCCTTTTCTTCAAGTTTTATATGTTTTCAAAATAATAAATTTTATCCTGAGTGGCACAAGAACAGATACCAAACAAATTCATCAAATTTTTAATGCCCATACAACAACTACCTCAATGAAAAAACAACAACCAAAACCTTCATAAACTTTAAACAACCAAAACGATATAATGAATGGAAATCCAAAATTTGGCATAAGCCAATTTTATTGAAAACCATAATGAAAACAATGAAAACAAACACACAAATGATGACTAACAAAATCACAAAGCCACAAGTTATATACAAGCAAAAATAATAAGCAAGTAAAAAAAACTTGCTTCCTAAACAAGAAAACCAACAAAATCTTACGAAACAAAATATTGTGTACAAAAACAAAACAAAAACCCAATATGCTATTTACAAAAATATACACTATATACAAAATGATACCATATTTATGCTATCACTTCCCTGGATCCCAAACACGATTGGCACACTGTAAAAGACATATATTATTATATGCATGCCAAGTTTTACATAACTCCAACCAAAATAAGCTTAGGCCAAACAATATAACAAATTTCATTTTGCCTTTCTCATCCCACCAATTTGATTCAATTTTATAAGTAATTCCATGTTTAATATTTTATTCATTAAACTTACAAGTGAATACATGATTTTTTACTATCTTTTGTTTATTCAATGAGATGTAACTTTCAAAATCTGATTTTTTACTTTGACTTAAGTTTTTATTTTCATAAGCATATAGGACTTATTTCAAATAAGAGGATAATTCTGAAAAATTTAAAGCAACTTCAACATTTATGTTTTTAGGCCAATCATACTCATGCAAAAATTTACAAGAATCTAGGATATTTACAAAATATATGTCATTATAAATTTGTATCTTAAATTCATTTGTTAATTGTTGGTGAACTTGATTAAACAATTAAAGCACATCTATTTTTGTTTCATTCAGCAAAGTAATTTTATTTATGGTGGGAATAGGAATCCATTCTAGTTCTTTATCAACCTCCAATGATATTTCATCATAAATAACATCTGAATCTAATGAATGATTATGCAACCTTTTACCTAATTCTTGGATATTTGGACACAAAGGATAATATTATACCTTTTGTACACTTTCATTTACCACTATTTGGTAAGCCATTGTAATTTCCTCTTTTTCTTCATGATTTCTATCACCATCATCATCTCGTATCCCTTTACCTTCATCAATGACCTATTTTTCAAAAGCATCAAAATTAGGCATCCAATCAAGAATATGTTCATCCTTTTCAAACCATAACTCTTGTTGATCAAACAAAGCAATATTTTCATTTGGATAAATAGAAAATTCTAATTCTTTATTAGCCACACATGGAGTTTCTTCATTTGAATATTCAATATAATCATGAAAATTTTCACTCAAATCTTCAATATTCGAGAATGAAAGAGAATATTTTACCTCTTCTTCATCTAAAACAGATGAATCGTAAGAAACATTTACCATTTCTTCCTTTTCTATTTCAGCAAAATGTTCCCTAAACTCATATTCAAAATGATCAAATTTTGGAACATTTTCTATTTCTGCAAATGGCTTGCCATCTTTTGATTGTACGGGAATTGTCAAATCTTCATGTGAGATAGAATTTTCAACATCCTGCATATCAAGTGAAATAGAAATTTCATCAATAGGAATGTGAGAAAATAATGATTCACCATACATACCCCAACCATTATAATAATTATCTTCTACAGCTAAGGGGTGAAGTTCAACCATATTTTCTGTGTAATCTTCGGATATATCTATATACTCCTTTTCAAATTCACCTTCATCAATCACTTGAGGTACAAACCTACTAATTTATTGTTGTATGGGCATTGAAGAATCATTAAGTGAAACCAAGCTTTTAGTTTCCTGCACATCAATTGAGATAGAATCTTCTTTGGAAATTGCAAAAGAAGTGAATGATTCTTCTTCATTGTCTTGAATAAGAAAATCATTATATTTCTGAAGAATTTGGTGAAATTCCATCTCTTCTTTCATGCCATCTTTAGATTCATTTTCAGATTCATCTTCCTCATTAAAAAATTCATCTTCAATTTCAAAATATTTATATACCTCAAGTAATAAGCTTTTATGATCAGTAATTTGAACCAGCATCATCGAGGTATTCTTTTCTTATAGTCCATTGTAGTCTTCAATAAAATCACATCTAGAATCTTTCAATTTTTGAGCTTTAATAGTTTCATTCAACTCTATGGAAGGTTCTATTCTATCACATGTTTCAATGTTAGTTAGATCTAGAACTCCTCCAATATCTAAAGACTCATGCATTTCTATATTTTGATAAGCTTGATTACCACAATCCTCATTGGTGGATATTAGTGCCATATTAGATGGTTGGAATTGGTTGGAATCCATAAATCCTGAAGAACAGTTTAACATGAGAGAAAAATGTGTATCATGACTCATAGGTGGTATTTGATTTGAAACCTTAGAGTTAAGTAATGATAATTCACCCACATCAACCCATTTTGAAATCCACCATTTTTCTACAATTAATACCTCACTGTAGGCCCTAGACAAAGATGGATTTTTAAGATGTTTCTCTAGGAGCACATAATTAAATGGATCTAAAGCTTCAAAGTATACTTGAATGACTTCTTTTAAAATGATGTAATGTATATCCATTTTGGTATACAACCTATGGAACCTATCATTAAATTGAATCATGGATTCATTAGGTTCTTTATAGATAGAGGTAAACTGATCTGCTATCATATCCGTGTTGACCAATTTTCCAAAATATTCAAGAAACATTGCTTCTAGTTGATCCCAAGAAGTGGTAGAACCTGCAAGTAAATTAATAAACCAATCATGAGCAACCTCGATAACATCTTAATGCATATTTTGAAAGTGAAACACTATGTTTTTAAATGCCTGAATATGTTCCTCAGCCGTAATCATTCCATCATTCTTATAATGGGGTAAATAATTTTCTGCGCTTGAACCAGTTTTAACATGCAAAACTATGTATAAAAAATTCACAACATTTGAATCATAACTAAATTTCCAAATTTATAGCATTTTTTTTAAATGATAAATTTGAATAACTTCAAATGCTAAAATATTATCTTTCAGACCCTCCTTCTAGCACCAATTATGTTGAGTGGAAATTTTGCCCAATTGCAAAATCCCCATCACAGTTAGGATTTTCAAATGAAAACCCTCTCTTGTAAAGAAATAAATATTTCTCCAAGGTTTACTTAATGCATGTTTGTATGTTATGAAAATGTGTCAAATAAGTGCTTAGAATACCTTAGTGATTTGCAAATAACTGTTAACAAGGGGCCTATGTTGGTAATATTTTATTATGCTATGCTATTGATTGTTCATGAAACTTAATGAAATGATGAGTGAGTTGATTTTTATGTTGCTTTAAACATGAAAGAAAAATGATCCAAATGATTAACCTTAAAATGTAATAAACTTTGAAAACCCTTATAAATTAACCCCCCTTTGATGAAATTACAATTTTCATAAAGGAAAGTTAATCTATAGCTTTGAATACAATGGCATTTTGAATGCCATATAAATTACCCCCTTTAATGAAATTAATTTTCATAAAGGTAAGTTAATTTATTGCTTGAAAATGAAATACAAAGCTTGAAATGCGAAATAAACTTTTGAAATTATAAAATTCCTTAAAAATGTGAATTTTATAAATAATTTTATAATTTCCAATTTGCTTCAAACTAAAATAGAAATTGCTTTAAATAACAGTTTAAAGCTTATTCTTTGTCTATGCCTCTCTCCTTTTGGATTTTATTTTTTTATATTTTTTATTTAATTTGGAAAAATTTTAAAAATGAAAAAGTTAGGGCTAAAAAATAAAATAAAATGCTGAAACTTTAAAATTTCCCATAGACCCTACAACATTTGTATCCTGCAAAACCAACATTAAATGTGATCCAAATTCACGCAATTAAACATTTAATGCAGTGCAATCTTCTAAGGATAAATGTAATATATTGAAAAATAAGAAATGAGTTAACCATCAACATGTATAAAACTCATTTATTTCCAAAATATTACAAAATATAAATTTTCAATAAATTCTGAAAAATACAGAATACTTTGTGCATAAACGACATCCCATGGTGAAACTTTAGTCCAGCATGGAAGGATATGCTCCCAAATCAATATTTTGCTAATGTTCCAATTTTTCTACTATCTTCTAGCTCCAAATCTTTGACCCTCTCTTTGGCTTTTATTCCTATATTTATCATTTGAAAATAATTTGTTGTCTATTGTTTCTTTTCATTCTTTGACAGTTTGAAATAAATTTTATAACCATATTATTTTCTTGTATTTTCCAAATGGCCATTTATGTTTATGATTCATCCATATTTCACCTTTCATCCACTTTATTTTCTTATGGTAATATTTCCTAGTTAGAGGTTTATATTTACTATACCATAGCACACCCCTTTATTCATTTTAATTTTCCTTATATCACATGGGCACCCATATACATCAAATCCCAAATTATATCCTTATGATAAGGTGCTCATGGTAATTATCTTTGATAGCACCTAACATCTTGGTTAATGTGAGTGGTAATCACTTGTCTTCCATGTGTTAGATGGAGCGCTATCAAGTCACGTCTTCTCCCTATTGAATCGTAGCGCAGCCATGTCAGTAACATCTATGCTCATCTATACATGTTCCACGTGGCTCTATCCATAAGCCAAATCATAGCTTTATCTACACAACCTATCGTATGATATCATTCATACCATATTACATCTTTCTATGCATCTCTACAGCAGCTAAAAATTTTCAATAAAATTGTGAAAAGGTGCACGCGTTTCCATAGTTTGTGGAATGTTTTCTAGATAAAAAAATTAAAATATGTTTTATGGGTCTTTATAACTTCTTAAAAGCCAAATACATTACATCCTTCCTTATCCTCATTCAATGATATGTAAATACCTACATGTTTTCACAATTGATATTTCCATTTATAAATTGTAGACTTTTAATCCCATCTAAAATTGATTACTTATGTGCTCTGCTCTGCTTCGGGCTTTAGTATTCGAAATATTTAGAAGACCTCTACTCCTCGCTGTGTAAAATATTCTCATCCAATTAAAATTTTTTGAATATATCACAAATGACTCTAGCCTTCAACCTCACCAATACTGTTCGGTCGCGCATGCTACATCAATAATAAAAATTTGTTATACCATGTTAGGTAATGAATAACCATTTATTTCAAACCTATCGATAACAAATACCAACTGCACCATACTGCCTATGTCTTTACCAATCTATTGTACCCATTTTATTCTTGAATCTTGCTAAAAATGCCCATCTGATGTCTTCTTCTGTGTACACCCAGTAATGCCTATACATGTCACCCATAAAATCTACAATCAACTATGGTCCAGAAATTTATTTCATATCCATTTCATCAGCATTCTCCTTTTGTAACCTTGCCCAAACTTATGCCAAAACCTATTGAAATACATATCCATTCTTACCTCTAGAGACTTTCTACATGTTTACAGAGTGATGAATCGTGTACAGAAACTTGATCGCGTCCTTCACTTCTCATTAAAACTTTAAAATTTATTTTATACCATTCATTGTTGACCATCAACGCGATGCCAGTGTTGCTAATAGTCCTATCCCAACTGCGCGTCATCAATAAATAGAATTAATACTACGCGTGCATCTTAGTGAAGTTAGTATCATGATCATCACGCAAAATTCAGGATGCTATAACCATTGAAAATCTAGCTCGTGAGTGCCGTTAGAGTTTCTTATCCTCACAATCATGGTTGAAACAACATATACCACCTACTTTCCTTACTGAATATCATATATCTCAACAAATGCAAATCCATGGTTGCCATAATTATTCATTGCTTTATCACTTATCCCACATTCATTCGAAATAAGACAATATGACCTTTATCATTACTGATGCGCCTAGATTCATATGACTCAGCCATGGGCTCGAGGAGTTCCTCAAAATTTATACCTCATTTGACCTCTTGAAAATCTCATGCTGGGATTTTTGACCGCTCAACTCTCACGCTAGGATTTTTGATCGCTCCTGATCTGCCTTGTAAACCTTGCACTCCTGCACTCGGATGTTTGACCACTCCTGATCCGCCTTGTAAACCTTGTTTCTTACCTTGAAACCTATAAATATAAAACAAACAAAAAACACCTTTTATTAAAACTTTCCAAAAACCTATGTATACCCTTTTAAATTAATTTAAATATATTAAATTATAAACTTTTAAATTTTTATAATTTAAGATATTTTGATCGCTAGGATTTTTGACCGCTCAACTCTCACGCTAGGATTTTTGATCGCTCCTGATCTGCCTTGTAAACCTTGCACTCCTGCACTCGGATGTTTGACCACTCCTGATCCGCCTTGTAAACCTTGTTTCTTACCTTGAAACCTATAAATATAAAACAAACAAAAAACACCTTTTATTAAAACTTTCCAAAAACCTATGTATACCCTTTTAAATTAATTTAAATATATTAAATTATAAACTTTTAAATTTTTATAATTTAAGATATTTAAATAATTTAAATACTTTAATAAAAACATTCAAAAATTTAAAATTTAAATAAACAAGCATAAAACAAAACTAAACATTATCAACAAAAATTAAACCTTAAATCAATCATCTGTTTTATGCAAACCAAAATCTTTAAACCAAAATTTCAAAATTTTCAAGTGGGTCCCCAACTTTGGGGCATTGTGAAGTGGTCACAACAGGACTTCTCCACGGGAACGAGGTGTTCATTTCATTTATTTTATGAAATTTCAATTTTAATCATCAAAAAATCATCCAAATAACAAAAACATCAAATAAATAAAAATTTGAGTGTGCCTCATTTACAGTTATTTACCCTATACACTTGGTAGTTGTAGCGACTTGCGCTCCATGCAATTCGACAAGAAGAGAAAATTTCCAAAAGATCATTTGAACCAAATTATTCATCACTAAATTGAAATATCTACACTTTAATCCCCAAGAAGGCCATGGTGGCCGAAATTCTCTACGGTAACGAGGTATTCATTTCATTTCTTCTATGAAATATCATCAAGAATCATAAAATTTACAAAAAAATCAAATAACTCAAAATCTTCAACGCGCCTCATATCTAGTTATTTACCCTATACACTTGGCGGTTGCAACGACTTGCGCTCCATGCAATCCTATAAAATGAGTAAATTACCATAAGGCTATTTGAACCAAATTATTCATCGATGAATTGAAAAGTCTTCACTTCAATCCCCAAGAAGACCATTGTGATCGGACTGCTCCACGGGAATGAGGTATTCATTTCCTTTCTTCTATGCAATTTTCATCAAAAAATCAAACCATAGTGACTCATCACATGCTAAATTGAATTGTTATCATCTTTATTTCCTAAGAAGGCCATTATGGCTGGATTGCTCCATGGGATAGATATGTATAATTACTATTGATGGTTAAAATCACATTTGTAATAGGACCTTCCCTACAAAAATTTTAATCATCTTGAACTATCCAAATCAGTTATCTTGGTCAAGCAATTCATCACTTTCATCAATTTTCCTTTTCCTTATTGACTCATCGCTTAAGGGGGTAGTCATAATAATAATTCATAATCAAAATCAACAATTGAACACTTAATCATGTTAATCATGTTCGTCTTACAAATCATTGCCAAAAATAATCATGCCCTTGCTTGGGGCAGAAAATAAGTAAATTAATTAAACAAATGCTCGGCATTCTTGAAGCATGAAGGATCATAGGTCTTTACCTCTTTGTGAACTAAACAATGTCCAATATCAAGTAAGCTTGATGCAATAGGTTGTACTTGAATCAAGTTCCTTACCTTATCGGAGGTAATGATTCTGAGATATGCATCCTTCCCATGATTGGGGCATCTAATGTTAACCATATCAATGAACATTAATTAACCTATAATATGGCTTTAGATTGTCTATTTTTGCTCAGCATCATGTTTTCTCACAATGCATCCCAAAATGGGCATTTGTAGACACCTTAAAAATATCATTTTTAGGATACTACTCATATGGGCACCTTTGTAGACCATAAGAATGAGCTTGGACCTTTTCAAGATCCAATAGTGGTTTTAACCACTTATTTAAGGTAGTCTAGTCCTATACAGATCTAGTCATTGATAGCATCAGTAGCTGCGATACCAACCGCTAACGATCAAAGCCACTAAGAGCTAGCTATGCCTATCAATAGTGGCTAAGGGTAACTTACCCCTAGCCACATTGAGTGAGAGTGGCTAGCCCTAAAACCAACTCAGGCTCCCGAGTCGAGCAAAATTAGTTGCATTTAACCAATTTGCAATGGTTCTTTGGTGGTTTTGTCTACAAAGCTTCCATAAGCCTCACTCTAACTACTCCATGCCAGCTAGTTCTTGATATTGACTTCCTTGATAAGCCAAGGTGATAGGCCTTCCAAAGAGAGTTAATGATCTCAAATTCATTATAGCGAATCCCTATCATATTGAAGAGCAACTTTGTATCCATGTGAGGTGTAGTTAAGTGTTGTCTTATTGCAATATGACAATTGTCCATACATCAATGGAGCTTCCAAAGGCTTGAGGGGCAAGTTTGATATTCTTCATCAATTAACCACAAATCTGAGATAATATACCACAAATCCATGTTCTTAGGCACAGGCGACCATTGAACATCAATTTAGCAGATAAATTGAGCATCATCAAGTAAGGATTCAAGGAGTATAATATTTTCCCCATGACCACTATTTTCAATAGTGGCACACACACTTACCTATCGAATTTGATAGTGTCTAGCAGAGCCAGCTCCTCTGATTGATAGCGACTAGGGTCTGATTCAATATTTTTTGCATTTTAGCCATAGATTTTATATTCTTTGTATTGTCATTACTTGTTTATCATAGATTAATCACATTTTCATTCAGTATTTATGCTTTATTCTTAGTATTTCATGTATTTCATATTATCTTTATGCATTTGCTCTCTTTCTTGCATTCATTTTGAAACTAGCCTCATCTTGAGAGGCATCATGTGCTATTGATGTGTCTTGTAGTTTCTTTGTGTGCAAGTGACAAATCTATCCAAGGACAAAGCATCATCGAGATCATACTTCTTGATATCAAAGAAGGAGGCAGCTAATAAGCCCTCTTATAAGTAAAGTAGTGGAGGAGTGAAAATCATTGCATCTCTCCCCTTTGAGGGGCCACAATATTTGTAATAATTGTATCAAATTGAAGGATTCCCTAAGAGGGAAATATTGTAATCAAGACTTATTGTGATTAATAAAGATCACATCATTTTTTATCATCTTTTATCATGTAATGGTTACATGCATTCTTATTTTCAATTTGTTACATGCTTTCAAATAGATTATATGCATAATATTTATTGCTTACAATATGTATATAACAAAACAAATTTCAAAAATTTCACAAAAAATAAAAAACAAATATAAACAAAAACAAAAACATTTTTCAAGTACAATGTATTTATTTGTGTTTCTTGCTACTATCCAGGTTTAACAAAGTTCTAGCATTGGTTCTATCCAACAATATCAACCCATCCATTTACCCTTGCCTTCACCATATATTTTTCCCTTTAAGTCAACATGAATCCTTCTGACTTGTTTTCTTCCCTCCATAATCCATATGATTTGGCAAATCCAATTTATATTAACATGAGCCTTATTAATATGGACTATATTTCCTCACCCCCATCATTTTCTGAGGTTATCTTATCCGAGGAATTGTTAAGAGCTACAGCCAACTACATTCCTCCATCGCCCCCACCTTCACCTTCACCTTCATCTTTAGATCCTGAGGTTTTATAGGTACACATAGATGAGGATAGGTCATAAAATTTTGATGACATCATATATGATAGTCATCTAATCCAAACTCCCCATCAACTTGAGGAAGATTCCCACATGTCTATTGAAGATACTATCGATGTGAACCTTAGTTTAGATGCAAACAATCCCTAAATTATCAAACTTGAAAAAATCTTATCTGAATATGAACAAGAGCAATTAATTTCTCTCCTCAAGATGAAGAAGAGAATTTTTGTATGATCCTATAAAGATATGCTTGGTTTTGACTCTAATTTGGTTTTCCACAATCTCACCTTAAACTTTGAAGCTAAGTCGATCAAAATAAAAACTTAGAAGGATTCATCCTACCATTGCCCTCTTGGTCAAATAAGAGCTTCAAAAGCTATTATATGTGGGTATCATTATACCCATTGACTATTCTATATGGCTCTCAAACATGGTACCCGTCCGTAAGCCTAACGAGGTGATATGATTTTGCACTAATTTTTTGATATATTAACAAAGCATGTCCTAAGGATGAATTTCCTCTTCCAAAAATTCATACTTTTATCGACACCTGCACTAGCCATGAAATGCTTTCTCTCATGGATGGTTTTCAAGATACAACCAAATTCGAATAAATTCTGATGACCAACACAAAAAAACATTCACTACACCTTGGAGGAATTTTTCTTACAAGGTGATGCCCTTTGGCCTTAAAAACATAGGTGTCACTTATCAATGTGCCATGACATACATGTTCCATGATTACATGTATAATGTCATCGAATATTATGTAGATGATCTCTTGGAAAAATTCAAAACTCGACATCATCACCTTAATATTATGTTACCTATGGCAAACTACTAGGTTTATTATCTCCAAAAGAGGCATTGATGTGGACCCAAACAAATTCAAGGCCATCATGGAGATGCCTACCCCAACAAATTTAAATGAATTCCATAGTTTGCAAGGAAAAATTCAATCAATCCATTGTTTTACTGTGAAACTTTTTGATAAATGCAGGTCATTCAATCACGTGCTACAAAAGGGGTGCCATTTTCATGGATAGATGAATGTCAAAAATCATGTTTATGTTTCAGCAATGGACTTTGCATTAGGGACAATGCTTGCACAAAAGAATGAAAACAATCAAGACCAAGTTGTTTATTACATTAGTCAAACATTGGTAAGTTATGAAACTAGATACACTTACATGGAAAATTGTGCTTAGTCGTGGTTATTACCACTATGAAACTTTGACATTATATGCTTAGTCACACCACATATGTCATAGCTAGATAAAATCCTCTATGTTATATGATGTCTTGCACTTATAATAACACTCATACCGCTAAATGGATAATGCTTCTCACTGAATTTGATCTTGAGTTCATAAGCCAAAAATCCATTAAATGTCAAGTTATACTTGATCAACTTATGAAAGCTCCACCACCTAGTGATCATATTTTTATTATTGAGCTCCCATATGATTCAGTATTCGTTGTCACCAAACAATAAGAAGATGTCATTCTAGAGGAAGACGTCGATATCACACTATTCTTTGATGGCTCTAAGTGTGAGAAAGGTCAAGGTGCTAGAGTCATGTTTCATACACCCTAGGGAGTTCCTATCCTTTTATCATTCAAACTAGACTTCCAATGCACAAACAACAATGTAGATTATGAAGCCTTAATATTAGGTCTTCAAAAAGCGATAGCTATGGGCATTAAGCGTATTAGGATATTTGGTTATTCTCAACTTGTTGTTAAATAGCTAATTGGATAATACCAATGCAAAAAGCCTACTATTAAACTTTACCATGAAGTAGCAATGAAATTGCTTTCTAAGTTTGACTGGTACAAAATTAATAGTTTACCATGTTCGACTAATAGATTTGCAAATGTGATGGCCTCTCTTGGATCATTAATTCCAAAGGATACCTTAGAAGAGGTACAACCGCTCATAATTTCAATGATATCAAAATTTAAAATTGCCCGTGCTGAGTCTAAGGATGAAAAGGATGTTTGCTTTATCCATTTGGAGTCATGTGATCCTTGGTCAAGCCAAATAATAGCCTATCTCAAGTTTGGAACACTCCCATCAGATATGTTACATATTGGTAAATGCACTTTCAAGCAAAAGGTAGATTGTTTTATTCCTTTGGGGGACATGTATAAATGTGGTTATGATAGAGTCCTCCTTCATTATCTTGAGTCTAATGGAGCATAAAGAGTCATAGCTGAAGCTCATGATGGTACTTGTGGTGGTCATTTTAATGGAATGGTCATTGTAAACTATATTTTATGCATGGGTTACTATTGGCCCACCATGGAACGATATTGTTGCACATATGTCAAACATTGTAAGTAGTGTCAAAAACATGCTAATTTAACTCATGCGCCATCACAAACATTACAACCTATTCAAAGCCTTTGGCCCTTTTCATAATGGATCCTAGATTTAATTGGAAAAATCTCGTCTTCTTCCTTGGGATGACATACATTCATCATTATATCCACTGAATAAAGTGTGTTGAGACAATTCCTCTAACCAATACGATAGGACCTAGAATTGTGGAGTTTATACTTCATCATATCATTTGTCATATCGCGGTCAACGCAGTCAACGCAGGCAGGTTGGCGGAACCGTCGCGATATCGCGACGTGTTCCGAAATCGCGGGTCGGCGGGCAAAAAAGCATTAAGTTGAAACATGCAGCGATTCGCTGACATGTCAGCGAATCGCGACCCGGGCAGCTTCGAAGGCAAAAAGTGCAAACTTGCAGCGCGTCGCTGACATGTCAGCGAATCGCGACCGAAAATGGCGATTGATGCGGCGACGGAAACATGTAGCGAAATCGCTACATGTTCCGTTTCGCGGGGCAGAGCGCAGGGAGGAGCCAACGACGGAAACATGTAGCGAAATCGCTACATGTTCCATTTTCGCGGAGCAAGCTTGCGATGGCGAAGAGGAAGCCGGAGACGTAGCGAAATCGCTACATGTGCCATTTTCGCGGGTCAACGGTGGTCAAAGCGTACTGCATGATAAGACGTCGCGATTTCGCGACCCGTCGCGATTTCGCGACCCGTCGCATTTTCGCGACCTGCGCAGTTTTCCCGCCAAGTGCAATATGAACGGCCGAAAGGGTTTTTTCGATTTTCGATGATTTAATGCTAACCCGAATTAAATATTTTGCGGATTTCCGAGGCGGTTAAAGTCGAAGAAGCGCCTAGGCCACCAAAATTAAAGGATTTATTGGTTCAAAGTATTTGTTCGTGGATTGGCGTAACGTTTTCATGCATATTGAAAAACGAATTTAATGAAGAATCGCGAACGTTTCATTGCCTTTAATTTTTATTTCCTCGAGGCCGCTATTAAGGGGTCGTGTTCCTGATTTCCAAGTGACGGTTGTGGATCACGAGGAAGTTGGTTTTAATTATTTAATGCTGCAAAGAGGACGGACCTCTATAAAAACCAATGTAATTCGCATTTCAAAAGGTTGGAAAAACTTGCTGCTAGAAACTGGAATTGTATTTGCGGGAATACAAGGATCGACTTCTAATTTTTCAAGCATCGCATGGATGAATTTGCTTTCTGTTTTCTACATTTCTAATAGCATTCGTACTCCTGCATTGCTGTTACATTTAAATTCTGTTTCTGGATTTAAATATTGCGGTCAGGGTACAATTCCTGGAATGTGGGTTTGGAGGGATTTGCGGCATGTGATTGTGCGAAGATGAAGCTGATTTCTTATGTTACTTGCTGTTGTTGCGTTTGTAGTTTCCTGCTGTTGTTTTTTTGATCCCATCACTTCGGCCTGCGGCCATATTTCCCATTTCTTTCTGCAACTTTTAAATCTCTTTCCAGCAACCCTTATCTTAACCCAATTTTAGAATAGTAGAGGGAACTAGCCCACTCTGGAGATTGGTCTGGGAGCCATTTCTTGCTTCCAGCCTTTCAATGTTGGCCGGGTCTAGGGCGCAATTGTAAAAATCCTTTCCTCGTGGCGGATTCGTGACCAACAGCTTTTGGCACACCGGTGGGACAGATCTGCTTCGTCTCCAAGAATTCATAATCGGTGGGATACGCATAATTTTCCAAAGTGATAACCCCACCGGTGCCAACGCTTTGGCACGTTTTAACACCCGGAGGTCTCAAGATTAGATGAGCTGTCTTGGCCTCACAGCGGAGATTTTTAAGTTCATCTGGCGACTTTGCTGAGTTGAAGATCTGTTCGTGGACGCCTATTGTTTTAAAAAAAAAAAAAAAAAAAATTCAAAGAATGTTCATCTGGCAACTCTGACTTAATGGCGATGGCCGTGATTCCGTGCACCACTGCCACAAAGGCGAGGGTTTTTTCTAGATGGGATGATCCTGGCCCTCTGAATCTGCAAGTTTGGCATGAAATTCCTGAAGGTGCCCTGAAAAATCTGGCAAAATATGATGGTACCGAAGGCATGGCTCTGACACATGTTGAAGATATTGCTATTTTGTCCATGATCCATGTCATTGAACACGAGGATGTCATGATCCGACTTCTGGTTCAGTCTTTGGAAGGAAGAGCATTGCAATGGTACAGATTGCTCAAATGTCAAAGCATCAGCTCATGGGACGATCTAGCGGGAGCACTGATCAAAAGATTTGACGAAGATCCTTTCTATAGTTCTTTGGATCTCTACCAATTTTTCATGTACATCAAGAGAGCACCTCAAGAAAGCATCACGGACTTCAATGTCCGATTCTTGAGAAGCTGGCAGAGAATTCCAGAGAAGATCCGTCCATCACCCACCCAGGCCCACCTCTTTTATGTTCGCGCTTTTAATTCTGACATAGGTCTCTTTTTGCTGCAGTCAGGTGAACAACAATTCCCACAAATCTTTGAGGAAGCAGTGCGAGCAGAACAGTTGTTGCTCTTATCAGGAAAATTACCGTGGGGAGAAACTCCATTACCTTCTCCGATGGTTGCTGCTCCTGTTTACCCTGCACATTCATGCCAGATCCCTGAGATGCAGTCATGTGAAGTTCAAGGGATAGATCTCGTCCAAAGGCAAGGATTGGAACATGCAAGCACTTTTCCAGCAATGAACAATATGGTTGCTTGCAGTTTTCATCAAGAGATGGGCCAAGTAGAAGAACAAGTGCAAATTCCAGAACCTGAGGAGATCCCAGAATCAGATTTCTCACTTGAAGAGCCCTGTGATCACATCAAGGAGTTAGAGGAGCCTGTACTCAGCCCACAACCAGTAAAGTCTGCAAAGTGGTGGTGTTGGTTCCAGCCACTACATCCAGTACCTGAAGAAGTCTTCCATGGGGGTACTAGTAAGAAGGATAATCTGTCGCATTGCATCCTATCAGCACCATGGAGAACTTCAGGAAGGAGCCAGCCCAATTTCAAGGACCGACTTAAGTATGATCAGATCTGGTCGGGACATTGTAGATTTACCGGATAACATTCTGAGATTGGGTGTCTGGTGGCGACATGCCAATCATGTCGTGCATTATTGTATATAGTATTTTGAAAAAAACAAAAAAAAATAGAAAAAAGAAGAGAAAAAAAAAAAAGAGTGGTATTGTTTTTATTTGTTCATCTCGGCTCTTGTTTCCTGCGAGCCGTAGATGCTTGTTTTTCCTTTGTTTTCCTCCTCCCAACAGTTTGGTGGCTTTATAGCACTTTCTTCTTTTCCCTTCCCCGTTTCCTCTCTTTCCTTTCTTCATCTTCTTCCTTCTTTTTCTTCTGCATTAAAACAAAATAAGCCACAGCTGTTGTTTCTTTTCCCTTTTCTGTTTTTCCCCGTTCCTTCTTATCCCTTTCCTCTAAGTTTAGTCTTTTACGCATTTGCTAACAGTCTAGTTCATTTCATTTCACAGCTTTCCTAGTTCCATTCCCACTCCATAACTTCGTTCATTTTCATTTCATCATTCCATTGCAATCACCGCTTGCGCAACCGCAAGAGCTCACTCCATCATCGCGTTCCATTAGTCGTTTCATAATCAGTTATATGCAGGTTTTTTCCAGTTTCAATTTTTCAGCAGAACATGTATTGCAGCAGCTTGTTTACAGTTCCAATATGACTCTGTGCCCAATGGACTAAGGCCTGGATTCTTGCATACAGCGAGCTGTATACCCCGTGAGCCGCCAAGAATGTTGGCATTTTTGCCACATTGATTCTCATTGATGAATGCATTGATGTATTGTTGGGGATCTGACCTTTGATTGATGCAGCTTGGGCGAAAAAAGGAGAAAAAATGAGCAAAAAATGGTTAAGTCTGAAAACTGCAGCGACGCGCTGACATGTTTCAGAATCGCGGTCAACGCAGTCAACGCAGGCAGGTTGGCGAAACCGTCGCGATATCGCGACGTGTTCCGAAATCGCGGGTCGGCGGGCAAAAAAGCATTAAGTTGAAACATGCAGCGATTCGCTGACATGTCAGCGAATCGCGACCCGGGCAGCTTCGAAGGCAAAAAGTGCAAACTTGCAGCTCGTCGCTGACATGTCAGCGAATCGCGACCGAAAATGGCGATTGATGCGGCGACGGAAACATGTAGCGAAATCGCTACATGTTCCGTTTCGCGGGGCAGAGCGCAGGGAGGAGCCAACGACGGAAACATGTAGCGAAATCGCTACATGTTCCATTTTCGCGGAGCAAGCTTGCGATGGCGAAGAGGAAGCCGGAGACGTAGCGAAATCGCTACATGTGCCATTTTCGCGGGTCAACGGTGGTCAAAGCGTACGGCATGATAAGACGTCGCGATTTCGCGACCCGTCGCATTTTCGCGACCTGCGCAGTTTTCCCGCCAAGTGCAATATGAACGGCCGAAAGGGTTTTTTCGATTTTCGATGATTTAATGCTAACCCGAATTAAATATTTTGCGGATTTCCGAGGCGGTTAAAGTCGAAGAAGCGCCCAGGCCACCAAAATTAAAGGATTTATTGGTTCAAAGTATTTGTTCGTGGATTGGCGTAACGTTTTCATGCATATTGAAAAACGAATTTAATGAAGAATCGCGAACGTTTCATTGCCTTTAATTTTTATTTCCTCGAGGCCGCTATTAAGGGGTCGTGTTCCTGATTTCCAAGTGACGGTTGTGGATCACGAGGAAGTTGGTTTTAATTATTTAATGCTGCAAAGAGGACGGACCTCTATAAAAACCAATGTAATTCGCATTTCAAAAGGTTGGAAAAACTTGCTGCTAGAAACCTGGAATTGTATTTGCGGGAATACAAGGATCGACTTCTAATTTTTCAAGCATCGCATGGATGAATTTGCTTTCTGTTTTCTACATTTCTAATAGCATTCGTACTCCTGCATTGCTGTTACATTTAAATTCCGTTTCTGGATTTAAATATTGCGGTCAGGGTACAATTCCTGGAATGTGGGTTTGGAGGGATTTGCGGCATGTGATTGTGCGAAGATGAAGCCGATTTCTTATGTTACTTGTCGTTGTTGCGTTTGTAGTTTCCTGCTGTTGTTTTTCTGATCCCATCACTTCGGCCTGCGGCCATATTTCCCATTTCTTTCCGCAACTTTTTAATCTCTTTCCAGCAACCCTTATCTTAACCCAATTTTAGAATAGTAGAGGGAACCAACCCACTCTGGAGATTGGTCTGGGAGCCATTTCTTGCTTCCAACCTTTCAATGTTGGCCGGGTCTAGGGCGCAATTGTAAAAATCCTTTCCTGTGGCAGATTCGTGACCAACATACCCACAAGCAAATGGACAATCTAAAACTACCAATAAGACCTTAATTGTTATTCTCAAGAAAATTGTTAAATAAAATCATAGAGATTGAAATACACAAATTCCCTTGGTGTTATGGGCTTATCGAACAAGCATTCGTATGTCTACTAGGGCAACACCATTTTCATTTGTCTATGGATTTGAAGCAATCAAACCTCTTGAGCTTGAGATCCCCTCCTTACAAATTTTATTGCAAGAATTCATAGATGATGATACTTCTAGACAAGCACGTCTTGACCAACTAACACTTTTTGATGAAATGTGAGTCAATGCTTTAGAGCATTTATGAGTATATCAATATCGCTTAAAACATGCTTACAACACCAAATTTCATCTACATAAATTCCAAGTAGGAGATATTGTTCTTAAAGAGAATCAACAAAACACTAATGTTTTACTGCATCTTTGTGATAAATTCATGGCTAATTGGTTAGGTCCATACATTGTTACTCAAAAAGTGGGTAAATGTACTTATAGGCTTGCTAGTCTAGAGGAAGTTGAAGATCCCAAACCACTTAATATTATACACTTGAGAGCATTATATGCATAATGTGATTTATATATTTATATATACATGGCTATTACAAAAATAATTACACACATTGCATTTCATACATTTCATTTCACACATTGCATTACATAAATTGCATTACACACATTTCATTTGTATACATTTCATTTGTATACATTTCATTGGCATACATTTTATTTTCAAAACTCAAATTTCATTCATTTCATTTGTACTAGCATTTCAACACATTTCACATTTCATATTAGGGATCATTTATGCAATTTAGATAACAATTGGTCCAATAAATTCATGTTGCCTTAATCAGGGGCACCTTCAAACATCATCTATTTCATTGCACTATTCCATAAAGCCAAATTGTCATTAGCAAAGTCACATGCCCATAATTCCTAGGTGTTTTCGATCACTCAGACACTCCTAGTGTTTTAAGCAACCTCTAAATACATGTCAAGTTTTCTTTAGGATAAAGACACAATTTTCAATAAGAAAATATTGAGTTCTGGGAATTGACTCCAAAACATTCTTGAACTAAACATAATTTCACATCTTAAAAACATCTTGTGTCAAATAGGGATAACACCATACTTGGGTTGAACCTCTAAGTTAAAATGGTACTCCTTGCTTGTCCCATTATGCAACATAGTCCACAAAAATAGTGGTTTCACCACTATCATAGTTGCTTCCAAATTCAATAGAAAAATTAGTAAGGATAGGGCACAATTCTCATCATACTTAGGTTGATAATCCGATTCCCCAAAGCTCTAAATATTTCATCACACACCATAGATCCTCAGGCTGTAACGATAGTACTACATTTCTAGTCATACGGTTAGGTATTAAACCCCAAAACCTAAAGAGCAAACTCTTGGACTATGGAGTTAGTCTCCACCAAAGTTATAGATGCTTGACTGGTAGTGGAGTATGCTCATGCATGGTAACAAGTCTCTTTTAAAGAGACCTTTGACCGCACATATGGATAAGCTAGCTTATTGGCCGCATCCATAATAGTTTTTACACAATTTACTCAAGATGAGTTAATGAACTCACTTGCACACACATTAGTTCTTGATTACCTCGAGTCATTTCCATGCTTTTGATTCAGTAAATGAATTCATTGCACACACATTTGGTCTTCTATAAAATAGTATTCTTTCATATCAACATCCATATCTTCTCCCATATCAACATCCACATCTTCTTCCATGTCAACATCCATGTCATTTCATGAGTCTTTTCACCCCACCTCCCACCAATTTTGGTGCCCCTAATTACACAACAATGCTAAACATGGTCAAGCAAAATCTAAACTATGAATGATCATTAGAACATTTGCATTCCATAACTTGCATTAATCATCCATACACATACATTCCACTTGCATTAATAATCCATATACATTTGCATTATCACTTGCATTAATCATCCATATACACATGCATCCACACAAAAAAAATCACACAAAAGCATAACACAAAAGTAAAATCCATGTATATATATATAAATATCGCATGTACAATGAGTGCCCAAAAGGCTGCATACAATGAAGCACCAAGGCTCATATACAAAAAGTGCATCTAAGCACTAAGCTAATACCTATGAGAGGACCCCTGTGACCCTAAAGGATCCCTAGACCTAGAACTATGCCTAGACTCACTATGCCTAGCTAATCTGAATATGGATGAGGAGGTGGTTCTAGAAGCCCAATGTGCTCCATAAACCGATCCTCAAATACCCAAATATATCCATATCAAGCTTGAAGTCAATGTACATCATGCTTCTACCTATGATGCCCCTCTAGTAGCTCTACATGGAGCCTTTTGATCTTGTCCTTGCATCCACCTACTATCGACTATGTCTCTAAATCTATCCATAACTAAGCTATCTCTGCCTCTCAAACCACCTACCTATCCTACAGTTAATCTATATTCATATCCTGAGTTGTTATCATAGCATCTCGCTCTGCTACCAGTTTCTCTAACCTCACCTGATCATCCTCACTCTGACTAGGAGACCCATCTATAATATCCTCCATATTACATCCATCTTCTCTAGGCCCGAGAACCTGCTCTGCCATATCACCTCCATCTCCTTCAAACTTTAGAGTCTACTCTATAGTCCTCCTAGTCTGCCTCCTTCATCTACTAGCTCGAAGGTGTCTCCAATGTTTATGAACCTCATCGACATCCTCGATATAATTCCCATAACCATCCCCATCCACTACCAGACTTAGCACCCATGGTGACTAAGTCACAAACCATACATCATACTCCTTTGTAGTCCTTGCATCATCCACATTGGGGAGATCCATCTCATCATCATCCTCAAGTGTGGCCCTCCATGACTAGGCACATGGTAGACCTATCTCATCTTGATGATGCATGTAGAGTACTGGTGCCTTAGGAACCCCTTGCCTCAGTCCAAAATACTGCATCACCAATGAAAACTAGATCAGCTCCACTTCCTTCGTGTGCCTCACAACTACCCATCTAGCCTGTTACACCTACCATAGATGCTCTCCATCACCTATCCACATGGCACCTTGCCATGGTCTCCATATCACCTAATATTTTGTCAGTCCATCCCATAAATCCCTGTACCACTACCTCATTTGAATAGGATGATTTTTCTACACCTCCTCTACCACTGGCCACCTCATCACATAGGTTTACCCCTTATTCCATCCCCTAGTAGGTAAACCCATAGGCTAAGCCACACTGAAGTGCTCCCAACCCTAGTATTGTAGTATAAAACTACAACCTAATCCATAGCACTTCCACCTCCTCACCTCATATAGCTCTCAGTACATCTACACCATTAAAGCAAGAGCCCATGTGTACACCTAAGGTGTAGCGATAATATCGCACACTAATCTGATAAGGTTCTAGGGGAACTGGCAGCTAGTACTATTTGGGACCACTATGTTGGCTAGCATGAGCATCACCAATGTGGGTAGGGCATCCAACTTCTTGACCATATACATGGATAAGTATGTAATCCCTCCACCCATCACCTCCATATCCTACCATCCATCCCCAAACATGTAGCTCAACTCGTACTTCTTGTTATGTCCAACCTCGACATGCAAACCCTCCACTGGTAACTTGAGTATACGGTATACATCCTCAAGTTTCACAATTACCTCACCAATAGGGAGAAAAAATGACCCCCTATATGGATCCCATCTCTTTGCCAAGGCAGAGAGACACCCCTTATTAACCCTCACTACATTTATCTTGGTGATCCCAACCAGTGCAACTACCTCCAACCAATTACACTCGTCATCCCATAGTGCCTTCCTCACCCCAGGGATGAGAGGTTAGAACCAATTTTGAGCCTTAAAAATATTTAGTTGCAACACAACACAAAGCACTAATGTCAAATACCTTACATTATTTCAAAAAAAGAAAAACAAATCGCACAACATAAATAAAATAAAATTCAAAAGCATCTACCTTGGCAAAGTGCACACCTACTCCCACTACCACATCCACTCCTTCCATCGCCATAGCTTTTGCACCTCACTCCACCTCACTTCACTCCACTCACTCCACTCCACTCCCTCAGACCTAGCTTCCAAAATTCATGAATGCACAAATGAGCTTGATTTCCTTTTTGTAGGCCTTTTATAGTTGTTTCAAGTGCACAAAAATGCCCATGGGTTCTTCTTGGTGCACTGAGACACCTCCCTACATTTTAGAAAGTGCTAAACTCTAGCAGGCATTTGTGCATGCAATAAGCGCCCATTGGTGTTTGGTGTCAATTTTGACAAAAAGAATAAACTGATCCAAAAAGGTATCTTACCTCCACCAAATCATTCCAAATTACATCCATACATCAAAATCATCATAATATCATATTTTGTGAAAACCAAAATTGATTTGGAGTCATAATTTTTGCTTGCGATCAAAAGTCATAAAATCACATTATAAGTTACAAAATGTTCCAAAACGGTTCAAATTTTTACAATATGACCATTTTAATCATCTGCATCCTTGATTCCATGACTGCACTCATTCACACATCATATTCCAATCATTACATTCATAAATTTTTCAAGTTCAACAAATTTCAAGTGAACCTCGTATCTAGTGGTCTATTCTATCTCCTTGGCGATTGCAATGACTTGCATCCATGCAATTCGGTAATATGGGTAAACCACCATAAGGACACTTGGCCATATTCATCATCTAATATCTCATTTTTTAACACAAAATCAACTTTGGTACTTCACCTTTCGAGTGAAACTATGCCAAGACCAATTTGCTCAAAAGTTATCATTGATGGCCTAGTTCGTGGGGCTTGAAACATGGACAAAATTATAACTCATCATTTCTTTTTCATGATAGTCATCATGGTGATTGGCATTAGCTAGGGTGATTGGTTTTGATCATAGGAATTATCTGATAGTCACTAGCTGGCCCTTTGAAGTTCACTCTTTTTCATTTACATTTTTATCACTTTGCATTTTAATGACATCGAAAGGCACATTATTCAACAACATGGAATCGTCCCAAACTTGGGGTAACCACATTTGATTTTGATTTTCCCACAACGGGATACATCTGACATGATCATGGCATCTACACTTGGCAAAAACTCCTTTTCTTTGTTAAGGTAAAAATGAAATCAATCACCTGCATTTCACAACTCCCTTCCACCATTGGGGCAAAAATGGTATCACATTTACATCATTCATATCATCCATAATTGTACCATACATTCCACACAATCATATGTACAAATCCTTCAATTGGCTCGTGAGATGCATCTATCACGCATTCACCAATTGAGAGGATAAGCTACACAATAAAAATTATTTTGTCTTCAAGTTCATCTTCGCATTCCAACAAGAGAAAGTTCCTTCTACATCAGGCCAACCTAGGTGTCTTGTATTTTTGCATTGTATTGTGTCTCATGCAACATAGTACAAAAATGGGCATCTGTAGACACCAAAATATAGACACTTGTCATCCATCCATAGCTTCCCATCACATTTACCATTATTTATATAAATTTATTTAATATATGTTTAAATAATATATTTTATATATTTTATTTATATATATAAATTAATCCTAGCTATCCATCATGATTTAATCCCAGCCACTCATCCACCTTAATCCATGACACATGCCCAGATTTTAATCTCCACCCTCCATCATGTTTTAATCTTGACCACACAAATTGCATCGTTGAAACCCTAATGTGCCCTATAAGATATTATAAAGAGGAGTCATTTTGTTGACTCAACCCCTAAAAAAAAATTCTAAACCTCAAGTGTTCTAAATTTTGAGTTCTATCGCTCGTCATCACCCCAGCATCTGTTGTCGTCCACTTCACCTAAATCAATTCTGCTTTTGCAGATTCTACTTCAGTCCCCAGAATGCCCCCCCGAGTTTCTCAAGCGCCTCTGAGCACCTCCTATCATTATTGAGTACCTTTGGGTACCTCATGTCATTACTGAGTGCCTATGGGTGCCTCCTACCATCATCAAGCGCCCATGGGCATTCATAGCTCTAGTTATCCATTCAAGCGTTCACTTGGGTCTTGATAGGGCATATGTGCACAAAATTCTACAGTAACAATGAAGAACAGAGAATATCGAATTAGTGTGACAAGGTAATTTATTTATTGCAAGTATTTTTATTCTTTAGATCTATTTATAGCTTTATTTTTGCAACTAGGGTTAGTAGTTTTCTTATTGAGGGCCTCACATAGTGGAGCCCTCGCAAATATTATTGACATTTTGTTGTTGGTTGTTGTTTACAGGTTTAGGTATCAAGTTCATTGAAAGTTTCTTAAGAACTTGAGTGGTCCAGCATATAAATATCTTAAGCCCACTCACCTTACTATTGAGATCAAGTTGAGCATGAAGACACCACCCTTATTTGTTAGCTAGGGTTTTGGAGAACCCTAGCATATTGAAATTGTTATATTGAATAATAAAGCATTGTAAAACCCTTATCTGGGGTACACTTGGTTGTAATATTAGATATACACCCTATAATAAGAATAAAAGTTTATTTATGTGCAATCATATGTGTTTATCCTGCTTTATTCATTTATCTATTTAAGTATATTGTTTGGTGTTGTTCGATTTCGCATCTACATATATAATAGATATTGGATGACCATTTCCTTAATAAAAAGAATAGTTTATTCTCTAACTAAGAGACGTAATCTCTTGAATTTAAATAAAGGATTTAGAAGACATTGAAATAAAAGGATTTTCATCATTTTGGAAGGAATTAAATCTATTCAAAATGCTATTAAACTAGTTTTCTCTAGTTTTTAAATACTATACAAGGTTTAATTTATTGTTCCACACCCATAGATTATAACAAAAGTTTTAAAATTATAATCTTTCAAATGTATTCCAAACACAAGAATGGCATTGAGAATATAATTATCAATGTAAAAATATCTTTATTTTTACATACAAAAACTATTCACAAGATTGGAATAATTATTGCATAACTCTATTTACAAGGTGGTCGATTAAATATTAAGCAGTATTCAATCTTAAAGGGGTCTTTTGGACAACTACATATTACATCCATTGTTTTCTCAGACTTAGATATGTAAAATAAACATTGAAAACTATGCCACCCACACGTCAATGGTGTCGTCATTCACCGCCTTGCACAACATACTACCGGATTCAATGGGTCCAAAATTGAGATCAGAATGGCTCTTTTTAAAAGAATGCATGCTTCACCCAGGTGTTGTAGGTGAGTTGGAGAGGAGAGGGAAATCCTCCAAGGGAGGTCCCAGGTTTGAATCTCCACCCTACCAAAAAGCTGAATTGGGTACCCAAAATCCAATTGATAATATTGGTGCGGGTAGGGTCAGGTGCGACTCCCAGGTTAATTTGACGGTGTAGAACCCCTTGTTCGTGGTCTCTTAGACCAAGGCAGCCCCGCAAGAGGTTTTTTGTTTTAAAAATAAATAAAAATACATGCTTCTACAATAGTTATCAATTATTCATTTTAACAACATGCATTATGATGAATCAATTATTTTGAATAAAGGTTAAACACAAGTAGTCATTTTTTCTATAAGAAGAGCTTCCAATTAATTGAGTTTAAAAATAAAACAATGCCACTTGGATTAAAGCAAAGCACATTCGGCATGGGCCAGTAGATATTACATACATTATTATATCATTTGGAAAGAGCACAGACATAAAATACATTCAACATTGGAAATATAGGCAACATTTAATTAAATCAAAATGATATTTAGCTTGGAGGATATTGCTTGTACCTGCATGGCTTCAAACTGCTAGCCAGTATAAACTCAGGAAGTAGACTATTATAGACTCCAAAAGCAACTTAGTATTGGTATTTTTTCCACACTTAATTTTGTTGTAAAAATTCTATATTTACAAATTAAAAGATTCAATTTTGCTAGACTGTGAAATCCTTTGTGTTGTTAATTTGATTTTTTTAATTAATTTCATTCTCAAAAAATAAGCAAATGCTTTCGTCCACTTTCCCAAGCACAACTAAGTGCCAGTAATTGCATTGGTGAAAATAGAAGTTAAAAGCTCCAAGTGATTTCACCAACGAATATGGGTTATAAATGGTTTCACCCAAGTTGGGGTGAAAACAATAAAAAGCACCCAAATTGTAGCAAAGGAAAAAATTTATAAGTAAAAGAGAAAATATTTTGCTCAAAATCGTGCATTCCATAAAATCAAAGGCGATTTTGCTCTTTTTGGGGTGAATTGCTATTTTTAGTTGATTTCGAGGCAAAAATACTAAGTGGGTGCCATTCAAAATGAAAGCATGCAGAAATTTACCTCTTTTCTATCAAATTAGATTGTTTTGCCCAAAATGAGGCAAAAACAAGGAAAAGCATCTCATCTGGAGTGAAAGTAACTAAGTGCATTTACTTCATGTAGCCAAAGTCAACTTCACCTCAGGTAGGGGGTGAAATTCATTTTCACCCTTCTTTTGGGTGAATTTTTGTTTTAAGATGAGTTTGAAGTGAAAGTAATGCAAGGCACTCAACTTGGAAGTAAAAACAATGTAAAAAGCATCTTTCTGCATGGTCAAAGTCAATTTCACCCCTCCTTTGAGTGACCTGCTATTTTTAATCAATTTCAGAGTGAAAGTAGTTGGCAGATGTCTCTCTAAGAAAAAGCATCATGAAAAGTCAAAGTTAGTTTTGCTTAGTGGCAAAAATAGACGAATTGTCTTTTGGCAGTTTTACCAGTGAAAGCCTCCGTTGGGGAGTTTCGCTCCTTTTCCAATGAAAATCTATTTTTGTCCCAAGTAAAGTGAAATTCATCATTTTTGCCCCTTTGGTAGTGGAAGTTATTTTTACCCCACTTCTTGGTGAAATCCTCCCATGAGAAAGAGCAAGAGCAAGCAAGAACATTTTTGGGTGAAATTGATGAAATTAATGATGAAAATCTAGGCAAAGGTGCTTTCACTATAGATCATTTTTGGGAAATACTAAAGGATTGATGAATTTAATTCTTGAGGCAATGAATTTAATATGGTAGGGACTATTGTGGAATATCTACCAAGATTAAAGGTTGTGCTCCTGATTCTAGTACAACCCTGCTCATTCTCAAGGCACCATCCATTGATTTCGCCCCTTTTCCAAATGGAGTTGATTTTCATTGGGTCTTCCTAGAAAAAATAAAGTTCCAAGGTGCAATAAGATGAAGCGACAACCAAGATTTAATGTTCAAGCTCGTGATTTTTGTGCGATATTGCTCTGTTTCAATGCACTGACTCCTAAAATAATTCTCATCATTCATCCTTGTTGATTTCCCAGGCGCTCTCCACCAAAACGAGATCGTTGCTTCCTGAAGAATGTGTTTATTTGTATGTTTTTTTTTTAAGGAGAAAATTTTTGATGTATGATCTTTGACTAGCCAACATTTTTTTTTAATGTGCATTTAATTACAGAGCCATAACCCTCTATAAATAGTAATCATTTTGATGTAAAGAAGGACGATAGACACTCTACCAAAAAACATTTTGAGTTCTCTGCATCAATTGAAAGATATTTGGCTCTGGTTCCTGGATCAGTGGTTCATGTAATTACTTTCTGCTTGTTATTTTTGTTAGTTTCATGATATTTGTTAGATAAACTTAAATTTTGCATCAAAATTTAATTCCTAATAGAGACTTGAATGCTGAAATATTTATTAGAAGTTAGCTCTACAAACTGTGAATGGTTCCTATGCTTTCCTTTATGTTATATGCTAATTAAAACTCGATTTTAATTTTAGCTATTAGTTTATCCCCACCTTACGTTTCTAGCTCATAGCAATATTTCTTATTTCTTTCTATCAATTTCTCTCCCTAAGCTTAACTCTAGTTTTTATATTAGTAAGGGAACCAGCCCTCTCTAGAGATTATCTTGAAGGACATATCTTTCCTTCGGCCTTTCAATGTTGTCTGGGTCTAGGGAGCACATATATTTTGTACTTAGGTAGATTCATGACCAATAGTTTTTGGCATGCCTAGTGGTACATTAAAAGTTTCACTTTGAGCAGTATTAAGGTTTGATGTTCGTATTTTTATTGTCTGACTAGAACATCTAGCGACTCAGTTTTACCTAGAAGCCTTTGAACGTGAAGTGAACGAAATATTTACTTCATGATCACAAGATCGAAGGCCAAAAATTTTGAAAATTTCATTGAGTTCTTTGAGCTTGACACCCAAGTGTTAGGAGAGCATCCTAGGTTAGTCACTCTAACTATTCCATCAGTCACAACATCTTCACAAGTAGTTGGTGTGTTATATGTTCCTTCAAGTCTAGCTGGCATAGCCACTACATTTCCTCCTCCATAAGTCAACACTCAAGTCCAAATGGCTCAAAATCCACCACCAAGGATTCCAGTTCATCTGCGTACAATATTATTGAGGAGATCAAGAAGATTTCAACCAAGGTTAGTCTCTATCATGCATTGCAGTTGCTAGGACAAGTCAAATTGTTACAAGAATCACTGAAGTTTGTTAAATATAAGGGGAAGAATCCTACTCAGATAGTTTTTTCTCAAACACTAACCACTTCAACTATCGAAAAGAATAAACCACCCCATTTCTACTTATCTCTCATGATGGAAGGCTGAATTATGCATAATTTCATGATCGACTCTGGTGCTACAATGACTGTCATGCCAAAGGTAGTCTGTGATGTTATGGGTATGGAATATACAAGAAGTAGCCCTAGTGTTTTTCAATTATATGGAACACCTATGAGAACGATGGGTGTTATCAAATACATTCCCATTGTATTGCATAAAATACCTCAGATCACTATGATCTAAGAGGTGGTTGTGGTTGATCTGGAGTTGTATTTTAGTATGTTGCTCTCAAGGGAGTTCACTGCCAAGTTGGGAGACTACCTTTCTCTAGACTATTCTCATTTGGAGATTCCTATCTAAGGGAAGAGAATCTGGATCTATAATGAGAAGCCTTCTACTTTTCATATAGAGAATACTGAAGAAGAAGAAAAATCCATGAATTTTGTCAATAAGATGACCGAAGAATTGGAAGAATTAGATTTGATGGAAGAAGTTCTAGATGAGCTTCAAACAAAATATGAGTTTTAAATGCTCGATTGTAATGCCATGATGGAGATTGAAATTGGTTGTTACACCATTACTAAGCTTAAAAAGTTGAAGTGAAGGTGTCTGATGATCAATATCCTATTTTAGATCAATTGTGGAAGTTGTACTTCGATGGCACGAGATGCAAGAACGATGCAGGAGTAGGGATCGTTCTCATTTCTCCTTCTAGAATATTAAAGATTTATTTGTACCGGTTGACTTGAAGTTGTACCAAAAACACTACCGAGTATGAATCACTATGCCTAGGCTTGAATAAAGTAGAGAAGCTTGGATTAAATAACTACAAATTTTTGGAGATTCATAACTGATTGTGAATCAAGTAATGTAAAAGTAGGTAAGATAAAACATTAACATTGCATTGATAAGGTATTAGGTTTAAATACAAGTTTAATCAAGGCTAAAGATAGCCGTAAAGAAATATCCCCCTAACAACTTATATTCCCTAGTATTATCAAAATATCGTCAAAAGAATAATATGCAAATAAAGGAGATATCGATAAAGATGCTACATATATGTTGGCATATGAAAAAATAAAGTAATAACCTAAGTAATATACTAACATCCCCCCTTATTACATTATTTTGCAATACAAAGTGAGTTGCGAAAGAACTCAAACTTGATGCATGCAAGGGCCTTGGTGAAGATATCCGCAACTTGATCATTGGTGGGAATGTATTGAAGCTGAATGTGGTGTCGTGGAACCTCATCTCAAATGAAGTGACATTGTGTATCAATATGCTTGGTTCGTTCATGATGCACTGGATTCTTGACTAGGTTGAGAACACCTTGGTTGTCGTAGAACAAGTGAATTGGTGATTTGGATGGACGGCCCATACTTGTCAAGATGCGATGTAGCCATATCACTTCACACACTGCTTCTCGTGTGGTACGATATTCTGCCTCTATAGATGAAATAGCAACCACATGTTGCTTCTTGCTATGCCAAGAGACAGGACCAGATCCAAGATGAAAGATATATCCTGAAGTTGACTTGTGATCATCAAAAGATCCAGCATAATCTGAGTCTGTGTATCCTTGCAAGAAGAATTGATCATTCTTCTTGTATTCTAGGCCATAGTCAATTGTACCATGGACATAGTGCAAAACACATTTTGTTGCCTTCCAATGAGTAGTTTTAGGCTCCTGCATGAACCTTGAAAGATAATTGATAGCAAACACAATATCTGGCCTAGTGTTTGTCAGATATATGAGACTCCCGATCAACTGTCGATAGAGAGTACCATCTATCTGAGGTGAATCATCATACCGAGATAACTGAAGTTTTGACTCCATCGGAGTTGCCATTGGTTTGCAATCAGTCATTCGGTATTTTTCTAATAATGTCTTGGCATATTTTTGCTGAGTCACCTTGATGTGGTGCTTCTTCTGGTTCACTTCCAGGCCAAGACAGTAATGGAGAAGCCCGAGATATGTCATCTCAAAAGATGTGCACAAGTCTTGTTTGACAACAACTATCAAAGATTTGGAGCTGCCAGTAATGATCAGATCGTCCACATACAGTACAAGTAATACTATCTCAGATCCCTATTTCCTGAAATAGAGGTTTGCATCTGTCGGACTCCTCTTAAATCCATGCTGCATAAGGTGATCATCCATCTTTTTGTACCAAGCTCTGGGAGCTTGTTTTAAACCATATAAGGATTTGACCAATTTACAGACTTTTTGTTCTTGGCCTTCCACTTGAAATCCCTCAGGTTGGGTCATATAGACCTCTTCTTGAAGATCACCATTCAGGAAAGCACTCTTGACGTCCATTTGATGAACTTTCCACCCAAATTGTGCTGCCATAGCACAGATAACTCGAATGGATGTCATTCGAGCAGTAGGTGCAAAAGTTTCCTCGTAGTCAATGCCTTCCTTTTGTGCATAGCCCTTAGCCACAAGGTGGGCCTTATGCTTCTCAATTTGTCCATATGCCTTGTACTTGACCTTGTACACCCATTTGCAACCTATGGGCTTCTTTTCGTGTGGCAGATCAACAAGCTTCCATGTTTGATTCTTCTTCAGAGACTTGTATTCTGTGTCCATAGCAGCCTTCCAATGTGGCTTACCAAGGGCATCTTGTATTGTTGTTGGTTCATGCTCATCAAGTGAAGACATAAACACTCTTTCATCGTCCACATCCATATCTTCTGGTTCAACAAAAATTTCCTCAAAATATTGACAAATATCATCAACCTCAGTAGTCTTTGTTGCAGCTTTCTCTTGACGAGCCATACTGCGAGTACGAGGTCTGTTCAGAGTCATATCTGGTGGTGTGGAAATATTTGAGTCTTTGATAGTACTTTTATACCATTTAGGAATCTTTTTTTGTGGAGAAGAAGTAGATCCTCCTTTCTGAGATGATGAAGGAGATCCTCCCTTCTGAGATGAAGAAGGGGACTTTTCATCCGCAAATTCCAGGTATATCCCTGATGTGTTTTGTGATGTGAAAGCCTCATCAAAAACAACATCTCTACTAGTATGGATCTTCTTGGTCACGGGATCAATCAAGCGATAACCCTTTGAGTGCTCATCATATCCAAGAAGAATACATTGCAAGGTCTTCTCATCTAGCTTCTTCCTTTTCTCTTTGGGTATGTGCATAAAATCTTTACATCCAAAAACACGTAGATGAGAGATGGAGGGTTTCCTACCACTCCATGCTTCCTATGGAGTTATTCCTTTTAGGGCCTTTGTGGGTGCCCTATTCAACAGATACACTATTGTGGTGATAGCTTCTACCCAAAAACGTTGCTCTAAATGTGCTCCTGTGAGCATACAACGAACCATTTCCATGATGGAACGGTTCCTCCATTCAACAACTCCATTTTTCTAAGGAGTATAAGCAGTAGTGAGCTGTCTCTTGATCCCATGTGCAGTCAAATATGCAAAAAATTCTTTAGAGGTGAACTCCCCCCTCGATCTGAGCGGAGGGTTCTGATGGAAGTTCTTGATTCCTTCTCAACAAATTTCTTGAATTGTTGGAAGTGACTGAAAGCTTCTGATTTCAGATGAAGAAAGAATACCCACATCTTCCGTGAGTAGTCATCTACAAACAACTGAAAATACCTCTTGCCTCCAACACTATTTGGGGTAAAAGGACCGCATAGATCGGTGTGAATTAACTCCAGAGGTTTCTTTGCTCTTGTAGAACTCTTTTCAAAAGGTACTCTATGTTGCTTCCCTACCAAGCAGTCAGAGCAAACTGGCAATGTAGTGGAAAGGGAGGGAAGACCCTTTACCATCTCATATTTACTTAATTCAAGTAAATATCCAGAACTGAGATGCCCGTATCTCCTATGCCAAAGAGTGGTGGCTTCCTTTGTAGAAACTATCATGGCAACATGAGGGGTGGAGATAGCATCCAAAGCGAACAAGCCATGCTTGTATGAAGTAGTTGCAATGTTTTTACCCCTCTTTGTGATAAAGCAACGCTTCTCATCATTTTCAACACGAAAATCAACAACCATCTTCTTATCCAGGATTTGTGGGACTGACAACAGATTGTTTGCCAATCCTGGAACATAAAGGACTCTTTCAATATGACACTTGCCATCTGGAAGATTTACTAAAACTGTACCCTCACCCTAAACCTTGTAGGTTTTATCATCAACAATGGTGACGGGTTTTCCTTCCTTGGCTTCATATGTCTCAAACCACGATTTGTCACTAATCATGTGCTTACTGGTGCCAAAATCAATATACCACAAAGGATCCTTTGGCTTGGAGGTTGTGGTAGTCATGAGCACCTTGTGTGCCCACTCAGAATCCGAGTCAGATTCTTCTACAACAACATTCACTTTTGGTTGCTTGTTCTTGTTCTGGGGTTTGTTTTGTCCCTTATTCTTCTGTGGCTTATTCTTATACCAACACCGATTGGTGTCATGGGTATTCTTATCATAGATTTTGCAATAGCGCTTCTACTGTTGAGGTTGTTGTGGTTGTTTTCCCTTATCTTTGGAAGAGGATCCTCCCTTCTAAAAATTACCCTTCTTCTTGGAGCCCTTCTTGTTGGAAAAGAGGGTTGTATTAGAAGCTTCATCTCTTTGAAGTTGGCGAGCCTCTTCCTCCTGAAGCATATTTACCAACTCAATAAAGGTAACTTTTCTCTGTGACACCTGAAGAGAAGTGATCAACATTCTGAATGAATCAGGTAAAGCTCGCATTACTACTGAAGTAAGGAGCTTATCATCAACGGTCTCTCCCAAAGAATTCAACTTGGATTTCAACTCAGACACTCTGCAAAGAAATAGTTCAACTGTCTCTCCATGCTTCATACTCAAACTATGAAGTTGAGATTGGAGGTGTAGAATGGTGGATTCATTCTTACCCTCATAGATGGTTGAAAGGGCATCCCATGCCTCTTTACCATGTTCCTTATCAGCTATGTGAGGTTGAACTTCATCTGAAACTGCAAGCAAGATGAGCACTCTTGCCTTACTGTCTTTCTTATCAAAAGCAATCTGATCTGCAGTGGGTGGTGAAGGTCTTGTTGTTGCACCAAAAACAACATCCCACAAATATTCCATTTGGAGGATAGCCTTCATCTTTGTTTTCCATGGTGTATAGTTGGAACCTTTCAGTAACTAATGAGAATTTGTTAGGTACTTAACATAAGCCATAATGAGGGTTCCTTATTTCACCAAATGGTCCCCCTTTCAATATACCTTTGCCAGACCGATATACCGAACTGTGTCCAAAAAGAATACCCGCCCTTACGTGAGGGAGACTATAGGTATCTTTGAGGATCAGAACGATACGTGGAACTTAGGTGGTACGAAAAGGGAATCATCTTGTTGATGACACCTACCATAGAATACCTTCTATCCGCATGCGTGGGGCGTAACTTCCCCTAAACACTTTGGATATTAGAACACTCGTCAGGATTTACGTCTAAACACAAGAACGATTGGGTAGTGGATGGAGTAAAAAAATAACAAAATGGCAAACTTATTTCTCCCCGACGATTTATAGAGAACAAGCTCAGACGTCATTTTGGCAGCTATTTTAGGTGGCGGATACAATAGCCCAATCACGACAGCATTACCTGTAAGTGTGGGCCAGAGGTATCACAAATACCGAACACTGCAGTGCAATAAATTGCACGGATGGGTTTTAATTATTTTGGGGACTTAAGGAGTGTTTGAATTTTAACTTTAATGAAGTAGTGCAAAAATGGAAAATGCGACATACATCATAAAAGTGCCCACGAAAATAAACCTCTAGGTGTCGGGCGCTATCGAAAATGCACCTTTACAATAAGCCAATTTGTCTTCTTAAAATAAAAATTTACTCATCATCCCCCCTTTGACATTGAATGTCAACAACTTTGCAATGAACTTAGCATAAAAATTGCCCCCCCTTTGTCTTCAATTTTCAAATTGTATGGAATTTTAAATATGCACCATAGGTAGTATAATTTTTCAAGTTTGACTATTTTAAAAAGAAACCAAATGATTCTAATAATTAAATATCCAATTTTCTTAAAAAAATATTTTATAAAAAATGAAAAAAATAAAAGAAGTATTTAATTAAAAAAAAAAACTTTAGTAACATAAAAAAATAAATCAAAACTTTAAAAAAAAATTGTAATACCTTAGAGTGGCGCGTGTGGGATTCGATCCACAACCTTCATGCGCACAATCTTAGCGCAAGACCGCCAACCATCTGGTCTAGTGCCGATGTTGGGAGGAGCAAGGAGAATTTCCCTTCTATTTTTGTTGGCGTCGCACGACGAAAGAAAAAAATGTAGGGGTTTTAGTCCCACATTCACGAGGCGGCAGACCTTGTAGTGGTTTAAAAAACTTTGGCACCCTATTTCCTTTGATTACCTTTGGGAAATCATGTGCATAGATCGAACCTTTTCTGATTCAAACCACCAGTCAACACTTACCACTTGTCAGCACCTGCAACATCAATGCCAGCTCGGATTGCCAGGTCAGTGTCCAATCAACATGTCAGGTCAAATAGTCTTGATCCTCGTGCCAGTCCAGTCAGCCTCCTCAGGCTGCTTGTTAGATACAGTTGACTGTTGGATCATCAGAGTGTCAGATCCAATCAGCTATAGGATTGTCATATTGTATTGATATTTGCATCGCTATCAGATCGGATGTCGCATCATTGTTAGATTGGCCTTAAAAAAACTTGTCAGCTATCAAAGCATCCTTGAAAGTTGAGCCAGATCATCATGTGGCCAGGTCGAACTATTATTCCACCTCAAAAATCATGTTGATGTCTGTCCAGGCCTCCAACATCATCTTGGGATCTGTGCTTGAGTTGTAGGTCTAGCCCTACCTCGGGATACATGTCAAGCTTTGAAAAAATGAGTCCTAATCTGATAAATGAGCTTTAATCACGCTCGCTATGATACCATAAAAGCAGGTAAGATAAAACATTAACATTGCATTGATAAGGTATTAGGTTTAAATACAATTTTAATCAAGACTAAAGATAGTCGTAAAGAAATATCCCCCTAATAACTTATGTTCCCTAGTATTATCAAAATGTCATCAAAAGAATAATATGCCAATAAAGGAGATGTCAGCAAATATGATACATATATGTCGACATATGAAAAATAAAATAATAACCTAAGTAATATACTAACATAATGAATAAGTGTGTCTCCAAGTAACACTACCTAAATGTATACTGCAACAAATTTTAGGACCTATTTGAGGCTTACATAGTGTTGAACATCCATGCTATCTCGTAGGATCAAAACAAGCATGTCGATCTCTTGGCATCCCTTGGCACCAAATTTTCTCTAGTTGAGTACATGGTAAGAAAACCCAAGACTATGAGGTTAGTTACAAACCTTCAGTTCCTAACAAGAATGTCTACTAGCAAGTGTTTGATAGTGATGATCAAATTGTAAATTTCTTGATAAGAGAAGCTAGTATCGTGGAAGGAAGAACACTTGATGAGGAAGAAGCTGAGGGATTGATCCAGCTGAGGAATAATCATAATTCCAAAAAGTATTGATTACACTTGAGAGTCTCTTTGATCAGAATGATGGAGCAAAAAAACATAATATCAAAGTGGACGAGAAAGAGTACACTAAACTACAGTTGGGACCCGAGAAGTCAATCAAAGTTGTCACTAATTTCACTCTAGAAGAGCTGGAGTAGATCAAGGAGCTATACCATGAGTTCCCAAACATTGTCACCTAGAGCTACCAATATTTGAAAGGTTATAACAAAGATGTGATCCAGCATACCATTGAGTTGCAGGAAGGAGTGAAACCCTTCAGGCAAAAGTAGAGGCTGATCAATCCCAATATTAAAGCCTTGATGAAAGTTGAGCTACGAAATATGGTGGAAGATAAAATAATTTAATCAATTAAGCATTCTACTTGGGTAGCAAATTTGGTACTTGTGAGAAAGAATAACAGATATATTCGCCTATGTGTTGACTTTCAGAATTTGAATCAAGCATCCCTAAAGGATCATTATCCTTTGCCCTAGATTGATCAGATTCTTAATGTAGTTGCAAGAGCTTAGATTTTCTCTATTGGATAGATTTTTTATCTATAATTAGATTTATGTTAAGGATGAAGACCAATATAAAATGATTTTCACCATGAAATGGGGAACATTTGCTTATCAGCGAATATCGTTTGGTATCTTGAACACTAGATCAACTTTTCAAAGAGCGGTGGATGTAGCTTTTGGTAATTTGTTAAATCACATCATTTTAATTTATCTAGATGACATGACAATCTTCTCTCACAACAGGGAGGAGCATACTTTTCATTTACGATAAGTGTTCAAGAAATACCGAGAGTTTAGAATATCTATCAATTCGAATAAGTCCATCTTTGCTGTGAAGGAAGGAAAAATCTTGGGCTAGGTCATTTTAGAGAAAGGTTTAGCTATCAATCCAGCTAGAGCTAAGGCTCTTCTAAAGCTTCCATTGCCAACAAATAAGAAGGATTTGTAGTTATTCTTTGGGCAGATAAACTTCGTTCAAAAATTCATTGTAAATTTTTCCCAAGTGGTAAAACCTATGATCAAGATTTTAAATAAAAATGTTGAGTTCAAATGGACTGAGCAAAGAAAGTAAACTTTCAAAGAAATCAAAGGAAGGATTGCTCAAGCCCCAGTTCTGGTAAACCCTGATTATTCAAAATATTTTATTTGTATGTCGTTGGTGAAAATAGAGTTACACAGCGATGCTCATGCAGAAGGAAGATGATGGAGATGAGTGGCCAATTGCTTTCTTAAGCCAAGTCATCCAACCGCATGAAGAGAAATACAATTTTATTGAAAAGCAAGTATATGTAGTAATGAAGTCCTTGAAGAAGTTTCGGTATTTTATTTCCCAGAGCAAAACAGTAGTTTATGTTGTTCATCCAGATGTCAGAAGTTTCATCATTCAATGAGAGCTTGGAGACAAGAGAGCTGGTTGGGTTTCCAAAATTCATGAGTATGATGTTGAAATTTGATAAACCAAATTGGTTCAAGGTCGAGCACTATATCAAGAACTTGCAAGAAGCATTGCTTCTGAATCTAGGGTTTACCAACTTGAAGATGCAGTAAACGAAAGTAATTTCACTAATCACTATAGTTGATCGTGATTGGACAGAGTACCTTGTCGAATATTTCAATTCAGGAAGGTGTCCTTCACATGTCAATGCTTCACAGAGAAGGAGATTCAGATTACAGGCTCTTAAGTATGTGATGTTGCCAAGTGGATTGTTCCACAAAAATATTATTGGAGTACTTCTCAGGTGAGTCAAAGAATCAGAGAAGCAAAAAATCCTAGAAGAATTCCATTTTGGATTTTCAGGCGACCATTATGCAGGGAGACCTATGGTGTTGAAGATAATCAAAGTAGGTTATTTTTGGCCCACTCTCTTTGTAGATACTTTCAAAGTTAGATAGAGTTGCAATAAATGCTAGAGATATGTCAACAGAAGCAAGAATGCATTATTACCCCTTCATAAGATTCAATTTGAAGTGACATTTCAGCAATGGGGCTTAGATTTCATTGGGGTCATTGATCTTAATTCATCCGACAGGCATAAATACATTTTAATTGCGACTGACTATTTCACTCAGTGGACTAAAGCAATCCCAACCAAGAAAACCAACTAGGAGGTGGTCATCTCATTCCTTAAAGGATTGATCACTTGTTTTGATTTTCCCTATGCAATTATAACAAATAATGAAACCCCATTCATCGGTGCTAAAATCAGCGAGTTTGCAGGTAAGTATGGTATTTATTTAAAAATCTCATCAAATTACTATCCACAGGGAAATGGCCTAGTTGAATCCACAGACAAGAATCTGGTAAGGATTTGAAATAGGACTCTAGGAGATAACAAGTGAAGTTGGCACTTGTTCTTGAACCAAAACTTATGGGTCGATCGTATCTCAGTGAAAAATCTATTAAGACGTCCCCTTATTCCTTGGTATATGGTAAAGAAGCAGTCTTGCCTATTCATATTGAATTATTTGCCCTTCAATCCTTGCACTTACTTTATGGTGAATATGATGAATTCAACCCCATGAGCGCAAGATTGGCTCAGCTTTTACAACTAGAGGAAGAGAGGGAGAAATCATACAATGCCTTCATGGAACATGCCCAAATGACAAAGAAGTGGTTCGGTAAGAAGACTTCTAAGAAGGCATTCAAAGTGGGCAATCTGGTGTTAAATTGGAAGGAGAACAAGGTAAATCCAGGAAAGCATCACAAGTTCAAGGTGATTTGGGAGGCCCCATTCCAGATTTAGGGAGTGAATCAAGTCAATTCCTATTACTTGCAGGATATGGACAACCATGTGCTGCCAATTCCAGTCAATGGTCTTCATTTGAAGTTCTATCATCAATGAAAAATTTCAGATCAAGTATGTAAATATGTATATAGTTTTCTTTTAATATCATTTTATTTTTAATGACCAAGTATGTTTTATATTATTTAAAAAAGTAGTTTCATTGGGAGAATTTAATTTCACCCTAGGAGGCTATTTTTGCTCAAAAAACGCTTCTTCACTTGCAAAAAATCATTTTCACCTCAAAAATGTTTTAAAAGCCTTTTGGTCTTATTTCGGGGTGAAAACATTAAAAGAAAACAGGTAATTTCGTTGGCAATATTATTAAAGGTTTTTTTTGGGCAGCACGGGTACATATGGATTTTTAAAGGTTTGCTTTTTCAGAGCACTGAAACGTGCCCCATCATTATTTGTTGGGAAGAGAAGATAAAAAAAGAAGAAAAACAAAAAATAAAAAGATATTTGTTCTGCCTAGAAAATTCAAATTTGCCTCGCATAATTTATTTTCGGAGCGAAATCCCTTTGCACTCCACCAGCAGATAATTTCGGGGTGAAAACTCAAGATGAGAAAAGAAAATCTTACATGTTTTTTCGGGACTTCAGTTGGCAGAATTATTTTGGCACAAAAGGGGACAAAGTTAAATTTTGCCTTGTTTTTTTGGCAAAGATGCCCAGTTGCATTAAAAGCTTGCTTTTTCCAAATAAAGCTTGTTTTTTTTGGCAAACGAAGAAGATGAATTATTTTAAATATTTCCAAGCATGTAATCTCGCCAAGCGAAGTAGGAAATAATATTTTTTTGGAGCTCCAGTTGAAAGAAACTATTCGTTGCATGATTATTTTTGCCCTAGTTGATGTTTCTGGAAAAACAAGTGCACCCGAAAAAATGTTTTCATTGGAAAGAGTTAATTTCGAAGGAGACTTCAGTTAAAATGCAAGAGATCGAGCTAATTTCACTAGTGAAACTCAGAGGAGATGTTTTCATTGTCTTAATGCAACGAATTTACTAATTTCACCTCAAAGAGTGCTTCCATCATGCGTATGTGGTAGTTATCATTCCCGTAATTAGCCGTTAAATAACTAGATTATGCTCCTTAAGATAAAAAGTGGTTGGGCACGGTGTTCGAAGAATATTTATAATGCAAGGGTGTTATTTGTAGTTATTGATAGTTAAAAAATCATAAAAAAGTGTGTCGGGTGAGAGAACCAAGGTGTTGAGCAAGGTGCAGCAAAAGAATTGCAAAAGTATTGTCATTGTTGTCAACACGAGACAGATTGATGCGATTGATGCGATTCGGAGGTCAGTCAGATCAAGTGCAGTGAATTTCAAGACAAACAGAGGTGACCTAGATTCAAAAAATGGCAGAAAGAGACAAGGAAGAAAACTGTCGCGATATCGCGACATGTTTTCTGTCGCGATTTCGCGACATGGTCGAGGAGAGAGAAGATGCGAGCAAAACTGTCGCGATTTCGCGACATGTCGAGTAGAGAGAGAGAAAAGCACGACGCGACAAAAAGAGGAGAGAGAAAATGCACGCCAAAATGTCGCGATTTCGTGACATGTCAAGTTTTCGCTGAGGAGAGAGAAAATGTGTCGCGATATCGCGACAAAACTGAAGAGAGAGAAACTGCAAGGAAGATTGTCGCGATTTCGCGACATTGCCGAGGAGAGAGAAAGTGCATGCCAATTTGTCGCGATATCGCGACATGGCAGAGGAGAGAGAAAGTGAAAGGTAAACTATCACGATTTCGTGACATGCTTAAGGATGACGTCAGCAAATGTTGAAAGTGTCGCGATATCGCGACAAGATGCAGGGAAAGCTTCCAAGAGCCAAAACGGTCGCGATTTCGCGACATGCTTAAGGATGACGTCAGCAAAAGTTCTAAGTGTCGCGATATCGCGACATGAACAGAAGGAAAGCTGTCAAAGCCAAAATGGTCGTGATTTCGCGACAGCAAGGGCATGAAGTGTGCGGCTTCAAAAAGTGTCACGATATCGCGACAGGTAACAGTCTGGCAGGTAAAACCCGCAGGAGCATGCAAGGTGACACGTGTCGGAAAAAGCAGATAGGAAAATCATGCAGCCAGTTACGTAAAATGTAACTGATGTCAGATCTGTAGTTATAGATTGACAAGTGTCAGTCATGCATTCGAACAGCCGTTTGCATGTATTCGAAGAATCAAATATAAAGTATCGAAAGGTTTTCGAAAAGTCTTTTTTACAGATTTCGAACGGTCGCACTCATGGAATCGAACAGACATTTTGCTTGTCTTCAAAGAGCCGAATATGAAGGATCAAGATATGCTTTTCGAGAAGATATGTTTGCAGCATTCAAAATAGCCATACTACAAGAAATCGAAACGTCGTATTGTAGGGTTTCGAACAGTCATTTTTGAACAGCCACTTATTTGCAGGAGAAAAGAATTCGAACAGTTGGGTATATGATTCGACTGCATGTAGGATTGAAAGGTTATAAAAGAATAGTCGTACAGAGAAGATGTTGCTGTTGTTAGAGAGAAATTGCTGTAAAAGGAGGGTTAGAAAAGAATCAAGAGAAAAATAAGCAGAGCCGTGAGAGTGTGTAGAGTTGGGTTAATTGCAGACCAGTCAGGGTCGTGCATGAAGTGAAGACATTTTTATGTCATTCTAAATTGATCAGAATTGCAGTCCAAGTTGGTGCTTGGTACTAGGAGTTGGTGCTCCATCCATTGCAGCAGAAAATTACAGGGGTTGGTGCTCCTTCCAGTTGATCTTGGTAAAATATTTGTAAAATTGATTTTGCAAAGACTGGATTTGGATTGGAGTCCAAGCGATCATTTTTGAGGAGTAGCCAAATTGGTGAACCTCGGTATATTGAGTGTTGTGGTGTGCTCTCTTGTTCAAGTTGTTTTTCGGTTGTCAAGTTCTCTTTATTTCATATTAAATGTTGTAGATATAAAAATTAATAGCTACACTGATTCACCCCCCCTCTCAGTGTCATTGTGTAATCATCAATTGGTATCAGAGCAAGGTTCCTTGTACAAGCTTAATCAGCTAAGGAGATCTTGGAAGAAACAATGGCAGGTGGTGAAGGATTTTCATCCAACAAAGCTCCCTTATTTGATGGAACAAATTACACCTTCGGAAACTCGAGAATGCAAACATATCCGAGTGCATTGGGATACGATATTTGGGATTCCGTAGATAGTGGATACACGACACCCACTACCCCTCCAACGAGATACTGCTGAGAAAAAGAAATTTGAAAACAACTCCAAAGCTAAGAATGCCATAATGTGTGGGCTTGTTGACAGTGAAGCGATAAGAGTCATGAGTTGTAAATCAACAAAAGACATGTGGGATAAACTGAAGAGCATCCATGAAGGAGACAGTAAGATTAAGGAAGCAAAACTGCAAACTCATCGAGCACAGTTCGAAGCACTGCAAATGAATGAAGATGAAAACATAGAGACTTATATGCTGAGAGTCAACGGAATTATTAATGCAATCAGAGGACTCGGTGAAGAAATTGATGATGCAGTTGTTGTGAAAAAGGTTCTCAGAACACTTCACAAAAGATTTAACTCCAAAGTCTCTGCAATAGAAGAGGCAAAAGATCTAAACAACTTCAACATGGATGAGTTGCATGGTTCCCTGACAGCATATGAAATGAGAATAGGACAAACCAAGTCTACAGACAGAGAAGCAACTTTTAAAGCACACAAGAATGTAAAAGCTGAACATGAATCTGAGGATGAAGGAACACTGGATGAAACAGAAGCCAATTTTGTTCGGAAACTCACAAAAGGAAAAGGAAAATATAGAGGGAAGCTACCTTTTAAATGCTTCAATTGTGGAGGAGTCGGTCATTTTGCAGCCAAATGTCCAATGCAGGGAGAGAACCAAAAATGGTGAAGGTTCACACCAAGAAAAAGGTGAGCTGGAAGAAGAAACAAAATTTTAGAAAGAACAACTTCAAGAAGAAAAGCTTCATAACCAAGAATGTCGACGAGTTCGAAGAAAGCACGAGATGAGGAGTCGAAGAAGAAGGAGGTGAAGCTCTGTTCATGGCACTTGAAGAAGAAAGAACGAGAGGAAAATCGGGAAGGTGATGAAAATTCCAAGGATGAAGGTAAAGTGTATTTGGAAGGAGAATTGGTTGTTGCACTTGAAGAGTTGAGTGCAGAAAGGAAGAAGAATAAAAAATTTTCAAAGAAATTAGAGAATGCCACAGACATAATAAACAATCTAAAAATACAGACAGAGGAATTCAAGAAAATGTCCGAAGTTCTTGATGAACAATTAACTGTAAATACAGTTGAATGCGGCAAGCTAGAGGAAGACATTGTTAAGTTAAGGATGCAGTTAGAGGAGATGAATAGAAAATTGAACTGTTTTCATAAGTTTGAAGAAAGTACTTGTAAAGTCTGGATAAAATGTTAAATAACCAAAGGCCTTCCGGCATCAAATTTGGTTTAGGCTTTGATGAAGGAGAATCTTCAAAGGATTCAAAGAACTTGAATATAGAACCCATAAAGAAAGAAGAAAAGATCGGGGTTGAACCAGAAAAACCAAATCATGCAAAAGAAAACAATAATGCCAGATTCAAGAAGAATACTGACAAAGATGGATTCACAAAAGTCACACATCCGAGGAGGAGAAGAGTCATGGCTCCTACTTCAAACTGGCAAAGACCGGCACCCAGGTTTAATCATGCATTTTTTGGTTATTATTTTAAATGCAATGCTTATGGCCATAAGATTTCAGATTGCAGGCATAATGTATCTCAAAGGAATTTTACCAGCAGAAATGTTTTTTCTCCTTTAATGAATTATGCAGTTGAATGTTATAATTGTCATAATTTTGGACATATTGCTAGAAACTGTAGAAGCACTTTTGCATCAAATAATTATCAGGGTAGAAAATCTCAGCCAAGTGGGTTGAAACAAAACCAGAAATTTCCTGAAAAACAGGCACATGCTAATGAAAGGACAAAGGCAAAACAAGTAGCAAAATCTGCTATCAAACCAGAATGGAAAGAAAAGGAATCTTTGATTGTCCAGGATTGCTTTTAAAGCTCAGAACAAATCAGCACCTTGGATACTTGACAGTGGTTGTTCCGGTCACATGACAGGTGACAAGCAAAAGTTTGAGAATTTACAGAATTATGAAGGTGGTTCTGTGAAATTTGGAAATAATGATGGAGCAAAGATTGTTGGAAAGGGATCAGTCAAGATCAGTGATGGCAATATAAAATCAAAATAAGTCTTGTTTGTAATTGGCCTAAAGCATAACTTGCTAAGTGTAAGTCAAATATGTGACAGAGGTCATGATGTAATCTTCAAGAAGGAGGGCTGTGAGGTAAGAAAGACAAAAAATGGAAAGTTAATAGCCACTGGACTGAGAACTTCTGGAAATCTATATACACTTTCAAAAACTGTAGAAGGAACATGCTTGATTGGACAGGAAGATGAAAACTGGCTATGGCACAAGAGGCTTGGGCATATTAGTTTTGACAATCGGCAAAAATCAGTTCAAAAAGAGCGAGTTAGAGATATACCAAACATTGGCAAACCTGTAAATAGCATCCGTGAGTCATGCCAAAAGGGAAAACAAACCGGAGCCACTTTCAAAGCAAAAGAATACTTCACTAGCAAGCCATTAGAACTAATTCACACTGATCTATGTGGACCCATGAGAACTGAAAGCATAAATGGACACAAATATTTTATGCTTTGTATAGATGACTACTCAAGAATGACATGGGTACTATTTTTGAAACTCAAGTCAGAAGCCTTTGAGATGTTTAAAACCTTCAAAAATCTTGTTGAGAATCAATCGGGAAAAAGAATTAAATGCCTAAGATCGAGACGGGGGGAGGAGAGTTTATCTCCGAAGAATTTGCAGAATACTGTCAAAAACATGGGATAAGAAGACAGTTTTCAGCGGCTAGGACACCTCGACGAGAATGGTGTTGTAGAAAGGAAGAATAGAACAGTGCGAGGAAATGGCAAGGACAATGTTGGCAGAAAACAAAATAGCTGACAAATTTTGGAAAGAGGCAGTCCATACTACAGTTTACATTCAAAACAGGTGCATGTTGAGACCACATGAAAGCAAAACACCTTATGAGTTGTGGTTTGGCAGAAAGGCAACAACAAGACATTTCAAAGTATTTGGCAGCAAGTGCTACATAAAACGGACTGAAGATAACCTCGGTAAATTTGAAGATAGAGCTGATGAAGGTATCTTTCTTGGTTACTCAACAAAAAGCAAGGCCTACACATGTTACAACAAGAGGTTGAAGAAAATTGTTGAAAGTGTTGATGTGAAAGTTGATGAAGGTAGAGAACAAGAAACTACTTATCAAGAAAACTACCCTATGTATGAAGAAGTCATTGAAGGTGATGATGAAAAAGAAACAGAGAAGAATCGAGAAAATTGATCCGAGATGGTGTAAAAGCTGAATCTGAAGAAGAAGGAAATAGGAAATTTAAAACAGGCAACTGGCAGAAAAATCATCCAAGTGAACAGATTATTGGGGATCCCACAGATGGTATTCAGACAAGAAGAACAACAGTGAGGAACTATTCTCTGTTATCTAGTATTGAACCTAAAAATGTTGTTGAAGCAAGCATTGATGAAAGTTGGATGAAGGCAATCAATGAAGAACTAGATCAGATAGAGAAAAACAATACATGGGAATTAGTACCTAGACCAACAAATAAAAACATAATTGGCACTAAATGGGTTTTTAGAAATAAATTGAATGAAGATGGGCAGGTTGTCAGAAATAAGGCAAGATTGGTATGTAAAGGCTATGCTCAGGTTGAAGGCATTGATTTTGAAGAAACTTTTGCACCGGTAGCCAGACTAGAGGCAATCAGAATGTTTCTGGCATTAGCAGTTCATAAAAACTTCAAAGTATATCAAATGGATGTAAAATCAGCATTTTTGAATGGAAAACTGGAAGAAGAGGTTTACATTGAACAGCCAGATGGCTTCCAACTTGGTGACAATCCAGATTTTGTTTGCGAGGTTAAAGAAAGCTTTATATGGATTAAAACAGGCACCCAGAGCATGGTATGCAAGGTTGGATAATTATCTAATTAAACAAGGGTTTAAGAAAGGTTTGGTGGATAGCAACTTATATGTCAAAACAGAGAAGGGTCATCTTATTGTTCTTGTTGTTTATGTAGATGACATAATATTTGGCGACGACATGGATGAATACTTGCAAAGACATATCAATTAAAATGAAAAAAGAATTTGAGATGTCAATGATTGGTGAACTTTCTTATTTCTTAGGATTGCGAGGTCAATCAAAATGAAAAAGGCATTTTTATTTCTCAAGTTAAATATGTAAAAGAAATGCTGAAAAAGTTCACAATGGAAGACAGTAAACCGGTCAGCACTCCTATGACAACAGGCTGCAAGTTGAGCAAGGATGATAAATCCCCAGATGTAGATCAAACAATGTACAGGTCTATGATTGGAAGCCTGCTGTATTTAACAGCCACTAGACCAGATATATTACAAGCAGTATGTATGGTTGCAAGATTTCAGGCCAGTCCCAAAGAAACTCATGTAACAGCTGTAAAGAGGATCTTCAGATATCTCAAGGGCACTATGGATTATGGGTTGTGGTACCCAAAAGGTAAATATTTCACTTTGATTGCATATTCTGATGCAGATTGGGCAGGATGTATTGATGACAGAAAGAGCACAAGTGGAGGAGCATTTTATCTTGGTGACAGGCTGGTAGCATGGCACAGCAAGAAACAAGAATCAGTATCTCTATCCACTGCAGAGGCAGAATACATTGCAGCAACAACATGTTGTACTCAGATATTATGGATGAGACAAACGTTGAAAGATCTTGGTATTCATTTCAAAGAGCCAATTTCAATTAAATGTGATAACACTAGTGCTATCAACATATCCAAGAATCCGAGTAATGCATTCAAGAACCAAACATATTGCAATCCGATATCATTTCTTGAAGGATAAAGTTGCAGAAGGAGAGGTTAAATTGGATTTTGTTCCAACTACAGAGCAAGTAGCTGATATATTCACAAAACCTTTGCCAAAGGAAGTATTTGAATACCTTCGAAAGAAGTTGGGAGTAGTCACACCACCCAAGCATTGACTAGCTATGGGAAACACATTCTCAGGGGGAGCATTCAAACTTTTTAAGTCTGAGAATGTTGTGCATAGACTCAGGGGGAGTCTACAGCAACCCTTTGGTATTATTGGCAAAGGGGGAGAAGAAATTAAGCAAGGTTGCAGTGTGTTGCCAACAATTCCAAAGGGGGAGATTGTTGAGCAAGGTGCAGCAAAAGCATTGCAAAAGTATTGTCATTGTTGTCAACACAAACAGATTGATGCAGTTGATGCAGTTCAGAGGTCAGTCAGATCAAGTGCAGTGAAGTTCAAGACAAACAGAGGTAACCTAGATTCAGAAAATGGCAGAAAGAGACAAGGAAGAAAATTGTCGCGACACGCAATTGTCGCGATTTCGCGACATGGCAGAGGAGAGAGAAAATGCTTTGAGAAAATGTCGCGATTTCGCGACATGTCGGAGGAGAGAGAAAATGCACGCAAAATGTCGCGATTTCGTGACATGTCGAGTTTTCGCTGAGGAGAGAGAAAATGTGTCGCGATATCGCGACAAACAAAGAGAGAGAAACTGCAAGGAAGATTGTCGCGATTTCGCGACATTGCCGAGGAGAGAGAAAGTGCATGCCAATTTGTCGCGATATCGCGACATGGCAGAGGAGAGAGAAAGTGAAAGGTAAACTATCACGATTTCACGACATGCTTAAGGATGACGTCAGCAAATGTTGAAAGTGTCGCGATATCGCGACAAGATGCAGGGAAAGCTTCCAAGAGCCAAAACGGTCGCGATTTCGCGACATGCTTAAGGATGACGTCAACAAAAGTTCTAAGTGTCACGATATCGCGACATGAACAGAAGGAAAGCTGTCAAAGCCAAAATGGTCACGATTTCGTGACAGCAAGGGCATGAAGTGTGCGGCTTCAAAAAGTGTCGCGATATCGCGACGAGTAACGATCTGGCAGGTAAAACCCGTAGGAGCATGCAAGGTGACACGTGTCGGAAAAAGCAGACAGGAAAATCATGCAGCCAGTTACGTAAAATGTAACTGATGTCAGATCTGCAGTTACAGATTGACAAGTGTCGATCATGCATTCGAACAGTCGTTTGCATGTATTCGAAGAATCAAATATAAAGTATCGAAAGGTTTTCGAAAAGTCTTTTTTACAGATTTCGAACGGTCGCACTCATGGAATCGAACAGACATTTTGCTTGTCTTCAAAGAGCCGAATATGAAGGATCAAGATATGCTTTTCGAGAAGATATGTTTGCAGCATTCAAAACAGCCATACTACAAGAAATCGAAACGCCGTATTGCGGGGTTTCGAACAGTCATTTTCGAACAGCCACTTATTTGCAGGAGAAAAGAATTTGAACAGTTGGGTATATGATTCGACTGCATGTAGGATTGAAAGGTTATAAAAGAATAGTCGTACAGAGAAGATGTTGCTACTGTTAGAGAGAAATTGCTGTAAAAGGAGGGTTAGAAAAGAATCAAGAGAAAAATAAGCAGAGCCGTGAGAGTGTGTAGAGTTGGGTTAATTGCAGACCAGGTCAGGGTCGTGCATGAAGTGAAGACATTTTTATGTCATTCTAAATTGATCAGAATTGCAGTCCAAGTTGGTGCTTGGTACTAGGAGTTGGTGCTCCATCTGTTGCAGCAGAAAATTACAGGGGTTGGTGCTCCTTCCAGTTGATGTTGGTAAAGTATTTGTAAAATTGATTTTGCAAAGACTGGATTTGGATTGGAGTCCAAGCAGTCATTTTTGAGGAGTAGCCAAATTGGTGAACCTCGGTATATTGAGTGTTGTGGTGTGCTCTCTTGTTCAAGTTGTTTTTCAGTTGTCAAGTTCTCTTTATTTCATATTAAATGTTGTAGATATAAAAATTAATAGCTACACTGATTCACCCCCCCCTCTCAGTGTCATTGTGTAATCATAACAAGGAGCACGTTCGCCTGGATTTCTCAAGGCATACCATATGCATTAAATCAGTTAGTTGGGGGCAAAAATTATAAGGTGAACCAGAAGCTTGCAGACAAAGAAATATCAAGAGCATTTTTTTTGGAGCATTGCAGGATCGTCATTCAGCTTTGTCAAACTATTGTCTCTTTGCAGAATTGTTAGACTACTGAAGTAAAACTACTGAAGGATGAATATGGGGAAGAAAAATACCGAGACGAAGAAGACGTAGAAAAAAGTAGGAGGGAAGAAAGTTAAAAAATGCAAGTGAAACGAAGATATAGAGCTTGATGCGTATTATGATGTACTAGCTTAGATTGGTGACTGCATCATTTCGAACAAGGGCATGGAAAAATTGTGCTAGGATGTAGAAGTTACTTTCAGACAAGGCTTGATGCCAGAAATCCTGTTGACTATTATGTATCATGCACAAAAATTTTGGTACCTCTGTACACATGTTCATGTTTACCCAAAATTGGTGTTGGCTATTGCAAAATTTTATAACCCCACCACAAGAATTGTTTGAAATGAAAAGGGGAATAAATTATTTAATATTTCATCTAATACAGTTAGAGAAGCATTTTCTTGTGAGGTGATGTCTCCTCCAAACGTTATGTTTAGAAAGTTAAATCTTAAGGAGCAAGATGAAAGGTCTCAGTTGACTGTGACGTTGTGCTAGTTCATGGAAAATCAGTTAATAAAGACACTCCAATTTACAGATTTGCCAGCTTTGCCAAAACCTTTGATAGATTTCAAGATTTCAGACATGCTTTCTATGTTGGCCTAGGTGATTGGTCTTCCTATTGATTCTACAATGCACAAATGGCAAGTGGTACTTGTACAGTGTATTTTGTAGGTAGAATTCTATGATCCGATAGTAATGGCGGTGAGCATGAACTAAATTTTCTTTGATTGGGTGGATTACGTGGCTCGAATAATGCATAACTAGTTGGAGAAAGTGTAGAGTGGAGAATAAGTAGTGTTAATACATTCTTTATTTTTAGCCTGGTAATTCTTTTTCCACATGCACCAGCGCTTTTCATTTATATTTGTCAAGTAGACTGATGTGGTAGACAAGAGGTTTCTAGTTTATTTATGGACTCTGAGTTTTTCTAAAAAGGAGTTATATTATAATTTCAATTAAATGTTCTTGTTCCCCGCCCTCAAGCTTATTTTTGGTACATGTGAGAGAGTGCCAAGTACGATGAGAGTCAAGGTTGTCACGAAGGAAAAAGGTGACATTTTCTTATTTATGAAAGGTATCGTTGTACAAATTTTTAGCTTTACTGGCAAGTCATTTCTCCTTTCATATTTTGCTATAGAGAACCTTTTCACGTTGGAGGTTTCCTTCTAGAACAATTTTATTAATCACCTCTATGGAGTGGGTCAAGGGAAGTGAACCACATGTACAATGCTCTTTTGCTTTGACGATATTGAAGTAAGCCAACTTAGACAAAATCAGTTGATTACATAAACCCTCTATGACCTCGGCTTGGTTGAGTTACCCTAGCAGTGGAAATATGACCCTTTGGATCATTTCATGGCATTGATTAAAGCAAAAAAAATTCATTATTGTCCCATAGCAGATATTGAGCAGTAGAAAAATAATCTAGAAGGGTATGATCTCGAATGGCACATTGAGAAGATGATGACGTTCTCATCATGGCACAATTTCTATGATATGGAAGCCAAATATAATCCTAAGGTCCAGAAGCACCAGATTCCTCCTTCGAGCATGTTTAGCAAAATGTAGGATCAGTTACCTACTTGGTCTGAGGATAAAATCACCAATTTGTGGGTTATGAGGGCCTACCAAGGAAAACTAGGTCAGCCTATGGCATGGCAATGGATGATATGTTTTTGGATATATGTGATGAATATTATGACAGCTACTAGCCAATCCCTTCTGCTAAAATTGTACCTCAAAAATTTCAAAGATCTAAAATTGAAGAGATCGTGGCCAGAGAAGAGCAACTTACGATTGAAAAAGTGGCACTTGGGGAGGAAGAAAAATAGTCGTCACTAGAAAATCAGCTCTAGCGTAAGAAGAGGAGTATGTGTGAGGCACTTCCTTTTTCAAAAATCTCCAATAATTCAAGGACTCATGCAGTCTCTTCATCTGGTACAAACCCTCCTTCTACAGTTGTAGCTGCATAGGCTGATGTTTTAGAGACTGTTCCTTTGGTCCAGGAAGAGCAGCTTGGCTAGAATATAAAGTTCATAAATATTGAAGAGGATATTGAGGAGGAGTTGAAGGAAGATCAGGCAGAGAAGGAGCTAGTATCACAACCACCCTCATCATTGGCTCAAATGGTTTTGGAGCTCGAAGGTACATTATTCTTGCCCTCTTCCCTTACTCTTGAGTATTCGATAACTGTACCACCCCTTTCTGTAGTTATCACTTCCATTTCATCCCCATTTGGTATACCTTCCACTTCTATTTCACTTCCTATTTCTTAGTCCTCAGTCACCGATGCTCCCTCTTCTTATATTCTCTCTTCTATTTCCCTTTCTTTTAGTTCTTTTACATCTGCACCCAATCTATTTTCGCTCCCTCCATCCTCCATTTCGATAACTTCTATCATGGCTATAAGTACACAAGCTTCTCCTCGAGTAAGTATAACTATAGCAGAACCCCTCACTTTCATTCCCTCACTCATCTCCATTCCATCAACCTTTCCTATTTCTACTTCCCTTCCCAAGCCAAACCCTCAGCAAGATCACTTTCCTTTTTCTCCATTCCTTAAGTTGTAGGTATTTCCAGAGTCAAATATGGAGGTTGTGCCAGAGCATCCTATTGCAGTAAAAATAATTCGAGCCCGCCAGAGTTCATAACAATGGCTGAAAATCCATAAGCAGAAAGAGGCTCAAGCTCTAGCAAAGTCGTTTAAGAAGGTCTCCTTTGACTCTGAAGCTATGGATTCCCACACTATAAAGATGATTACTCGAGTCCAAAAGCCCCAAGGAGAGATGGCTCCAAGAAATTATGCTTATGAATTCATTACAAAGGACCTAACGAAGATTAATACTACAGAGAAATGGGGAATATTCAATTGGATATGAGCTCGCTTTACCTACACTGTGAGCATTATAAGAAGATCTTTTTTGAGGCCAAGGCAAAGATCGTTGAGTTAGAAGAAGCTCTAGCCAAAAATAGGGTATAGTTGGAGACAACGAGATCAGAGGTAGAGCATTGGCAATGAAAAGTGAAATACTTGGAGAAAGCAGTCGAGGAGCATCAAAAAGTATGAAAAGAAGTTGAATAGTAGGTGTAGACATTAATTTCCTAGCTAGAATATTTACAGAATCAGTTGGTTGAAAAGGCCACACAATTAGTGGGGTTCTCCAAGGAGAAGATCAAGGAAGCTCACCATATTTTGATTGAAGATATTTTGATTGAAGACTATGTAAAGTGAGAAACGAAAGTGCTCTTGGTTCTGTTGTATTTTTATGAGGTGCAAACAGTAATAATATTTGGCGAGCAAGCATTGTAGTATGCCAAGGAGTAGTTAGAACCAAAATTGGAGATGGTGTTGAAGATTCAAACGTTAGCTACCACTTCCCTCTGAAGTAAACCCATGAGTGGGATGGACCAAGTTTGGTCTAACGCCAGGGTGATGTTGCATAGTTATTTTTCTAGATTTAATCTGGCTAGAGAGGGCCATAAGCTGCTTGATATGTATGAGAATGAATGGTCTATTTCATTCATTTAATTTGAGGCTACAGCTGATGTCAGCTTCTCCAACTTCACTAATGATCAGGGGGATATCTTGTCAAAGAAAGAGTTGGAGGCAGCTTGGAAGGAGTTCCTGGAGGATACTTCTGAGATCGATAGCTATATAGAGCCCATTATAGACGAGCAAGTATTACCATTCATGAAAAGGCTTACCAACATTAAGTCTTCCTTGTACGAACTACGCCAAAGGGCCAACCACATCAGCTTGGACCAGGTTCAGACATTGTGCTTCATTGTTAATTCACTCTAGTATCCTTCGATGCTTGACAAATATTCTTGGGTTGAGGAGGTTGCAGTATATGAGACTACTAGTGTGAGTCTCACGAAGCAAGAAGAACGGGTATGGATGGAAAGAAAGCAGAAGGAGGTTGTTGAATCAATTGTACCATCTGATGCAGCCAGTGGAGGCGAGAGTTTAACCCACTAGATAAAGGCCTAGGTCGATAGCATCCAAACTAAATGAATACCCTAAAAGCCATCAAAAGTGTTGCCAGTTTTGCCACACTGAATTTTGTTGTAGAAATTCTAAATTTACAAATTAAACAATGTAATTTTGCTGGCCTATGAGATCCTTTGTGTTGTTAATTTGATTTGTTTAATTAATTTCATACTCAAAAAACAAGCAGATGCTTTCATCCAATTTCCCAAGCACAACTAAGTGCCAGTAATTGCACTGGTGAAAATAGAAGTTAAAGCTCCAAGTGATTTCACCAACGAAAATGGGTTATAGATGGTTTCGTCCAAGTTGGGGTGAAAACAAGGAAAAGTGCCCAAATTGTAGCAAAGGAAAAAATTTATAAGTAAAAGAGAAAATATTTTACCCAAAATCATGCATTCCAGATAGTCAAATGTGATTTCACCCTTTTCAGGGTGAATTGTTATTTTCAATTGATTTCGGGGCAAAAATACTGAGTGGGCACCATTCAAAATGAAAGCATGTAGAAATTCACTCCTTTTCTAGAAAATTAAATGGTTTCACCCAAAACGGGGTGAAAACAAGGAAAAGTATATCATCTGGAATGAAAGTAACTAAGTGAATTTACTTCACACAGTAAAAGTCAACTTCGCCTCAAGTAGGGGGCGAAATTCATTTTTTCCCTTCTTTTGGGTGAATTGTTGTTTTAAGATGAGTTCGAAGCAAAAGTCGTTGGACATTTGAGGTAATTTGAGGCATTTTACGTTGTCATTGATGTCACATGGATAATTTATGTCACATGGATCATTGATGTCACATTGAGTTTTGGTGGCAAAAGCACTTCATAGATAATCATCTATGATATTTTGGAGAGCATGGATATATACAGGATTTTTATGAAAACCAAGGCAAGCAAAATAAAAGGTTTTATTTAAAACCATGGTGGACTTATATGGAAAGGGATTTTCTTAAAATCCAAAGTGGAATTTTGTTTCATCGAAAAAGGACCTCCGATGATGAAGATATTAAAGTTTAAAGTTTAAGTTTAAATTAATGGAGGGCCGACATATGTGCAATTAATGGAGGTTGGCATATATATATATATATATATATATAAAGGTTTCAATTTATTTCGAAAAGTGGGCATATTATATATCGTTGAAAATCTTATTTTGAGGGTTATTTGACTAACTTATTTAGAAGGAGAAATAAGGTGTGTGTAAAGAGATATTTCAGATTTTTCAAAGGGGTTCCAAAAGTGAAGTTTGCCTTGTTCTTTTTCAAGAGGATTAATTCTTTCATGAGGTGACAAGGTTGGCATATATATATATATATATAAAGGTTTCAATTTATTTCAGAAAGTGGGCATATTATATATCGTCGAAAAGCTTATTTTGAGGGTTATTTGACTAACTTATTTAGAAGGAGAAATAAGGTGTGTGTAAAGAGATATTTCAGATTTTGCAAAGGGGTTCCAAAAGTGAAGTTTGCCTTGTTCTTTTTCAAGAGGATTAATTCTTTCATGAGGTGACAAGGTATGCAATATTGTGATTTATTTTATTTTATGGTATAAGTGATTTTGTGAGTGAAAATTTTATGCAATGTTTTGATTTATTTTATTTTATGGTATAAGTGATTTTAGGAGAGATAACAGAGGTGTGCAATTAAAGACCTTGGTGATGATTATTGAAAAGTGGAGTAATGTTGATTATTTTGTGATCTACTAATCCTTGTGAAGATTGGCAAAAGAATTTTGTGATTATGGCAGATGTACAAAGAGGTTTTTTCATCTTCATAAAAGGTATGGGCACATTCTTCTATTGATTGTTTATGGTGGTTGATTTCTAAAATATCATTGGAGGGAAAATGATTGTTTGTGGTTTCCTTTCGAACGTGGTTGGTTGAATGTTTCAAGGTTTTATGAATTGAGAGTTGTGTTTAAACCTTGTGTTATAAGCATAGTGGTTGAAGCCCATTGGTTGTGAAAGAACTTGAGTTAGAAAAGAACATGAGTATCATTGTTATGTAAGATTTGTGGTTGAGCATTGTTGGAAATATTTGAGTTGGTTGATGCATACTTGGATTAGGGTTTTGTGAGAAAGAGTTGTCCCTTGTGGTGATTTGGGTTGAGAGTGAGATTAGAACATAATTGAGTCTCTAACAATTCTCTTTATGCTTCTATGAGTTGAGTTGAGATTGATTTGAGTTGAGAGTAAGATTAGAATATATTGAGTCTCTAACAATTCTCTTTATGCTTCTATGAGATTGAATTGAGTTGAGTTGAGATTGATTTGAGTTGAGTTGATTTGAGATTGAGATTAGAACATATTGAGTATCTAACAATTCTCTTTATGCTAGAGTTGATTTGATATCATTGTGGATCATTTTTGTCATCCATTGAAGAGTACATTGCCATTCATTATTGAGTTCATCTTTGAGATTTTCCTTGATAGAGTTGTGGATGAGTTTTGAGTGCTACTTGAGCATGATTGGTTGAGTCTTTGAGAAGATCTTTGGGATAGAATTTTGGACAGATTTGTGGCAGTTTGTGTATGATTGATTGAGCCTTTGGGAAGGCCCTTATGGACTAGTTTTGGGATAGCTTTGTGGACATATTTGTGGATATATTTGTGGACAGATTTATGGACATATTTAGGACAAGTTCTTGGTGAGCTTGTTGGACAGATTTTGGGCAAGTTCTTGGTGATCTTTCTAGAGTAAATTTGGACAAGTTCTTAGTGAGCTTGCTAGAGCAGATTTGGGCAAGTTCTGCTAGAGCAGAATTGGGCAAGTTCTTGGTGAGCTTGCTTGAGCATATTTGACAAGTTTCGTGTGAGATTATTAAGAAGGTTTTGTGTGAGCCTATTGAGTAGGTTCTTAGTGATCCTATTGATAAAGCTTTGGAGGTGATAGAGTATAGAGGATAGAGTATCAGTGGATAGATATCTAGCAGCCAGTATAGTTGAAGACATATCTGAGTGAGGAGTCTTCAAGTGGAGAGAGGTCCACCAGTTAGTGCAGCAAAGATACAGAGTCTTCTAGAATATCACATAGCTAGAGCAAAAGGGGAAAGAGTTCTCCTATGGAAGAGATCCATGAACTTGATATTAGGGGATCAACATCTCCTTTGGATAAAGATCCATAAACATTGTAATTGGGAGTGATTCCCAAAGATATTGATTGAGAAATTTTTAGTAAAATATTTTCTCCGTGGAGTAGCCCACATTGGGTGAACCATGTAAATTATGATGTCTCTATTGTGTATGGTTTCTATGCATTGCTTTGATTATTGTTATCTTTACACAACATAATATTGAATTGGAAGAAAAAGTAAAAAGTGGTCTTATACTGTTCACCCCCCCCTTCTCAGTATAAGCTTGTGTTCTTCAAAAGTAATGCAAGGTGCTCAACTTAGAAGTAAAAATAATGTAAAAAGCATCTTTCTACATGGTCAAAGTCAATTTTGCCCCTCCTTTGAGTGATCTGCTATTTTTAATCAATTTTAGAGCGAAAGTAGTTGGCAGACGTCTCTCCAAGTGAAAACATCCTAAAAAGTCAAAGTTAGTTTCACCCAGTGGCGAAAATAGATGAGTTGTCTTCTGGCGATTTTGCCAGCGAAAGCCTCCGTTGGGGAGTTTCGTTCCTTTTTTCAGTGAAAATCTATTTATGTCCCAAGTAAATCGAAATTCATCATTTTTACCCCTTTTTCAGTGGAAGTTATTTTTACCCCACTTCTTGGTGAAATCCTCCCATGAGAAAGAGCAAGAGCAAGCAAGAACGTTTTTGAGCAAAATTGACGAAATTAATGATGAAAATCTAGGCAAAGGCGCTTTCACTACAGATCATTTTTGGGAAAGACTAAAGGATTAATGAATTTAATTCTTGAGGCAACGGATTTAATATTTTGGGGACTATTGTGGAAGATATACCAAGATTTAATGTTGTGCTCTTGATTCTAGTACAACCTTGCTCATTCTCAAGGCACCATCCATTGATTTCACTCTGTTTCCAAATGAAGTTGATTTTTATTGGGTCTTCCTAGAAAAAAATAAAGTTCTAAGGTGCAATATGATGAAGTGGCAACCAAGATTTAATGTTCGAGCTCCTAATTTTTGTACGATATTACTATGTTTCAATGCACTGACTCCTGAAACAATTTTCCATCATTCATCCTTGCTTATTTCCCAGGCGCTCTCCACCAAAACGGGATTGTTGCTTCCTGAAGAATGCATTGATTTGTATGTTGTTGTTGCTAAGGAGAAAATTGTTGATGTATGATCTTTGACCATTCGGTATTTTTTTTTAATGTGCATTTAATTACAGAGGCGTAACCCTCTATAAATACTAATCGTTTTGATGTAACTGAGGATAGACACTTTGCCAAAAAACACTTTGAGTTCTCTACATCAATTGAAAGATATTTGGATCTAGTTCTTAGATTAGTGGTTCATGTAATTATTTTTTGCTTGTCATTTCTGTTAGGTTCATGATTTTTGTTAAATAAACTTAAATTTTGCATCTGAATTTAATTTCTAATAGAGACTTGAATGCTGAAATATTTATTGAAAGTTATCTTTTCAAACTGTGAATGGTTCCTATGCTTTCCTTTTTGTTATATGCTAATTAAAACTCGATTTGAATTTTAGTTGTTAGTTTATCCCCACCTTACGTTTCTGGCTCATAGCCATATTTTATGTTTCTTTCTATCAATTTCTCTCCCTAAGCTTAACTCTGATTTTTATATTAGTAAGGGAACCAACCCTCTCTAGAGATTGGCCCGAAGGACATCTCTTTCCTTCGGCCTTTCAATGTTGGTCGGGTCTAGGGTGCACATATTTTGTGTTTAGGCAGATTTATGACCAACACTTAGATAAACAATGAATGAGGCATCCAAAAGAAGGTTGGAAGAGGATTTTAACACACCGTTGCAATCAGTTTTGAGAATACATTCTCTAATAAAGGAGTATATATTTTTTATATAAGAGAAAACAATGGTTCTTCATGCCCTGTAACTAAAGATTTTACATTTGAACCCTACACAAGATGATATAGTTTTTAGCTGAGGGATTTATCCTACTCATTACAATCACAGCGACACAGGTAATATTCTCCAAGTTCAATTGCATAAAAAAATATTATCACAACAAAATCGAATAATCAATGCATTGTAAATTTAAATAAATTTATATTTTCTTATAAATAAATTCAGCCAGCAAACACAGCAAAACCGAATAATCAATGCATTGTAAATTTAAATAAATTTCCATCTCCTTATAAATTAAATCGGCCAACAAACATAGCAAGCACGGTAAGAGCAATCTCAACAAAACTCATTATAAAAACAAGGGTAGGATTCAACATACACAGTATAATGATAGAGTAAACCTACGAAATTTGATTTAAACTACCTTTATCCACATTTTGCTTCTTCGTCACCTTTTGAATCCTTTTTTTTCCACTCCTATTCTTACTCTTTTTAAAGCGAAAGAGGGAGAAAGCCAATAGGTAAGTGTAAATCATGCATCAAACCAACTTTAACATTCCTTTATCCACAAGTGTTTCCATAAAATGCATATTAAAAACATTGAATAAATATTCAAAGGAAGCACAAATTATCTAAATTAATAATTCACCGCTTAATTGAAAGTCTTTTTTCTATTTCATTTCCTTAATTAAAATAAATTAAGATAAATATATAGATAAATGAATAAATAATTAAATTATGAAATAGACCAACAAACAAACAAACCATGCATTTATACTTCCAACAACTCTTCCCATACTAACAATTTGATGATAAGAGAAGGTTATCATCTGACGAGAATAGATCCCATGCTTCATGGAACTTTAGTTGTCATTGAAAGATTTTCAAAAAAGAAGCACTCATTATTTTTGAGACATTCATACACAATACGCCTATATGAATGCCTCTGCAGGGCTTCCATGTACCCTTGAGCCATTGATGAGTGTTTTGTTACTAAAACTATTTTACCCTTCAAAAACGAAGACTTCACCATAATGAGAATTTATACCGCCATCATTTTCTATTTTATTCTTCGAAGATCTATACCAGTAAAACAAAGACCAGTAACAATATCATATCCAAAAATAATAAAACATAATAATTTAAGAGAGATAAACATTCTATACAACAACCACATCATGAAACATGTGTTGGGAGAGTCATATCATAAGGATTGAATAAGAAAAGTGTCTTTGACCTTAGATGTAGTAAATAGGAACAAAGAAACACCTTTATAATTATTGTGTAAAATGGGATAAATTTTTATATGATTATTTTTATTTAAATAATATGGATAAAAACCCAAAACCATATCACTAATGTATACCACAAAAACATAATTCAAATTTTTGAGTATGTGTATGTGTGGAGGATCTTGGATGGTGGGTCAAGGCCGTTAGTACTACGTTGGAATGCACTTGTCCACATACGTGGAATGCACTCTAAAAGAGGTACATTGAAGATTTTCAATCACCTTTACAACACTTTGGCTTTTAGTTTGGCTGAATTTGTTTGTCCGCGCTCATATTTTCTCATTCTTGTTAGAAAGAGTGGAGAATATTGGAAGGTGGGTTAGTATCCGTTGGACCCGGCGACCATAATTTGATACCATGAGTTGATCAAACTTTGCACGTACGTGGAATGCAGTCGGAAAAAATGCAGATGAAGCAACCGTGAAGATTCGGAAATTGTACGCTTTCAATCATCCTTCCAACACATGGCTTTTAGTTTGGCTGTTCCGTTCTCTACTGGATTTTTTCCACAGTTTTTTTCACTATTTTCAAATCGTTTTTCGGGTTAGGAAATTGATAAGATTTTAAGCATTTGAGATTTAAGTTTAAATTTTGAGGACATGTCCAATAAGGGTAGTATCTTGAGTCGTTAAGTGCGCGAGGGTTGGGAATTGATAAGATTTTGGGCATTTACTAAGCCGAGACTTAAGTTCAAATCTTGAGGATATGTTCAATAAGGGCAAAGGTAGTATGGTGGGCGCTTCTCAGCAACCAGGGTCTCCTCACTCCGGGTAGGAGAAACAAAGGTTATAAAGACGGCTTCAATGATTTAACCTTTGAAAACAAAAACCTTGTAACTGATTGTTAAAAATAAAAGGAATAAATAAATAAGATTCAAATAGATTACAAAAATATATTAGGCATAAGATTAAATATTTTATATTTTAATGTATGAACCTATATCCAATTGAATGTCAACCATATTCTCTGTTTTTCTCCGTCCACAGTAAGGAGTCTTATGATGGCTTTCTCGATGTTTACCTAAAGAAAGCGAAAGAGGTCTTCAGTATCAAGAATAAGACGCAGCATGAAAATGGCCCGTTCCCTTCCATTAACGTCTAATCATTTGTGGCCCGTTCCCTTCCATTAACGTCTAATCATTTGTGGCCCGTTCCCTTCCATCTAATCATTAACGTCTAATTATTTGTGGCCCGTTCATTTCCATTAACGTCTAATCATGTGCAGCATGAAAATGCGCTTAATAATTTGATAACGCAGTTGCAGTTGCCCACCACTTTCGTGGTGTCTATATCGACGTGATGTAGGAGATATTATAGCATCTATGAAAATTACTAAAAGATGAGTTTGCCTTGCGTTGATTTAAAATTTGGCAAGCTGAACAATAGGTGTGGAGAAAGCTCTGAAACTTGTGAAGGACATGGTTTTGGAACCTAAAAGTAAAGGTAAAATAATTTTTATAAATATAAGTTATATGGAATCTTTTTTATAAAGAATGTTGTTTGGTATTTTTTTTTTTTAATTTAACGAAAAAGAGGTTTTATATTATCAAAATCATTCAAAAGTAGTGCTTGGCCCTGACCGCAACAGTATTATCAACTATATTTTTGGTACCCGGATGTGTGTTTGGTAGGGTGGAGATTTCTAGACAGAGACCTTCCTTCTCCAACTCACCTATAAATTATTTTATTTTGTTTTTGTTACTAGTATAGTATATAATTTTATTTATAATTTATAAAGGTGGGACAAATAGTTATAATTATAGCTTTCTTAATTCAAACCACTTACATCTAAAATTATAATAAAGTTACCTATTTCCTTCTATATATATTTAAAAAATAAAAAATAAATCACTTAATATTTTATATAAAATTTTAAAATCTTTAGATTAAAACTATTCATATTATAAAAAAAATTAAAAATAACCTACAAAATTAGGTAACTTAACCAAACGAAATTCCAAGCTCCACTTAAAAACCTGCATGCTTTCCATAGAAAACTTTGATTCTATGTTACAATTTGAATCGGTTTGTGGGACAATTTTAATCAATTTTCTATACCAATGTGCATACGCATAATCCAAAATAATAGAAAAGTTTGAATTTATTTAAAACATTTTTTTATTGAAGTCAACCATTATATTAAATAAAAAAGGTTAATATAAAAAGCATAAATTTAATTAAAATACTTTTTATTGGAATTAATGATTATATTAAATAAAAGAGGTTATAATAAAAAAGGAGTTGGAGAGATCAGAGCTCCAGGCCCGAGGCCACCGACACGATCAAAACCTTAAATAAGACACCAAAACCAAAGTTTCAGAATAACCAAAGAAACCAGAATACAAGGCCTGAGGTCAAATACAAAACCAACCCTTAAAGGATAAATAAACAACATAACTAAGCACAAGGAGTTGCTCTCGAAGGAGGAGGAGGATCATTCTTTGGCCCAAAAGAGCCCAAACCATGAGGATTGTCTACAGGTGGATCGACAAACCAAGAGTTATCAAGAGCAACAATGTTCATCAAAGGAACCATAATACCCCAACCAAGGGGAGTAGAATTGGTAAAATGTAAAGGTAAAAAAGGAGCAGAATGAGCAAGAGCAAGTAAAGTAACTGATCAAGGAGATGGGTCAGGGCTCCAACCAGTACCATGATCAGTCAAGCAATGCACAAGACTCAAACCACAGTGTGAACGCGAATGATGCCTGCTGTGATATTTGGAAGGAGATTAAGCCCTAGTGTAAGCACTAGTAGAACAACCTGAGGTCGGAGAATGTCGCCCCCTCGACCTACTACACTAAGACCTCAAAGAAACTAAGGGACCTTGAGGTAAAGGAAGGTCATGCAAAACCCTATTGATAGTGCACGAAGCCTCACACCAATACTTGATAAGATTTATCAAATATTCCAACTCAAGAACCATCTTGGAAGCCTACTAATAGATCTGAACAATAGCAACAAAAATCACTGCAATATTTCCATTTATAAAAATTTGTAAATAAATTAAATCTCTAGAATAGATATCAACATTCCTAGCTTTCCATAGCTGAAACAAAATAATCGCACAAAAGAAATTCCACAGAGCAACAATATAAGTAGGCCAACAATTATTATCACAAAAAAATCATCTGTCATCTAAAGAACTCAAGATGAAAAGTTTTAAACAATGAGTGAATCCAATCCCAAGCAGACTAATCACGAGGACCAAACCAAAACATATGCTTAAATGTTTCAAAACGACCACAAGCAAGACACTTAGGATTAGGAAGACCAACCCTACTGAGCCTCTCTCCCATAGGAAGACCTTGATAAATAAGAGATAAGAAAAAAGGTGATCTTAGGTTCAATATTAGAATACCATATACGGTTCAAATAAGCAATCTAAGTATAGGAGGTAGAGTGAGTCTGACCTCTCTCATTAAGCTTGTCAAAACTAGAGGAAAAATGACTAAGAAGTTGATAAAGCAAGGAAGAAGAGTAGTTTTGGAAAGGAGTATCTACATTCCAATACCAATCCCTCCACGAGTAACTCGAGGGCTCAAGACCAAGTTTATGTAGCATGACATCAGGCATAAGCTCTTGGATCTTAAGAATAGAAGAAATATTTAAATTTTGAAGATTAAATTTACGTTTGAGGTCAGACCAAGGAATATAATCTCGAGAATGCACTAAATCTATAATAAAGCAAATTCCTTTGTGAAATAGCCTTAAAGATTTAAACTCTGGTATATCAGCAAGAAGAATCAAAGAGTTAGACAAAATAGGAGACCACCAGATATTTTGAGAATTGAACAAAATACCATTACAAAAACCATCACCAATCCAACGAAGATGAGGTTTCACCACCTCAAAATCCTACCAAATACTTTTAACAATAAAGGAACCATGAATCTTAATCGACACTTTTGAATTCAAGTGATGCAATAATAATAATAATAATAAAGTTTATCAATATTTTAATTCAAATAATTTGGACATATAAAAGAATTATTTTTTTAATAAGTTATGTGTGGCTTCTATTGGGGGTCATTCCTATTACAAAAAGAAATATTATATTGCTCTCATTACATTTCTAACAAGTTAATTAAATGATACCCATATTTGTCTTTCTATCAAATATATTCTCCATATTCCTCAAATTGTTTTTTTTTAAGAACTAACAACAAGAACAACCCTTACATAACACAAAACTCCAACAAATAGAAGATTAACAAACATAATAGTCATCCATCAAAGAGGAAATCAATTTAATTATTTTTATTTTGTAGTAGAGGTTCTTCCTACTTTAGAGTGGCAAGATCTGAGAATGCATTTTTGCACTTCAAGCTCTTGAGGTAATATCTAGTTGTAACACATTTTATAGGATCTTCATTTTTAGAAAACTAATCGTCATCGATTGTTTCATAATTAGCTTCAAGAATACCATATGAGGTGCTAATATTTTCCATGGAACTGTCTAGATGGTCTTTAGTAACCATTTGGTTTTTATCAATGATCTGATTTAAATTCTTATTTTGGGGTTGAGTATTTTGTTGCTTGCATGATTCTTACTGGACAATTTGTGCATCTGGAGGATGAGCTTCTTTCTTTTGAACTAGGACATTTGAAGATTTTGAATCATTCACATGCAAGACCTTCTCCTCCACCAAGGAGGAATCAAATCATGATCGGATGACTGGGCATCTCTTCTTTAGGTGACCATATTGTTGGTAACCATAAAATATTAGGAAGAAGTCTTCATATTCAATATTTTGGATCCATTCCCCATTGCTTGAGGAGATAGTAATGGATTGAGGTATAAGAACTAAAACATCCATTCAAATAGCCAATCTTGCTTTACTCATTAATTTTACTAGACAAATTTTCCTTTGTTTGGGCATCCATATATTGGAATGCACCAATGGCATTACCAATTTTGGTGAATATCTTCTCTTCCCAAAAATCCATAGGGAGAGCTAAAGATTCACCCAAACTAGGAAGCCATTAACTTCTTCTATAAATGGGTTGAAACTAGGAGTCTAAGGTCTTATATAGACACCCTTTTGTCCCAAAAACCAATTAAATCTATAATCCATTACCCTATATCCGTACACTAAATTAGAAAAGGAAACAAAAAATAAATTTTTGGGTAGGAGAGTTACTTGGAATTCTGTATTGGTCCACCAATATTTAATGTATCCTTTGAGCTCCTCTAGGATTGGTATTTTACCCTTGAGTTTGTAGATAATTGTTCGAGCTTCATGATCAATTATATCTAACCCAAATTCATCCTTTGAAATCTGATAGAGGACAAAATTTCATCCACCCATGACCCCAAACATTCCTAAGAGATATTTCTTTTGATTAAAGAGGTTTTCTCACAGACTAAAGAAACGATCTATGCACAACCCTCTTCCTTCAATGCTTGACTACACCTAGGGTTTGCATCTCTTTCACAAATACTATAGCCAAATTTATTGCTTTGTACCATCACTTGATTGCACATAGGGTTTACACCCCTTTTGCAAAGACTGTGATTACAATAAAATTATTTTGTTATGCATGTCAATCAACTTATTTTAACTTATAACGTAATTAATTATATTATAAATAAAAGTTTAATTTATTTAACTAAAATTTTATATTTATTTTAATTTAAATACTAGTAAATAATATATGAGGACAAAATTTGATTAGAAATAAATTTATTTTGTGATATTGTTCGAAATTATTGGTGATCTATGAAATAATTGATTATATATATTTTTAATAAAGATATTTCATCAATATATATATATAAGTCATATCTAATGTTTGCACAAAATGCTTATTATCATTTGTGCATTTCTTTAACGTGTTACTATTTTATTCACAAATAATATAGGGTTTATGTTTGTTTCTTTTTATATTTTGATGAATTGGTTATAGATCCTTAAGACTAAAAATTAGATTGTTGTAAAATTATACAGTTTTTGGGCAGCATGTATGTGTTTGTCAAATGATATTTTCTTGTTGGTAAATCTACTATATAATAATAATTAATATAGATCTATGTTATTGAGTATAGAATCCTTATATAATGACTATGCATAGATTTAATTAAAATTATATTAGTTTAAAAATTGTGCTTATAAACGGTTAAAATTTCTTGGTGTGACCTATAAACCTAAAAGCTACAAGGGAAAACACCATGTTAAGATGTTAGGGAGTCAAAAGTTATTGAGATACATTATGGGACCAAAATAAGGCAAAACATGGTCCATATTGAAATATAAATCTATTATTTTTAAAAGTTATGGATGTTTAGAATATTGTTGTTATTATATAATATAAGTAAGTGGTTAATCTATTGACAACATAGAAGGACTATGTATGACTGAAACATATCATAATAGCTTTGTTTTTGGGGGCTAACATGTTATATAACCTAGTATGCATGCACCTGACAAAGGCATTTTCATGGTTAAAAGCTTGGTCTCTCCTCTTAAAAAATGTGGTAAGATGACCCATAATAGATATCTCCAGGGGATGTAAAGCCTAAGAAAGTAGTGTCGATTAAAAATATTAACCAAAGTGCATGCTTAAAGTAATATTTGAGCAAAAATTACAACGATTGGACATAGAAAGTGTGATAGAAAAGATTGCAAAATGGGATACTATTTAGGCTATAATATAATGAGAGACATCACAAATAAATAAAAATATAGAAAAAGGACATCAATATAAATTTTACGCTAGGAGAAGATGAATGATAAAAGCTACTAGTCATATAACACAATTATGTCCAAGATAATGATCTTTGATTGAAATTGTAGTTAATCCTATAAGACAATTTACAAAAAAAAAATACTAAGAAAAATATTTACCATTATGTTTGTATCTATTATTGAGAATGTCCATTCTAGTATGGAGGACCATTGATATATATGAAGTAAGGACAACTATACATATGTTTCTTTGAATATGTTTACTAGAAATTGTTAATACAAGAAGACTTATTATGCATGTGAAGCCTCTGTCTAGAGACCATTTGAATTAAGATACTTTAAGTTTATTTTAGTTCTAAAGCCACAATGTGTTATGAGATGTCAAGTGCTTTTTAGTGATAATAAGACTCATAGTATGATTCATGAGAGCTTTTTCCTTTAGTCCACATTAGGAATTATTCAAATGGCGTACCCTCCATTATAAAAATATGCCTCTAAAGTAAACACAAAAAACATGGCATGGTCAAATAATAGTTCTATGGGCCAAAGTATGGTATTCTTCTCATCATAAATTTAAGAAGATGTCTATATTATATTGAATATTGTTTTATAAAGATATAGCATTTTAGACTTGAAAAAGAGGTCACATTTTGAAAGTGAGATGGGTTTCTTTGGTATGAATGTATATGTCCTATGAGACAATACCTTAATAAACTTATTTTAATTTGTATATTAGAAAATCAATGTGGCATTGGTGTCTTATTTACATTTTTACTTAAAATTTTGATAAGCACAAATTTTTACATATGTATACCTCTCCAAAGTACTGATTTTCTATAATATTTTTTTCAATGGGTTATATGGGATTGAAACAAGCCCCACCCAAATTTCATCAACACATATTGGATGTTATCCGTGTATCGTTTAGAAATACTCGAACCTAGGTTTCCTCCTTGAAATGTTCAGGAATCTAACCAGTTGAGATAATGCCACTTCATTTTAAAGAGTTTACATTGGTTTTTATCAGGGGTCTCGGTCCCCTCGTACCAAGGTTTGAACTTGGATCTCCTGGATGAAAACCCAAGTTCTTACCACTATGGTATCCCTCACAGGTTATTTTCTATAACATTATAAAATAAATATAAATAAATAAATTATATAAAACTGACATATTTTTAATATACCTCAATGTATGTTCTTGGTATTGATTTCTTAATATATTGAAAGATAAATTATGGGAGGAAATCTAATGTATTTTTAAAATATGATCCTAAGTTTAGATCTCTCTTCAAACATGCTCTTAGTACTTATAGCCTAATATAATTCACAAATGAATATTGGAAAGGAAATACATTAAAAAAAAGTATCCTGAAATTTTTATCATTGAATTTAAAATATTACATGTTTGTCCTTGTCAATAATTTTCTTTTCTCATAAGCCTATTGTTGATAATTTATTTATTTCCTTAGGTTACCATGAAACTATGTTTATTGTGAACTCCACTTTATATTTTCTCATGACCTCTTAATATTATGGAAATTATAACTTTTCTATGCCTCTTTTGCATCTAAACATCAATTTTTTCACTCTCTTACCAATTCAATTGGGTTACCCTCAATATAACACCTTGAGAATGTTTTAAAAATGAAGATATTTATTTATTAATTTTCTAATATTTAAATAGACATCAAAATGCCTAAAATACATAACCACATGCTCAAATTACGCATGAGGACAAATAGGGAGGAAATAAAATATGCTATCCTATCACTCACTAACTAAATACCAACTAAGGCTAGCTAATGGCCAACATATCCAGCCATGCGAAAGAGCACATGGAGATTATTTACAAAATAATAAAATGCACCTAGGAACTATAGAGACTAACCTATGCCTAGGAACTAACAATAAAATGTGATGTCCTCATCATACCTCCCCACTCAAGAAGCATTGGACTCCGATGCTTATACAATAGGAGTGGAAGGGTGAGTCACCAAATATTGCATACATATCTCATAACCAGTCATAAATAGATGATGGAAGCCTTGAGACATCGGTGTAGAGAAACAATGTCGAGAAATCACACCCTCACCAAGTTAAAGACTAGGATGAGAAACAATCACCTGCAGTGGAAGCTGTAGAGTCTATTGAACATATAGAATCTATGGATATGACATTGAATGAGGTCACTAAAGTACACGAGGTGGAACAACAGGAGTAATGGTAGGAGCAGCAAGAGAAGGTACTTATGAAGAAGGAGGAATGACCTCCTTAGTAGCAAAAGCACAAATGTCCTTAGGCCAAGAGACTAAGGCAATCCTTGGTGAAGACATCAAGAATTGGGCTTGTGGAAGATTTTGAATAAGAAAGTTCTTATTCTTATGATGCATGGTGTATGTTTTATTAAAAGCATCATATCGAGATTTATTATCGTATTGATAGGGCTGGCCTAGAATCATTCCATAGTAGTCCATGGGAGTCACATCATAAGTGACTCAATCCACATAGTGTGGTCCAAAGGCAAAAGATACAATACAATGTTTTGTGATTGCAGAGGTCGAATCATCATCCTTCCATCCAAGAGAATATGGTGAAGTATGGGGTTCGATAGGCAATTTGAGTCGATTGACTATAGATTTAGCAATGAGATTGGTTTGTGATCCATTATCAAAAATGCAAGACACAAAAAATTTGTGTAGTAGAATGCTCTTATGACAAATAGGTTGTCATGGTGAATTTTGTGGTGCATGAGGATCACATGGTTGAGTTGACCCTGAATTTCTTCATACACCCTAGCCTCACTTCCAACCTCAAGGGGTCCATATTGTGGTGCCTCCTTTAAAAGCAAATTATTCTTCTTTTTTAAAGCATTCAAATTTGGTATTCCCTCATCTTTTATAATGATTACAAAATGTTTTTCCATTAAAATAAGAGGAAGAAGAAGAAGAGGGAGAAGGAGCACGAGAATAATATGTTTGTGTCTTTGCTGATTATTTTTGCTACTACTTTGGTTTCATTTGTTTGGAAACTTGGAGGCACCAAAAGAGTGAGATGCACCTGATTTAGTAGTAATTTTCTCCTCTTCAAGTTGTGCTTTATTGTACACTTCATTCAAAGTGGTGCAAGGTGTATACTTCAACTCCTTAAAGAGTGGATATTGCAAGTCATTTTTAAATTTTTTGATGAGTTTTGGAGTTAAGTCCAAGATTCCTTTTAGAAACCTTAATTTGTTAAACTTTTCAATGTAGTCTTGGACACTCATGTGGTATCCTTACCTCAAATGAAGCCATTGGAAGTCAATATTGTTAGCAAAATAGAAAAGGATAGAAGATTTCCTTCAATGCTTTTACTAATTCATCCCAAGTGTCAATGGGATCCTGAGTGCATTAGAAGTCCTGAATCAAGACCTTGGTAATACCTAAAATCTTGAGCTTAGCAAAGGAGACTTGGTAATCTTTGTGAATTTTTCTATAGTTAAACCATATACATATCGAGAATCAAACTATTTAGGATGTTTAGATCTCGAGACCCATCATAAATTTTGATCTCGCATTTGACTTGATTGTGATGGTCAGGTGTTGGACTAGATCCACTAGGCCTAGTTATATTTTTAACCTTATCAGTAAAAAGGCTAAATACAACATCTATGGTGGCCATTTGTTCTACCAAATTAGTATCCATTTATCCCCTGGTGTAAGCCAAGAGTGCTACCAATTTGTCTCAAAAATAAGTATAAAAGTTTACCTCACAAGGCAATTACAAGGTTGTTATTTTTCAAGCACTTACAATGATCCAAAAAGTCCTCCAAATTATTACCTCTTAGGTAATTACAAAATCTTTTCCCAATGTAGGTGGGTTGCAAAAATTGCAAAAATTTGAGTCTTATACCCTTTTACAATGCTTTTGTGAGTTTAAATATTGTAAAAATCAATACAATTTCAAAATGAATTAAATTGATTAAACAATCTAAGTACGTTGGAAAAAGATACATTCGTTCATGGATCCATGTATTTTAAAGATACACTTCATGCAAGCCTAACCTAATGCTGAAGAGTTGGCTTGCATGCAAAGTGCCACTCAAGCTAGAATCTTCTACCAAACATTAATTACAATCTTTATTATAGCTACATGAAATGGCCCCAGTTGTCTAGGTGCCTCACTTATCGCATACCATTAGAAAGTATTACAAAATAACATTATAAATGGATCCCCATGTTAGAAGGGGGTCATTACATAATCATATGAGAATTACAAAAATAGTGTTCGAATGGGGTCCTAAAAATTTCACACTTAGCTTATTCCTAGAGAAAACAAAAAATTAGGTGTTTTCTTATATACACATCAAACACAAGGATTTGGAGTAATTCCTAAACAATATTCCTAGTGAACCCCTGCTTATGCACATGAAAAAGACATCACCTTGGGTCTTGAGGTGAGAAAATGCCCTCGAGGGTCTCAGCCCCAATAGATCCATTAAGTAATTTGCATGTTGCTTCCCACATTTTGGTGAACCCAATGAGAAACACAAACTCCTTTTCCAAAACCATTCCCATAATTAAAAGATCAAAAAATATTTAATCTTAAGAAAGACCACTTAATTTTGTTTGTGTAGATTAGATCACTCATCAAAAATTAATAATTCATTTCTTAAGTCATCATGGTAATATTGATACTAAGTCACATATCTAGGTGTGATTGATCCTCATACCATTCCTAGTCTAGTACCTCAAGGTTTTTCCTCACGTACAACCACATATATTGAGGGAACCAAGTTACTTCTAGTATCGATGGGTATATCAAAAGGGTATTATATTGGGTAGGTTTAGGTATATCATGAGATCCTCCTAAGGTATATCGACCAGTTGAAATTGATTTTTGTAGCTTTGCTACCTTTCTTTAATCAAGAGTTAGCTAGTTAATTAATTAATTCCATTCTCCCCTTTATACCATTGCTTCTCACTTTTATAGTGGAAAAGAAATGATTGACCCAAATGAACCTTCTCGTATGGGATGATAATGAGCAAAAAGTTGGTACAGAAAATCCAAGCATAGAAGAATATGATGATGACACTTCAATCACAAGATCTATTAATCCAATAGAAGGGTCCCAGGGTCAACTTACCGATAATTATTTTAATCATATTGCAAATTTTCTAAGACAAAATAAAAACATTATGATAGAAATATTAGAAAAAAATATTCATTTTGAAGAAGGAAGACCTTCAAGTACACAATATATTCCAAACTCTAGTTCTATGTCTCTTCAAAGATCAAATAATAATGCTTAATTTAATCAACCTCCTATGCACCAAAGTGTAAGTCCATTTGCTTCTAATCCAAAAACATTAATTCTACAACTGTAATAACAACTATAAGAGGGTCCTCCCAACCTCCACCAAATAATAATGCTTCTATACCTTCCAACATTAAAAGTATATTTTCTTATTTTTATCAAAATAATAATAATTTTTTTTCTATTCCTCCTAATAATAATAATTTTTCTTCTCTACCACCTAATATTAGCAATACTTCAATTCCTCAACAAACCAATACACATTATCCTTCTCATTTTAATGTCCCTAATAATCCTTACAATAATGTAAATACTTCAAATATGAATCAAATTCCATTTCAAAATACCATGTCTAGCCATAAAAGTTGGACAGCCTTCCTGGATTCACGGTGGTTACCAATTCCACCATGTAAATTTAAAAAAAAAAATACCATGTGAAACAAATATACCTACAACTCAACCTTTTTTTTTGCAACCTCCTAGTTCAAAACTCAACAACAATAGTAAAACAAGTTACTCAATGAATGGAAACTATTCAAGCACCTACTTTCACTTATTCATATAAAGAAATGTGTAATCAACCTTTAGACCCTATGGCAACATGTCAACCATACGCTAAGAATTTCCCAACACCCTAGCTTCTAATATATAAGGGTATGAAAGATCTAATTGAGCATATAAGAGTGTTTCAAAATGCTTATCATGACATAAATTATGACAATATGCTCTTATTAAAAATATTACCTAAAATTCTTGGAGGTGAAACATTAGAATGGTATTATTGATAGGGATTAGTACGATATTTCATTTAATACTCACATGTATCGTGTGTATTAAATACTTAATTGTAAAGGTAGACATGCCTATAAATATTTTTTGATTAATGCAATTGTAAGTTTTCATTTGTGCCACTTCATGTCATTTATTAAGAGTGTTTCCCACATCATTGGTATCAGAGTTGAGTGTTGGATAGGTGAGTATCCTCTTTCTCTAGGCCATTATGGTTTAAAAGAGGAACGAGAAAACCACCAGTGGATCTTGGCTTTGGGTGAACATTCTTTTCCTTTCGTAGACACCTTCGTGCACTTTCATTCATGAAAACTCTCATCTAGGGTCCCTCTGACTCCGACCTTCAACTCTTATTTTGTATATTGATTGTTGTTTGTGACGCAAACTTTGTTCATGACCATCATTCATAACATCGACCATTTCACTTATTGACTTTACTGCTAAATTTTAACAATTGCATGCCAAAATGAAAGCCAATTTTTAGCAGCTTCAAGAAATTATTGCCACTGTTGAGGAAGATATCATTGAAGAATATCAGGACTTCATCCCTGATCTAGAATATGAAGAATTTGTAGCCATACTTAGATTCAAACCAGGGTCTCTAGGTGATATACCCAACGTCTTTCCACTAGATGATGTGTCTCCAAATGCGGATTGAGCTCCATTGAAGCTCTTGATGCAGATCAGGCCCCTCCAGATGTTGTAGATCAAATATCTTCAAATGTTAGTGTCATTGAATACCAAGATTTTTTTGCTGCCATTGTCATTGTGACTATTGCACTTCATGATCTGTTTGTTCCTCTTGGTGATGATCTCTTGATTTTGAACGTTGATCCATTACATACAGTTTTTGTGCCATCATCCTTGGTGGCTTTGTAGCTCCTCTATAGTTTTTTGATAGTTGGTTCATGTGATCTGCCACATCTTACTATTGAATTTTGTTCTACACTTCATCACAACAACCACTACCACATTTGGCTACCACCCCCTAAGTTCATTTGTCATGATCCGCCTCCACTACTGATGCCATTGATGCACACACTCTTCTATTGATTGATGCCTGACGAGATCTACGACGTTGATTTGTGGCCTTCACCACTGTTGTCGCAATTTCCTGCAGATCATGTCAATCACTTGTGTTTTTTTTCATTTTTTGGTATTTACATCGATCTACAGCTTTTCCAGGCCATATCGTGCAATATTTTGGCGGCCACGATTTCCATCCATTGCTTCATCGCTTCATGTTCATTGTCTGAATTCGCTGCCATCGACGTAATTTTCTTCACAGTCAATTTATCGGCTCCTCCTATGCATCATCGTTGTAGATCATGTGTTTCTAACAATCTCTATCGTTGTAGATCGTGTGTTTCTAACAATCTCTATCTTGTCGTTGTGCGTCCTCTACTGAAGCCACCACCAGCCCACATTTTCAACGTCTCTCATGCCATTTTCATTTATGCCACTCGATTCTACATACCCATGATCCGCCATGGCCTCCACCATTCCATAAATTAAATTAATTTAATTTTTAATTTAGTTTAATTTTTAAATATCCATTTTTTATTTTCCCACTTCCATCCTCCAACGGCCATCAAATACATATTCATTTTGTCCATTTTCATTAAAAGTGTGCACCACTCCATTAAATTTTCAACCATAAATTAAATTATATTATTTTTTAATATAATTTAATTTTTCTCCACCCTTGCACCACTCCATTAAAACCCACATTCAATTTTCAACCATAAATTAAATTATATTATTTTTAATATAATTTAATTTTTCTCCACCCATTAAATGCATATCACCCTGTTGAGTGTTAATTTGTCATATTACAAATGATAACACGCAACTTAGAGTCTCGAACAAAAGACTCTTTCTTGCAAAGAAATAATTTATTTTATTTTCCTTCCTTTTATTATTTCTCCAAGCTTCTTTGTGAAACAGACTTTTACGTATATAAAAATGAATTTCAATTTAATACATACAACCGATATATCCCAGAATAACTCAAATCCTGCAGATAGCTATTAACAAGGGGCCTTTGTTGATTCTCAATGAACTTTATAATCTTGACTTGTTTGATTAATCAAAAATAAACAAAAATCCTTTTGATGTTCTAATATTCACAATTTATTCTAAGGTTAACCTGTTCGTTTTATCTCTATTCAATAGTTCCGTTATTTCAATGTTAGTCTCTGACATGAAATTAAGCATATCAAGGAATAAAACAGAAACTGTTATTTTTGAGTCACTGGAAAATAATGAAGGATATTAAAATGGTTCACGATCTCCTCCCTGCAAAATCCCAAGTTAAGAGATGAAGTCCCCAAAACAACCCAACCGATCAGATCCGTACTAACACACAATCTAATCGGATCAGATGCAAGACTCTAAGGAAAAGAATATAATCGCATCATTCTACCATTCACCTATCGTAACCCATCCCATGGCGTAAACGAAATAGATACAAGACAAAATGATGCAACGGAAAGATTGACAGTAAAACAATAGTTTTGGCTTCGATCTCCTTTTGATTTTACACACAAAAGTCGTGTTACCAAAGAAAAATCCTTTATTTCAATAAGTAATGCTTTTTTGTTACAGTCTCCAGCCCCGTATCCATCTACATTTCTGCTATTTAACCTTTCTGTCGCGCGTTCTCGGCTGTTCCATGACGCTTCGTTTCGACTCCGGGACCCTTCGCTTCAATTCCCGCCTTTTGGTATTCTAACCTTTGCGTGCATTCGTAACGCTCGATCTCTGCGGCCAGTAACTGTTGTTATGAAACGTTACTCTGGTTCTGTCATTTCCGCCACGTGTCCTGCGTCTCCTGCACCTTTCGTAACGCTTTCCCGCGGAAATCCCGACAGAATTTGCATTTGGCCTCTTCCGTTTCCTAGCCGCGATAACGCGACATGTCGCGAAATCGTGACATGTCGCGATATCGCGACATGTTCTTGGTCCGTACGCCCGCAGTAGCTCGTTGTAGCGATATCGCTACCGACTTTGCTTTGCCTTCTTTTCAAAAAGTGGTAGCGATATCGCTACCACTTTGGTTCCGAGCCTTCCTTTCAAAAAAGTGGTAGCGATATCGCTACCACTTTGGTTCCAAGCCTTCCTTCGATGAAGTGGTAGCGATATCGCTACCACTTTTGTCTCGAGCCTTTCTTTCACAAGTGGTAGCGATATCGCTACCACCTTGCTTTCGACGCCTTTGCTTTGTAAAGTGGTAGCGATATCGCTACCACTTTTGTTCCAAGCCTTTGCTTCACGAAGTGGTAGCGATTCGCTACCACCTTTCTTTCGACAACTTGTAGCACGCTACCATTCTCAACTTTTCGTACGCTTCCAAAAAACGCGTCGCGATTTCAATTTGTAGCGATGGAGAGACAGGTCGCGATTTCGCGACATGTCGCGATTTCGCGACCCTTTCAACACTTAGGCATTTTTCTTCTTTTCTTCATTTTTAGCATCCGGGTCTTTGAGATCTTCCCTAAAACCTGCAAAAACAAAGGTGGGTCCCCACTTTTGGGGTGTGTTGTGGATGAACCACAACAAATGGCGACTCTGCTGTCAAATGCTCTTGAGCATTTTAGTAAGAACCCAACCTAACACAAATCACAAATTTGAAAACATGGGTTAGCCCATAATCAATATAACTAATGCCCAAAATCAGAAGTACATGAATTATCAGAATCATCAAGTACTAGCTCGGTGTGTGCAATGAATTCCTTTCCTTATCATTTGAATTTGATCCACATTCCATCATCGGTTTTGCATGAATGCATATGCGAAATTGTGAATGATTTGTGTATCCTACCGAATATGCCATGAGAAAATGCATAGTCACTCTTGTAGTATTATGTGCAAACATTCAAGACTGCCAAACCCTCTTAGGATCCACTAGTGAACGGTTCATTATATCCCAAAGTTGGTTATGAGTCCCTACTATCTTGAACCCATGTGCAAGTGGATGTGAAATCAGAACTTTGGGGAATCAGACTCCCAACCAACCGAGATGAGAGTTTAACCCTATCCTTACTATTCTGATTTAGAATTCTTTACCTCACTTTGAGCAAAATAACTAAACCAATTATGGAAGAAATGGTCATGCTAGTCTAACCCTCTAGACAATCAGTGGTCTTATTTTTTAGGCAAGACATGATGCCATGCATGGGCCTATCTAACCCCATAATCCAAAACTTATCTTCATTTCTTTGGACCTTGGGGATGACTACCCATCCCTTGCGAGAGGACAAGTAGTACGATCCTTACAATCCAATATAAGGATGAGATGGGAAAAATTTATTTATTTTACTTCTTGGACCTTGGGGATGACTACCCATCCCGGTTAGGGACAAATAGTACGATCCTTACAACCCAAGATTTTAAATGTAAATGGAAAATATTAATCTTGTTACTTAGACCTTGGGGATGACTACCCATCCTTTGCGAGAGGACAAATAGTACGATCCTTATAATCTAATACTTAATACGAAATGAAACATAAGAGCTTTGGGGAATCGGATTCTCAACCAACTGAGATGAGAATTTATGCCCTATCCTTACTACTCCATGTGGGTCCAATCAAAGCTTTGGGGAATTAGATTCTCAACCAACCGAGATGAGAATTTAACCCTATCCTTACTACTATGATTTTAGGCTTTAAGCTCTATGGAAGTGGTCAAAACCACTATTTTTAGGATCATGTTGCATAATAGGATAGACATGAAAACCATTTTCGCCCAACCTTTTCCTCCAAGTTAGGTTTTGATCATTTTGCTCAAGATCCCTTTTAATGTATGAAACGTGCTTGGTCCTAGATACTTCAAGACTCAGTTTCCAACCTTAGGATTTACTTAGATTTATGTTATAACATAACCCTAAGAGGATTCAACATACTCAAATGAATTGCACCTAAGATGCATATGCCACTACGGTGAAATGTATGAAAAGTGAGATGGAACATGAATGCATTATTTCTTGAATTGCAAATGAGATGATTTGTCATGCAAAACTGACTTTTTCATGCATCACAAGCTTCAAATGATCTAAATTAACTCGTTTGTATTACATGTGGAGCTTTTACAACATGATTCCAATGTTTCATATTCTCCCAATCTTAGGCATGCGTTCAACATCAAGCTTTTATTCCCTTTTTTTTTTTTTTTTTTTTTTAAAGGCAATGAAAAGGAAATCAAAGGAACACCACCGCCTAAATGTCCAACCTGCAAGCACAATAGGTGGAAACAAAACTACCCACGTTAATTGTTAGAACAAATCAAAATTGCAAAGCAATACAGAAGGCCCTCCTTCTAGCGCCAAAATGTTGAGTGTTAATTTGTCATATTACAAATAATAACACGCAACTTAGAGTCTCGAACAAAAGACTCTTTCTTGCAAAGAAATAATTTATTTTATTTTCCTTCCTTTTATTATTTCTCCAAGCTTCTTTGTGAAACAACTTTTACGTATATAAAAATGAATTTCAATTTAATACATACAACCGATATATCCCAGAATAACTCAAATCCTGCAGATAGCTGTTAACAAGGGGCCTTTGTTGATTCTCAATGAACTTTATAATCTTGACTTGTTTGATTAATCAAAAATAAACAAAAATCCTTTTGATGTTCTAATATTCACAATTTATTCTAAGGTTAACCTGTTCGTTTTATCTCTATTCAATAGTTCTGTTATTTCAATGTTAGTCTCTGACATGAAATTAAGCATATCAAGGAATAAAACAGAAACTGTTATTTTTGAGTCAACTGGAAAATAATGAAGGATATTAAAATGGTTCACGATCTCCTCCCTGCAAAATCCCAAGTTAAGAGATGAAGTCCCCAAAACAACCCAACCGATCAGATCTGTACTAACACACAATCTAATCAGATCAGATGCAAGACTCTAAGGAAAAGAATATAACTGCATCATTCTACCATTCACCTATCGTAACCCATCCCATGGCGTAAACGAAATAGATACAAGACAAAATGATGCAACGGAAATATTGACAGTAAAACAATAGTTTTGGCTTCGATCTCCTTTTGATTTTACACACAAAAGTCGTGTTACCAAAGAAAAATCCTTTATTTCAATAAGTAATGCTTTTTGTTACAGTCTCCAGCCCCCGTATCCATCTACATTTCTGCTATTTAACCTTTCTGTCGCGCGTTCTCGGCTGTTCCATGACGCTTCGTTTCGACTCCCGGGACCCTTCGCTTCAATTCCCGCCTTTTGGTATTCTAACCTTTGCGTGCATTCGTAACGCTCGATCTCTACGGCCAGTAACTGTTGTTATGAAACGTTACTCTGGTTCTATCATTTCCGCCACGTGTCCTGCGTCTCCTGCACCTTTCGTAACGCTTTCCCGTGGAAATCTCGACAGAATTTGCATTTGGCCTCTTCCGTTTCCTAGCCGCGATAACGCGACATGTCACGAAATCGTGACATGTCGCGATATCGCGACATGTTCTTGGTCCGTACGCCCGCAGTAGCTCGTTGTAGCGATATCGCTACCGACTTTGCTTTGCCTTCTTTTCAAAAAGTGGTAGCGATATCGCTACCACTTTGGTTCCGAGCCTTCCTTCGATGAAGTGGTAGCGATATCGCTACCACTTTGGTTCCGAGCCTTCCTTCGATGAAGTGGTAGCGATATCGCTACCACTTTTGTCTCGAGCCTTTTGCTTTGTAAAGTGGTAGCGATATCGCTACCACCTTGCTTTCACACCCTTTGCTTTGTAAAGTGGTAGCGATATCGCTACCACTCTTCTTTCAAGCCTTTGCTTCACGAAGTGGTAGCGATTCGCTACCACCTTTCTTTCGGCAACTTGTAGCGAAATCGCTACCATTCTCAACTTTTCGTACGCTTCCAAAAAATGCGTCGCGATTTCAATTTTTCGCAGCGATGGAGAGACAGGTCGCGATTTCGCGACCCTTTCAACACTTAGGCATTTTTCTTCTTTTCTTCATTTTTAGCATCCGGGTCTTTGAGATCTTCCCTAAAACCTGCAAAAACAAAGGTGGGTCCCCACTTTTGGGGTGTGTTGTGGATGAACCACAACACACCCCACCTTCAGTCTTGATCGTTGTCCCGATCACCAATAATTTAATGCAAGCTGAATATTGTCCACTTGATCGTTGTCCCGGTCCACCAATAATTTAATGCAAGCAGCCCACAATTAGCCATGAATTTATTAAATTAAATAAAAATATTTTTTTAATTTAATTTAATATTTTCCATAACCATTAATGCACAACTCATCCTATTCAATGCATACCCGCTTGTCTTAAAGACTACAACAATTAATCTTTTTGTTTGGCATGTGGTTCGAGGCATCTTCTACTACATCTTCTTCGATATTTCAGTTGTTGCTTTCTTCTGCCAATTTCCAGGATCCATTTCAGTTGTCCATCGGTATAGCAGTATTTATAGTCATTGGAGAGCATTTTTCAATCCAGACTCAGATCCAGTGCTAGATTTTGATTTTATGAAGACCTATTCAACTTCACCATTTTGGATCTTCTTTTTGTAATAAGAGTGCATTTTTGGTTGTACCCGACACTCTTCAGCTATCCATATTTCTCTTACACACTTGTACACATTAGGGACCAATGCTTCCTCAGGGGAGAGGAATGATAGGGATTAGTATGATATTGCATTTAATACTCACACGGATCGTGCGTATTAAATGTTGAATTGTAAAGGCAGACATGCCTATAAATATGTTTTTGATTAATGCAATTGTAAGTTTTCATTTGTGCCATTTCGTGTCATTTATTAAGAGTGTTTCCCATATCAATTATCAACTACCCTTCCATTCTCTTAGAAATTTTGATAAAATGTCGAGATATTTGTCCAACATTTTGTTTCCTATGTAGAGAAGAGTTAGCCTCCAAGATCTATATCAACTTAAGCAAGCCAAGGATGAAATTTTCATAGATTTCTTGTCCAAATGGAGAGGATTGGTGGGTAAGTTGCATTATACCTTGTCACCCAGATATATTTTTGATATTTTATTAACAACCTTCATGATGAAATATCATATAAATTGAAAACTAAAATTGTTACATCTTTTGAATAGATGGTTGACTTAGCAAGACAAGTTGAAAAGGCTCTTATAAAAAGAGGACAATTAAAACCTAAGAAAGAAGAAGAGAAACCTCCTAAATCACAATATAAAAATGAACATGTAGTAGGGAATAGTGTCATCGATAACCACTATAATAAAAATGTTAATACCACAAGTACTTTACAAAACTTGGTACTTAATAAACCTCAAAAACCTAAAAGAAATTTCACTAAGCTTGATCAACCATTATCTTCAATTCTTAAATAACTTTTGGAAGCTAAAATGATTGAACTTCCAAACAGTAGAGAACTTGATACCATTGCTAATTGGAATGATGCTATTAATATTGTGATTATCATCAAGTGGAAGGACATGCTACAAATCAATGTAAAAGACTTAAACATGTTCAAGATTTATTAGATGAAGGTTGTCTTGTTCTATGTGATTTTGAACTGGTTGCTTCCACTAATCAAGATATGGAATATTTCAAAATCCTCTACCTAATCATAATCAATGAATAACTAATCAAGTTTCATATCATAATGTTCCACCTCCTTACCATAATATGATTGGAATGATATCTACTACCTTGAGACAACAGTCTTAATCTCAACAATACCAAAAACCTCAACCTCAAAATAATCCACCTTCAAATGAACCTTCTCAACCACCACTAATCCTTTAAAATAAAATAAGTTTGTAGTTTTGATAAACTACCTTTGGTTCTTAAACCCTAATCTAAAACACCCTTTGATCTTAAACAACTTGCTAATACTCAAATTAAAATATCTCTTCTAAAACTTCTCCAAACTTCTATTCGTAGAGAAACTTAAATTAAATTAGTAAGTGAACAAATAGTACCCCAAAATCTTCCACCAAATAATATTGCTAATGTTGTTGGATCTCTTGGGGTTAATCATGCTACTATAATATTTTATGAAGATGATATCCCTCTTCCAACCTGTGGGTATTTTGGAGCATTACCCATATACACTTCACTAAAAGGTGTAAGGGAGGATATTTTAGGCCCCAAAAACAAGATCAGGAGAAAGCCAGGTACTTTTGACCTAGGTATGCTAAGGATGGACCCTCAAAATCATTGAGTCGAAGAGCAAAAGTTGGAAAAATGGCTAAGTCTTGAAGTTGCTAGAACTTTTACACATTAATAGAGCCAACAAGGATACCAAAATTTTATCACGTAGCCAGAGAGCAAAAGAATAAAAATGTCTAAGTCCTAAGTTCGCCAAAATTTTTACATCTAGATAGAGGCAACAAGGATACCAAAAATCCATCACACACCTATAGAGTAGAATTTGGAAAGATGGATATCTTGAAGCTATCAAAACTTTTGTACCTGGATGAAGCCAATAAAGGGACCAAAAATCCATCACATAATCAGAAGGTAAAACAAATAAAAATGGCTAAGGCCTGAGGCTATCAAAAATTTTGCACTAAGATGAAGCTAGGAATGATACAAAAAGTCCATCATGTAGCCAAAGAGAAAAAGAAGAAAAGTTGCTAAGTCTTAAGGCTACCAGAATTTTGCACCCGGATGAAGCTAGCAAGGATACCAAAAATCTCTTACATAGTCAAAGAGTAGAAGTTGGAAATATGGATAAGTCTTGAAGTTGTCAAAAAAAATTGTATCCACATGGAGCCAGTAGACGGACCAAAAATCCATTAGACAACTAGGAGGTAAAAAAAAGAAAAATAGTTAAGGCCTGAGGTTGCCAAAACTTTTACACTCATACAAACCTAGCAAGAATATTGAAAGTATGTCATGCAACCAGAGAGCAAAAGAAGAAAAATTATCAAGTCCTAAGGTTGTTGAAACATTTGCACCCAGACAGAGCCAACAAGGATAGCAAAAAATTGTCACACAAACAAAGAGCCAAAATTGGAAAGATGGCTAAGTCTTGAAACTGTTAAAAAATTTGTACCCAGATGGAGCCAATAGAAAGACCAAAATTTTATCACTCGACAGTAGTTGTGTTATGCACCCGATGGCCATTGATCAACAAAAGTAGATCCAACTTGATATCTAACCCTATTTTATCAACATACAAGTGATAATCATCCTATTCTGCATATAGGGAAAGATTGCTTGTCAAATAATTTTAACAAATGAAATATCTACTAAGGTGATCATGGATAAGGGTGGCTCAACTAAAATGTTAGTAAAATATCAATGAACCAGATGCAAACAACAAGGTCAATACGACCCAAGATGATGTAGGTTTCAGCAAGGTCTACAAGCCACAACTAGGTAGTTAAAATAAGTATACCTTTGAGTAGCTTAACAAACAAGTGAATCTTATAACATAACAAAAATCCATCTCTAAGGCAATGATGTTTATATAACTGAATGCATTGTAAAAATTTATAAATACTACAATGTAGAATGAAAGCGAGGTTGGCTCTTAGGCTTTTACAATTTGCATATATTAAGCATATCACATATTAAGAAATACAAAGGGATTATTGTTTGGCCTCTGGTTCAACTTGGTTGCAGGACATGTATGTATGAATGATTGATTATGTCTAATTTTGGCTTTTTGAATGCTCATGATGTTAATTCTGCTTTCTAGGTTTATGCTCATGATACATTCTTAGTTCTAGAATCTGTAATCTGAATAGATGCACATAGTATAAATGAATATCTTGTGATTAATAAAAATTGGTTGGTCTATTAGGTAGTTTACTTATTTTCTTAATTGCATAGTCTTTTATAATACTTGTGTCTTGATGTGGCTTAATCTGCACCACTATAAGTTCTAGCTTTAGCTCTATTTTCTTCTTTCAACATCCTTTTCCCCCATATTTTAGGAAAATTTAGTTATAACTTCATAGGAACCGACCTCCTTTAGATATTGACCATTGAAGCCTCACAACTTCTAGGTCATTCAATTTTGGTCAAGGTCTATGGATGCACAACCTTTCCATAGGTAGATTTCTAGACCAACAATTTTTGGCACGCCCAATGGGACTGTGTCCCATTACCATTTTTTTTTATAAATTGGGATTTGGTGATACTCTATATTATAATTTTCTCTTCAATCACCTGGTGACTCTATTGGGGGTCCAATCCAAATTCAAGTTAGGTTACCTTTTAAAACCTAATTATATCCCACTTTTCTTGAAGGGCTCAAGATTTGATGGGCAATCTTGACCAAATTAGTAATGATATGGAACTTGCCCCAAACTGATATGGGACTTGAATCAAGGAGCTTAAGATTTACTCCAGATTGATTATATTCATCAATAAACTTACAATATATAGGCATGAAATACCTATTACAATATGTCATGCCACTAACTAGTGGCAGACTATAATATTCTCCACTAGCTATAGTGGAGCAATATAAAATGCATGCACTACTTGAGTGCCTAATCCACTATGAAATTGAGCTTACATGCCTTTCTAGAATGTTATTTACTAATACTATGTGGATATTTATCATTCCTCCCCACTAAAGAAGCATTGGACTCCAATGCTTACAAAGGTGGAGGAGAAAAAATGGAAGACAAGGAGTGTCGAGTACGATAAAAAATGCACTCTTAGATACAAGAAAATATGATCGAAGATGAATTGGAATAGGTCTTCACAAAATAGAAAAATAATACTACCATTGAATTAGACTCGAAAAGAGCTTTCTGATGATTGTAAACATGCCTATGCTTACAAATGGTTGGATGGTCCCTCGAAATTGGCATGAGAAGAAAAAATTAAAATTGTGTTACATAGGGAATATTTCCTTTCAATATTTCATTTCAAAATTTTAATTATAATTTTTTTTAAATATCAATGTTTTGTGTAGTCAGCATGTGCTGACTGTGCATTGATTTGTGTGTGGTGTTAACCCTACACATGGAGAAGTCAACATGGCACTAACCTCGTACGTGAGACGAGCACCTTGTGCGTTGTGTGTTGACACCCATTTGGGCACACGCCAAGAACTTATAGTGCCCTTGTGCAGTGCATCCAAGGCTACAATACGTACAGCCTGGGTGGTTTGGTGTAGTGCACCCAAGGCTACAGCTCGTGTAGCCTAGGTAGCCTTGTATTGCACACCCAAGGATATAGCACGTGACATCCTAGGCACCTTGGTGGCCCATATGGCCTACACGTGATGCGTGCCTACCGTTAGACATAGAGTGGGGAGGGTGAGGCAAGATGTGGCCCTCCCGTGTGAAGGCTTGTCCAGCCTCTTTTTTTATACGCCATAAGTTGGCATGGGTGAGGACCTCCCACATGGCACACACGCAAGCCATGCGCTTTGTGATGTTGGGGCTTGTTATTTAGTGTGCAAGTTCATGCAGAGGAGCCTCCCTTGTGGTACGCGCACAAGCGTGTGCATGCCACTCATATTGGGAAGAGTGATCTAGACCAGCAACTCCATTGGTGTAAGGAGACAAAAATCATCCAAGAAATATAGAATATGGTTGTAAGACGTCAAAAATAGGTGATAAACTAAAAAACTGACCATAATATGTTGTTGATGTGGTCGTTCAGTGTAGATCAGGTAAAGTAAAATACATCGATCAAATTCTTTGAGAGTCCTTTGAGAAAACTAGATATTTTTTGTCGAAGGGCCAAAGAATCTCTCGAAAGTGAGAGGCAATTTCATAGAGCTCCCAAATATTTTGTGCATCGTAGAAGCCAAAGGTTCCAGGTTCGATCCCTCGACCATCCACAGCACTTCAAAGGGTTTTTGCTTGTTCTTTTCTCCTTGTTGGTGAATGTATGGCTAACCAAAACATTGGTGGTGTTGATGTCATGTCATGACAAAACAACACAAACTCATTAACAAACAAGGGATTCTCATGCTTGTAGAGGGTGGCCATGGTGGATGCCATGGAGGAGGTGGGGGAAATATCATGAGTTGATGAGGCAGCGGGACAAAAATCTGGTGGTGTGGATGGAATGCACAGTGAAGAGAAATAAACTATACTAATTACCTAAAATAGGAGTAAGTGCAATTACCTATTCCTGTACTTTTTGTGAATATGTTGCTTTGTGAATATGTCACATGTGTGTGAATATACCGCCTAATGAATATGCCAACTAGAAAACCTACAACTGTAAATTCCCTATAACCTGCAAAATAGAAAGAATGGAATATGGATCAAATTTTAGGGGCCTACCAAATAGAAAAAAGTTAGAAGAATTCTTGGTTGGCACAATCAAACCCCTTATTTATAAATAATAAAATTAAATTTTGACCTTTCAAATGGATGTTGTAGTACTTGGGATAAATTTATTGCTTGAAAGCTCTATGACTGATGAGTTTGCTAATATGGTTGAAATAGATTAATAGATTGTTTAAATGGAAAAGGGGGTTGTCAGAGAGAATAATAAATTACATGTAATATGGGTTAGAAATATTAAACATCATGCTACAAATAAAAAATATAGCATATACAGATGACGAATACGTTGCCTGGCATATTCATTTTTATGGAAGAGGAAAATAAACAAGTTTTGAAACAAAGTCCTAATATTTTGATTACCTGAGGAAAATATGTTGCCTGCACAAGGTATAGGTAATGAATTCACTTTAAAAGTTATAAAACCAAAAAGGTAGGCTCATAGGTTGTAGGACACTCCCAAGGATATAATATAAAGATAATATGATAAAAAAAATCAAAGACAAGATATATGGAGAATATCACCAAAAATCATGTGAATTACTTCCTCTTTGAAGCCTAATATATTGCTTGAGAGTGACTTCATAGAATAATTTTTTACTTGAAGAAGCTTTTGATGTTTCAATATTTTGGTAGCAATTTGATGCATAAATGTGATGTCAAATTCTTGCAAAGTTTTGATGCCTGAGAGAGTGATGCTAAGTGCCATCTCAAGAGGCAAATTTATAGAATTGGTCCTCTTGGGGGTTTTCCAAAGGGGAGAGATGGCCTATTAGGTGGACTGATTAGGGGATGATGGGATTTCCTATAGTTAGTTACCCCCATTATTGGGGATAATTTGGGCAAGTGGAGGAAGGTGGAGGAAAGTTAGCCAACTTCCTCCCTACCTATTGGTTACCTACAGTGGCATAGGGGTCAAGCAAAATTATTCTCAATCTGATTGGTTGTTGTAGGAAATATTGAAGGTTGTATATCATATACAAATAAATTGCCTATACAAATATGCCACCGATTTATTTACTACATCAAAAAATATACAGATTTTGATTGTTGCAAGTCAAAACTAATGAAGAGGGAGAATTTAAATTGAGAACAAATATGTTAGCTCTAAAGTGGATTTGATTGTTGGTAACTTCACTTTGAGATGAAGAATTTGATACTATTGGATTTTTATTGCAAATTCTAAGGTTGAGGTAATTATTATAGCTAGGTTGACCATTTTGTACCTTTGTGACAAAATTGGTCCAAGTTAAATGATCCAATTTTAGGTATCTACATATACTAATACCATAGAACATTATCTAAAGTCCCCCTGGAAAAATATTTTATATGTATCATAGCAATACCTCATAACATTATCTAAAGTTTCCTAGGTAATTATTCTATATATCATAGAATGTATCATAGTAGTGCCTTACAACATTATCTAAAGCCCCCTAAATATTTATATGTATCAAAACTTCTATCATAGCAAATACCTTATGGCATTATCTAAAGTCTCAGAGGGAAAATATTGTATCGATATCATAGTATTATCATAGCACTACCTTCTGGCGTAATCTAAAGTCCCCTTGGGAAAATTGTTATATGTCTTATAGTGTTCTCTAAATCCTCCCTTGGGCATGTCATTTACATTAAAGATACAAACTCCAATCATTACATATATCTCAATCAAATCATCTACACATCCAAAATCTAAATTTATTCTCTTCATCTACTCAAAATAACTTGCCATCCATATAACTTAATCAAATAAAGCTCTAACATCGAAATAATCATAACTATCATGCAACCCACATCATCCCATAAATGACATGAAACATAAATTAAATCGACTCATCATTTTTAACTTCACAATTAAAAAACCATGATAAAAGGTCATCATCAGACATATGAAACTAATATAAGATCATAATAAATGTTGATATATGTAGTATCTTAATGTATATGTACATCAATATACAATTTACAAATAGCAAATATAAAATTAGCCCTCACAAGGGTAGCTAGATCTAGGATCTTTTACATAATGCTCCTACTCCTTTCCAAGGTGGTGGCAACATCCTCATTGATTGCTCTATCAAGTCATAGAACTAGTGTTATTCTTGTATACATTCCATTTAACAAAGGTGATCGATGATTTGTTGGTACAAATATATGTTAAGGAATCTTAAATTAGGTCAACAACTTAGCCTCTACCATTAACTTTATCTACACCTATGCTAGCTCTATCAAATGCAACCACTTCATGGTAATCATCTAGTCTATAAGTGTCTGAAATAGTTGGTTTTTATCAATTCCACTTGTATTTGGTACCTCTCCATTGTATTATTCACTACCTCTATCTAAGACAAATCCCTCTTTTTGGGGTTATTGTCAGCATGACCAAAATTCTAGTCACCTATTGTGCTAACACATCCCTCTCAGCCTCTAAATGAGGTTATCCATTAGGGCCTTCCTCCCCCACCATGATCATTAGCATGATTTTTGATCCTCATACAATTATTGTTTTCATCATTCTCTATCGCCTCTAAGGGTATTCATAGTACCATATCAATAGCGGTGGGACCACCTATTACACTCCTTGCGGCTACCTCATCAGCCATATCTGCTTACATATCCTTAAACCAACTATAATCACCCTAAAACAATATATGGTTTTATACCCTACCTAATAGCTAGCACTAACTCTAGGGTCATCACCTCCTAGATTTATAACCATCAGATCATCCATGTCTAGATCTGGGTATGTATCGAGGTTCAACTAATGCCTAAACCCTTACTTCCATGTTGACCTATGATACTAGATAGGCCCTATTGATATCCTCTATTGTAACCTAAATTTATAGACCACTCAGTCAGAATGGAAGAGCTTGTACTCCCCCATGGTCTGACTAACCACTTGACCTTCATATCTCAAGCTAGATGGTAGAAATCATTTTCCCATATCAAATTTTGCTTTTAGGGATGATTGTTACTTGCTCCTAACTTAGGCCATTAATATACCTTTGGAATAATCCCATAATGTCTTTATAAAGCCTCCTCTATCCTATTGCCAAGTGATGGACCCCATGATACTATCAATACCTTTAGCTCTCTCACCTGACCTAGTAATCTTAGCTATTGCAACATTACTTTATGCTTCCATTCCCATACTTGTAAACAATTTCCAAAATGACAGTACCCTACCTCCCTTATAGACTACCATGTCTAGCAAGTGGTATAGCCTACCCAAAATGATGGGTTCCCAAGCAAACATCAGCTAATGCTTGAGCATATCTACAACTACCTCACCCTAGCCTAAAATTTGAGGGGTTTCACTAGCGCACGACAACATTTAATGTTATCACAAAGAAAAATTTAACATCATCAATAATAAACAAATTAAAAGCATCATCTATCTTACATGATAAATTCCAAACAACATCAAATTTATCCATCTCAAAATTAGGGCATGAAATTTAGTTTTTGATGCATTTATCATCAAATAAATGCATCAAAAATAGGAAAATGTAGACACCCAATTTTAAGTGCATCATCAAGTATCCAAAACTTACCAATATCTCCATTAGGTATATAATTAAACATCCAAACCAAGTCAATAATCCTAAATCCTAAACTAGTATAATTTATTACTCCAAAAGAAAAAGCACCATGATTGAAGCAATGGCATCAATGGTGTTTTTGCTTGTTTGGCAACAATTTTTAAAACTTTTAAAATTTATCACTTTCCATCAAATAAATCCTAGAAACAATCATTTGGAACTAGCACTAGATTTATAGCACCACCAACTCTTATGAAACCAATGTCTTTAACTGTCATAATGAAAAAAATGAGTGTGACAAAATTTCCATCCATCACTCATTAAACCTAGATTGGATCACATCAGCTATGTCCATTACCCTGAACATATCTTAGCCTTAGAACTCATTAAGTCAAGTAGATAATGCCACCTATCTAGCTACTAGTCTTGGCATTTTTCCCAGATTATTTTGTTAGCTTTTGAAGCTTTAAACTTAAAGGAAAAGCAACAAGTATTGACATAAGCATTCAATATTACAATTATGATAATGGCTAACTAATATGCATGAAAATATGATGATAAACTTAATATAATGCTTTAGAAATGCTCATATAAGAAAGCTCACAAAAATACAATGCTGCTCTAATGGATTTCACAACTTCTCCATATTAGCAAAATGGAGCTACATTGTCACCACTACTACTCTAACCTTTGCACTCCAAAAATACTCACACTTCTATTCTATGAAGGCCTATTTATAATGAGATGTAACTCTTTGCCTTCAAGACACCTCACTATTCTATTCTAAGACTCATGTACATGTGGACTTCATGCACACACAATCATTGCATATTCTTACACTTGTGCACTTATTACATTGCTTTAATAAAGTACTTAACTCCTAATCTAATCCTAATCTAAATATGTACCCATGACGGTACATTAGTGAAGGACAAAATAATGTAATATATTCCAACACCTCCCTATATTATATTATTTGGTTGTTGAATATTTTAGTCTTCAATAAGGATCTTTGTCTTCTACATTGATTTCATTTTGAGGCTTGAGTTCTTCTTTCTTCCTTTCTCCTTTGAACTAGTTGATTGTATCGGGATGTGTTTCTTCTTCTTGTGTCTTTGCTTCACTAGGATCTATATTTAGTTTGAGAGTGCTTTCTCTCAACTTTATTTCTTTGTTATGCTTATTTTTCCTTCTTCATTTTCTTTTCTATTTCTACAAATTTATCAGTGATATATCTTTTCCATGATGGATTAGTATATCATCACTATAGGAGTGACTAGAATTGTTATTTTACTCCTTGTTTTGAAAGAATTCAAAAACAATCAATGATAGATATATCATCAAACATTCTTCTAAAGTAAGTACAATTATATTCTGAGTATTCCACCATGCTCTAAAGAGTACTTCATGTAGATAACCTATCAATGTTATGAAATTTTCTTCTTTTGCTTCCTTAAGGAACATTGAGAATCTATCCCTTTTATTAGTGGATAGGTATTTGTATCCTTCAAATGTATCTATTAGATTTTGAGAATAGAACTCCAACTCATGTAATAGTTCCTCACTATTGAATGCATTCTTCACAATTTCATCCATATTTCTTTTAAATACTCCTTATAGCTTACTAGTGTTTGGAGTATATGAGCAAATTCTAGTTGATGATTCTTTAGTTCTTTTGAGATTCTTGGAGTAGTTGGCCTTGTATCTCTTTAGTGATTGATAATATATAATCCTTTTCTCTATAGAATCATCTTTGTAAATACCTTTGTAAGCTATTCTTTAGTTTGCAACCAATATACCTTAGATTTCTAGTTTTATCTTATGTTGAAGTCCTTTTGTCTCCCTAGTTATGTGATAAATATCTTAAGTATGATAATATCTTTGAGATATTTAAGTTGGATTGTCTATGTCTCCTTTATTTGGTGAGAGACTAGTAAGTTTACTTTTCCAACTAATATTTGATGCAAGCAATAAACTTCAACTATGATTCAATGTTATAAGAAATTTCTAAACTTCTAAAATATTAATTTGATGTAGGATACCTTGTATCTCCCAAGTTAGAAGTTTTAGAAATACTATGTATTTAGTTTTGCTAATCCTTATAACTCCTTGTCTTAGAACTTGTAAGTATATTTGAAGTAATAATAATGATGGTTCTAATGCTTCTAATTCCAACTAATTATTCAAGGTAATATTTCTAGAAAGTAGCATTTTATTACTCCTATCAATCACTTTCTCTAGAGTAAGTTGATTTTCAACTTTAATAGACTTTGCAATATAACTCTTACCTTTACTTTGAACTTGAAGACTCTTTGTAATTGATTCAAATTCCTGCACCTTAGTAGTAGTTGACTTCTTGTCAACTCCAAATGGTAACTAAGGTCTTGAATTTTTGCTTTATCGATATGTGCACTCCTTTCAATATCAATGTTTTTTAGACCTATGCACTCCTCCTCCAACATCTAAATTTAGACCTATTGGCTTCTATTAACCTCGATGAACATGCTTTCCTTTGCACTTCACTTAGATGGCAATAAATATCTTCTCTTAGTGTTGTTTTGTTCAGTACTCAACCTTCTATCTCACTAGCAGATGTTGTCTTCTATGATTTCAAATGACTTTGGTCTATGAATTCCTTGGTCTGCGAACTCCTTGTTTTGTTGTGCATGCTATATTTTGTTGTCAATGCTAGCCTATGCTCTTTACTTGCCAAATGTGATTTTTTATCTTCACTGAATTCTATAAACTCTTATGTGCACCTTTCTTTAACTTACAAGCATGCTCTTCTTCAATATTAATGTGCTCATATGTACACTTCACTTTAGCTGGTGAACTTACTATGTTATTGCTCCTCGATATTTGTGATAGCTTAGGTTTCATATGGGTTATTTTGAATTAACAATTTTCCTCCTTAGTTTTAATGTTATCTTCACTTCAATGAGTGCTATATATGTACTCCTTTGTGAGCATCTTCTTTCAATTCTGATGCAATGTAGGATGGGAAGTGCCAAGTGGCATTTACGTTATTTGTATTTTAGAAATGACTTTGTTGCACCTTCTTCCAATGCCTACCACAAGTGGCATTAAGAACCTTAATTGATTCTTCCAACATCTTAGTAAGAGGTGTTGTAACCAATGCTTCAATGAGAGCGTTATTCAAATGATGTTTTTACTCAAAATATTCTTGTACGTTGTGCTCTCGAGTTAGATCCAATATGTGGTATATTTTCTCTTGCTTGCATGAAGTGCCTTCTCCATGTGGTAGGTTATTCATATAATACTTTACCCTAGCTTGATTGGACTATACAATGCTCTTGTATACCTAACTTAACACTCGTTCACTACAAGTTTGATAGTAGTCCAACGCTTCAACTGAACTCTTTATCCTAATGCTTCTTTGATAGTGAGAAATCTTATCCTTGAAATTGACTTGAATGGGATAATTTGCATTGTAATTAGATGTGTTTCCTCCTTGTAGGCTTGTTGAGTTTACCTTACAACCTATACTTGCTTCCACGTTGGATACCTAAACTGAATGGGATGCTTGCTTTGGTGTGATTCCAATAATACCTTCACCAAAGTCTACTTCAAATATGCTAAATGCACTTTCCTTGATGTTCATAATATAGCCATTTCTTCTACTTTTGTATTCATATTTATCATTGTATTCCTTGTACACAATACTTGTTATTGCTTGGGTGATGAATGCAAGTTGATGCTACTAAGATATCTCCTATTTCACATTGGAGATATAAATATTTAACCCCATATAATGGCTCCTCTTTTAAATATCTTGGTTGTGTTCCTTCTCTACCAATGGTGGTCGTTTATATGCTTTATTATGGTCACCATAATATATCCTTGAGACACTCCTACTATTTAGAGCTCTCTTGAATGGCTCCAATATTATGTTGTGCAAATGTGGAATAGACTAGTGTAGACATTTCCCCCCCTATGCTCTTGAATCAAGCCTCTTGACTTCTTGGAATTCAAGCTTCAACTTCCTTTGTTGGTTGTTATAGATTGAACCCAATATTGCCCTTTAATCCTTTGGCAATACCTTCCTTGCTTGGTTATTTTTGTATGCTTAATAACTCAAGCTCTCCAATAATGTTTGCACTATAGAATATGCAAATATGTAAAGTCTTCTTCTTCTTAGAATAAGTGATATAATGTTGATATGTTTCTTTCTCTCGAAATATACCTAACTTCTATTTTATTCTATGTGTAGGTTTGAGCCTTGTAGACTATAACATTTGCACTTATCATGAAGACTTAAATGAATACTATCTATGCAACCTTTAAACCTTGAAATTAGTGCTTTATAACATTAATAAGAATCCAAATATAAAAACCTCAACTAATGAACTTTTGCACCTTTTTTTGCATACCTTTCTATCTTTGTAGATGATGATATGATAATAGTGAATCAAATCACTTAACTGGATACCTTCTGTAGATGATATTGCAGCTCTTTTAGGTTGTCCAAAAATAGCTCTATTTCTCATCTTTTTTGTAGCTTTAACACTTCACTGATTTGTTGTCTAATATTGTAACTTGGTGGCTTCAATACTTCTTCCTAAAGTACCTCTAAAATTTGATCTTTAGGAACTACTAATGTTGCCCAAATTGCTGCATTTTTCTATCCTCAAATCTAAAAAAAAAATAGATTGTAAAGTATTCAATACCTTCACTCAAATGTTTTCCTTGAATCCCAAAAAATTGGTGGGATATTCCTCCAAATTACAGTTGAGATATTCACTCAAGAAACCTTCAACAATAGTCTACAAATCTCTCATATTTGGTGATTATTCTATCTCCTTTCTCTTATCAAATTCTTCTACCTTGGACTTGTCGGATTGCAATAATTATCCCAATTTCTCCAATAATTTCTCGTAGGAACTTCTTCTAATAAGGTTCACCAAGCCTTATCCTAGTTTCTCCTTGAGACCTCTCCAAGGATTTCAATCTTGCAACTTCTAGAACTTCAATGAGATATTCAATGATCTCCTTCAATCTTCAACTATGGAAGTTTTGCAATGATATCTCTTCTCAATATTTCAATTAGGAGTCTTCAATCTGTAAATATTGTAATGGGGCTTTTCCTTCAAGCCTCCAAATCTTCAATATTTATTTTTTTGTAACAAATAACTAATTCCTGCACAAGGAAAGTACTTCGAATTTCAGGAAACGAAGATGAAATTCTTCTCTCTTTGTTGTAGGAAGCTTCCCAACTTTTGAGAGTTAATTTTCTGCAACAAGAAAAACTTAGATAATGATTACCAAATAATTTTTTTGAATCTCCTCTCTTCTGCAATAAAGTATTAGGTAATGATAATAGAGATTTCTATAACTCTATAATATTCACTAGTTAGATTGTCAATATAGTGGATGCAATGCTGAGTTCTAGTCTTCACAAGTTTTTTTGCAATTCTGTGGAAAAAATCTATTGTGGTGGTGTTGGAATGCATCGGTGCATAAGATCCGGTTTGCAAAGACACAACAATAACAATGGTTATCACTTGTGGTCTTCCTTTGATCTACGATGGCTCTGATACCACTGTTAGCTTTTGAAGCTTTAAACATAAAGGAAATACAATAATTTTTGAAATAAGCATGCAATGTTATAGCTATGATAATGGCTAACTAATATGCATGAAAATATGATAGAAAACTTAATATAATGCTCTAGAAATGCTCATATAAGAAAGCTCACAAAAATACAATGCTCCTCTAATGGATTTTACAACTTCTCCATATTAGCAAAATGGACCTACATTGTGACCACTACTACTTTAACCTTTGCACTTCAAAAATACTCACGCTTCTATTCTATGAAGGCCTATTTATAATGAGATGCAACTCTTTGCCTTCAAGACACATCACTATTCTATTCTAAGACTCATGTACATGTAGACTTCATGCACACTTATAATCATTGCACATTCTTACACTTGTGAACTTATTACATTACTTTAATAAGGTACTCAACTCCTAATATAATCCTAATCTAAATATGGTACATTAGTGAAGGACCAAATAATGTAATATATTCCAAAAAATTCTCTAAAAAAGCCTCAACTTTGTATAGATTCAATCCTTGAGGGAGCCAAAACATATGCAATTTTCTTGACAACTAAGCTCTATTGAAATTATCTTTCATGTAAAATATTCTTGATAGTGAAGCCCAACTAAAATTGTACCTCATGCATAGTTTTATTGGTAGCAAAGTTTTATAGAAATTATCTCACATTTGTGCTTTACAAAAGCAAACCTCTATTAAAATCAACTCTTATCTTCAATGGTGAAAATAGAGTCTTACAAGCATCATCACCCGCATGTCATTTTATGATAGTGAAGCTTTATCGGATTCAAGAGATGACTATGTGTGCTTTGTGGTTTCTATTGGGGACCTTCTCTCATGCAATAGTGATCCCTTACCCTCTCATTACAACATGGGGTATATGCCCAAACTCTTCGTATTACTAGCTTCTTGGTAGATGTTTGGTTGTGCTCTTTCACCCCTCAACCTATCATCATTTGTGTTTTTCTATTGTGTATAGTCAATTTATTACCATTTAATAGTCTTATTTTTTCTTACCAATTTCATCATAATTGCAATCCTTACTATCAAGTAGGTTATCTCACCATTTGTATAGGAATCCTTGCACCCATTGGTTAGGGATTATTTCTAAATTATTTATAATTTAAAAGAGTCTTTCATCAAAGACTTGTTCTACTATACTTGTGGGTATAAGCATCATAGGATTACAATCTCAACAATGTTATTGTGCCATGTTTCTCTTGCAACAAATATCGAAGTCTCAATTTATCACTTAGAGGAAAAGCATCACTTAGAAAAACCATCGATGATACTATCGTTCCCTAGTGACATTTTTACCACTGATCCTACAAACATAATTTTAGCTTTCACACCTATTTATATTCATTTTCTAAATAAGGATCTGATGGTAATCAAGGGAGTCGTACATTCTACGCTAATCTAGGTAAACTTCTCTAGTACTGACACAAACATTTTTTGTCTATCTTTGTAGGTTTCTAGAATGCAATTGTCATCAATGAAATTATCGTCAAATAGTGATAGCACCAATAGCACTTTTGCTTTCTTGTTTGTGCTTCTACCCTAGAGATAGAATACAAGTAAAAGGTTTCAATTTTATTTTTGTTATTCTAGACTAGAAAAACTATCTTTTATCTACTATCTATGTTTATTATTCTACATTTTTTTTTTACTTATTGGAAGATTAAATAGATAAAGTAATGAATCACTATTATAAACAAAATTAGCGGCTCATCCAATCTTGCATAGCATAAAATTTGAATTGCATATAGCCATTAGGATTTGTTTGACCACATTATCTTTTTGGACCCTTGCTCTAAAATCAAATCGTCTTTTACCATATTCATTGAAAATCAGAAAGCATATAGTTCCTAGGTCTTGTCTATTGTATTTGGTTGATGCATTTATAGTTTAGGTAGGATTAGATTAAGGCTAGATAGTCAAGGAAGATCTTAGGGAGAAACATATGCATTATATAACTTGAACCCATAAAGCATGGACTTAGGCTCACAACTACCACTATCCTTGAGGTGAGATGTCATAGACCCTATACCATATAAGGGCAAGGGTGCCATCACATCCAATTTTGTAGGTCAAATCGGATACTCCCGCGACCTCCCCAGCTCACACCTTCTAAAATATGAAATTTTTTGAGATGAAAATCAAGACTAAGAATGGATAAAATATTTGTTTCCATATCCATAGATATGTTGTCTATAACAACAATGTGATTCTCTAGTACCTTTATTTTAGGGGTCTCATTCATGCCCCTAATATTCTAAGATGCCATTTTCATCATCATTTTTATTTTTATTTGCGGGTTTAACCCCACTTCTTGTTAATACTTATGATATTTGCTTTTGTTTCCCATATCAATATTCCTTTAAGTTTCCTATTGTTTTTATTTTTGCACGATTAATGTTTAATTAAAATAAAATAAAACAACAATTTTTATCATAAGAGAACATTTATAATTATAATAATAACTAAAGTTAAATATGAATGATTTCAAGTGGCATTAGTTCAACCATTGAGAATCCTCAACTTTCAAGGAGGAGAGTGAGGTTCGAATATTGCAAATGATACATGCATAATTGCCAATCTATTGTAATATGACTATGGGTTATGATGTAATATGGGTGCGGACCATTTCAATCCCATATAACCTATTGAAAAAAAATAAATATAAATGCTCAATTTTTGAAAATATATATCATTATTGTCAACAAAAAAAAATTAAAAGTTGTAAGCTTACTGCAATGGTAAGGACTTTGGCCTCTCGTTGGGAGGTTCAAGGTTCAAACCCCACTCAGTATGAGGGAACCAGGACCCCTCATAAAAGCCTACATAAACTTATTGAAAAAAAAAAACTTGATGTGAAAAGCATAGCACGCTCCTCAATTTGAAAACATATTGTAGAAGCTAAATATATTATAGTAAATCATACCTCTTGGCTTCCAGGGGTTGGTAAAAAAAATAATACATGGGATGATCCATTCTTGGGAGGACCTCCAATCATTAAGAATTGTTTTCCAAAAATAAAAGCAAACCTACAACAATTGGGTGTTAACTCTCTTACAAGCTTAATTGAATGGGTGAGAGATCCACCCTTGTCACATCTTGACCAAGAATCATGGAGATAGTTGCACATCCAAACTGAAGGGATTAAAATTTCTCCCCAAATTCCAAATTAGCTTATAGGGACTCTATTAGTGGGTTAGGTATTTACATAGTTAGCCAAGGGGTATTATTACAGTAATAGTGTCAAAATAACTCAGCTATAGCTAAGGTATGGAATTACAAAGTCCACTCGAAACTTTAAGTATTTCTTTAGTTGGTGCTCCAAAGCAATATTCTTACTTGATACAACCTCATTAAGAGGAATATCATGGGACCTCATGTTTTTCACAGGTGTCTTAATAACAATGAAATAATATTACATCTAATCTTTCAGTGTACAAAAGTAGTTAAATATGGATTTAAATAACCTAGTAGCTAAGATCAACACTATGAGGAACATTCAACTCAAATAATTACCTAACCAATTGGGGCTAAATGTACAACTTGATACTGAAGTACAAGCATATAATAAGGTAAATATGGTATTCGATGCTAATATTCATCATTTGGAACACGTGGAAGGATAAAAATAGGATAATTTTTTATGACAAAAGAACCAATTTTCAAGTGTTAACCAATTGAATGTTAATGGAGATAGTATTGAACATAAAAGCTATATATCATAAACAACAAGACATTAGGAGATTAACAAAAAAGGAGATACAATTGTTACACCGAATCGATCTTAAAAATATCTTAAATTGTGGGTCATAGGTTAGAACAATTAAACCTCCAGAGATAAATTTCCTTACACTTTTCTTTAATGGATACTCTAAATCAAACCCAACTCGTGTAGTGGTTGGTGGTGTGATACTAGTAGAACCACAATATGAAATACTTCAATTCAAAATCAATTTGGAAAAACAACCAATAATGTCGTAGAATTGATAAGCTATGAAATAGAACAAATTTTGGCTCAAGAATAAGGCATTAAACAACTCCATGTGTATGGTGATTCAATACTTGTGATATTTGCCCTATCTAAGGGGAAGGATTTCTCATTAGTCCAACTACAAATAGTTTAGAGAAGACTAAGAGAATTGGAGTAAAAATTTGAATATATAATACTCCCACATTGGAAGGAGGTACAATATAGTGGTTAATTGTCTTGCAAATGAGGCCATAAACATACCCTATTTGCATCTGAGAGTAATAAAAAAATAAAGAAAAGAAGACAACATGAGTGGCACAAATGATAGGAAGCATACGAAAATTTTGGAGCCTTCGAATATTCTAGAGCCTTTGAATATTTTGGTGCCCCTAGAGATTTTGATTCCTCTGGACAACCCTAAAACATTGTATAATTTGGAGCTCTCGGTGTTTCAATTTTTCTTGATGTTTATAATACCCTTTACATCTTTGGTACCCTTGGTATACTGTTGCACTTTTTAGAGTTTTTTAATTTGCTTTGTTGATTATTCTTCGTTTTGAATAGCAATCTTGTGATCTCCAAGTTGCTTGTTGGATAATTGTTCTTTACAAATTTAAATATCAATATATAATTCCTTTTCTCTAAAAAACAAAAAAAAAAACTTGTTGAGTCGAAAGCAAGTCCCACTGGTTAGCATTAAAGGAAATTCATATTTGAAAGTCCTAATAGGAATTCAAGATGGTGTAGTTGAAAGTATGGATACCCAAGTTGGAGATAAGAGGAAGAAAAAATATATGGTAATTTCAATTCAAGGATCAGATGCTACACCAAAATTGATTATCAAATATGAGATGATCGAGCATGATATAATCGTTCTTAAGAGTAGAGGATTAATATGTAAGTTCCATAGACACTGGTCAAGGTTTTTGGATATTCAAAATTGGATCAAGTGGTAATGGGGATTGAACTCAACTCTTTGACTTTTCTTCCTAAAAGTTTTTTCTTCAATCATCTTTTCAAGTTCAAAAATTAAGGATAAAATAATGGGTGATGGTCAATGGTTTAGGGGAAGAGATGCTCTTTATTTAAGACAATAAAGTGAGAATTTTTTTATCGAGACATAAACTATTTAAAAGCTTTTGGTGTACATTAGGATTTTTAGAATTCCATATCAACTCATCAATAAGGATATTTTAAAAAATATTGGAAATACCCTAGAGGAATTCATCAAGGAAAGACCAACTACCAAGGAGCGAAAGCATGCTATATAAACTCATAAATGTGTTGCTATGGATATTTCAAATCCTTTGCCACAATGCATTAATATTGAATCTTAATCAAGAGAATGGTATCAACGAGTAGATTATGAAAACATTGCATTCTGATGTCACAATTGTTATGATACTAGACACATGGAAAGAGATTGCAAAATTAAAATGATGAAGAAAGAGAGAAAATTTTAGTCATGAGACAAGTTTTAGTCATGAGATATTGTAATAGAAGTTTTAGTCATGAGAGAAAATTTTAGTCATGAGATATTGTAATAGAAGTTTTATTAGATTAAGGATAATCCACTCCAAACAAAGAGGTAAAGAAATCATATCTACAACATCATATGGAATAGGCCACCATAGTTCACTCGGGTCAACAATTAGAAGAAACAAATATGGAAACAATGAATGAGAAAGTGCAATGTGTAAGTTCAAATTCAAAAGGAATTAAAGATGCAAAGGAGGATGTGGAGAAAATTTATAAATTAAATACGACAAAAGAGATCAAGCATATTCCATGTATATTTTCTTCAGTTTTGTTAAGTTTTATGGAATCTTGCCCTGGTAATAGAAATGAAAGTGGTGTTGAGGTTATCCCTTTCACTTGAGGGTTTCAAGAGCAACATTATAAGGAATGAGAATGGAGGAAATCCATAGCAATTTAGAGTTTTTATGGTAGCATAAGAAGGTTACTGCTATGGAGGAGCATCGTTGCAGTTTAAGGTTTCTAGGGCAATATAAAGAAGAAAGTGCTTTTGAGGTTATTCCTTGCACTTTGAATCCTTTAGAGCAAAACAAACCTATAGATAAAAAGTCATACCATGAATAGTGTGAAAAAATTTGAAGAGATTTATGAATAGGAAAGTGTTGTTGGGAATCAAGTGGCATTAGCTCAAACGGTTAGATTCCTCAACATTTAAGGAGGAGATCAAGGTTCAAATCTTGCCAAGTGATACATAGATAATATCCAAGCTTTGTTGTAATACCACTATGTGGTGATGATGTAATATTGGTGGGGTCCGTTTCAATCCCATATAACCAATTGAAAAAAAAAGTGTTGATGGGAATAGAAAAATAAAAGAAGACCCAAGAAGCAAAAACAAAGAGAAACAAACTCAAAAGAATATTGAATTGGAAAGATAAAAACAAATATTGCAAGTGTTAACAAAAAGTGGAGCTAAACCCACTAAAAAAAGTGATGATGAAAATGATATATTGGATATTAGGGGCATGAATAAAACCCTTAAAAAAAGATAATATGGAATTAGTAGGTTGTTATAGACAACATATTTATAAATATAGAAATCAAGTGGCAAATATTTGTCATTTGTAGTATTGATTTTTATTTTCACAAAATTCAAATTTTAAAAGGCAACTGAACAATTGAAATTTTCTTTCTTAATAAAAGTGATATTAATTAGTTGATTGTAGAAATGCAACAATTTAAGTGCGGTGACAAACATCTTCGATAAAAAATCAAATGAAAAATGTATATGATAAAAAGTAATATGAATCTAAATTAATTAACTGATAGCAATATAACAAAAACAATGTAATATTAAACGATGTAATATTTTGTTATTTTAATGAAAATAACCCCAATAAAAACCACACATAACAATGTCAACTTCATTATCCACAAGGAATAAACAAGTTAACAAGTCGAATACTTATCGGTGAACTACCTCAATTAAATTCCTTGAATGGTCAGGTTCCATTGACTTATAATAACGACGTCCAAATTCAATCTGTAATCGTACTTACATCAAACAAAAACAAAAAAACTTCACTAAAGAACCACAAATTACATTAAAAAAAAATTGTGTAGCTTTCCCACAACTAAAACATGTGACCCCACAACGTACATACAACTAATTTTTACATTTAAAAAAATGTGTAGCTTTCCCACAACAAAAACATGTGACCGCACATGTTTCAACAAGATAATACGCATCCTTGAATAGTAGTTTACATATTGCTTTTGTAATCCAAAATAGTTGGATCACCTTCTCCCTTGAAAAATGAAGGGTCCCTCTTGTTTTCAATTCCATTAATGTGGAAGCCTATGGAAGTCATCTTTGACCCGCCCTTTTGTGGCCGGTTCTTTAACACGTTTTTTAATTACACCTTGGAATAAGAACTCATAAAGACAAAAGACAAGAGATGCCCATCTTTGAAACTTCTCTATTGCTTAGGTGGTGGATTAGGTACGAATTTAAAAAGCTTTCAAACCATCCTGAGTTGAGTTTATTAATAAAGAATTTAACATATAGTTATATATGTTAAGCTTTGAACTTTACTTTGCAAAAAAAGAGTTAAATCTTTAATTGTTGAGCTGTCCCCTAACCTAAACCATCAAATTTTATAAGAAAAGCCAAACCTTTAATTGTTGAGCAGTCCCCTAACCCAAACCATCAAATTTTATAAGTATTGGTGGTTAGGTCATAATAAAAAAATTGTCATTAACATAGGAAGATCAAAAGAATATTCCTTTGTGTGCATGCAAGTATAGAATATAATATGTTCAGTTAGTATCATTATATTATAATTATATAGTTGGTATCATAATAGTTTATTATTTAAGTATGTATTAACTGATTATTATTATATTATAATTATATAGTGTTATTATAATAGTTTAATATTTAAGTATTTATTGTTTGTTGAGCTGTCCCCTAACCTAAACCATCAAATTTTATAAGAAAAGCCAAACCTTTAATTGTTGAGCAGTCCCCTAACCCAAACCATCAAATTTTATAAGTATTGGTGGTTAGGTCATAATAAAAAAATTGTCATTAACATAGGAAGATCAAAAGAATATTCCTTTGTGTGCATGCAAGTATAGAATATAATATGTTCAGTTAGTATCATTATATTATAATTATATAGTTGGTATCATAATAGTTTATTATTTAAGTATGTATTAACTGATTATTATTATATTATAATTATATAGTGTTATTATAATAGTTTAATATTTAAGTATTTATTGTTTGGTAAGGTTGGTATTGTTTTAGAAAGTCAACAAATTTATAAAGATGAATTAATATATTTTTAATATGTATTTATATAATATCTTTAAAAATTCTTTATTTTATTTTTATCATGTTGTTTTTGTGGGTAGAAATAGAATTTAAAATCAGCTCATTTGAATTAAAAAAATTAATGTGCAATATTTAAGAACTTTTAGTTCAAATAATTATCCAGTGGTAGATAATTATCAAGTGGTATTAGCTCAACTTATTAGATTTCTCAATATTTAAGGAAGAAACCAAGATTCAAATCTTGTCAAGTAATACATGGATAATATCGAAGCTTTGTTGTAATACCACTATGTGGTGATAATGTAATCACTGGTGGGCCCGTTTGAATCCCATATAACTCATTAAAATTACAATAAGCATGACTTTGTATTACAAAGGAGAACTTAACCAAACCATCCATAAAATATATATATATATATATATATATATATATATATATATATATATATATATATATATATATATAATTGTAACATCATTATATGTTCATAATGTATTGCATATAGGATTTGTTTAAATCTTATATGATTAATTAAAAAGAATAGTGTTATAATATTATGATAATATAATCATGTCATGTCAATAGACGTAATAGATTGATTGGTTTCACATGAGTGTTTGATAGCTTGAGGTCGATGGTTCCAATCGCCCCTCCAGGTCCTTCTCACTCAGAGTAAATATTTAAAGAGGTGGGCAGGGGGTAAACATTTAAAGAGGTGGGCAGGGGTCATTCTCCTGTTAAAAAATTATAAATATATATAATCAAGTATTTTGTCGACAAGGACAACGTAATGGTTAGGGATTTAGCCTCTCTTTGGGAAGGTCCAAGGTTCAAACCATAGTGTACCTCAAAAAGGATAGATTGGATGGCACTGTTTGAGTGTTTATCAATTAAATTCAAACAGTACCATCCAAACTATCCTTTTTGAGGTACAATGTGTTTTAGTCGACCTCTATTATCTATGCATTGCATCTTAATAGAGTAATATTTTCAAAACATTTCACTATCATAGTCCACTTTACTAAATCTAGATTGTTAGTTTCCTTTCTGAAACACAAGTGCAACCATAAAAAATATAATAAATAGTTTATATGAAACATTATTGTTACAAAATAAAGTATATATTACTAATGGAAAACATTAAAGCAAATATTAATCATTAATTAATTTAGAAAAACAACATTTTCTTGTCAACTTCAACTAAACTTACTACTTTCTCTAACCATTGAAAGGAGAATTTAACTTCACAATCTGTAATCAAAACTCCTCTATTGGCTAGCCTATCTGCATATTTGCTTCCTTCCCTTAATGTATGTGTAAACCTGATTTCTTCAAACACTTTAACAAGATCTTGAATTTCCACAATTATCTCTTGTATGTTCCATGTAAACTTTGCTTTCCTCAAAATTGCATTTATTACTATGAGAGAATCACCTTCCATCCATATTATGTTCCATTTCATTTGTTTGCATATTTTTAACCCTTCTAAAGTCACCCAAGCTTTAGCTTCATTATTTGTCTTAAATCCACTATTGAAAGTGTAATGAGACAAAATATCTCCTCTATTATTTCTAATTATTCCTCCTCCTCTTGTTGGTATTGGATTTTCTTTAGGTGCTCCATTAAAATTCAATTCAACCCACTCTACATCTGGTGGTTTCCACTTTATATTCTTTACCTTCTTTTTTCTTCTCTTATACCAACATCATAAATTCCATTTAATGACTTGACTTCATCTACCAATGCTCTCTACTTCTAGATTAGGTATTGGGTGAGTTGATAGGGTTGGTTTAGACTCCTCTATGGCTAAACATATCTTCTTTTTAATTACCTTTAAACTGCTTTTCTTTCATTTAAATATTTTTCTATTCCTTTCTAGTCATATAGTCCAAAGTATTTTATCTTTTGATATATCCCATATTTTCTATAAAACCTCACTTTTATAAGTGCTTTGCCATTGTTTTAACCAATCTTCAATTTTGCTATTCATCACCATGCATTTACCAAACATACTAAGAATCCATTGCCATAGATTCCAGACTATTAAGCAATGTCCCAATAGATGGTCTATACTCTCCTCCTCCCTTTAACAAAAATCACATTAAGAAGGGCCATGAAAACCCCTTTTCATAAAGTTATTCTAGGATAAAATTCTTCTATGACCTACTAGCCAAACAAACATTTTGATTTGAAGAATGCTCGGGCTATCCTAAATATCTCTCCATATTCTAGTGATATTATTATTTTGTTGGTGTTGTACATTATATTCACTTCTTGTTGTGTAGTATCTTGAGTTATTTAACTCTCAAATCAATTAATACTTGGCTCCCCTCAGAATAATCACAGTTGTTATATTTCTACTCAATTGCCTCCTAGCATCAATGTCTTGTATACTTGTAAAAAAATATTTTTTCCATTTGTATCTTCCTTCTTGATCCTTGTACAAAATGTTTGAAACCCTATCACCATATTTGTCTTGAAGTAATCTCATACAAGGTTTTAAATTGGATCTCATTGAGTGGTTTTTTATCACACCAAGTATCCATCCAAATATAATTTTTTTCTCTAGTTCCCACCACCCATCTTAAATATTTAATCATAAGATCAATAGATTTTTTAAACCATTCCAAAGAGTAGAACCATTTGGTAGAGAGAATGCAGTAAATATTAAACTTGGGTCATTGGGATCAACATACTTAGAAGAATTCTTTCCCATTGTATTTGACTCTATTTGTACAATCTCCAAATTATTTTTCCCCTAAGATCTAAGTTTACATTTGTAAGAACTCTTAAACCAAGACCTCTCCTAGTTTTATTATCACACATCTTGCTCCATTTCACCAAAGGAATTTTCCTTTTATCATGTAAAGCCTAATCATAAAAAGGATCACATAATATAGATTAAACTTTTTTCAACTGATTTTTGCATAGAATACAATAAAATATAATATGTTGGAATGGCATGTAAGACCATTAATTACTGCACTCTTCCTGCTAAGAATAACCACCTACCTTTACAAGATAGAATTTTATTCAGAACTTTACTAATAACTAGATTTCATAACTATCCTCATTCTCCCCTCAAATGAAGGCATCCCTAGATAAGTTGTTGGTAAATTTACCTCCTCCATTTGAAGTAACCTATAAATTCTTGCTTTGATATTAGTTGGAGTGTTAAGGAAGTAAATTTTGAATTTTGTCCTATTAACTTTTTGCCCTAAAGCTCTTTCGTATTCCTTTAAAAATTTATTTTGGCCTCATTTATCACTACCCTTTCAAAAAGGGTTGTATCATCTACAAACTATTGATGGGTGATGTTGTCGATGTTATTACTAACCTTAAGTCCACTTATAAACCCATATTTGTAAGCCTTCTTTAAGTTCCTACTCAAAACCTTTGCCATAATAATGAACAAATAAGGAGATAGAGGATCTCCTTGTCTAAGGCCTCTCTTGGCTTTAAGAGATTTTGTTACTGATCCATTGACCAACATTGAATAAGAAACTGTAGAGACACAAGCTTTAATCTATCTAACCTATTTCTTCCTGAATCTAAACTTTTCTAAAATTGCAAAATAAAATACCATATAACCCTATCATAGGCTTTACACATATCAAGTTTTAATATCATTGCTTTCTCTTTTCTTAAAGTTGTTGAATGTATAACTTCATGAGCTACTATGATCCCGTCTGGAATTTATCGCCCTTTCACAAATCCTTCTTACTCTTTTGAAATGATTTTGTCTAACAATGGCCTTAATTGATTTGCCATCACTTTGGAGATAATATTATATGTCATATTGCATAGGCTTATGGGTCTAAAAGAATCAAACAATTCAACATCCTTCTTTTTTAGAATTGGGGTAAGATATGTTGCATTTATTTTATAAGGTATGTATTGTTTTACCCTAAACTGCTCCATTGCCACCAATAAAGAATCCTTCACTATATACCAATTATGTTAGTAAAAAGTTGATGAGAGCCCATCTGGACCTAGGGATTCATCCTTATTAAAAGAGAAAAGAGCTAAATAAACTTCTTCTAGAGTAATAGGCTCCATTAATTTTCTATTGTCTTCATTTGTTATAACTGAAGGAACATCTTGAAGAAGTTTATCTTTAAAAACTTCAGTCTCCTCTGATCCTAGAATATTCTAATAAAAGGACTTTGCCTCTTTTCTAATTGCACTCTCATCTTCAATTCAAACCCCTTTTATTGATTTAATTCTACTAATTCTGGATGTTGAACTCTGTACTATAAAAAAAATTATTATATAAAATACTTTAAATTTTATTAAAATACATATAAGATTTATAAATGTAAAAATATTTATTAAAAATAAATTCATAAGAAAAAATGAATATAATATTATGCATTCATCAATTAAAGTGCATTATATCAAATGATATTAGTTCATTCTCTTAAATTTCATAGCTTTTATATAAGAGACTCAAGTTTAGATCTTGACAAACAATACATGCATTATTGTTAAATTATTATAATATCACTGTGTGGTCATAATGCAATACAAATGGAAGCTCATTTCAATCCCAAAAAATAAAGTACATTATAGGTTATATATTAATAATTTTTTCATATTAAACCTTCATATAAATTTATTTATAAACTTACACAATGTTAACATTGTAGAAACAATCTCATTGTAGAAAAGAGATATTGTTATAATATTTCCTATAAAATAAATAATTAAATAACATATCAACTAATTAAATTCTTGATCAGTTGGGTAGACGAAGGGATTTCTGGTTACTATGGAATTGAAGACAAGATTGTTGTCCTATGAGGACCCAATGGGGACACCTCCATATTCTCTTTTAGAGACACATAGTTCTTTTACATATTTGTTAAAGGATAAATATCCAACATAAACTGAAGAAGCACGAAAAACTACATTAAAAATTCTCTTTACAGCTACCAAAAAAGATCAACATCTCAAAGAGTCAATGGATGCTTGCCATAGTCAAAATCAAGGCCAAAGATTGTCATTGAGCAAAATATGGTAGAAGAAACAATCTTATATAGAGCCAATCATGATCTAATCTATAAATTCATGGGTATTCACCCTACCCTAAATTTTTGCACTTGGGTTTGGCAAAACTGGGAGCCTCTTGGTGAGTATTCTTTATGGTTTATTAGTAATAGATATTTTATTGTTAGTTATTCTTCACTTGTTGATAGAAATAGGGCTTTGAATCATAAAAGAGGAATCATGGTCTGATAGAATTATTTGTTCAGCCCTGGAGAGTGGGATTTGATCCTCGAATTGAACCCACTACTGTTCCGATTTAGATTTGTTTGTATGCACTTATAATAGATTTTTAGAGTGAGCAAATATTGGAAATCATCGATAATCCCCTTGGAAGACATTTGGGTGTTTCCAAAGACATAATGGAAGAAAACACAGTAGTTTATGCTAGATTATGTGTGGAAATAGATCTTAACCAACCTTTGTCGGTAGAGGTTGAACTCAAACTTGCAGGACTATCTTAGATTCAACAACTAGATTATGAGGCATTGTCTTTCAGGTGTAGAGTTTGCCATAAATATGGGTATTTGGTCTGATCTTGCCCAAACAATATGAACCTAAAAATAGAAGCTCCTCTAGGAATTTTGAATCTTCCTGAGGGTAAGTCAACAATCAATAAAGAAACAACCAATATTTATCACGATAAAGAAGCACAGGGAGATGGTTTTAGGCATCCCAAAAGAAGGAGAAGGCAAAAGAAAAAATATGGTAAAGAGCAAACCCAACTCAACCCTTCCAATAGTTATGAGATCTTCAAGACACTAGTGGACTAGGAAGAAGAAAAATTCATGGAAGGAGTGGATGGGAATAGTGAAAATAATAACAGCTATGTTCAAACCCCTCTTTCAACTCCTCCCATCCTACAATAGGTAATTGAGTACAATAAGTTACCACAATCAGATATTGTAGGGGAATTGATAGTGCATAACCAAGAGCAGCAGATAATTAAGGATGTCATCATGGGTATAGCAAAAAAGAACAGAGAAAGGCCAACTCTAGGGATAACTCAAGTGGAAAAGAGATAAAAAAATATCAGCTCTCAAGGAGTGGGTAGAAAATCAAATAAGGAATTGATAGCAGTTCAAGGAGACAAACTGATCACTGGAGGATCGGTGAGGCCAATAGACTCTTCTCTCAAGGTAACCAATGATTATACAATCATGTAATGTTAGGGGTTTAAATAGTAGAACCCATCAATTTGTTGTTCGAAGACTCTTAGAAAAATGTAAAACAAATTTTTTGCTTATCCAGGACACAAAATGTCATTGGATCTCATGTGTAAAATAGTAAATAAACTTTGTATGGGTGTTGGTCATATGGAAGTGGTTGCCCAAGGGGTCTCAGGGGAGATAGTTACTTTTTGGAACTCTCTTGAATGGATAAAAATAAACCATATAACTTGGAGGGGTGCCCTCACATCACATTTTAGGAACAATGTGATAGTTGAGTAGGTTTTAATCACAAAATTTTATGGGGCTTAAAACCTAGATGGTCAAATACATCAATGGAAAGTGGTACATAACATGAGAGTCTCAAGGGAGGAGGTAGACTGTATTGTTGTTGGGGTTTTAATGCTATATCCTCTAGATATCAAGAAGGGGGAACCCCAATTTTAGACCCAGAGGATCGAATTATGATTGCCCATGTTCATGCATTACACTTAGTGGATATTAAATGCCCAAGAACCAAAATTGGACTAATAAGAGGAGCGAGCCACATAACAGGAAGGTGAAGTTAGATCATTTTTTGTTTCAAATGAGGTATTTGTGAAATGGAATATAAAATTTTAGATTTTAGAGGGTCCAGTTTCGGATCACTTTTCTTTTTTGTTGGAAGGGGGGATCAAGACAATGCAACATAACAAACCATTCAAATTTGAAAACTTTTAATTACAAAAATGAGAGCTTCAAAAGAAAATTCCATAGTGGTGGGAAGAGGGATGCCCAACATATGGGACAACAATGTTTAGATTCCACAAGCAACTTCATTATATCAAGGATCAAATCAAACAATGGAGGTAATCTAACAAGACAAAATTCTAGGTCCAAATAGCTTCATTGGTGGTGAGATGGGATGAGGTTTAAAAGCACTTAAGGGAAGGAGTAATTACAAAACAACTCAAACAAGAGGATGATGCATTGCATTAAGCGGTTGAGTACATTGGCAACCAAGAGGAGATCTAATGGAAACAGAGAGCAAGAACCACTTGGTTATTAGAAGGTGATAAAAATACCAAATTTTTCCATCGGGTTTCTTGTGCTAGGAGACAGTCGAACATGGAAGCTCTTCAGGATGAGAATGGATACTCCTTTGATACAATTCTAGGTATGCATTTCCATTCAATGGATACTTTTCTAAAAATTTTAAGGAAAGTATGGTGCAAGATGAAGATGCTCAAAAAGAAGTTCTTGGTTTCATACCCTCTTTTATCTCTAAATAAAAAACACCAGAGGAACTAAAGAAAGTAGTCTTTGGAATGAGTACCGAAAAAACACCAGATCCTTTCCAATTAATTTTTTTAGGCCTTCTGGGATAACTTGGAGGATGATGTAATGGTTGTTATAGAGGAGTCCAAAGGTAATAAAAGAATTGTTGAAGAAAATGAACATCTTTCCATTGATTAGAAACAATATAAATAATACATTTTAGAGCCCAGATTAGCTCGTAACCATAGGATCTAATCAACAACTTAGGTCTAAAATAAAATAACAAAATAGACCCAATATTATATACGCTAACAATAGCGTAACTAACCTAGGTAGTTAACTAACTACCCTAACAACATAAATAAAGTAATAATATAGAATTACTATAGTAACTCTAACATCCCCCCTTATTACATTATTTATGTAATTTAAGAACTACTAGTTGTACTAACATCCCCCCTGATTACATCATTTGGTAATACAAAGAGAGCTGCGAAACAATTCAAATTTGACACGTGCAAGTGCCTTAGTGAAAATGTCTGCAACTTGAGCATTGGTGGGAATGTACTGAAGCTGAATTCGGTGCCTTGGAACTTCGTCTCGAATGAAGTGACATTGTGTGTCAATGTGCTTGGTTCTTTCATGATGTACTTGGATTCTTGACAAGATTCAAAACACCCATGTTGTCGCAGAACAAGTGTATTGGAGATTTTGATGGAAGACCCATACTTGTTAGGATGCGACGCAACCATATCACTTCGCACACAGCTTCACGTGCGGCGCGATATTCTGCCTCTGTTGATGAAATAGCAACCACCTGTTGCTTCTTGCTGTGCCAAGAGACAGGACCAGATCCAAGATGAAACAAATATCCTGAAGTTGATTTACGATCATCATATGATCCGGCATAGTCGGAGTCCGTGTATCCCTGTAAGAAGAATTTGTTGTTCCTCTTATATTCTAGGCCATATTCCATTGTGCCACGGACATAGTGAAGTACTCGCTTTGCTTGCTTTCCAGTGTGTAGTCTTAGGCTCCTGCATGAACCTCGAAAGATAGTTGACAACAAATACGATATCTGGCCTAGTGTTGGTCAGATATATGAGACTCCCAATCAACTATCGATAGAGAGTACCATCTACCTGAGGTGAATCATCATATCGCGATAACTGAATTCCTGTTTCCATCGGAGTTGACATTGGCTTGCAATCAGTCATGCGATATTTTTCCAATAGGGTCTTGGCATATTTTTTACGAGACACTTTGATGTAGTGCTCCTTACGGCTGACTTCCGGACCAAGACAATAATGGAGAAGTCCGAGATCCGACATCTCAAAATATTGACACAAGTCTCTTTTGACAGTAGAAATCATAGTTTTTGAACTCCCTGTAATGAGCAGATCATCAACATAGAGTACAAGCAACACTATTTCAGAACCTTGTTTCTTAAAATAGAGGTTTGCATCTGACGGACATCTCTTAAATCCATGCTACTGGAGGTGATTATCCATTTTTATATACCAAGCCCGAGGGGCCTGTTTCAAACCATATAAGGATTTTACCAATTTGCAAACTTTCTGTTGTTGGCCTTCCACTTCAAATCCTTCCGGTTGAGTCATGTAGACTTCTTCTTGGAGATCACCATTTAGAAAAGCACTCTTGACATCCATTTGGTGTACTTTCCACCCATATTGTGCTGCCATAGCACAAAGAACTCGAATGGTTGTCATCCGAGCAATAGGTGCAAAAGTTTCCTCGTAGTCAATGCCTTCTCTTTGAGCATAGCCCTTTGCAACAAGTCGGGCCTTATGCTTATCTATTGTCCCATATGCCTTATACTTAACTTTATACACCCATTTGCAGCCTATGGGCTTCTTTTCGTATGGCAGATCGACAAGCTTCCAAGTTTTGTTTTTCATCAAAGACTTATACTCTGCATCCATAGCGGCCTTCCACTGAGGCTCACCAAGAGCATCTTGCACTGATGCGGGTTCAAGATCATCTATTGAAGACATAAACACCCTGTCATTATCAATATCCATATCTTCTGTATCTCTCTCTGGATCTACAGAAAGTTCCTCAAAAGATTGACACAGATCATCAACCCCAGTATTCTCTGTTGCAACTTTCTCCTGTCGAGCCATGCTGCGAGTACGAGGCCTATCCAAAGTCAAATCTGGTGGAGTGGATAGCTTAGAGTCTTTGATTGTATTTGTATACCACTTTGGATTCTTCTTCTGAGGTGTTGAAGAAGATGAAGAAGGACCTCCAACCTTTGATGAAGGAGATTTATCAACCTTAGTTTCCACAAGGTCTAGGTATACATCCGATGTGTTTTTCGATGTGAAAGCCTCATCAAAAACTACATCTCTACTAATGTGTATCTTCTTGGTCAAGGGATCAATCAAACGATAACCCTTAGAGTGCTCATCATACCCAAGAAGAATACACTTCAATGTCTTCTCATCTAGCTTCTTCCTTTTCTCTTTTGGTATGTGCATGAAAGCTTTACATCCAAAAATGCGTAGATGAGAAATGGAGGGTTTCCTACCACTCCATGCTTCCTGTGGAGTCATTCCTTGTAGAGCCTTTGTGGGTGCCCTATTCAATAGATATATTGCTGTGGTGACAACTTCTGCCCAATATAGTTGCTCAAGACTAGCTCCTGTGAGCATGCAACGAACCATTTCCATGATGGAACGATTCCTCCTTTCAGCAACTCCATTTTGCTGAGGAGTATAAGCAGTAGTTAACTGTCGTGTGATCCCATTTTCTTTCAAGAACTCAGAGAATTCTTTAGAGGTGAACTCCCCCCCTCGATCTGAGCGGAGGGTCTTTATAGAAGTCCACGACTCCTTTTCAACAGATTTCTTGAATTGCTTGAAAGAAGCCAAATGCTTTGATTTCAGTTGAAGAAAGAATACCCACATCTTTCGTGAGTAATCATCCATGAATAACTGAAAATACCTCTTACCCCCACAACTTTTGGGAGTTAAGGGACCGCACAGATCGGTGTGAATCAACTCCAGAGGTTTCTTTGCTCTTGTAGAGCTCCTTTCAAAAGGCACTCTATGTTGCTTTCCTGCCAAGCAATCGGAGCAAACTGGTAAAGTGGTAGAAAGGGAAGGAAGACCTTTTACCATTTCATACTTACTTAACTCAAGTAAGTAACCAGAACTCAAATGTCCATATCTCTTGTGCCATAGGGAAGTTGCCTCCTTGGTAGAAGCAATCATGGCTACATCTGGAGAAGAGATAGTATCTAGGGCAAATAAGTCGTGCTTATATGAAGCGGTTGCAATGTTCTGACCTCTCCTGGTGATAGAACAACACTTCTTGCCCCCCTCAACACTGAAATTTACAACCATATTTTTGTCCAGAATTTGTGTCACTGACAATAAGTTGTTTGCCAGTCCTGGAACATAGAGGACTTTCTCAATCTGGCACTTGCCATCAGGAAGAGTGACAGAGACCGTTCCTTCTCCCTGAACCTTGTAGGTTTTATCATCGACAATAGTGATCGGTTTGCCCTCTTTGGCCTCAAAAGACTCAAACCACGATTTGTCACCAGTCATGTGCTTACTGGCTCCAGAATCAACATACCATATAGGATCCGTCTGCTTGGACACTGTGGCAGTCATGAGAACTTTGTGGGCTCTCTCAGAATCCGTGTCAGATTCTTCAACAACAACATTCACTTGTTGTTTGTTCTTTTGTGGTTTGTTTCGGCCTTTCTGTTTTGATTGTTTATTCTTATGCCAACATCTGTTTGTATCATGACCTTCTTTGTCACAGATCTTGCAATATCTCTTTTTCTGTTGAGGTTGTTGAGTTTGTTTCCCTTTTGAATCCTTTTGTGAATTCCCTCCCTTCTGAAAATTACCCTTCTTCTGGTTCTGCCCTTTCCTGTTGATGTAGAGGGCAGTGTTAGAAGAATCATCTCGTTGTAGTTGGCGTGCCTCCTCCTCTTGAAGCATATTAACCAATTCTACAAAAGTAACTTTCCATTGCGAAACCTGAAGGGAAGTGATCAACACCTGATAAGAATCAGGTAAAGCTCTCAATACAATTGAGGTAAGGAGCTTGTCATCAACTGGTGCTCCTAAAGAATTCAACTTTGCTTTCAATTCAGACACTCTACAAAGAAAAAATTCAACTGTCTCCCCTTGTTTCATGCTTAGACTGTGTAATTGAGATTGAAGAAATAGAATAGTGGAATCATTCTTTCCCTCATATATAGTATTAAGGGCATCCCATGCCTCTTTACTATTTTCACGATCAACAATATGGGGTTGAACTTCATCAAACATAGCAAGCAAAATGAGCACTTTTGCTTTGTTGTCTTTCTTGTCAAAGTCTTTTTGAGCAGTAGATGGAGCTGTAGCACCAGCGGCAGATGAAGGTCTTGTTGTTGCTCCGGATACAACATCCCATAAGTCATCCATTGCTAGGATGGCCTTCATCTTGTTTTTCCATGGTGTGTAATTAGGACCTTTCAACAACTGATGAGAATCAGTCATTAATTTTGCAGACATGGTGAAGGTTCCTTATAACACCAATTGGTCCCCCTTTCGATATACCTTTTGCTAGGCCATTATACCGTACAAAATACCCGCCCTTACGTGAGGGAAACTATAGGTATTTAGAAAGATAAAAAAAAATCACCCGCCCTTACGTGAGGGAAACTATAGGTAATTTTTAGAGATCATACGATACGTGGTACTTAAGCGATGCTGAAAGGGAATAGTCTTGTTGATGGCACCTACCATAGAAAGTCTGCAATCCTCATGCGTGGGGCGTAACTTCCCCTAAACACTTTGGATTTCAGAACTTTCGTCAGGATTTACGCCTAAACACAAGAACTATTAGGGTAATGGATGGAGTAAAAAAAATGCAAAATGGCAAACTTATCTCTCCTCGACGATTTATAGAGAACAAGCTCAGACGTCGTTTTGGCAGCTATATTAGGCGACGGATACAGTAGCGCAATCACGACAACTTTACCTGTAAGTGCTGGCCAGAGGTATCACAAATACCGAACACTGCAGTGCAATAAATTGCACGGATGGGTTTTAATTATTCCGGGGACTTAGGGAGTGAATTTGTTTTTTTTTTTAACTTTTAATGAAGTAGTGCAAAATAGAAAAAAATGCAACCTACAACATAAAAGTGCCCACAGGAATGACCCACTAGGTGTCGGGCGCAGCCGAAAATGCACCTTTACAATAATGCCAAATTTGCTTTTCAAAAAATTACTCACTTTCCCCCTTTGATTTTTTTGAAAAAAAAATACCCCCCTTAAAAAAAAATTCTCTCAATAAAGTTTTTGATAATTATTTTATAGTTTTAAAGTTAAAAAAAATATATATTAATTTTAATTTATATAGTTTAAAAACTATTAAAAAATAAATTAAAATTAAATTTTAATTTATATAGTTTAAAAACTATGTAAAAATAAATTAAAATAAAAAATTTTAATTTTAACTTTAAAATAATAATTAAAAAAACTTTAGAAGAAATTTTTTTACCTTTTTATCAAGAGGGGGGGTCGGCGGGATTGGAACCCGCGACCTGCGGGCTCCCTGAGCCCTACCGCTCAATCCACCACCAGGTGGACTAGCGGGCTGATCCGAAAGGATCAAGGACCCCCTCCTATTTGAGGAGGGTCCCGGAAGCCCGTCCCCCTCGCGGCCGCCTGGTCGTGGCTTCCTCCGTGGCTGGCGACAGCAGCGGGTTGCGGCTGTTTCTATTGCAGGTGGTCGCAACTGCAGGCGATGACAGGGTGGCACCTGCTACTGGCGGTGGCTAGGTGGCGCCTGCTGCTGGCGATGGCTGGGTGGCACCTGTTGCTGCCTCCGCTGCTGGTGACGGTTGGGTGTTGCCTGCATTGCGCGACGGAAGTCGCGCGACATCACCTGCATCGCGGGGTGGGGAGTGGTCCAAGGGAGTTGCGCAGTGTTGTGGGGGGTGGGAGACACGCACAGAAAAACACGTGTGGGAGGGCGTGCCGGGGAAAGAAGAGAATGCACAAAAAAATGTGCACAGAAAAGTGTGCATAGAGAAAAAAAGAAACTGAGTGCTATAGCCTTAGTGCTGCGGCACTGGGAAGGAAAATTAAAAAAAAAAAATTCACTTCATTTTCCAGCAAGCTTCCGCTGCGCAAGTTTTTCCTCAGACCAGCTCTGCAAAAAAAATAATTGCAGCCTCCTCTCTCTCTCAGACTTCTGGCTCTGATGCCATGTTGAAGAAAACAAACATCTTTCCATTGATTAGAACCAATATAAATAATACATTGTAGAGCCCAGATTAGCTCGTAATCATAGGATCTAATCAACAACTTAGATCTAAAATAAAATAATAATATAGACTCAATATTATATACGCTAACAATAGCGTAACTAACCTAGGTAGTTAACTAACTACCCTAACAACATAAATAAAGTAATAATATAGAATTACTATAGTAACTCTAACAAGAATGCTTAAAGCATTAAATCATACATTCATTACCTTAATTTTGAAAGGAGAGGATAGGGTGCATATTTCAGATTATAGATCTATTGCCTTATGCAATATCATATATAAAATAATCACAAAGGTAATGGCTAAGCGGCTAAAACCTCTTCTACATAGCATTATCTCCTGGGAGCAAGGGGGTTTTATAGAGGGTAGGCATATTTTGGATGGTGTGGTTCTAGATCAAGAGGTAATCCATTCAATGCAAAAATTTGGTAATAGGGGAATGTTCATAAAATTGGATATGTCAAAGGCTTATAATAGGGTGAAGTGGAGCTTCTTTTTAGATATGATGGCAACCTTTGGTTTCTCTCGGGAATGAATAGAGTGGGTCATGAGTTGTGTTTCTACTCTGACATACTCAATGTTAATCAAGGGCCTTCCCTCTCAACCATTTAGAGCTACTCAAGGTCTTCATCAAGGAAATATTTGTTTCCCTATATTTTTCTCACATTGGTTGAAGGCTTTGGTAGACTCATCTTGAGGAGAAGACATCTTAAGGTGGGTAAGAAAGTTTTGACTCACCTACAGTTTGTGGATGACACAAGATTGATGGGAGTGGTTAACTTCAAGGAAGCAATAATGATTAGAGATACACTTAATATCTACCTTAGGGCCACAAACCAAGTCATCAATGATAAAAAATCCAAAGTAGTCTTTTTCAATCTTGATCAAAGGATTCAAGACAAAATTTTAGAGATCTTAGGATTCACGAGGACTTCTCTCCCAGTGGTATACTTAGGGATCCATTTTCATTTTAAAAAACTAAAAATAGATATATGGAGGAACCTTTTGTATTGTATCAAGAAAAGAATTAATCATTGGACTCACAAATGGTTAAGCTATAGAGGTAGATTAACATTTTTGCAATCAGTCATTCAAGCCATGCCAATTTTTAATAAATTTCTATCCTTGTCCCACATACCATATGGAAAGAGTTGGACAAGCTGGCTATAAAATGTTTATGGGGAGAAGCAAAAGAAAGAGGAAATGGGTGTTAGTAGGATGGAAGAAAGTAAGCCAACCAAAGGTAAAGGAAGGTTTGGGGACTGAGAAGATCAGAGTTAAATAATAAAACTTTGGTTGGAAAGCTTTACTGGAGATGGATTTCCCAACCAAATTTTTTATTTAGTAGAGTTTTAACTAGTAAATATTTAGGAAAAGTAAACCCAAATGAGGTGGGTCATTTTCCTTTGGATGGTAATGGGTCCTTAGTGTGGCAGACTCTAAAGTTAGGATCTTAGGTAGTGAAAGATGGATTATTTTATAAAGTGGGGAGAGGGAAGAAGACATGATTTTGGATAAATTCATGGGATCAATACCCACCTATCATTGTTGAATTCCTAGAACTACAACCAATAAAAATAACTATGGAAACCAGGGGTTGGATTCAAATTAAAAGTTATTTCAACACTAGTCAACTAGGGGATTATAAGTTTAAGCAGTTTAAGAAGTTGGATGAGTGGCCAATTCTAATCCCTCCAAAATTGACACCCATCATGACTAAAATCTTGGTAGAAATATTTCTCATAGGTAGAGATGAGGAGGATGAATTAGCCTGGGCTATGGGATATTTGGTGTCTATATAGTGAAGAATAGATATGATAAGATCCTTCCAGAGCCTCCTCCTCATGCATATCAGGTTGAGGATTGGAGAAAGATTTGACAGTCCAAAGGTTGGTCGAAAGTAAATTTCTTTGCCTTGAAATTCATGTATAATGGAATTCTTACTTTTGATAATCTTAAATGTAGGGGAATCATTGGTCCATATCAATGTGTCTTATGCTACAAGATCAAGGAAACATCTGACCACTTGATGTTTGAGTGCCTATTCATGCACCAGATTTGGGAGCGATGATTTTTATCATATAAAATTTGAATCAATGGTGATTTAAATCTAATTATTATTTGGGAAATATGGAAGAGGGATAGATTTAAATCTAAATCTCTTTGTATTGGTTGGCATCTTGGATTAAACATCATTTGGTGGTAAGTGTTGGAGAAAAATAGCAAAAAATTTAGAGAAACCTTTTCATATTTAGATGGCGTTTGGCAGGTCATTTGAAGCAAAGTCACAGAAACTGTGGCAGTGTATGATAAAGAGGAAACTCATACTGTTATAGGGATAATGGATAAGTAATTTGAAGTGCAAGAAGGGTAGGATAGAGCTAGTTGGAAACCACATCCAATAGGTTGGATTAAAATTAATACTGATGGAGTTGCAAAAGGCAATTCGAGTAGAGTTGGAATTGAAGTGGTTTACAGTAATCATGTTGGGATAGTGCTCTATTAGAAATTACAAGGCCTGGGAAGAGCCAAAAACAATGAAGCAGAAGCCTTAGAAATCAAATCTACTTCTATTTGGGCATTAAAACAAGGTTACGGGAGGGTAATCCTAGAATCAGATTCACAAATATTGGTAGGAGCTCTAGATTGCATGAGGAAATTTGCTTTGAAGACATGGAGGTTACGGATCCTTGACACTCAAATGAAGGAACTGTGGAGGGAATTAGATTATGTGATTCTAGTTTATGTGAGTAGAGATCTAAATAAAGTGGTAGACTTCCTGGCTAAGATGGGTACTGAGAAGGAGGTAGGAGTTTAGTGGCACAGTGACATGGTTATTGAGGATGAGATGATTAGGTAGGTTGGTGAGCAAATCTAATGTTTAGCTAATTTGGACAACCATTGTAGAAATATAATTTAGGATATTTGGCTCTAATGTAAATATTATTTTATAGTTGTAAACAGGTGGAAAACCATTATAGAAATATTGTTTAGGATATTTAGCTCCAATGCAAATCTTCTTTCACTATTGTAAACATGTGGTCTCTTTGGCTAAGGCTGGGAGGAGTCTCATCCCAACTTGTAAATGATATTTGTTCAAATATAATTTTTCAAATTCTTTTTCAAAAAAATTAATTAAATTCTTAATTTTTCAAAAATACTAGAGCTCAAATCTTTGGACGCACATCCTAGTGGTATGTTTTTGGATTGTTATCCAGGTTACCCAAGTTCAAATCATAAGGAAAAAGACCCCTGTTGTGATCTCGAGGAATGGTCCTCAATTGTGCCACCCATTGTACTTTGTCTGTCTTCAACAAAAATAATTTCAAATCTTGTTAAATGGTACATAAATAATTATCATACTGTTATAATCATGTTATCTAATCATGACATGTGGGGCTTGTATGGGTTCATTTTAATCTCAATAAATTCACACTCCCCTAGTTGTGCCACCCATTGTACTTCGTCTTACTTCCAAAAAAAACAAATTTTGTTAAACAATACATATATAATTGTCAAGTTATTACAAGCCCAATCCCGTTATCTAATCACGAAGGGTGGGGCTTGTTTGGGCTCATTTTAATCCCAATAAATTCACCTAGATAAATAAAGAATGTTCATTTTTGTCATTGGTTATTTCGGATTGAAGTGGACCCTACTATCTATATATATAATTTGGTTAGTGTGAGAAACCCTACAAGCACGCTCAAGGTTGGGCATCCCCATCCCACCATGACCTCTCATAAGGGGGAGAATTGAGGTTATCAATAGGAAATTTAACACACAACTACACACCAAGGTTGGGCACCCCATCCCACCGTGACCTCTCATAAGAAAAAGAGTTGAGCTTATCAATAGAAAATTTAACACATAACCACACACACCAAGGTTGGGCATCCCCATCCCATCGTAACCTCTTATAAGGGGAATAGTTGAGCTTATCAATAGAAAATCTAACACACAACCACACACACCGCATTTTGAACCTTGAACCTCCAAAAAAGAACCAAAACCCGAACGGTGTTCCCTAAAATCCTCACTCTTATATTATAAATACATAGTTATATTGTAACAATTTAACAATTATGTATGTATCTCATGGACTTCATCTGTATTATATTATAATTATATAGTTATATTATAATTATATAGTCATATTATAATAAATTAGCAATTATGCATCTATGTCTTTACAATATTTGAACATAGGCCTCCTCCATAAAAGTTGAGGAATATAACCCAATAAGTTAATGATATTCAATTGAACCAACTCTCCTATGTATATGTATATGTGTATATATATATTATTTATTTATTTGAATTGAACCAATAAAATTAAAAAAATAATAATAATTTTTTGAGGTTAGTGTAAGAACACTTGGGCTAGGCATGCTCATCTCAATCGACATTCAAGGCTAAGAATTCTCATAGACACTCGGGCTAGGCATTCTCATCTCAACCATAACCTCTGATAAGTGTGAGAACTGAGCTTATCAATAGGTACCAAACCCACACACACCCACCTCCTCACATACTCGCTCGAACCACGGTTTGAATCTTAGACCTCTTAAAGAAGAGCCAAAGCCCTATCCCTGCACATTTTTAATAATAATTATTAAAATTTATGGTTTATGAATGGTAAAAATGTTTTGTTTTTAACTGTTCACTAAGGATAGGTTATTCACCATGTCAATCACTAAAATTTACTTTAAGTCTTCTAGACTTTAATTTTAGTTATATTAAAAAATAATAATAATTATCACCTATATTTTAATATGATAAATTTTACTTATAAAAATAAATTGCATCTTTTAGCTAAATTTAATTAATTAAAATCTTGGATCATTGGCTCAATTAACTTATCCTTTTATATTTAATATTATTTAAAATATAATATAATTTTATTTTATTTTATTTGGTTAGTGTAAGAAACCCCTACAACCAACCCTTTTATATTTAATATTATTTAAAATATAATATTATTTTATTTTATTTTATTTGGTTAGTGTAAGAAACCCCTACAACCAACGTACAAGACTGAGCAGTCTCCTCCCAACCATGATCCCTCGTAAAACCAAGAGCTATGCTTATCAATAGAGAATTTAATACACAACCACCATACACCCACCCCCTCACACACTCGCCCACACCACAAGTAAAATAGTTTTTAGTGATCTGTGTGTGGTCTATCGGTAAGGACACCACTTGCATTATCAGTGATGAGACCCGAGTTCAATCACCACAACCGATGTGTATGAAAAAAAATTTAACACCCAGAAAGCCATAAATTGTATGGGATGATGGAAAGGATGTTGGTTATCCAATACATGTTTATCTAATTAGATGTTAGCTTTCACTATTGAAGCATGATGTACAACAAGTTGTATGGGATGATAGAAAGGACGTTGGCTACCCAATACGTGTTTATCTAACTAGATGTATGGTACGATAGAAAGGATGTTGGTTACCCAATACATATTTATCTAACTAGATACTGGATGATAGAAAGGATGTTGGTTACCTAATATATGTTTATCTAACTAGATGCTCGCATTACCTATTGAAGCATGATGTACAACAAGTTGTATGAGATGATAGAAAGGACGTTGGTTACCCAGTACGTGTTTATCTAACTAGATGCTCGCTTTAAATATTGAAGCATGATGTACAACAAGTTGTATGGGATGATAGGAAGGATGTTGGTTACCCAATACGTGTTTATCTAACTAGATGCTCACTTTAACTATTGAAGCATGATGTACAACCCTATTGTCCATTGAATTTAAACCTTAGACTTCCTATCTAAAATTTCAAAGTATTCATTGTTAGGTCCACTCAAATTGTGCAAGGTAGTAGGAAAACAATTGTTCAAGGTAGAAAATACATTTAAAAGGCTCAAATATCTAATTTAATAAGATTTTGAATACCACCTAAATAATTGACTTGCAAAGCCTTTTAAAACTCAATTCCTTTTAGGTGTGATAGGTATTAAGTTTGATTATTGAGTGGCTTTACCAAATTGGATGTATACTTATGACAACTTAAGCAATGAAAACAAATAATACATACATATTTTTTTTTGTATAACTTAAGTTTAAACAACGTTAATATTTATATAACACCTAACAACTTTAAAAATATATAATATATTTTTTAAATAAAAAATGGAATTTTATTGAATGAAAAGGATTTTTAAAGAATATCAATGCATTATATATCCAATTTGAAAACAAGAAAAACTTTGAAAAGTGATTACTTAAGAGGGCTAAGCCCTTTAGCATAAACTAATACTTGATTATGTACTTCCCTTTTAAACATATTTAGTGTACCCAGAAGGCCATAAGTTGTATGGGATGATACAAAGGATGTTGGTTACCCAAAATGTTTTTATCTAACTAGATGTTCACTTTAACTATTGAAGCATGATGTACAACCCTGTTATCCATTGAATTTAAACCTTAGACTTTCTATCTAAAATTTCAAAGTTTTCATTGTTATGCCCACTCAAATTGTGCAGGGTAGTAGCAAAAAAAATGTGCAAGGTAGAAAATACATTTAAAAGGTTCAAATATCTATTTTAATTAAATTTTGATACCACCTAGATAATTGAATTGCAAAGCCTTTTAAAACTCAATTCCTTTTAGGTTTGATAGGTTTTAAATTTGATTATTGAGTGGCATTGTTAAATTTGATGTATACTTATGGCAAATTAATAAATAAAAAACAAATAATACATATGTGTTTTTGTATAACTTAAGTTTAAATAAAAGATGACAATATTAATATTTTTATAACACCTAACAACCTTAAAAAATATATAATATATTTTTTAAATAAAAAATGAAATCTGATTGAATGAAAAGGGTTTTTCAAGAATATGAATCCATATGTCCAATTTGAAAACAAGAACAACTTTGTAAAGTGTCTTCTTAAGAGGGCTAAGCCCTTGAGCATAAACTTATACTTGATTATATACTTCCCTTTTAAACATATTTTGTGTACCAAGTGCTACATTTAAAAAAAATTGTACGTAATTTGGGAGCATATGTGACTTGAAAATAAGTTTCACCTTTTCTTGTTTTATAAAATAAGTGAGTGTTGTGAGTGTGAATAGGAAGCAAGCGTGAGTGAGTAGCAAGCATCATGTTTTAGAGCTTTGAAATGAGATAAATAGTCTTGAACATTATTGAAATCTATTTTTTTTAGATTCAAAAGTTCTATATCTATTCTATTAATTTTACTAGCACTTACTTTTTCATAAATATATTTCAAGGTAGACCATATCTCAATAGGATCAATTTTCTCTCTGATGTGGAAATGTACATTTGGTTCCACTAACATGAAAAAGAGTCTAAGAGTTTCCTCTTTTCTCTTGCAAGGTTCATGATCACTGAGACCTTCTTTTGATTCATTACTGAAGATGAACCAAAGATTATTTCTTTTGAGTAATACTACCTTTTGAATTCACCAAGTGTTATAATTTTATCCATTGATACGGGTACCATACACTAATAAATCTATTTTACACTTAAAACCTTAAGCATAATTGTAACAAGTTTATAAAGTGATGTCATTATTACTTAAAGCTCAAAAAATCATGCAATCTAGAAAAAATGGGTTCCAAATGCTTATGTATGCAAAATTTATGGCCTTCAAAATATTTGGTATATTAGCACTTTAATATTGAAGAAAAATCAAATTGTCAAACCCTAGAAAAACTTTATCAAATTAAAAATCTGCAACTTGGTACCATTGAATTAGCTAATGTGCTCTAAACCAGCGAACTAGGATTTGACAAGTTGATGAATGTGATTGACTTAAATGTACTCAATCATCCATGTTTGCCTACATGTAGCTAAACACATCGTCACATTCCATACTTAGAAGCACACCCATAATTCCTTTAGTAAAAATATGCAACTTAGATTCACTTTACTCCATGTTAATATTTAAGGCACTTGAAGATCAATGAAATTTTATTAGGTCATTGTTGCAACAACACATGGACTTACAAGAAAACAATTCTACATCAAGAAAAGATTCAACCATCTTGGCTTACACCATGAAAAATAAAGATCCAACTACATCAATTAAAGGATTTAATCATACAAGGAATAATAGATTCCAGTTTTTTATTCATTCATGCGATAGGGTCAAAAGTTCAACCAACAAGTAATATTATTTACATATGAGGTAGTATTATAATATCCAACCATTAATCATACACACGAGATAAAGTCACAAGTATCGATTGTTAATGAGGGTTTACTGATGGTGTCAAGAGGAAGAGTGTCGCAAGGATCGAGAGGGTGAGGGTTTCAGGCATCTGAACATGTTGGTCGAGGATCGCGCGTCTATTCTAATAGAATTTTTGACTCAAGTGGGGCTTTGGCAACAAAAAATATTGAGGACAAAGGTGTCACAAAATGTTTTAAAGATTTATTGTAGGCTTTCGAGAGTTTGCAATGTGTCCAAGGTGCTACTTTAAATCTTCCTTTGAGCATCGAAGGTGTGCGAAAGGATGTTCAAGAAGTGTGTAAGGAGCCTCTGCTCGAGTTTGTTGAAAACGTCGATTCAGGGAAGAAGATGCAGATCAATGAATTATTTGAGCCTGATTCGACTAGCGATAAAGGGCATGATGCAGAATCATTGGCGAATGATCCATGGAAGGAAAAAAATATGACTTCTAGGGTCATTGGGAGCCCTACGTTTTTTCATGAAGCCTCTGATTTGAAAGATCATGTTGCCTTTCCTGAGTTATCGGGTAAGTCTTCGAAGGGTTGCGGGTTTGAATGATTTCCTAAAGGAAATAAAGCTTACATGTATGGGATGAGTATTGGTAGTATAGGGGAAATTGGTGAAGGCCTTAGAGGGGTTCAAAAAATATTTATTGGGGCTGCTAAGTGTAGAGGTTTGAGAAAAGGGATGATAGTAGACGGGGAGGTTTTTGGTTACCCCAATGATGATTTTTTTGAAGATGAAGCTACCCGACTTGATATAATGGACTCATTATCGGTAGATATGGGTAATTATGAGTTCACATTCATTGAAGAGGAGCATGAGAAATACTTGAAAGTTAAGAATAATTTATTAAAGAATGGGGTTATTCTATTTTTTCTTAGGAAAATACCTTTCGAAGTAGATTTTCAAAAGTGGGTCAGGTTGAACTGGGAAGCCAAAGGAGTGCATGTCCAATCATACTAGGGGTTAGGAGGTAGATATATCTCAGTGATTTTTGATAGTTCAGATGTTGCCCGATATGTGCTACAGTTTGGAACTTGGTCGATTGTTAGATCTGTGGCTTTTGCACAATCGTGGTGTCCAAAATTTGATCCCAAAGATGTGTCCCAGGCTAGGTATCCCCTTTGGATCAAGTTTTTGGCTATGAAATTAAAGTTTTGGGTTATGTTGCAATCTATGGATCAGAGGTTTGGAAGAATTCTTATTTAACCTGCAACAAGAACATATTTCAGATTTAGTCCCAGGGTATGTGTTGAAGTAGATTTACAAAGAAATTTGCCTAAGTCTTTGAAGATTGTTACCCAGGAAGGAGTAATTTCTTAGGATCTACATTACCTGAATCTTCCTAATGCTTGCTTTTTCTATAAATCTCAAGAACACCTCATTCGGGATTAGCCTCAGAAAAACAACAACAAGTGAAGGTAGAGAAGGCCAAGAATGTTTTAGAAACCTCTGTTATTAGTGGGAATGATTAGAAAAGTAGGGATAAAAATGAGGAGCCACAAGATATGGAGACTGATTTGGGTAAACAATTAGTGGTTAGTAAGGGGGATTCAGATTGGAGGATTGTTCAAAAATGTAGAGAGGATAAGGACTCATCGGATAGGCCTTCTAAGCTGAAAAAGAGCTCATTTTCTTCCTAGGGAAAATCCAGCGAAGAAACTATTACTTCCAAGGATAGCAACCATCTTAATCAGTTGGTAGAGGTTAGTAGAAATATAAGTGAATATTTAGACGCCCTTGAGGGTAGGAGGAAAAGTAGAAGTTCAGCTATAGATAGGAGTAGGTCTCCCAAAGGAAGGTCTACTCAGCTTAGCAATCGGTTTGAGGCTTTAAATGATGTTGTTTCCCAATGAAAATTGAATTCAATTCATGGAATGTTTGGGGAATGTCAATTCCCCCCAAAATATGTTTGGTGAGTAGTTTTTTGCATAGTGTTAGTGTTGATGTTGTGTATTTATAGGAGGTCAAGGTTGATGGTTTTGCTCTCCATAGTTATCTAAGTAAAAGTTGGAATGATATTTGGTGGTATTCTATACATGATAGAGGGTCAGGTGGGGTGGTCCTTGTTGTTAAACCTTGGCTAGTTGCCTTGATGGTGGAATAAGAGGAGGATACTTAGGGTAGAATATGTTGGGATATGCTTTTTGTAGCTAGTCAGGTGATTGGCATTTGTTATCTATATGCTCCTAACACCTCTGGTGAGCAGATGATCTTGTGGGGTTGGGTGTAGCAAAATTTTTCTTAAGCATGTTGGATTGTTGGAGGTGACTTTAATATGGTTGAATGGGATGGTTACAAATAAGGTGGTCAGGGAGGTTGTATTTCTAGTTTTGAAAAGGAATATTGGAGTAGTTTGAAGGCTTTGCTTCAAATTTTTATGTTAATTTTAGACATAAATGTTTGGAAACAGGGGGATGGTTTACCTAGTCTAATAAGAGGAAAGCTGGTGATAGAATTACGACCCGATTGGATAGGATTTATGTGTACAACAGTGTCTTTACATATGTTGGTAGAGGAAGAAAGGTTGTTTTTGTTGACTTATCTACCACTAGATCTTATCATTATCCAATTAGACCTTCAATATTTTTGGGAGCTACTGCAGTGATTGATAAGAAGCTTCCCTTTAAACTTAATGTTTCTCATTTAGATTCTAAGTCTTGTGGAGATCTTATCAATTGTGTTTGGAATTTGGAGCCTCGTCCAGTTGATACTGGGTGGATTGGTTGGTGGGAGGCAACTATTAAACATACTGTGAAATTTTTGCATTTTTGGGGAAAGCTGGTTGCTAGGAGAAGAAAAGGAATATTAAAGAAACTTATAAAATATTTGGATAATGCTAGAAGAGCTCTTGAGGTGGACCCTTTTAATGTTCACCTTTAGGAAAAATTTGTTGGTTGGGAGCATGAGATTCATTTTTATGAGAATTATATTAACAGAGGGGCACGAATTAGGAGCAAAATTCATTGGTTGCAGCAAGGGGATGCTCCCTCTCAATTATTTTTTAGTCATATTAAGAAGAAAATTACTTCTGAAAGAATTACTGCTCTTCACACTTACAATGATAGGTTGGTGGAAGATGATGATGGGATTAGGGTTGTTGTTGAGGAGCATTTCCAGAAGATTTTCTTTGCTTATCCTATGTCTTCGGAGGTTCTTACTGCTAGGGAGGAAATTAAGAGGAGTGTTCCAAAAAAAGTGTTCAGTTTTGAGAGTGATCGTGTTGTGGCTACCTTTTCCAAGGAGGAACTATTTGAAGCCCTTTTAAAAATGAAATATGGTAAGTCTCTAGGTCCAGATGGTATCCTAGTGGAATTTTACAAAAAGTTATGGGATGTTGTTGGTGATGATTATACTCAAATGGTTCAAATTTTTTTTGATAGAGGTTCTCTTTCACCTGTTCTTAATCAGGGGTTGATTAAGCTTATTTCGAAGGGCAATAGGAAGGATACTATGGGGGATTGGAGGCCCATCACCCTATTGAATGTTTTGTACAATATTGTTGCCAAGGCTTTGGCTCTTCATTTCAAGGATATTGCTGCTCAAATTGTGAGACGTGAACAAACTGGTTTTGTGAAGGGGAGATTCATTTTAGACATAGTTCTCACGGCTTGGGAGACTTTGGAGTGGGCTCAAGAAAGTGGGAAAAATACGATTATAATCAAGATTAATTTTTTTAAAGCATATAGTCGAGTGGATTGGTCATTTATCTTCAGTATGTTGGAATGACTTGGTTTTATGAGGTAAGTTGTTGATAAAATTTAGGTTCTTTTCACTTTTGCTTCTACTAAAGTTGTTGTTAATGGTAATATCACTAATAATATTAGCCTCTTCAAGTCCATAAAACAGGGTTGCTCCCTTGCTCCGCTTATTTTTGTGATTTTAGTAGATGCCTTGGGTTATATGTTGGAGGAGAGAAGTTGTGCTGGTTTGATTAAGAGAATTGATACTCCTGGAGGTTCTATTATGAATAATTATTTTGCGGATGATTCTCTGTTGTCCTTTCAGTTGGATGCTTTGTCCCTTACTAATGTTAAAAGATGTTTGGATCAATTTTGTAAAGCTTTGGGAGCTATCATTAGTGAGAAAAAGTCTGATTATTGGTTGATTGGTAGTGACTCTCTTCTTGCTGATTTTACCCCTGGTTGGTGATGGGTGAAGGATGGTGAGATTGTTAGGTACCTGGGAATACCTTTTGGTAAGGCTCTTTCTTTGAAAAACATGTGGGATTGGTGTCTTGCTAGATTTGAAAAAAATATTTAGCTTTGGAAAAACAAACTTATTTATTTTTCTGGAAAAGTGGTCATTGTTGGGAAGGTTATTCAATCTTATCACCTCTTCTATTCCTCTTGTTGGTTTCCTAATGCTTCGTAATTGAGGAAGCTTGAAAGACTTATTCGTGGGTTTTTATGGTCTAATTTTGATGGATCAAATAAAATGCCCTCTATTTCCTAGAATTTTTGCATTGTTCCCAAGGATGAAGGAGGTTTGGGTTTGTTGGATATCCAAATGCAGGGTAAGGTTTTGGTTGCAAAATGGGTGGTTAGGGCTCTAGAAGGGAATGATGCTTGGCAACGTATTTTGCGGTTCAAAATTTAGAACGCTCAACATGTTAAAGGTTTAAAAGAGGCTTTTCATATCGAGGACATTGTGGGCCATCTCAACAAGTTTAAAATCAGAGGTTGTATTCTTGTTAAGAGGATTTGGGAGGCTTGGAATACTGTTGGTTCAACTATTTACTGGGCTTATATGGAAGAACGTAGGGGTTGGGTTCTTCCGTATAGATCTATTTGGGTTTGGAAGAAGAATGGGGTATATGCTTTAGAACTCCCTTGCCTCAGATGTAAGAGGTTGATTAAAAAAGGATTGTGAAATGGTCGGATCTTTGGGATTTAGGGGTTGGAGGTTGGATCAAGTGGACTGATTTATGCAGTAAGTTTAAGCTAAAATATTCTGACAGAGATGCTATTATGCAAATTCAATCTCTTCTTCCATTCGAGCAACATTTTAAATTAAATGGTGGGTTGTCGAATCCCATATGGCATGATTGGCGTTGGAGTTTCATGGTATTATTAATTCTTATAAAATTGGTAAGATTTATAGAGCTCTTTTGCGTAAGGTTTCCTTCCAAATTGTGTTGAATAGGCATTGGGGGATTGTTTGACTTGAAAAGAAATGGAAAATGAGACTTGCCCAGATATGGAAGTTCAGGATAGCTCCTCAACTAAAAGTCTTCTTATGGTTATTAATTTTTCAGGGTATTCACTGTAAGGCTAGATTGGAAAAATGGATGAGGATTTCAGATCAATGCAGTAGCTACGGAAGGAAGGAAACTATCAAACATATCTTTTGGGATTGCAAAAATTCAAAGAAAGTTTGGAAGAACCTCGAGTGGACATATTTCCCTATTCTTGGGGATCGGTTTAGTTGGAAAATGGTTTTGTTTGGTGATGATTTTGGCTATCCTCGATATTTGTTGGGTGTGTGGACTACCATTAGAGCAATAACTATGTATGCTATATGGAGGGCCAGGTGCAGTTTGGTCTTCAAGGATGAAGCACTCAATGCTTCGAGGATTGCTTCTAGGGTTGTTATTGATATCCAAGATCAATGTAGAGCATTTAAGAGGCTAATGATAAAAGACATTAAGGACTATTATGCTCAGGATAAATTTGATTGTTGGATGTCCTTGAGTAGGTTTTTATAATCTTTGTATCTACGATGTATTATGAATTCTTTTTAGTAATATAAGTAGTATTTATTCAAAAAAAAAAGTCACAAGTACCAACCATCAATCAAACAATGAGAAAGTGTCTTAAGTTCTATCCATTAATTAAACACGTGATAAAGTGTATCAAGTTCTATCCATCAATCAAATATATAAGAAAGTGTCTCAACTTCCATCCATCAATCATACATATGAGAAAGTGTCTCAAGTTCCCTCCATCAATCAAATACATGAGAAAGTGTCTCAAGTTATAGTCATTAAGGCTTTTAGAGTGTCATTCCACTCTCTAGTCTAAGGCATTCTCAATATCATAATTTTTCCTCATATGGTTTATGTGCAACCATTCTAGGATTTAAACTTCATAAAAGATAAAAGTCACACAAAAATTAACCAACTTTGGCATAAATGATTGTAGGAGTTTTAGGTCATAGTTGTGTTGATTTAATCACTACATCAATATGTAACACTAACAATAGTAAAGCTATCCAGGTCAAAAGGATTAAACTAATACTTCCTTTAGTAACTATCAAAGGTTTTTTATAGCCATACACTTTTCTAGTTTAAGAGACAACTAAGGGTATCAAATTTATGAGTGTCAAGAGGATGATTGTAACATAATTTGCTAATTCAAGAAGCAAGATACATCATCAAACTTGTAAGAGTCAAAAGATTGATTACAAGATACTTTAAACATCAATTCAACAAGATTCACAAGATTGGTTGCAACCTATTTTTGTTGATTCAAGAAGTAAGTTTCAATGTCAAATTGACAAGATTCATAAGAATGATTACAACATATTTTAAATAATTCAAGAAGTGAGTTTCAATACAAGTGTTAAAAAATTGGTTGTAACAAAATTGTTACTGATTCAAGGAGTTACAATATCAAATAGACAAGGGCTAATATCACCATGGGAATATAAAAAACCATAAGTAACGTTGTTTAATTTTTTTCCTATTCTAAAGGTTAATCAACATGGAAAATCATTCACAATCAAATGTCAATATGGCTCTTATTTCACAAAGGTGAAACAATATTTTCTAGGATTACTTTAACCCTACCAACATTTCACCACTCTCCATTTATCCATATATGAACCACTCAAGACATAATGGAATCTATTTAGAGTTACTATCTTAGGAGAATACAAACTGAAGGTTAGTCTTAAGGTGACATAGGCCCAAACTTTAAAGGAAAAGTCAAAATAGAACTAAATTTATATTTCGCAATAAAATTCCTAGATTCATAATAGATTTTGACAATTTTGGTATATGTTGATATGAGAGCAAGTTTTACAATTTAAGAGGAAATTTGTAGTTAAAAGACCCTATTTAGGATTACAAATAATTCACTATAGCAAAATAGGGTTTATTATTATTTAAACCAAAAGGAGAATAAGGAGTCAATATTTATCAAAAGGAGAACCATTTGAAAAATTCCCAATTTTAAAGTCAACAACTCATCATCGAGAAAATTTTACTGCTTCATTTCCAACTAGGATTTAACATAAACTCACAATAGAAGGAACAATCAATGCCACAAAAATAAATTTCATCATTTCCCTTCAAAATTTTGTTAAACAAAAAATACCCATCTCTTATTTTTTCATAATAACAAAAATCCATGACTTTGTTTATAAAGCAGATAATTTTTTCTTTTTTTTTGTCATGTTTTCAAAGTCCATTTTGAATGAATTGATTACAAAGAGAGAAAAACATAATTTTTCACAATATTGAAGACAAAAAAGAAGTTCCATGATACATGTACCTCAAACAAATTATTTTGGATGAAAAATTAAGATGTCATACAATCACAGCTCCCAATTTCCTTTGCTAAAGCTTACTCCCCCTTTGTTTTCATGAATTGGTTTTCCTTTGAGAATAGTGATCGTATTCCAATGTATGATGAGTACTTTAAAGACTTCATCTAAATTGTGGATTTTGAATTTAGCAAATTTTCAATTCAATTTCACATTAAAAATCATGTATGTTTTAAGAATGACAAGGTTAGGGTACAAATTTTGTCTCGAACAATCCATTTATATGTTTTGTTGCCTTGAAACACTTCTATTTCTCTTCCTCTTTTTCCTCTCCATCTCCAGCTTGTGTATCAAAATGAAGGCACTAAAAAATGAAAGCCATTGGTTTAGAAAGGTTCGAGGTTTTAGTGCCCAATTTACCATTGTTCACTAAGGCTAGGTTAATATGGATTGTAATATTGTTCTAATGCCATAAGGATTTTTCCACTTATGCCCCCTTTTCAATCTAAGGTGTTAACATAGTGGCATATGGCCTTTAGATAATAGGTGTCATCTAGGTGTTTAATAAGACATTCCAATAAATTTATAAACCTCCCTTTAACCCACGGTTAATTGAACAAAAATAAATTTATTTATAGCATGGAAGATATCAAGAAAAAAAGTATTTATGTAACATATATCATCCACATGCTTTTACTTGCAATAAAAGTAACTATTAAAATCGAGAAATGCATAAAAATTAACAAACATTTAAGTATGCCTATATGCAATTTTAATAGTGATGTATGCATGAATTTTCATTTTGTTGCATGTTGTTGCTCAACGTTTATAACCCTCTCTCCTATGATACTCTCCCTCTCAATCTTGGCCAAGGAAAACCCCCTTATGCCCCCTTTTCAATCTAAGGTGTTAACATAATGGGATATGGCCTTTAGATAATTGGTGTCATCTAGGTGTTTAAGGAGACATTCCAATAAACTTATAAACCTCTCTTTAACCCATGGTTAATTGCACAAAAATAAGTTTATTTATAGCATGGAAGATATCAAGAAAAAAAATATGTATGTAACATATATCATCCACATGATTTTACTTGCAATAAAAAGTACCTATTAAAATCGAGAAATGCATAAAAATTAACAAAAATTTAAGTATGCCTATATGCAATTTTAATAGTGATGTATGCATGAATTTTCATTTTGTTGCATGTTGTTGCTCAACATTTATAACCCTCTCTCCTATGATACTCTCCCTCTCAATCTTGTCCAAGGACAACCCCTCTTAAACAATTAAACCACATTGATAGCTAGTCTTATTTCATATTAAGTTGTTTAAATTAAATTGCATCAATAATCATATGTAAACAGACTTCCACAACGATTAAATTATTAGTTCATATCTCATTTGAAAGTACTTGATCATCATCATGGTCATGTGTCACACAAATTTAATCACATGTAGAAATTAAATTGTTATAAATGAATCAAACTGATTTTGTTGTGGCAATTAATACTATGAGACCGGCTCCAATCAATGGAATATAAATTATTGAAACTAAGATCATTTATGACATGAATATTTTTTAATGTTATATATGTTTCTTTTAGTCATAATGAAGAACTTCAACCAACTTATTTATTGTTATAATAATAATTACTTATTGTGTTATCATATTTATTTCTATTAAAAGAATACATTTTAATTAATACCAAGTTATTAACTGCAAGTTACTACGGTGGTAAGGGCTTTGGCCTCTCTTTGAGAGGTCCAAGGTTCAAACCCCACTCAATATGAGGGGAGTATGATGGGATTGGGACCCCTCATAAAAACTCGTGTAAACTCATTAAAAAGAAAAATTAATACCAAATTATTTTTTCTCTGCCAAATTTTTAATATTAGTAAATTATTAAGAGAGTTTTTTTTGTTGTTGAAAGTGACTTAATATTATTAAAAAAAGTAGCAAGAATACAAATTCACAAAAATAGTGGGTGACATGAAAACACGCCCCAAAGCCAATGCAAGAAACTAAACCAGAGCCAAAAGAGCTTGAGAAAACAGAAAAAAAAATGATAAGTAGATTACTAAGATATATGTCGCTTACACTGTAAAACTAAAAATAAACTAGAGGAAATAAGCCTTAAACTGTAAATTTGTAATTGGAGAGATCTAACACACATAATGGTTGGTTTTGTCAGAGACCCGTGTAAGTAAATATTTCCAAGTAGACTTAAAAACTGGTCACTTTATTGAAAATCCATCATCTTGTTTCTATTAAAGCAATGCCAACCCCCCAAAGTTATTGAAACTGTTGGGTTTGACACTCGTCCATCAAGATCCAAATGGGTGAAACCATTTTTTGGGTAGATTGTCCCCATATTTCTTTTTCCCCTGCTCAGCACTACGAAAACGTCGAAAATCGCACAAAAGAAAGAGATCTTTAGATTTTGCTTCTCTATAAGAGCCGCTAAGATAATTTCTTTTGATTAGTTATGTTCTAAAATTTGAATTTCATTAAAAATGAAGATTAACATCACAATTGCCTAAATTATCTATCACCTTGTTTCGTTTTCTATAGATATGTTAGTATCTCCAGGGTATTGCCTACATCAATACTCAATGAACAACAACAATAATATTATTTGTCACCTTTTTCCTTTTTCTATAGATATGTTAGTATCTCCAGGATATTGCCTACAACAATACTCAATGAACAACAACATAATATTATTAGAAGTGTAAGCTCACAAGCACATGTACGCGGGATTCCTCACCTCTCTTCACATGGTGTGCTCTTTAATTAGGTTTCTAGAGGGCTGATTTTATGAGTGGTATATTTCATGTCTAAAATTATGTTCCATTATAGTCCATCTCTCCTTAGTAGTTAGTGTGTATGTAAGTTGTAGGTAGTTAGTGTATGCGAGTAGTAGATATAGTCTAACATTGATCTAAGTATGGGACTTGAGTAGTTTATGATAACCAGCACTTGTAAAACTATTTTTCAATGGAATGGAATGTTTGGTCACTTTAAGTTCTCCCTAAGGTCTCAATATTCTTTTTCTCTATCAAATTTTTAATATCTATAAATTATTAAGAGAGAATTTATTTTTATTAGTTATGTTTTAAATATTGAAATTCATCAAAATGAATATTAACATCATGATTGCCTAAATTATTTTTCACCTTGTTTCGTTTTCTATAGATATGTTAGTATTTTCAAGATATTACCTACATCAATTCTTGATGATCAACCACAATAATTTTATTAAAAGTGCAAGCTCACAAGCACACTTATGTGGGATTCCTCGTCTCTCTTCACATGGCGTGCTCTTTAATTAGATTTATATGAGACTAATTTTATGAGTGGCATATTTTATGTCTAAATTTTTTTCTATTATAGTCCATATCTCCTTCATAGTTAGTGTGTATGTGAGTTGCATGTAGTTAGTGTATGTGAGTAGTAGACATAGTCTGACATTGATCTAATTATGGGACTTGAGTAGCTTATGATAACCAACACTTGTAAAACTCTTTTCCAATAGAATATAATATTTGGTCATTTTAGGCTCTCCCGAAGGTCTCAATATTCTTTTGGTTAGCAATCCAAAGTAAGATTATAATTAGTAAGAGTCTATAAAGAAAAGGATATCATGGACCTTTATGTATGTTCTATGTAAGAAGAATACATAAACATCAAAGCATTTACTATCAAAATATGACAGAGTAGAAGATTTTGATTGCTATAAATTCTTATATCCCAACTTGACCAAGTATCCACCATCTTTTAATAGATTTCATATTAGCTCATTCTCTTATGTAAAAATAGCCAAATAGAACTCTTAAAATATATTTTGAAGCTCATTCATTGTATGCTCCACTTTAAGTAGATTCCTAATAGAAATCTATTATCTAGAATTATTGCATATAATAATAATAAAATTGACCTTTGGACCTTTACAAGATAAAAATGCTTAAGTGAATAGTTATTTTTTTGGATAAATAATAAGAGGTTAAGGCTTCAACGATAGCGTCAAACCAAAAATTTGTAGAATCCCCCACATTGATTGACCATTTGATATGTTTCTTAATCAATTGCAAACCATCTAATTTAAAGTTCCATGTTCTTGAGCCTCTAGATACAATTTATTTTTTGAACAATTTTATTATATCAATACAACCAATATACTTTTGAAGTAATGTTTTTACCCAATTCTTTCTTCAATCTTTGAATAATCTTCAACCAAGTTTTGCCCCTGATGCCAATATCATAACTCTATAATTTCATAAGCCAAGGCCTCCAATTTTCTTTCCTTTATCCCACTTACAAAGTGGAAACCTAATTTTCCCCTCATCTTTTTCTTCTTAACTCTTTTGTAAACAGACATTATCCCAAATTTTCCTCTTACATTAGACTTTATATTCTTGTTTTTATCTAGAAATCCTATTAAATCAAATACCAAACTTATTCATCCATTTGATATTTTATTTCATCACAATGATTTTTTTTTGTTCAATTCATCTCCAATTGCAACCTTAGGCCACCTATTTACATATGTTTCTTTAATATTTTTCAAACATCTTATGAATCATTACAATTACCTCTATATTGCATCAAAAAAACTTAATTTTTATTTTATTTAGATGTAAAAACTAAAAGCTAAAACAAAAATGACTTTAAGTGGGCCTAATTGTAAGACTTTGGAACTCCAAATAGGAGGTTCGAGATTCAAATCCAATGGTTGGGTAGAGTTGTACATCATACTTTGATAACCAAAGTTTGGTTGAATAAACATATATTGGGTAAATAACATCCTTTATGAGGGTCTTCTCATATGACCTATGGTCCCCATGGATGTTAAGAACTACTATACTCTTTAAATTTCTTTCACATACAATTTAATTGGGTCTAACAATGGAAACTTAATAAAATATCCAAAATTCTACTCCAAAAATGATGTTTTTTTTGTTAAAAAAACTTTTATATTACTTATAGGAATGTAAGAAAGCGACATTGTTGTCCCTGCCAAGCAAATAGGGCTTTCATCCAAAATTTTAAATAAAAAAACAACTATATCTTAAGCACATTCTGCTAACACAAGGAAAGAGGAATATGCAACTTTCTTCTAAGTCACTATATACAAGAATCAGGGTTGTTGACATCGATATGGAGTATATGGTAGAGATCGTTCCTAGTTTTTTGTGTCCACCGTTGTGGAGGATCTCCATAACAAGTTAGATCCCCACGATCTAAAGCCTAATTCATCATAGCATTTGTGATCTTATTTCATTCATGGGGAGCATGAAAAGACTCTACTATTTTGAATCTAGATTGAAGTGCATGTATCTTATCAATTACCCTTTGTAATTTCTAATCCCGATAGGAGGTCCTTAGGGGTATCTTTAGTCAATTAATGATTACTTGTGAGTCTAATTCTACCTATATTGTAGACTAGAATACCTTAGAAACTTCTTGAAGGTCATAAAGGATAGCACACACTTCCACTAGAATTTTAGGGAGGATGCTAAGATTCTCCGCAAAAAGAAAAGCATGAGTACCATCTAAGAGTCTTCTTATGCCTCCCATGCTTGCCCTTCCTAGGTTACCTCTTGATGTGCCATAAATGTTGATATTCCCCATACCTCTAAGAGGGGTTTGCCATGGTCCATCCCTCAAAATAGTAGGGCAAGGACGCTATGGGTGCCTACGTTTACATTCATCCACAGGGAGTTGAAGCATGGAGAGTATATTATGCCATTGTTGAGATACCATGGAGGGGGTTTCAAAGTATGCATGGTAGTTACCTTGATATTGAATGTAATCTTTTCCCAACTATGTTGGATATTATGGTGAGTTGCTTTAAATATTATTTTATTCCTTGATTTAATAGCTTTAGAGAGATGCTAACTAAGGCCATCTCTTTCATCGAGTTGTCCAGTCTATTCAACTTGGTCCAATTCTTCCATGACTGCTTGAGGGAGGTGAATTGAAGGAGTTTTAGATCGAAAAAGGTTGCCAACCATTTTAATAATTAAATGGTCAAGGGATAAAAGAGAAAAAGGCGGTCCTAGGCCTATTCTCTGCATAACATAGCTTGCATCTAAATGGACCAGAAAAACAACATTTCATTAGCTGGTCTCTTGTAAAAACCCTCTTGCAAAGTAGGATCCAAATAAAGAGCCTCACTTCAGACCAAGTTGGAAGATGCCAAATCTGGTTAAAGATACCACTGAGTGGATTTTCCCTATGGTGAGTGAGGGATGAGTATCCAAGAGTTGCAATAAACACACCATTAGAATGTGAGTCCCATCCCAGTTTGTCTTTGTCTTTCGACCAAGATAGCGACTCACTTCTAAGAACCTAATGAATAGCTGCCTTGACAACCTTCGTTGTGAGGATTGGCTAGTCCCTTACTAGAATCTAGACTCTATCCTCTGCATTCCTTTCCCACAATTATTATAATAATATGATATCTTTATCCATCCTTGACTATGGAGTTGTTCCATAAGGTCTTGCCATTCTGAAACTTGTTGAGACAATGAGACAATCCATCCCAACCATCTATCAGAAATTTGCTTGATAGCTATTTTCCACTGTCCAAAACAATTGTGGTTTGCTAACTCTCTCCCCTATCCTTAATACTTTAAAAACCAAAAATCCTTATAAAAAACTATGAAACTCGATTTTTTGCATACTTAGTTCTCAAGATCCTCATATACTATACTAACTAAATCATATACCTCCACTTAATAATTACTAAAAATAATGTGAATGTAACCAACTCCTATATATATAAATTCTTTCAATTTAAAAAAACAAATAATATATTATAATTATAGATATAAAACTTGTCCTCTATTACCTAACCCTTTTTATATATTCATATATGATTTTGACCCACTCATGACTATAGATAAACTCAAAGTCTGCCTCGCCTGCATATTTCCAAAAATTCGTAGTTCTGTCTTGTTATTCGAGAGAATCACAAATAATGCCGAAGAGATCTTCCCCATAAATTTAGATAAACGCATCATTTTTTCCGCCACACGAAATTAGCGGTGTAAGAAATTTGAAACCGTCCAAATAACGGGATAAAATTTAAAAATAGTTAACAAAACAAAAAAAAGAAGATAAAGTCCGCACACGGCTCCCACACGTCATGGCTATACCCACATTCACGGTCTTTGAATTTTATTAACTCTCCGTTTGCTTCGAAGAAGGAATTGCATTACTTTGTTGGAAACTTCGTCGGTGGGACCCATTTCACTCCTTTATATACACATTGTATATCTTGACCTCTGATCAGTTAGTATTTGCGTACATATTTTCTGTGCATTACTGTTATAGCAGGAGAGCGAATTTTTCAGGGCTGTGTGTAACGAAAGCATGAGTTACTACAATCAACAGCAGCCCCCTGTTGGAGTTCCTCCCCCACAAGGTATGCATGGCGGATTTCTCTGATTCGATTTGGACTATTTTCTGGTATTTCTTTGAGATCTAGGGTTGTGTTCTATATATATATACATTGTGTATATGTTCTCTACTTTTATTTTCTATTTTGAATATATTTGTGGTTTTAGATCTGAGATGTAGTTCTCTTCTATCGAACCCTGATCGCCAAAAAAGGCCCGTATTCCTTCCCCTTCGCACTTTTTCCCCCTTTAATATTATTATTATTTTTGGTTTGTACCTTGTATGTCTTCTCCTGATTTGGGTTTACAGTTTACTGTGTGAGATCTTATTTATGTAATGTGCGTTGTGTATGTATGTCTTGAGATACTTACCTATTTTTTCTTTTCTTTTTATCTGGCGGGTGAATATTTTGGGTATTGATTTTAAATTTTTTAAGAAAATATTTAGTTGATTTAAGGTTTTGATTGATGTGTTCAGATATATGTTCTGATAGGAAATATGAGACTCAGATGTGCGCTGTTTTATTTGATTGCATATGGGGTGGAATTATTGGGAATTCTGAAAGCTTATGTTCTAGCCGGTTTTGGAAGATTGTGTGTAGGAGTTTAGGAATTCTAGGTTTTAGTTTCTTTTTATGCGAAGTATTTTGTCATTGGGGATGTAAGGAGCAGGGTTGCATGCAGTGGGCTTTGGCTCCTGGCCTAAAAAGTTTCAAGATTTTCAGTCTATTATAATTATTATTGATTATTTTAAATTTCTCTTCCGGTTTGGTGGTATCCCATGACGGAGATTGCTATAGCAATGGTTGAGATTTAATCTACCTTTTAACAAGTGGTTTTTAAATTTTCTTTGGGACCATAATTTAACTTTTAGAAGGAATGAGCTAACCTTTTGACGTAAAAGGAATTTCGACTTAAGCAATGGGAATCACAAAGTACGGAACTTTTCTTCGTAGGTTTTGCCGTAGGTATTGTATGCAATTGACTACATATTGGGCATATTTAGACAATTCTAGATTTACCATGAGGATAGGTTGGTCAAAGGGTCAATATAAATTGGTAACTGTAGATTTGCCATGAGATTGGTCAAGCAGTTGAAAACCAAAGGGATCAACAATAGATTCAAATTTATATTGGAAAGTGAAATAGCTGCTTTGCTTTCACGATGGGAGGGAATGAGCTAACCATTTGACGTAATAGGAATTTCGACTTAAGCAATGGGTATCACAAATCACGGAACTTTTCTTCTTAGATTTTCCCGTAGGTATTGTATGCAATTGGCTACATACTTGGGCATATTTAGACCATTCTAGATTTATCACGAGGATAGGTTGGTGAAAGAGTCAATATGAATTGGTAACTCTAGATTTGCCATGAGGATATGTTGGTCAAAGGGTCAGTATGGATTGGCAAGACTAACTTAGGTTGAGGTTAGGCCGGTTGTAGTGTCCATTCAGGTAGGCAAGATTTGCCATGAGATTGTTCAAGCAGTTGAGACCCAAAGGGATCAATAAGAGAATCAAATTTATATTGGAAAGTGAAATAGCTGCTTTGCTTTCACGATGGGAGGGAATGAGCTAACCTTTTGACGTAATAGCAATTTCGACTTGAGCAATGGGTCTCACAAATTACGGAACTTTTCTTCCTAGGTTTTGCCATAGGTATTGTATGCAATTGGCTACATATTGGTCATATTTAGACAATTCTAGATTTACCACGAGGATATGAGGATAGGTTGGTTAAAGGGTCAATATGGATTGGTAACGGTAGATTTGCCATGAGGATATTTTGGTCAAAGGGTCAGTATAGTTTGGCAAGACTAATTTAGGTTGAGGTTAGGCCGGTTGTAGTGTCCATTCAGGTTGGCAAGATTTGCTACGAGATTGGTCAAGCAGTTGAAACCCAAAGGGATCAACAATAGAATCAAATTTATATTGGAAAGTGAAATAGCTGCTTTGCTTTCACGATGGGAGGGGATGTATGTCGCATTCAGAGGTGGCATGCTGGCTTGGTTGTCACCGACAAAATCAGCTTACATTATATAGAGGTAAAAAATATATCTCCTTAATCGGGCAGAAATTATTTGGGCCCCTGTGGGCATCTCAAACGTTTTGCTTCTCGAACAATGTTTGGTTTTATTCATCTTTTACTTTTCAAGAGATACCTTTTTCCTTATTTAGTTAATATCACCTGGCTGTGCAATAACAGAACTTCTAATGTTTTTTAAAAGAAGTTACTTTCCTGTCTGGCAGCAGTTTATAGCCTAGTTTTCTTTACCAAATATTTATATTCACTGCAACAACTGCAGCGGTGTTTCTCATTTCCATGTCTGCATGTTTCAGGCATTTAGAGGGTGTTTAGATTCATAATTTGTAGGTTGCATATGTTGTTCCATTGTAACATAATTGATTTCTAATCTCTAGCTGCTTATTGCCTCAGGGTGTCTATTCTTTGAATTATTTTTTTTAATAAGCTTTTACGAATTATTGATTTGAGTTTTTGTGGTATGAATTTGAAATAATACATAGGAAAGTAGATCTGCTTGACTTTAATTTGGTTATTTACAATTTAGTTCTTTGTGATGCTGTGGACTTCTGGCATCATTGAACCCTTTTGAAAATCTTTATAATTTGCATTTGGTTATTTATAATTATTATTTTTCGTTGCTGATGTGGACTTTGGGCATCATTGAACCCTAGTGAAAGTTAATCTCTGATTTTTATGTTGATGCCTATCAGGTTACCCTCCAGATGGCTATCCAAAAGAAGCTTACCCTCCACCAGGATATGGTCAGCAAGGATATCCACAAGGTTACCCTCCTCAAGGCTATCCTGCACAAGGATATCCTCAAGGCTATGGGCAACAGCCACCACCACCTCAGTATCAGCAGCAACAACAACAGAGCAGTAGCCCTTCATTTATGGAAGGATGGTATGTTTTGATTCATATGACAATAGTCCTTCAGAAGATCACGTGACTTATACCAGATGATGTACTAGTGGACTCTTATTTTATTAAATGCAATTGATTTGAAATTGAAATAGCTGTCAGGGATTTTATTGAAATTGGTACCTTTCCTGAAACATCGATTGTTTGAAACATCACATGTTTAGGCATTATTTGGAGAACTGAATACTCTGTCTCACTTTGCAGTTTGGCTGCCCTATGCTGCTGTTGCCTGCTGGATGCATGCTTCTAGCCCCAAGTTTTGCTAGAAGCTCTTCAGATTATTGAAATTGGTTTTTGAGACCAGGAATTTTCAGTCTTAAACAAACTTCATTCTTTTCAGATTTATGATGAAGCTTTCTTGCTTGCCTAACTCTCAAGGTTAAGCTTGCTTAACTCTCGAGGTTATGTTGCTGTAGTTTGTAATATATACAACATGCAGGAACATGTGCCAGCATGTCTGTAGATATTTTCTGTTTGCATTTGAATTGACGATTTGTGATGCCAAGCTGTGTGGATATTTCAATCTTATTTAAGGAAGGAGTTTGCTAAACTTTTGAAGTGACATGATGTTCATGGTGGTACAATAATTGCCAAATATGGCAATTGACAATGTATTTCTTAAAGAGTTCCTTAACATTGAAATGCACGTAGATTGTTTGTCAATGAACTATTATATTTGGTATACTTACCACTGATGCAATAGGATTGTTTTGTTGATTTTTAAATAATGCAATGCCTTTATGAACTCAAGCTTATGGGAATTCTACTATGCTAGATGACAATTGTGACATGACTTTTATTGAGGAGATATTGTCTGCATGGTAGGCTTTAACAGGTCTAACTCATGAAAAGGGTTCTTTTTCAAATGGATGCAGTTGTGAAGGAAATGTGATGTCACTTTGTAGGTTGACACAATTTCATTTTCTGTGTATTATCCATGGCATTTTTTTGCAGGAGAACGTTTACAAATTACATCAACAACCACCCTCAAGGGGTTTGAACACAAGACCACTTAAGAAACAACCACCATCTTTAGCCACTAGGGCAACTGCCTGCCTGTCTGTGTATTATCTATGGCATTTGTGTTATGAAGTGGGCTTTTTTGTGGGACTAGGTAACAATACATCATGGTAACAATACAAGGACTGATAAACCAAGTACTTTTGAGTGAGTGAGTTTATTAATTGTTTGTCACCATTAGAGTTTTTTTTTCTGTGATACTGCTCTACTATTTGCAATGTTTTGTGACATACTTGGGGAAAGTTAAAACCATTTGCTTGAAGAGATTTAATCAGTATAAAGAATTGACTATTATATTGTTATTGCCTTTTTGCAAGCAATATTTTGAGGTCGTGACGGGCAGTGTGTGCAACAAATTTGTATCAGCCTTTAAATTGTTTGGTGTTGCATTCCATAGAAGGCTAAAGTTGCCTGCTTTGCTATAATGAATATAATTTTTTTTTTTTTAAATATGAATTTTATTGGTAGTTTTATTTTGAGAGGCATTATTCAAATTTCAAATTTACATCAGTTAATTTAAATTCTGTACTGGGATATAGGAAAACATTATGCCTGTTAGAAATGAAACCTTTTTTAGGTCTATTCAATTTTTTTCAATGAGTTTACACAGGTTTTTATGAGAGGTCTTGGTCTCTTCATATTGAATGAGGTTTGAACTTTGGACCTCTGAAAGAGACCAAAACCTTTACTACTGCAGCAAGCTTGCAATTCACTCAATGAGTTTATACAGGTTTTTATGAGGGGATCAGGATGAGTGGGGTTTGAGCCTTGAACTTCTTAAAGAAAGACTCAATCCTTTTACCACTGCAGTAAGCTTGTTGCTCTTAGATCTAATTAAATTTCAAAATTAAATGTACTTCAATTTGTATACCAAATACTAAGAATAATGAAAACATTATTCCATCTAACTGTAGGGAGTGCTGTGAGACCTATGAGTTTGCCGTTCTCTTTGTTCAATACCTGATATTGTTCTTACAATAGAACAAAGTGATTGTTTGACATATTATCAATTGAATTTTTTTTTACAATGAAATATTTGATATGTTATTAATAGAACTTTATATGCTTTTTAATTTTTATTTTTTCAAATTTTAAAATAAATTATTGAAATTGTACCGTTTGAGTGAAACTCCTTAATTCAAATTGTACAGGTTGAGTGAAACTCTCCATTCATAACTTTTTAAATTTTAAAATTAAAAAATAAATCATTAAAATTGTACAGCCTCAGTGAAACTCCTTCATTCTTATCTTCCCAAATTTTGAGATAGATCATTGAAATTGTACAGCTTCAGTCAAGGTTTAAAAAATTTTGATGGTAAAGGAGGTAAATAAATATGCCTTACATACAGATATCTTTACGTTCCTATCATATTATTAATCAACTTTCACTTCAATAGAAGATGACTTTTTCCTGTATCCTTAACTTTTCAAATTTTAAGATGCCCTTTCAACCGATTTTCTTTATCAATTGAAAATTTCATGCATATAGTTTTAAGGAAACGGCCTTATTACTGCCTCAGTTTAATTGGCTGCCTGATGAATGCATTTTGTTAGTTAGAGTGAGAAGTTTTTAAGACGAGTTTTTTAATCTTTAAACTCATAAAAAATTAACACAATTATATACATGCCACAATTTAAACTTAAAAATATCAAATCAAAATTCAAAATTATAGTATTTTTGAAAACAAATCTTTATTATTATTTAATAAATATAAAAATCTTGTACTCTATTCTCATGGCTTTCCAAGGAGTCTTGACTTTTAGATATGGATTACTATGAACTGTTTGACTTTTCTATAGAGGGTTCCCATACAATAATAGAGTGACAAAATTCTTTTACTTAGATTAAAAATGTAGACATCACTAGTAAAGAATTAGGGACATCGTGGTCATGAAATGGCAGAATACTCGTCTTTTCAAAATTTCGGTGAGGTACATGAAATGGCAGAATAGTCTTTTCAAAATTTCAGTGATTAAATTTTTTAAGGAAATCGGTATATTTACAGTTTTTTAGGTTTAAATTTTAGAATTGTTTTTATAATCTTTATTTCACTTCGTTGTTAGATAATTTAATGTGAAATGAACTACTGGTTCCTCAAGGTTGCTACACCATCAGTTTTTCAGGTTTAAATTTTAGGGTTGTTTTTTATAACCCTTATTTCACTTTGTTATTATATAATTTGATGTGAAATGAACTACTGGTCCCTCAAGGTTAGTACATTGTCGGTTTGGCATGCACTTAGAGGATTTAGAAAAAAATACTACTTTGCAAGCTAACAAGCATGCCTTAAAAGTTTGAACCTAAATCTCTTCTTAACAAATACCTAACCAACCAAATACTACAAATACTACGAGTCCACTACTAACCTTAAAATTGTTTTTTGGTGCGCACTCAGAGGATTTATAAAAGATTACTACTTTGCAAGCTAACAAGTATGCCTTAAAAGTTTGAACGTAAATCTCTTCTTACTCTTCTTAATAAATACCTAACCAGCCAACACTAATAACCTTAAAATTGTTTTTTGGTGGTTTGTTACGATAAATAAAATAATTATATTAAACTTTATCATAACCTATTGGCGTATCTAATTTTTTTTGGTAATTGGTGGTTCTATTATATGGGTTTTGGCTGGGTCCCAATCCCAAATTTACATAAGATACTGACAGAAAAAAGAAAGCGTATTGTTGGGAAATCCTTTACCTAGGAAGGTGGATATCATTGCGACTTTCATTTCCACATAGGGGAGGACGAAACCAAAATTTCCCATGCAGGGGAGGGTGGTACTATCCCACAAGCAAAAATGCCCACGTCGGGGCAGGCCATTACGGAGATTGAACCTCGACAGACAAAAAATCCAAAGCCACGCAGGGCTATCTTCAAAACCAGAAACCAAACAAAGAGAAACCCGGACCAACATAACAACCCAAACCCATATCATCACAAAAACCAAAAATCGGACAAACCAAAGACGCAGGAGCATGCTTATAGGGGCTCGACCTCTGGAGAGTCCTCCTTGGTGGTGGGGGTGTTCTATTGGAGGTACTGTTTCATGGTTGTACTAACACTCTCGAAAGTGACAATAGAGCTCTTGATGAACATCCTAGAAATTTTGCTGGAGATCTCAGATTCAGGGATCGAATTCCCATTGATGTCCTCGGACACATGGATAGGGAATTTTGGCTTGATTCTGCCTTCACCTTCTTCACTCTGGACGACCTCCGAACCTGGGCAGAGTTATCTTCGACATTGGCTTTGCGCTTAGAAGACGTTGATTTGCTGCCACTCGCATCAACGGGCTTGGAGGGAGTAGCAGTAGATGGGGTCCCTTTATTGGAGATGGGAGTGAAAGCTTCAGGGGTGTCCTCACTAGCCAGAGGCTCGCTGGATACAGAATGGGCAGGACTGGGAGCGAAAGAGAGGGGGGGGAGTTGGATTGAATGAGGTTGGTCGAAATGGGTGGTGGGGTGGAGGTGGCGACATGGTGGAAAATAACAACCAACAACCCTTGGTGAATGGGAGCTGAGTGTTTCTTGTGAACGCTGACCACAACGAGCCTAATGGACCTGTGGAGGAAAGCAGGAATGTTCATGAGCTGAAAACCTCGAAAATGGTTCACCAGGGCAAGGTGGAAGCTAGAGAGAGGCTTGGACGGATCATCACAAGACAAATATTGAAGCAGGGGGATGCTGACGATGGGCCACGGGGCAGGAAGGGATTCTCGGTCCAAGGCAACACCAATCCACTTGAATTCTTGGTAATTCGGGAATCCCTCGAGCTCCTGGTCCTAGTTGTGTTTGTCACACCGAACCAGGCAGCCCGAAAGAGAAAGACCAGACACCTCGACAAGAAGCTCAAGGGTTACTTTGAATCAGATGTGTCTAACAGTAACAATGTCATTCAACCAAGTCGTAACGAAGTTCGTAGTGATATCGACCTCAACACCCTTGAATTTCGACAGGAAAGATATAAGGCCACATCCTTGCAGATAGGAGGCTGACAGAGTATCAAGTGGTAGAATGTTGGGTTCGAGGAAGGCCATGGTGGCGGAGGAAAGGGCCAGATGGAAAGTGGCAAGGGAATACGAGCACAGGCTGGGATGGCGAAGAAGGACGTAGGTCTGGGTGGTGGCTCAACTGGTGCTTAAATAGGCATGAGGCAAGACATCGGCCATGTCGTTGACCGTAGGATGAAGACAGGTGGAAAGGCGGTGGAAAGGGGAGGGTAACTGGGGATTGATGAGGGTCCACAAAACAAAGACCACACGGGTGGAGACGACAACTAAGCTTAGCGGGAGAAATGGCAACGAAACGAAAAGGTGTTGATGGTCGGGAATGAGCATCTTTCTTTGGAAACCGGTGAAGTTTGAAACAAACACCCAAGATCGAACATCGCCGCCACGGGGGTCAGTCAGATGGCCAATCATGTGGAAGAAATGGGGCACACGCCACGGAGGGGGATTGCACACCATGAGACCTGCAAAAACTTGATTGAAAAAATCATAGATTAGCATGGATAACATTAAAGGCAGCTGGTTTGCCTTGGCCAATCAGCGGCCGCTATGTGGATGACGCTTGGCGGTAGGGAGCTGCACCACACGGATAGAGATGGTTGAGTGCTACCCATGTTGGCAAGACTGTCAGCAAGCTTGTTGGCTTCACGGTACATTGGGCAGCACCAACCTATCTTTGCTGACCAATGAGAGATCTAGTTTCTTGTATCAGGGATCGGATGTTCCATGGCGAGATATTGTCATTGCTGATGTACCGGATGATGTTGAGGGAATCCCCTTCGACTTGGAGGTTGATCCTTTGGTCCCCGAGGAGGTGCACACTATGCCAAAGCACCCATGCTTCAGCCACGTTGTTAGTCTGGTGATCCAAGTTCTCAGATAAGGCTATGATAGCTTCGCCTTTGTGATTTTTGACAATCCTGCCCACTCCTGCAAGACCCAGATTCCCTTTGGAAGCTCCATCAAAGTTAAGCTTCAACCAGCCTTCCGGGGGTTTCCAACGAGCCTTCTTTCTGGGCTGGGGCGTGGGAGGGGGCAGGTTGGGAGGGATGGGAATGTTTAGATATTGGAGGATGCTCACTTCGAGGTTGTTGATGGGAAAGGAGCACGAGAGAAGGTGGGAATTCTCAGCGGCGTAGGCAATAGATTTGGAGGCAATGGACACTGGGTCATGGGACAACGTGGAAAAAATGCAATGGTTTCTCTCTAGCCATATTTGCCAAAGGAAATGATGGAGGTAAAATTTCCAAAGAAAGGAGACCCTGGGATTTTTGAACGGGATAGGCCATTGAATGAAGAAGTCCACCAAGGATTCAGGGGGGGCCCATTGGATTTGAAAAATGGTCAGCAAGTGGCTTAGGCCTTTTTTAGTAAAATCATAGTCCACAAAAAGGTGGTTGACTGATTCCCAATTGGAAAGGCAAAGGTGACATCTGTTCGGGATAGGGATGCCTCTTTTCATGAGATTATCGGTAGTGAGGGCTTTGTTTTGGATGGCAATCCAAGAGAAGAAGCCAATCTTGGGAATGAGGTGCTTGATCCACACCACGCTGAAGGGAATAGGGGAAACTTGGGGTTTGATAAGAAACGAGTAGGCTGACCGGACAGAAAATTCTCCATTGTCATTCCCTTTCTAGATAGGGTAGTCCAGGGTGGCTGTGGTTGGGATGATAGTGGTTCTGAGAAGGCGGGATAAGTGATTCCCAGCTCTGAGAACTTGGCCATTTTCACTGGTAGGGGGAATGGTTTTCCATTTGCCTTGGTTATCAATGTAGTCCGCCACTTTGATGCCCCACCTTCTTTCCACGATCGGTTTAAGAATGGATAGCTCGGGGATTCCTGTAAGGGGTTTATCTTTTAACCAAGTGTCATCCCAAAATTTGATCTTAGACCCGTTGCCTAGCTGCCAATGGATACCTTTGACAATGAGGGATTTAGCTTGAATCACAACCCTCCATAAAGTAGATCCAGTAGAGGGGACATTGTCCTCTACCAGGGAAAGTTGTCGGAGGTATTTGGCTTGGATGATAGAAACCCACTCTGCCTTGTAGTTTGTGAAGATTTTCCAAGCTTGCTTAGCAAGGAGGGCGAGGTTCATATCGACAGATCTTATGAGGCCCAACCCCCCTTGGGATTTGGGTTGGCAAACTTTTTCCCAGCTAACTAAATGGAACTTCTTCTTTTCTTTTGCCTCGGACCACAAAAAATCTGTTCGATCTTGGAGTGAACCGTAGTTGGAGCTTTGAACACTGACATGAAATAGACAGGGATGCTTTGGAGGACTGACATGGTGAGAGTTGCTTTGGCTGCCTGAGATAGGAGAGAACCCTTCCACCCTGCTAGTTTGTGGTTGATCCTTTCAATGACATTGTCCCACATGGATGCTTTCAGATTTTTGGTAAATAGGGGAAGGCCCAAGTAAGAAGTGGGGAGATCAACAATACAACATTGAAGGATACGGGCAATCTTATGTTGTCGGCTGCCTGGGGTATTGAGGAAATAGCATTTGCTCTTGAGGTAGTTGATCTCTTGCCCTACTGCAAAAGCATAGATGTCAAGGGTGTGCTTGATGGACTTAGCTTGGAGGACAAAGGCCAAGGTCGCAATGATAGTATCATCCACAAACTGCTGATGGGATAGGGGAGGAGAGTTGGACGAGGCTTTGATCCCGGAGACTTTCCCTGAAGCACAAGCAGATTTGAAGGTTCTCCCAAGGGATTCGGCAAGAATGATGAAGAGGAAGGGGGATAGGGGATCTCCCTGTCTAATGCCTCTAGAGCTAGGGAAAAAACTTGCAGCAAAACCATTCACTAACATCGAGAACCATGGGGAAGTGATGCAGCCTTTGATGAGGTCGATCCAATATTTGTGAAACCCAAACCTAGAAAGGACTTTTAGGAGGAAATCTATGTTTACCCTGTCGAAAGCTTTGGATATGTCCAACTTCAAGAACATGGCCGCCTTCTTGTTGCAAAGAGTTGAGTGGAGCATTTCATGGAGAGAGATGATGTTGTCGGTGATTGATCTGCCTTCCACTGAACTTCCCTGACAAGGATCTATGATCATCGAAAGGATCCTCTTGAGCCTTAAAGCCAAATATTTGGTTAGAATCTTGTAGATGATGTTGCATAAGTTGATCGGTTTGAAGTCCGCCATAGATCTGCATTGGGGGGTTTTGGGGATCAAGGCAATGAAAGTGGATTTCGTTCCTCTAGGGATGGTTTTGGTTTGTTGGAGTTCTATGATGGCATTGCAGATATCTTCCTCTAGGATATCCCAAAAAGTTTGAAAGAAGCGAGGGGAAATCCATCTGGCCCGGGGCTTTGTCAACTTGCATGGAGAACAAAGCAAATTTGATTTCTTTATTGTTGAGGGGTTGGATGAGGGAGGAGTTCATCGCGGGGGTGACTAGGGGGAATGTTCTGCAGGAGAGCCTCTTGGGCTTCAAGATGTTCAGGGGGATTGGTTCCCATCATGACGTTGAAGTAGGAAGTGGCTTCATCTCTAATTTTGAAAATGTCCCATGAGACTATGCCATCGAAAAGAGTGAGCTCCTTGATCTTGTTTGTACTACGATTTCGCATAGTAGAAGCATGGAAGAACTTTGTGTTTGCATCCCCATATTTCAGCCATAGGGCACGAGATTTTTGCCTCCAGTAGGTCTCTTCTTTGGCTAAGACATTGTGGTAATCTGACAAGAGCTTTCTCTCTTCTTCTCATAGCTAAGGGGTCCATTGGTCATGTTGGATTTGTTGTTCTAAGGTTTTGAGGCTGCCCAAAATATGCTCTTTGCTCTCAAAGATATTCCCAAACACTTCCTTGTTCCAAATTTTGAGATTCTCCTTTATAGCCTTTAGTTTTTGAGATACCCAGGAAATAGCAATCCTAGAGTAAGGGGTCCCCCACCACTCAGTGATCCGATGCCTCAGATCAGTGTGTTGGATCCACATATTCTCAAATCTAAAGGGAGTTTTGAAAGATGGAGCCCTGTTGGATTCTAGGAGGGGACAGTGGTCGAAGCCTATTCTGGGAAGGGATATGAGAGAGGTGTCTCCAAATATGGGAATAGCTTGCTGAGATAGGAAAATTCTATCAAGCTTGACTTGGATGTGCTCAGGGCCTGCTCTTTTGTTGCTCCAGGTGAACTGGCAGCCTTTGATCTGAATGTCCATGAGTTCATTCTCTGTGACGAAGTTTTAGAAATCTTGGATGCTTTTTGAGGGAGAGGGAATGCCACCCTTCTTGTCCGATGGAAAGAGGGGGGAATTGAAATCCCCTGCTAAGATCCAGGGGAGGTTGGAAAAAGCATCCTTCATGTGAGACAGAGATCTCCAGAGCGTGCATCTTTCCAGAGGATTATTTGGGGCGTAAATGTTGGATAAGACCCAGGTGAATTGATTTTCTTTGCAGTAGAACATAAGGTTCAACGTTCTAACAGAGGATGAGATAACCCTGCCTTCAACTTTGTCTGGATCCCATAGGCACATGAGGCCTCCAAATGACCCTTCGGCGAGGGAGGAAGCCCATTGGCAATTCTTCCAAACTAACTGGGAGATGTTATTGGATCTGGATGCATCGATTTTTATTTCTTGCAACATAAGGATGGTAGGTTTGAAGTCCTTCCTGATGGTTTGAGCTAACCTCTATTTGCTCATACTATTGAGACCTCTGATATTCCAGGAGAGAATCTTCATCTGGAAACTTTGGCGGGTTTTTTCCCTCCCTTACCCGGTAGGGGGGAGGTTTGGGATTTTTGTTTTCATCCTTTGTCTGGTTGAACAAATCTAGGAACAAGGTTGACTACAACCCATTGGCTAATTGATTTTTGGTGTCCTTTTTTTTTTGTTCGGATAAGGTAGGTCTTCCTCTTTTCTTCTCACTTCCTGTGTCAATTGGGCCCTTTTTGCTTCTAGTGATGATGGGGCTGAGATCCATTCTGAGGTGGGAGGGGCTATCAACTTCCTTCAAGGATTCGACAAAGGATCTAGGAGGGGAAAGGGGCACCTCCAAGAGGGGAGGGAGGGGATCAACCTCAAGGAGGGAGGGGTTAAAATACAAGGATCCAGAGGTGGATCTGGTGGGGGACGACGACGCGATAGGGAGGGGGAGAGATGGACCGGATCTGGAAGGGGAGGGAAAGGGGGTGGGGGTTTGTGGGAGGGGGGAGGGGGGGTATATTTAGGGAAAAGAAATTCATCAACAAAAGTAGATAAAGGTTCAAACCTATTGGGAAGAGCAAACATGGAGCATACCTGGCTCGACTGTGCAACAGGATGGTTGATGATAGGTGCCTGGACAGCCAACTGCTTCCCTTTGAACTCCTTTTCCTATTTGAAATCGATAGATACTGGGGTCTTTCGTTGTTGAATCCCACTTGGGTGCTTTGTTTTTAGGGGGAATATTGAAGATTTGCGCATCCTTCTGTTGTTTGAGGGATGGACATTGAGACTTGAGATGTCCTTGGGATTGGCATTCGATGCAGAATATCGGCTTGTTCTCGTACTTGATAGCTTGGCACCACCTAAAGGTTCCATATATGAGATTGATGTGAGTGGGAAGTTGGGAGGCCAAGTTAGTATTGACGTAGATTCTGGCTTGAGCCATGCGGGTTTTGGATTTCATTGCAGGGTCGATGGCAACAAGGTCTCCAATATGTCCCCCAATCCCGTGAAGGATGTCCTCATGACAAAAATGGATGGGAATATCTGGGAGGCGGACCCAGATGGGTGTGAATTTGATGTCTTGAGTACGAGGGTTGAAATCTTCCCCCTATTTCCTGAGAAATAGGTATTTCCTGTCATAAAACCATGACCTCCCAGTGAGGATGCAGACATAGTCGTTCTGGTTATTCAGTTGGATCAAAAAAACCCCCTGGAAAGGGCCACCAAATGGAAGCTCCTTGTTGTTCGCCATTTGAACCCCAACCATTTTCTTATGGACTCCATGTCAGGACTCCCTCCGAAAAATTTTCCCACAAGGGAGAGAATTTCCATGGACAGTTTTGGTGCCATGACTGCTTCTGGGATCACCAAGTTTTCGCCCGATGCGGTTAGCGGGGGGTAGGTCGTAGTCCCAAAGGAGTTGGGATTTGGAGTGCCCATAACCTTCTCAAGGTACGAAAGGGGGACTCCACGCTGCATAAGGGGGTTGCTACCAAGGAGGGGGGAACAAACCCCTTGTAGTTTTCCCACGATCGATCACAGTTTAAACTTCCCTGCCCACCCGGATTGGGGCCAGGGCCCTTGGGATCATCCTCCATGACAACTTCGTCCGCAAGGGAAATCTCTCCCTGCTCCAGCTCAAAAACCCCCACAAGGGTTTGGGAAATCCTACCTGAAGGCACCAGGGTTGTTGGGGTCGCTCCTGCTTCTGTTCCTGTCGCCATTTTCTTTTTTCATATCTAAATTATTATTTGTACAATCTCTTGTATGTATATTAAGAAAAAATGTATAAGGGTTTAATGTTTTTTAAATTACTTTGATTTCATGCCATTTATAGTCGGTTGATAACTTAGGGCTTAGCATTGTTTCTAGTTTTTACAAATAGTCATGTTAACACACCCTTCCCTTCCTAGTCACTCTTAAGTACATTAAGAAAACATATATAATGGTCTAATTTTTTAAACTATATTGATTTTATATTATTTGAAGTTGTTCAATAATTAATATTTAGTATTTTTTTAGTCAAAGAAAAAAAATATTGTACTTGGATCTCTACCCTTGATAAATCATAATTCTCTTCTTTAAAGCTTGAGAGTTTACAAATAGATTCAATTCTCATCTCAATTAAATTCTTGATTATTTTTGCTTGATAAAAAGGGGTTGTACTCGGATCCCCCACCCTTAACAAATTACATCTATCTTCTTTAGAGTTTGAGAGTTTACAAATAGATACACTTCTCATCTCAATTGAGATGCTATAGATAGATATCTACATCATTTTACATAAAATATCTGAATTCTTGATTTTCATTTTCTAGATATTTTCAAATCTTTGAATGAATACAATTACTCCATAATATAGCATCTTTCTTGACATTTTCCTATAGCAGCCTTCACAATGCCAAAAATTCACCTCTACTATTTATGTCTTGCATCTTAGTAGAGTAATATATCCAACACATCACACTGATATACCCTACTTTACAAAACCTGGATTGCTAGATTCCTACCTGAAACACAAGTGCAACCACAAAAATTATAATAAATAGTCTAAATGAACACACATTATTGTTACAAAATAAAATAGATATTACCAATGGAAAACATTAAATTAAATCTTAATCATTAATTGATTTAGGCAATCAACAATTTTTGCCAGCTTCAACTAAACTTTCTACTTCCTCTAACCATGGAAAGGAGATGTTAACTTCATGATCCTCAACCAAAACCCCTCTATTGCACATTTGTTTCCTTCGCTTAATATATATGTAAATATGATTTCTTCAAACTCTTTAGCAAGATCTTGAATTTCCACAATTATCTCTTGTATGTTCCATGGAGCCTCTGCTTTCGTCAAAATTGCATTTATTGCTATGAGAGAATCACCTTCCATCCAAAATCTATTCCATTTCATTTGTTTACATATTTTTAACCCTTGAAGCTCCCAAGATTCATCTTCATTATATGTCTTAAATCCACAATTGAAAGCATAATGAGACAAAATCTCTCCTCTATTATTTCTAATTATTCTTCCAATTGAATTCTTGATTTTCATTTTTTGGATCTTTTTCAATTTTATGTGTTAATACAAATATTTTAGAGTTCGGCACCTTTCTTGACATATGCCTACAACAACCTTCACAATATCAAAGCTTCAAAATGCATTGGTGTCCAAACACCAAGGCCCTCAAATACATGCAAGAAGAATCTTATATATTGTCTCGAACTTTAGGGACCTTAGAAATTAGAATACATATGAGGTGATATAAACCACCTCTATTAGCGTTGGTAATCTTGTTAGTGTCCTTTCAAGACGAGGATATTAACCACTTGGTAGGCTAATGTTGAGATCTAGAGAATGAAACCAATTAAGTTTATCTACAATTAGCCACCTTATTGGTTGAGTCTCACAACTATGACATACCCTACATAAAGAGAGAAAAAGACTCTTTCCTTCTCTTTAAGGTTTATTGTCATATTGTTAACATAAAAAGAAAGGAAAAGAGAAGGAAGGAAAATTAAAAAAAAGGCTCTTCGATTCTCGTTAAATTTTCATCAAACTCAATGTCACATAAAGAGAAGGAAGGAAAAGAAAAAGAGCTATTTTATTCTCATTAAATTTTTATCAAACTCAATTTCCAATATAAACTTTAAATTTTCTTTTGAATATCTTTATAGGATTTGAAAATTACATAAATAACAAATTTATTAGAATTTATGATTTTTTTTAAAAGGTAAAAAAATTATATTGATAGAACAAGAATCAAATTACAGTCATAGGTCTGCCACTTTTGGCAAGCCCTAAAATCCGAATAAAACTCGGATTAACATCTCCAAAAATAAAAAAAAATTGAGTACCATCTAAAGAGCAAATTTTTAACCTGGTCCCATTTCTGCTTTACGCTAATCCTAAGTAACCTAGCAGGCTTGACAGTCCTGCAAACACTACCAGTGCTATCCCAAAAAGGGCCAAAGAGTGTTGCAAGAGGCAACAAAAAACCCAACAAATAATTGTTCATCCTCCATTGATCCACAAGGCTCAGTGGACTCTAGACCTGTCCTCATCCTTACCTAAGTCTTTGTTAGCCAAACTAAGAACCATTTGGTTCACCTCCAACCATTCAAAAGTGTCCCTATCCTGATTAGAATTCAACATGTATCCAACCGGACTTTCACTACCATGTTTAGCCAAAAAGTCAGCCATTACATTATTTTATCTATCAACATAGACCAGGATGGCATCCTCAAACTACTGCCAAATGGACTTAATTTGGCTCACAATGTTTCTTATCCTCCAAGCCTTTGGTCTAAAATTTCTAATAACATCTAGAAGCCCCACCATAATTTGTGAGTCAGACTCAACTATGATCTTTCTAACCCCATTCTCCCAAGCATTGAGAGAACCTTGTCTGATAGCCAGTCCTTCAACTTCATTGTTAGTAGCCCTTCCAAGACCCTCTAGCTCCCAATGGAGGATCTTCCCCTTGAAATCTCTTCTAAGAAAACCAATGCCTACAACCCCCAAGTTATCCTTAGTTGCACCATCAGAATTAATATTTTCCCAACCCAGGGGAGGGGGCTGCCATGGTCCCAACTTCTATGGCTTGGGAGTCCCCTCATTCTCCTGAGTTTTCTTGTCCCTAAGGTGAGCTCTGATAATTTTAGAAACCTTGGTAACAATTTTATGCCAAACCAACTCCATTGGATTGAACTCCTCTCTAAAAATTCTAGAATTTCTTTCCAACCAAATGTGCCACCAGATGAAACTCGGGCCTAGGGACCAGCCTAGATGAATGGAGGTATTCTTGAATTTTTTGCATTTCCAAATCTCCCAGATATTAGAAAGAGTCACCTAAAATTTTAGGTGAGCCTTAAAGAGGTCTAACCACCTTTTCCACAACTCTCTTGCAAATGCACACTAGAAAAGTAGATGATCAAGTGTCTCCTCCTAGGAGTTACACATGATGCAATTGGAAGGGCCATAAAAACCTCTCTTCATAAGGTTATCATAGGTGAGACAACTCCTATGCATCACTTCCCAAGCAAAGAAATTTATTTTAGGCCAGCCCTTAGCCACCCAAACTCTATCCCATGGGGCATCCTACAGGATCAACGGAGGAGGGAGCAAAGCATTATAACCATCATGAATAGTGAAGACACCTAGAGTGCCAAGGCCCTAGGTGATCCTATCCTCTTCCTCTTTCCCTGTAAGGCACCTTTGCTTGAGGATCTTATCAATAAGAAGCTTTTGATGAAGAGGGATAGGAATAGGCCATTCTTCTAACCTCTTCCACTGAAAGAAAGAGAAATCTCCAATTTACCTAGAAGTAATGTATGAAGCCATATTTATCCATCCTCTACCTTTGAGGCTTTGTTGCAAGGGTTGCAACTCTAGAAACTCATAGATTAAGGGGGATGTTGGTCCCAAGAATCACTCCAAAATTTAGCTTTGTCTCTTGTACCTACTTTCCAAAAAAGTCTAGATTTAACCAATTGTTCACCAACTTTCAAGACCTTCCAAATAATGGAGCCAAGGCCCCTTAGAGGAATGCGGCCAACTTCTTGATGAGGGATAGAACCCAAATACTTACTAGTGATGACTCTACTGAAGAAAGCCTCCTTGTTGGAGATCCATCTCCAATAAAGCTTCCCAACAAGAGCTTGATTGTTTAAAGTTGCTTTACGAAAACCAAGACCCCCTCGAGCTTTAGGCTGACATATTTTATCCCAACTAACAAGAGCCCACTTCTTACCCATCCTTGGGCCATCCCACAAAAATTTTTCTCATAAGTGAATCCAACTCTCTGAGGACTCTCATAGGGGTAGCTAGGATGGAGAATTTATAAACAGGCATGGCTTGGATCATCGATTGGATGAGAGCCATTCTTCCTCCAAAGGTAAGCCAATGGTGAGTCCAATGATTAACTTTAGCAATGATTCTATCCATTAAAGATTTCCAATCAGCCACCCTTAGGCTCTTAAAATGAAGGGGAATCCCTAGGTAATCAAGTGGAAGGGTACCCTGGGCAAAGCTCAAAATGGATAGAATCTGATCCTAGATTCTTCTATCTATATTGAAGAAAACAACCTTGGATTTGGTTGCATTCACCTGTTGTCCAATAGCATCCATGTAGGTTTTTAATATGGCTTTGAGCATTCTAGCCTCCCGAATGTTGGCCTCCCCAAAGAGACATATATCATCCACAAATTGAAGATGAGTTAACATCTCCTCACCTAGTTGCACACCTTCCAAAAGACCTTGTTGCTTATTTCTTTGAAGGAATCTACCCAATCCTTCTACTAGAATAATAAAAAGAAATGGGGAAATAGGATCTCCTTGATGAATACCCCTAGAAGCAAGGAAAGGGGTCGAGGGGGAGCCATTGATGAGAATAGAGAAGGAAACCATCGAGACACAACTCATGATCCACTCTCTCCACTCCTGAGAGAAGCCAAATTTCTCAAGCATTTGATCCAAAAATTACTAGGGGACTCTATCATAAGCCTTAGACATATCTAGTTTAATAAACATGCCTCTTCGACCAGAATGTTGCATAGAGTGGATAGCCTCCTAGGCTAGAATAACTCCATCCAGAATTTGATGCCCCTCCACAAATCCTCCTTGTTCCTGGGAGATTATGTTATTCATAATCTTCTTAAGCCTTTCAACCATCAACTTAGTGATTATCTTGTAGGTCACATTGCAGAGAGCAATCGAGCAAAAATCTCCAAGGTTGGAGGCTTATCCCACTTTAGGAATCAAAGTGAGGAAAGTATGATTTAGAGCCCAAAGCATAGTTCTATTTGAACGAGATTCTTCAATAGCCTTGGTTAAATCCTCTCCTATGACATCCTAAAAAGCCTTAAAGAACTCAATTGGGAAACCATCAGGCCCTGGAGATTTCCTTGATTTCATGCTGAAAACTATGCTCCTCACCTCATCTTTATCCACTAGACTAAAAAGGGCTTGGTTTTGCTTGGCTAAAATAATCTAGGGGATACAGTTAAGTATCTCTTGTTGTGCTGCAAGATTAGGGATAGCAAGGGTAGTAAAAATATTTTGAAAGAAATTATTTGTTGCATGTTGCATACCTAGTATGGTGTCCATCACCTATCCATTGGAGTCCTAAAGGTAAGTCAAAGAATTCCTTTGTCTACTTGTCGATGTAGAGCGATGAAAGAAACTTGTGTTTCGATCCCCCTCCAACAACCAAGTAGTTCTCGCTCTTTGTTTCCAATAAATTTCCTCCTGATTGTCTATGGACTCTAATTATTTTTTGACCAGTTCATCTTCATATTTTAGATCCTCTATGATTGCTCCAGTCCTAAAGTGGGTGGCCAACTCCTCCATATTTACCAACAAAGGAGCCTTTTGGGACTGAAAATCAGATTTGCTACTTATTTTCCAAAATTTGAGATGATATTTGACATGTTGGATTTGTTTGGAAAAAATATACATAGCTCTCCCATGGGAAGGATGACCCTCCTCCCACCAGAAGGGGATTTTTTCCTTCAGATCCTCCTTTTCTAGCCAATAATTCTCAAAACAAAAAGGTCTTGGGGGGATTGTGGCCCAGCTTCCATTCCAGAAGAATCGAAAAGTGATCAGAGTCAGTGTGATTAAGAATCTCCATCCTAAAAGACCAACGAAGAAAGGCCTCTTCAAAAACCAAAAATCTGTCAAGCTTGACTTTCCTACTTGTCGATCCTACTTGTTTGTTTGTCCACGTATATAGAGACCCTGCATGTTGAACATCAATTAAATTGAGTTGATTAATTTTGGACATCATAAATCTATCCCCCTAGTCCAAAGAAGGATTTCCCCCTTCCTGATCCCTAAGAGCAAGTTTAGCATTGAAATCCCTTACCACTATCCAATTCACTTCCTCTTTTTTGGTTCTACTATCCTGTAAAACTGACCATTGGTGTTGTTGCTCCACAAAATTTATAGCATCGTAGAAATTGGAAACCAATAAAAGCTCCCCAAAGTTCTTGCTCTTGAAGAGAGAAGTGAGGATACCCCGACCAACAGAGTGATCTAAAGTCATCCAGAGAAGAGGATTCCATAAAGTCACCACTCCCCCTGAAGCCCCTTGGGATCCAACCACCATGTACTCAACCTATCTCCAAATTTTCTTAACAATGATATCCATCTTCTGAATGGAAGCTTTAGTCTCTTGAAGGAGAATAAAGTTAGAATGATGATTTTTAATTAAACTTTGAACAACAATTTGATGAGGTCTGTTGTTTAGACCTCTTATATTCCAATATTGGACAATCATTGGGAACCTAGATTCCAGTAAGTGTCAATCTGCTTGACCTTTCTCTAGATGACTAGTTGGTCTCCCTCATTAGCCAACTTCTCCTGGTTTGATTTTCTTCCTACACTCTTTGCTTGAGAGTTTTTTAACCTTTTCTCCACTTGTTGGATCCCAAGGTCAGGTTTCCCTCTATCCTTTTCTCTATATTTCATTGAAACATCATTATCCACCACAACCATTGCAAGGGTTTGGTTCCCTAGATTTATCAGTGCTAAGTGATTAGCCCCCAAATCTGAATTCAAAGAAACATGATGGGCAATTTCCTCAACCCTTACAGGGGGAAGGTTATCCTTCTGAGGTTCATCTATTATGGTGGTCTCCTCCTCCATATCCAAGAGAGAATTAAGAATTTCATACCTATTGAAATTTCTTTCTATTGATTGGTTGGAGCATGTTGTCTTGCTCTTTTTATTCTTCTTTCTCTTTGGAGCTTCAAAACCCTCTACAGGGGATTAACATTCGAGGTTGTGGGTAGATTCTCTTCTTTCTTCTCAACAAACTTGCTATTGGTGATGGTTTCCTTTGGAGGGATGGGGCTCTTCATGATGCCCTCTAGGTAGAAGTGGGCCAGATGACCGTGTTTGTGGTAGATCCTACATCGAAATGGGATTGCCTCATAGTCTACCTATTGGATCCAAGATAAGTCCCCCATGTTAATTTCTATTTCAGTTGGGAGAGGTTGGTTGAGATCCATCTCCACATAGATCTGGGTATAAACAATAGATTCACCCCTCATCGTGTCCCTAGAAACTCCTAAATAATGCCCCAAGAAGTTGCCCAATTTTTCAAAAATCGGTTCACACCAGTATTCCATGGGTAGGGCATAAAGATGAACCCAAACAATCACCGTAGAGGGCTCCATCCGAGGGTCAAATCCCAGCTTCCATGGTTGAACAAAAAGGCTCGCAACACCATATGTTCTCCTCCCTGACTCAAAGGCTTTGTCTCTATCTGCTTGAGAAGAAAAACTCACAATATAATAGCCATTGCTAATAAGAGAGATTGAGGTATCCCCAAGGGGCTCCCAATTATTTTGGATCCAAGAGGACATAAATCCTAAAGATGATCTTATGTCGATAAACTTACAAATTAGGTCATGCTTGCTTCTATAGAGAATGTTATCACCACCAGGGCTTGATCTATCACCAGTTTAGGATGAAGGGCCACCTAGGGGAGGCATCCATTAACCCTTGCCTGGTATGATTGTTGCTTTGGATTCTTGGCCGTTGTAGAGAAAATAGAATGAAGATTTGAGTCTCTAAACAAGACGTCCTCCATGTCCTGTTTCCCTTTAACTGTATCTGCAAATGATCTCTTAGGGGAGGGGGACCAAGGAGGGGGTCCAAAAGGGCCCTCATTAGCACCCATAGGCCACTCCACAACCTACACACAACACTTCACCCAAAGGGAATACTTGCACCTGCACCTGTACTATAAACCCTTCTATAGAAGTTACCCAATTTTTAAGGGTAACAAGCTTCTTCCCTTTCTTGCACTTGTACATGCACTTGCACCTGTACTGTAAATCATTTTGTAGAAGTTACCCCATTTCCATTTTTGTTGTAGACAATCCCAATTTTTTCAAAATTTAATTTTAATTTTTTTATATATTTTAGATGGGGTTAGGATTTAAATTTGTTTATATTTGTTTAGTATTAGAATTTATAGTATTCATTTTCCATAATAAAATATTTAAATTTATCAATTTTAAGGGTACATACAAACTTCAATTTTTTTGATGGAAATGTAATATGTTGTTTTTATTTTTAAATTAATTATATGAGGTTAAAACAAACTCCATTACTATTATTATGACTGCTATATCATATTAGCCTCCTTAGTGTAGGAATACCTTTACAATGGACAAGGGTTATGTTGCATTCTATTTACTACTGCTCCATAATGCTTTATACTATAACATGATCAAATTTATAGGTAATATATGTAAAAGATCTTACATATATACAATTTTATCATATTTATCATTACTCCACAATGCTTTAGTTTTTTTTAAGCGAAAAACCCCTTGCAGGGGTCGCCTTGGTCTAAGAGACCATGATTAGGGGGTTCTACACCATCAAAGTCACCCGGGAGTCACGCCCGACCTTGCCCGCACCAACATTAGCAATTGGATTTTTGGTACCCAATTCAACTTTTTTGTAGGGTGGAGATTCGAACCTGGGACCTCCCTTGGAGGATTGCCCTCTCCTCTCCAACTCACCTACAACACCTGGGTACAATGCTTTAGTTTAAAATATATTAAAATCTATGTTTTTTTTTCTTTCTTCTTGATATTTTTGGCCCATCACAAAAAGGAAAAACTGATAAATTTGGTTATACTATAGTATATTGAAATTTACATGCAATGTCCCCAAAGGGACACCATGTGGTGAGAGTGTGATCAACAAATAAAATAAAACAAATAATACATGTATACAATTGTATTTTATTATCCATTACTCCACAATGTCTATACAATTGTATCCTATTTTCCATTATTTTTATGTCTATACAAATGCAAAACGTTTTGTTCAAGAGAAAGGAAAAAGGGAAGGGGTTTTCTAATTCTCAAAATTTTAGTTTGTATGCAAAGTTTTGTGCAAAAGGGAAAAAAAGAAGATGAAATAGTATATAGCTCACTAAGCTCTCATAAGCACACTTCTTCACATAGCCATCAAGTATTGTAAGTTTTGGAATATGCACAAAATTTAAGTGAACTTCCAATATTGGCTTTAATTCTTTTTTTTAGTAACATGTCAAATTTGAAGAAATAGGACATTTTTCATTTTTTTGGTATTTTTGTAAAACATGAAATTTTGACATTATTTATTTTGATTTTTTTTTAAATTTTATAGTACAAACAAAATCAAATGAAATTAAGATGTTATCCAAATTATCAACAAAGGAAGAAATAGAAAATGAATTTTGAAATAGGAACACAAAGATATGATATGGTGTCCTTTTTTTTTTCTATTGGTAAATAATAGGGTTTTGAAAGGGACCCTTCCCTTTTACAACTCCTGGAAATCCAAGAATAACAAATGAATCAATCTTCCTACAAATCAAATTCTGCATTTTCTAAACAATACAACATTTTCTAACAAAAAATGCAATGACAAAAACAGTAACAGTAACCCGCCTTATTTCTTTTTCTATATATGTTGTCTGAATAAAATCTTGGATCCAAGAACACTAGAAAAGTTTTAATTCAGCCATACTTTTAGAAAAATCTTGAACACCCCCTTTCTTATCACTAGGATAAAGAGCTGAATTAAAATCACCACAAACCACCCAAGGCCAATTCAAAACCCTATGAATTTTTTAAACAATACAACCTTTTCTGACCAAAAGTGCAATTACCAAAACATTAACAGTAACTTGCCCTACTACTTTTTCTACATCTTCCATCTGAATAAAAGTTTGGATCCAGGAACACCAAAAAAGTTTTAATTCAACCATACTTTCATAAAAAATTTGAACACCCCCTTTCTTATCACTAGGATAAAGAGTTGAATTAAAATCACCACAAACCACCCAAGGCCAATTCAAAACCCTATGAAATTGCCTCAAAAGATCCCAAACTCTTCTTCTACCCACTAACGAGTTTGGAGCATAAACATTAGTCATAACCCAAGAAAAATTAGTATACTTACATGTGAACAAAATAGAAATAAACTTGTCATTAATATGCAAACTCTATCCATATAGCTACTTCATATTTCATAAAGTCCATAAATCTCCAGACACACCATCAATAGGAACAATTTACACCTGAGTTGTTTTACAAATTAAATTCTTCACCTTCCCAAATATTCTAAAATAGAAATTTTATTTTGTATCAAGTTAAGGAAGTTTTCCTCTTCCCAAAGACAAAAGTATTTTCTTCTAATTAGCTATATCCTTAGCAACAACTTTGGTTCTCAATTCCCAAAGATTGGGCCTTCCTCAAGAAACTAAAATTCCCAAATCAACCTTCTTAGATTTCCTTCTACTTCCAACAAAAACTTTACGGATAACCTTTTCCTCCTTTTACAGATGGTTTTTGAAGCCTTAATATTAATGTAAACTCACAAGATAATTATTCACGAGATCAAATATATGATAGTTGCAATATAATATGATCAAGATATTAATGTAACCAGAAAGATATGAGCCAGTTAATTTGTAAATCAAGGCTAATAATATATCAAATAACATTCACTAATAAACAACAATATAAATGTATAAATAGCTTGAATCATACTTGTAAAAGCATGTAGCAAGACTTACAATATTAATTGCTCAAACGTATCAATTTTTTTTTTTATGAAAGGCCATTTTAATTATAAAAATAAAAGTTCTTTATAGCCAAAAAAAAAGTGTGGGTGGAGAAAAAATCACACCCCAAATGCTAAACTTATCCTAATAGCGGATAAAGAAAAACAAACAGCAGCATATGGACACCACGACCATCAACAACAAATTAAAAACATTCTACAGTCAAAAAGGTTTTTAAATAAGTGAGCCTATGGCAGACATGGCCTTATCCATTTGAAGTGGGTGGTTCCCCCCACCCATCAAAGCGCTCCTCACCCCATCCTGAAGCATGAGTAATTGGAGAAGAAGGAAAGGACCAGCCAAAAATATGCCCATGGCTACCTAAAGTCCCCCAACCATAATTAGGCATAGGCACAGATTGCGAAGTGATCACAGGCATAGAATGTTGGGAGGTGTACATATAGGTGTTGCAATGGGTCTTCATAAATACGGGATCTGCTCCGAGGAGGTTGACACCATGCACGATCAGGGATCTCCTTACTGATAGCACAAGGGGCTTCACCCCAGTATTTTAGTAAAGCCTACAAATGGTCCAGCTCCATAGCCACATTTTTAGCTTAGTCATAGATCTGAAACCACACATCATGAAAAACTTTGAGCTTGTTAGCAAATGAAAAATCCTGAGACAGATCAACCTTCTTGAAAATAATCGTATTTCTAGATTTCCAAATGTGAAATAGAAGGTTGACTCTGAATATTTTCCACACTTCCCTTAGCAGGAGAGAAAACTAAATGGGATCACCCAGAAGGACATGATGTCAGGAAAGCTGCAGGGACATAAACGGGGTAAAGAAAGAACCCACCCAACTCCAAGCGAGATTGGCCCATCTAAATGCCCAGAAAATATGCATACCTCTGGTTCTTGATAAAATGGGCATCGGGGCTCAGACACCCCCATATAATAAAATCTACGGCCAAGGGGTAAACCCTGATACAATAAGCTCCAGGTAAAAAAAGCTTTCTTTGGCTCCAAATAAGACACCCAAGCTGAATGAAATCTGGTTTTCCACCTAGAGGGTGATGAGAGAAGGTCCCATTTGATATTGATTTTGGGCATCATGGGTGCAGTTGGTGTAAGCCAGTCATAACCCTACCTGGCTCTGTAGTTGAGCAAGGAAGTGCTCTTATACCAGGCCCAATATTTCCACTAGGGTTTCTGGGATCTGACACCTAATTTTTGCCATAAGGAGAAAGGTGTATGGTCCAGAACAACATCATACGTAGCCTTGTTAGCATTGGACAAGTGAAACATCCTTTTAAAATCATTCCAAGGAATCAAGTCTTTGTTTTCCCTGGAGTAAAAATCTACAATGGTGGCAATGCCTCGCTTAAAAAAAAATTGGGCATGGACCCAGGGAACTTGGCCCAATGGCTTACCCTGAAGCTTGAATACAGGGGACCACCAAACATTGAGAATATTAATGGAAATGCCTTTATGTGAATGGACCCCCTTCCAAACAATCCAAGGGTTTAATTATTGCCAGGCCTTCCATATGCTTTTGATGACAAAGGAGCCAGGGATTTTAATGAAAACTAGGGCCAGCACTAGAGAGGGCAAATCCATTCCTACCCAGGCTCGATGGTTGAGGGGAAGCCTAGTCGAGATGCAATGTCTGATAAGAATGTTCCATGCTTCAGGTCCTTTGAGAGCCCACATAATCCATTTAGCACAGAGGGCTAACCCTTGACGCTTACAGTCCATCATACCCATACCTCCTGCTTGTCATGGGAGACATCAAATATCCCAAGCCACTCTGTGAAATCCCTTCCGCTCAGACCCACTAGACCACAAAAAATCCCACAATAATTTTTCAAGCTATTTGTAACAAGCCTAGGAAGGGACCCAGCAAGACGAGTAATAAATATGCATGGAAGCCAACCCTTTTGAGCTAATTTGAAATTTTCCAACAAGAGACAACTTCTTAGCATTCCAATATTCCAACTTGCTTTCTACTTTTCTGATGACATAAGATCATAATTGGGATGGAGAGCCTTGAAAGGCAAAAATAATACCCAAAAACTTGAAGAATTCTCTAGGCTGAATCCAACTCCATTGCACATGCTAAAGCCAGTGGGGAAGAGGTTGTAGGGATTTCCTGTAACATGAGGTTTTCCTCATTGGATATTAGACCCAGAGGATTTGCAAAAAATATCAAGACAAGACAGAGCTTCAGAAATAGATTGTTCATCCTCATTCAAAGTAAGAAAGGAATCATCAACAAAATGGCCATTAATGAGTTGACCAACATTCCCAGGAAGGGAAATACCCTGAAGCATCCCAAGAAAAACACGAGGATCCAAAATATAACCAAATGCTTTTGCTACTAAAATGAATAGCGAGGGGGCCAAAGGACAACCCTGCCTTACTGACCTATGCAAGCCAATAGCGTTAGTTTGAAACTTGTTGAGAGAAATCATAGCTGATGCATCCTGAAAAAGTATTTTAATAGAGGAAATAAACTAAGGACCAAAGCCAAGAGCTTCCAACATGGAAAGAATGAAAACCCACTCAGTTAGATCATAAGACTTTTCAAAGTCAAGCTTGAGGAAGAGGGCCTATTGACTAGACTTGCGAGCCCATTCCATCCCTTCCCAAACAATGAGAACGTTTTCCAAAATATATCAATTCTAGATAAATCCAGTTTGCTCAGGCCTCACAATAGAGGGAAGCAAGGGCTTAATCCACAAAGCAAGCGCTTTGACAATGATATTTTAGCTGACATTAAGCAAAGTTATTGACCTCCAATTTGTAATGATTTTTGGATCCCCGTACTTTGGGATAAACTTGATATTGCCCTTATTGATAATAGCACCTAAGGAGCCAAACTGCAGGGCTTCTAAATATACTTTATGCAAGTCAAGACCAACAAACTCCCAACAAGTTTTGTAAAATTTGTAGGGGAAGCCATCAAGCCTTGGGGCCTTCACGTTTGCCATTTGAAACAGGGCATCTGCAAGATCCTGCTCTGATAGGGGTTGTTCACATTCATTCTACTCCATTGGGGAGAGGTAATTTGGGATAACCTCTTTACAATATTGAAGGGCTAATTCTTGTTTAGGGGTGTACGATTGAGCAGCAAAAACATGAGAATAATGTCATGTAAATTTAGCTGCTATATCAAGAAAATAGGTGGTGAAAACCCCACTAACCACTAAAGCTTTGAATTGAGTGGAGTGACGCGAAGGTCAAAGCCTCTGGAAAAAATATTTAGAAATGTAGTCACCCACTTTGAGCCAATGTAGTCTAGCTTTAATCTGAGCCCCTCTGGCCTCGTAAACTTCAGCCACTTTGAGCTCATGCCAGAGCTGAGCGACATGGGCTTGAATGGTAGAGTCAAAAGGAGAGGCTTCAAGATGAAAGGAGGCATGTGCAAGCTCATTATGTAGAGTAGTATTAGAGCAATGATGCAGCTATGACACCTTCTTTCCCAAGATTCTGAGTAGAGTAGTGGTACAAAAAATGGCATCATTCCACCACTCAATCCATCCTGAATCTCCATTGGGTTTGGGTACAATGTTCCATATCCTTTGGATGTGACAAAAAATGGTTTCATGTTGCAAGAAATAAGTGTTAAGAAATTACTAAGCATGAGTAGGCCATTTATGGGTGGAGGAAACATGAACAGAGAACACAATGGGGGAATTATCGAACGAGACCATACCAGAAGTGATTTCAACAAAAGGGACTGAAGGAAGTTGATGAGAAAAAGAAAACTCATGCTGGTCGAACAAAATAGCCATGTCCAACCTTTTTAAAACTCTTGCGAGGCCTGACTAAAAATTAGACCATGTGAACCACAAATGCTCGAGAAACTGACCCACAAAGAAACAACCATTGGGAATGAAGAACCCCAATTTATTTTTCATAAAATACCAAGCATATCGCTCTCCCGAGGCCCACCTATTAGGAAGTTGACCCATTTTATCATAAGGCTTCTCGATCATATTGAAATCACCACACATCAGCCAAACTATGATAGGTAAGGACAAAGCACACCATCTCCATAGTGCACATCTATCTTGGACCTCATTAGAGGCGTAAATATTAATAATCCCAAAGGAAATATCACCAATTTTGAGTAGCATACAAACCACGTGGTGAGAGGGGTCAGAATCCCATGTGAAAAAATTGCTCACCCACCTATTATTAATAAAAATGATAGCACATATACTGCCATGATTGTGGTTGGTAGCATACATCTTACTACTAGGCCATAACATAGAACAAGTAGATTACAAATTGAAACCTACCACTTTGACTTCTTGTAAACACACAAAATATGGATGACCATAGATACTGGAACAGGTAGTGAGCTCATCCCAAACCATGTAATGACGAACAAGATCTGTCAACCCACGCACATTCTAGGAGAGAAACAACATTAAAAAGAGTCAATTTGCATACCCCCATGGCCTCAGTTGCATTATCCGACAACAAGTGATAGGGGTTATTCTTGAAGGCATCCATGATGGTGGAGGAGAGAGAAGTTTGTCATCGCTTTTCTAAATGAGCAAGTTGCTCACCTCGTAGGGGGCTACGGGACCGCCGTCCTAAATTCTGAGAGAAACTTCCTTCAATCCTTGCCTCGTCTAGAGAACCCATGGGCATAGTGGACTGCATCCCTTCATCATGGTCTATAGACTCGATGGCCAGAGGAGGAGAGTGAAGAGGGGTTGACTCCATAATCGGTAGCTGCATGGGAGGCTTAGGCGCTAGGGCTTGAGCATATGTGGCCATTGTGTGCTCCATCTGAGTGAACTTGCTACCTTTCCCTTTCTTGCATGAAACCTCAGTCCATTCACCATATTTTGATGGAGGGTGCAAGGAAGTGGGAGATAATACAACACTAGTTGTTGGGGTAGCCATCTTGGCCTTAAATTTTTTAGCCATCAAGGGGCGGTCCTTAATGTGGTGGGAGGCTGACTGGCAGTGATAACATGTATTAGGGAGGTTGATATACACCAGCCGCTGATGAATACGGGTAGAACCAACCTGAATATCGATATACTCCTTTAGGATTTTAGCTAGGTCAACCTTGATACACATTCTCCTGCTAGGGCAGACTGACATGAACCGAGAGGGTTCATCATAGATAAATTCACCAAGGGTGGACACCAAGTTTTTTAGAAAGGTCTAGCATGCAGTGGGGAGGTTCGGGAGTTCTACCCAAATAGGCACTACCAGGGAAACATAATTAGAAATCATAAAATCCTAGCTCCACGATTGGAAAATGAGCAGTGAACTATTAATGTAACTAGGACCCTTATTGAGGACCTTCTAGGCTTGGTTAGGACTACCAAAATGGAAATGAAAAAACCCTTAGAGATATTTTGGACATGGTCGACTTGAATCCCATACGGACGCCAATACTTCTCAATCCAGTTTCTAAGGACATGCTCAGGGGGAATCCGACCCAAAAAATACCCTATAAGAGTATTGTTTTCAAACTAAGAACATGCCTGATTGAATTCATGTAGAGGAATCACAAATTCAGGTTCAAAAATACCTTGTGGTACACCTTGAGAAAAAAATTCCTGGGTTGTTTCTTCGCCTCCGGAGCCATTCCTCTCACCGCCAGCTTCAAACAAAGTTGGGGGAGGAGAAGTCGACATAATAACACCCATGGAGCAAGCACAACATGGAGGCTGGCACAAGCTCCCTAAGAATTAACAAAAACTACCAAAAACCCTAGGACAACACGCAGACCGACATGCACGCAGTCACCAAGGTCACCTTTAAGCTAATTTATTAAAATTAGCTCCATGACTATTTCTATCAATTTTTATTACTCTTCTTTCTCTTACAAATGTATCATCCTCTTACAATAACAATACTCGTAATGTAGACAATGTAGATTATGTAGATGGTGATGTAGGTGATTATATATAGCCATTGTAGGATGACTCTTTGGTTACTTGACTCTTCCTTTTCCTTATGTCAAGTCTCATGACTCTTGGATTATATAATTGACACTTGCATACACATGACTCTATCTTGTATGCACACTTGGATATGACTCTTCACATAACACTTCTTAATCTAAGAACACTTGTGCACATTTACACACATAACACTTGCACACTCATTTACATGACACTTGTGCATTTCCTACACATTATTACATTACATAAAATATTTACTCACACTCTAATCTAGGACACAACCCTAATCTAATATTTATAAGGTTGTACCAAGGAGGTACATTAGCATGTACCAAATAATATAATATTCTCCAACATTCCCAACTCTAAATCACTAGTAGAAGTCCATTATCCTCCATCTTCATCCTCCAAACCCATTCTGAATAATGTTAATATTTTTATTTCTATATTTCCCATAGCCAATAAATATCACATTCTACTAAGGAGTGGTTTCGCCCAAAACCCTTGTTTCTATGTTCTTTTCCTTCAACCCTACTGGAGAGTGTGGCTATTTCTCAATATTATCTTCTAAATGCAAAGAAAAATTATTCTCCTTTTCAATCAAAGACTCAATCATTGGTTCATCAATATCTCCAATTTGAGTTTATGAAATAAACTATTCCCCTCTAATAATGTCATCCCCATAAAGGGTAGTAAGAACCTCAAAGATATTTGAAGATGAGCCCTTACCGTTTTCACCAATTTCTTTCTACCCAAAACTTCTCCTTTCTTAGTTTCCTTTTTCCTCCAAACCCTCAAAGGTTATCCATTTCTATTATTCATAACTTTCTCCTTAGGATTTTTTGGACATGTTTTCTAAATATGCCCTACCCTTTTTCAAAGGTTACATAAGGGAATGAGAGTTTCATACTGAATCTCTTGTTCTCATTCCTTGTAATCTAAAACTAACCTAATAGATTTAGGTAGTGGTTCAACCACATCTTATTGAAAATAAAAATAGGCTGCTATCATTCTGGTTCAATATTTAGTGCTTAATCAAAAGCAATTATTTTTCCAATAACTTTAGCTATCCTGAGAATAATATTATCATCCCAAAATTCCTTTGGAAGCCCTGATAGACTCACCCATAAGGGTATCGATTAAAGAGTGGTTGTGGTTGGATTAAATTCCTAGCTCTATTTTGTAAAAATAACCCTCTCCTCCCAAAAAAACCATGGCCCACTCAAAAAAATATTTGCTATATCCTCTAGATTTGCAAATTTAAACAACAACAAATTATTAGGCAAAGCCACCATTGCTTCCTGCCCTAGAAGATTTCGTTTATCCTGAATCCACTTCCTTATTGTATCTCAATCCAGTCTATTGCTCAAACATTTCCCAACCAAATAATTGTTTCCTTTCTAAATCACTTTATCAACCAAAATTTTTGGGATCTTAAGAGTAAAACCCTTTACATCCCCATCCGAAGATAAAACAAATCTCTCTTCTTGTAAATTTTGATCTCTCTTCAAAACTTGCACATAAGAAATGCCACCCTTTGACCTTTCTGCTATTATTGAATTCAGATCTACTAATACAAAGAGTTATAATCTCTCCTATTTTCATCCTTAGGGGATTCTACCACAACAAAACCCTCACCTATTGCCTTTCCTAGTCCTATGTATCCTTTATCCTAGCATTCTTTAGTTTTGATGATTTTCTAGAAATAATATTTGACACACTCGTGGTAAGGGTTTGAAGCATTGATACACTCTAGATGAACCCATTTCTCTTCCTCCATCACTCCATAAATCCATAGAGGATGTTGTTTATTCAATATATGTTGATATGATATGGTATCCTTATAAACCAACAATCTAAATAACAAAATATCCAATTGAGTATGAGCAAAAAACAAAGTATAAGCAAGAAGGAAGTGTCAATTTTCTTGTTCCAAATCTTAGAGGAAATTCAAAATCTAAAGGAGCATGGCTAGAAAGTCATTTTTGAAATAATAAAAACAAGGGGGCATGGCAGGAAAGTCATTTTTTAAAATCCTAACCCTATCAAGGAAGCAAATATTACATTAGAATTTATTATCAAGGATGAGATGATTGAGGATACCATAATAGTTCTTAAAAATAAAGGGTTAATATGTAAGTTCCACAAAATAATGCATCAGCTGATTTTTTTACAATACATGGTAGTGAAAGTTTGGTTGGATACATGTTGAATTCTAATCAAGATAGGGATAAATATGAATGGCTCGAGGTGAACCAAATGGTTCTTAGTTTGGCCAGCAAAGACTTAGGTAAGGATGAGGACAAGTCTAGAGTCCACTGAGCCTTATGGATCAATAGAGGATGAACAATTATTTTTTGGATTTTTTGTTGCCTCTTGCAGCACTTTTTGACCCCTTTTGGGATAGCACTGGCAGTGTTTCCAGGACTGTCAAGCCTGCTAGGTTACTTAGGATCAACGTAAATCAGAAATAGGACCAGGTTAAGAGTTTATACTCTTTAGATGGTACTCAATTTTTTGTTATTTTTTGAGATGTTAATCTGAGTCTTATTTGGATTTTAGGGCTTACCAAAAGTGGTAGACCTATGACTGTAATTTGATTCTTGTTCTATCAATAAAAAAAATTACCTTTTTAAATATATATATATATATATGTAAGTTCCACATTCTTTTTATTTTATTTTTAAAATTTTGCATTTATTTGTATATATATATAAATCTAAAATGCCCTCTTTGCACCTTTAAAGAAATTTCATTTTGCCCACTTAAAAAATATTGCATTTAAGAAAAAGCAAAGAGTTTTGAACCTAGGACTTTGAAGCTCACAATTGTTCTCACAAACCTTGAAATCAAGTTTGCTAACAACTTCCTTGGGTTTAATTATGCACTCAAATACCTATCCCTTCATAGTATATAATAAAAATAAGTTCTCAATCAAACATTCAACCATTTGGGTGAATAAAATTTTGTTCTAACTATTTGAGTGAATACAATGATTCCTCCCTTAGGCACGTTTCTTTACACTCTTATTACACCACTAGTAATACGAAGATCTTCTTTGAAATGTGTCATTAGGAACAATGTGTCACCAATTAAAAATGAGAACTATCCTAAATGCTTTATCTTTGCCAAAAAAATGGCCTCATGCACCAAAAGACTTTATCTTCATCATTTTCAAAAATATGGGATGGCATTCTCATCCCCATCTTTATCTTCTCCAGTAGTTCACATGTTCTCTCCATTATCAAGAAAATCAATGTGTTCGTGGTCACTATCATTAGGAAAAGTAGCGTGTTCATAATCATTGTCATCGAGAAAAATAATATGTTTATGAAAATCTCTTTGTCATCCAAACAATAAATGACAACTTATAGATGAAGGCTTAAAGCTTCACACTAATTAGTTTTGATCTCTATGGGTCTCTATAGGCCTTGCACCCATACACAAAGCAAATGAAAGCACACATATAAGTTTTTATTGACTCAATTTCTACAAATATTAGGTTGTGGAAATTCAAATCAAGTGCATGTTTTCAAGACCGACTGGTCCTCATAGAAATATTTCTCTTTGCCAAAAATTTGCTTTGAATTGTTTCATTTCCCTTAACTTTTATTGCCCTAAGGCCATGTGGAACATAGAAACTTCATCAATTCATCTAGAAAACCATGGTGAACATTCTATATCTAAATAATTAAAAAACCAAGGAAATATTATGCCCATGCTAAAAGATAAAATGATAGATTTACGAACAACGTGGGCAACATGAACCCACTAGCTAGATCTTGTGATCTAGATGGTGGGCAACATGAACCCACTAGCTAGATCTTGTGATCTAGATGGTGGTCATCTTTATTCAGAATGTCATCAACCTATCTTTTTGAGTGACCACCAATGATGGGAGGACAATCATTTCCATGAATGCATCACCCTCTAAGTATCAATATAACCAAAATTTTTAAGACAAAAATCCGACAACGACGAGTGGGAAAATATTATGTGCAACTGGGCAAGAATTGGCTGACCAATTCCAAAAGTGGTAAAAAAAGACTCCTTCACCTTGTTAGGCCTTCAATATTTGGTGTGCACCTTTGTTTCTTCATTCTTGTCTTTGATCTCTAATAAGTAACAACAATAGCAATTCGACAAACCATTCTCAACCAACACTCTCTTCATAATATATCCAAATATATTATATGCTATGATACTATTAAAGTTCAATGCTTAAATGATTTTCATTATGAATTGATAGGTTTTTAAATACAATGTATGCTCATAAATGGCATAACAAACATCTAACATTTCCTACAACTAACCTTGTCCTTTAGTGCATTCATGGTCCTTACGATGGTCGATTACAACATTCTCACGATCATATGAGCTATTATGTAATAATTCTATTAGAGTTACTTTTTGTAGTAACTATATTATTACCTCATTTGGTTATATGTCATAGTTGTAAGGGTAGATTAGTATATTGTTATCTATCCTAGGTTGATTCGCTAAATATTTATATTTAGCGAATATATTATTGTTAGCATATTTTGTTAGTTGCTAACATTATTCACTCGTTAGTTAGAGCTAATGTTAGCAATGGCTATTGCATTTAATTAGCTCTATGTTTAATAATATGCTATCGACTATTGATCCTAATATGGTATCAGAGCGGGTGCAAGGAGACCTCGCTCCAACTATAGCAGATGAATGACAATTCATTTCGCGATTCGATCGATTTGATTAATTTGCTAAGTGGTGTGGTGATCTGGTTTCTGACGTGGTGGTCGATTCTAGTGCGAGACACAATAGTGCTCGTAAAACCTGACGAGGACCTATCAAGACTGATATAGTGATAGATCAGACTATAACGTAATGGACGAAAAACCTAAACGATTTGACCTAGCATTGATCTGGACTGAAGCTACCAAATCAGACTATTATTCAGTGGATGACAAACCTAGATGGTTTGACTGCAGATAGGATTTGGGACGAATGTGACAGGCCCGGATCTAGGACATGTCACTGATTGTGACAGACCCAGTTATATGTCATAGTTGTAAGGGTAGATTAGTATATTGTTATTTATCCTAGGTTGATTCGCTAAATATTTCTATTTAGCGAATATATTATTGTTAGCATATTTTGTTAGTTGTTAGCATTATTAACTCGTTAGTTAGAGCTAATGTTAGCAATGGCTATTGCATTAAATTAGCTCTATGTTTAATAATATGTTATCGACTATTGATCCTAATATGGTATCAGAGCAGCAGGTGCAACGAGACCTCGCTCCAACTATGGCGGATGAATAACAATTCATTTCACGATCCGATCGATTTGATTAATTTGCTAAGTGGTGTGGTGATCTGGTTTCTGACGTGGTGGTCGATTCCAGTGCGAGTAGCAGGTGCAAGGAGATCTCGCTCCAACTATGGCGGATGAATAACAATTCATTTCATGATCCGATCGATTTGATTAATTTGCTAAGTGGTGTGGTGATCTAGTTTCTGACGTGGTGGTCGATTCCAATGCGAGACACAATAGTGCTCGTAGAACCTTACGAGGACCTATCAAGACTGATCTAGCAATAGATCAAACTATTACGCGATGGATGAAAAACCTAGACGGTTTGACCTAGCATTGATTTGGACAGAAGCCACCAGACTGATCTAGCAATAGATCAAACTATTACGCGATGGATGAAAAACCTAGATGGTTTGACCTAGCATTGATCTGGACTGAAGCCACCAGACTGATCTAGCAATAGATCAAACTATTACGCGATGGATGAAAAACCTAGATGGTTTGACCTAGCATTGATCTGGACTGAAGCCACCAGATTAGACTGTTATTCGGCGGATGACAAACCTAGATGGTTGATCTGGACTGAAGCCACCAGATTAGACTGTTATTCGGCGGATGACAAACCTAGATGGTTTGACTGCAGATAAGATTTACACCTAGATGCGGATGTGGATGCAAGTGGACTAGCATACCCAAACACGTGGGCGACGTGAGATAAGTGGTGACAAGGTTGGAGGCGAGTGGACTAGCAGACCCAAACACGTGGGCGGATCAGACGTGGCGAGGTTAGCATCAAGCAACATGACAATGCATGACTTCATGAAGTGGCGGATAAAAGGAGATCTAAAGGGAGCCTAACTACCAATTGGTAGTGTATAAAGTTATTGCGTGTTTTTTATTTTAAACCACAAAATTGTTGCCACCCCATGCATATGGGATAAATATCCCATAGCGCCAATTAGTTCTCAATGGTATCTTCTTTTGGCAACCTTCACAAAACATTTTCAGGCCTGTGATGGCATTCTGCAAATCGCTGTTAAATACAGCTCGCATGTAACGTTCTGTCCAACTTTACGGATGCTTCACACGATAGCCACTTCTTGGCATCTTGAAGATCGATCAAGCGATTGGATGAACCCTACGCTACATAGTTGAGAATCAACGTAGATCATTGTATCCAGGTGGATCGAGCGACGTTTGACCTGATTGTTAACAGTATTGCAGGTCTCTAAAGAGTGACAGCGATCGGACGCTATCCAAGAGTTGTAGCCGAATTTGATTTTTTTAATCAAAAAGAGTAAAGCACATTGGCGGACGGTAAGCATTGCTAAAATGTTTTGCTGCAGATAATCAATTGCTCTAATATCCTGCGATAGAAGATGCGTAGAAAGTAGACATTTTCTACTAAAAACTTTTTGCCTAATAATGGACAGGATCTGAGGCTTCATAGTTGCACATATCCGTTGACAGGAACGGAAAAGACACAGCACAGAATTGTAGTCGCTCGCACCGATCTACAATTGAGTAGACAACACCTCTCCATTGACAAATTTGTTGAAGAATGTTTTGTAAACAGTGATACACCGTAGAACTTTCTCGTCATGTTGTTGGCGAGATACACGCTGAGAATATTTCACGTGCTGAGGAATTGCTCAATCTGGTAAACTGTAGAATGATTAGCTCCCACTGTTGACACACAGTTGTTGGTCACAGACCTGAAATATTACCATATTTATTTTGTCATTGCATTGCAGGAGAAACTTACCTGTTTGATCATAGCCATGATTTATTTTGCAGAGACATAAAAAACAATGGCATTACAGACACAGGTTCCAGCTAACCAGATCTGTTAACGGTCACCTTCTTTGATCGGACTAAACTGAGCAAATCGACAAAGGAAAGGACTGGACGTGTGATACGGTGGACATGGACTCTCGGATTACAATAGAGACGGTCCAATTGCAGACATCATTTATAGGTATATGATGTTTCATTTTTGTTGGTGCTAGAAGATCTTGTTCACAGTATTCGAGTTGCAGACACGGTGGAGTGAAACCCAGTCCCAGTTGCAGTGCAAGGCGGTGCCAGAGATCCCACGTGTATTTCTCTACATCCATATTGGATGTGGGAAGACCTTTGACGGTCTTTAACTGAGCCAAGGCTCATTTCAGCTTTTAACCACCATGTTGTGGTCAGGCGAATCCTGTGCGGTGTCCAACCCACCACCAGTGGCAGGCGGTCCTTCCCCTTTGGCGTCATTTGGTGCACAGGTATTGTTCACTCTGCCTTAGAGTCAGCAAATTCATTAGTCCCAAAGATTTTCTGCTAGGGCACAACTTTCTTTCTTTGATTAATTTTAATTGATTTTAACACTAAATTTCAATTAACTTCAAAATTAATCAAAAGTTAATTATTTATATTTCAGCAAATTAATTAACATTGCACATTTTTGCTAGCAATTTTATGTGCAAAAGTTTTTTAGTCACTTTTTTGCAACTTCGTGCAACATTTTGTAATTGCTCATTTTAGGCCACACTTGACAATTTGCCAATGAGGCAATATTTGTACAAGCCTTCAAGGTTTCACAAGTTGCATTTTTTGCACTAAGGAGGGATAACGATTTTATCCATCCAAGAATTTTTGCATTAAGTGGGGGCTAATACCATTTTTTTCTCTACCATCATTTTGCAAACAAAGGGAGGATAATCCTTCTTTTTTTCTCCATCAAAGCTAATTTTGCAAAAAGGGGGAGCAATTTGTAAAGGTGCATTTTCGACAACGACCGACACCTTAGCCACCTTAATCAAATTATTTGGCAAAATTACCTTGTAAAAAGGTCCATTTTTGGCAAAGATCGACACCTTAAGAAAATAGGCAAATCAACGAAAAAGAGTGTCCCAAAGTCAACTGATGTTGTCAAATCGGTTAAAGGTCCTTACTTTCCACCAAATATGGAAGGACTTGATTTTTATGAGGATGGTAAATTTTTCACACTACGACGTGGTGTAGATGCCATACTCGATGATTCTATGTCTTGTGAAGATATTCAAACAAATGGTGTTCTAATCCCTATTGGCATTGTAAGGGTAATATACATGTCATTGGTTGCACTTGACATTGCCCAACGTAAAGTGAAAAGGGACATTAGTGAGGAAACAAAGGTCAAACCCCTAATGGTCGATGTTTGTTGTGACACAAGTGACCTTCAATCCATTGTGGTGAATGCTTGTTGTGATACATGTGACCTTAAGCCCACTGTAGCCAATGCTTGTTGTGATACAAGCGACCTCATACCTTCAATGGTAGATATCAGTTGTAGCACAAGTGATCTCATCACAATAGCATATTTTGCTTGTGACACTAGTGACTTAAAAATTGAATCTCCTAAAAATGACTCCATAATCTCATCAATAGTGACAAATACCATATTGTTAATAGTATTGATGAAGATGATGAAATTAGGTGTTTTGAAAAACACACCAAAGGATTTGGATCCAAGCTGATGAAGAAAATGGGATTCAATGGTGAGAGATTAGGTAAACATGAACAAGACATTAACTCCAATAATATTAATTATTAGGGCAAAGAATGAAGACCTTGGCTATTCTGGACAAGCAAGTACCAATAAAACCATATTTGTAAACCCTAAATCTCCTACAAAGTATTGTTGCAGTAACTATGGTAGAACAGGACATGTAGCAGCTAGGTGTTGGAAATTACATCCTTGTGACTCATGTGGATGTACAAATCACTCTTCTTCAAGTTGTTGGTACAAAGTAAAAATGGCCAACAAGGTTCATATAGATTGTGGATGGACATATCTCACACAATGGACCATGATGAAAGCAATGTTGTATGGCTTCTACAGAAAAGGTAAAACCTATGGTAAACCTAGAGGTAGATCTAGTGATAGACCAAGTGGCAGTTCCAAAGGCAATGACCCAGAGATAGACCTAAAGATAGACCCAGATATAAAGTTCCAGAGGCATATCTACAGGCAGATCTAGAGGCAATTATCCAAAGGTAGATTCACAGGCATATCCAAAGACAGTTCTAGAGGTACTAATCGAGTGGTAACCTTAGATCTAGAGCCAAAGACAGCCATGAGCCTGAGCCTGAGCCTGAGCCCAAGACAACATATTTCATTTCTCTTCTTGTTCACTATATTGGGATAATTATATGTATGACCCAAATAATGTAATAAGGGGCGATGTTAGAGTTACTATTCTATAGTAACTATATTATTACCTCATTTGGTTATATGTCATAACTGTTAGGGTAGATTAGTATATTGTTATCTATCCTAGGCTGATTCGCTAAATATCTCTATTTAACGAATATATTATTGTTAGCCTATTTTGTTAGTTAGCATTATTCCCTCGTTAGTTAGAGCTAATGTTAGCAATGGATATTGTATCTAATTAGCTCATGTTTAATAATATGCTATTGACTATTGATCCTAATAAATTCCTAACATACCCCCTTTATTATGTCATAGTTTTAGCTCCTACCGAGACTCTTGGATTTTGACTTAATGAAATGTTCGAGGGTTTTTGGAATTTGAGAGAGAGATTCCCCCTTCAATGTAGACTATTTAATAAAATGCTTAGGGTGTCAAGTTTCACCAATATTGCAACCCAAAAATATATTTATTACAAATTCTTATTCAAAATCTAATACTTATAAATTCAACTCAAGAAATATATACCTCCTCCAATGTCTTCATGCGAAGGATGTGCTACCATGTATCTTGTGTCAACTATTAAATTGATTGGTCACCAATTTTTATCTTGCATGTGATGGAAAGAAACTTTTGTATGGATTCTTCATATTCTTTTGCTTTTCATTTCTTCTATCACAATCAAATTATAGATTCTTTGAAATTTTTCCTTTTATCATAAATTCTTTGATAGGATAAGTATGATGTATGTTTTGAATACAATATTTAGCAATTTTGTGTACTTGTCTCAATACCTTAAATGATCCCATGGATGGCATAGATTTTTCTTAACCAAGAATGTGCCAACCTATCAACTGCTCAATAGCCTTTAGAGTTGAACCATTAGGACCTAGTGATTGCTAACGTTATCTAACAAATCTCCCTTTATTTTGAATTATATTTTCAATTATGATGATATCACAATGCATCTTATCATTTAGTGTCTTAATTTCTTGTAATGCTAGTACACTCTTTGACAAGAGTTTTATGAGCTCTTGGGGTTTGTTAATTATGTAAGGATATTCTATTGTATGAGTTGTAAAAATAAATAATCTTCTCTTAACATTTAAAAGCTATGAATTATTCTCTAAAGCTCTTCTCATAATAGGTCATTCATCCTACAAATATTTTTCTCTGTACCTAGGAAAATAAGTGAAAAAATAATTAATTTTGAACATAACATCTTAATTCTAGGAGGTATTAAATATCTTGTCCTTAGAGGTATCCCATGGCCTATGCTTGTCATGGTTGCCTTTGCATTTTCGCATTCTTCTCTCCTATTGTATTCCTAGTAGCTTGGAGTGATCAACATGGTTCTTGATATCCCTGGTTGTATTATTTCCTATATAACAATTTAGATGATTTGGATGGATCCAATTTTCTTGACCTTATATTTGTTTGGTTGTTTTAGATTCATATCAAACATTATTGTGTTGACTTAGTTGTATTTGTGCAACAAAAACGTATTCTTCTTCATGATCTTTTTCTTTTTCTTTAACTTGGTTCTCTTTGGCTACATCATTTTTCTATACATTTCTTCAATTTTGATTTTGTTTAGATAATAATGACTTGTCCTACTACCAGTTCATCTCTCATGAAGGATATCCATTTGTAAATGGATTATGCCAAGATTCCTTCACTGTGTGGCCATTTTTACCACAAATTTCACACATTTTTGTATGTGAAAAAATATTTTTTGTTGTTGATATTCTAGAGAATCAATTCTTTATTGTTGATATCCTTGAGAGTTATTCTCTATTGGAAGTGATGTTGAGATCTTGTGCATATTTTGTATGGTTGCTTCCCTTTTTTATTATAGGAATTAATTGTTATTCTTCTTGTCTTGAATGCGAGGCAAGTACTTTTTGAAGAAGGTTCACCAAATTTTCAAAGCTTAGTGTTTCCTCAATGATATTTAATACTGTCATAAATATAGTGTATTGATAAGGGAGAGATCTTAGAATAAATAGAACTAGCTTTTTATCAGATACATTTTCTCCCAATTCTTGTAGTGATGCTCATAATTCAACAATTTTCCTCATGAAAGATTCGAGTTTCTCTCCACTCTTCATCTTCAAGCAATGAAGTTGGCTATGGAGAAATAGAATTTGATTTTGATTATTTGCTTCAAAAATTATTTGTAGCTTCTCCCATGCATCTTTGGCTATGGTTGAATTCTAAATGTATGCTTGTGCTTCATCTACTACTTCAAACATGATAATTTGTTGGATATTTTGAGTCAATTTGTCATTGATGTCAAGGAACGAAGTCATCATTGATGTCAAGGAATATGTCAAGGAACATTGCAAAGGTTAATGGTGAAAGAGATTCATAATATTTTTAATATTATGTGGAAGCATATGAAGGTGGGTTTTTATTAAAACCATGGATGAACAAAATAAAAGGTTTTTTATAAAAACCCAAGGAAGCATTTTGAAAAGATAAAGGAGGTTTTAGTATTTATTTTAAAAAATATTTAAATTCAATTTGAATTAAAATTTATAAATAAATATTATTTATACAAATGGTAAAATCAAAGAGGGCTTTAATAAAGCCAAAAGGGGTTTAAGAATTATTTATAAAATTTAAATTCTAAATAATTTAAATAATTTATAAATTAATTATTCAAATTTCAAAATTATTGGAGGCAATATGTATAAAAACCATATGCCTAAAAGGCATAGAACTTACCCTTCGTTCGAAAGAAATAATATTAGCATGAGTTGTGATGAATAATCGTGCAGAGAAGAAGACAAATATTTATCTTAAGGTGCCAGCAAAAGTGTTAAGATCATTGAGGGCTAAACCCTCATATCCACCAAGGCACATGGTCTAGTGGCAAGTGATTGCGAGTTAAGTCGTGCAGGTGTAGAGTGGTTTGCATTCAATTCTAGATGAGAGCGTTTTGGCGTGTCGTGCTTTGGCTTCGGAGAAAGCGATGCGTTGAACATTTTGGTTTCGACGCATTAGGGTAAGAACATAGAACACATTGTGCTCTTTGTTTCCCAAACGAGTGCCTAGCTTGTGCGACGGTTAGAGCCATGGCTAGGGCATTGGGAGAAGTTGCGTTGAGGGTTCGATTCTCACCTAGGTAGAGGTAATAAATTTTACATTATTTTTAAATTTCCTAAGGTGTAAACATAAGGTTTAGGGAGTTATAAGCAGTTTTTTGAAAGGTGCTTATTTTAATTGTTAGTTTTTGATTAAATGAAGGAATAAGGTGTTGAAATTTATTTTTTAATAAAGTTATTGTGATGTTTTTGATTTATCAAAAAGTGAATTGAAGAATGATTAAATTTAATATGACTTCTTGTCATTGAGTTAGTTTGAAAAGGAGATTGTATTGACAATATTTTTGATATTGAATATTGTTTTAATTGGGAGATCATAAGGTGTATTTGGTCAATCATTTTTGTATATGTTGATGGATGTTTTCTTTAAGATGGAGTGATAAGGTGTATGTGTGTTTTGATATTTTGTATTGTATCTTTGAGAGAGTTTAGTATCTTCTAACACCTTGAGATTGGAAAATAAGTGTTTGTGGTTGTGGCAGATATTTGAGGTTCCATCATCATCAAGAAAAAGGTATGAGCACATTTTTCCATAGTTGAGTTGATTGGTTGGTTTTATGGAAAATAAGTTTGAAGTGAAAAGGACTTGATTAGGGTTTCCTTATTGAGTGTTTTGAGTTAATGCTTCAAGGTTTTTTGGAATAAAGAGTTGTTGTTAAAAACTTGTTTTATAAGCATTGTTGTTGAAGCCATTGATTGTGTGAAGAACTTGAACTAGGGTTTGAAAATAACATGAGTATCATTGTTGTGAGAGTTGTTTTATAAGCATTGTTGTTGACGTGAGTTGTTGAGTGAAGAACTTGAACTAGGGTTTGAAAAGAACATGAGTATCATTATTAGGTGAGAGTTGTTTTTTAAGCATTGTTTTTGAAGTAAGTTATTGAGTGAAGAACTTGAACTAGGATTTAGAAAGAACATGAGTATCATTGTTATGTGAGATTGGTTGATAAGCATTGTTGGAAATATTTTGAGTGAGTGTTCATATGCTTGGACTAGGGTTTGTGAGCAAGGATTATTTCATTGAGTAATTGGTTGAGTAGAGTTGGTTGAGCCTAATCAAGTGGATGTATGGAGTGATTGTTTAAGCTCCATAAAACAAAATATTTTATATTTTGAATTGAATTGATAAAGTGATTGAGTTGAAGCATATTGAGTCTCTAACAATTCTTTGTATGTTTCTAAAAGAGTGATTGAAAGTGATTGAGCATTGTGATGAGTATAGAGCATATTGAGTCCCAAATAATTCTCTTTATGTTTCTATGAGATTGGAAAAGTTCTAGTGCAAACTTATTTAGCAAATTTGAGGTAAGTCTTTGAGAAGACTTGTGGATAGTTTTGGGTAAGCTTTTGTGGAAGCTTACAATACAGATTATTGAGCATATTTGGATAAGTTCTTGTGAGGACTTATTGAGCAGATTTGGATAAGTTCTTGAGAGGAATTATTGAGCATATTGGACAAGTTCTAGAGAGGACTTGTGGACAGATTAGTGTGAGATTTTGTGGAAGATTACAAGACATATTTGAGATAATTCTTTGAGAAGACTTGAGAGCAGAGTTGATTGATTGATTTTTTCAAACCTTGAGTTAAGGTTTGGGGCAGATCCAACAAAGTTGATTTGATATTAAGTCAAGCCTTGAGTTAAGGCTTGAGGATAGAGATCGAGGATAGATTTGTGCTAGATCGAAGGACTGTGTTTGGTACATATTTAAGGATAGATTTTGGTGTAGATTTGAGGATAGATTTGTGCCAGACCAGAGACAAATATTGAGGATAGATTTGTGCTAGATCGAAGGACTATGTTTAGTGTAGATTTGAAATAGAGCTTTGGAGGTGATAGAGTTGAGGACATAGATATCTAGCCAGAGTAGGGAAGATAGGTGTCTTACATGGATAGAGATCCATTTGCTAATGGTAGTGGATGCGGACATCTTCTAGAGGACCACCAGCCAGAGCAGAGTTAGGATATTGGTGTCTCCTGTGGATAGATATCCATGAACTTGATTTAGGAGATTGGTGTCTCCTTTTTATAGAGGTCCATAAACATTGTAATAGGGAAAGGATTCCCAAGAATATTTATTGAGAAAATATTAGTGAAATATTTTCTTCGTGGAGTAGCCCACATTGGGTGAACCACGTTAAATTGGTATCTCTATTGTGTGATGATTTGTGGATTGCTTTGGTTATTGCTATTGATATTTCCATTGATTATATTGGATAATACTATTTTGAAAATAAAAGTAAAAAGTGGTCTTATACTGTTCAACCCCCCCTCTTAGTATAAGTTTGTGTTCTTCAATTGGTATTAGAGTTGGTTCCTTTGAAAAATGTTTAACAACTTGAAGGAAGATCTTACAAGAACACAAATGGAAAATAAAGACAAAGGCAGAACCATGAGACACAAGAATAAAAGAACACACATGGTCATAAAAGAAAAGGAAGATGAATTTGATATTTGTTTTTTTGGTAGGAAAAATGGAAATAGATTCAAAATATGAATCAAGCAGTGGAGAAAATATTATATTGACAAAGTTTTGTACCAGATGTAGGAATACAAGTCACCATGTAGAATTTTATCCACAATAAGGTGAAGAATATTTTGTTTATGGTCAAATAGGTCATGATGCAAGATATTATCATGGGTTCAGTAGTAGTGAAGATGAAATGGATCTAAATGATAACAGGGATAGTCAAAATAGGTATGAATAAGAAACTCTACTTTCAATAATAGAAGAAAAAGAATATGCTCCTATGGAAGATTCGAAAAAATAAAAAGAGGAAGACACTCTTAAGGAACTTGTTGAATTGAAAAGAGAGAATTTAGAATTGAAGGCTCAAATACAAGAAGATGAGAAATGTAATACAAAGGTTCTACAAGATCTCTCTGACTTGAGAGATTTATGCCAAACCAAATACAGAGATTGAGGATAAATTTATGCTAGATCGAAGGATTGTGTTTAGTGTATATTTGAGATAGAGCTTTAGAGGTGATAGAGTTGAGGATAAATATCTCCATCCAGAGCAAGGAAGACTAGTTTCTTCTATGGATAGAGTTCCATTTGCTAAGGGTAGTGGAGGTAGACGTCTTCTAGAGGATCACTAGATAAAGTAGAGTTAGAAGATTGGTTTCTCCTATGGATAGAGATCCACGAACTTGATTTATAGGATTGGTGTCTCCTTTGGACAGAGGTCCATAAACATCGTAATAGGGAAAGGATTCCCAAGAATATTTATTGAGAAAATATTAGTGAAATATTTTCTTCGTGGAGTAGCCCACATTGGGTGAACCATGTTAAATTGGTGTCTCTATTGTGTGTGATAATTTGTGCATTGCTTTGGTTATTGCTATTTATATTGCCATTGATTATATTGGATACTATTGTTTGGGAAAGAAAAGTAAAAAGTGGTCTTATACTTGTTCACCCCCCTCTCAGTATAAGCTTGTGTTCTTCATAATTAACCTCACTTTTTTGTCTACCTTGTCAAACTTTATCTGGTCTTCACCTTTTGCAATAGGATAGGTAATGGTTCCTTCTACAACTTGCTATACTTATTTAAACTTGAGTTGTGATCTAAGTTTTATCTTCTAGGCAACATAGTTATTCCTCAATCGTTGGGTATTATCCAATACAAAATTTAGTGCTCCACTAGCCATAGTAAATATTCACAAAACTTAAATAGTTTTCTTTCATTGAATCAAACTCAAAAAATTCTTTCTTATGAGTATATATAAGCCTATACTCATGATTCAATTAATGCCTCAAATTATAAGAAAATTGGTGTCTCGATGAGTAAATTAAAATAATAAAGGGAATTCCAATAAGGCCTTGGTTCAATGGTTGGAACATATAGATGATGTAGCCCACACCAAGGTTAAAATCTTAATGACACCAAATAGGCTATATAGTTTATTTTGACTAAGTTGATGTAAAAGGGAAAGGGCAACCCTTTCAAAACCCTAATTTTTATAATAAAAGAGAGGGAATTTTCTTCCTCTAGGAAATATTCTTTATAATATTTTGAGGTTTTAAAATATATGTGTCTTTCCTTTTCACTTGTAATAAAATAAGGAAAAACAATAATAAATTTCCTTTGAGTAGTCTCCCCACTCTCAATATGAGATATTAGAAGTAAAAACGTCTGCTATTTCTTTAACCAAGCTTTAATTTATCTCAATAATAATGTTGATGACTAGAACTTCATCAAACAACTTGTGAATGATGCTTATGAGGATGTTTTAATTTGAATTTTCTTATCGTACAATGTGTTTTCTAATAAATATTTGGGTCACCCACATTTTTCTTCAACAAAAATAAACTGACAATAATATATTTAGCACTGGAATATAATATATTTTCATGATTTCTCAAGTTTATTCCTTGGAATTCATCATATCTTCACTATCGGAGTGTTTGAATTCATCTACGAGACGGTCCAATTGCAAACATCATTTATAGGTATATAATGTTTCATATTTGTTGGTGCTAGAAGATCTTGTTCACAGTATTCGAGTTGCAGAAACGGTGGAGTGAAACCCAGTCCCAGTTGCAGTGCAAGGCGGTGCCAGAGATCCCACGTGTATTTCTCTACATCCATATTGGATGTGGGAAGACCTTTGACGGTCTTTAACTGAGCCAAGGCTCATTTCAGCTTTTAACCACCATGTTGTGGTCAGGCGAATCCTGTGCAGTGTCCAACCCACCACCAGTGGCAGGCGGTCCTTCCCCTTTGGCGTCATTTGGTGGATAGGTATTGTTCACTCTGCCTTAGAGTCAGCAAATTCATTAGTCCCAAATATTTTCTGCTAGGACACAACTTTCTTTCTTTGATTAATTTTAATTGATTTTAACACTAAATTTCAATTAACTTCAAAATTAATCAAAAGTTAATTATTTATATTTCAGCAAATTAATTAACATTGCACATTTTTGCTAGCAATTTTATGTGCAAAAGTTTTTTAGTCACTTTTTTGCAACTTTGTGCAACATTTTGTAATTGCTCATTTTAGGCGACACTTGACAATTTGCCAATGAGGCAATATTTGTACAAGCCTTCAAGGTTTCACAAGTTGCATTTTTTGCACTAAGGGGGGATAACGATTTTCTCCATCCAAGAATTTTTGCATTAAGGGGGGATAATAACATTTTTTTTCCACCATCATTTTGCAAACAAAGGGAGGATAATCCTTCTTTTTTTCTCCATCAAAGCTAATTTTGCAAAAAGGGGGAGCAATTTGTAAAGGTGCATTTTTGACAACGACCGACACCTTAGCCACCTTAATCAAATTATTTGGCAAAATTACCTTGTAAAAAGGTCCATTTTTGGCAAATATCGACACCTTAAGAAAATAGGCAAATCAAAGAAAAAGAGTGTCCCAAAGTCAACTGATGTTGTCAAATCGGTTAAAGGTCCTTACTTTCCACCAAATATGGAAGGAATTCATTTTTATGAGGATGGTAAATTTTTCACACTACGTCATGGTGTAGATGCCATACTCGATGATTCTATGTCTTGTGAATATATTAAGACAAATGGTGTTCTAATCCCTATTGGCATTGTAAGGGTAATATACATGTCATTGGTTTCACTTGACATTGCCCAACGTAAAGTGAAAAGGGACATTAGTGAGGAAACAAAGGTCAAACCCCTAATGGTCGATGTTTGTTGTGACACAAGTGAACTTCAATCCACTGTGGTGAACGCTTGTTGTGATACATGTGACCTTAAGCCCACTGTAGCCAATGCTTGTTATGATACAAGCGACCTCATACCTTCAATGGTAGATATCAGTTGTAGCACAAGTGATCTCATCACAGTAGCATATTTTGCTTGTGACACTAGTGACTTAAAAATTGAACCTCCTAAAAATGACTCCATAATCTCATCAATAATGACAAATACCATATTGTTAATAGTATTGATGAAGATGATGAAATTAGGTGTTTTAAAAAACACACCAAAGGATTTGGATCCAAGATGATGAAGAAAATGGGATTCAATGGTGAGAGATTATGTAAACATGAACAAAACATTAAAACTCTAATAATATTAAATATTAGGGCAAATAATTAAGGCCTTGGCTATTATGGACAAGCAAGTACCAATAAAACCATATTTGTAAACCCTAAATCTCTTACAAAGTATTGTTGCAGTAACTATGGTAGAACAGGACATGTAGCAGCTAGGTATTGGAAATTACATCCTTGTGACTCATGTGGATGTACAAATCACTCTTCTTCAAGTTGTTGGTACAAAGTAAAAATGGCCAACAAGGTTCATATAGATTGTGGATGGACATATCTCACACAATGGACCATGATGAAAGCAATGTTGTATGGCTTCTACAGAAAAGGTAAAACCTATGGTAAACCTAGAGGTAGATCCAGTGATAGACCAAGTGGCAGTCCCAAAGGCAATGACCCAAAGATAGACCTAAAGACAGACCTAGATATAAAGTTCCAGAGGCATATCTACAGGCAAATCCAGAGGCAATTATCCAAAGGCAGATTCACAGGCATATCCAAAGATAGTTCTAGAGGTACTAATTAAGTGGTAACCTTAGAGACAGAGCCAAAGACATAGCCATGAGCCTGAGCCTGAGCCCAAGATAACATATTTCATTTCTCTTCTTGTTCACTATATTGGGATAATTATATGTATTACCCAAATAATGTAATAAGGAGCGATGTTAGAGTTACTATTCTATAGTAACTATATTATTACCTCATTTGGTTATATGTCATAACTGTTAGGGTAGATTAGTATATTTTTATCTATCCTAGGTTGATTTGCTAAATATTTCTATTTAACGAATATATTATTGTTAGCCTATTTTGTTAGTTAGCATTATTCGCTCGTTAGTTAGAGCTAATGTTAGCAATGGATATTGTATCTAATTAGCTTATGTTTAATAATATGATATTGACTATTGATCCTAATAAATTCCTAACATACCCGCTTTATTATGTCATAGTTTTAGCTCCTACTGAGACTCTTGGATTTTGACTTAATGAAATGTTCGAGGGTTTTTGGAATTTGAGAGAGAGATTCCCCCTTCAATGTATACTATTTAATAAAATGCTTAGGGTGTCAAGTTTCACCAATCTTGCACCCCAAAAATATATTTATTACAAATTCTTATTCAAAATCTAATACTTATAAATTCAACTCAAGAAATATATACCTCCTCCAATGTCTTCATGCGAAGGATGTGCTACCATGTATCTTGTGTCAACTATTAAATTGATTGGTCACCAATTTTTATCTTGCATGTGATGGAAAGAAACTTTTGTATGGATTCTTCATATTCTTTTGCTTTTCATTTCTTCTATCACAATCAAATTATAGATTCTTTGAAATTTTTCCTTTTATCATAAATTCTTTGATATGATAAGTATGATGTATGTTTTGAATACAATATTTAGCAATTTTGTGTACTTGTCTCAATACCTTAAATGATCCCATGGATGGCATAGATTTTTCTTAACCAAGAATGTGCCAACCTATCAACTGCTCAATAGCCTTTAGAGTTGAACCATTAGGACCTAGTGATTGCTGACATTATCTAACAAATCTCCCTTTATTTTGAATTATATTTTCAATTTTTATGATATCACAATGCATCTTATCATTTTGTGTCTTAATTTCTTGTAGTGCTAGTACACTCTTTGACAAGAGTTTTATGAGCTCTTGGGGTTTGTTAATTATGTAAGGATATTCTATTGTATGAGTTGTAAAAATAAATAATCTTCTCTTAACATTTAAAAGCTATGAATTATTCTCTAAAGCTCTTCTCATAATAGGTCATTCATCCTACAAATTTTTTTCTCTGTACCTAGGAAAATAAGTGAAAAAATAATTAATTTTGAACATATCATCTTCATTCTAGGAGGTATTAAATATCCTGTCCTTAGAGGTATCCCATGGCCTATGCTTGTCATGGTTGCCTTTGCATCTTCGCATTCTTCTCTCCTATTGGATTCCTAGTAGCTTGGAGTGATCAACATGGTTCTTGATATCCCTGGTTGTATTATTTCCTATATAACAATTTAGATGATTTGGATGGATCCAATATTCTTGACCTGATATTTGTTTGGTTGTTTTAGATTCATATCAAACATTATTGTGTTGACTTAGTTGTATTTGTGCAACAAAAACGTGTTCTTCTTCGTGATATTTTTCTTTTTCTTTAACTTGGTTCTCTTTGGCTACATCATTTTTCTATACATTTCTCCAATTTTGATTTTGTTTAGATAATAATGACTTGTCCTACTACCAGTTCATCTCTCATGAAGGATATCCATTTGTAAATGGATTATGCCAAGATTCCTTCACTGTGTGGCCATCTATACCACAAAGTTCACACATTTTTGTATGTGAAAAAATATTTTTTGTTGTTGATATTCTAGAGAATCAATTCTTTATTGTTGATATCCTTGAGAATTATTCTCTATTGGAAGTGATGTTGAGATCTTGTGCCTCTTTTGTATGGTTGCTTCCCTTTTTTATTAGTAAGAAGTAATTGTTCTTCTTCTTGTCTTGAATGTGAGGCATCTACTTTTTGAAGTAGGTTCACCAAATTTTCAAAGCTTAGTGTTTGCTCAATGATATTTAATACTATCATAAATATAGTGTATAGATAAGGGAGAGATCTTAGAATAAATAGAACTAGCTTTTTATCAGATACATTTTCTCCAAATGCTTGTAGTGATTCTCATAATTCAACAATTTTCCTCATGAAAGATTCGAGTTTCTCTCCACTCTTCATCTTCAAGCAATGGAGTCGGCTATGGAGAAATAGAATTTGATTATGATTATTTGCTTCAAAAATTATTTGTAGCTTCTCCCAAGCATCTTTGGCTATGGTTGAATTCTAAACGTAAACTTGTGCTTCATCTACTACTTCAAACATGATAATTTGTTGGATATTTTGAGTCAAGTTGTCATTGATGTCAAGGAACAAAGTCATCATTGATGTCAAGGAATATGTCAAGGAACAATGCAAAGGTTAATGGTGAAAGAGCTTCATAATATTTTTAATATTATGTGGAAGCATATGAAGGTGGGTTTTTATTAAAACCATGGATGAGCAAAATAAAAGGTTTTTTTATAAAAACCCAAGGAAGCATTTTGAAAAGATAAAGGAGGTTTTAATATTTATTTTAATAAAATATTTAAATTCAATTTGAATTTAAATTTTATAAATAAATATTATTTATACAAGTGGTAAAATCAAAGAGGGCTTTAATAAAGCCAAAAGGGGTTTAAGAATTAATTTATAAAATCTAAATTCTAAATAATTTAAATAATTTATAAATTAATTATTTAAATTTCAAGAAGAGAAAAATTATTGGAGGAAATGTGTATAAAAATAATATGCCTAAAAGGCATAGAACTTACCCTTCGTTCGAAAGAAATAATCGTAGCATGAGTTGTGGTGAATAATCGTGCAGAGAAGAAGACAAATATTTATCTTAAGGTGCCAGCAAAAGTGTTAAGACCATTGAGGGCTAAACCCTCATATCCACCAAGGCATGTGGTCTAGTGGCAAGTGATTGCGAGTTAATTCGTGCGGGTGTAGAGTGGTTTGCATTCGATTCTAGATGAGAGCGTTTTGGCGTGTTGTGCTTTGGCTTCGGAGAAAGCAACGCATTGAACATTTTGGTTTCGATGCATTAGGGTAAGAACATAGAACACATTGTGCTCTTTGTTTCCCAAAAGAGTGCCTAGCTTGTGCGACGGTTAGAGCCATGGCTAGGGCATTGGGAGAAGTTGCGTCGAGGGTTCGATTCTCACCTAGGCGGAGGTAATAAATTTTACATTATTTTTAATTTTCCTAAGGTGTAAACATAAGGTTTAGGGAGTTATAAGGGATTTTTTGAAAGGTGCTTATTTTAATTGTTAGTTTTTGATTAAATGGAGGAATAAGGTGTTGAACTTTATTTTTTAATAAAGTTATTGTGATGTTTTTGATTTATCAAAAAGTGAATTGAAGAGTGATTAAATTTGAGAGGACTTCTTGTCATTGAGTTAGTTTGAAAAGGAGATTGTATTGACATTATTTTTTATATTGAATATTATTTTAATTGGGAGATCATAAGGTGTATTTGGTCAATCATTTTTGTATATGTTGATGGATGCTTTCTTTAAGATGGAGTGATAAGGTGTATGTGTGTTTTGATGATTTGTATTGTATCTTTGAGAGAGTTTAGTCATCTTCTAACTTCCTTGAGCTTGGAAAAGAAGTGTTTGTGGTTGTGGCGGATATTTGAGGTTCCTTCATCATCAAGAAAAAGGTATGAGCACATTCTTCCATAGTTGAGTTGATTGGTTGGTTTTCTGGAAAATAAGTTTGGAGTGAAAAGGACTTGATTAGGGTTTCCTTATTGAGTGTGTTGAGTTAATGCTTCAAGGTTTTCTGGAATAAAGAGTTGTTAAAACCTTGTTTTATAAGCATTGTTGTTGAAGCCATTGGTTGTGTGAAGAACTTGAACTAGGGTTTGAAAAGAACATGAGTATCATTGTATGTGAGAGTTTTTTATAAGCATTGTTGTTGAAATGAGTTGTTGAGTGAAGAACTTGAACTAGGGTTTGAAAAGAACATGAGTATCATTATTATGTGAGAGTTGTTTTATAAGCATTGTTGTTGAAGTAAGTTATTGAGTGAAGAACTTGAACTAGGATTTGGAAAGAACATGAGTATCATTGTTATGTGAGATTGGTTGATAAGCATTGTTGGAAATATTTTGAGTGAGTGTTCATATGCTTGGACTAGGGTTTGTGAGCAAGGATTATTTCATTGAGTGATTGGTTGAGTAGAGTTGGTTGAGCCTAGTCAAGTGGATGTGTGAAGTGATTGTTCAAGTTCCATAAAACAAACTATTCTATATTCTAAATTGAATTGAGAAAGTGATTGAGCTGAAGCATATTGAGTCTCTAACAATTCTTTGTATGTTTCTAAAAGAGTGATTGAAAGTGATTGAGCATTGTGATGAGTATAGAGCATATTGAGTCTCTAACAATTCTCTTTATGTTTCTATGAGATTGGACAAGTTCTAGTGTGGACTTGTTGAGCAGATTTGAGGTAAGTCTTTGAGAAGACTTGTGGATAGTTTTGGGTAATCTTTTGTGGAAGCTTACAATACAGATATTGAGAAAGGGAGGCTTATTGAGCAGATTTGGATAAGTTCTTGTGAGGACTTATTGAGCATATTGGACAAGTTCTAGAGAGGACTTGTGGACAGATTAGTGTGAGATTTTGTGGAAGCTTACAAGGCATATTTGAGATAAGTCTTTGAGAAGACTTGAGAGCAGAGTTGATTGATTGATTTTTTCAAACCTTGAGTTAAGGTTTGGGGCAGATCCAGCAGAGTTGATTTGATATTGAGTCAAGCTTTGAGTTAAGGCTTGAGGATAGAGATTGAGGATAGATTTGTGCTAGATCGAAGGACTATGTTTAGTATATATTTGAGGATAGAGTTTGGTGCAGATTTGAGGATAGATTTGTGCCAGACCAGAGATAGATATTGAGGATAGATTTGTGCTAGATCGAAGGACTATGTTTAGTATAGATTTGAGATAGAGCTTTGGAGGTGATAGAGTATAGAGGACAATAGTTATCCATAGCCAGAGTATGGAGGATAGGTGTCTTACATGGATAGAGTTCTATTTGCTAAGGGTAGTTGAGGTAGACATCTTCTAGAGGATCACCAACCAGAGCAGAGTTAGGAGATTGGTGTCTCCTATGGATAGAGATCCATGAACTTGATTTAGGGGATTGGTGTCTCCTTTATATAGAGGTCCATAAACATTGTAATAGGGAAAGGATTCCCAAGAGATTTATTGAGAAAATTTTAGTGAAATATTTTCTTCGTGGAGTAGCCCACATTGGGTGAACCACGTTAAATTGGTGTCTCTATTGTGTGTGATGATTTTTGCATTGCTTTGGTTATTGCTATTGATATTGCCATTGATTATATTGGATAATACTATTTGGGAAAGAAAAGTAAAAAGTGGTCTTATATTGTTCACCCCCTCTTAGTATAAGCTTGTGTTCTTCAATTGGTATCAGAGTTGGTTCCTTCGAAAAATGTTTAACAACTTGAAGGAAGATCTTACAAGAACACAAATGGCAAAGAAAGGCAAAGGCAGAACCATGAGACACAAGAAGAAAAGAACACACATGGTCATGAAAGAAAAGGAAGATGAATTTGATATTTGTTGTTTTGGGAGGAAAAATGGAAATAGATTCAAGAGATGAATCAAGCAGTGGAGAAAAGATCATATTGATAAATTTTTGTACCAGATGTAGGAATATAGGTCACCATGCAGACTTATTATCCACAAGAAGGTGAAGAATATTTTGTTTGTGGTCAACTCGGTCATGATGCAAGTTATTGCCATGGGTTTAGTAGTAGTGAAGATGAAGATGATATACTGGAATTCTAGAGGGTGTTCAAGAAAGGATAACAGGGACAATCAAAATAGGTATGAATAAGAAACTCTACTTTCAATAATAGAAGAAAATGAATATGCTCCTATGGAAGAAAAATTAGAAAAAGAAAAGGAGGAAGCCACTCTTAAGGAACTTGTTGAGTTGAAAAGGGAGAACTTAGAATTAAAGGCTCAAATACAAGAGGATGAGAAATGTAAGACAAAGCTTCTACAAGATCTCTCCGACTTGAAAGATAAGGTTGAAAAGGCAAGGAGAAGTTGAAAAAGGTATGGTTGAACAGTCAAAGGTAAAAGAGATAGAATGTGAAAGACTTATGGTTACTCTTGAAGAATTAAAAAAGGAGAACTCAGGATTAAGGGTTCAAGCTCAAGAAGATGAGAAAGCAAAAGCAAAGTTTCTACAAGAACTCACCAACTTCAAAATCAAGGTTGAAGAGGCAAGAAAAATTGAAGAAGGTATGGCCAAAAAATTAAAGACAAAAGATCTAGAGTGTGAAATATTAGAGCATGAGATAGTTTCACTAAGGATGGAAGTAAAAGGTTCTAAGGACAAGCTACACAAGTTTGAGGAAAATTCAAAGACTTTGGATAGGATTATCAATGCACAAAGGTCATCAATCACCAAAACAAGACTTAGTTCTAAAGAAGAACAAGGGAAACAGGAAGCAAAAAAAGGAGAGTCAAGATCAAACACCAAAAAATAAGAAGCATCAAAAGAAGTAAGTAAAAGAGAGAGTGAGACTTCTAAGGATAAGTTGGACAATAGAAAGTTCAACAAGGAAAGGAACAATACACCAAGTAAGGAACAAGATGGAACAAGGTAGAACATAATAAGAGACCAATGGGGTCAAGGCAAGGTAAGTTTCTTCAATGGAAGATGTTTCTCATGTCATAGGTTTGGGCACATGGCTTCATAGTGCAGGACACATGAAAGATAAGAATATGGGAACAGACAACTTTTCCATGGGTATTGCTACTCATGTAATCAATTTGGTCACAAGGCAATGAATTGCAAGGTTCATGATAGAAAAGGATATGGCTTCACTAGGAGAAATCCTAAGACATTTGCACCTCCAAGGAATAATAACATTAAGTGTTATAAGTGCAATAATGATGGACATACAACAAAGTGGTGTAGAGCAGACATTCCAGAATCAAGTATGAACATGAATAGGAACAAGAACAAGAATAGGAACATGGATATGAATAAGAACAAGAACATGGATATAAATAGGAATAGGAACAAGAATGTAGACATGGACAGGAACATGGACATGGAAAGGAACAGTCAAAGGAATCAGAAGGATCATATAAGAAGAAAAGAGGATAAAGGTAAAGAATTTTGCTTGATAGGAGTAGAAATACTCCCACCTCAGAATTAACCACCTCAAGAGGAGGTGGGGGAGGGGCTAAGCTAAGAGGCTCATTCTTAGCCCCGAGCCCCAAAGGTGACCCTTTGCCATTGATGTCAAAGGGGGAGATATTTGAGTAAGGGGGAGAGATTTGGTATTTGAGTAAAGAGGAGAGATTTGAAAAAGAGCATTGAGCCAGGGGGAGCATAATAAAGAAAAGGTTAAGTTTCTGGTAAAAATAATTTGGGTTGCCATCAATGACAAAGGGGGAGATTGTTGGACATTTTGAGTCAAAGTTGTCATTGATGTCAAGGAATGAAGTCATCATTGATGTCAAGGAATATGTCAAGGAACAATGCAAAGGTTAATGGCAAAAGAGCTTCATAATATTTTTAATATTATGTGGAAGCATATGAAGGCGGGTTTTTATTAAAACCATGGATGAGCAAAATAAAAGGTTTTTCATAAAAACCCAAGGAAGCATTTTGAAAAGTTAAAGGAGGTTTTAATATTTATTTTATAAAATATTTAAATTCAATTTGAATTTAAATTTTATAAATAAATATTATTTATACAAAGTGGTAAAATCAAAGAGGGCTTTAATAAAGCCAAAAGGGATTTAAAAATTAATTTATAAAATTTAAATTCTAAAGAATTTAAATAATTTATAAATTAATTATTCAAATTTTGAAGGCGCCGACGTTCAAAATTATTGGAGGTAATATGTATAAAAACTATATGCCTAAATGGCATAGAACTTACCCTTCGTTCGAAAGAAATAATAGTGGCATGTGTTGTGGTGAATACTCGTGTAGAGAAGAAGACAAATATTTGTCTTAAGGTGCCAACGAAAGTGTTAAGACCATTGAGGGCTAAACCCTCATATCCACCAAGGCACGTGGCCTAGTGGCAAGCGATCGTGAGTTAAGTCATGAGGGTGCAGAGTGGTTCGCGTTCGATTCTCGGTGAGAGCATTTTGGTGTGTTGTGCTTTGGCATCGAAGGAAGAGATGCGTTGACCTTTTTGGTTTCGATGCATTGGGGGAAGAACATAGAGCACATTGTGCTCTTTGTTCCCCAAATGAGTGCCTAGCTCATGCGGTGGTTGGAGCCATGGCTAGGGCGTTGGGAGAAGCTATATCGAGGGTTCGATTCTCACCTAGGTGGAGGTAATAAATTTTGCATTATTTTTAAATTGCCTAAGGTGTAAACATAAGGTTTAGGGAGTTATAAGGGGTTTTTGAAAGGTGCTTATTTTAATTGTTAGTTTTTGATTAAATGAAGGAATAAGGTGTTGAAATTTATTTTTAAATAAAGTTATTGTGATGTTTTTGATTTATCAAAAAGTGAATTGAAGAGTGATTAAATTTAAGAGGACTTCTTGCCATTGAGTTAGTTTGAAAAGGAGATTGTATTGACAATATTTTTGATATTGAATATTATTTTAATTGGGAGATCATAAGGTGTATTTGGTCAATCATTTTTGTATATGTTGATGGATGCTTTCTTTAAGATGGAGTGATAAGGTGTATGTGTGTTTTGATATTTTGCATTGTATCTTTGAGAGAGTTTAGTATCTTCTAACTCCTTTGAGCTTGGCAAAGAAGTGTTTGTGGTTGTGGTAGATATTTGAGGTTCCTTCATCATCAAGAAAAAGGTATGAGCACATTCTTCCATAGTTGAGTTGATTGGTTGGTTTTCTGGAAAATAAGTTTGGAGTGAAAAGGAATTGATTAGGGTTTCCTTATTGAGTGTGTTGAGTTAATGCTTCAAGGTTTTCTGGAATAAAGAGTTGTTGTTAAAACCTTGTTTTATAAGCATTGTTGTTGAAGCCATTGATTGTATGAAGAACTTGAACTAGGGTTTGAAAAGAACATGAGTATCATTGTTATGTGAGAGTTGTTTTATAAGCATTGTTGTTGAAGTGAGTTGTTGAGTGAAGAACTTGAACTAGGGTTTGAAAAGAACATGAGTATCATTGTTATGTGAGATTGGTTGATAAGCATTATTGGAAACATTTTGAGTGAGTGTTCATATGCTTGGACTAGGGTTTGTGAGCAAGGATTATTTCATTGAGTGATTGGTTGAGTAGAGTTGGTTGAGCCTAGTCAAGTGGATGTGTGAAGTGATTGTTCAAGTTCCATAAAACAAACTATTCTATATTCTGAATTGATTTGAGAAAGTGATTGAGGATGAATGTGAAGCATATTGAGTCTCTAACAATTCTCTGTATGTTTCTAAAAGAGTGATTGAAAGTGATTGAGCATTGTGATGAGTATAGAGCATATTGAGTCTCTAACAATTCTCTTTATGTTTCTATGAGATTGGACAAGTTCTAGTGTGGACTTGTTGAGCAGATTTGAGGTAAGTCTTTGAGAAGACTTGTGGATAGATTTGGGTAAGCTTTTGTGGAAGCTTACAATACATATTAGAGTATTTTTGGATAAGTTCTTGTGAAGACTTATTGAGCAGATTGGACAAGTTCTAGAGAGGACTTGAGGACAGATTAGTGTGAGCTTTTATGGAAGCTTACAAGGCATATTTGAGATAAGTCTTTGAGAAGACTTGAGAGTAGATTTGATTGATTGATTTGTTCAAACCTTGAGTTAAGGTTTGGGGCAGATCCAATAGAGTTGATTTGAGATTGAGTCAAGCTTTGAGTTAAGGCTTGAGGATAGATATTGAGGACAGATTTGTGCTAGACCGAAGGACTATGTTTAGTATAGATTTGAGGATAGATTTTGGTGTAGATTTGAGGATAGGTTTGTGCTAGACCAGAGATAGATATTGAGGATAGATTTGTGCTAGACCGAAGGACTATGTTTAGTATAGATTTGAGATAGAGCTTTGGAGGTGATAGAGTTGAGGATAGAGATCTCCAGCCAGAGTAGGGAATACAGGTGTCTTCAATGGATAGAGTTCCATTTTCTAAGGGTAGTGGAGGTAGAGGTCTTCTAGAGGATCACCAACTAGAGCAGAGTTAGGAGATTGGTGTCTCCTATGGATAGAGATCCATGAACTTGATTTAGGGGATTGGTATCTCCTTTGGATAGAGGTCCATAAACATTGTAATAGGGAAAGGATTCCCAAGATATTTATTGAGAAAATTTTAGTGAAATATTTTCTTCGTGGAGTAGCCCACATTGGGTGAACCACGTTAAATTGGTGTCTCTATTATGTGTGATGATTTATGCATTACTTTGGTTATTACTATTGATATTGCTATTGATTATATTGGATAATACTATTTGGGAAAGAAAAGTAAAAAGTGGTCTTATACTGTTCACCCCCCTCTCAGTATAAGCTTGTGTTCTTCAATTGGTATCAGAGTTGGTTCCTTCGAAAAAGGTTTAACAACTTGAAGGAAGATCTTACAAGAACACAAATGGCAAAGAAAGGCAAAGGTAGAACCATGAGACACAAGAAGAAAAGAACACACATGGTCATGAAAGAAAAGGAAGATGAATTTGATATTGTTGTTTTGGGAGGAAAAATGGAAATAGATTCAAGAGATGAATCAAGTAGTGGAGAAAATATCAGATTGATAAAGTTTTGTACCAGATGTAGGAATACAGGTCACCATGCAACTTATTGTCCACAAGAAGGTGAAGAATGTTTTGTTTGTGGTCAACTCGGTCATGATGCAGGATATTATCATGGGTTTAGTAGTAGTGAAGATGAAGATGATATTCTAAATGATAATAGAGGACAGTCAAAATAGGTATGAAGAAGAAACTCTACTTTCAATAATAGAAGAAAAAGAAGATGCTCTTATAGAAGATTCAAAAAAATAAGAAGAGGAAGCTACTCTTAAGGAACTTGTTGAATTGAAAAGGGAGAACTTAGAATTAAAGGCTCAAATACAAGAGGATGAGAAATGTAAGACAAAGCTTCTACAAGATCTCTCTAACTTGAGAGATAAGGTTGAAAAGGTAAGGAGAGTTGAAAAAGGTATGGTTGAACAGTCAAAGGTAAAAGAGATAGAATGTGAAAGACTTATTGTTAATCTTGAAGAATTAAAAATGGAGAACTCAGGATTAAGGGTTCAAGCTCAAGAAGATGAGAAAGCAAAAGCAAAGTTTCTACAAGAACTCACCAACTTCAAAATCAAGGTTGAAGAGGCAAGAAAAATTGAAGAAGGTATGGCCAAAAAATTAAAGACAAAAGATCTAGAGTGTGAAATATTAGAGCATGAGATAGTTTCACTAAGGATGGAAGTAAAAGGTTCTAAGGACAAGCTACACAAGTTTGAGAAAAATTCAAAGACTTTGGACAGGATTATCAATGCACAAAGGTCATCAATCACCAAAATAGGACTTAGTTCTAAAGAAGAACAAAGGAAACAGGAAGCAGAAAAAGGAGAGTCAAGATCAAACACCAAAAAAGAAGAAGCATCAAAAGAAGTAAGTAAAAGAGAGAGTGAGACTTCTAAGGATAATTTGGAAAATAGAAAGTTCAACAAGGAAAGGAACAATGCACAAGTAAGGAACAGATGGAACAAGAATCAGAATAGGAGACCAATGAGGTCAAGGCAAGGAAGTTTCAATGGAAGATGTTTCTCATGTCACAGGTTTGGGCACATGGCTTCACAGTGCAGGACACATGAAAGACAGGAATATGGGAATCATATAACTTTTCAATGGGTATTGCTACTCATGTAATCAGTTTGGTCACAAGGCAATGAATTGCAGGGTTCATGATAGAAAAGGATATGGCTTCACTAGGAGAAATCCTAAGACATTTGCACCTCCAAGGAATAATAACATTAAGTGTTATAAGTGCAATAATGATGGTCATACAACAAAGTGGTGTAGAGCAGACATTCTAGAATCAAGTATGAACAGAATAGGAACATGAACAAGAATAGGAATATGGATATGAACAGGAACAGGAACATGGATATGAATAGGAACAAGAATAGGAACATGAATGTAGACATGGACAGGAACATGGACATGGAAAGGAATAGTCAAAGGAATCAGAAGGATCAGATAAGAAGAAAAGAGGATAAAGGTAAAGAACAGTGCTTGATGGGAGTAGAAATACTCCCACCCCAAAATTAACCACCTCAAGAGGAGGTGGGGGAGGGGCTAAGCTAAGAGACTCATTCTTAGCCCCGAGCCCCAAAGGTGACCCTTTGCCATTGATGTCAAAGGGGGAGAGATTTGAGTAAGGGGGAGAGATTTGGTATTTGAGTAAAGAGGAGAGATTTGAAAAGAGCATTGAGCCAGGGGAGCAGAACAAAGAAAAGGTTAAGTTTCTAGTAAAAATAATTTGGGTTGCCATCAATGACAAAGGGGGAGATTGTTGGACATTTTGAGTCAAAGTTGTCATTGATGTCAAGGATTGAAGTTATCATTGATGTCAAGGAATATGTCAAGGAACAATGCAAAGGTTAATGGCAAAAGAGCTTCATAATATTTTTAATATTATGTGGAAGCATATGAAGGTGGGTTTTTATTAAAACCATGGATGAGCAAAATAAAAGGTTTTTCATAAAAACCCAAGGAAGCATTTTGAAAAGTTAAAGGAGGTTTTAATATTTATTTTATAAAATATTTAAATTCAATTTGAATTTAAATTTTATAAATAAATATTATTTATACAAAGTGGTAAAATCAAAGAGGGCTTTAATAAAGCCAAAAGGATTTAAAAATTAATTTATAAAATTTAAATTCTAAAGAATTTAAATAATTTATAAATTAATTATTCAAATTTTAAAGGCACCGACATTCGAAATTATTGGAGGTAATATGTATAAAAACTATATGCCTAAATGGCATAGAACTTACCCTTCATTCGAAAGAAATAATAGTGGCATGAGTTGTGGTGAATACTCATGCGGAGAAGAAGACAAATCTTTGTCTTAAGGCGCCAACGAAAGTGTTAAGACCATTGAGGGCTAAACCCTCATATCCACCAAGGCACGTGGCCTAGTGGCAAGTGATCGTGAGTTAAGTCGTGAGGGTGCAGAGTGGTTTGCATTTGATTCTCGATAAGAGCATTTTGGCATGTTGTGCTTTGGCGTTGGAGGAAGAGACGCATTGACATTTTTGGTTTTGGTGCATTGGGGAAGAACATAGAGCACATTGTGCTCTTGGTTCTCCAAATGAGTGCCTAGCTCATGCGATGGTTGGAGTCATGGCTAGGGCATTGGGAGAAGTTGCATCGAGGGTTCGATTCTCACCTAGGCAGAGGTAATAAATTTTGCATTATTTTTAATTGCCTAAGGTGTAAACATAAGGTTTAGGGAGTTATAAGGGGTTTTTGAAAGGTGCTTATTTTAATTGTTAGTTTTTTATTAAATGAAGGAATAAGGTGTTGAAATTTATTTTTAAATAAAGTTATTGTGATATTTTTGATTTATCAAAAAGTGAATTGAAGAGTGATTAAATTTAAGAGGACTTCTTGCCATTGAGTTAGTTTGAAAAGGAGATTGTATTGACAATATTTTTGATATTGAATATTGTTTTAATTGGGAGATCATAAGGTGTATTTGGTCAATCATTTTTGTATATGTTGATGGATGCTTTCTTTAAGATGGAGTGATAAGGTGTATGTGTGTTTTGATATTTTGCATTGTATCTTTGAGAGAGTTTAGTATCTTCTAACTCCTTTGAGCTTGGCAAAGAAGTGTTTGTGGTTGTGGCAGATATTTGAGGTTCCTTCATCATCAAGAAAAAGGTATGAGCACATTCTTCCATAGTTGAGTTGATTGGTTGGTTTTCTGGAAAATAAGTTTGGAGTGAAAAGGACTTGATTAGGGTTTCCTTATTGAGTGTGTTGAGTTAATGCTTCAAGGTTTTTTGGAATAAAGAGTTGTTGTTAAAACCTTGTCTTATAAGCATTGTTGTTGAAGCCATTGATTGTGTGAAGAACTTGAACTAGGGTTTGAAAAGAACATGAGTATCATTGTTATGTGAGAGTTGTTTTATAAGCATTGTTGTTGAAGTGAGTTGTTGAGTGAAGAACTTGAACTAGGGTTTGAAAAGAACATGAGTATCATTGTTATGTGAGATTGGTTGATAAGCATTGTTGGAAACATTTTGAGTGAGTGTTCATATGCTTGGACTAGGGTTTGTGAGCAAGGATTGTTTCATTGAGTGATTGATTGAGTAGAGTTGGTTGAGCCTAGTCAAGTGGATGTGTGAAGTGATTGTTCAAGTTCCATAAAACAAACTATTCTATATTCTGAATTGATTTGAGAAAGTGATTGAGTATTGTGAATGTGAGCATATTGAGTCTCTAACAATTCTTTGTATGTTTCTAAAAGAGTGATTGAAAGTGATTGAGCATTGTGATGAGTATAGAGCATATTGAGTCTCTAACAATTCTCTTTATGTTTCTATGAGATTGGACAAGTTCTAGTGTGGACTTGTTGAGCAGATTTAAGGTAAGTCTTTGAGAAGACTTATGGATAAATTTGGGTAAGCTTTTGTGAAGTGACTTTATTGAGCAGATTTGGATAAGTTCTTGAGAGGACTTATTGAGCATATTGGACAAGTTCTAGAGAGGACTTGAGGATAGATTAGTGTGAGCTTTTGTGGAAGCTTACAAGGCAGATTTGAGATAAGTCTTTGAGAAGACTTGAGAGTAGAGTTGATTGATTGATTTGTTCAAACCTTGAGTTAAGGTTTGGGGCAGATCTAATAGAGTTGATTTGAGATTGAGTCAAGCTTTGAGTTAAGGCTTGAGGATAGATATTGAGGATAGATTTGTGCTAGACCGAAGGACTATGTTTAGTACAGATTCGAGGATAGATTTTGGTGCAGATTTGAGGATAGGTTTGTGCCAGACTAGAGATAAATATTGAGGATAGATTTGTGCTAGACCGAAGGACTATGTTTAGTATAGATTTGAGATAGATGCTTTGGAGGTGACAGAGTATAGAGGACAGAGATATCTAGCTAGAGTAGGGAGGATAGGTGTCTTCTATGGATAGAGTTCCATTTTCTAAGGGTAGTGGAGGTAGAGTTCTTCTAGAGGATCACCAACCAGAGCAGAGATTAGGAGATTGGTGTCTCCTGTGGATAGAGATCCATAAACTTGATTTAGGGGATTGGTGTCTCCTTTGGACAGAGGTCCATAAACATTGTAATAGGGAAAGGATTCCCAAGATATTTATTGAGAAAATTTTAGTGAAATATTTTCTCCATGGAGTAGCCCACATTGGGTGAACCACGTTAAATTGGTGTCTCTATTGTGTGTGATGATTTATGCATTACTTTGGTTATTGCTATTGATATTGCTATTGATTATATTGCATAATATTGATTTGGAAAGAAAAGTAAAAAGTGGTCTTATACTGTTCACCCCCCTCTCAGTATAAGCTTGTGTTCTTCAATTGGTATCAGAGCTAGTTCCTTCGAAAAAGGTTTAACAGCTTGAAGGAAGATCTTACAAGAACACAAATGGCAAAGAAAGGCAAAGGCAGAACCATGAGACACAAGAAGAAAAGAACACACATGGTCATGAAAGAAAAGGAAGATGAATTTGATATTGTTGTTTTGGGAGGAAAAGTGGAAATAGATTCAAGAGATGAATCAAGTAGTGGAGAAAATATCATATTGATAAAGTTTTGTACCATATGTAGGAATACAGGTCACCATGTAGCTTATTGTCCATAAGAAGGTGAAGAATATTTTGTTTGTGGTCAACTCGGTCATGATGCAAGTTATTGCAATGGGTTTAATAGTGGTGAAGATGAAGATGGATCTAGAAAATGATAACAGAGGACAATCAAAATAGGTATGAAGAAGAAACTCTACTTTCAGTAATAGAAGAAAAAGACTCTATTCTCATATAGAAGAGATGAAATCATAGAAAAAGAAAAAAAGAGGAAGCCACTCTTAAGGAACTTGTTGAGTTGAAAAGAGAGAACTTAGAATTGAAGGCTCAAATACAAGAGGATGAGAAATGTAAGACAAAGCTTCTACAAGATCTCTCTGACTTGAGAGATAAGGTTGAAAAGGTAAGGAAAGTTGAAAAAGATATGGTTGAACAATCAAAGGTAAAAGAGATAGAATGTGAAAGACTTATGGTTACTCTTGAAGAATTAAAAAGGGAGAACTCAAGATTAAGGGTTCAAGCTCAAGAAGATGAGAAAGCAAAAGCAAAGTTTCTATAGGAACTCACCAACTTCAAAATCAAGGTTGAAGAGGCAAGAAAAATTGAAGAAGGTATGGCCAAAAAATTAAAGATAAAAGATCTAGAGTGTGAAATATTAGAGCATGAGATAGTTTCACTAAGGATGGAAGTAAAAGGCTCTAAGGACAAGCTACACAAGTTTGAGGAAAATTCAAAGACTTTGGACAGGATTATCAATGCACAAAGGTTATCAATCACCAAAATAGGACTTAGTTCTAAAGAAGAACAAGGGAAACAGGAAGCAGAAAAAGGAGAGTCAAGCTCAAGCACCAGAAAAGAAGAAGCGTCAAAAGAAGTAAGTAAAAGAGAGAGTGAGACTTCTAAGGATAAGTTGGACAATAGAAAGTTCAACAAGGAAAGGAATAATGCACAAGTAAGGAACAGATGGAACAAGAATCAACAATAGACTAAGAGACCAATGGGGTCAAGGCAAGGATTTCTTCAATGGATGATGCTTCTCATGTCACAGGTTTGGGCACATGGCTTCACAGTGCAGGACACATGAAAGATAGGAATATGGGAATAGATAGCTTTTCCATGGGTATTGCTACTCATGTAATCAGTTTGGTCACAAGGCAATGAATTGCAGGGTTCATGATAGAAAAGGATATGGCTTCACTAGGAGAAATCCTAAGACATTTGCACCTCCAAGGAATAATAACATTAAGTGTTATAAGTGCAATAATGATGGTCACACAACAAAGTGGTGTAGAGCAGACATTCCAGAATCAAGTATGAACAGGAACAGGAACAGGAACAAGAATATGGATAGGAACAAGAACATGGATATGAACAGGAATAAGAATATGGATATGAACATGAACAAGAATAGGAACAAGGATGTAGACATGAACAGGAATATGGACATGGAAAGGAATAGTTAGAGGAATCAAAAGGATTAGATAAGAAGAAAAGAGAATAAAGGTAAAGAACAATGCTTTTTGGGAGTAGAAATACTCCCACTCCAAAAATTAACCACCTCAAGAGGAGGTGGGGGAGGGGCTAAGCTAAGAGGCTCATTCTTAGCCCCGAGCCCCAAAGGTGACCCTTTGCCATTGATGTCAAAGGGGGAGAGATTTGAGTAAGGGGGAGAGATTTGGTATTTGAGTAAAGAGGAGATATTTGAAAAGAGCATTGAGCCAGGGGGAGCAATGTCCCAAGGGGAGCAGAATAAAGAAAAGGTTAAGTTTTTGGTAAAAATAATTTGGGTTGCCATCAATGACAAAGGGGGAGATTGTTGGACATTTTGAGTCAAAGTTGTCATTGATGTCAAGGAACGAAGTTGTCATTGATGTCAAGGAATATGTCAAGGAACAATGCAAAGGTTAATGGCAAAAGAGCTTCATAATATTTTTAATATTATGTGGAAGCATATGAAGGCGGGTTTTTATTAAAACCATGGATGAGCAAAAATAAAAGGTTTTTCATAAAAACCCAAGGAAGCTTTTTGAAAAGCTAAAGGAGGTTTTAATATTTATTTTATAAAATATTTAAATTCAAATTGAATTTAAATTTTATAAATAAATATTATTTATACAAAGTGGTAAAATCAAAGAGGGCTTTAATAAAGCCAAAAGGGTTTAAAAATTAATTTATAAAATTTAAATTCTAAAGAATTTAAATAATTTATAAATTAATTATTCAAATTTTAAATGCGTCAACGTTCAAAATTATTGGAGGCAATATGTATAAAAACCATATGCCTAAAAGGCATAGAACTTACCCTTCGTTCGAAAGAAATAATCATGGCATGTGTTGTGGTGAATAATCATGCGGAGAAGAAGACAAATCTTTGTCTTAAGGTGCCAGCGAAAGTGTTAAGACCATTGAGGGCTAAACCCTCATATCCACCAAGGCACGTGGCCTAGTGGCAAGCGATCGCGAGTTAAGGCGTGTGGGTGTAGAGTGGTCCGCATTCGATTCACGACAAGAGCATTTTGGCATGTTGTGCTTAGGCGTCGGAGGAAGTGACGCATTGTCCTTTTTGGTTTTGGTGCATTGGGGGAAGAACATAGAGCACGTTGTGCTCTTTGTTCCCCAAACGAGCACCTAGCTCGTGCGACGGTTGGAGCCATGGCTAGGGCATTGGGAGAAGTTGCGTTGAGGGTTCAAATCTCACCTAGGCGGAGGTAATAAATTTTGCATTATTTTTAAATTGCCTAAGGTGTAAACATAAGGTTTAGGGAGTTATAAGGGGTTATTGAAAGGTGCTTATTTTAATTATTAGTTTTTCGTTAAATGAAGGAATAAGGTGTTGAAATTTATTTTTAATAAAGTTATTGTGATATTTTTGATTTATCAAAAAGTGAATTGAAGAGTGATTAAATTTAAGAGGACTTCTTGCCATTGAGTTAGTTTGAAAAGGAGATTGTATTGACAATATTTTTGGTATTGAATATTGTTTTAATTGGGAGATTATAAGGTGTATTTGGTCAATCATTTTTGTATATGTTGATGGATGCTTTCTTTAAGATGGAGTGATAAGGTGTATGTGTGTTTTGATATTTTGCATTGTATCTTTGAGAGAGTTTAGTATCTTCTAACTCCTTGAGCTTGGCAAAGAAGTGTTTGTGGTTGTGGCAGATATTTGAGGTTCCTTCATCATCAAGAAAAAGGTATGAGCACATTCTTCCATAGTTGAGTTGATTGGTTGGTTTTCTGGAAAATAAGTTTGGAGTGAAAAGAACTTGATTAGGGTTTCCTTATTGAGTGTGTTGAGTTAATGCTTCAAGGTTTTTTGGAATAAAGAGTTGTTGTTAAAACCTTGTTTTATAAGCATTGTTGTTGAAGCCATTGATTGTGTGAAGAACTTGAACTAGGGTTTGAAAAGAACATGAGTATCATTGTTATGTGAGAGTTGTTTTATAAGCATTGTTGTTGAAGTGGGTTGTTGAGTGAAGAACTTGAACTAGGGTTTGAAAAAACATGAGTATCATTGTTATGTGAGAGTTGTTTTATAAGCATTGTTGTTGAAGTGAGTTGTTGAGGGAAGAACTTGAACTAGGATTTGGAAAGAACATGAGTATCATTGTTATGTGAGATTTGTTGATAAGCATTGTTGGAAACATTTTGAGTGAGTGTTCATATGCTTGGACTAGGGTTTGTAAGCAAGGATTATTTCATTGAGTGATTGGTTGAGTAGAGTTGGTTGAGCCTAGTCAAGTGGATGTGTGAAGTGATTGTTCAAGTTCCATAAAACAAACTATTCTATATTCTGAATTGAATTGAGGAAAGTGATTGAGCATTGAGGTGAATGTGAAGCATATTGAGTCTCTAACAATTCTCTATATGTTTCTAAAAGAGTGATTGAAAGTGATTGAGCATTGTGATGAGTATAGAGCATATTGAGTCTCTAAAAATTCTCTTTATGTTTCTATGAGATTGGACAAGTTCTAGTGTGGACTTGTTGAGTAGATTTAAGGCAAGTCTTTGAGAAGACTTGTGGACAGATTTGGGTAAGCTTTTGTGGAAGCTTACAATACGATTATTGAGTAGATTTGGATAAGTTCTTGTGAGGACTTATTGAGCAGATTTGGATAAGTTCTTGTGAGGACTTATTGAGCATATTTGGACAAGTTCTAGAGAGGACTTGAGGACATATTAGTGTGAGCTTTTGTGGAATCTTGCAAGGCAGATTTGAGATAAGTCTTTGAGAAGACTTGAGAGCAGAGTTGATTGATTGATTTGTTCAAACCTTGAGTTAAGATTTGGGGCAGATCCAGCAGAGTTGATTTGAGATTGAGTCAAGCTTTGAGTTAAGGCTTGAGGACAGAGATTGAGGATAGATTTGTGCTAGACCGAAGGACTATGTTTAGTACATATTCGAGGATAGATTTTGGTGCAGATTTGAGGACAGATTTGTGCCAGACCAGAGACAGAGATTGAGGATAAATTTGTGCTAGACCGAAGGATTATGTTTAGTGTATATTTGAGATAGAGCTTTGGAGGTGATATATTTGAGGATAGAGATCTCTATCCAGAGCAAGGAAGACAAGTGTCTTCTATGGATAGAGTTCCATTTGCTAAGGGCAGTGGAGGCAAGAGGTCTTCTAGAGGATCACTAGATAGAGCAGAGTTAGGAGATTGGTGTCTCCTATGGATAGAGATCCATGAACTTGATTTATGGGATTGGTGTCTCCTTTGGACAGAGGTCCATAAACATTGTAATAGGGAAAGGATTCCCAAGATATTTATTGAGAAAATATTAGTGAAATATTTTCTCCGTGGAGTAGCCCACATTGGGTGAACCATGTTAAATTGGTGTCTCTATTGTGTGTGATGATTTGTGCATTGCTTTGGTTATTGCTATTGATATTGCCATTGATTATATTGGATAATATTATTTGGGAAAGAAAAGTAAAAAGTGGTCTTATATTGTTCACCCCCTCTCAGTATAAGCTTGTGTTCTTCATAATTAACCTCACCTTTTTGTCTACCTTGTCACACTTTATCTAGTCTTCACCTTTTGCAATAGGATAGGTAATGGTTCCTTCTACAACTTGCTATACTTCTTTAAACTTGAGTTGTGATCTAAGTTTTATCTTCTAGGCAACATAGTTATTCCTCAATCGTTGGGTATTATCCAATACAAAATTTAGTGCTCCACTAGCCATAGTAAATCTTCACAAAACTTAAATATTTTTCTTTCATTGAATCAAACTCAAAAAATTCTTTCTTATGAGTATATATAAGCCTATAATCATGATTCAATTAATGCCTCAAATTATAAGAAAATTGGTGTCTCGATGAGTAAATTAAAATAATAAAGGGAATTCCAATAAGGCCTTGGTTCAATGGTTGGAACATATAGATGATGTAGCCCACACCAAGGTTAAAATCTTAATGACACCAAATAGGCTATATAGTTTATTTTGACTAAGTTGATGTAAAAGGGAAAGGGCAACCCTTTCAAAACCCTAATTTTTATAATAAAAGAGAGGGAATTTTCTTCCTCTAGGAAATATTCTTTATAATATTTTGAGGTTTTAAAATATATGTGTCTTTCCTTTTCACTTGTAATAAAATAAGGAAAAACAATAATAAATTTCCTTTGAGTAGTCTCCCCACTCTCAATATGAGATATTAGAAGTAAAAACGCCTGCTATTTCTTTAACCAAGCTTTAATTTATCTCAATAATAATGTTGATGACTAGAAATTCATCAAACAACTTGCGAATGATGCTTATGAGGATGTTTTAATTTGAATTTTCTTATCGTACAATGTGTTTTCTAATAAATCTTTAGGTCACCCACATTTTTCTTCAACAAAAATATACTGACAATAATATATTTAGCACTGGAATATAATATATTTTCATGATTTCTCAATTTTATTCCTTGGAATTCATCATCTCTTAGCTATCAGAGTGTTTGAATTCATCTACGAGATGTAAACCCTATTTTCAATATCTTCGATAACATATTATCTACTTTATATTTTAGCACTTGAATATAAATTTTCCATTACTAATACCTTCCTAATTTCAACATCATTATGCTAAAATGTTGATGCTTATAATTTATCCACACACTTTTGCTATCATAAAATTTCTTATAGAAAGCATGCATGATGAATGGTGCCTATAGGAAGCTTATACTTTTTGCAAGTATGGCTAACACCTTCTAATTTAGTCAACGTCCAAATTTTGATTCTTTAACAAAATTAGCTTTACAAAGATGATAATTAACTCTCTTTTGATGTTTGTCCAAATATTATTAAGAACTTCTAAATTTTAAATTTTTTATGGAATTACTTCATGGAGAATATGGTTAACTCTTCTTTTGATGTTAACCGTAATCAATCAGTGGTATGGTTATTTACCCTTGAACAACTCTTTTAAACAGAGATATCTTTACAACTTCTCTATGTCAAAGCTTAAGGAGGATCAAAAGGAAATATTACTCTTCCTTCTACTTTCTCTAATACCATAGGTTAAAGTTTAGAGCTTTGATGATTTCCATTATAAAATGATACATATTTAAATATAATTGATGCCCAAATATGGCATAAAAAACATCTAACTTTTCCTGCAACTACCCTTGTCCTATAGTGCATGTATAATCCTTATGATTACACTACTCTCATAGTCACATGGTCTATAATATAATAACTCCTAGCAGATACCAAATGATAGAAATACATATTTTATTAACTTTCATTTAGCATATCAACATTATATATGTACACATATTTGTATATACAATGGAATATCTCTTAGATGTCTCAAGAGACTCTTAGTGCTTCATCTTCTCAAAATTTTCAACTTTTCTCAACCTCTAATGAGGTGAACCATTTAGATTCTCTCAACCTCTCATTAGTTGTAACAATAATATCTATCATCAAACAATGTAATGATTATCAAACATCATCAAATAATGTAATAGATACCTAAGAATAACTTAATGCTTGACACTCAATTTTGATCCATTCAATAATATTGGAAATTTTAGGGTGAGAACAATTTTAGCAAGCAACTAGTAAGCGCTCAAAGATGATTTGGGAAGCACACTTCAATAAAGTAGCAAGTGGATTTGGGGTGAAAAAAACATTGGAAGTATTTCTATTGGCCCAATATGAGGAACACTATTGATAGATACATCAAGTCATGTACCCATTATGTTGTTTTCAAACCAACCCACAAGAAGCAAGGATTGTATACATCAATACCATTGCCATCCAAACCTTGGAAATCTATCTCCATGGATTTCCTCTTAGGTTTGCTTGATTGTAAGCATGGTAATAATTATATTTTTTTAGTAGTTGATCATTTTTCAAAAATAGCTATCATGATTCCTTACAAGAAATCCATTTCAGCTGGGTATACTGGTAAGCTTTATTTTATTCATGCATGGCTCAACTATGACTGGCCAAAGTCCATTTTATCTAATAAGCATAGTATATTTTTTATTAGTTTTTGGTCTATATTATGAATCATGATGGACACCAAGTTGACCATATCCATAACCTTCCATCCTCAAATTGATATCTAGACAAAAGTGAATCAACTAAATTTACATCGTCTTTAAATATACAATTTCAAGCATCCACGTGTATGGGATGAGAGTATCCCCTACATTCAACTTGAGTAAAATAAATCTATGCATAGCTCTACTAAACATAGCCCATTTCATGTTTATTTTTGGTTCCAACCCTTGGCACCCACTGATGTAGCTCTCCCTATGCAACCCATGGAGTACTCACATCATGGACAAAAAAGAAGTAAAAAATTCAACATAGTTTATGGAACAAGTTTAGCATATCCAGAAATAGGTACATAACTTCTTGGAAAATACATAAAAATACAAGCAATGCCATGACCAACATTAATTCTCACATCAATTCAAGGTTGGCGATAACGTATTGTTACATCTTCAAAAATATAGACTTTTAGTACCCCATGGGAAGATTAGACCTCTTTTCTATGGACTACACACCATCACTAAGAAGGTGGGAGAAAATACCTTTGAATTGGATCTTCTACCTTATATTGGTTTGCATTCAATCTTCAATGTTGAACTTCTTAGGCTCTATTATCCACATATATTGTATATTTCTATAGTAGAAAAAAAATAGACATTGAAAAACTTAATCCACATAGTTTAGCACCAATGGAGGAGCATCAAATTTTTGGCACATGGACTAGTACCATTAGAAGGAAATCCACTTATATGTACAACGTAGTCAAGGCAGGATAACTTAGTCACCAAGGGGAATGACTCACCAAAAAATAGATAAAGAAACAATTCACATGCCTTATATCAAAGGTTGATGCAATAGGGATTGTTGTTTTTCAAGGAAGATGAATGATCTAGGCATGTGACATTTTTACAGCATGGATTTATGTTGCAAAATGCTAGAAAAATATGTTTTTTAATACTAATTGTATTGTTAGGGGCATAACTTAATGCTTAGGACTTTGTTTTGATCCATTCAAGAAGCACCAAAAAGATTAGAGAGAGAAGAAATTTTGTAGGAAATATTATCATAGATAAGTTATCAATAACTTTGTAGAAAAAATCTCCAAAGGTCCTCAAAAATACAAAATAAAATACTTACTACAAATAGTAATTTTCTGTTTTAAGATTTTTGTAACCAAAATACATCTTAAGCTATGTATACACATTAGTGGAAGATAAAACACAAAAGGATAAGTTATATGCATATGATTTTCATTTAATACGCACTTTGTAAATCATGGAAGGGTGACCTTCCAACTCAAGGAAGGTGAGCCATCTCATTTCCATATGGGTGACCTTCAATTTTCAATATGATGGATTTCCAACACATAAATTATTGTATAAATAGAGATGCACCCTTGACTATAAAAAGCATGTGTAATTGGATGCAATGTTATAGCTTCACATATATTCTCAGATATTACTTTCATTGTACACTATTTTTTGGCAATAAAACCATTTTGTTATTTTGCTTATATATATTTGTGTTTTAATTTGATATATTTTTTAATTGCATTTTTTCATGATCTTATTTAAATTGAAAATATGAGTTTTAGATTAGTCAAAACTTTGAGTTTTATATCTAAATAATTATTCCAAAAATATCCCATTTAAATTAGAAATAGGGCCTTATTGTAGTGGTAAGGGCTTTGGCCTCTCTTTGGTAGGTCTAAGGTTCAAACCCACTCAGTAGGACCCCTCATAAAAACATGACTACACTCATTAAAAAATAATTTAAGCTGCAAGCTTACTGTAGTGGTAAGGGCTTTGGCCTGTCTTTGAGAGGTATAAGTTTTAAACTCCACTCAGTATGAGAGGGCTAGGACCCCTAATAAAAACTCGTGTAAACTCATTGAAAAAATAGAAATAGGGCCAATCATCAAGATACCCTATGTATTATCACATGGAAAGAATTGTCTTTTATAGATTAAATCATGTTAAAGTCATTATAAACCAACCATTTGGTTTTAGAGAAAATATTACTAGTTAGCTATCTCTAGATCAATTACAAGGAGATTGAGGAGTAGGTCCTAACCCTAATTTGTAACTATCGAGCTAAGTAATAAAGAAAGAACTATAACAAGTTGATCACTACCATCGACATGAGAGGTGAACAAGTAGATTGCTAGGCTAAATGAAACTAAGGGATGTATCCACATAAATCCTATAATTCTTTCTTGCAAACAAATGCAATATAGGGTACACAATTATCAAATGAAATTAACTCACCCAATTAAATTTCTCAATTTTTAAGAAGGATACCCATGTTTGAATATTGCTAAGCAATACATGCATAATTATGAAGTTATTTGTTACGAAACTATATTCCCATTAACATAAATCATTCACCAATATGCAAAAATATCAAATTATTCATCCACAAATATAATCCACATAATGAGACAAAGATAGATAATACCCTTAAGGTAGGGTACCACCAATAATAATTTTTAAGGAATAACTCCACAAGATCTCCTAATATGAGAGCACCACTTAGGGGGGAAAAGTCCCATAAGCCACTTCATGGGTAAATATGATTACATATGATTGATCTCTATGATGATTATAATGGTAAATTTTCCTTCTTTATATACCCATATTCTAATTCTACTTTGGGAAACTGACTACTAATATAATATAATATTATAATATAATCAACCTTGGGTTATGTGTAGACCATGCCAACCCTTATACAATATAATATCATATCCCCATATATCTATTTCTAGGTACCCTAGCATTCCACTCTCCTTACAAATGTTTCGTCCTCAAAACATATAAATAAACAAGATAATATGATTTGCTATGCAATGTTTGTAACTGGTACCAATCTTGATCATCCATCCATCCAAGTGAAACATTTATTAGTGGTGGTCTTCATTGATGTTGGTATACTATTTTTCCACTCGAGTATACAAATCTACTCTGTTGATTCCATGCTTTTGTTGCTTTATTTTGATCATTTAAATGATGGGTCCACTTGTCCCTTGGTTTTGATGCACCACTTTGAAAACCTGGATCACTATGTTTTCTTTGACAAGCACTTCAATACTTGGTGCCCTTTTGATTCCATGTAGAACCATAATATTGTTGCCTTGATCCATGCCTCCAAGATTGTTATCACTCATGGTGGTGTGGATGGCAATATGCTATAACCTTAACTTGATGTTCTACCTTCTTTGACTCCTCAACATTTAGCTCCACTATTTTAAAATTGTCTACACATTATTATTTCATGTTCCCTTTATTTGGTGTGTCCTTGTGCTCTCCTAACAAATTCTCCTTTGACTTTGCTACTACTATTTCCATGGAATGATGCTACTACTTCTTCCATGGATTGTGTTGCTATTTCCTTCTTGGATTTTGGTTCAATTTATTCTATTTGTTCTTCAATTTATTTTTTGCAACCGCTTATTGTTCTTCCTTGGATCCTTGCTCCTTAATATGAGAAATATCATACAATATTATCTTCTATTTCCTGTATCATAACTTCATAAACTTCTTTTGAACAATAATGTTAACAGTATCTAAAAAATCCAACCAAGGATAACCTAAGACAATATCCACATCATTCATCACAATAACATAAAAATTTAAGTGTAAAACATATTTATCCATGGTGATCTTCAAATATTCAAAAATTTAAACATTATTGAAGAACACAAGCTTATACTAAGAGGGGGGGTGAACAATATAAGATCACTTTTTACTTTTTCTTCCAAATCAATATTATGTTGTGTAAAGATAGTAGTATCAATAGCAGTAATTAAAGCAATGCACAAAAACCATAGACAATAGAGACACCACAATTTATGTGGTTCACCCAATGTGGGCTACTCCACGAAGAAAATATTTTACTAAAACTTTCTTAATCAATCTCTTTGGGAATCACTCCCAATTACAATGTTTATGGATCTCTGTCCAAAGGAGATGCTAATCCCCTAATCTCAAGTTTGTGGATCTCTTCCATAGGAGAACTCTTTCCCCTTCTACTCTGGATATGTGATCTTCTAGAAGACTTTGTCTCTCTATTGCACTGATTGGTGGACCTCTCTCCACTTGAAGACTCCTCACTCATATTTGTCTTCAACTGTGCTTCTAATGGATCTCTATCCACTGAGACTTTGTCCTCTATACTCTTTCACCTCCAAAGCTCTATCAATAGGCTCACTAAGAACCTGCTCAATAGGCTCACACAGAACCTGCTTAACAAGCTCACATAGAACTTGTCCAATGTTGAATAACAAGTTCACACAGAACCTGTTCAATGCTTAATAACAAGTTCACACAGAACTTGTCCAATGCTGAATAACAAGTTCACACAAAACCTATCCAATGATGAATAACAAGCTCACATAGAACTTGTCCAAATCTGCTCTAGCAAGCTCACCAAGAACTTGCCCAAATCTGCTCCAACAAGCTCACTAAGAACTTGTCCCAAATATGTCCACAAAACTATCCACAAATCTTCCCACAAAATTATCCCAAAACTGTACCAACATTATCCTCAAATCTGTCCCAAAGGCCTTCTCAAAGGCTCAATCAATCATGCTCATGTAGTACTCAAAATGAAATCAACAATGAATGGCAATCTCAACTCAAATTAATTTTTTTAGAAGCATAAAGAGAATTTTTAGAGACTCAATATGTTCTAAACTCACTCTCAACCCAAATCAATCTCAACTCAACTCAAATCAAATAAATATCAACTCAAATCAATTCAACCTCATAGAATCATAAAGAGAATTTTTAGAGACTCAATATGTTCTAATATCACTCTCAACTCAAATCAACCTCAACTCAATTCAAGTATTATAAAACCATACAGAGAATTTTTAGAGACTCAATATGTTCTAACCTCAATCTCAACTCAACATAGAATTATGGAATAGTTTATTTTATATAACTTGAACAATCACTTCACACATCACTTGACTAGGCCTAATCAAATCAACTCAACCAATCATCACAAGGGATAACTCTCTCTCACACAATCCTAGTCCAATTATGTATCAATCAACTCAAATATTTCCAACAATGCTTAACCACAAATCTCACATAACAATGATACTAATGTTCTTTTCTAAATCAATTTCTTTTACAACCAATAGGCTTCAACAACTATGCTTATAAAATAATTTTTAAACTCAACTCTCAAATAAGAAAAACCTTGAAGCATTCAACCAACCACTTTCGAAAAGGAAACCACAAACAATCCTTTTCCCTCCAATGATATTTCAGAAATCAACCACCATAAATAATCAATAGGAGAATGTTCCCATACCTTTTTTGAAGATGAAAAAACCTCTTTGTAAATCTGCCACAATCACAAAATTCTTTTGCCAATCTTCACAAGGGTTAGTAGATCACAAAATAATCATTACTCCACTTTTCAATAATCATCACCAAGGCCTTTAATTGCACAACTTCCTTATCTCTCCTAAAACCACTTGTACCATAAAATAAAATAAATCAAAACATTGCATAACATTTTCACTCCCAAAACCACTTATACCATAAAATAAAATAAATCAAAACATTGCATAACCTTTTCACTCCATGAAATAATTAATCCTCTTGAAAAAGAACAAGGCAAACTTCACTTTTGGAACCCCTTTGCAAAATCAGAAATATATCTTTACACATACCTTATTTTTCCTTCTAAATAAGTTAGTCAAATAGCCCTTGAAATAAGCTTTCCGACGATATATAATATGCCCCCTTTCCAAAATAAATTGAAACCTTTACATGTATATATATGCCAACCTCTATTAATTGCACATAGGTCGGCCCTCCATTAATTTAAACTTTAACTTTAAAATTTAATATCTTCATCACCGGAGGTCCTTTTTCGATGAAACAAAATTCCACCTTGGATTTTAAGAAAATCCCTTTCCACATAAGCCCACCATGTTTTTAAATAAAACCTTTTATTTTTCCTACCTTGGTTTTCATAAAAACCCTGTAAATAGCCATGCTTTCCAAAATATCATAAATGCTTATTTATGAAATATTTTAGCCACAAAAACCAAATGTGATCCATGTGACATCAATGAAAACACAAAATGCCTTAAATTAACTCAAATTTCCAACAATCTCCCCCTTTTTCATTGATGGCAACACCTCTAATGCAAACACCACAATCACTACAAAAACCATCTTTGAGAATCAAAGATGCTCCCCTGATTCAATACTCTCTATGGAGGTTTCTCCCCCTAACTCAATGCTCTCTTTAGAGGTTGCTCCCCCTAACTCAAATCTCTCTCCCTTTGACATCAATGGAAAAAGGGACACCTATGGGGCTAAAATATATGACTCTTAAGCTTAGCCCCCTCACCCCCTTCTCTTTTAAGGTGATTAATTTTGGGGTGGGAGTACTTTTACTCCCATATCACTTTGTTTCTTTCCTCTATCAACTTTCTTCCACATCTATCTAATATCCTTCTCTTGCTGAATTACTTGATCTTCTTGTCTTGAACCTGTTTGGAATTCTTGCCTTGAACCTATTTGGAATTGAGTCCTACACCATCTTGCAATATGCCCAAAGTTATTGCAATTAAAACACTTGATATTGTAGCCTTTGGATGGTACCCATGTCCTAAATTCTTTCTTGAAGTAATTTTCATATTCATTCCTTTCATGAACCCTGTATTGTGAAGCTCTATTTTCATGACCATTATAACCATGAATTCTAAAATGTGTAGCTCTAAAACCAAAACCATGTTGCTCATTTCATTTGCACTAAAAATATCTATGACCAATATTATTGTATGAGAATCAATGTCCCTGAAAACCATACCTTCTTCCCTTGAAGTTTCTTCTAGCAAAATCAAACTTCTTTGATCCATGGATCCTGCAATGTATAGCTCTGTGTCCAAATCCATTACAAGAAAAACAATGTCCTTGAAAAGCCTTTTGTTCATGCCTTGGTTCTTCATGCCTTGATCATTATACTTATGATCATATTCAACTTGTGCATTACATCCTTGAACCTTCTTTGTAGTATCTAAATCCTCTTCCTTAATTTCTTCCTTGCTTTTCTTTTCAAGAGTTTCTTCTCCTTTTGAACTTGATTCACCTATCTCAAAACAAGATCCAAACTGAATATTTGGAGCCATAGGAACTTTGGAACTTTTCTCACAAATCTTAGGTGCTTCCTTGCTTTCATATTTTAGAACTTCCTTTCCTTTTGAGTGTGATTCCCCAAACCTAAAAAGTAGTAACTTTGGTGCTTTGGAATTTTCCTTTTCTTTCACTTCATTTGTGTCAAGTAGTAACTTGGCATCCATCTCTATAGCCTTTGAAATACATGTTTCCTTCTTAGTACAAATATCTTGACCTTTTGAGTCATGTGATGGATCAAACTTCTCATGTAGGGAATATCTCAATTATTTTAAATTCTTCTTAACCTCTTGTAGTTGCTCATGGATAACATTGAAGTCTTCCTTTAGATCAACTAAGATATTATCCTCTTGTTTAACTTCTTTTGTTTGGAGTGAATGTTCTTATTCTACTTATTTTATTCCATAGAAAAACCCTGCTTCATATTCACTGTCACTAAGATCATTATAATCTTCTATAGCAAACAAACTCTCAAGATTTATTTGACCATGTCTGTTTCCTTGATGTGTCATCTCATCTTCACTATCACTGAAACCATTGTAATATCCTGATCTATGATCTCTTTGACCACACACAACATTGTTCTCTTTCACCTTCTATTCCTAGGAATAAATGCTCTTTCTTTTCATCATCTGAATTTTCTCTATCATTATGATCTGAGCTATCACTTGCTTCTAAAATGTAGTAAGATTTCTTTGCCTTACGAAAAATTTTCTTCTTCTCATACCTATTTTGCTTGAATCTATCATCTTTTTCATTCTTATGCTTTCCATATTTTTTTCTTTTGTGACCCTATTTTTCATCATCACTTATTTCTTGATGTGGAAACTTGTATGAATAGTGACCAAGATCACCACACTTGTAGAATTTCCTTATATTTCTAAAATTTTGTGAGTCCTTATTCCTTTTGATGAAGTTAGCTTCCTCATCATTTTCTAAAAATCTATCTATTTCTAAAACTCTCTTTCTCTTTTTCTGAAGCCTTGAATGCAATATCTTTTATTGGAGCTTGATGCTTACTTATCCTCATCTTATAAGCTATGAGAGTACCTTGCAATTCTTCCATTGTTAACTTGTTGATATCCATTATTTCTTCTATTGTTGAAACCTTTGCATCATATTTCATGGGAAGTGATCTAAAAACCTTTTGAGTAACTTATGATTCTTTCATCTCAAAACCTAGGACTCTCATAGTGTTAGTAATCTCATCAACTCAAAGTAAGAACTTTGCAATATCTTCAGAATCTTTCATTTTCAATTCCTCAAATATTTTTCTATGAGTTTGTAGTTTTGCCAACTTTACCTTGGAATCTCCTTCATAAGTATTCCTCAACTTGGTCCACATCTCATTAGCTGAAGTACATACCATAACCTTTGCAAAATTTGTCTCACGTAGCCCACTCAAAATACAATTCATTGCTCTTACATTGATCTCAACCAATTTCCTGGTAGTCTTATCTTCCTCGGGATCACCTTCAACATTATACTCTTTTTCAATCATCTGCCTGTATCGTTCCAAATTTTCTGCACCCTTACCTTCAGGCTAAAGGATCCGCGCCCGAAAGGGGGATGCGGGAAGGATGGGACAATACCTCGGACTGAGAGGCCCTTTGAAGGTCCCGCCTCTCGGGGGAGGGGTATTAAGGTGATTTTTCGATGGATGGTGGGTTCACCAGGAAACTTTTGAATGGCAGTTTCCACGCCTAGGTTGGGAATGTGTTTGATGTGTTCAATTTTATCTTTAATCATTCAAATCCTAGGTTTGGCCAAATGAATCTAAACTGTTCTATATGAAATGCAGATTTAAATGAATACAGAAAATAGATTTGAACAGAAAACACAGAGAATAAGCTAGATTAAAAAGCCATATCTGATCCGGATGTCTGATGGAGGTTCTGATTTTTGAAGCAGTCAAGATCGCCTCTGATATGACAGGATCGTCTACGATCAGACAAGATCGTCTGAGATCTGACGAATTCGTTAGAGACCTGCAATCAGAGAAATAGATACAAAATACAGAAAATGCAACTATTCCAACAGAGGGCAATGATGTAGAATGACAACAATAATATTAAACTGATAATTATAAACAAAAATATGAGTGCATTACAATGATTTAATGACAAATTATGATTTTATTATGCATTAAAACTATATGGGTGAACTCCAGGATGCAAAATAGTAATAAGTCTAACTAATGCAAAGCAAAACAGTAGATAGTGGAGAAAGAATGCAAACTCAGGGCACTGATTGCCCCCAATGTTGACTGCAGTCGAAATCATCTCGAATTGGTGCGAGATCGTCCGAGATTGTACAGGATCGTCCGCGATGATCTGAGCTTGCTCCGGCTGAAGAATGACAAAGTTCCTGCAAGAAAATTTGAAAAGGGACAAAGGCAAACAGTAGTCTAAGACATTCTAATGCATGTAAAACTCGAAGTACAGAAAAATTCAGCCAGGGGAATGTCAAGGGGAGGGCCTAAGATTAAATAGGCATAGGAAGGAGGTTGGGAGGTTGGAGATCATCCCAATTTGGGAGATCTCCAATGGGGGAAGTCTCTAACCGCGTAGACACGCTTTTGCCCAGGTTAGAGACGTCGTTGAAACATAAGCTAATTATGAAAAATTAGTTTTGGGACGAAATCGTCTGGACGTTCTAGTCCAGACGAAATCGTCCGATCTGAGGCGATATCGTCTGATCGGCGACGATATCGTCCAACGGTCACAACAAATCCTAAAAATGGCATGGAAAATGAGGAAAGCGGTTTAACAGGCGGTTAACGGGTTCGGGGTTAAAATTTGAATTTGAATTATTACTAAGGTAATTTTAATTATTGCTAAGGTTTACTGCGCCAATTTTAGGGTGCTACATTTTGCCCCCTCTTTAGCGAATTTTTCGAAGAAAATGCGTTAAAGATGAGTTCTTCTCGATCTACGAGAAAGCAAAAATTATTCCCATTTTTAGGCGACGATTCTAGGTCGAATCGTACGACAACTTACTATGGTGCCCCCTCCGTGTTTTTACCCAAATCGAACGTTTGAGGTAAAAACGCGAAAAAGAAAAATTTAAAATGTTTTTGAATAAAATTAAGAAAAATAGGGTAAAACCCTAATTCATTATTACTGTTCATTTTCCTAGTTTCTAGAGCTCTGCAGACAAGATGGTCGAGACAGCGCACAGATCGACAGAGGTCCGACGCGGGCTACGGGTAAGGGTCTAAACTTAATTTAGAATGCTTTAATTTTGAATTTCATGCTTTTTAGATTAATTTTGAATGATTTTTGAGCATCGCGGCCATTTTTGGGCCGTCGACGTCGTCGGGACGAAATCGTCTCGATTTCGCCGAAATCGTCTCGATATCGTCGATTTCGTCCAAGGGCGAAATCGACGATATGGGGACGATTTCATCCAATAAGGGACGATTCCCTCTTGCAAAATCGGAGACGAATTTGCTCAAATTTTGGACGATATCATCCAATAGTGGACGATATCATCATTTGTATGAAAGTGAACTTATTTTACTTGCATTTTTAATCACTGTTTTATTAATGATTTTTATTGTTTTGTTGTTTATGTTGCAGAGAGGATTATTAAAGAGCCGAGAATGGAAATACGATGGGTTGAGGGATGACTTGGCCGCTCTATCTCAGGTAGAGCGAGATCAGTTGGCTCAAGTCGGCTTGCAGCACGTGGCAGATATGCCACAGGTTTCTACAGATATGGGGCTATTGATAGCCCTAGCAGAGAGGTGGTATCCGGGTTCTTCTTGTTTTTGATTACCGACAGGGGAGATGACTCCCACATTGGAGGATGTATGGAGGATTTTGAGGATCCCCATACAAGGATGGCTAATCACTCCCATGGCCAATCAGGGCCACGTGATGATGCGACTGTGCGGAGATCCGAGCTTCACCCTGGAGAAGGGCAGAGTGAACATCGAGTCGCTACGCCAGATGCCTGGGGCATCTAGACTGACACAGGTTTTGGCTGGGGTGGTAGGTGGTCTACTGCTATGCCATCAGAGTGGATGCAGACTACCATGGCTACTGATAGATGTGGTCTACGACATGAGAGACCATGGATACAGGTTTGCTTGGGGGAGCTTTGTACTATGTCGATTGTATAGGATCCTGCATGGGGTCGTATACAAGGGCGGTCGATGTCTAGTCATGACATCACTACTACAGGTTTGGTGCTGGGAGCACATCATGGTGCGAAGGCTGGTAGGGCTCCCACTGATAGGGATTGATGGGGAGAGGCCCCGAGTTTTCTACTGGTGGCTTCGGAGAGGGTCACAATGATGGATAGATCTGCCAGTGTCCCGGAGACTACTTGATGACCTTGTCTCCGACCAGATCACCTAGAGGCCTTGGAGAGATCATCCAGGGTGGGCCGAGGATGGACAGGAGCTGGCTCACATCAGGCGAACCTACTGGCTGAGGATGGAGAGGGGAGAGGTGGAGCTCCATCGCTATGACCGAGTTTTGAGGTAGTTCGGTCTACAGTAGGGGATCCCATCTCTCAGGGACTACGAGTTTTCCCAGACCATCCGGGATAACACTACAGTTAGTGGGGCTCCAGATATGCAGTGCTTCTAGAGTCAGGACGTGGATGATGCCCCCATCCAGCCAGTGGATGGTGATGACATTAGGGTTGCAGACGGCTATGATGCTTGGTACGTAGGCATCCGCCCTCCTCGGATGATGAGGGCTCAGGGTCCGATTCATGTAGTTGTGCATCGGATGGGGAGGCGTGCCAGTGGCCATTGAGGTGGCACAGGGTCATGATGGGAGAGAGCAGAGGAGGCCACAAGCTCAGCAGAGGCCACGACAGTGGGAGAGGAGGGAGGAGAGACCCCCTTCTCCATGGAGAGAGGCCACCATCGCCCGATAAGGGCAAGGGTGTCGAGGTAGGAGAGAGTAGCGAGATGGCTACTCTCCGGGTGGAGACTGTTCATCTCCAGGCTCAGGTGTAGGCCTTGCAGGATGAGGCTGCACGACATCGAGAGGAGGCCACACAGCTCAGAGATGAGATCGCATGCCTCAGAGCATGGAGCGGAGGGGCGAGCACTCGGGACTTAGCATGGGCTATTGCCTAGATCACATTCTACCAGATGCTATACTACCAGATGGTGCTAGAGGGGCAGAGGTTACCACTGTCGGCCCCCATTGTGGAGCCTATCATGATGGGGTCATCGAGGACATCATCACGATCAGTGTCCAGGACTCATAGCACCACACGGACTGCGATGGGGCCACCTCGTCCACCTCAGGGTGGGGGAGGAGATGAGGCTGAGAGCTCGAGGGGTTCTCGAGGCTAGCTGCTATAGACTACACTACATAGATTGATACATAGTGTTTATTATTTTTGATAGAGGATTGAGTATGCCGAGGTACAGATTGTGGCATACCGATCCAATTTTGAGATGATGTATATATTGTTGATATATATATAGATGAGATATTTTTGATCATATGACTTGTCTTATGTGTTTGTATGATGCTTTAATGTTTTGGTGTGATTGATTTGATGATTCATGTAATTATGTCATTTGGAAATATTATGGTTTGAATGTCATGCTTTTAAAATTTAAATGAAATAATCTGATGTAAACAAATTGGTTGTTTGTGGGATAATTTGATAAAAATAAAAGGGACTTCTAACAATAATTTCAAAGGACATTGTCGCTATTATAGACCATTTCATGGAGTCGCCGCTCACTCGGTCGTCAAGCTAATCCCAGTATAGAAATATTGTTAAAAGTAAAAGAGTGCTTAAGAGACTGTCTTAAGACTTTTGTTGTGATGATGCAAATGATGATGATGATGATGATTTGTTTTCAGATTTTCATAAAAATAGTATGCATGAAATATTTTAAAATGATTTTTGCTAGGCATAAATTCCTAAGTGTGATAAAATTTTGAATAATTCCTTAGAATTTATACCATGGTTGCAATATTGAATTTGAACATAATGACATGAAATAGAATAAGTGTTCGTTCTTTGTAAAGCATAATTGTGTAACATAATGATTTAAGTCATATGTTTTTATGATTTGAAATAAATGGGAAATAAAATTAGTTCGATGGTTTGCGCTAGGCATAGAATATTTAGGTATAGACTTATACCATCATCGCGAAATCCAAAGAAGAAAATAATAGTTTTATTGCATGGTTGATTTTTAATTTTTGAAAATAAACAGAAAATATGAAGATGAGGACTTGTGCTAGGCATAAAATTCCAATTTTGGTTTTGGAATTATACCATCGTCGCGAAAGTCAAAAGTTATATATAAATGTAACTTTATTGCATGTTTTTTAAAATGATTTTGATTTTTTTGGTAATGCATGTAGTTGTCTTTATACTAAACAACTGTTCTCAGAGAAGAAAATGAAATTATTCCAGACAATTTGCAAAAATATTTCAAAGTATCTTAAAGACAAAAGTTAGATTTATAAGGAATCCCATGTGCGTATGTGAGTTCATTTCCGATCTTGATTTATCATAATGATACACAAAATCTCTCAAATACAAATGTGTGTGCAATTGTTTTGTGCATTTACCAGTTTTGAGCAAGATAATTTGATACAAGTGATTTGAATTAACCAAATAAGTGTTCATTAACCATGATTTAGATGCATATAACCATACCGGACTACTATGTAAGTCGGGTTATCAAGAGCTAGCTAATCCATAAGCAGACATAGGTCTGTACAAAAGAAGGTCGCTAATGTGACAGACATATCACCACGCTAGGAGTTACCCAAGGCCAAGCGGGTTGGGCACAAACCACCTGTTATGGGGCTTACCTCACAGTTTTCGAATAATTGAGAATTCCAGGGATTCAAGCTCATCAACCCTTCTTTTCTTTTCAATGGGTAGGGAAAGGGATTTTATTGCTTTTGCTTTTGCTTGTTTTGCTTTCTTTGCTTTTTTTTTTTTTTTTTTGTATCTTTTGCTTTGATATTTGAGATAATGCTGAAATAACCTTTTTCTTTTTCTCTTTTTCTTGAACTTTTCTTTTTCTTCCTATGCTAGGGATACTTGCTCGGATTAGCTGTAGAGCAAGGGATTTTTATTCCGGGTAGGGGTGAGCTTGTCCTTTTGTCAATTCTCAAAGATTCTAGACCATGTGCATGATAGGATAGCAGGGGAAACTTTTCGCTCAAGAAACCACTTCTACTATGTAGCATAGCATGGACATTACAAATATAATCATTTTATTGTGAAAGGATATGCTTGGTTTAAGTAAATAACAAGATCAATTCTCTGTGCTCAAAACTTTATTTAATTGAATTTTGTGGACTTTGATATAAGAGAGATTAGTAATCATACCAAATAAATCAAGATATTTATTCATGTGAATGTGAAAGTGCGGGATTCCAAATAAATGCTAATTTATCCAAAATAACTGAAAATATAACTGCAATATGTCACAATTTGAGAAGTACAAAAAATAAAAGATGTTTTTGAAGATTTTGATGATTTTGAATGTTTTTGGTGTTTTTGAGTTTATAAATTGAAAGAAATACAAGATAGTGGTTTTTTGAAATATTTTAAACAAATATATACAATGATGAAATGACCAATTTTTTATGCATAGTAACGTTTAAGATGCAAAATATTCATGGGTTCTTTAAGTTCTTTACCATCTAAGGTAGATAATTTGTATGCTCCCGATTCAAATTTAGCAGTGATAATATATGGTCCAAGCCAGTTGGGCTCAAATTTACCTTTAAGGTCTTTAGTTGCATTAGTATTTTTTTGATTTTCTTTTAAAACAAGGTCGCCGACCTCAAAGGATCGATGACGAACTTTCTTAGCATATGATCTTTTAAGCTTGTTTTGGTAGGCACGAAGATGCTCCAAAGCATTGATGCGCTTTTCATCTAGGAGTTCTAGCTGATGAAGTCTGCCAAACTCGATATTCATCTCCTACTTCGGTATCTTGAAGTAGTAGAGCCAAAGAAGGAACTTCTAATTCAAAGGGAAAAATGGCTTCAATGCCATAAACCAAAACAAAAGGTGAAGTACCTATGGGAGTACGAACGCTAGTGCGATATGCCCACAAAGCTGGATATAATTGAATGTGCCAATCTCGACCGAATTTATTGACCAATTTTTTGAGAATTTTGATTAAGGTTTTGTTAGAAGCTTCTGCTTGGCCATTACCCTAAGGATAATAGGGAGTGGACCAGCGATGTTGAATCTTATATTTTTGACATAGTTTCTTAACATCTTTATTTTTGAAACAAGTTCCATTGTCTCAGATGAGATTTGCAGGAATTCCGAACCTACAAATGATTTGATTAAAAATAAATTTAGAGACTCGTGTTCTAGTGCAGGAAGCTAAAGGCATAGCTTCAACCCACTTCATGAAATACTCGATGGCGGTTATGATGAATTTGTGTCCATCAGATGACACAAGATTAATTTTGCCAATAATGTCTAAGCCCCATTTTGAAAAGGGCCAAGGAGATGAAATAGCCCGCAGTTCTTGTGCAGGGGCATGGACAAGGTCAGCATGTTTCTGGCACTTGTCGCAATGGCGCACATAATCATGTGCATCATTCTCCATGGTAGGCCAAAAGTATCCTATCCTAAGGAGCTTTTTAGCAATGACACTACCACTGAAGTGTCCTCCACAAGATCCATCGTGGGCTTCACTCAAAGCTGATCTGGATTCTTCTAAATTCAAACATCTCAATAGGATACCTTCAAAAGATCTCCTATATAAAGTATTGCCAATTATTACAAATCGACTTGCTCGTCTACGTAATAACCGACGTTGGTTTCTATTAGAACTGGCAGGGAAAGTCCCATTGTGAAGAAAATCAAATATATCTGTATACCAAGGTTCAGGAGTAGTTTCATTGATTAGAAACACATCCAAAGGTTCTAAGCATGACTTATTTGAAGTGGGTTCCTGGAGTCGATGAATAATGATGGTGGCATATTCGTCATCTAACTCCAAGGGCAGAAGAGATGCAACTGCGGCCATAGCGTCAACCGCACGGTTGCTAGTTCGAGGAATAGCTTCCAAGGTAACTTGATCAAATAGAGATATTAATTGTAAAACATATGCTTTATATGGACGCAATTTATCATCTCTCAGTCCGATAAACTTCATTAATTTGGTTTATAACAAGTTGAGAATCACCAAAAACTAGCAGATGTTTAATTTTTAGCGCCAAGGCAGCTCGTAATCCAAGGATTAGAGCTTCATATTCAGAAGTATTATTGGTGCAAGCAAATGTTAATTTAAAGGACAAAGGTATAATGTGTTTTTGTGGAGATATTAAAATAATACCTGCACCAGCCCCACTCATGCATCGGGCTCCATCAAAGTATAAGGACCATTGTTCAACATGGTCTGCCTCTAATTGAAGGCATTCATCAGGAAACTCAATGATGAGGGGATGGGTAGACTCTAAGGGTGCAACAGCTAATTGATCTGCTATGATTTGACCCTTAACAGACTTCTGTCCTATAAACGTGAGTTCAAACTCGCTTAGAGCAAGAACCCACTTTGTTGTGCGACCCGATAAATAAGGTCGACTCATGAGATACCGCAAGGGATCATATTTAGCAATGACATAAGTTTTTTGACTGAGCATATAATGGCATAATTTTTGCGTAGAAAATACGATTGCTAGACATAGTTTTTCTAATGTTGTGTAGCGGGTTTCATAACTAATTAAAGTTTGGCTAATATAATAATTAGCACGTTCTCTTTTCTCATCATCAAGTTGAGCTAACATAGCTCCTAAAGCAAAATCTGAAGCTGAAATATATAGGATAAATGGGCGATCAGGTCTAGGCGGTGAAAGCACAGGTGGGTTAAGGAGGTATTGTTTGAGAAGTTCAAAAGCTTCCTTACATTCGTCGTCCCAATTAAAAGGGACATCCTTCTTAAGAAGCTTAAGAAAGGGACCGGTTTTGTCCGCCAACTTATCGATGAAGCGACGGATAGCTTGAAGCTTACCTTGTAAACTTCGTAACTCAGATATATTGGTAGGTGCGGGCATATCAGTGATAGCCGCAATCTTGAGAGGGTCGATTTTGATGCCACGTAAAGAAACTATAACCCCTAATAGTTTACCGGACTTAACTCCGAATATGCATTTAGCAGGATTTAGTCGGATAAGATATTCCCTTAACCGATCAAACACTTGTCCTTAAGTCATTTAAATGATCATCTTCTTTGATGGAACGAGCTATGATATCATCTACGTAATCATGTAGGATATCATGCATCATGTCATGAAAAATATAAGTCATAGCTCGTTGATAGGTTGCACCTGCGTTCTTTAAGCCAAATGGCATCACTTTCCAACAAAAGGTTCCCCAAGGGGTAATAAAGGCTGTTTTAGCCTGATCTTCAGGAGCTATCCTGATCTGATTATAACCGAAAAATCCATCCATTAGGGACATCATTCCACTCCCAGCAGTAAAATCAATGATTTGATCCATGTTTGGAAGAGGAAAATCATCTTTAGGGCATGCAACGTTAATATCTCTAAAGTCTGTGCAAACCCTAACTTTGGTAGCTTCTTTCTTGGTGACTGGAACTACATTCGAGATCCATTCAAGCATAATCAATAGCTTGTATAAAAACAACATTCAGGAGTTTTTCTAACTCCCCTTTGACTAGCAAGGCCACTTTGGGATGCATTTTTCTAAGTTTCTGTTTAACGGGTTTAGCATCCGGATGGACTACTAGGTGATGCATGACTACAGAAGGGTCTAAACCTGGCATATCTTCATATGTCCAAGCGAAGACATCTTCATATTCTTTAAGGAATGCAATGTATTGCTCTTGTTTTTCTTGACTTAATTCTGATCCAATATTGATTATGTGGGGATTATCCTCAGTTCCAATGTTAACTTTAATGACGTTTTCTACTTCCATGTGTAGATCTCTTTCAAAATTAGGTGGGGCGGGTGAAACGCCCAATTCTTGTAATTCTTTTAAGGTTAACTTGGATAATTCATCTTGAGGAGTCGTGGCCTCAAGTTGGGCTATAGTAGGTATAGAACCATCAAAATAAAAACCATTGTGTAACATCTCTTCAACGGAGACATCATGGAAAATATCTCCTTCCAACTCATCATCGGATTCAACAATCATTTCAGGATAAGCTATGGATAGCATATTGCATGTAAATGGCTGATTTTTTAGAGGCAAATCATCACGCCCATCCAAATAATCTTGATAACATATGAGTTGATCATCATCTTCAAAAGGGAAGGGTTGACCCTTACTAGGAAATAGGCCCACACCACATCGGGCGGGCCATGGTTCTACCTCAAAGGGTTCTTTCATACCATCTTGGAAAGGTCCCAAGCCTTTCCCTTTATATCCCATTTTAAGCATTATAGGTTTAGCTTTAATATACTCATTAGTAAAATAACATCGAGCATATCCCTCATGATGAGTTTTGATGTTCCTGGGTATTCTTCCCCAGTCATATCCCTTATAAATGAAGGCACAACTCCCGACTTGGTAAGTACTTCCCATAGGTTGTGGGAGGCCCAAAGTACGAGGAGATGGTGGCAAATTACTTAAGATAATGGAATTTTGCATAGAAGCATTTGTTTTTTCTGATATAAGAATGTTAGATAAATCAGGTAAGAGTTCATCGGAAAGAGCATAAGATGTAGAAGGATCATTCCCTATATCTTTAGATGTGGAAGGTATGATAGATGTAGATAATGTGGAGGTGTTAATAGATGGGTCTATAGGTTTTGAAATTATAGGGATGGAACATGAAGGATTGGTTGTGGATTTAAGATCTTTTTGAGGTTCTAGTGTGGTTTGTTTAGAAGATTGTTGAGAATATATAGGGTGAAATTAATGGAGGAGAAATAGATGAAGTTATGGGTGTGTGTTTCACGGTTTAGATGAAAAATAAGAATTAGGATGTGTGGATGACAGAGCAGGGCAAAATTGAACTCCAACAAGTTCTGCCAAAGCACACATATCAAAGGGTCTAGGATCACCATGGATAGTGACCAACTGATTTTTAAATTCGAATTTAACACATTGGTGTAAAGTTGATGGGACAACCCGCATTGCATTGATCCAAGGATGACCCAAGAGTATATTGTATGATGCGGGGCAATGTACAATAAACACGGTCGTATCTAAGGTTCTCGGACCAACTTGCAATGGGATGGTGATAACTCCACACGTTTCTTGTGTTTCGTCATTGAAAGCTTTTATGATCATGTCAGTTTTCTTCATTTCATCACTTCTAAACCCAAATCTTTGGTAGAAGTCAAAAGTGCAAATATTTAGAGATGAACCATTATCAATCAAGACCCTTTTGACTTGCTACATCTCCTATTAGGGCAGTAATATATAAGGGGTTATCCTTATGTAAACTATGTTGTGGTATATCTTTATCTCGAAAGTCAATACAATCAACTTCTCTAGTGATGATAGTATTGGTCATGGCTTCAGGTTGAATGTTTTGTGGTACCATCATTTGGCTTAATGTAAGCATCAATTCATCTCTATGGGTAGGAGAAGATCTTAATAGGTCCAAAAGGGAAATTCTGGCTGTAGTATTGGATAATTGTTCATTAATATTATAAGGAGGTTTAGATTGAACATTAGGAGCATGATTCCCTTTATTGGGATTTTTCAAAACAAATGGGGTTGATCCATCATTCTGATTTGGTTCTTGTTGAAAATTTTGAGCTTGTTGTCTGGTAACGACTCCGATGGTACCTACAATGTTATATTGAGGATGATGAATAGGTCTTGGTCTAGCATTTATAGCTTGTTCATTAGGAAGGAACTGATTAGAAGAGGGTCGAGTAGTAACTCTTCTAGGAAATGGTTCTTCTGGAACCATAGAATCTGTGATAGGTTGAATAGGATCTGATTCATCTTCAGAACTATTCGATTGATTTGAGGTGATGTCTATTTCACTTTCAGTATCCGATTCTACATCACTGAGATCCGGTGTTTGAATATTATGTAGGGGCCTGGTCGTGACCATGGATAAAGTTGTGTCAAATTTTTGTAAATCATGATTAGGTAAATGTCCGCTAATAGTTCCTACATATCGGGTAGGAGGAGGGACATTATGATGCTCAATTTGATTGGCCACCTCTTTACCATGTTTTGGTAAAGGATGTTGAAATATATCTAATGATTGATTAGCATTTTGATTTTGATTTTGGGGAATGTTCTTTTGAGCATTATTAGGAGCATTTTGTTTAGGTTGGAAGGCTTGCACCTCCATCTCATTATTATCAATCAGATCTTGTATTTTATGTTTTAACCTTTTACAAGAGTTGGTAGAGTGTCCAGGCCCTCTATGGAAATCATAGTGTAAATCGGCTCTGTATCCGGGTATGGTTGGATCAGGTTCCCGGATATTAGGTAATTGAATCAAACCTCTTTCGAGTAATTGGGGTAGAATAGTTGATAATGGTTGATTCAATCTAGTAAACTCTCGAGGAGGTTTATCAGGAGGTTTCAATATAAATTTTTCTGTTGTCTTCGTTGTATTGATATTAGCAACATTTTTGTTATCAGTGACTCCGTCACCTACAACTTGTTTGTTTTTATATTGATTTCTGGATGTTTTCTCATCATCTTTCTTCCTAAGCTGGCCTCTCCTAATGAGAGCATCTTCTACTCTTCGAGCTAAGTCTATAGCCTCGATCGAAGGTAGTTAAGGTAGCAGTTGATAACTCATAAGATATTTGTTCTTGCAAATTATTAATAAAAATGTCCAACATTTCCCTATAAGGTAGCACAAAGTGCAGTTTTCCTGTCAACTGCCTCCATCTAGCTAAGAAATCAGCAAAACATTCATCTTTGTCTTGTTTTAAGTTGTACAAATCTTTAATGGTTACATGCCTTTCGATATAGGCACTAAATTGATGCACAAAAGATTCAACGGTCTCTTCAAAATTTCTCAAAGAATGAGTGGGCAATTGATAGTACCACTCTAATGCCATTCCTCCTAAACTTTTCGGGAACATTTTTAGTAATAACAAGTCATCATGTGATATATCATGACATGCTATCCTAAACATGCGAAGATGCTCTATGGGATCTTCAGTTCCTTTATATATAGGCAGGACGGGCATGGGAAAGTGTTTAGGGTATGGTTGTGCTACAACTATAGGATCTAGAGGCTGACTACACATCTCTCGATAATTGTACGAGGGACGGTAGGGATCCATCTGGTCCATGCGGGAAGCTAACTGTTTCACCATGGCTTCCAGATTACTGGTTTGCCCACCATATTGGTTCGGTAGGGTATTAATATGGGATTGGTGAGCATATGATGGAGGGACATGAAGATTAGATGCTATATTGCTATTGTGTAAATTGTTGGTAGGAAGGGTGTTATGAAGAAGTTTTGAAGTTGTATTATGTTGTATCCCAGATTGTTGAAAATTGGTGTTTGGCTTCATTTTAGGTTTTTGTCGATTTGAAGCATATTGATCAATAGTTTGGCGAAATAAAGCAGTGAATGAAGGTCTCTTTTGTGTGGGAATGATTTTAGGCTCAATAACAGGTTCCTTAGGAGGTTGGGTAACCTGTTGTTTTTGCATGTTCTGAATTATAGTGGCCATATCCATATTGGATGGTCCAGCTTTATCACTTTCTTGATCAACGAAGGACAAGGGATTAGTGTGCATGTTAAATCCTTCTTCTAGGATTGCTTGAGTTTCACTAATTTGTCCCCTATCAATACGAACTGCCATATTAAGAGCACCAATATTATTATTGAAGAATTTCCAGAAATGATCTATGTTATCAAAAGTAACAGTTTCGTCTGGAGCCATTCTAGGGGATGAGGATCCTTCCTCTCTAACATTTTCTTGTTGTTCATTTTCTTCAGCCAGCTCATCTTCTGGCTGTTCTAGAGTTTCTTCTTCTGGAATTGGATCCTCAGGAAGGGCATTTAATTTTTTGTTTTTCTTTCCTAACCAATCTTCTTCTTCTTCTTCTTCAGTTTGTTTACCATTCCTAAGTCTAGTCATTGTGCTTAAACTTAGATTTCAGCAAATATATATATATATATATATATATATATATATATATATATATATATATATATATATATATATATGCAACAAGCTTAAGAGGTATATATTTTAATTATATACCTACTATAGTATTTAAAATAAAATGTTTTGATTTTGTTATGTTTTTTGGTTTTTCTTGTTTTTTTATAACAATATTATAAAGATAACAAACAACACACAAAACGCAAGAAATAATAATAATGAAAGCAATGATCTAGTTTTCTATAAACAATTTATAAATATCATTAATGGGCTCAAGTTCTTCAGGAGTCATGAAATGTTCTTCTTCAAATTGAAAATTGTTTTTCAAGAAGTCAACAAAGTGTGCTATGGTGATATTATCTGTTTCAGACTCTGGTTTGTAGAAGTAAAGCTCGTGGCAATACTCTCGATATAACACAGCTCTAGGAACTCTATTCCATATTTTTCTATCCGTAAGATCAGCTTCTTGATCTTCTATACGAGCTAGAAATTGATGCACTATGGCTGCATTCTCGAGGAATTCCTCAAAGGTGAACAATTCTGAAGACACAAGAGCTCTTCTATAAGCTAACCACCTATGGCAAGCTCTCTGAAGTTCATGATAAAAAATGAGTTGATGAGGATCCAGGATTCTATCTAGGACAAGCCTCTTGATTTGTTTAAGCTCTGTTGACCTAGATGAAATGATACCTAGTCTCCTATCAAGTTCGTCCCACAAAAGTTGGTTTCTATCTGTTTCAGGCACACTAAGCACAGAATTGATTTCTATGGCTGCTAATTGGTTTTCAACATTTATAGTGACAGCTAGTCTTTTCTTAGGAGCTACCATCTAAACATGATATGCAACTTAGTAGTTTTCTAATGATTTTAAATGCATCTATGTTTTTTTTTTTTTTTTGTTTTCAAAAGGTTTTAGTTTCACGTCGGGTTCACCAAAATGTATCGTTCCAAATTTTCCGCACCCTTACCTTCAAGCTAAAGGATCCGTGCCCGGAAGGGGGATGCGGGAAGGATGGGACAATACCTCGGACTGAGAGGCCCTTTGAAGGTCCCGCCTCTCGGGGAGGGGTATTAAGGTGATTTTTCGATGGATGGTGGGTTCACCAGGAAACTTTTGAATGGCGTTTCCACGCCTAGGTTGGGAATGTGTTTGATGTGTTCAATTTTATCTTTAATCATTCAAATCCTAGGTTTGGCCAAATGAATCTAAACTATTCTATATGAAATGCAGATTTAAATGAATACAGAAAATAGATTTGAACAGAAAACACAGAGAATAAGCTAGATTAGAAAAGTCATACCTGATCCGGATGTCTGATGGAGGTTCTGATTTTTGAAGCAGTCAAGATCGCCTCTGATATGACAGGATCGTCTACGATCAGACAAGATCATCTGAGATCTGACGAATTCATCAGACGAATTCATCAGAGACCTGCAATCAGAGAAATAGATACAAAATACAGAAAATGCAACTATTCCAACAGAGGGCAATGATGTAGAATGACAATAATAATATTAAACTGATAATTATAAACAAAAATATGAGTGCATTACAATGATTTAATGACAAATTATGATTTTATTATGCATTAAAACTATATGGGTGAACTCCAGGATGCAAAATAGTAATAAGTCTAACTAATGCAAAGCAAAACAGTAGATAGTGGAGAAAGAATGCAAACTCAGGGCACTGATTGCCCCCAATGTTGACTGCAGTCGAAATCATCTCGAATTGGTGCGAGATCGTCCGAGATTGTACAGGATCGTCTGCGATGATCTGAGCTTGCTCCGACTGAAGAATGACAAAGTTCCTGCAAGAAAATTCGAAAAGGGACAAAGGCAAACAATAGTCTAAGACATTCTAATGCATGTAAAACTCGAAGTACAAAAAAATTCAGCCAGGGGAATGTCAAGGGGAGGGCCTAAGATTAAATAGGCATAGGAAGGAGGTTGGGAGGTTGGAGATCATCCCAATTTGGGAGATCTCCAATGGGGGAAGTCTCTAACCGCGTAGACACGCTTTTGCCCAGGTTAGAGACGTCGTTGAAACAGAAGCTAATTATGAAAAATCAGTTTTGGGACGAAATCGTCTGGACGTTCTAGTCCAGACGAAATCGTCCGATCTGAGGCGATATCGTCTGATCGGCGACGATATCGTCCAACGGTCACAACAAATCCTAAAAATGGTGCAGAAAATGAGGAAAGCGGTTTAACAGTTAACGCGGTTCGGGGTTGAAAATTTGAATTTGAATTATTACTAAGGTAATTTTAATTATTGCTAAGTTTTACTGCACCAATTTTAGGGTGCTACACTGCCATACCTCATATCCTTGTGATATCAATTAGTTCTTCATTCTCATGCTCCAAAAAGCATAATTGTTACCATCAAACAATGGAGCCTTATTTGAAGATAATCCTTTTTGTGAAGCCATCTATGTTCTTTGTAGAATTTGTCCTCAAGTTGTTAGCATTTTCGAAGGAACCCACTCTGATACCAATTGAAGAACACAAGATTATATCAAGATGGGGGTGAACAGTATAAGACCACTCTGATACCAATTGAAGAACACAAGCTTATATCAAGATGGAGGTGAACAGTATAAGACCACTTTTTACTTTTACTTCCAAATAAATATTATGTTGTGTAAATATAGCAGTATCAATAGCAGTAATAAAATCAATGCACAAAAACCATACACAATAGATACACCATAATTTACGTGGTTCACCCAACATGGGCTACTCCACGAAGAAAATATTTTACTAAAAATTTCTCAATCAATCTCTTTGGTAATCACTCCCAATTACAATTTTTATGGATCTTTGTCCAAAGGATATGCTAATCCCCTAATATCAAGTTCATGGATCTCTTCCATAGGAGAACTCTTTCCACTTTTGCTCTGGCTATGTGATCTTCTGGAAGACTTTGTCTCTCTGTTGTATTGACTGGTGGACCTCTCTCCACTTGAAGACTCCTCACTCAGATCTATCTTCAACTGTGCTATTGTTGGATCTCTATCCACTGAGACTCTATCCTCTATACTTTGTCACCTCCAAATATCTATCAATAGACTCACTAATAACCTGCTCGATAGGCTCACAAAGAACCTGCTTAACAAGCTCACATAGAACTTGTCCAATGTTGAATAATAAGTTCACACAAAACCTGTTCAATGTTGAATAACAAGTTCACACAGAACCTGTCCAATGATAAATAACGAGTTCACATAGAACCTGTACAATGCTGAATAACAAGCTCACACAGAACTTGTCCAAATATGATCTAGCAAGCTCACCAAGAACTTGCCCAAATCTACTCCAACAAGCTCACTAAGAACTTGTCCCAAATTTGTTCACAAAACTGTCCACAAATCTACCCACAAAATTGTCCCAACATTGTCCTCGAATCTATCCCAAAGTCCTTCTCAAAGGCTCAATAAATCATGCTCAAGTAGTACTCAAAATGAACTCAAATTAACTTCATAGAAGCATAAAGAGAATTGTTAGAGACTCAATATGTTCTAAACTCACTCTCAACCCAAATCAATCTCAACTCAACTTAAATCAAATCAATATCAACTCAACTCAAGTCAATCTCATAGAAGCATAAAGAGAATTGTTAGAGACTCAATATGTTCTAATCTCACTCTCAACTCAAATCAACCTCAACTCAATTCAAGTCTTATAGAACCATACAAAGAATTTTTAGAGACTCAATATGTTCTAACCTCAATCTCAACTCAACATAGAATGATGGAATAGTTTATTTTATATAACTTGAACAATCACTTCACACATCACTTGACTAGGCTCAATCAACTCAACTCAACCAATCATCACAAGGGACAAATCTCTCTCACATAATCCTAGTCCAAGTATGTATCAACCAACTCAAATGTTTCCAACAATGCTCAACCACAAATATCACATAACAATGATACTCATGTTCTTTTCTAACTCAAGTTATTTCACAACCAATCGGTTTCAAAAACTATGCTTATAAAAAAAATTTTACACTCAAATATCAAATCATAAAAACCTTGAAGCATTCAACCAACCACTTCCGAAAAGGAAACCACAAACAATCCTTTTCCCTCCAATGATATTTCAGAAATCAATCACCATAAACAATCAATAGGAGAATGTGCCCATACATTTTTTGAAGATTAAAAAACCTCTTTGTAAATCTACCACAATCACAAAATTCTTTTGCAAATATTCACAAGGGTTAGTAGATCACAAAATAATCAACATTACTCCACTTTTCAATAATCATCACCAAGGCATTTAATTGCACAACTTCCTTATCTCTCCTAAAACCACTTGTACCATAAAATAAAATAAATCAAAACATTGCATAACCTTTTCACTCCCAAAACCACTTATACCATAAAATAAAATAAATCAAAACATTGCATAACCTTTTCACCTCATAAAATAATTAATCCTCTTGAAAAAGAACAAGGCAAACTTCACTTTTGGAACCCCATTGCAAAATCAGAAATATCTCTTTACACATACCTTATTTTTCCTTATAAATAAGTTAGTCAAATAGCCCTTGAAATAAGCTTTCCGACGATATATAATATGCCCCCTTTCCAAAATAAATTGAAACCTTTACATGTATATATATGTCAACCTCCATTAATTGCACATAGGTCGGCCCTCCATTAATTTAAACTTAAACTTTAAACTTTAATATCTTCATCACCGGAGGTCCTTTTTCGATGAAACAAAATTCCACCTTGGATTTTAAGAAAAGCCCTTTCCACATAAGCCCACCATGTTTTTAAATAAAACCTTTTATTTTTCCTACCTTGGTTTTCATAAAACCCTTGTAAATAGCCATGCTTTCCAAAATATCATAAATGCTTGTTTATGAAATATTTTGGCCACCAAAACCAAATGTGATCCATGTGACATCAATGACAACACAAAATTCCTCAAATTAACTCAAATTTCCAATAATTCTCAGCCTCAAGATGTATTTTCTTTATTTTTTTGTTTGAACCTACAACTTCTTAGCCTAAGCAATATTAATAAAATCATATCTGCTACTAGGGTTAATGGAAATAATAACTTGTTCCTTTTAAATGCTTCCATGAACCTACAAAATAGAACCTTTAGATGAATTTAAAGTATTTTGATCCTTCTCTTACTTTTGTAAATCCAAATATGTGGCTTTTACATTCTTCTTATTATCTTCCCTAACATTTTCCTCTTTCTCTTCCTTGAGTAATTTTATTTCTTTTTCATTGTCTTCATTCTATTTCTTGAAAAAAACCCACTCTTATTTTATTTCATTTATCTCATTTTGAATACCTTGTATTTTCTTTTCAAGGTCTTTGATGATAGCCATCAGGCTATCTATATTTTTATCCCTTCCCTCAAGTTCTCTCTTATAGTTATCTAACTCTCTTTATAATTAAATAGGTTCCCATTTTTTCATGAATGTTTGTTCCATTCCTTTCCAAGTGCACTAGGGATTGCCCCTAATAAAGGTTTATACCCATTGTAAAGCTTCCCCCCAAAATAAACCATGAAAACAAATGCATATCAAGCTATTTTTATCATATTGAGATTTTGCTATTTTTAGCCACTCTCTCACATCAATATCATTTTCTCTAGAAAACCTTTGAAGTGCCATGAGTTCACATCCACAAAAATGATAATGTAAACTAGGTTTTTACAAAAATATATCTCCCCACTGATTTGAAGCTAAAATTCCACATAAAAAATTAGATCTCGCAACTTTTCTTCAAAACAAAATAAGTTGTAACCTATTTGCATACCCCACTAGATAAATTATCTTCCAAAAAAATCATGATTTGAAATAATTTCATTGCCTTTGTTCTAGATGATTGAATTCACAAGGTCGTATCTCCCTCAATACTACTCGGATTTCTTCATATGAGCACTCATTTTACAACTCTTAAAATTTTTCGTAAAATGATCCAAGAATCATTTGAATCAGATAAACTTTCACAGATATGGCTCATGGAAGATGAGATATTTTTCTAGAACAAAATATACCCTAATTTTGAAATCCATAAAAATGCAATCCCCACTTTACCAGAATCATTGCCTTGATACCACTTATTACGAAACTATATTCTCATTAACAAAAAATATTCACCAATATGCAAAAACATCAAATTATTCATCCATACATAATATTCCATAAAGATAACCAACACAATGAGACAAAGATAGATAATACCCTTAAGGTAGGGAAACACCAATAATACTCCCTAAGGAAGGAATAACTCCACAAGATCTTCTAAGATGAGAGTGCCACTTAGTGAGGGTAAATTTCCATAAGCCACTTCATGGGAAAAGATGATTACATATTATTGATCTCTATGATGATCACAATGATAAATATCCCTTCTTTATATACCCATATTTTAATTCTACTTTGGGGAGACAACTACTAATATAATATTATAATATAATCAACCTTGGGTTATGTGTGGCCCATGCCAACCCTTATACAATATAATATCATATCCCCATATATCTATTCCTAGGTACCCTAACATTCCACCCTCCTTACAAATGTTTCATCCTCGAAACATATGAAGAAACAAGATAATATGATTTATTTAGAAATGTTAGCAATTGATTGGTGGTGATATTCATTGATGTTGGTATGCCATTTTACCACTTGAGTATACAAATCTACTTTGTTGGCTCCACACTTCTTTGCAAACAAATGCAATATAGGATACACAATTATCAAATGAAATAAACTCAACGAGTTAAATTTCTCAAAATTTAAGGAGGATACCCATGTTCGAATCTTGCCAAACAATACATGCATAATTACCAAGTTATTATATTATCCCTATGTGGTTTTTGTGTAATATATATGGGGCCCATTTCAATCCTATATAATCAATTTAAAAATATATAGAGTGAATAATTGTTGACAAGTCAAAATATAGAAGGTAAAATAAAAGTGATAATGGTGGCGGACTCTTTGGAGCAAGCAACAAAAAGTTTTTGGAATAAGGGTTAAAGAAAATTTTTTGGATCAAGCAATAACGATGAATTATTTGGAGCAAGTTATGGTGGTAGATTATTTGGAATAAGGGTTAAAGCATTTTTTTTGGAGCAGGCGATGACTACAAAGTTTTTGGAATAAAGGTTAAAGTATTTTTTTTTATCAAGCGATGGTGGTAGTGGATTCTCTGGAGCAAGCGACGATAATAAATCTTTTGGAACAAGGGTTAAAGAAATTTTTTTGGATCAAGCAGTGGTTGTAGTTTTTGGATCAATTCGACAATGATAGTTCTAATCTAAGCAGGATCTTTATTGTGAGATGAAGATTTAATTTTTTTGTGAATACTATCAATGGAGGGAGAGGGGGTGGCCCCCTAGGTCCACCTGGTTTTAAATTTAATGGTATGGTTGTGGGTTCTTCAATGTTTAGCCCTAATAGAGTTGGTAAAGTGTACAATTTCTTAAAGAAGGCTTGGGCTAGTGCAATGGGTTCAACATCAGTGGGTAGTGTCAAAAAGGTGACAGTTGCCTTCATTGCAAGAAGGAGATACCACAGATTTAGGTGCAACCTAAAGTGGTGGTAACTGAGGTAATTTTATTACAATCCAATGCCTTAATTTGTAGATTCATTGGAATTAGAGTAAAATTAAGAAGGATTAAGGGATGGAAACCATGATATTAGAAAGCTAAAGCTAAGTATGACATTTTTATTTTTACAAATAGGTATTTTTTAGTTATTTTTGATAAGGAGGATCAAAATAAATTTTTTGAGGGTGACCCTTATTTCATAGGGCAAGTGGGGCTATACATAAAACTATGGCACGTAGGGTTCAATTTGATGGAGGAACTACCTTCAATTGTCCTAGTGTGGACCAGACTTCATTGTTTACCTTTGGAGCTTTGGAAGGAGGAGATTTTTAGAGATATTTGTGAGGCCATAGGGGCCTTTGTTTCTGCCTCTAATATTATGAAGAGAAGGGAGTTTACTACTTGTAGACACCAAATTATAGCCATTAATCCTCCATCCTAACCATCCCGCCACCCACTTGTCCACCATACACCTTTCCTACCATTTCCTAACCCAATTGGGATTATTTTAATATTATTTTATATTAAATATAATATTTTATATTATATTATAATATATTTATTATAAAATATATATTTATAAACTCAATTAACCACAATCGTTCGATCCAATCTAATCTCCATCATCCATCTTCATTAATCCATGCCACATCCAAAAAGTAATCTCAACCTTAGGATCTGATTTAACCTTAGCCACATGATTAAAAGTGCAAGGCTAAAATCCTAAGAAAAGTCTAGGTTGGATTATAAATAAGAGCATTTGTAAATGCTCAAACCTTGGAACCCTGATATTAGAATTTGCAACTTGAAGAGATCATTAGCGAAGCCCTAGCAAAGCAGAAAGAGATAGAGACCTAAAAATCCAAATCCCTAGCTAGCCATAGCACTTCAGTTGTTCCAGCCCTCCCTACATCCATTCTCCATCACCGTCACTATTTCCATCCATCCGTCGCATCTTTCGCACCCCCATGATTTGCTTCTATAGATTCACCCTTACCCGTAGGTGCCATCATGAGCTTTCCAAGCTCGCTGCAGAAGCTTGCTAGGTGCTCACCAAAGCTTGTCATTTTATAGGTTCATGCCAGAGCCTACAAAGCTCACTGCATAAGCTTTTCAGGTGCCCATCAGAGCTCACAATTCCATAGGTGCACACCAGAGCCTGCCAAACTTGCATCAAAAACTTGTGAAGTTCCCACCAAATCCTATCGTCATCATAAAACCCTAATCATAATCTATTGCATCAACGGATCTACAACAAGGCAACATCAAGATAGCAAGGTAAATCATTGTTTGTGTCATTAATATTATTGTCTGGTTCTATTCATATTTCTTTGCCATAACTAGGGTTTACAAGTAGTGATTTTTGAGGGCTCACATTGTGGAGCTCTCATTTGTTATTACTGATTCTCTTGATTTATTTGTGTGCAAAATTTGATAATACATCAAAAGAATTAAGTAGCTATTGGAGCTGAAGTGGCCCGACATCGGATACCTGAAGCCCACTCAACTTGTTGGGAGCAAGACACACCATTTGAAGACACTTCATTATTATGGCTAGGGTTTTAGAGAACCCTAGCATCTTGTACATCTTTGTATCAAATACTCATTGAGTATAGATTGTATCAAAATGAGTTTATTAGCTCCACCCGTCTTTTAAATAAAATTATCTTTTTGTGCAATCTTGTGTTTCTTTGGGTTATTTGCTTTCTTTATTGTTTAAGTGTCGTGTCCTTGTCTTCACAAATGGTGATCATGGTGGGACCCCACAAGGGTTTCATTATTTAATAGATATGCCTTGCTAACTTAATTTTATTTATGTCTGTTACAGGAATTTTTAAAAGCGTAGAGGTCACCAATTTTGTCACTAGGGTTTCTGAAGTAGTTTGTAGCACTTTCAAAGATTACGTAGGCATTCGATAGCATCTATAGGTTACGCAGGCATTCGAGAGTGTCTGTAGAGCATTCAGGAGCATCTGCAAACAACCACATGCACTCTATTGTGCCTGCATAGGCTCTTTGATGTGCCTACACAAGCATGCAATCGCACCTCACATTAATTTGGAGTAGATCTAAGGCTTCCAAGTAGGTCCCATAACCCTGGTTTACCATTTAGAAATTTATGTATTCTATATTTTGCTGCTATTTTTCACTGTTTTTGGGTTATAAAAAGAACTTAACACTAAGTAATTTGGGAAAGAATCCTTAGAAATTTGTATTTAGGGTTTGTGTGTGTTTAATTACACAAAATCCATTTCTTGTTCTAAAATTGTAGATCTAGGTAATTGTTTGCATTTTTAGTGCATATGAAACAAAAGCATCCTAGATTTTACATTTTAGAGTTAAAGATCACTTTAATTTTGCATATCTAAATAGGAACAACATCTTGATGCATAAAGTAATCCTACCCTAGGCTGACCCCTTTGGTAGAGAGGTGGACAAACCCTCCGGTTGCTCTTGTGATTTTAATCACTTGTAGGCAGGGGATTTTAAGGGTGTACTCTGCTCTCTTTAGGTGAAATTTACATCTTTGTGTTGGCTTCTTATTTATATTAGTAAAGTTAGTAATATTTAATATTTTTTGCACACCATAGAGAATGAGAAATATAATAAAATTAATCACACACACTTGCACGGTTCACATTTTTAATAGTAGTAGTTGGATTTCATCACCAGCCATTGCTTGATATCTGGTGACAGTGGCAGTGATTTCCATCCATCAATATCTACCCTAGAAACCATAGTACTACCCCAGAGAAAACTTGTTGGATTTCATTACCAAGAAGAATCTCGTTGCCTTGGCCAACCTTAGTTTTTACCTTTGTTTTATTTAAACAAGATTAAGTTACATCAAAACACACAAGCCAACAATTCTAAAAATAATCTCATATTAATGAAAGAAAATAATTAATGAACAAGGTAAGCCACACACGGTGAAACCTATGACTGATTGTTTTCTTTACTTTAAATTTTGAAAAAAAAATTAGTTTGTGTGATTTAGATTAAACTTTGAATCTTTGGTTTAATTACTTTATGGTACTAACGAGACAACAAAAGAAAATAATAAACCAAAGTAGTTTAATGGAAAATATTTCCCATGCTCCCACTGCTTTGATAGCCCCATCCAGCATGGTTCAGACTACTTTTTTTGAATCATCGCATCCATCCCTATCTCAAATAGGAACCCCTTCACACAACGTGGAGACATATACCACCCACATAGATATGGATAAAGTGAGGGCCATCTACAATTCTTCCAACTATGTCTTAGAGCCCCTTAGCCAAGAGGGTTTTAAAGAATCCGAATTGGCTACCTCCTACCATACCCAAGGATATCATAATTTGGGTTATGAATATGGTATGCCTTCTCCCATGAGCCAACCGCCACAAATCCCAAGTGTTCCAAACACCTACCTCGCATACACCTATTCCAACCCATTATATGAGGAGTATGCCAATGTTGCCTTACAAATCCCTAACCACCAAGTTGTCACATCAAACGCAACTTGCACTATGCCCATGTCCTCTCATCCATCATCATCCACCCCTCCATCATCTCACTTAGCCACCATACCCATGTCCTCTCATCCATCATCATTGCATCAAACCACAACCCCATCCTTTGATACATGGTAAAATCAGGAACTTACGGACACATTAGGGCTCATAAATAAGTTTCTTTCACAATGAACAAAAGGAAAATAACTGGTTAACACAGACCCTATGACCCAAGTAGTTCCAAATCAACCTCCACTCACCAATCAAAATACAGCATAGGTTCCCCAACCTTCCATAGTGTCCATCCCTAATCCACCACCAATCTACACATCAATCATGCCTATTACCATTGCTTCCAACCAACCACACAAATCATTCTTCCATCAACATCCTCATAAATCATCCCCATCCTTCAACCATCAATATTCACCACACACCCATCCCAAATTATCTCATAATACCATGCTGGTCACAACCCAAAATCTACCATCCAACCCATCAACCAATCACCACATAATCCAAGGTCCTCACATTCTAGCAGAAGATCTTAGATTCCAGGCAATGCAAAAATAAATTGATTAGTTAATGCAAAACTCACCAAGAATAACGAGTCAAAATCTCACATTAAGCCAACTAATCCATCAACCAATCCACCCTTTGGTACCATCATCGCCATATCCGAAAGATTTTACGATACCAAAATTCGACAAGTTTAGGGGAACTAAGGATCCTAAGGAGCATGTGAGTTCATTTGTCCACGTATGTTTTTGAATTAGCAATGATAATGCTCTTATGATCCAAAAGTTTCCTCAAATATTAGGGGGAGATGCCATTGAATGGTACAATAAATTACCTACACATAGTATTTATACTTTTGATCAATTTATAGATCTATTCTTGGAACGCTTCTCCCTTAATATTAAAAATAAGGTGTCCTTATGAAATATATTTTGCTTGAAACAATGGGATGAGGAATGTATCTATGATTTTGGAAATCGGTGGAGGGCAGTCATAACAAAATTGCCATTATCTCTCCCAATGGAAGAAATTATCAAAAAAATTACCAATAGTTGCTTAAAACCCATCTCTTGGATGCTACAAATCAATCCTTATAGAACATTTGAGGAGACTTTAGCACATGCTAGTTTCATTGAGGAGATAAAAATCCAAGAGGGGGTCATTAAGCCTAAGAATAAAGAATGGCAAAATATGGGCCAATACCGAAATAATCAAACTGGCCAAACCAAATCAACACAAGCCTTAACGGCTAACACAGGTAATCAAGTCAATCAAGTGGTCATGAGTCAGCCCATAATGGCTCAAAAACTAGTGCAACAAAAAATTAGCTATCATGTGGTCCCATCAGTAACCCAAGCACCAATGGTACAAAACACAGTGCCAACTATGGAACAACCTACTCGCCGCCAATTCAACCGGCCCCAACATCAATACACTCCTTTAGCGAAATCATATTCATCCATATTTCAAAGGTTGTATGAGACCAATAAATTAGCCTTGCCGGACATTAGGTCTGATGATCCCACCAAAAGTCCTAAAAATTATAGAGAACTTATTTTTCCCATACCATCGACAAAAAGGGCATGATATCAATTCCTGCCATATGTTCAAAAACATAGTGCAAGACCTCATAGACCTAGGGGCCATTAACGTGGATAATCCCTTAGCTCCACAAAGTCAAAAATTTTGCATATATCAGACACCTCTACCTAACCATGGGGAGGTCCAACATAATGTAGGAGGTAACAATCAACAACCACCTCCTAATCAAGTAAATCATGTCCAACAATACCAAAACTTTTTAAGAGTAGTCCATGTGGTCACTAGAGGGCAAAGGCAAAATCAAAAAAATGCTCAACAACCTTCAAACCCACTGCCCATCCAAACATCTCCAAATCCATATCCATCAATCAATCTATCCAATCCATCCAATCAGCCCATCCTTCGTCCAATAAGGCCAGTGGTAACCTTAACCAGCGAGTTAACCACTAGTTTGAAAATGGCATCAGCCAAACTTTCTATATATGAGATTATCTAACAATCCCCTAGGCATAGAGAAAATTTAATGGAAATACTCATGTCAATTGAGTTAGAATCCTAAGACTCTAATGCCTTCAACAACTTTGTAGGGAGTGTTAGAACGTGCATGGAGCCATCAATTACCTTTTATGACTTTGAGGTAAAATCAATGAGTTCAGAATCAATAGACCCTCCATTGCACATAATGGCCCTAATAGATGGAAAGCCATTCAAAAGAGTCCTTATTGACATCGGATCGTTAATAAATATTATTACTATCATTGCCCTTATCCACCTCAAGTTACCTCCATCCCACATTTTCAAATCATCATTCACCCTCAAAGCATTTAACGATGCTTTGTGTACCATAGTTGGCACTATTGTTTTACCTATAGAAGTAGGGGCTAGAATGTTGCACACCATGTTTCACATCTTGGAAGGAGCCATGGTGTATAATATACTCCTTGGTAGACCTTGGATGAGGAAAATGAAATGTATTCCTTCAATTCTCCACCAATGCTTGAAATATGTTCATGATGGATAGGTCCATTGCATCCCTGTGGATGTCGAACCTTTTAAGTATTGTAATTTCATTTCAAATCCTTATGAATCCATGTTACCTTCCACCCATTTATTTTTGGCACCATCATCAAATTCATCCATATCATCTCTTAATCTGCCTTCTTCCAATCCATCTACATCTTATTATAAAGCTCCCATTTTAGAGGAGCTACCCATTACATCACCTCCTCAAACATCCATTTCTTCTTGTATATGTGGTCACAGTTAGTCTACTGTTAGCACATCGTACATCACATATACCCCTTCTTCTACAACCACTTCTTCTATTTCATCATTACCCTATCCTCCATCTTTTAATTCCACACCGTCATCCAATCCCACTCAATCGACCGATGTTTCACAAGTCGAACTCTTGGATTGTGACTTATTTAATTTTCCACCATCCATAACCAATCCAGAGCCATCTGAATCCCCACAATCAACCATGCCATCCCAAGTTAAAGTCCACATCACCAAACCTATTATAGGTGAATATGTGGTCCAAGACATCACCATCACACCCCTAGCCATTCCAATAGCCAAAGATTTTGGACATCCCCGAGACTGTTCTTTATCCACAAGCGTTGTTTATAACATGAGTGCAGCTCTAAATAGCATTAAATTTGTTTATGGAGGGTTGGATTTCTCAACTGGGGCAAACCCACCCGAAGAACCATAAAATCCTAGGCATGCCAATATACCTAACATAGAGGATTTTCCCGCTCGTTACTTTAACATGTTCAATTAGCAAGGTCAAGGTCTATGTTCTCATGAGCAAGGGATGCATGATATTTTAGAGGTCCCATATAGAGGCACTCATGATCATTTCAGTTTAGGTTATACCCCATTGTATTCCATCGTTTCTCTTGAACAAGCCTTTAAAAATCTTAGCCTCAATGATGAAGACCACCCCATCCATCAATTACCCTCAACATATTCTCTTGAATAAGCCCTTCAAAAACTTTGCATGGATGAAGTAGACGAAGATGATCCCATCAACTTCACCTATCCTACCTTTGATTCTGATGATGAAAGTTATGAATAATTTGAAGTCATGTCAAACACTTCTAACAATTTTGAATAGGAATCACATCCCATTGTCCCTATCACCCAATAGAAAGAGTTTCACCTCTGAATGTTCCCCATCCATCATCCCATCTTCTGCTTGCTTCTTCCACAAGAGCAAGCGGACCCACCAGGAAATCCACCTTGAGCCCCACACATAAGCCAAGAAATGTAACATATGTACATATTTAAAAAAACAAAAAAATAAAAACAAAAACAAAAAATATATATGTTGCTCATGTTAATGCCATGACTATTACAGGGATAACATCATTCGACAATGGTTCAGCTCCAATAATTCCATCCATTCATCCATCCAAGCCGCCCTTCCTTCCACTAAGTCAATATGAATCCTATTGACTTATTCACCCCGCTCCGCCATCCACACGATTTGGCTAACCCAATTCCAATTGACTTTAGCCTTGTTGACTTGGACCGGATTTCTTTCCCACCCTCCTTTTCGGAGCTCATCCTATCCGAGGAATTGTTAAGGGCTTCATACAACTACATTCCTCCTTCATCGCCACATTTGCCCTGAGGTTTTTTAGGTAGAGTTAGGTAAGCAAGAAGAATTAGATGACACCCTAGACTACCCCGACTGGCTCTCAGGCCTAGTACCCATTTGTAAGCTTAATGGAGCAATACGCATTTGCATTAATTTTTGAGACCGCTCCTAGCTCCTCCTTATCCGAGGGTCCTCTTCTATGCATAATTGGATTATCATATATACATGGCTTTTAACAAAAAAAATCAATAACACATTTCGTTTGCATTTAGGCATTTAACATGCATTTTAATTTTGCACATCCATGCATTGTTCCCTGTGCATATTACTAAAATTGTACATATTCCATTACATTGTAAAAATTCCATTTGCATATCCATACTCCATTGCATTAGGTATATACATTTGTATTCATATCGTCCCATGTTCAATGATCTGACATAGTAATGATGATATGGTCATAAAAAAAAATTCAAGATATAAAAATTGGGGGTACCTAGTTTAAAGAAACTATGCAATCCTCACAAAAGTCATATGTCAACCACATCACATGCCAAATTCACAAAAGCCTAGATTTTCAGTCACTCAGCCATTACTAGTATAGCAAGCAACCCCCAAGTGAATGTCTGATTTTCTTTAGGACCAATTGATACACTAAGGAAGTCTTGAGCATTGTTTATCGATCATGAAACAGTATTGAACCAATCACATTCCATCACATCTTAAAAAAATATGAGATAGGGGGGGCTAGTACCATCCTTGGGTAGTACCTCATGGCGAAAAGGAAATATACCTTGCTTGTCCCATTACGCAACATAGTCCAAAAATAGTGGTTTTCACCACTACCAAAAATACTCCAAACATAAACGTAAAAACATAGAGTAGTAAGGATAGGGTCAAAATTCTCATCATACCTCGGTTGAGAATCCAATTCCCCAAAGCTCTATACAAATCAAAAAATTCAACACCTACACCCCCGATCCCTAAAAGTTGTAAGGATCGTACTATGTTTCCCTCATAAATTCATGTAGTCATCCCCAAGGCCCAAAATATCAATCCCATTTGACTATAGAGTGAATCTCCATCGGGGCTTAGACACTTGATTGGCAGTGGAGTAAGCTCATGTGAGGCAACATGTCTCTCCTCCAAAAAGGAGACCTCTGAATGCACATAAGGACAGGCTAGTATTAATTCATCTCCATAATAGATCATGCCTAACTTACTCATAATGTGTTAATGAACCTCACGTGCACACACATTGGTACTTGATTGGATAAAGTCATTGTCATGCTCAAGACTGGGTAATTGAACCTCACTCACACACAAATCTGGTCCTAAAGAAAGTTAGACAACTTAGTGAGTTTGTTTTATGACACTAGTATGTTTGAGTCTTTCAAAACCTTTCAGTCTTTCATATCAACATCTATATCTTCGTCCATATCAACATCCATGTCTTCTTCCATATATGCTTCCATGTCAACATCCATGTCTTCATTAAAATTCAAGTTGCAAAAACATCAACAAATTCGGTACCCCCGATTGCTAAACAATGGCCAAGAAAAATTATGAACTATAAATATCATTCGAACACTATGCATTCCTCTCATATAATTGCAGATTCATTATATGTTTACTTGCATTAATCATCCATAACACATGTCATTTAGCTAGCATTAATCATACACATAAACATCATTTATATACATGTCATTTAGCCTACATTGATCATCCATATAAGCATTATGCATACACATCATGATTAGCCTACATTAAACATCTATAAAACATTAAACACAAATTGCATAAAATATAAAAACATTCACACAAAAGATGACACAAATCTATAAAAAAGGCCATGTATATATATATATATATATATTGCATATACAATAAATGCCGAAAGGCTACAAAGGAGAACCAAGGCTCATATACAAAATAGTGCATCTAAGCACTAAGCTAATGTCCATGAGAGGACTCCTAAGACCTAGTAGGAGCCCTCGGTCTAGTACTCTACCTAGACTCAGTATGCCTAGATGACTCAACCATAGAAGAGGAAGGAGGATCCGGTAATGTAATATGGTTTTGCATACACACATCCTCCAAGCAATGTGCATATGCCTCACTGGCCCACATATGTCGTAAGTCCATCTGATATCGATGCTCCTTCACCAACATCTCTTCCTAAATCCATGTGACTGTAGCCTGATCACTAGCCACAACTACCATCCACTCTACCTCCAACCGAGCTATAGTAACCTATGACTCCCTATGAGTCTCAAGCATAACCTTATGCTCCTTGTGAAGCTGCTCCAAATCTGCTCGCAACCTGGCCCTTGGAGATCTCACCCATCCCCTCATCATCCTCCCTCTCATCATTCGCCAACCCTATATCTAGAGTCTGTTGATTCAATCCCCTCAATCATCTCTGACTCATCGATCGTTGAGCCCTCATCCTCTTTAGAGTCACCCTCAACCTCGTAGCTACTGCCTCATCACCCACAAACTTTGGTACCCATACTGGTTTGGCACCAAACCACCCCACATACTCAGGAGGCACCCCGAGACCACTAGCTGCTCATCGTCCTCCATCTACACCCACCATGGCTCTACACATGGAAGCATACCCTCATCTCGTCTATGCTGATACAACATTGGCTCATCTGGCACACCTTGAGGCAAGCTGAATTGCCTCAAAACCCACGAGTATTAGAAGTACTCCACCTCCTCATCCCTTCGCCCAACCAACCATCGAGCCTGCCTCACCCGATGTAGCTACCTCCTATCACCATCCCACCAAGCTCCTCGCCATGGCCTCCATATCACATCCGCCCAAGTCAATCCTGACCACATATCCCGATACCACTGGCTGGTATGCATCTCTCGACTCGGTTGCACCTCCTCCACCACTACCCATCACCTAGCATATGGCTCCCCCATTTGCCATGACTCACATGGCAACCCCTCAGGACAAGCCACAAAAAAATACTCCCAAGCCCAACACTGTAGAAGGAAGTTACATCCAATTCCCTTCCTCTCCATTTGAATCACCTCATATAACTCTTGGTACAACTGTGCCAATAAGGCAGGCGCCCATGCATACTCTTGGGGATCCCTCAATAGATCACTCACCAATCCCAATAGGTTCCAAGGGAACCTACAACTAGTGCTATTAGGTAGCACTATGTTCGCTAATATGAACATGATCAAGGCTGGGAGTGCGTCCAACTCCTTTGCCTTGTACATGCTCAAATAGCATATACCCCCATCTCCCATCCGGGCCTCCTACCATCGGTCCCAAAACATCTGCTCCATCTCCACCTTCTTATCATGACCAACTACCACCCTCATGTTGGAAATTTGAGTGCTTTTATGTTGTCATTGATGTCAAATGGATCACATTGAGTTTTGGTAGCCAAAGCATTTCATAAATAAGCATTTATGATATTTTGGAGAGCATAAATATATACAGGTTTTTTGTGAAAACCAAGGCAGGCAAAATAAAAGGTTTTATTTAAAACCATGGATGGCAGATTTGAAATGGGTTTTTCTTAAAACCCAGGTTGGCTTTTCATTTCATCAAAAAATGTGCCTCGGTCATGGAGATATTTAATTTTAAATATTTAAGTTTAAATTTTAGATTATTTAAAATTTAAATTTAATTTATAGCGCCATTGTCAAAGAAAGGAAAAGGCATAAAACTAATATTTAAATTATAGCGTTGACGTTAAAGAAAATGAGGAGGACATATATATATATATATATATATATATATATATATATATATATGCCCAAAGTTTTGATTTATTTCTTTAAGAGCTCGATTTGATATTTGAATTCGAATGGTAAAAGAGCATGTGCATCGTGTGTCGAAGTGTGTGTGTAAAAGGTTTTAAAAGGCTTACAATCTTCGTGTTCGTTGAAGAGACTATTGTGGAGTAAAGCCAAACGTATAGGCCTCCTTGGCCTAGTGTTTCATGCGTTGTGTGTGAATTAGGAGGTCCTGCATTCGATTCTTATCGGAGGTGTTTTGTTGTGTTGAAACGTGTGAAGCGCGTATTGTTTTCAAAGGGCACAGATATTTGTGGCATAAGGTTTTTTTGTTTGCTCATTTTGAGCACATGAGGGCATGTGGTCCAATTGCAGGTTGGCTATGGTTAAGGCGCTAAGAAAATAAGGTCACCAGATCGACTCCCATCAGGGACAGAGGCAAGTTAATAATTTTTAGATATATTTTATTTTTCTAAAGTTGCCCTAGGAGGAATAAGGGTTATGATGCATGTTTAAAAAAAAGAGAGATTTCTAGTGATTTAATTTTTAGAAGTATATCATATTATATATCATTGGAAATCTTATTCTGAGGGCTATTTGATTAACTTTCTTAGAGGGAGAAATAAGGTGTGTGTAAAGAGATATTTCTGATTTTGTAAAGAGGTTCAAAAGTGAAGGTTGCTTTGTTCTTTTTCAAAAGATATTAATTCATTTATGAAGTGACATGGTGTATGTTATTGAGTAGGAGTAATAAGGTGTTATTTGGATGTTATTGTTGTGTTATTAATAAAGATCTCTAACCCTTGTTTAAATTTGAAAAAGAGATTGTGTTGAGTGAGACATATTTTATGGACAACCAAAAGGCTTATTCATCTTCATAAAAGGTATGGGCACATTCTCCTATTGATTGTTTATGGTGGTTGATTTCTGAAATATCATTGGAGAGAAAATGATTAATTGTGGTTTCCTTTTCGAAAGTAGTTGGTTGAATATATCAAGATTTTCTAGGTTGCGATTTGCTATTAAACCTTGTTTTATTAGCATTGTTGTTGAAGCCCGTTGGTTATGCAAAGAACTTGAACTTGAAAAGAACATGAGTATCATTGTTATGTGAGATTTGTGGTTGAGCATTGTTAAAAACATTTGAGTTGGTTGATACATGCTTGGACTAGGGTTTGTAAGAAAGAGTTGTTCCTTGTGGTAGTTGGTTGAGAAGATTTTTTTGAGCCTAGTCAAGTGATTGTGTGAAGTGGTTGTTCAAGTTCCATGAAACAAACTATTCTATATTATGGATTTGAGTTGAGATTGAGATTTGAGGATAGAACATATTGAGTCTCTAATAATTCTCTTTATGCTTCTATAAGATTTATTTGAGTTGAGATTGAGATTTGAGGATAGAACATATTGAGTCTCTAACAATTCTCTTTATGCTTCTATAATATTAATTTGATTTGAGATTGGGATTTGAGTATAGAACATATTGAGTCTCTAACAATTCTCTTTATGCTTCTATGAGATTGAATTATTGAACAAGTTCTTGGTGAGCTTGCTAGTGCAGATTTGGGAAATTTCTTGGTGAGCTTGCTAGTGCAGATTTGGGCAAGTTCTTGGTGAGCTTGCTAGTGCAGATTTGGGAAAGTTCTTGGTGAGCTTGCTAGTGCAGATTTGGGCAAGTTCTTGGTGAGCTTGCTAGTGCATATTTAGGCAAGTTCTTGGTGAGCTTGCTTGATAATATTTGGATAAGTTATGTGTGAGCTTGTTAAGCAAATTTGGACAAGTTCTGTGTAAGCTTGTTGATAAAATTTAGACAAGTTCTATGTGAGCTTGTTGAGCAGGTTCTGAGTGAGCCTATTGATAGTTATTTGTAGGTGACATAGTACATAGGACAGAGTCTCAGTGGATAGAGATCCAGCAACCAGCACAATTGAAGATAAATCTTAGTGAGGAGTCTTCAAGCGAAGAGAGATCCACTAGTCAGTGCAACAAAGAGATAAAGTCTTCTAGAATATCACTAGCCAGAGTAGAAGGAGAAAGAGTTCTCCTGTGGAAGAGATCCACAAACTTGATATTAGGGGATCAGCATCTCCTTTGAACAGATATCCATAAATATTGTAATTGGGAAGGATTCCCAAAGAAATTGATTAAGAAAGTTTTAGTAAAATATTTTCTCCGTGGAGTAGCCCACATTGAGTGAACCATGTAAACTGTGGTGTCTCTATTATGTATGGTGTTTTGTGCATTGCTTGATTGCTGCTATTGATATTGTTGTCTATACACTACATAATATTGAATTGAAAGAAAAGTAAAAAGTGGTCTTATACTATTCACCCCCCTCTTAGTATAAGCTTGTGTTCTTCACCTCACCCCTTCTACTGGCACCTTGAGAATGCGGTATTCATCCTTAAGAGTGACAGTAGCCTCCCTAGTCGATAGCTGGAACGTCCCCCTATCAGGATCCCATCTCTCTATTAGTGATGAGAGATATCCCTCATTGGCCCTCACCACATCAAGCCTAGCCACACCCTCTAGGCCTACCCTACCCAAAAATACCCAATCATGAGCCGTCAGCTTCTTCCTCATCCCAAGAACGAGAGGAGAAAACCGATGTCGAGGCTCTATGTCCCTCAATTGCAATAACAAAAAAAATCCATTAATGCTATTACAAAAAAAATGCACAAAATATAAATTTTTTAAAAAAATTACTAGGGAAAATGGTGCCTCAACTCCACTAGTAGCATTAGATCCCTCCGCCGCCATGGCTTTCGTGCAAATTCTCACTAGCCTCACCAAACTCACAAATTCTCTCCACCCTTCAGACACAGCTTCTCAAAGTTTAAAGCACAAAAGTGAGCCTCACAATTCAATCAAAAAGCTATTTATAGATTACCTTAGTGCATTCAGGTGAAGACCTACACTTACAAATCACAGGCATAGTAACGCACCTACAGGTGCATCCAGGCGCACGCGGGCACCTGTACAACACTCCAGGCACAACTGCATGCCTGGTGCCAAAAGAGCATGAAGACAAAAGCCCTCAAAATAGTATCTCCCCTCATCCAATTGGCACCAAAATTCATGCCCACATCATATACATCATAAAATTCAATTTTGTGAAAACATAAATGGTTTTGCATGCATATTTTACGAGAACAAGCCAAATTATTCAAATACACATATTGCATTACAAAACATATCAATCAAGGTCAAATTTTCACAAAATTGATATTCCACAATTCTCCATCATATGCTTCATCACCCCATCAAATTTTGTACAATTTGGAGTTGATTTGACCACTGAACAATTCATTTCCGCCACAAAGTGCAACACATATCAACAAAATGCAAAATCACAAATCAATCAACTTCACAATCAGCAAAATCACTACATGACTACATCAAACATTCTTCCATCATTATCCTTCATGAATCATGAATCATACAACACATTTCATCTTGTTAAGTCACTAATAAGTGAACCTTGTACCTAGTGGGTTATCCTATCAACTTGGTGATTGCAACGATAGTAATCCATGCAATTCGGTAAGATGAATAGCCTACAATAAGGACACTTGACAATGATCATCATCCATTATCACATCATCAAAGATCACAATCACATTTGGCACCTCACATTTTGAGTATAGCTTTTCCAAGAACAATTTTCTCAAAGGCGGTCATTGATGCCCTTTTTTGTGGGGCACAAAAACACGGATAATAAAAATCACAAACACTCATTCATTGGATACCAGTTACCATACAAGACACATCGGTAAGTTGATTGGTTCTATTATGGAATTTGCGAAGAAATTTCCACAATCACTACCCCACCCCTACATTGACTTAGTCATCATGCATCTTCATAAATTGCATACTCAATGATGCCATTGTGACATCTTATTCAATAGCATCGAATCATCCCAAAGTTTGGGGCAACCATAATTTGATTATGATTTCTCACAATCACATAGTATTATACACCAACCCCTTTCCCATAATTAGGGTATAAACGGTATCACATTTTACATCATTCATATCATCCACAATCACATGGTATTATACACCAACCCCTCTCCCACCGTTGGGGCAAAAATGATATCACATTTTACATCATTTATATCGTCCGCAATCACAAGGTATTAGACACCAACCCCTTTCCCACCATTGGGGCATAAACGGTATCACATTTACATCATTCATATCATCCACAATCACATGGTATTATACACCAATCTCTTTCCCACCATTGGGGCATAAATGGTATCACATTTTACATCATTCATATCATTCACAATCATATTGCATTTCACACCATTCATTCATCAATGGCACAAATTCACCACATCATTCATTATTGGCACAAAAAGTATTTTTCAATTGGCTTGTGAGATACATTCGTAACTCATTCGCCAATTGAGGAGGTAAGCTCCAAAAATTCCAAAAAATCTTTATTCTTTTGTCTTCAACATCAGTGCTCAAATCCAACGACAGAGAGAATCTGCTTTTGCGCCCATAGCCCAAGTAGGTGTCTCCTATTTTTGCACCATATTGTGTTTCATGCAACATGGTACAAAAAGGGGCATATATAGACACCAAATTGCATCCATTAATCCTCCATCCTAACCATCCCACCATCCACTTGTCCACCATACACATTTCCCACCAATTATTTGACCCAATTCCACCTTCTCACCATTTCCTAACCTAATTGGGCTTATTTAAATATTATTTTATATTATTATATATTTAATATAATATTTTATATTATATTATAATATATTTATTATAAAATATATATTTATAAACTCAATTAACCACAGTCGTCCGATCCAATCTAATCTCCACCGTCCATCTTCATTAATCCATGCCACACCCAAAAAGTAATCTCAACCTTAGGATCTGATTTAACCTTAGCCACACGATTAAAAGTGCAAGGCTAAAACCCTAAGAAAACCCTAGGTTGGATTATAAATAAGGGCATTTTTAAATGCTCAAACCTTGGAACCCTAATATTAGAATTTGCATCTTGAAGAGATCATTGGTGAAGCCCTAGCAAAGCAGAAAAATATAGAGCCCTAAAAATACAAAGCCCTAGTTAGCCAATAGGACTTATGTTGTTCTAGTCATCCCTCATATCCATCCTTTCCACCTTGCCCTCCTCCATTGCCATAGTCGTCACTTCTGCCCATCTGCTACATTCGTCGCATCCCCCCCACGATCTGCTTCTATAAATATATCCTTATCTACAGGCGCCCTCCTGAGCTTGTGAAGCTCATTGTAGAAGCTTGCTAGGCACCCACTAGAGTTTGCCATTCAGCAGGTACACGCCAGAGCCTACAAATCTCACACCAGAGCCTACCAAGTGCACACTAGAGCCTGCCAAGTGCACATCCAAGCCTGTTGCATCACGTCATCTACTGTCAAAACTACAACAAAACAAGGAATCATCACAAGCAAGGTATATCTTTATTGGTTTTATTTTGTTACATGATTTGTAGATTTTGCATGCCATTTTATCTATTTTTAGTTAGGTTTTACTGATGTCTGAGGGTCTTATACTATGGAGCCCTCACAGGTGTTATTAATCCTTTTCTCTATTTTTTTGTATGCAGATCTGTAGATTCTACATATTTTTGAATGGTTGTTAAATCTGGAATGGTTCGGCATCGGACACCTAAAGCCCACTCATTCCGTTGGAAGTGAGGACACATTATTTGAAGACACTTCATTGTTGTAGCTAGGGTTTTGGAGAACCCTAGCATATTGTAAATATTTGTATCAAAGGCTCACTGAGTACAAATTGTATCAAAAGGAGTTTATTAGCTCCCCCCCCATTTATTGAATAAATTGATCTATTTGTGCAATCGTGTGTTTCCTTGAGTTATTTGATTTCCTTATTATTTTAAGTGTCATGTTTTTATCTTCACACTACTTATGCTAGGATTTGTGTGAAGATGGATATATTCAATCCTCTCCTATATTTTATTGACATCCAAATTGGGGAGGTGGTATGGGTTCAGGCTCTTGACTATGAGGTGATCCCCTTTAGGTGCAGATGCTCTCATTTGTATGGTCATCTAGTAAGGGATTGTCCCAAGGATACTAATTTGAAGTAGAAAGAGGAGAAATCCCATAAAGTAAAAGGTGTGGAAGTGGGAGAGGAGGATGGTTTTCATGCGGTTATAAATAAGAAAAGATCAAAGGTTGATGGTCGAAAGGGTAAGGAGCATTTGGAAGTTCCTTTCAAAAATCATTTTGATGTCTTGGAATTTAGGTATAGTGAGGTGGGTGTATATGTTATGGGTGGATTACCCCTCTCATGATAATGTTGTTCAAAATTATTTGGTATCATTCCCTTCTAGTGGGGGTGAGGCCCCAACAAATATGTACAATCCAAAAAAAATGGAACTAAGGAGGAGGTTGGGCCCTTAGAGGAGTTGATTCTAGTGAAGGCCAAGGATGCAGTTGACGATGATACAAAGAGGGAGGAAAGAGTTATTGATGTTAAGGGGGATGGAAGGAGAGGAACAAGATGTAATCTCTTAGGGATTACATTAAGTTCCCTGAGGAAGCATTGAGGAGGGAAACAACATATAGCTGGAAGAAAATCGAAAAAGGACAAGCAAAATAAGGAAGGGGAGAATTTGGTGGAAGCAAGGATTATGTGAACTATTGATTCGTATTTCAAATATTTCTCAAAATGAATATTATTTTGTGCAATGTGAGGGGCTTGGGGGTAAAACCCAAGCAAAATTCTATGAAGCGTTTGATTAGATAATATCATCTTATTTAATGTTGATTCAGGAATCTAATTTGAGTTTTGAAGGAAGATTAGCAATTTGCAAGAAAATTTGGAAGGAAAATTTGATTTTAGTAGTTGTTTCCAAAGGTAGTTTTGAAGGATTGCTTTGTATGTAGGATCCTAGGAAGATAGACGTTGTGAATGCAATGGTAGCTACAAGAATTTTTGAGATAAGAGGGTTTTTGATTTCAAAAGCGACTCCCTTTAAAATATTTAACTTTTATGCTCCAACTACTATAAAATAAAAGGTGGAGCAATGGAGGTCAATGGAGGTAATTTTAGATAGATAGAAGGAGATGCTTTAAATAGTTTGAGGGGATTTTAATATTATTGCTTTGTTGGAGGAAAAGTGAGGCTCCAAAGTCCTAGACATAAAGAGTCATTTGTTCATTTACCAAATGGATAGGTTAGGTCTTAGAGATGTGGTTTCGAAAGGCTACTTGTTCACCTAGAGTAATAGGAGACTAAAGTATTGGAATTATGTTGAATATTTTCCATGTTATTCAGGAGGGGTTAACTCTGAAAGGTACTATATGTTAGCTCTAAAAGGTATTGGTAATTTGGAGGTCTTGTTTTTCAGTAGCACTTGGACCCACTCCATGAAGAGGGGGTGTAGGGGGCAACTCCTCCCCTATTATTGTCATCATGGGGGTCTAGGGGGGTTTTCCCTTTGTAAATATGGACCATTTATTATTAGATTACAAATTAGGTGGTAGAATTTAGGCTAGCATTTTTTTCCCTAAATTGTAAAATTTGTGCTTGTGTGTTTGTTATATATATTGCACTTGCATTAGGGTTTGGACATCAGAGAAAGTGCGATAAAAGGAGAATATTATTGTAGTGGAGATAGTCAAGTTAATCCAATAAGAAGATAATACTATGCTGGTTTTTCCTGGTTAGGGATTTCTAGGATAAATATTGTGTTATGTGTGAATCTACAATCTTCTTCTTTTGATTCTGCAGTTATTACTTTTCTAGATTTAGTTTAGCGGGGCTCCTTATTTCTCTTCATAAACTTGGACTATATCCGAGAAATATTGGACTATTTTTTAGTTTATGACTCTTGGGAAGCAAGAAGAATACTATTGCACTCATATATTCTCTTTTTTTGGGATCTAATCATTGGTCAATCTCTCTTGATGTCTTGAGTTATATTAAACTAGGGAACAACCTTTTTCAGTTTTAACTTGTTTGGCTCGTCTATGAGGGTTTAAAGGAATTGATCCTTAGATGGTGGACGGAGGGATGCCCAAGATTTAGAACTGTAATGTTTATATTTTTTTAAAGATTGTAGTATGTGAAAGAGAGGATAAAAGAATGGAATCGTCTAGTTTTTGGGAATATTGAGTGAGAGTCCCAAGAGGTAATGCAAGCTCTTAAGCAAGTCATTGAGAGGATTTGTTTCCAAGGTTTGACTCAAGAGATCTTAACCTAGGAGATAGAGGCATATATTAAGGTGGAGGAATGGGAGTGAAATGAGGAGGTGTTCTAGAAATAAAAGTCTAGAATCACCGATTTCAGGGAGGGGGATAGAAATACAAAATAATTCCATTGGTCAACCATGGCTAGAAGGGAATTTAATTTTATCAAGTATTTAACCTATGAAAGGGGGTAGATCGTAAGGACATGGAGTGAGATACAAGGGGAAGCAAGGAGGTACTTGTTGGAACAAAATCTGCCTTTGTTTAATAGTGTTGTGCCTTAGACTTTGCCAACATTGAATAGACAGACCTTGCTTGAGATCATCTGTCTAATCTCCAGAGAAGGTTGGTTCCTTTGAGTTTTTTAGAGGAAATGGAAACAAGAGATAAGGGAAATATAGCCGAAGCTAGAACTTTTCTCACGATACATATTAGACAACAACTAAAAAATGATGATGCAGATTACTATCTTCAGAGTTTCTTTATATCTTCCTATAGAAAACATGAATTCCTGAGTGCGATTTTAAATGTTCGTCTAAATACATGTAAATATCTTTAATATTCAACTCTAGAGATAAGATTTATACATGCACAGTTCAGATTTTAGAATAGATACATTATAAAACTTAAAATAAATAAAATTTAAAAACCAGATACATACACTCGCATACAAAATTTCAGAAGCCAGAGGAAGAATATCTCTTATTGCTTGTAATCCAGTAACATGTACATCAAGTCTGTAAACGTCCAAGAGCCGACCCTTTTCATGATCAAATCACTCCTATTTATACCCTAAAAAGAGTATCTTCTACTATGTACATTTAATTTCCTCAATCAATTACAAGTAATTATCTACAGTTTCTAAGAATATACAATGGATTTCCCATAGATTAGATAGATTTCCTTTTGGCTAAATTTAGATGAGCCTATTATTCTGCAATCATCCAGCGGACCTGCCATGTTATAATCAACTGACCATTCTTCAAAAATCAGCACATGATGTCAGTGCATGCCCCAGTTGCCAAAAATATACTTTGTTTCTCTACAATGTGTATGTCACGAAATCGTGACATTCTACCTTTGTGAAGCCTTCTTTACTTTTTTCTTTAGCGAAAACCAGACATGTCGTGAAATCGTGACACTCTTGTTTCTCTGCTTGTCTGCCCTTCTTGAGTCATGAAAATGCAACATGTCACGAAATCGTGACATTTCTATGTCTTCAGCCTGATTCTTCTTTTTGCATCGTGAAAATTGACCATGTCGTGAAATCGCGACACTTCCACCTCCTTAGCTCTTTGTCTTGGTTTTGATAGCGAAAAAGTGACATGTCATGAAATCGCGACACTTCCACCTCCTTACTCTCTCTTGTTGCTTTTGGCCGTGAAAAAGGGACATGTCATGAAATCGTGACACTTTTAGTCTCTTTAGCAGTTTTGCTATTCTTCTGGCAAAAATAAGCCATGTCGCAAAATCACGACATTCTCCCTGACTTCTACCCTTTTATTGATGGACTTGGCAAAAATGGGCAACGTCGCGAAATCGTGACTTTTTCCTCTGCTTTCCCTCTTTGCTATTTTTTGTCGCAAAAACTCGACATGTCGCGAAATCGTGACACTTTTCTTCCTTAGTGTATTTTGCTTTTTCTTTGTTCTTTAGCATATGGGCTACTTCGGTCTTCTTTGAAAATATGCAAAAAAGGTGCATCAGCCATTTTTTGTAGTTAGTCACTTTTTGACTAACATTCTTGGCGCCTTCCAAGGGATTTTTTGCTCGCAAAAATAAATAGAAACCAGGCCTTCATCCATTGGGAAACGGAGTCACCAACACAGTTGTGAAAAGTAAAATTTCAAGTGAAAAATCAAAGATAAAAGAAAAAGAATGCACTTTGGAATATAAGTGATCTTTACCTTATCAAAAAAAATTTCTACCGCTTAGTGACTTAACTTTTTTTTGAGGAACATAAAAGATTCAATTCTGAGAGCTGGTCCCAGCTCTGGCTGCTAGTTTTTGACCCTGATGTTTAGATCTTCTAATTTTGTCCATTGCTGTAATTACCTCTTGATAAGTTTTGCAAACTCGGTTCCAGTCTTCATCTTCTAAATCAGAAGAATCAATGAAAATTTGATATACATACTGCAACTCCTCCACTTTATCATAAGAAATGATCTTTTGCCTTAAAATTAGTTCTTGTAAATAGGCTTTAATCTATGTCAGCCTCTGGATCATCTCCATGACCTGTGTTTCTTCTATAGGTTCCTGCCAGCCGTCTATGTTTGTTTCATCCTCAACAAAAGCTTTTATTGATGCTGAAAGGACCTCTTCCTTCAACACTTTTGAACCATCATCCCAGAGGTAAGGAAGCCCATTATGGATAGCCAAATCAAGGTTTTGGAGCAACCCTTTCGCTTCATCTTCAAGCTCCTATAGAAACTTATTTCCCTGTGCTATCAATTTAAACTTTCTAAAGAAGTTCTTTGTTGCGATTTTAGCTTGAGACCAGGCTTCACTTCTGAGCTTGGCTTCCATGCTTCCTGGCATCTTTTCTGACAAAATCTAAATTTTAGTAGTTGCATCTTCTCTTTTCAATAAAAATGCTTCGGCAGCTCCAAATTCTTGTTTTACTACTTCAGTAGTTTCCTTTACTTTAGCTAAATACAATAATAAAGGTCTAGCCTTTAATACTAAAGATAACAAATCTTTTAACAATTCTTTCCTCATTTTCTTTACTTTATCCTTTGAAAATCTGGAAGGAGCGTTTTGTTGTTCTACCAACTGTTGTTGTAGTTGTTGTATCTGTGTATTCAACGCCTGAATCTGAGCTTCTGCCACACTCAACTTTTCTTTACATTTTGCCACTTCATTGGCAGAAACATTAAATTTACCCTCCCATTTTTTAGCTTCCATACTAAGAGCTTTCTCTGCTGTTTTTTGTTCTTTCACCACAGTCTCTAATTCCTTCCTCTTCTCCTTTTCCTTTAAAAACATTTCTTGATAATGTCCTCCCTGTAAGTATATGGTCCCAAAATGTGCTTGGGATTTCACCCACTCATCTTGCATAGGCAGTTGAGATATATCTTCATTTATCTCTTCTACTTGGTAATCTTCCACAGTCATTTCTCCCTTTGATTTCTTAGTAATAGGAGTTAACTTCAACTTCTTCCTCTACATACTAGTTGGGTCTGTAGTAGGTGCTTTAGAATCCTTAGCTGAATGTGAAGTCCACCAATCTAAAGCATTCCTGCTTACTTTTTTCATATTTTCAATCTTGGCCATGGTGGAGTGTGACTCAGTCCCTTGAGAAGTTGTAACTCTAGCCATCGGGATGTCAATGTTGGGGAGAAAAGGAATGGGAGAAACTACGGATCCAAAATTTAGCAGATTTTGGAAATATGTTGCCATTTTTGGGAGAACAAGGTAATTTTTTGGCAAGAACATTATACTTTTGTTGATTTTAGAAAAGGAGGGAGAATTACAATGGGAATGAGTAGGAGAATGAGAAGAAGAAAGTAAAGAAAACATACATGTTTCCAATTGGATTTGTTGTTGGTGTTCTTCTTCTTCTTCATGTTCACTGATGATCATTTCTTCACTCTGTGCTTTGTCTTTATCAAGAGTTTTATTTCCCTCATCACTTTCATCCAAGTTTATAATATGTTTCTCCTGTTGCTGTCCTACCATCAGGATTTCTTTTTTAACCGAAATTTATTTTTTATTTTCACTATTTTGGCTCTCTTGAGCCGAACTGGGTGGGCCGCGTGAGACTTCCTTCTGTGAATTTTCATGCTCAACTTCCTGAGCATCTGCATCAGTGTTTTCTTCAGTCATATGGTCTTGTTCACCTTCTTGAGTCCTTTTCCCTGAGTTGTCTTCTGTATCTTGAGGATCTTGATCACTAGAAGAAGTTTGAATAATATTCTTGTCTTTTCTTCTATCAGCCATCATTTTCAATTTTCTCATTATTTCTGCTACGGGTTCATCAGATTCTATACCCGAGTCCGAAGGTGGAACAAATTTTAAAATTCTTGAGGAATGATGTCTTGACATCAGAGTATCTGCCCCAAGTGCTAGATGCTTCTCTCTTTTTGTTACTAGAATAGGTTCAACTCTCCCCTGTCCTTCTTTGCCCAGCCCTTTTCCATCATAACCCATTTTCAACATCATTTGGGTGGCCTTCGAACTATAAGTCTTTCCTTGCTCTTCAGTAAAAACCTCTTCTATTGATATTTTCCTAGATGTCCTAGGTTTGGTCTAAACAAGGGGAAGATTCTGAGCCTCTGCAATTTCTTTTCCTTTACCAACTTTGGGTCGTTGGGATTCCTCAGGTGGTTGGGATACTTCAGGTTGCTGAGATACTTTGGGAGTAGAAGAATGACTACCTCCTATGCTTGGAGGGATTCTAATAGGGAAACTTCCTCCCCAGGAGTCATGGTTTTCATTATACCTAAGTTTGAACAGATTGTCATTTTTGGTGGGGTATCTTGATGAAATCAAATTTGTCTGGACTCTCATTACCCACCATTCTCGAATTTTAGCCACATCCCAATCTGGCCTATTCTTCTAAATCTTGGTGATTTTACCTTTCATCAATTGATGAGCTTTTATATTTTCTGGGTCAAACTGAACAATTACTTCGTAAAAATCATGCCAAGGAGGCAAAGGCTCCATCTTTTCTATGTGCCACTCCAGGGGTTCATCTTCTGTGTTATTTCTATTTTCTTCAACATCATCTTTGACTTTAACATGAAATTATTTTTTCTGTGTTTTATTCAAAATGGATTGTCTCTCAGCAAATATGTTCATGGGATCATATTTCCATCTTTGCAGAATCTCAATAAGCCCCAATTTTCTCAAATACTCTACTATCTGTTCATTTTGCCCCTTTCTTGAAATAGTAATTCCTTCAAAACTAAAAGGCATATTACAAGTACCGGTTTTCCCAATTCCAGTCCCAAATTTGACATTAATGCTTTTTGTTTGCCTAACATATTCTAAGGCAAAGACTCTATCAGTCACATAATGAGGAAGTAAAAAGGGTTTGTCTGTAAACCCATACAATCTGATGCATACTCCTTGTGTTAGAATAAACCAATCCCCCTCCTCTGCAAACTTGGTTTGCAATACCTTTTCCTCTTTGGGGGTCAATCTTGTTATTTGTCCATACATAATTTTTAGCGCAGGGCCCAAAAATTCCCTATTGAAATCATAATATGACTCGAATTTGTATAACACATTGGTCCATTCATACATTGGTAAGATTTATCCCTTCTCATTCTTATCATTTTTTGAAATGAAAGCTAACTCTTGAGACATAAAGTAAAAGAATAACCACACCAAATATGAAGTGTATCTGAATGAAAACTGGGTTCCAGCATTCAATGCCGCCAAACCCTCATGAATTTATGCACTTAAAAACTCAGGCCAGTCAAAGAAAATAGGTTTCAAACTCCTGCTTATAACAGTAGAATCGTACATTATAGGGTTCGACAAACATTCTACTATAGCCACCTACCACTTCTGAATCTTTTCATCATTTTTTAGTCCAGCAATCATGGCCAGGATGGAATATAGTTTAGGATTTTTAAAAGCTGCCATGTCAATTGGGGGTTTTGGTGGATTTACCCCTTCTGGAAGATCTTTTATCTAAGTGGCTAGGAAACCCTTCACCTTTTTGGACGAGCCAAAATATGTAACATGTTCTAAGGGGTCAAAATTCTTAGGTTCTAAGAAAGGGACATGGCCCGCAGCAAAAGCAGAAACAAAAGCATCTTTGGATAGAGAAAATAGAACCTTCCCTGAAAAATCTCTAACCTTTCTCTCATTTTCATCATAGAAATTTGCAATTGCCCTTACCAATTCTGGGCAGGGATGAACAGGAATATATACATACCAGTACAAGAAATAATGGTATGCAAACGTTGAAGGAGAAGACACAAAAACCCTAGTCGCTACCCGGTTCTTTATATTGCTCCGAATCTTCGTCGGGTCCTTCCATGTTATTATTGTATCTGCAATTCGGGAGTCTCTTTCAATAAAACCAGCGTTGTTCTCATCCCTTATTTTTACTACCGAAGTAGTCGGGGTGATGAGGTAGATGCTACCTAGTTCTTCGCCTTCATAGGAGCCATTATGAATTATCAGGTACACGGATTTTGAACTTCTTCTGATTGCTTCACAACTCCTTCCTCACTATGCTATAGTGTGGTGGTATAAAAGTGGCTAGCGAGATTTTTGGCTTTTCAAGCATTACAGAGATAGTTCCTCACTTCTTTTTCTTCTTCAGGAGTTTTAGCAAGTTTCCAAATGGCAAAATGCCTTTCCAAATCCTTGAATTTAATTTTATGTAGCTTGAGAGGACATGCAAAATTAATTCATTAAATGACGGTTGGTCAATTTGATTCGTCCATCTTTCTTTGGTTTTCGTTCTCACCACCTTCCTTAGGAAAATCCTAAAAATGCTCGTTGGCTCATTAAAACCACTTGGGGACTGGGAATTATCCCATGTCGAAAAAGATGCTACCTAACAAATTAATTATCTTCTTCCACTGAACCCCGAGCACGTGGTTGCTTAGAAACATTCGGTGGTGGATCTTTAGAAATATTTTGAGAAGCACACATAACATATTTCAAAACATTCTTTTACTCATTCCCTCTTGTCGACTCTTAGGCGACCACGCGGCAACTCCAGATTTGAAAATGCAAAATAACAAGGGCGGACTTTTCCCTCCAGATTTTATTCAAAATGTCGAACTCTGATAGTCCTCAAAAACGATTCTTATTAGGCCACAAAAAGGGAATATTTACAAAACTCAAAACTTATAATATACTATACATATAATGGTGATCTGTCCCTTTTACTGGAAATATAATTTTAGGTGAAATGCATTCACCGTGATGGGTAGAACCCATCCATCTTGATATTTTAACTAGAAGGCATTGAATTGCTTTTTTGAAATAATTTCAAATGGCCCCTCCCAGAATGTGTCAAACTTGTCATGATGTCCTGGTTTCGCTTTCTTGAAATTCCATTTAAACACCAGGTCACATGTTTTGAATTTCCTGAAAGTGGTTTTCTTATAAAACCACCCAGCTATTTTCAACATATGTTTTTGATGATGATTGTAGGTCTGTTCCCTAGACTCTTCTAGTTGCATAAGTTGCATCAGTCAGGCATCCATTGTATGGCCTTCGTCTTCATTAACTTGGTTTAGAAATTTCAACACAGGTATCTCCATATGAATCTGTAAAACAACCTCTTTGCCATAAACCAAAGCAAAGAGGTAAATTCCATACCAACTGACAAATTCGATCATCTTTGCACTAGTGAAAGGAGATTCGTTGTCTGTAATCAAAGAGTTTGGTATGCCAAACCTTGTGATTAGACTCTCAACAAATTCTATCACCACTTTCGAATCAAATTTCTTTGTGGGTACTGCTTCTGCCCACTTAGTAAAGTAGTCTGTGGCAGTGAGAATGTATTTGTGGCCTGATGATAAATTTAGCTCTATTATACCTATGAAATCCAACCCCCACTGCTGGAATGGTTCCTCGACTTGAATAGCTTTTAAGGGCATAGGCGCATTCATGTTCCTTCCCACATAACTCTAACACTATTCGTACCTTTGGGTCACTTTGTATGCATCTAAGAAGATGGAAGGCCAATAACATCCAGCTCTAAGGATCTTCAAAGTTGCGGTTCAGCCTGCATAATGTCCCCCTAAGAGACCCCCGTGAAATTCATCTAACATTTTTTGCTTTTCATTATCAGGAATGCATTTCAACAATACACCATCGATATTAACCCAGTATAACCATTCTATTCGAAGGGTATATTTTAATTATTGGGTTATGAATCTCCTTCTCTGGGAAGCATTCATATCTTCAGGGCATGACCCAATCTGAAAGTACCTCATAAAGTCATCGATCCAACCTGAACTTACTTTGTCTTGATGTTTCTCAGTGTTTGCCATGACGGAGTGGCTCTCCCCATATCCACTTGCAGCTTGCTTGGCCAATTCCTGGCACAAAGCTCTCCCTCTGAATATTTTAGTAGGATGTATTTCTACATCATACTCTTGGATGTGAGTCACCCATCCAGCTCTTTTTCCACCTAGTTCTCTGTGAATTATGAAGTTCCTTACATTGGGATGAATAACACAAACCATCATCCGACTCTGGGATAAGAAGTGTTTTAGCTTATTCAAGGATTTCATAATTGCATATACTTGTTTTTCTATTAAGTTGTACCTTTCCTCATTTTTGTGCATGGTGAAACTCAGAAATGCTATGGGTCTTTCTTCATCATCCACTCCTTTCTGAGTGAGAACTACAGCATAACTATCTTTTTCTCCGATAGCATATAGTATGAAACCTCGGGAATAGTCAGGGTTAACTAGCACAAGATCTTGAGCGATGGCTTCTAGAAGTTTTTGGAAAGCTTCTTTCCTTGGCTCTATCCATTTGAAAGGAGCATCCTTTTTCAATAATTCAATCATTGGTTTAACTGTATGGGTAAAGTCTGCAATGAATTTTCTGATGAAATTTATTTGCCCGAAGAAGGACTGCAAACCTTTCTTGTTAACTGGAAGTGAAAACTCGAGAAGTGCCTTCACTCTATCAGATTCAATTGAAAGCCTAGCTTTAGAAATAACATGCCCAAGGAGTATTCCTTCTTCCATAGCAAAAATAGACTTTTTAGGATTTAATGATATTCCAAATTCTCTAAACTTCTCAAATACTTGTCGCAGATGAGTGGTATGGTCTTTTTTGTTGTGAGAAAATACAGTCATGTCATCTAAATAGACGACAATAATTTTATTTGCAAGCTCCCCAGAAGCTACGTTCATGGCTCTTTGAAAAGTTTCTCTTGCGTTAGATAATCCAAAGGGCATCCTTTGGTATGCAAATGTTCCCCACTTAGAGGTGAATGCAGTCTTATATTGATCTTCATTTCTCACCCAAACTTGATTGTAACCAGAGAAGCCATCTAACAGAGAAAACCTTTCTACTCCTGCCATAGTATGAAGGATTGGGTCAATCTGGGGTAAAGGATAGTGATCTTTTAAAGAGGCTCTGTTCAAATTTCTAAAATTGACGCATAGTCTTATTTCTCCGTTTTTCTTGCGGATCGGGACCAAATTTGCCACCTAGGTAGAGTGCTTGATTGGGTATACTATCTTATTCTGTAGGAGTTTTAACAACTCCTGCTTCGTTAAGGCTTCAACTTTAGGATTCACAGGCCTCTGCTTCTGCCTAAAATGTTTAGCTCCTTCCTCTAGTTCGATGGTATGTTGAATGACCTCTTTCCTGTACACTTTTAGATAACTATAAGTCTAGGCTATTATATCTGGATACTCTCTACATAACCATTTTATTTGCTCTAGAACTACTTTTGTACAATCGGTCCCTACTTTGATCATCTTTCCCGGTTCTAGTTCTACTTCTTTATACCGATGTTCATCTACCTTGATCCTTCGACCTACAACTCTGTCGCTATTGTCGAAAAGGCTCTCTAGGGTGATCAGTCCCCTGGGGATATGATTATTTTTTAGTTGAATAAGGCTCTCTTCGTCCTCTTCTTGTAACACTCTATCTGTAAAGCAATTCATCTCATGAATCATAAAATCCAGGATCTGCTCATCGTTCTCAAATACTTGCCAAAAAATGTCCTTTTCAGGCACAAAAGGTCTGTATATAAGTCTGACTATTTTAGACTTCTGAATAACGTTACTGACTGGGAAAAAATTGGATCCTACTGACGCTAACAGGTCTACATGTGTGTTCTTCTCTCTGGAAATGGATTTCATGTTTAGTGCTTCGAAATTTTCCAATAGATCCAACACTTTGTTTTTGTAAGCCCTTAGGTAATGTTGCTTACAAATGCATTTTCCAGTAACCAATTTAACAATAAGCTCTGAATCTTCATAGATCAGCAGCTGTTTTGCACCCAGTTTTTTAGCCTTCCTAAGTCCCAAACACAAAGCTTCGTATTTAGCTGCGTTATTGGTGCAACTCCATGTCAACCTATATGAAAAGACTTTTCCTTTTCCAGTAGGTGAAATCAGAACAATTCCAGCTCCTGCTCCATTTTTGCACCTTGACCCATCAAAGTAGAATTTCCATAATTTGTTGGTTGAATCACTTGTTTTAGGGACAGCAACAGGGAACTTTTTTGGTTTCTCAATGGAATAGCTTCCCATTTCTATCTCTACCATAGCATTGAAGTTCTTCATTGAAAACTCATCCTCATATTGGAGTTCCTCCAGGGTTTCTTCCATTAAATAGATATTTTCCAATTCCTCAGACATCATGTTGATGGTGGCTATTTCCTCCAGTATTTCTACGTGAAAAGTAGATGGTTTTTCATTGTAGATATTGACTCTTTTACTTTTGAAAGGTACCTCCAAATGAGAATAATTTAGAGAGAGATAACTGCCCATTTTGGCCGTGAACTCTCTGGATAAACACATACCGAAATATGGTTCTAAGTCTACAACGACTACCTCTTGTATGACGACTACTTATGGTATTCTATGGAGTTGAATAGGGATATCTTTGATCACCCCGACAGATTTTACTAGAGTGCCATATAATTACAACACACTAGGATGAGTTCGAGTATATTCCATCCCCAGTATGTCACATACGGCTTTCGGCATCACCGTAGTTGCGGCCCCTGAATCAATCATGCAATTGTGAACTATCCACCCCTCCATTTGCAAATATAGATAGAATGGGGGTGGTTTGTTTTTCCTAGAGGTTGACATAACATTTGCTTGTATAACATTTGAGAAGGAGGTATCATTCTTTAAATTTAGGGATTCTTGGAGGAGGTCAATCTGACCAAGAATTTGCAGTGCATCATACATGCTTATTTTGGAAGGATTCCTCTTCATTTCTTTTGCAATGTTGAACGAAAGGATTGTAGCTGGGGATACCTCAGCACTTTTCTCCTTTCCACTAGTCGATGTGTCATATCTGTCTTTATAGACCTATGTGGCTTATGTTCTGTCTTTTTGTCAATGAAGAAAATCTAAGTCTTTCCTTCACTTGCTCTTGAGTCTCGCTCCCTTTTCTATGAGGGAATTATTTTCTTGGTGTAGTCATAGAAGTCTGAGGAGGGTCAAAACGTCCTTTCTCATTAGATTGGTTTTTCTACGGAGTCACCCTGGGGGCAAGAGGAAAACTTAGTGGTTGGAGTTCCTTAGGGTCGACTTGTAATGACTTTTTTCTTGATCTTGTCAGGACTGAGACTTGTTCCACGAATGGCATTACCAAATTGTGGAAGACTTCTCTGATTATGTTCACTTTTCCCTTGCCAGTTTCTTTGGTTCTCTCATTAATAACCACTTGCACATAATGTTGATGAATCATGCATGAATCTTCTCCATGAGGATCGTTGCAAGTGGTATACCAGTAATCAGAATTAGTGGGTTCTCCATTATCTCCTATCTCATTCGCATACATAATATTTTTCTATCTTGCCCTCTACCACTCGTTGAAGAACCATCTTTTTGTATCTGTGAAAATCTTCTTGCTTGGAGATTTCGTTCAGCTTCCCTCTTTTTCATGGATTCCATTTCATTTGACAATGTTTTCATTGTATCAATTATGGTCGTGTACTGGTCATTCGGGGAGTCGATGCAAGGGGTAGGGCTGGTAATGCAAGGAGTGTAGGAGGTGCGGCTATAGCTGGGAGAGCCTGCATTGATGGGAGTACAGACAGTTTAGAAATTGACGCTTGGGAAAGTTTTGGTACAATTGGCAATAGACTCTTCGATGGATATTTCTTTGTAGCAATGAGATCAGCTTCACCCTTTGTTTCCTCTAGATAGATTACATGGGATTGCTTTATTATCATATTGAGATCTGAATCAAAAGCCCTTAAATAATAGCATATAGCTTGTTCTTTCATGGGTTTTATACACTGAGGTACTCTATCACGAGTTCTGGTAAATCTGATGTTGAAATATTGGATTTCTTCTTGTGGATGCCTCTCAATGACAGTGAATTGATTCAGCAATGTGAAAGGATCCGCATGTATATTAAATTCATCGACCAGATGGCCGAAAAGCACTACCCAAGAAGTAATGGATCCAATAGGAAGCGCTCTGTACCAATAGAGCATCTTTCCTTTCAAAGATATAACCAGCAATCTGACCATTACATCTTCCTGAGTGATATTGTAAATAGATGCTAGCGATGATACATCTAACAGTGCTCATCTACTATTTTGCCTGTTTCGTTAAAATTCGGTAATGTTTTTAGTGCAGCTTGTGGAATTTGGTTTTGTGCTCCCAAGTTCAAAGGGCCAGTTTGATTCCACACAAGATGCACTGAGACAGGGGTAGCTGCCATGGTTGCTAAAGGAGTTACAACTACTATAGGATTGCTTGTAGATGCTCCTACAACAGATGTTAAAGAGCTACTAATAGTGCCAGGTGGATTTGATCGTGCGGCTAGCACAAGGTGTACCTTTAGGCTTCTGAGATGTAGCTCAAAGAACTCGATGGGTTCTTTGGAGTTTCTAGCTCAGGATCTGGTTATCATATGGCTATATAACCAAAACAAATTAGACAAGGTTTTTCTTTTATGGTCTAAATTTTATTGCAACAGAGTTGCCAGGTAGTTTTTTCTTGAGATTTTCAAACAAAAGGCTCTAAATTAAAACACCAAAACTTATATAATATTGTGGGATTTACTAGTCCCACAAGGCATGCCAAAAATTGTTGGAATAAAATTTGCCTTCGGTTAATAGTGTTGCACCTTAGACTTTGCCAACATTGAATAGACAGACCTTGCTTGAGATCATCTATCTAATCTCTAGAGAAGGCTGGTTCCTTTGAGTTTTTTAGAGAATAGGAAAACAAGAGATAAGGAAAATAGAGCTGAAGCTAGAACTTTTCTCACGGTACAGATTGGACAACAACTAAAAAATGATGATGCAGATTACTATCTTCAGAGTTTCTTTATATTTTCCTATAGAAAACATGAATTCCTGAGTGCGATTTTAAATGTTCGTCCAAATACATATAAATATCTTTAATATTCAACTCTAGAGATAATATTTATACATGCACAGTTTAGATTTCAGAACAGATACATTATAAAAATTAACATAAATAAAAGTTAAAAACGAGATACATACACTCGCATACAGAATTTCAGAATCCAAAGGAAGAATCTCTTATTGCTCGTAATCCAGTAACATGTACATCAAGTCTGTAAACGTCCAAGAGTTGACCCTTTTCATGATTGACTCACTCCTATTTATACCCTAAAAATAGTATCTTCTACTATGTACATTTAATTTCCTCAATAAATTACAAGTAATTATCTACAGTTTCTAAGAATATACAACAGATTTCCCGCAGATAGATAGATTTCCTTCTGGATAAATTTAGATGAGCCTATTATTCTGCAATCATCCAATGGACCTGCCATGTTATAATCAACTGACCATTCTTCAAAAATCAACACATGATGTCAGTGCATGCCCCAATTACAAAAAATATACTTTGTTTCTCTACAGCATGTATATCGCGAAATCGTGACATTCTACCTTTGTGAAGCCTTCTTTACTTTTTTCTTTAGCAAAAACTAGACATGTCGCAAAATCGCGACACTCTTGTTTCTCTGCTTGTAAGCCCTTCTTGAGTCGTGAAAATGCAACATGTCACGAAATCATGACATTTCTATGTCTTCAGCCTGATTCTTCTTTTTGCATCGCAAAAATTGACCATGTCGCGAAATTGCGACACTTTTGCCTCCTTAGCTCTTTGTCTTGGTTTTGACAGCGAAAACGTGACATGTCACGAAATCGTGACACTTTCGCCTCCTTGCTCTCTCTTGTTGCTTTTGGCCACGAAAAATGGACATTCTCTTTAGCAGTTTTGCTATTCTTCTAGCAAAAATAAGCCATGTCACAAAATCGCGACATTCTCCCAGACTTCTACCCTTTTATTGATGGACTTGGCAAAAATGGGCAATGTCGCGAAATCGTGACTTTTTCCTCTGCTTTCCCTCTTTGCTATTTTTTGCCACGAAAACTCGACATGTCGTGAAATCGCAACACTTTTCTTCCTTAGTGTATTTTGTTTTTTCTTTGTTTTTTAGCATATGGGCTACTTAGGTCTTCTTTGAAAATATGCAAAAAAGGTGCATCAACCATTTTTTGTAGTTAGTCACTTTTTGACAAATAGTACTCTGATTTTTTTTAAGGTTCCTTTGGATTATGAGGCATAAAAAGATATATTGGAGTCGATTCCTCCCTATATATTGATTGAGAAAAATTTGTTCCTGTATAGAGAGGTGACTTTGGAGGAAGTGCAAAGGGTAGTCTTTGAGATGAAAAAAGGTAAAACTCTAGGACCAAATAGGTTTCCAATTGAATTCTTTCAATTTATATGGGAGGAGTTGGGGGAGGAAATCCTACAAGTAGTCAAAGAGGCCAAAAGGTCTAAATATGTCTTAAGAGCTATGAAATGTACTTTATTGCTCTTATTCCAAAAAGGATGAGGCTTCCTTGTTGGATGAGTTTTGACCCATTTTCCTCTATAATTGTATATATAATATTATTTCTAAGGTGTTGGCAGATCATTTGAAAGTGGTTTTACCAACCATTTTATCTAAGAAACAAGGTGGATTTTTGCAAGGAACACAAATCATCAACTAGATTATATTGGCAGAGAAGTTAATCCATTAGAATTAGTAAAGAAGGTAATATATTTATTAAAATATATATTTCCAAATCCTACGACCGAGTTGATTGGAGTTTCTTGACTAAAGTTCTACAAAAGTTTGGGTTCGAGGATAGGTGGATCGATTGGATGACAACTTGCTTTTCCAATCCTGATTACTCAGTCTTGATAAATGATGTCCTGTTAGAGCAGTTTGGGGCAACTAGAGATCTAAGATAGGGAGACCCTTTGTCTCCTTGTTTATTATTTAGGTAGAAGCCTTGGGTAGGACTATCCACAAAGCTATTGAATCCTAGGAAATAAAATATTTTGTAGTGTCCAAGGGGGGTCGTGCCTCTGACACATCTATAGTTCATGGATGATTTTACTTGTATGGGGTTAGCAAAGATAAAGGAGGCCAAGGGGTTCGAAATATTTTTGGATATATATGAGAGAGCTTTGGGTAAAGTTATCAATGAAGATAATTTTGAGGTTTTCTTTTTCAATGTTGATAATATGGTGCAAACCCATATCTTTAATATTTTAAATTTAAAAAAATGCTCGGTCCCCTTTAAATACCTTAGGCTTCTAGTGGTAGGAAGACATCTTCAAAAGGAATCCTGGAGGACTCTTACAGAAAAATTCAATGTAAGTTAAATAATTGGACTCATTGATGGCTCTCGTTGGGGGGAAGATTGACTCTAATAAAATCAGTGTTGTAGGCTATTCTTATCTTTCAATTTATGACTATGATTAGTCCCAGATATTGTGTCAAGGAGATTGATAAACATTTGAGGGACTTCCATTGGGGAGGCTCAAAATTTAAAAATAAATGGAGTTTGGTAAAGTGGGATTCGATCTACCTCTTATTTAATAAATGGAGGTTGGATATTTGTATATTGGATGATCATAACTTGGCTTTATCAACTAAATTATTGTGGAATTGGATGGTGAGACTAATTTATGGCCTCCCTTTTAATGGGGTGGTCAATTATTTGGATTTAAATTAAAAAGGAATGTACTATTATTACTATATGGCTATTTTGGAAAGTCACAAATGGGAGAGGCAAAATTTTGGGATGATGCATGGGATCATAACAACCAATTACTACATAGTTTATGAACCTGAGTAATGTTGTAGAGAATTTTAAGAATGTAATTTGGGTCTATGTTAAGGACTTTTGGGAGGAAGATGAAGTGGGGATGGGTTTGAGGAGGTGGAAAGACCTCTCGATTTGGAGATAGATAGCTAAAGAAGATAGGGATAGTATGAGGGCTATTTTGGATCAAAGGCAATGCTAGTGGTTAGAAGGGGATTACTTAGGATGGGGAGACAAATAAAATGGATAATATTCCATCAAGAAGGGATATGATTGTATCACAAAGGTACTGGGTAGGGAAGGGGCAATTTGGAAGAAGCTGTGGAATTTATGTATCTAGCCGAAAGTCAACATTTTTATTTGGTTAGCCATTCAAAATAATATTTTGACTTAGAATAATCTTTGTAAGAGGGGCTTGGTGGGCCCATAATGGTGTGTGCTTTATTATGGAGTGGAAGAATCTATGGATCACCTTCTACTTTGATGTCCCTTTGTTGGTTGGATCTGGGAGCAAGTCGAAAGGATGTTTAGTTTACCTTGACTTGGCGATGTGTCATTGGAGTGGTTCTTTGATCTGTGGGGCTCTAACGGGGTAAGTGGATATTTTGCCCTTCTAGTCCATTATTTTATGGTCTTAACTTTGTGGTAGGTATGGTTGGAGTGTAATAGATGTATTTTTTGTGATAAGTGCTCATATAAGGAGTCAACTCTCTTGAAAATTTTGCTCAATATTAGAGAGGTTGTAAGAGGAATCAAAGGTTTCCAACTTGTGCCTAGAGACGAGGAGTTATTTAATCTTCTTGGAATTGTGATCACTAGGTGGGTTCGGTCCTAATATTTATGGAATTAGAGCTTGATATTACTCCTAAAAATTTGGACAAGGGAGGGAAGTGGAAGCCACCACCAATGTATTTGGTTAAGGTTAACACTGATGGTGTTGCTCATGGAAATCCAAAGGAGGTAGGTATTGGAGGGGTGGGTCATACGCAAAAAGGGAAGATGTTTTTTGGATTCCATCGAGGCATTGGGAGGAACAACAATATGGTAGCCAAAGCCATGGCCATTTGTGAAGGCTTAAGCATGGCTCTTAAGCAAGGACACTCAAGAATTGAGTTGGAGTCTGAATCTTAGGTCGTAATCAATAGGTTAAACAAGTAGGAGGGGGCAAAATGGAATGGATAATCCAACAAGTCTTGGATAATATGATGGATTTAAAAAATAGAGCACAAATAAAATTTCTAGCTAACTAGGGAATAGAGAGAGGTTATAATTGGTAGGATTATGACAGGGGGAAAATTTTTGGGGAATATTATATGGACTTATAGATTTTGCTTCGATAGGATTACCCTAATGATGGGGAAGGAAGTAGTACCAATGTGGCAACTCCTAGAAGGAGGGATTAATTGTAAACATGGAGAATGAAGGCATCGGTATTTCATGTTTAGGAATTGTTCGAATCTGTATGTACATGGAAAGGTGGGGATATGACAAACACAGTGGATATTATTAGGATGAGATGGTGGAGCTGCAGGAATTTGTAATTGCCATTGGAAATGAAGACCTCTCAAATGTTATTTCGAGAGGATATGTTGTATACAAGAAAAATACATCGATGGTTTGTCTTATTATAGTTTTGAGGAGTACTCTAATTTATCATTTAGTGCTTAGGTGTAGCAATGCTCTTTTATGCAATTTTTGTTTATTCTCTAATTGGGCATTTAGCTTGCATAGGATTATAGGCATGTATATTTGGAGAAACTTCTAGGCTATGACCCATGTATGAAAGGCCTTGCGACTATGTAATCTATTTTTTTTAAATAAATTTAGTCTTTTTTCGTTCAAAATGTTTTTTTGACAAGTCAACCTATTAATAAATATATAGATATGTACTTCATGTGAGTTGTGTTGGAAATATGTTGAATATTTTCCATGTTATTCTAGTGGGGTTAACTCTAAAAGGTACTAGACACTCTCCATGTATCCTCGCTAAGTTTCGGGACCAGGTTAGGCCTCGATCAGGGGTCTAGGGGTGGAAATCCCCATTGAAATTTTTAAGGTTTCTTAAGCTATTTTTAGATCCATATGGGTTGTTTAGGGTTAAATATTTGAACCCATGGTTTTTCACCCATGGTATTGTAAAATACCTTCTTGTGTTGTTATTTAATTGCACTTGCATTAGAGTTTGAAGAGAGATGAGAGATGAACATTGTTTTATTGGAAATGGTTATGTTCATACAATAAGAAGATATTATTGTATTGGGTTTTTTCTCGTAAGGGTTTCCCGGGTGAAATAATGTTATGTGTGTATTTGTTATCTTCTTATATTCCTTTGATTTTGTATTTATTAGTTTTTTTCTAGATTTAGTTTATCGGGGTCTTTTTCTCTTCATTTGGTATCAAAGCTAGGTTTTTTAGCTTTGTTTAAGGGGCAAGGGTTTCAACATTGTGATAAATTAATTCTTGAGTGGGAGCCATACGCGGAAGAATATGGGTAAAGGAAATTATGGGAAGCAAACGAGTAGAGATTGAAAAATTTAATGGAAAAAATTTTGAGTTATGGAAACTCAAGATGGAGGATCTGTTAGTTGATAGACATCGATGGATTATGGTCTCAAGAATAAAATCAACATCAACAACATATGAGGATTATCTAAATATTGATATGAAGGTGAAGTATAGGAAAAATGATGCACCTAACAATGCTAAACAAGATGCATCTATCGCTAGTGTTGAATAAGCATTACAAAAGGAGCATTCAAGTAAGCATGATAAGACAAAATGAATGCATGAAATGGAGTTATTCTTTATTTATTTTATGGATCAAACCATGGTTACATAAATTTCCCCTTGAGGGCTCTAGATTGATACACGTTACAAAATGGTGCCCAAGGATCAAATCCTTTCAATAACTTGGGTGCACTTCAATTGTTCTTCCTCGTACCCACAATTGAGGTGGGTGGGCCTATGATGTCACCACTTTGTTCTTTGATATTCTGATCATATGATCCTTCCTCATGTGTTGTAAAACCTGCACCTGCACATAAGAAAATCAGATTTTATCAATAGCAAGTGCACATTGTGAAACATGCAAAAGCAATACATGCAATGAAAGGCTAGAAAGTGTAAATATGAAATGCGACCATCTAAAACAACTCCAAATGATTCCAAATTTCAAAGGCATGCATAAAATATGATTTTGGATAGATATAATTGAAAACATAAGAGAAATTGCATTGGAATCTATGTCACATTTGCAATGTACCTATGAAACCTACAAAACCCAAAATGAACAATTTTTAGCCCTAAACATATCCAAATCAAAAAAAAACTTGGAAAGCATATATAAAATAAGATTTAAAGAGAACCCATGTGAACGGATTAGCAAAATTGATCACATATTCATGTGCACCTGTAGATGGGCCAAGTAGACCTGCAAAAATACTAAAAATGCAATAACTCACTTGATATAGCTCCAAATTACATGAAATTTGAATAGGAGGTTCCTTGACTATCCTTAAATATTTCTATTTAAAAATACTTGAAAAATAATACTTCAATATATCACCATACCTTGCAGGAACAGTGGTGATTGTCATAGAATGGGGACCATCCTACGGTGGGACGACCACTATTTTTATTGATTATTTGCCACCAATTCCTCTGTGAATTGGTCAAAATCCATATCAATAGTGTTTTCATAAAATTTGATGTTGAAATTCACTCATATGGTTCAATTTTGCAAACAAATTGTACCTCTTGAAACACTCGAAAACGTCCTTCGCTAGGTAGATATTTCGAGGGAAAAAGGCACAAAAGGGTGAGAGGAAATCTTGGAAACACTTATTTTCTGTCTCAAAACTCCTCTCTATGTTTTGGATGGAAAATGAATCCACTTTATAGCCAAAGTAAGCCTATGGCCAAATGGGCATGCAGGGACATGCAAGGCAAGAGGTGCCATTTGTCCAAAACTTGGCATGCATTGGAAGGGGAAGAGAATCTCCTTTCTTGCCCTTCATTTTGTAGCATGTCATAAGGATTATGAAATCTCAGACCTGTATTCTTGAATATGTGGGATAAATTGTAGTTTTTGGGTGTCATTTGTCTCAAAATTTGACTTTTTTGGAGTCAAAGGCCATGGTCGTCCCACCCAGGGAAGGTCGCTTGTGATCGTCCTTGGGTGGGATGGTCATGAACTGTGACCGTCCCAAGGTGGTATGGTCATGCCTATGTGGCTCAAAACCTCCCAAAAGTGGGGTAGAGCCTTCCAAGAGTGGTTAGGATAGCCTCTAATGGTTTCCCAAGGGGGCTATATGATGTCAATGAGTCAATGCTTTTGGTTGTCTAGTTGGATTGACATGATTTTAGTGTCTACAGATGCCCCTTTTTGAGATGTGTTGTGTGCAACATAGTGCTGAGCAAAAATAGATGACTAAAATACTATATGATTAGGGTTATTTAGTAATCTAACCAAATTTATATACCCCAATCATGGAAAGAGCATGCGTTCTTGAATCCTTGCTTTTGACGAGCTAAGGAACTTAATTCAAGTACAACCTTTCTAGTAATGCTTACTTAATCTTCGACATTTTTTAGTCATAAAGCAGCAAAACCCGATCCTTCATGATTCTATAATGACAATCATTTGTTTAGTTGAAATTTTTGCTTGTTTGCTACCCAAGCAGGGGCATGATTATCTTTGTCAATGATTCATTGGATGAACACAATTTGCATGATTGAGTGTTTGATTGTTGATTTTGATTATGAATTTGTTTAGTATGACTACCCCCTCAAGTGATGAGTCAACGAGGTAATGAATAGTTATAAAATATATGATTCGCTTGACATATATGACTTGGGTAGTGTTTCCCTTAGTTTTACCCATTGAAAAATGGAGCATTTTTAGAGTATTTTGATGATTTTGTTGATGTTTCATGGAAGAAAGGAGTCAAAAACTTCATTCCCGTGGGGTGTTCTGGAAATAATGGCCTTCGTAGAGATTAAATTAAGGACTTTTCCATTCATACATGAGCAATTTAGATTCATCTTGATACCTAGTGAGTTTTGACCAAATTTGACCTCTTTTTGGTGGGTTTTGGTCCCTTTTTGATGTCTTTTTGAGCTATTTTGATGGGATTGTTTGGTGGTCATCCTAGGGTGGGATGGCTGCACAATTTATTACCATCCCAGGGTGGTATGATTGACCAACTATTTTCTCATCCCACCTAAGGACGGTCATGGCTCTTGCGGGGTTATTTAAGCCAAAAATGGGGTATTTGGGCTCATTTGTGCATTTCTAACTTTGCAGTCTGAGATGTGAGGAGGATGAGAGTGATTCTACACAATGGAGCACTACCAAAATCATCCTATAGTCACCATGAGCCAATGTGCAGACTCGTCCAATGATAGATTCGATGCGAGATAGGTAAGAATTGAATTTCTTACTGCACTATGCTAGTGTTAGAAGTGTAATTGTGGCTTGTTTTTGCTTTTTGGTAGAGCACACTAAATCCTTAGTAATTGAACCTAATTAGTGATGTCCTACAATTTTTTAAGCATTTATTTAGTTTTTATGTAATTTTATGGCTTTTTATTGCTTTATTTTGCTATTTTTTATCGTTTTTAGTGGCCTAGAAGGCCCATTTTTGCCCATTTTGGCAGTCGTCCCTAGGTGGGATGGCCAGCCTGGGCTGTTTGGTGGCCATCCCTGGGTGGGACGGTCATAGATTTGGGGGCCATATTTGGGCAGGACGACCATAATTTGGCTTGAAGAGGGGCCCTTTTTTGGATGTTTTTGGATGTTTTTGTGTCATTTTGAAGCATGTTTGGTGCTTGTTATTAACTTGCCTACCTCTGTCAAGTGGTTAAAAGTCAATATCAAGTTTTGACTCTCTTTCAAACCATAAGAGAGTTATTGACAGATGCAAGACTAGGAATGGCTTGATTTCATTGGCCTTAATCATGTGACACGGTTAGAGCCTGTGGTGGGCTACCGTGCTTATTTTATTGCTCTTATTGACTTGTGGGTTCTACGCACCAACACCTTCCACCTACCAACATGGGAGATGACGGTGATGCTTGAGTATGTCTATCAAATATTGTGTATTTTGATAGAGGGACAGTTAATCATATCTACTCACCGTGACTTGAGAGATATATTCATGGAGATGTACTTTGGTAGGGAGTGGTAGTACGTAACTCATTGGGTGGAGGGGTACTAGTCGGGTTGTGGTATGATACTGGTGTATTGAACACTAGGTATATTATGTTGATGACATTGATCTCAAACATGCTACTACCAGACTCGTAAAGATCCAAGTTTCCTTGGAACCTATTGGAGTTAGTGTTTACTCTAGTAGAGTGCACCATGGAGTAACCGCTAGTGATGGCTTAGGGGATGACACTATTGGCACAGTTGTACGATGAGTTATCCGATATTTGCTCCTAAGTATGAAAGGGCTTAGGATGCAATTTTCTACTATAGTTGTGGGGCTGGTAGAACATAGTTGTGGATAGACCGTAGGGATTACCATGGATGACATAGGTATAGCTAGCAGACAGGGAGATAGGCTACGAGATCCTATGATAGTGAGCCTAGGAGGTAGGGTAAAGTTTTTTTATTATAGAGGATGTGGACCATTATGCACAGTATTTTTCATAACTCGGGATATCAGAGGTGATTTGGAGATTTTACAGAGATTACCTAGCATGGGTCGATGTTGAGATATAGCTCCATAGGGCAAGGTGAAGGAGGTGGCTAGTCGGGCGACATGGGACTGAGCGAAAGTACTTTTCTTATGCTTGAGTCCTACGATAGTTTGGGCTATGTTAGGGGTTTCTTGATGAGCCGGTGGTCTACCGACACTATGGGAATGAGAGGACACTAAGATGGCTGATAGTGGAGGTAGTAGGAGAGGAGGCAAATCCTATAGTGGACATTCCATATTCAGACAATGTCAATACCACAAAGGAGTATGACTCATGGTGGGTGATACGCTAGTGGTGGGAAGAGACCACTAGGGGGTGATGTAGTTGTGGCCATGATAGCAAAGGGGTGTCAAAGGGGTGCTGCAAATGAGGGTCAAGTAGATGTAGGCGAGTAAGATGTGCATCGTCGAGTGGTAGATGAGCAGGTAGACCTCCTTGACTTAGATGATCTAGGGGATGACTTTGATGAGGATGACTTTGAGGATCAAGGATTTCTAGTACAACGAGCAACACGATGTGGTATAGGTACTGAGCTATGGGATGAGTTGGTCATGGTTAGGTAGGAGAGATATCTCCTACAGGCACAGGTATAGAGCACACAGGCTGAGCTTGACAAGCAGGGAGGAGAGATAGTGGCTCTTCAGGCACAGGTTAGATTATGGAGTCCTAGTTGAGAGGGATCTAGCAGTAGGGAGACAGTCAAGCTATGGGAGGAGGTGGCATAGCTTTAGGCTTTAGTGGGGTCTTCCAATCTCGTTTCCAGGAGGAGCGAACCTATACAAAGAAGTTGGAGGATGAGATAGTGCACCTTAGGTGACGCTTACCAGCCCGTCCGTCTACTAGTGGGTCACACTAGAGTCGAAGAAGTGGTACAAGGTAGTCCTCGATGAGGATGGAGGAACCTGGATCTAAACGGAGGGTTGACAAGTCAAGGGGTAGTAGGTTTGGGAGTTCTTTGTAGGCTTCAACTAAGGGTGGAGGTGAGAGTCATGGTACCATTCCTACATGATCATAGTTGGCAAGACTTTGATGGCTCTTTTTTGTATTTTAGATTTTGGTAGTGTGAGGTTTGAGGACCCACTTTATTGTAGCCTACAAGTAATTCAAGGATTATGATGTATCTTTTTACCCCATACATACATATATATATGTGTGTGTGTGTGTGTGTGTATATATGAACTTTTTTATTTATCATCATGTGTTTCCTTACTGCTTTATGAGATGTATGCAATGTATGTATTTGCTTTATGATGTTGTGATGGATGTGTATTATGTATGTCTATGTTGTGAATGTAATTTTATTTAATGATATGTATATGTGTGGATGCATAATGAGATAGATTATTTATTTATCTATATGATGACATCTAAATACTATATGGCATACTATGTTAGGACCATAGACTGTATAGAATTCATCGATGTTATTATGTGATGGATTTATGGAAATGTAGACTAATGAAATGTGATAAAATGGAATAAATGAAATGAATGTTATATAATTTCTATGAGGTTTTCATGAGACTCAAACACTCTAGTTGATTGATCAAAAGGTATATACTAACCATGCAAGACTTTTTGATGAGGTATGAATCTACTAGGATGACCAAGATACTCAATATCCTTGTGTGTGCAAGTGAGTTCGTTTGTAATACGCATAAGATTATCTCGATGCCAAACAGGATTGATGCAGTCTATTTTTATTGAAAAACACCTTATGAGAGTCACGATCCTAGGTTTTGTACATAGTTGGATTAGACCACTAGGTAGTGTAGGCTACCAAAAGCTAGCTCATCCGCATGCAAACATTGGTTTGTACACACGTAAAATGATAATGTGACAAACATATCGTCATGCATAAGGATACCACCATTGCCAAGCAGGCTTGATGTCACCTAACCTTTAATGAGGATCACCTTATAGTTTGTCAAATACTGAGAATTCTAGGGATTCAAGTTCAGGACTCCCTTCTTTTCTTTTATTTGATTTGGGATACTTGCTCATACTTAGTGATGAAAATCACTTATTTATTTTGTATTTTGTTTTCTTTGAGCAAGGGAATTGTGTAGTGATAAAAATAACTATTTATTTTTATTTTTATTGTTGCTTTTTGGGATTTTGCTTATTGATAGTGGTGAAAACCACTGTTTATTTTGTGGAATTGGGTAAGGAGGAGCTTGTCCTTTTGTCAATTCTTAACATTTTTGAACCATTCGCACAAGGGGACGAGCAAGGTAAAAATTTCACTTAAAGTAACCTAGACCACTTTGTAGGTTTCATATTTCCTTGTGCAAAACTTGGATTTATTAGTGTCAAAATGTGTTGGGATTTTGATGTATACAAGGTACAATCGAAGCAAGACTCTATCTTCTAAAAATCAGGATAGCTTTCTACAAAATTTGAAAAGAAAAATAGAGATTTCTGAGTGATCTAAAACCCTAATGACATTCTAGACAAATGACTAGGTGAAGGGAAATGGACACAAATATGGAAAAGTTAAAAATTTAGGTGGACGTGATAAGTGTAATATGAAATGATGTGGATGATGACATTAACAACATTGATTTTGAATGATGACTAGTTTACAATCTCAGTGCTAGACATGTATGAGCAACTCTAAAATACAAAGTGTAATGATGAGTATGCCTAATGCAAGTGATTATAAAATGCAATGGTATGCAATGTGATGTGATGCAATATTTTTATAATTTTTGATGTTTTGATGATGTTTTTGAGTTTTGATATATGTGTATGTATAGTTTGACCAATGGGCTTAACAAATACCATTAGGGCTTTTGGGGTGACCAAAGGGCTTATAGATGCCTTTGGAGTGTTTTGGGGTGACCTAGATGGTCATATATTGCCTAGGAGCATTTTAGGGTGACCTAAATAGTTGTAGACTTCCTAGGGGTATTTTAGGGTGACCTAGATGATCGTAGACTACCTAGGAGCATTTTAAGCTGACCTAGATGGTCGTAAACTACCTAGGATCATTTTAGGGTGACCTAGATGGTCGTAGATCTCCTAGGAGCATTTTAGAGTGATCTAGATAGTCGTAGATCACCTAGGAGCATTTTGGGTTGACCAAGTGGTTTGCATATATTCTTGGAGCATTTTGGGGTGACCTAGATGGTCATAGACCGCCTAGGAGCATTTTGGGTTGACCAAGCGGTTTGTAGATACCCTTGGAGCATTTTGGGGTGACCTATATGGTCATAGACCACCTAGGAGTATTTTGGACTGACCAAGAAGTTTGTAGATACCCTTGGAGAATTTGAGTGACCTAGATGGTCATAGATCGTCCAGGAGCATTATAGGTTGACCAAGTGGTTTGTAGATAACCTTGGAGTATTTTAAGGTGACTGTTGTACTCTTAAGAATAGAAAGGCTATAAATAAAGGGTTTTCAAGGGTTCAAGATCCTCGACTCCTTCAAGGGTGGCTAGGCGATAAGTTTTAGGTCTAATCTAACTAATGATGACAAAAGGACCTAACCAGTTTACCATAAACTTGTACTATAAATGGGATGACAAATTAGAATTTTGTTGGTTATCTTTTAGAATGAGATCACCAACCTGAAAGTCTCTAGGATGGACTCATATTATAGGCTCTCTTAAGTCACCCTTGATAAATGTGCAAGTGCTCGAGAGTATTGATGCATCATTCATCAAGCAACATAAGTTGGTCTAGGTGAGCCTATAGCACAGTATCATCATCGATGAACTCTTGCATGGATATGTATAGTGATGGAATTTTTAGCTCTTGAGGCATGATTGCCTCGGTGCCATACACTAGTGAAAACGAAGTTGCTCCAATGGGCGTACGAATACTAGTGTGATAGGCTCATAGAGCAAGGGGTAATTGCATGTGACAGTCTTTGTGATTCTCTTTAACTATTTTCTTTAGGATGACAATCACCATTTTTTTGGACACCTCAACTTGTCCATTTGTTGGTGAATAATAGGGCATCAAAAAACTATGTTGAATATTATACTTTTTTGTTAAAGCATGCACATCTATATTTTTGAATGGCATCCCATTATCAAAAATTATCTTGGATGGAATACCAAAATAACAAATGATATTATGCAATATTAACTTCGTGACGGTCCAAGGATGCGGGTGAGATTTTTTCAATTAAATCAAACCCCCATTGCGAGAACGGCCAAACTGATTGAATCGGTTGTAAGACCTAAGAAGGTATGTGTTTCAGGTTAGCATGGTTTTGACACTTTGCACACTTCTTGACATAAGCACAATAATCTTGCTCTAAGGTTTTTCAATAATAGCCCATGTGAAGAATGCGCTTAGCAATAGCCATTCCACTAAAATGGCCACCACATGTACCGTTGTGTGCTTGGGAGATTGCCCAAACTGACTCTTGATGCTCTAAGCAATGAATAAGGATACCTTCATAACTTTGATGATACAAAATGTTTCCTAGAAAGACATACTTGACCGCTTTTTGTTTGAAGATTTCTACCCAAACTTATTCCAGAATAATTAATACATAAATAAATAACTCAGAAGAAAACAACTCACAAGATACATTCACATAGAACATAAGAGATTTATCCTAGTTCACCCAATATAGGCTACGTCTAGCAAACAATAGCTACACCTCATTTTCTATTATTATTCACCTTACCCGTAATGGGATGTTACAATCAATATAAAGGAAACTCTTACAACCCTAAACCACAATGTGGTATTAGAATACCATGGGCATAATACCATGGGCTAAAACCACCCATACCCACTAATCACGAGAATCCCACCAATGCCTCCAAAAATAGCTTCGATAATATCTCCAAAAAAGTAGGATCCCGAACCCCCTGGCCCGCTCACTGATGAGTGAGACCGCCAAAGACAGGGCCTGTCGTACAGTACTTCCTTTACAAATGATGAGACACATCCAAAATCCTCCCACTTGTTGAATACTTTGCAAAAAGGCTATAATCAATGTTAGTTCCAACACTCAGTATTTCCAAACCCATTTCAACTGTACAAAAAATGAACCTTTTTTGTGCTAACTACCTTGGTTAAAGCATTTGCAACATTTACCTTGGTATCCACTTTTTCCAGCAACACTTTCTTTTGTTCAATCATGTCCCTACTGAAGTGGTACTTTGTATCAATGTGCTTTGTTCTTGAATGGTAAGTTGGGTTCTTTGCCAAAAATATAGCACTTTGGCTATCACAATTTATCTTCACAGCTCCTTGAAAGAACCCAATCTTAGCACATAGTCTTTGTAGCCATACTTCTTCCTTACTTGCATCAGTGGCTACCATGTATTCAGCTTTAGTGGTTGAAAGAGAAAAATAGTTTACCTTTTGCTCAACAAACTAATAGCCCCTCCAAACAAGTTGAATACATAAGCACTAGTAGATCTTCTATTGTTAAGATCTCCAGCCCAATCTGCATCAACAAAACCTTCTATATCCAAGGATCTATTTTTGTTACCTTCACCTTCATAATAGATTAAAAAATTAGATGTACCATGCAAATATCTAAAAACCCTTTTTATAGCAGTTCAATGCTCTTTACCAGGTTTAGACATGTATCTGCTCAAAACTCCCATTGCATGGGCACTATCTAATCTAGTACATACCATGGCATACATTAAACTCCCTACAATATTTACATAAGTAACATAGGACATTTCTTCTACCTTTTCTTCTATTTTTGGACATTGTTCAACAGATAATTTTTCCCCCAAAGGAATAGGTACCTTCACTGGTTTGCAATCCTTCATACTGAATATCTTCAGTATTGTCTCAACATACTTCTTCTGATTCAGCCATAGCTTTATGTTTGAATGATCTCTATTTATTTGCATGCCCAAAATAAAATTTGTAGGACCAATATCTTTCATGTCAAACTGTGATGCTAACTGAGACTTCACTTCCTTGATCATTTCCTTACTGTTTCTACTTAGTAACATATCATCAACATAAAGAACTATAATGACAAGTTCATTACCAATTTTCTTTGAGTATACACAATGATCAACATTGCTACGAACAAAATCAAGTCCTAAAACATAAGTATCAAATTTTTGATACCATATTCTAGGTGACTATTTCAGTCCATACAAATATTTCTTTAACTTACATACAAAATCCTCCTTTCCTTCAGCAATGAATCCTTCAGGCTATCTTATATAGATTTCTTCCTCCAAATCTCCATGAAGGAATGCAGTTTTTACATCCATTTGCTCTATTTCAAGATAAAATGCAGTAGCCATAGATAAAAGAAATCTTATTGAGGTTAGCTTAGCAACAGGAGAAAATACTTCACCATAATCAATTCCCTCTACCTGAGAATAGTCTTTAGAAACCAAGCGAGCTTTATATTTCTCCACTTTACCTTCAACATTCTGCTTCTTCTTGAAGATCCATTTGCTACCTATTGCTTTTCTCCCACCAGGTAATTTTACTAGATCCCATGTCTTGTTCTTTTTCAAGGCCATCATTTCCTAATTCGTGGCTTCTTCCCAAAGGTTTACCTCTTTAGAATTAACAACTTCTCGAACTGTTCTAGGATCTTCATCAGTAATAGATAAAACAAAGGTAGAAGGAAAAGCATATGGACTATACCTATCAGATTTCCTTCTTACTCATGTTGATCTCCTTACCATAGGTGCATGAACCTTTGGTTCATCCTCTTCTTCTTCTTCTGAGTAGGATCCTTCTTCCATGAGATCAAATTGCACATTTTTAGGTTCTTCTTCTGTTACTTCATTCATGTGATCACTTTTCATTTCTCTAAACACCACATATCTACTATAAAATGTCCTTTTAGTTTCTGGATTCCAAATTTTATATCCTTTTATACCATCTTTATAACCAATAAAGATACATTTAACAGTCTTATTATCAAGCTTACTTCTTTTCTCCTTTGGAATATGCATGTATGCATCACAACCAAAAACTCTAATATATTAAAGAGAGGGTTTCTTACCAAACCATGCTTCAAATAGAGTTTGATCTAGCAATACTGATGTAAGAGATTGATTCTACAAGTAACATGTCGCACTCACTACCTCTGCCCAAAATTCTTGTGTCGGACTAGCACCACTGAGCATACTTCTTGCCTTTTACATTAGTGATCTGTTCAATATCTCGGCAACTCCACTTTGTTGTGGTGTTTATGGAGTAGTCTTATGTCTTGCAATACCACATTGCTTACAAAAATCCTCAAATTTATTTGAATAATGCTCTCCTCCATTATCAGATCTCAAAACCTTAATCTTTTTCTCAAATTGATTTTCAACAAGTGCTTTAAATTCTCTAAACTTATCAAATACTTCATCTCTACTTTTAAGAAAATAAATCCATACATATCTTGAAAAATCATCAACAAAAGAAGCATAGTACCATGATTTTCCAAGATATGGAATAGGAACAGGACCAAAAATATCACTGTGAATCGGATCTAATACCCCTTTTGATCTTGCAGCACCAAATGGGAAACTAACACTATTCTTCTTGCCATAAATACAATGTTCATAGAAATCAAAAACCATTGAGCAATTAGGGATACCTTGGACCATATTTTTTGTGTATAGGGTATGCAATCTCTTTTCTCCAATATGTCTCATTCTTTGGTGCCAGAGCATTGAACTTTTGTCTGATTCAGCCTCAACAATAGTTGAGCTATTGCACTCATTTGTCATAGTGCTTCCCAATAGCTTATACAAGGTTCCAATCTAAACTCCTCTTGCTAACACCATATATCCATGAACCATTTTGCATGAATCCTTACTAAAACTGATGTTTACTACTACATCAACCATTTTGCTTATAGAAATTAAATTTCTAGCAAGGCCAGGAATATGCATCACACCTGGGAGAGTTTTAACCCTACCATCCTGCAACAATATTTTCACCCTTCCATGACCAATGATTTTAAGTTGTGAATCATCTCCCAATAGTACCTCCCCTCCATCATATCTTTCATATTCATTGAACCACCCCCTACGAGGAGTCATATGAAAAGAGGCACCAGTATCAATCAACCAATCATTTCTAGCTGAATGCATGGAGAAGGATGTCAGATATACATCCCCTCCTTCATTAGTGCATCTATTTATCTCTATGGAAGTGGATTCATCATATCTATTTTCAAAATCAACATTCTTTGATCTACAATCCTTCTTCATGTGTCCAAGCTTACCACATTTCCAATATTTTCTCTCAAACCTTTCCAGAGACTTAGATCTACATTTAGACTTAGATCTATCACCAGATCTCGTTTTATCTTTTTCCTTGGCATGTCTTCTCACTGTTAGGGCATCCCTTGATGTGCCTTCCATGGCTTTTCTCCTCATATACTCTGATAATAGAGATGCCACAACATCTTCAAACTTCAATGTGGTTGAAGTTGTACTACCAATTGCTACAACTAGGTTATTCAATGAATCTGGTAAAGAGCATAGCAAAGTAATACATTTATCTTCCTCAATCAACTTAATTTCAATAGATGCAAGTTGACTTAGCATTGTATTGAATGCATTAAGAAGATCTACTACTGAATCCCCTTCATTCATCCTCAGATTATACAGTTTCTTTTAGAGGAATAATTTGTTCACTGGGTACTTAGATTGATATAGAGTCCCTAACTTATTCCAAAGATCCTTTGTAGTAGCTTCTCTAGAAACATTGATTAGGATAGAATCTACAATACACACTCGAATTAGACTCCTTGCTTTTCGATTCAACTTTTCCCAATCTTCATCAATTATACTGGTAAGTTTTATTTCAAAGATAACATACCACTAATCTCTGTCCACGAGCAAATCCTCCATATTTAACTTCCATAGCTCAAAATATTTTCCATAAAATTTCTCAATCTCTATCCTTGAATGATTTGACATCATTTTTCTTCAAGCTCCTGCGTAAAACTCCCACTTTGAAATAGGTTTTCTATAACTCCTAGAAACCCTAAATCCTTTTCAAATGAATTGAAACCCTAGCAATAAAGGCGTCCCTCTATGGCTAACAATCTGGCTTTGATACCATATGAAGAGTTCTACCTAAACTTATTCCAGAATAATTAATACATAAATAAATAACTCAAAAGAAAACAATTCACAAGATACATTCACATAGAACACGATATTTATCCTAGTTCACCCAATATGGGATACATCCAGCAAACAAGAGCCACACCTCCTTTTCTATTATTATTCACCTTACCCGTAATTGGACATTACAATCAATATAAAGGAAACTCTTACAACCCTAAACCATAATGTGGTTTTAAAATACCGTGGGCATAATACCATGGACTAAAACCACCCATACCCACTAATCATGGGAATCCCACCAATGCCTCCAAAAATAGCTTCGATAATATCTCCAAAAAAGTAGGAGCCCGAAGACGAGGCCTATCGTATAGTACTTCCTCTACAAAGGATGAGACACATCCAATATTGTTTAAATATCCATTTTATGGCATGCAACAACCTAAGAGGGATATTACCAAGCTTTAGGTAATCTTTGATTTGAGTGGACCAGTCCTAATGTGAGGAAACCTCGAGTGCATGAACTGCCTAAGCCTTTTGAAGTTCATCCCAAGAAAATGCTGATTGGAGGAGAACTTGTAAGAATGATATTGTGCTGCTATCAAAAGGAGTTTGAGGGAATAGAGTCCCCCAAGTGGTATGATTCAAGTGATCATGAATTTGTGATAACTGTTCCTGAGGAGGTTCAATTTGAATCAAGTGGACTTTTGGTGTGGATTGAGTGTTCTCACGCTCAATCATAGATTGTGACAGCATTTTAACCTAAATGGTTGTCGTATCATCAAAAGGGTTCTGTGGAATTAAAGATACCAAGGAGGCCATGGTATTTTTAGAATGATTCTATGAGTGAGGGAGTACCTCGATATCATACCATTCAAAATTTGTCAAAATTTTATCCACAAGGGCTTTATAGACTTGCATAACTAGACACTTGCATTGATAAATCTCTTTGACCTAGTTTACGATGAGCAAGGAGTCACTAAAAATGTTGAGTTTGGTTATCTTCATGGCGAAAACCATTTGAAGACCTATCAGCAAGGCTTCATACTCGGTATTGTTGTTGGTGCATGGGAAATTGATTTTGAATGATAGGGGTATAGGAGACCCTTGAGGTGTGAAAAATTTAATTCTAGTACCACCCCCTTACTCGCATTTGGAGCCATCTAAGAATAATCATATTCGCTTATGATTTAGGCTCGTCAGAATCGAGTGATTCAGATATTTGGAAGAATCCATTGTCAGGAAGCTCCATGCTAAGAGGTTGATCATCCTGGAGAGGAGCCTCTACAAGTTGATCGACGATGACCTGACATTTAATAGATTTTTATTCAATGAATTCTAGATCAAACTTCGTCAACAACATGATCCATTTCACCATGTGACTATTGTGATAAGTACGACTCATCATATATCACAATGGATTCTCTTTTGATACAACATATGTAGTATGACTAAGCATGTAATGGTGTAGCTTCTTGGTGATGAAAACCATTGCTAGGCATAACTTTTCAACGTATTCATACTTGATATCATAACTGACCAAGGTGCGGCTAAGGTAGTAAGTAGCATGTTCCTTATGCAATTCGTTCTTTTGGGCCAACATGATACCCAATGCAATCTTAGTAGATGAGATGTATAAGTAGAACGTCACTCTTGGTCTGGGCAGAGCCAACACTGGTAGAAAAGCTAGGTATTTTTTGATTGTGTTGAAGGCAGCTTGACACTCGTCATCCCAATAGAATACGACCCTCTTGTATAACAATTTGTTCATGGGCCGACATTTATCTGACAATTATGCTATGAAGCACTTGATGGACGTGACCTTACCTTGCAGACTTTGAAGTTGTTTAATGGTAGTTTGGGGAGGCATCTCAAGGATTGCCTTGACTTTGTTGGGATCTACTTTGATGCCTCTTTTAGATATAATGAATCCCAAGAGTTTTCCAGATGTGACGTCGAAGATGCACTTCTTGGGGTTCAATATCACAATGTGTTCAATAAGACAATCGAGGACTTTGCTCAAGACATCGAGATGCTTATGGTGTAATAATGATTTGGCCAATAAGTCATCCATGTAATATTCCAAAATTTTGTGCATATAGTCATGGAAGATGTATGTCATGGCGCGTTGGTAGGTAGAACCGACATTTGGTAGAACTGATATTTTTAATATCAAAAGGCATGACCTTATAACAAAATGTCCCCTAAGGCATTGTGAACACTATCTTGAGTTGGTCTTTTGGATTGATACAAATATGGTTGTATCCAGAGAAACCATCCATGAGGGATAGCATTTTGTGGTCCAATGTAGTGTCTACCAGGGTGTTGATGTGTGATAATGAAAACTCATCCTTAGGACTCACTTTTTTCAGGTCTCAAAAGTTGGTGCAAATGTGAATCCTCCCGTCAGGCTTCTTAATGGGGACCATGTTGGATAGCCAAGGTGGATAGTCCATTGATATGATGAAATTGACATCCAAAAGCTTTTGTAGCTCATATTTCACCATCAAGGCTATTGTGGTTTGTATTTTTTCAACTTTTGCTTAACTGGATTGGCCTTTGGGTCAAGCATCATATTATGCGTGACTAGATTTGGATCTAATCCTGGCATGGCTTTGTATGCAAAAGCTTCATTATTTTTGGTTAGAAGGGCTATGTAATCGGCTTTCTCGACGGAGGACAAGCTTTCCCTTAACTTGATACGTTGAGGATTCTCAGGATCTAAGTTGATATCTTTGTCAATAGTTGGCTCGATTGACATATGTGATCCCTCCTCTAACTGATGGGGAGTAGGGACCATATGAATATCATTTGCTAGGTTTAGATAATCAATTGGAACCTCAGGTTCATCCTTAGCATGAAATACATCATGAGTAGGCCTTGGAGAGAAATTAAATGGTTGTAGCATCTCATTACAAGGCTAGTACTTGCAAGGCGATGGGGGAGAATCTCCCCGATCGAAGTCAATTACCCCCAAGTTGAGGTGCAGTGTCATTGATGGGTTGTCCAGATCTTGCATGGGCACAAAAAGGTCTATGGAATCATGTTAATGGATATATTATTTCCACTAGGTGGCTAATGGTGTTAATTGACATATGGGTGTCGTAAGACTTGTGAAGGTGCTTACGACAGAGGTAGAATGACTAGAGGCGGTCGATGCGGCTATGGGTAAAATTGCTCCTCTAAAGGTAGAAATTATCGCTAGATAGGATGGTGTAATGGGAACATACGCAGATAGAATTCGTCTTTATCATCCATAGGGATGATCCACAGGTATTCTCTATCCAAAATAGAAGAGTCAATAGGTGTGACTCCGTAATCTGACTCATCATCAAACCTCCATTCATAGGGAGACCCTTGATCTTCTTCCTTCTATCATGGGGAAGGGTATGAGAGATTTTACCTCTCTCATAAGATTGGTTGACCTCGTAGGGTATCTCTTGATCACTCATGGGTGCAAGGAAGTAGTATCCCAGTGAATAGACTCGATTAGGGTTGGCGTAGGGATCACATGCTAGCTCATCCCTAAATTTTAGGGTCAAGCACTCTAAACTATCCACAAGGACGTAGAGGGGCACAAGATTTTTGTGTCCCAAACCAAACTTATCATAAGGTATTTGATACTGTGGCTGGTAAGGAATGTGGGTGCCTTGCTCATACAAGCCCAACACATATTTGTGCCAATTACAAAGATGAAGATATCTCATGGTGAAGGTAGGATTGGACATGTAGTTAATATCCTTGGAAAATGGCTCTTCATCCTCTTCCTGCTGCTGATAGGGCTCTATGCCATAGTCGAGACCCCCATAGATGAAATTCATTTGATTTGGGGGGAGACCAAGAGGTACAATAGTGCCTATGGAAAGATGAGGTCGAACCATGTCTTGCACCGACTCAATAGCAAGAGTAGTTGTGATGTTCCTAACTAGGTGTTCTCCTAGACCTATGGTGGCTAAATACACTGTGACTTGTGGTGGTGGAGAAGGAGGGGATGGGAGTGAGACTTGAATTGATTCAATTTGTGCCTCACAAGGTGACTCCTCATTTACTGGGCTAGGAATCTCACTTGTGGAGATGGTGGATATGGTTGGAGGGGTATCATCAATAGGCCTTTTCCCCATGTTCCTCGATGGAGGATTCATCGATGATGAAGGCATGTTTGGGGGTGTCAAATATGAGGATGGTATGGCATGAGATGATGATGGATTCATTGAAGGTGATGGTGAAGGAGTTGGACCTTGGTTGGATGCATTTGGTAGAAAAATCTAGATGGGTTGACAGCAAGGTCGACTCAAGAATTTGCTACACCAAGTTGCAGTACTTAAAGGGCTCAAGGTCTACAAATATGACATGGACTTGCCCTTCATAGGTGTACTTTAGACATTGGTGAGCAATGGAGGGTACACACTTCATGTCCATGATCCAAGGTCTACCTAGTAAGATATTGTATGTCATCTCACCCTCCAATATCTGGCACAGTGTTGGTATGATATTTTGTCCTACATGGATAGGTAAGACTATCATACCAATTGTGGAACATATGGCATCATTAAATTCTCAAAGGGTGTAAGCAGACACGACAATATGAGATGCTGGAAGCCCAAGATGTTTGAGAGTTGTTGTAGTGATGATTTTGTTAGACGAACCAATATCAATCAAGACTCTCTTGTAGGGTGTTCCATTTACACATGCAATAATGTACAAGGGGGGATCCACCATATTATTAGGAACCGGCTTAAGCTCATCTTCTTGAAAGGTGATCACTGGTTTCGTACATTGCTAAACATGCCCCACAAAATTATTAAAGGAGTTTGACTCCTGGGGCTATAGCTCGATCGCCTTGAGGATCTCCATTAAAGCTTATCGATGAGATGGAGATTATTGGATAAGCTCATACATGGAGAGCCAGACAGGTGTTATTCTCAAGCTCTGAGTGAGCTTGCTCTTTATCATGACCATAGGCTGAGGTGGGAGGTTTGGCACTAGAGTCGACAAAGGATGTGACATCGAAGGAGTGTCACTCGAAACCATAGGTGGTGCGATTGGATTTGGGTACCACCTGTTCCTCATCACAATGTTGATCATACTAATGTACCCTTGCTTAAGGGGTGCATGATGGACCTCATTCACTTGTGGCACTGGCTTTACCTATTTTGCATGGGTAGGCAATGGATCTTTAAAAATACCCATTTGTTGATTATTTGGCACAATAGGATTATTGACCTGAAAGTCATTCCTATCGATCATATCTTGGACCAGATATTTGAACTTATAACACATCTAAATGTCATGCCCATTTTTCCTATGAAACTTACGATATAGATCTTCTCGATATCCCTTGGGCTTTGGTGTATTTGTCTCGATAGGTCGACTCTCAAGCAGATTAATTGCCTTAGTTGCACAGAGACTCTCAAAAAAAGAGTCTATGGACTTTGCAATGGGTGTAAACTATCACTTAGGATGACGTTGTTGATTTTGTCCTTGGTTTGGCTGATTATCCTTTTTATAGTTCCTAGGTGTGGCCTGATAATTAGGCTTTTAAGGTAGCATTGGTTGTGCAGGCCCTAGGACACTAATGGCAACCTGATTGAATGATACCGGCTTAGGTTGAGTTGGGTTGTTCTTGGTATTCTTGTTCCACTCCTTGTGAGGCTTCAAAATCTCTCCCTCTTGAATCTTGATATCTTCAATTGTTCTAGCTTATGCTAGAGCATCTTCAAGAGTGGGATTTTGTTGGAGTTGCAGCAACAAGGATATCGACTTTAAGAATCTCTTAGAAAACATTTGAGTCAACTCCATCATGGGGAGTAAATATGGTACCTTGGCAAGCAATGCTCGCCACCCATTGCCATAGTTTGCAATTGACTCATCATAAAATTGTTTCAACCTTGAAAGGTCAGCTAGGGTCACCTTCCGCTTAGTATTGAAGGTGAAGTATTCTAGGAATGTGTCTATGAGTTGATCTATATTATGGATGCTATGCTTCGAGAGTTGGGTATACCACTCTATGGCTAGGCCAAAGAGGGTCGTCAATAATATCCTCAAAATAAAAGCATCATTATCCTGGATGCCAAAGCATTGGCTCAAGAACTTGGTAACATGCTCCTATGCATCTTCATCTCCCTTAAAGGTAGCCAGGTGAGGCATCTTAAACTGCTCTAGATAGGAAGGGGCAGGTACCGATGGATGGAGCGGTTGACTATGCAACTGGTGCAAAGTGGGATTCTGAGTCCTGGATCTAGAGGTCTTGTTCTCCACTGATTCTAAGCACTCTAGCAATACTTTGTATGCACCAGAGAACTTGATTTTCTCTTCTTTACTTCTATCATGTGGCAGAGGGCAAGGAACCTCAGGCCTATTGCTGGGTAGTGGAATATTACGTCCCCTTCCTCAATAAGGTGACTCAAGATATTCTACTTCTAGCTCATGCTCGATGTAAGCCCCATAAGGCATCTCCTGAGTTGGCCTATAAGGAGGGGTAACTATCTACAATGGGTTCTCCATGTTTGGCCTAGGAGGCAAGTCCCAATTTGACCTAAGAGGTCATGGAGGTAACATTGGATAAGGCCTAGGAGACCTATCTCGAATGAGATCGGGTTGCCTCTAATGGACTTCCTATCTATGGGTACTAGAGGTAGGAACCCTCTCATGTAAGATTTTTTGAAACAACTCGTTGGTTTACCATTCAATCCTTTATTTTCCTATTTGATGCAAGCAGTCCAAGTGTTCTTTGTCTTGTCAAAGTTGCTTGAATTGCGCTTGGTGTTCCACATACCTTATGATCGCTTGATTGATCTGTTCTACTGTGTAGGGCCTAGGAGGCCTAGCAGCATCATCTTGAGGTCTACCTCACTCAATATGATTCGATATATCAATCACATGCTTCCCTAGATCAAGGGTAGTTGCGTTCACTTGAGGTTCAAGCCTCAACATGTGATATTTATACTCTATTGGCACAAAGACACATCGTGCCTGCGTAGTATACTATTCTTGAGGATAATCAAGGATCTCCTCATGCCTTCCTTCATTGATGAGGAAGGAAAGGGGTGAGTTGGCTCATCCTGAGTGATGAGTATCATACTCATCCTGGTACCTAGGCTATTGTAACCTATTAGGGCAGTGTAAGGGTGAAGTGTGATCAGTTGGCCCTGCCCAATATGTGTACTCTTGCTCTTGCTCATAAGCGGATGTGTTAGGCCTAGCAAGAATGTGGATCTGTGGTATTGCTCTATCCACTAGCACCTCAATGCACGATTGGATTTCATCAAATAAGGCATGTGAGGTGTCTAGATATTGGGAATATGCTCCCAGATTAAGATCAAAACCTATAGGGGTGTCTCGTAGAGGGCTCCCTTATAGGTGATGTTCTTGACTTACTATTCTGGTACTTGGATGAGTATAAGGCTACCAAGGAGGTATGACCAAGTCCTTGGGGCTAAATCAGAGATGACTTGTGTCTTAAGGTCTACTCTTTGTAGCGTTTGCCCTTGAGTGGACTTGGTTGCAGGTACACACCATTGATATTCCCTATCGAACCCTAGATGATTATCTCCTTTATAAATTTCTTAATAAAGCAACACACAAAAATGAAAACACATAAATAAAATAAGTGTTTCTTGTTTAAGGATTATGTGTGTTCGCTAAAGTTGTTTTGTATGTTTTGATGTGTTGTTTGTAAAGAAGACCTTGTGTCATGTGTTTTTCTCTTATTGGATGATAATATTGTGTTTAATTAGATTTCACCTGTATGCTCGCAGCTCGATAACCTACAATGAAAGTCTGGTCATGTAAACCCATCAAAGTATGGATATGAAACCCATACCTGGTTAGGGAGCATAGGACTTGCCAGTCCTCACCGAGTACTCACTTAGTCAGTGGTATACCCTCTAAGGAGAAGTTCATGCAAATTTTCCAAGCTACATCTGATCTTGGAGTCGACCTTGGTAAAAAACAAGGGTTCATGGGATTCAAGACAATGGGTGGAGATGAAAGCCACCGTCGTTGATATCTACTAGTGGTTAGTGATGAAATCTAACTCACTAGCATTCAAGTGGAACGTGGTGTGTGTGGTTATTTTTAAGCTTAAAGCAAGTAATGATCTTTCGCTAAATGCAAGGAAAGGTACATTTTACTTTCAAAAAAGCTAGATAAAAAGTAACCTACAAATGCATGTCCTAAATGGTAACCTAACCATTAGGTAGGCTACAAACAAGCAAGCCATAGAAATGCATTTCTACTTAGTTCCTTTTTAGTTTTTCTTCTTTTTTTGTTGTTTTTGCAACTATAGAAAAGTAAAACCTATCTTTCTACCTTTCAAGCAATCAAGGGAGGCAAGAAAAACCAAATTTTAGCACTTTTGAATAGTAGAAATGAAAACTGAAGGTTCAGGCACTTACCTTGATGGCCTATAAGCTTACTGTTTCTAGAATTTTAACCAAAAAGTTTCTATTTTGTGGTCATCCTAGGGTGGTATGGCTGCTAGTTTGATGGTCGTCCCAGGGTGGGATGGTTGTGTGGTCATCCCTGGGTGGGAAGGTCAGCAATCCAGAGGTCGTTTCAGGCCAAAATGACCAATTACTACAATAGAATAAAGGAAAAAACAGGATCAAATATATAACCAACTCAATAAGGATAGGGTCCCACTGTGATCACCACTAAAGTATGGGAAAAAAAGTGCACCTAACAATGCTAAACAATATACATCTATCGCTATTATTGAATAAGCATTACAAAAAGAGCATTAAAGTAAGCATGATAAGACAAAATGAATGCATGAAATGGATTTATTCTTTATTCATTTGATGGATCAAACCACGGTTACATAAATGTCCCCTTGAGGGCTCTAGATTGATACACTTGTTACAAAATGGTGCCTAAGGATCAAATCCTTTCAATAACTTGGGTGCACTTCTAATGTTCTTCCTCATACCCACAATTGATGTGGGTGGGCCTACAATGCTACCACTTTGTTCGTTTATCTTCTAATCCTATGCTCCTTCCTCATGCACAGTAAAACCTGCACCTGCACACAAGAAAACCAGATTTTGTCAATAGCAAGTGCACCTCGTGAAACATGCAAAAGCAATACATGCAATGAAAGGCTATAAAGTGTAAATATGCAATGCGACCATCTAAAACAACTTCAAATGATTCCAAATTTTAGAGGCATGCATAAAATATGATTTTGGGAAGATATAATTGAAAATAGAATAGAAATTGCATCTGACTCCATGTCACATTTGTGGTGTACCTATGAAGCCTACAAAAACCAAAACGAGTAATTTTTTGCCCTAAATATATCCAAATCAAACCAAACTTGGACATCATATATAAAATAAGATTTAAAGAGAACCCATTTCAATGGATTAGCAAAATTGATCACATATTCATGTGCACCTTCATATGGGCCAAGTAGACCTATAAAAATACTAAAAATGCAATAACTCACTCGATGTAGCTCCAAATTATATGAAATTTGAATAGTAGGTTCCTAGACTATACTAAAATATACCTATTTAAAAACAATAGAAAAATCATGCTTCAATATATCATCATTCCTTACAAAGACAGTGGTGACTATCATAGAATGGGGACCATCCTAGGGTGGGATGACCACTAGTTTTGTTGATTATTTACCACCAATTACTCTATGAATTGTTCAAAAACCATCTCAATAGTATTGTCATAAAATTTGATGCTGCAATTCACTGAGATGATTCATTTTTGTAAACAGATTGCGCCTCTTGTATCACTCGAAAACCTCCTTCGCTAGGTAGAGATTTCAAGGGAAAAAGACACAAAAGAGTGAGTGGAAATCTTGGCAGCACTTCGTTGCTATGTCTCAAAACTCCTCTCTATATTTTGGGTGGAAAATGAATCCACTTAATAGCAAAATTAAGCCTATGGCAAAATGGGCATGCAGGGACATGCTGGGCAAGAGGCACCATTTGTCCAAAACTTGGCATGCATTGGAAGGGGAAGAGAATCTCCCTTTTTGACCTCCATTCTGTAGAATGTCATAAGTATTATGTGCCCTCAGGTCTACATGCTTGAATAGGTGGGATAAATGATAGAATCTAGGTGCCATTTGTCCAAAATTTAACTTTTTGGGAGTCAAAGTCCATGTTCGTCCCACCCAGGGATGGTCACTTGCGACTGTCCTTGGGTGGAACAGTCATAAACTATGATCATCCCAAGAAGGTACGGTCATGCCTATGTGGCCCAAAACCTCCCAAAAGTGGGGTAGAGCCTTCCAAGAGTGGTTAGGACCATTGTGTAACCTTTGAGGGTTGCCCAAGGGGGCCATATGATGTTAATTAGCCAATGCTTTTGGTCGCCTAATTGGATTAACATGAATTTAGTGTCTATATAAGGCAAGGAGTTCTTTTAGATTATGCTTATCTAATTTAGTATTGTTGAATGTATTGATTGAGACCACAACAAAGTCATTATGGGATAAGTTGGAAACTTTATATCAAATAAAGTTGTTGGTAAATAAAATTTCTTTAGACGAAGTTGTATTCACTTCAAATTAATGATGGTGATTAAGTTTCTGAACATTTGAATTCTTTTAACACTATGGTAAGTCAATTAAACTTTGTTGAAGTATAAATTAATGAAGAGGAAAAATGTATTAATTTACTTTGTTTATTACTTGATTCATGGAATAACATAGTTATGGCTATCACCAATACTACTACATTGAAAGTAGAAGATATAGTAGGAACATTGCTATCTAAGAAAAAGAGACAAAAATATTCTAAGGATTATCATTAGAAGGATGACTTGGTTGTCAGAGGTCATTCTCAATAAATAAGCAAAAAGAAATCAGAAAAATGAAATTGAGATCTAGGGGTAAATCCATTGCTCTAAAAAAGAGGAAATGCTAGAAGTGTGGTAAAACATGGCATTATAAAAGAGATTGTAGATCTTAAAAGGCTGATAATAGCCGATCATCTGAAGAAGGAACTTCTACATAAATAAAGTCCATAAATGAAGATTTAGGAGACTTATTCTTAGATGCAACGTGCTCAAGTGAATGCCATGACTCATGGCTTATTGACTTAGGTACTTCCTTTCATATGACTTCTCATAGGGAGGGGTTCTATGAATATGAAAATATAATTGTAGGTGAAGTCTTCTTGGGAGATAATTCAACTTATAAAATAATAGGTAGAGGAAGAGTCAAGTTGAGGTTAAAATATGGAAGAATGAAAACCCTTCCTAGTGCGTTGCATATTTTAGATTTGGCAAGGAATCTAATATTCATGAGTAAGATGAATGATGCGGGTGTGATTGTGGTATTCAATAAGGATAGCTACAAGATGGTTCATGGAGTCTTGGTGTTAGCAAGGGGAGTTCATACAAGAACTTTGTTCATACTTGAGGCTAGTACTGTAAGTATTGATTGCAATAATTCTTTAGTTGTATATGAGAATAATACGGTATAAGAAGCTTCAAGTATTCCTATAGCGAAGATAATATCATGGCATCAACGCACGGGGAATATTGGTAAGAAAGGTCTTCGAACATTAAAAATGAAATTTTTGCAAGGATTTTTGAATAGAAAGACAAAAAACAACTTCGTATACTCCACAATAGAATGGAGTTGTAGAATGGATGAACATAACATTGATGGATAAGGCCATAAGCATGCTAAGTGGTGTAGGGTTAGAAAGGAAATTATGGGTAAAAGTCGTGTTAATTACTTGTTACCTCATCAATAGATCTCCTACCTCAGCTTTGGTGGACAAGGCTCCACTAGACTAGTTAAAAACCCTCTCTCAGTCATATAAGAATTTTTGGTTGTAATGCTTATATGTATGTCCCAAAAGAAAAAAGGACTAAGCTAGACTATAAATATGAAAAATGCATATTTGTGGGTTATAGTATTGGTGTTAAAGGATATAAGTTGTGGAACCCAAAAACACAGAATATTGTTTACAATCATAATGTGATCTTTAGATAAGCAAAAGGGGTTCCAAAATAGGAAATTTAACCAAGCAAAGAACCTAAAATAGTTCAAGTAAAATTGGAACAAGTATATGAACCTGTGGTATAATTCGGTGCTATAAAAGAAGATGAACTACAAAGAGAGTTTGAAGAGCAAAATTTAGAGGAAGAAGGTGAGGAGGAATCTTAAGATGCAGAACCTAGAAATCCAAGTTTGAGGAGATCATATCAAGTGAGAAGACTCATAAAAAGGTATAGCCCTTTAAATATTTGTTCTACATTTAATATATTAGTTGCAAATGAAGAACCCAATATTGTAAATGAGGCACTTCAGTCAAGTGAAAATAAGTCTTGGAAAAGGGCTATGGAGGAAAAAATAGAGTTCTTGGATAAAAATAAGATGTGGGACTTATTGAAATTACCACCTGGAAGAAAATCTATTGGTTGTAAGTGGGTTTTCAAGAAGAAGCACAATGTATAAGTATTGTTGGATAAGTACAAGGCTCACCTGGTAGCAAAAGGATTTTCTCAAGTTGAGGGAATTGACTTTGATGATATTTTTTCTCCTATGGCTAAACTAACTTCAATTAGATTTATGTTGGCTATTTCTATTGTTTTTTATCTTGAAATAGAACAAATGGATGTAAAGAAAACATTTCTACATGGTGAACTTGATGAAGATATATATATGTCACAACCAGAATTCTTTAGGGTAAAAGGTAAGGAGGACTTGGTATGCAAGTTGAAAAAGTCTCTTTATGGCTTGAAGCAATCTCCAAGAATGTGGAACCAAAAATTTGATATGTTTGTTTTGACACTTGGACTTGGACAAAGCAAAGCAGATATGTGTGTGTATTTAAACAAGAAGGTAAAAATTTTGTTCTCGTTATTTTGTATGTGGATGACATGTTGTTAATTGGTAACAATAAATATATGATAAAGTTACTAAAATATTAGTTATCTTTTGAATTAACATTAAGAATTTGGATGCTGCAAAATTTATTTTGGGTATGGAAATAATAAGGGATCATGTAAATAGAAAGTTATGGTTAAAAACAAAGGAAATATGTTGATTTGATACTAACGAGGTTTAGGATGCATGATTGTAAACCAGTATGTACTCCATAACCTATTGGTTAAAAGTTATTTGTTGAACAATGTCCTAAAATAAATGTGGAAATTAAAGAAATGCATCATGTTCCTTATGCTAGCGTTGTTGGTAGTCTGATGTATGCAATGGTCTATACTAAACCTGATATTGCACATGTAGTTGGAGTAGTTAGCAGATATATGTCCAATATAGGAAAGGAACTTTAAACTGTTGGGAAGAGGATCTTCAGATACTTGTGTGGAACTTTAGACTATGCTATTTATTACCAAAGAAAATTTGGAGATAGTAATATTGTAAATCTACAAGGTTTTATGGGTACTGATTGGGTTCGAGATCTGGATAAGAGAAGATTCACAAGTGCTTATGTATTCAAACTATTTGGAGGGGCAATAAGTTGGATGAGTAAAAAATAATCAGTGGTTGCTTTTTCCACAATAGAGGCAGAGTACATTGCAGAAACTCATGTCTGTAAAGAAGTAGTGTAGCTACAAAGGTTGTGTTCAACATTCGGTCTTAAGTAAATGGTTGTGAGAATTGATAATGATAGTTAGAGTACAATATTTTTGGTCAATAATATTGGTTTTCATGATCGATCAAAACATATTGATATCAAGTACCATTTTGTGAGAGAGATGGTTGAAGAGAATCGGGTGATGTTGGAGAAATTTTATACAAAGAATAATGTTATTGATTCATTAAAAAAGGTTGTACCTGCTCAAAAATTTTCTTGGTGTAGAATATTTATGGGTATGGTTGTGCTTGACAATTGATAATGATAAATTTTGGCCCCTATGGAAAGTATTCAACAAGTGGGAGAGTGTTGGAAATATGTTGAATATTTTCCATCTTATTTTGGTGGGGTTAACTCTAAAAGGTAATGTATCCTTGTTAGGGTTTGAGGGTGACAACCCTTGAAATGCGGGGGTCTAGGATAAAAATTTTAAGGTTTATTAAGCTATTTTTAGACTCATATGGGTTGTTTAGGGTTAAATATTTGAACCCATGGTTTTTCACACATGGTATTATAAAATTCATTCTTGTGTTATTTAATTGCACTTGCATCAGGGTTTGAAGAGATGAGAGATAAACATTATTGTATTGGAGATGGTTAATTTTATACAATAAGGAGATATTACTATGCCATAAGGGTTTCCTAGGTGAAATATTGTGTTATGTGTGTATTTGTTATCTTCTTGTTCTTTTTTTCCTTTGATTTTGTATTTACTATTTTTCTAGATTTAGTTTATCAAGGCTTTTTGCTCTTCATGTTGTACATAAATGAGTGCAAGAAACTCACCCTTTGTTGTAGCTTTAGAGTACAAGTTAAAAGAATAAAGTTAAAGGCTTAAATAATATCTTAAAAGAGGTGATTGTTTGCATGTCTTGAATTGATTGAGTCAAAGTTTAAATATGAGACATCTTTATACTCTATATAGTTGATATTTTTGCCTAGGAATCTAAGGCAAAAATGAGTAAGCTCCACATGACTAGCTTATAAATCATCAAGTCATAATTGGTTTAATCATTAGATGATAAGATGATCTTACATGGATGAAAACTTCTTACAAAGGTTTTTGAGCCCTATTATATAGTTCATTTTTTTTTCCAACATCTTGAGTTGGTTTTGAAGTTGAAGGGACAAAGGATAATATTTAATATTAAGGTCCATAAATTCATGTATTGGATGATAAGATTATCTCAAATGCATGAAATTATTTTATAAATATTTTTGAGCCCTATTATATAGTCCACTTTTTTTTCCAACCTCTCAAGTTGGTTTTGAAGTTGAAGGGATAAAGGATTTAAGCAACAAAGGATAGTATTTAATATTATGGTCCATAAATTCATGTAGGCCACATTTTTAAAATCCCTTTAACAAAATTTTACTTATGCCTTGCAATACAACTTACCCTTTATTGCTCATTTAGAGTATGATGAGCTAATAAGATTGGGTTAAATTCTTAAACAAACTCTTAAAATATGTAATTATTTGGGTGTCTTGAATTGATGAGTCAAAGCTTAACTATGAGACACCATTATAATCTAGATAGTTGATCTTTTCCCCTATGAATCCAAAGGGGTAATCAATGACCTCTACATGAATAGCTTATAAATCATTATCGTAAATGGTATAGTTGTAAAAGATGAAGAGATGATCTTGGATGCATGAGATGGTTTTACAAAAACTTTTGAGACCAATTATAGTCCACTCTTATTTTATAACCTCTCAAGTTGGTTTTGACATTGAAGGGACTATTTAAATATCAGTAATATGATCTTATTGACCAAGGTCAAAAGTGTTGAAGTGCCTATAAGCACTCTTAATGTAATTTTTTAAAGCATGTGTAATTTAAACCTACAAACATCTTTATGTAAACCTACATGTAACTTTCATGTATTCATCCTTAGTGATATTGGTTAAGCCACCTATATAGTTAACCTTAATTAAAGGGTTTAATACATTTAATATATTATAATTTAACCTTCAAGTCATATCAGCTTGAGGTTAACATTTAATTAGGTATTAGGTATCATTATAAATACTCATGAATGATTGATCCATTGTATCAATTTATGTGATGTGATATTATAGGGGTTCCCCCATCCTTTATCTCTATTTTATTTATCTCTATTATTTATATTTCATCTATATGCTCTTTCTATTTTGCTCTTTTACTCTTTTGTATATGATTGTGGTGAATGTGTACTTTGAAGGATTTCTAAAAAATATTGCAAATTTTTACATGGTTTCAGAGCTAATATAAACCAATTTCACTTAATCACACAAAAGGATCGTATAGGACAGATAATAGAAAATATGGATGAACTGTGAATTTTATTATATTCCTTGTAAAATTAAGGGGCATCAATTTAGCATTTTTTAAGTTTTTGTCATTCACACACATGTTTTTGCACCTCAAACTTTCCCTCCTTTTTCTCTAAATTTAAATTTAAATTTGAAATATTCCATAGAATATTTTATTGTGCAGTAGGAAAGGACATGAAGGCACGTTCTCTTTTGATGGAAAATTTGCAAATAATATTTTAAATTGTCATGACATGGTTGTAGCTTGCCCACAAGCCATGGTGCAATTGTAAGTTCCTTATGCAATACACTTGAGCTCAAGCACTTGAGTCACAACAAGATAATTTATTTTGTTTTGCATAGGGAAATTCATGAAGGGCACATTGAATGGAGGTCACACCTTTCAGCTTGCCACTATAGTATAATGGTAGGTGGATTTGTTTGCATTCAAATGGTTTCGATTTTAAAGTCCAAACAATTTTTTTTTTTAAGTATGTGGGGTTCTTTTTTTGCATCACATACTCTCTAGCTAATTTAATTTTTTTATCAAGTGCTCTCTAGCTAATTTAATTTTTTATAGTGTAACTTGCTAAATGCAAGCAATTACTTAATGACAAGGCATATGGTTAGCATGCAAAATGTCATGAGTTAAAATAGTGCTAGTATTTACTTTTAGGGATGTGCATAATCGTTGGTACCTTGTGTAGACAAATATTTGTTTGATGGTAAAAGCAAGTCTATGATTTTCATTGAGTAATGGTGCAATGTTAAAATGCCAACTTTATAAGTAGAAGGTCCCACTTTTAAATCTTGTCAATGATTTATTTTTCTTGGCATACAAATTGATTTTTTGCATTGGTTTTTTAGCATTGATGCTCCCTTAAGGGGAATGTGTCTCATTTTATTGTATGCATTTGTGCCCGCAACACTTTTTTAGAGTGGGGATATAAAGTTTTAATGTACATGGGATCTTTAGTTTGAACTCTCATCTATTGGATTTCATGGAACTTATTTGAATTAGTGGATGAAAATGATCAAGTTTATGTCTAAACACAAAAAAAAAAAATCTATTAGTAAGAAATTGTCCAATCAATGGTTAATAAATAACAATAGTCATTTCATTTCTAGTCATATTATATTCTAGCCACTAGCAAGCATTAAGGATAGTTCATTAAGAAACATTAAGGACAATTATTTTGCATTCCCTTGAGCCAAATACAACAAGCTTGATTCCTTTGTAGTTATTAAGGTAAGGCATATTTCTTGTTAGAAGATTATTGTTTCTTAATCTTGTTGACATAAATAGATTGGGTAGCTAGTGTAAGGTAGTGTAGTTGTTTCACTTGATAGGTCTTGTGTTCAAATTTATCCCATGAAAAAATTATGCCATCTTTAACACACAACCTACAATACCTACATTATGATGTGATATCAACTCCAAGAGACCCATTGGATAGGAGATTGGTAAGTTTACTTGCATCTAATAGAACTATGGTTCAAATATATTTGGCATTGTATTTTAACATGCTTTTTCACAGTGTGTGACTTTCCCATGTTTAAGCCATGATACCTTTTTCTTCTTAACTAGCCCATTGGTATAGCGGTTGGTAAGTTCCTTTGTAGGCTTAAACTCACTAGTTCAAACCTCATATAAGACATCTTTAAAATCCTATTGATGACGACATGTGATACATGGTAGGTTTTAACTACTTGCTTACCTTCTAATGTTTGGAGTCATTAATTTATCTTTTTTACCCTAATAATATGCCCAACCGTTCAAAGGCCATAACATTTGCATATAGAAGCATTTTGGACCTTTTTTTTTCTTCTACATCTCATGGTTTTTTGAGCTATATAGAATTGTAGCATTAATTCAAGAACTTGTTACAATGCTACAGGTGATTTTTGGCTACAACGAAAGTAGTTTTTGGACATAAAATACATTTTGTTTCTACAGATCCTTTTCTAACCATGGGGGTTGATTATTTGAAGACCTAATTATTACTTGATATTTCAATAATTTTTACTTAGGATTGGAGGATAGATTGTGGTCACTATATTGCATCTTGAAAATCTTCTCATAGGAAGCTCAATGTCTTAGATCTAAAAGGTGGAGTCACAAATATATATTCAAGAAATGGTTGATTTAATTCATGTACCATTGGAAAGAGAAGACAATATGATTCTCGATGAAGATTCATTGGCCCATTTGAGCAATCATTATAGGGGGACATGTTACGATCTCTAATCTCTTCTCTCCTTGGACCTTAGCTTAAATTATGGGAGGTTGTTGGAATACGAATAATCTAGTCATATTGGCCAAGTTTGAAAGTGTTGAAATGCCTATGAATGATATTTATGTATATATGATTTTTCTATTTCATTCTTTTGTTATTTTGTATATTATTATGATGAAAGTATGCTTTGCAGGATTTCTAAAAATACTATAAATTTAAACGAGACAAAGGGTTTAGCTAACAAAGGGTAATATTTAATTTTATGATACTTGGACTAGCAATAACAAAATATTGAAAATATTAATATACATGTCCCAAGTAATGATCTCTCTCTCTCTCTCTCTCTTGAACTTTCCTAGCTAGTGGTAATTCTCCTATTTCTTAAGCTAGTAAAATTAGAAGAGCTTTTAGAGCTAGAACCTCTTGGTGAAACACTAAAATTTGAGAGAGATTTAATTCTCACATAACTTCATGTGAAAGCTAGTCAAGAAGAATAATTTTGGAGACTCAAATCGTGCATGACTTGGCTATGAGAAGGAGACTCTGATACCAAGTTCTTTCATCTTAGGTCTCATTGGAGATATTTAAGGAATATAATTCATGAAATTCAATTGGAAAATATTGATAAGGTCTCTAATTTTTTAGATATCAAATAATTTGTGTTTAGCCATTGTGAATCCATTTATAAAAAATTAGATGAAAATCATGTTGCTCAGGCTGCACTGCTACTCAACATTCCTAAGATAATAATTGAGGAAATTAAAATTTCTTTTTGCTAGGTAGTTGCTCTGGAAGAACTTAAGGATATTGTATTCAACTTTACAAAGGATAAAACGCCTGGTCTAAGTGGATTTACTAATGCCTTCTACCACTAATTATGTAGCTATAGATCTTCTTCAGATGATCGAGGACACTCATACAAAAGGAAAGTTTATTGGTGTAACTAAGTCTACCTTTTTAGCTCTAATTCCAAAGGAAAAGAATGCCTCAACCTTCATTTGATTTAGATCTATTTCTTTGTGTAATGCTTCATATAAAATTTTGACCAAACTTATAACTACCATAATAAAAAAGCATATGAATAAATTTATCTATGACAAAGAAGGAGGTTTAATCCTTGGCAAGAATCTATATGACAACATTGTGATTGTCCACAAGGCCTGATATACCAAGAGTAAATAATAATAAAAAATTATCATGGTTAAACTAGACATTGCCAATGCCTTTAAAAGAGAGGATCTAGAGTTTTTGGCTTAGGTTTTTAGTTCTTTTGAATATCCTTTATCTCTTTCCAAGTGGATTTTTGGTTGCATAAGAGACCCTTAGTTGCTCCTATTATCAATGGTTCTTTGACAAGATTCCTTAGAGCTTCTATATATTTACACCAAGGCTTCCCCCTATCTCCTTATATTTATATTATTTTAGCTAAAATTTTGGGTAGAACTATCTCTATTGAAAGAAGGGTTAAAAAAACTCTAGAATTCAAATTGTTGTTAGGGTCAAGGAGATTACTCATGTCAAATTTGTTGATGAAACTATAATGATAGGGGAAGCCTCCAAGCTAAATGTCAAAAGGATGAAAGGTTGTCTAGACCTCTTTCTTAATGTCTTTGAAGCTCTTATTAATGTTAGTAAGTGCAAGTTTTACACTATCAATGTTGTCCCTGTTGAAAATACTAGACTTGCACAAGTCCTTAAATTTGCTTGTGGTGGGATTGACCCCTTTATTTAGGGATTCCTATGAGTTTTAAGATAGATATGTCTAATTACTAGTCTAATTTGATAGAAAATTTTGATAAGAGGATATTAACTTACAACAATGGGTGGCTTATTCTTGCTGGAAATTTAGTTTTTATTAAATCTATCATTTCAAGCTTGCCTATCTACCGAATTATGATTTATCATGCTCCCATCACAATCCTCCAAGAACTTGATAAAAAAATAAGGAACCTTTTTTGGCAAGGAGAAACGTAATCTCACAAGAAAAAAATCCATCTTGTCAACTGGAGTCAAGTGACAATGTACTTCTATTATGAGCAATGCTCTTAGGGCCAAACTTGTTTGGAACTTAGTAAACCCTACAATGACACTTTGAAAACTTTTTACTCACAAATATGGTGAAGACAATCATGTTAAGTTACTACTCAAAGGTATCCATCAAAAACTAGACATCTCTAAAATTTGGGCATTGATTGTTAAATCGGTCTGGATTATTAAGTATAACATCTCTTGGTTCCTAAAACAATCGAATGATGGCTTCAGCAGCGGCTCCCTCCGCAACGGTTCCCACAGCATCAGCGTCAACTTCGACCGTAGCTGCCCTGGCTTTCCCTGGCAGGGTTTCCCAAACCCTCCCTGGGGATTTAGAACCAGGCGAGATCCCTATCGATCTCACGGATGATCCCGATGCCCCCGATCCGGATCCGGGTGGGACGCAGAGACCTTGGGCGGAAGGTTTCATTCCCCCCTTTCCCCCTTCCAAATCCCCTCCCTCGACCGGTCTGTCGTTCAATGCGATGGTCTCAGGATCCCCTTCTCCCAAACCATCTGAAGTGGTTTCCCTTCCCCCCTGGTCTCCACCGGGGAAAATCTGGTTATCCCAATTTCTCGTATGGCTCCAAAACTTTCCCTCGAATCCTTGTCCCTGGTTGGGAAATTCGTTGGAGGCCGACCTAACATGGAGTCTATCAGAAGATGGGCCAGTTTCAAATGGCGAACAGAGGGAAGTTTTCAGCTAGTTGCACTTTCCAGGGGTTTCTTTCTAATTCAGTTGAACAACCAGAATGATTATGCAAGAATCCTCACCGGAGGACCGTGGTTCTTTGGCAGGAAAAGTCTATTCCTTAAGAAATGGGAACAGGATTTTAACCCCCAAACCCAGGACATCAATGTCGCGCCCATTTGGGTTCGTCTTTCGGACTTGCCAATTCAGTTTTTTCATGAAGACATCCTTCGGGGAATCGGAGGATACATCGAAGACCTGATTGCCTTCGACCCGACGACAAAAGCCCGATCCAGAATGGCCTTTGCCAGAATATGTGTCTGCGAACCTGGCATCCCAGCTTCCCACTCGCATCAATCTCATCTATGGGGACTTCCAGTGGTGCCAAGCTATTGAGTATGAGAATAAACCAGCATTCTGCATCGAATGCCAGGCCCAGGGACACCTCAGATCCCAATGCCCTTCGTTGAAAGCTGCCAAAGAGGTTCCTCGGCCCCAGCTCCCCCTTGCTCAGCGTCCGATCACCCACCCGGGACCCAAAGCTACTGGTGGCCCTCTCCGAGGGAAAATTGACAAAGGGAAACAAGTCCCCTTCCACAAATCCTTCCCCCACCAAGCTCCGTCAAGCTCCAATCAGGTATGTTCATTGTTTGCCTTTCCCAACAAGTTTGGTCCACTCTCTGGTGTTGATGATGATGTACTCTTTCCCAAATCTATTTCCCCCCTTCTCCTTCCCCCTTGCCTCCACTCCCTCCCCTCCCCTCCCTTTCCATTCCTGGCCCCTCCCCGATCGCACCTCTCTCCCCAACCCCTCCCACCTCTCCGCTCTCTCCCACCTCTCCTAAATCCCTTTCCCCCCTTCCCCTCGAGGAGGGCTTTCCCACCACTTCTTTAGCCAAACCTCTGTCTCCAACCAAGTCAGTTTTTGACTCCCTTGATGAGGCATCCAGCCCATTTCGCAACCGCTCGAATTCTAGCTCCATCATCACCAGAAGTAAGAAAGGACCAGTGGATACAGGAGGTGACAAAAAGAGAGGCAGACCATCTATGTCCGACCAGCTTAAGAAAGACATGGAGAATCAAGTCACAAATGGGGTTCAATCAACCCTCTTCCCTGATCTGTTCGGCCAGCCCTTGGATGATCCCAAGAATCCCAAACCCCCTCCCGTACCCACCAAGGGCGGTAAGAAACTTTCCAAAGTATCCAAATGAAGATCCTCTCTTGGAACATCAGAGGGCTTAACAACTCAGGCAAGCAGAGACTGGTCAGAACCATCAGAAAGGATTCCAAACCCACCATCATCATGTTACAAGAAACCAAAGCTGATGCAGCGAGAACCCCGAACATCATCAAATCAGTCTGGAAAGACTGCCAGTGGGCTTCCTCCCCCGTAGAGGGATCGGTTGGGGGCCTTCTTTGCCTTTGGGATCCTCTCCAAGTTGAGGGAAGGGTGGTATCCTTCACCAACAGAACCCTTAACATGGTTTTCCATTGCAAGACCAACCAGTTCACATGGGTCCTCTCCAATATCTATGCCCCCAACAATCCCTTGGAAAGGCGCCAGCTGTGGGTTTCCTTGTCCCTTCTCAAAACTACTTTTTCTGCCCTCCCATGGATGTTAGCTGGGGATTTTAACTCTCCTCTGTTTGCTTCTGACAAACGAGGTGGCTTATCCACTCCCTCCAAAAGCATAACTGATTTCCAGGATTTTGTGTCAACTAATGAGCTTATGGACATCCAGATTAGAGGCTACCAGTTTACTTGGAGCAACAAAAGAGCAGGGCAAGATCACATTCAAGTCAAGCTGGACCGATTTTTCTTATCTCAGCAAGCAATCCCTCTCTTTGGCGATACTCTCCTCACATCCCTCCCCAGAGTTGGGTCTGACCATTCACCCCTCCTCCTAGAATCCAACAAGGCCCCATCCTTCAGAACCCCTTTCAGGTTTGAAAACATGTGGATTCACCACCCAGACCTCAAACAACGAATCTCTGAGTGGTGGAATCTTCCATGTTCAGGATCCGCCATTGACCAAGTTTCCCGTAAACTCAAATCAGTGAAAGAAAACATCAAAATATGGAACAGGGAAGTTTTTGGAAACATCTTTGAGAACAAGCATCTCATTATTGATAAAATTAAGATGTTGCAGGAGCAAATCCATCATGACCAGTGGACTCCTCAGCTGAGGAATGAGGAGAGTCAGCTGTTGTCTGAGTATCACAACATTTTGGCTAGAGAAGAAACCTTCTGGCGACAAAAATCCCGTGCCCTCTGGCTCAAATATGGGGATGCCAATACCAGATTTTTTCATGCCTCCACGATGCAAAACCGTAGCTCCAACAAAATCAGAGAACTCACCTTATCTGATGGCTCTGTTTCCCAAGATATTCTCGAGATCAGATCAGAAGCGTCTGCTTACTTCAGTAATATGATGGGAAATCCCTCTCCCTCCCACTTGGCAGCCCAGGAATCCCTTCTTCAGAATATTCCCCCCATGGTTACTCCAGAGATGAATGCCACCCTGACTCAGACCCTCTCTCCGAAAGAGATTGAGACTGCTCTCTTCTCCATGCAAGTCGACAAGGCCCCTGGTCCAGATGGCTTCCCCCTCAATTTTTTCAAACCTTTTGGGACATTATCAAGGAAGACATTTGCAAAGCCATCATCGAGCTCCAATCGACTAAGTCCATTCCAAAAGGGACTAACTCAACTTTCATTGCTCTGATCCCCAAAACCCACCCCTGCAAGACTATGGTGGATTTTAGGCCTATTAGTCTCTGTAACATTATCTACAAGATCTTAACCAAATCCCTAGCCCTGAGGCTAAAGAAGATTCTCCCTGCTATCATCGATCCTTGTCAAGGCAGCTCCGTGGAAGGCAGATCTATCACAGACAACATCATATCCCTTCATGAAACTCTCCATTCTACTCACTGCAACCGCAAGGCAGCCATGTTTCTTAAGCTGGATATCAGCAAAGCTTTTGACAGAGTCAATAGGGATTTCCTTCTGAAGGTCCTTGCCAAGTTTGGGTTTCATAGAGAATGGATCAAGCTCATCGAAGGTTGTATCTCGATGCCATGGTTCTCTGTGCTCGTTAATGGCTCAACTGTAGGTTATTTCCTGACTCATAAAGGCATAAGGCAGGGTGACCCCCTATCCCCTTTCCTCTTCATCATCCTGGAAGAATCCCTGGGAAGAGCTTTCAAGTCTGCCTGTGCTTTCGGACATGTGAAAGGGATCAAAGCTTCATCCTCCATGCCCCCCCTTTCTCACCAGCAGTTCGTTGATGATACCATTACAGCTTCTTCAGCTTCTGTCATCCAAGCTAAGTCCATCAAATCTATCCTTGACACCTATGCCAGAGCAACAGGCCAAGAAATCAATTACACCAAAAGTGAGTGTTTCTTCCTAAACACTCCGGATAGCAGGCAACGCAAGATCGCCCGTATACTGCAGTGCAGAATCTCGAGCTTACCCACCTCTTACCTGGGCCTTCCTCTTTTCATCAAGAGCCCGAAAGAGTCCATGTGGGATAATGTCATCGAAAGGTTCAAGCGCAAACTTGCAGGCTGGAAGGGTGCCCTCCTATCCTAGGCAGCTAAGGCTACCCTCACTATGGCGGTCCTCCAAAGTATTCCAGTCTACTTCATGTCTGTCTTCAGAGCCCCAGCATCTGTTCATGCCAAGATTGAGCAAATCCAAAAAAAATTCCTGTGGTCAGGTCCTGAAGAAAAAAGTAGAATCCACCTTGTTAGCTGGGATAGAGTTTGCCAACCTAAATCCCAAGGGGGCCTGGGTTTGAGAAGGTCTTCCAATCTGAACCTTGCCCTCCTCACCAAGCAGGCGTGGAAACTCTACACCAATGCCAAACCTGAATGGGTAATGATTGTCAAGAGCAAATACTTCCCTCGATCGTCCTTCATGAATGAACACCTCCCTTCCTCTGGATCTACTTTCTGGAAGGCGGTAAGTCAATCCAGACCTCTTATCACTAAAGGATCCCATTGGCAACTTGGCAGTGGCTTCGAGATCAAGTTTTGGGATGACGTTTGGTTAAACGACCAGCCCCTCGCAGTTATCCCAGGTATGTCTGCTCTCAGATCCTTTCTCGAGCACAGATGGGGCAGCAGGGTCAGGGATTATTTCAATGATCAGCGGGAATGGAAGCAAATCCCCATTGGCGACGGTGCCTAGATAACCCAAGCGGGAGCTTCCTTGTCCTGGCTTCTCAGAACCACCATTATTCCTACTACAACCATTCTAGATTCTCCATTTTGGTCAGGGATGGACAACGGAGTTTTCTCAGTCAAGTCGGCTCACTCCCTCCTGCTGGACCACCAAGTTTTTGCATTTTCGTTTGGGTCGGTTTGGATCAAGCGCCTAGTCCCTAAGATTGGGTTTTTCTCCTGGACTGCGGTCCAAAACAAAGTGCTCACCACTGACAACCTGATGAAAAGAGGCATCCCTATCCCTAATAGATGTCATATTTGCCTATCTAATGGGGAATCGGTCAACCACCTCTTTTTACATTGTGAGTTCACCCAAGGGAGTTTTAACCACTTGCTATCCCTATTCCAAATCCAGTGGGCCCAACCCCGCACTCTCCGGGATCTCTTCATCCAATGGCCTACCCCTTTTTAGAATCCCAATGCTGCCTTTCTTTGGAGGATCTGCCTCCACCACCTTATTTGGCAGATCTGGCTAGAGCGCAATCGTAGAGTGTTTTCCACCCTTTCCAACGATGCCATATCTACGGCCACCAAAGCCATCGCCTATGCCTCTGAAAACCTCCATTTACTCCCTTGGTCTAAGTCCCCGATTGGCAAGGTTGAAGGGGAGATTTTCCAATCCCTCAACATCCCTATCCCCGACCGCCCTCACCCCATTCCCCATCCCAGACGGTTGGCCCTCTGGAATCCCCCTCCCATAGGTTTTTTAAAGCTAAATTTTGATGGGGCATCCAAAGGGAACCCGGGACTGTCAGGAGCTGGCGGGGTCTTTCGAGACCACAAAGGGATGATCATTCTCACCTTTGCTGAGAACCTCGATCACCAGACAAATAATTTTGTTGAAGCTTGGGCTCTCTGGCACAGCCTGAACCTGATCAAAGACTCTCGTATCTGTCTTCACATCGAGGGGGATTCTCTGAACATCATCCGTTACATCAAAACTAAGAAAAACCCCCCTTGGAACATTAGCTCGTTGATCCGAGAAAGCAAAGTTATCATTGGTCAGCAATGCCAGGTGGTAGTTTCCCATGTTTTTTGTGAAGCAAACAAACTCGCTGACCAGCTTGCCAACATGGGTCTTATCCAATCTCCGCTGACGGTGTGGCACAATTCTAATCCATCGGGTGTCTCCCTCGTAGCAGATGCTGACAGGCAAGGCAGGTTCGTGTCACCCCCTCCTCGCTAACCAATGGGTTTCCTTTCCAGGTTTGCAGCTGACCCAAGGAGTATTTTCTCTAGCAAGCTCCTCCTCCATCGCTGGCTCACGATTGGCATCCTCGTTGGCACTGCCAGTCATCAATTTCCCATATGGATGATTGGTCTCCTCAATTACGCTCCCCAATACGTTTTGTGATACCCCAATGCCACCCTCGATGCCCCTGTCCAATCCGCTTCCCTGCCCATCCTCACCGAACCCAAGTGGCTCTGGATTCCCCTGGTTCCCCGTATCGACTCAGGCCCAAGAACTGTCACCAATCCCCACCCTACCTAGCCTTTGTCCACCTATCCCCTCCTCGATCGGATTAGCATGCTTGATCGTCCCTTGCTGGCCCTTTTAAATAGCCCCCTTGTCCTTCCCTTTAGCATTCGTCACCCTCTGCCTTGGTCGCTATCTCTTCCCCCATCCCTTTCCCCCGGCACTATGGCTTACATCGAACCTAGCTCCCTCCAGCTCGACCCTCTGGCGAAACCCTTTATCGACACCTTTAACCTGAAGCCCTTTCTGAGCAAATTCTAGGGCCTCAAAGCTGATATTTTTGTCGACTTCATCCGGACTTGGAAGAATGGCTTTGTCGTCATCCGTAGTGTCCGCTTCAAGGTTACCCCCGAGTTGATGGCTGAGGTGTCTGGCCTTCCCCTGTCTGGTCATCGCGTCCGCCGTGACAAGCACAGTTGGGAGCCCGAGCTGGAGGGGTTCCCCAATTACCAAGATTTCAAGTGGACAGGTGTTTCTCTTGAACGCACCTCCCTTCCCTCCCCTTGGTCCATTGTCGCTATTCCCCTGATCTAGTATTTGGCCTCTGACGACCCCGCTAAGCCGATGTCCAGCTTCCATCTGGCTCTCGTCAACCACTTTCATGGTTACAAGCCCATGAACATTCCTGCTTTCCTCCACCGCTCCATCCGTTTATCGATTTCCGTCGCTCGCAAGAAACATTCCCCTCCCACCCACCAGGGCCTTTTCGCTGTCCTCTTCCACCATGTTGCCACCAATCCTCCCCTGGCAGCCACTCCCCTCCAATCCACCCCTCCCGTTCCCCCCGTGTCTTCGCCAACCCACTCATTTTCCAGTGAGCCCTTGGTCAGTGAGTCGGGTCCCGAGCATCAAACCCCTGAATCCAAGAGGACCCCCCCAAGCAGTCTACCCCTTCTAAGCCCACCCCTTCCTCCAAGAAGGCGGCATTGGGAAAGTGCAAAACCATAATTGAGGATGTTCCTATGATCCGCAGATCATCGAGGACCAAGAAGATCAAAATGGAGTCAAGCCAGAACTCCCCTGTTAATGTCCCTGATGATAACAGCGAGGACTCGGACCCCACCCCTGAAACATCTAAGCGCATGACAAGGATGTTTATTAAATGTTTCATTTTTGCATTCGAAAGTACCACCCAGGCTATGAAGCGCTTCTTGGAGGAGCTCACTACGGACGTAAAGGAGAATACCATGGAGGTCGACCCTTAAGGATTCCCTTTCGGTTTCCCTGGTTTGTTTTTGTTATGTTGGTCCTGTGTGATTACCTCAAGTTTTTGTTTTTTGGAAAGCCCTTGGGGCCATGTCACCATTTCTGGGTAGGTTTTGATGCTAGAAAGGAATGCCCCTGCGTGGGCTATTCGGCTGTAGATGTTAAGGTTTTAATCCCCTGCGTGGGAATGCTGTCATGCTTATCCCCGGAGAGGGATTCTGCCAGGGCTTGGGCTTCCATTTACCGCTACAAGTTTTTTGCAATATCAATACCCACCACCCTAGCAAAGGTTTTTGTATATCTGGGACTGGGACCCAGTTAAAACCCTGATAATCAAACTACTACTTACCAAAAAAAAAACATCTCTTGGTTCCTAGGAAATGGTAACAATATCAAGTATTGGTATGAGTCTATTATTGGTAACTAGATCTTAATTTCTTCCAATTCTAAGGAGTTTTTTATTTCATGATTCAACTTAGGATCGAAAAAATTGCTCATATCATCACTTGGAAAGGCAATCAAACAAACTGGATTCAACTTCATATGTTGGACATAGAACTACAAAGGGGGTGGTCTCAGGTCTAGAAACAATTCAATGGTATTCTTCCCATAGACCCAAATAACCAAGACTATTTTATTTGGGGTAAAATTAATACTTTGAAAAACTATTCGATAAAAATTGGTGCGTATCTCCAGAGAAGAGAGCCTCTCAATAGAAATTTGAACCACATTTGGGGTCAAAAAAATGCACCAAAAATAAAAGTTTTTCAATGGCTAGTTTAACAAAATAAAATTGTAACTAGGAAAAACCTCTCTAAAAGAGGTATTTTGGACCCCATATTTGTTCTAGATGCTTTAAAGATTGTTAAACTCAATCCCATATTTTTTTCAACTGCAAGGAAGTTGATATGGTTTGGATATCTCTTGTGCTTAGCTTTAGAGTCTATGTTAGAAGAAAATTAAATCTTAAGTCTTATACTAAAAGTTGGAACAAAAAGTACCACACCTCCTTTCAAGGTAAGCCTATCATAATTTTTGTATGGTCTTCAATTCTTTATTATTGCATGTGGTGTGTATGGATGGACAAGAACTATTGAATATTTGAAGATAAATCAACACAAAGGGTAGTTTTGATATGCAAGATAAATCATGCTATCATGGAAAGTGTTAGACCTCGCTTTTAATCCAAGCAATATAAGAGCGCTCTTTCTAGAGCTTAGTTACATATCCTCAAAAATGGGAATCTTCAAGATCTAATTAGCACCTCTATTGTTAATAACTTGATGTTTCAATTATGTTTTAGTTTTCTAGATTTATTCTTTGATGGGCCTTCAAAGCCTAATCCTAGAATTGTTGCTATTAGAGGAGTTTTATGGTTAGGACCACACTATAAGATTCTTTATTTTTTCTTAGATTTAGGATAGATTATTAATAATGTAGTTGAGTTGATGGGCTACAAATTTGATCTCGCTCTTATGACAAGAAGAGATCAGTTTATGGGGATTTTTTAGCTAATCATATAGTTTCTTTTGATAAAATAAGAGTTCAAGTTTGAAAAAAGGTTACAGGAGTTTGGAGATGCAAGGAGGAGGAGCGGGAGGTCTAGGGGTGACAAACCCTAGGTCTGGGGCTTCGGATGGCAGAACAATAGGTGTGGTAGGTGGGGGCTTTGGTGAGATAGTAGGGCCCTAGGAAGAGGATGTGGACAAGGAAATTTCGTTGGAAGGATACCCAGGACATTGGAAGGATGCGGTTGAAGATATCTCTGATGGGGACCAGGACTCTGTGCATTAGGATCAAGGGAAGATATAGGAAGGAGACAAAGAGAAACCTGAAAACTGGAGACCATATTATCTTAATGCTCTTCATGGTAAGCAAAAATTATCTAATTCTTGTAATCTAAAACCCATCAATGGTAGGTTGGACATCCCGTATACCCTAGCTCAGCATGTGGCTAGGGAGGGTAGAACATCTCTGGTGGCAAAAATTTATGGGGGTTCGACCGAACTTGGAAGTAATAAGGAGTTGAACCATCCAAAAATGGCGGCCAAGGGCCGGTATGGTGATTAGGGCTTTACTCAAGAGTTTCCTTTTGGTGACATTTCAATGTGACCAGGACATGGAAAGGATTCTTCAAGGAGGTCCTTGATTTTTTGGGAAAAGAGGCTTGTATCTGAAGCGTTGGACTCCCGATTTCAACCCCCAGACCCAGGTGTTGGATTTGGCTCCTATTTAGGTTAAGATGCCAGGATTACCTCTACTTTGCTGGAATGAGCAAATCTTGGCTGGGATAGCTGCAGAGATTGGGGAACTAGTAGCTATCGATCCTACAATCTTGAGCAGAATAAGACTTCTTTCTGCTCACATGTGTGTGTTAGTGGACCTGAGTAAATAACTCCCTAAATCTATCATTCTATCGTCTATGTATAGCCTTCATACTTAGGAATTTGAATATGAAAATATGTTTATTAAGTATAGTTTTTGTGGGAAGGTAGGGCACTAGGGTATTCACTGCCTTTCCAAGAACCAGCCCCCACCCCAAAATACTGTTCCTCAAACCCATAATAATATCCCTTCCCTGTATTGGGTATCCAAAATCCAATTGATAATGTTAGTGCGGGAAGGGTTGGGTGTGACTCTTGAGTGGCTTTGACGGTGTAGAACCCCCTGTTCGTGGTCTCTCAGACCAAGGCGGCCCCGCAAGGGATTTTTTACTTTAAAAAAAAATATCCCTCCCTCGTAGGTCTCCATTCCTGCCCAACATGGGCCTCAAGGACATGGCGCTCAGAATTTGAATATCAGAGACCCCGTTCGGCCTAATGTTAGAAAAAGACAATGTTATAACCATCCTCCCATAAATACCTATGTCCCAAAATCCTCTCATAGGGGAGTTGGTCCCTTTGGTGGGAACCCTCAAGTACAACCTGCTCCAAAGGTGATGTAGCAGGCCCCAAAACCAAATCACAAAGAAAAAAACCACATAGATCAATGTCTTAAAGCAAGTAAGTTCGATTGGGTAATACGGGAGACCTATGGAGGATCTACAGAAGTGGTCCCATGTCCTGCAAAGGAAATTATGGGAAGAAATTCCAAGGAGATCAACATCCCAGTGGAGAACAGTTTTGATGCATTAAATCATCTGAAGGGAGATCATATGGATAGCCAAGAAGTGGAATTTGAGGTAGAGGAGACCCAAGAGAAGGATTTGGAGGATCAAAATCAAAGGAAGGAGCAGAAAATTGATAATACAGGTAAGGATACTCATGAGGTAGATGTGAACCACCAAGATCAGTGTACCCCAAAGCAGGGAAAAAAACCTACTAATTAAGAAGCTAAGAGTGTAAGTCCTAGATTAATGTGGGCCAAGATAAAATTTACACAGCAAAATAACCAAGCGAGAATATTCATTAAATAAAATAACCAACTAATTAAACCTTACAATAATTAAACCTTGTATAGGCTTAATACAAGCAGAAGAGTAGGTAAGGAAGGTTGGAGGAAGATCGAGAGGATTAGAGAGAATGAAGGAGTAGGAAGAGGAAAGGGAGGTGGCAACGGGCATGGGGAGAGGAAGGAAGTGGAGTGATAAGGGAAAATGGATGGCAGGGAAGGAGGAAGGAAGTTGGAGGGATAAGGAGAAGAATAAGGCGAGGGATAAATAAACATTATAAAATATCATGCCGACCATCAAACAAGCTTAGCTGACAAAAGGTAAGAGAATTCACACTTTCTTAGAAAAAACTAGATTTTTCTAAGTCGTTTAAAGATAAACCTTGTTCACACTTGCTACATTCTCCCCCTTAAAGTTGAGAGGACTGACTATACAGTCTCTCAAATTTACAAATTGAGCTTTGGCCAGCGCCTTGGTGAAGATGTCCGCGATGTTCTCCAAAGTGTGGCAATAGTGAAGCTCAACAGTATTAGTTTCCACCATATCTCTAATGAAGTTGTACTTCATATCAAAATGCTTTGATCTACTATGGTGGATAGGATTGTATGCCAACTGAATGGCACGAATTTTGTCATAGAATATTCTAGTTGGACCACTTTGCTGCTCTCCAATCTCTTCTAATACCTTTCAGAGCCATAGAGCTTGAGTACTAGCATGAGTGACCGCTATATACTCAGCTTTTGTTGAAGATAGTGCTACTATTGTCTGCTTCTTGGAACTCCAAGTTATTAGTCCCGAACCAAGACTAAAACAGTTACCCGGTATGGATTTTCTATCATCAACATTACTGCCCCAATCACTATCACTAAAGCCTTCAAGCTTGATAGTATCACTTCTGTAGTACTGGATTCCAAAATCCAATGTACCCTTCACATATCTCAAAATTCTTTTAGTTGCCTGCAAATGCAGCTCAGATGGATTAGACATAAATATAGAAATAAGAGATATAGCATACTGAATGTCTGGTCTGGTGTTGGCGAGAAACATCAAACTCCCAACAATGCTTCTGAAAGTGGTCACATCAACTTTCGGTGCTCCATCATCCTTGCTTAATGTCCAATTGGAGTTGCAACTGATTTGCATTGCTCCATAGCAAACTTCTTAATCATATCTCGAGCATACTTAAGTTGATAGATGAAGATCCCTAAATTTGTTTGATGGAATTGTATTCCAAGAAAGTATTTCATTAAGCCAAGATCCTTCATCTCAAATTCCTGCATCATGGAGTGCTTGAACTTCATATTAACTTTTTCATTACTACCCATAAAAATGAGATCATCCACATACAAACAACTATGAGGATGTCATTACCTTGATTCAGGTAGTAGAGCGTGGGTTCATTTTTGCTTCTGATGAACCCATAATATATAAAGTACCCATCAATGCATGAGTACCAAGCTCTCGGTGCCTGCTTGAGGCCATAAAGTGCCTTCTTCAATTTGTAAACAAGATGTTCCTTGTATTTCTCTTCAAATCCCTGTGGTTGCTCAACATACACTTCTTCTGTCAAGTAACCATTGATAAATGCACTCTTTACATCCATATGTTGGACTTTCCATCCCTTATGTGCAGCTAAGGCAAGAACTGTTCTGATAGTCTCCTATCTGGCTACAAAAGCAAACGTCTCTTCATAATCAATTCCATATTTCTGAGTGAATCCCTTTGCAACTAATCTCGCCTTGTGCCTCTTGATTCTACCATAAGCATTAAACTTGGTCTTGAAGACCCACTTACATCCAACAAATTTATTTCCTTTAGGAAGCTCCACCAGCTCCCAAGTGTCGTTGTTTTTTATAGAGGTGATCTCCTCTTTCATGGCATCTTGCCAAATCTTTTGAGTACAAGCCTTCTCATAACTAGAAGGTTCAAGCTGTGAACTAGTTAACAAAGCATAGTTAACTAGATATCCCCTAGGTTCCTGCTGGGAGACATCATCACCATACAAGTGCATATTTTCTAATCTTTGTAGAATAGAATTCATTTCACTAGCTTGACTCCTAGTGTATCTTTTTGAAATTTTTTTATCCAACATCTGATATGATGGATGATTATGTAGAGTTCTCTTACCTCTGGATGGAGAATCGATGTCCATTGGTGAGGAACTTACTAATCTCTACGGAGGACTTGGTGAAGAAGTTGAATCAGAAGATGAACTGGGGTTTGTGGGAGGAGACCGCTTACCTTTCTGTGGTGTCTGTTGTTGCACCTGCTTAGAAACTACATCATTGGATTCATCATCACTGAATATTTGGGGCTTACCCCATTCTCCACCTTCATCAAAAATCACATCCCTGGAAAGCACAAACTTTCTAGTCCTGGGATTGTAGAGTCTGTAAGATTTTGTATTCTCACATTATCCTACAAAGATGCATGCCTGACTCTTTGGATCGAGCTTCTTTCTTAGCTCATCAGGAATGTGATAATATGCCAAGGAGCCAAACACTTTGAAATACTTAACATTTGGATTTTTACCATACGAAGCTTGGTAAGATGTTTGCCCTTCCAAACTTGAAGTAGGACTTCTATTCAAAATATGTATGTTGGTCCTGGCTACATCTGCCCAATATGAATTAGTCAAATGCTTTGTCTGAATCATAGACCTTGCCATCTCCACAATGGTGTGATTCTTCCTCTCTACGACACCATTCTGTTGTGGAGTGTAGGCAGCTGTGAACTGCCTCTTAATGCCATGTTGCTTATAGAAATTTAAGAACTCATTAGAGGAGTATTCTCCTCCCCTATCTGATATAAGACATTTTACAAAATATCTACTCTCAATTTCAACTCTTGTTTTGAAATTGACAAAGCATTCAAATGCTTCATCCTTATGTTTCAAAAAATATATCCAACACATTCTAGTAAAATCATCAATGAAGAGTAGGAAGTAAGAGTTGTTACCAAGACTCTTGGTCTGCATCGGACCACAGATGTCTGTATGCACTAGCTAGAGTGGATAGCTGGCCCACCATGCTTGTCCATGAGGAAATTTTGATCTGGCATGCTTCCCAAGAGCACACCCTTCACGGACTTCCTTACTATCCTGAACTTTAGGAAGTCCGGTTACCATCGCTTGTGAAGTTAGCATTTTCAAACTAGCTGAATTCAAATGACCATATCTCAAGTGCCATAGGACACTTGGATTGGAAATAGCAACATTTGCTAACTTATCTCCCCCTGACTAACCAAACTTTAAAGGAAATAATCTATTCTTTGACATTGGCACTTGTGTAATGATTCTATTACTGTTATTTTTATCAAAAATAGTGCATTTACCTTCATCAAAAAAAAAAGTTGTAGTTCTTTTATAACATTTGACCAACACTTAAAATATTGTGTTGGAGATGAGGTGTGTAATAGATATCACTTACTTGTTTGATGCCTTCTTTAGTTGGAACTGCCATGGCTCCAATGCCTTCAACTGCCAATGATTTATCATCTCCCAATTTGATTTTGGATTTGTATGAGGAGTTTAGAGTAGCAAAGATTTCTTCTTTGCCACTCATATGGTTTGAACACCCAGTGTCCAAGATCCATGTATCATTCATGTTCTGATCTGCCTGACCATATGAGAGAAAGATATTTGTGACCTCTTCCTCTTCTCCAAAATTTCCAAACTGACTGCTCTGGTTGCTACTGCTTCCTTGTGAAGGCTTTGTCCAACATTCACGAGCATAATGGCCAAGTTTGCCACAATTATAGCAAGTTTGTTTTGACTTATATCCTCCTTTGCCTCTGCCTAATTATTTCCCTTTGTTTTGTTGTCCTCCCCTATTCTGTTGTTCACCTTTGTTTGAGAATACTCCTCTGTTAGGATTTCCACCTCTCTGATTATTTCTACCTCTACCTCTATACTATCCTCTGCCATGACCTCTACCTCTACCTTAATGAGAAGCAAAGGCTTTATCATCTCCTTCATAACTTGTGGAAGGATTTTGTTGTAACCTCTCTTCATGTGAGAGAAGTGAGTCAATGAGGGCTTCAAAAGACAAAGAAGTTAGGTCTTTGGATTCTTCTATAATTATGGCAACTGAATTCCACTTAGGAAGAAGTGTCCTTAACACTTTCTTCACTATAACTTCAAGCTTTACATCTTCTCCTAAAGTGACCATCTTATCTACTACGACTTTCACACGCATGCAATAATCGCCAACATTTTCACTCTTGCATTTTAAGAGTTTCAAACTCTCGTTTTAAGGTTTGTAGTTTAACTTGTTTGACTTGGTCACTACCCCTATAACTTTCTTTAAAGCATTCCAAGCAGATTCAACTGTTATAAAAGAAGCTATTCTAGGGAAAATACTTCTGTCAATGGCGGCTTGGATGTGATAAAGGGCAGAATAATTATTCTTTTGAGCTTCTTTTTTAGCCCTTTTATCATCAACATTCAAAGTTGCCCAATCAGCAGCAGTAGGTTTAGTATATCCCTCTTCAATCACATCCCAAAGACCTTTGCCTATCAAAAGAGTTTTCATTTTAATTGACCAATACTCGTAATCACCACCATTGAACTCAGGGATTGGTAGACTAGTATTGGATGCCATTTCAGAAACCAAACTTTATTTCAACTTCAAACAAGTAGTATAAAGAAGTACAAAATAGATCACTGATTTAAATCAAATCTAGCTTTCTTAATATGCTCACTGATTTGGCATTCTTCTTCTTGAGGATTATCCAAAACTGGAAAGGTGAAGTTATCTGCTTCATCATCACTAATTATAATGACTTTTGGTGTTGCTGCTGGCTCATGACGTCTGTTGAGAACATTTTGTTCTTCAGTTTTAGGTTTCACCTCCACTGGTTCTTCTTCCTCTTCTTCTTCTTCTTCTTCTTCTTCTTCTTTTGGTTCTGAATCAGGAGAGCGTGGTGTATAGCTCTCACTTGTTTCTACTTCAGGCACTATAGGTGTATAACTTTCACTTGATTGTCCTTCAGGTACTATTTCAACTGTCTCGGACTCAACTATCCTTTGCTCGAAGATATTATCTTCAGAATCCGCCTCGTATCCAGAGTCTAGTTTCCTCAGATGAACTATCACTTGGTTTTCTAATTGGCAAAACATTGTATGAAGTCCGTACCGCTGGAATTTCTCATCAAAGGAATCAAGTGTCTCTCTTCTCAATAGAGAGAGTAATGCATTATAGCATTCGACTGCCCGGATCATCTACCCATAATCACACCGCATGAACTGGGTTACAACTTAATGATGAAAAAAACTTTTACCTCAAAATATCTTTTCACCCTTTTATTTTTATAAAAAAAATTCAAAATTTGTTTTAATAAAGGCCTTTAATTTTTTTTTTAACAATTTCCTATATATTTTTTTAATTATTCTTTTTAAATAAATGTATATTTAAAAACATAATAAAAAAATATACATAGAAATTATTAAATTAATTTTTTAAAACCTTAAAAAAAACTAAATAATAAAAAATTTATAAAAATAATTTTTTTTTTGTGTAATCCCCGATGAGATTCGAACCACTGACCTCCGTCGTCTACCCGGAAGGCTTAGCCGCTGCACCACGCGGCTGTTGTGGTAGAACAGTGTCAAAAAATCGTTCTTAAACCTTGCTTTTCGACGAAGAAACAAAAAAATAAAAAAACTTTTGTATTTTTGACCCCGGCGGGATTCGACCCTGGGTCTCTTCTCTGCAAGCGGGAGTCTTGACCGCTAGACCAAGCTAGCCGGACGGGAGGAAGAAAGAAATAGGTTATATATAAATTGGGTGGCTAAAATAATTTTTTTTTTTTTTTAAATTAGTCCCACATGCAGTGGGAGGTGGGCGTGTTCAGGCTTTATCAAAGCCTACGAACACATAGAAAATCGATTGCCTTCGGGCAATCGACCACTCGAACCTTTTGCTCAACCTCGGTCGGTTAACCTCTGCCACGTGGCACACTCTGCTTGCCTCTGCCACGTCAGCACCCTACCAGACTCTATCCACGTGTTGCCCAGTCAGCACTATGCCAACTTCGATCCACGTCATCGCCTGCCACGTCAACTACTACCTTGTCGACTCAACCTGCCACGTCAGCGCTTGCCACGTCAGCTGTCGCCTAGCCAACTCAACCTGCCATGTCAGTGCCTACCACATTAGCTGTCGTCGAGCTCCATCGCCAGTTCGTCATTGCCATGTCAGCTTGCTGTCTGCACCTAGTCAGTTCCTCAGGATCTGTGCGCTCCTCAAGATTCGTGGGCTCCTTAGGATTTGTGTGCTCCTCGAGATTTGTGCCCTAGTCGCTCCTCAAAATTCGTGTGCTCCTCTAGATATGTGCCTCAGTAGCTGACCAGTCTGCTACTCTTAGATTCCATGCCTCACCTCGACCCTCGACTTTCGTGTCCCCCTAGAGCTCTGATACCAGTGTAAGTCCTAGATTAATGTGGGCCAAGATAAAATTTACACAACAAAATAACCAGGCAAGAATATTCATTAAATAAAATAACCAACTAATTAAACCTTACAATAATTAAACCTTATATAGGCTTAATACAAGCGAAAGAGTAGGGAAGGGAGGTTGGAGGAAGATCGAGAGGATTAGAGAGAACGAAGGAGTAGGAAGAGGAAAGGGAGGTGGCAACGGGCATGGGGAGAGGAAGGAAGTGGAGTGATAAGGGAAAATGGATGGCAAGGAAGGAGGAAGGACATTGGAGGGATAAGGAGAAGAATAAGGCGAGGGATAAATAAACATAATAAAATATCATGTCGACCATCAAACAAGCTTAGCCGACAAAAGGTAAGAGAATTCACACTTGCTTAGAAAAAACTAGATTTTTCTAAGCCGTTTAAAGATAAACCCTGTTCACACTTGCTACAAAGAGCACATAATCATCTCCACTATCAGAAAGACTAGTTAACTTGGAGATCCAGGTTGTTACCCCAAATGCCAAAACTGACCCATCCAAGATGGTGACCAAAAGCCAAGTGAAATCCAAGGAACCCCCGCCTAAAGCAAATGTATGGGGATATGGTTCGGTAGGAAGAGGGAAACCTAGCAATGTTGTCTTAAGGCAAAAAGAAGCAGAACGAGGTGGCTGATGGCACTCAAGCAGTATTACACTTTAGGGCGAAGGCTTGGGGATCCAAAGCCCATAAATGAAGATTCTATCATGGAATATACGTAGGAGAAATCCTACAAAAATGAGAGCTTTGTATGCTCTTAGACAAGAACACAAACCAAATATGATATTACTACAAGAAACTAAAATGGAGGAGAGTAGAGTGATCCATTTTAAGAATAGGACTTGGCGAGAAGCTGAAGTAGAGCCCGAGAGGCCACTAAAACAGCAAGAGGGCTGTTGGTTATGTGGAACAAGAATATGATTGATAGTAGAGTGATTCTGATGTCTAGTTGGTTTATTTGTCTCCTATCTTTGGATAAAACCATGCAGGAAGAGTGGATCTTAATGAATGTATATGCTCTAGTTAGATAGGGACTGAGAAGGGTTCTCTAGGGTCAAATAGCTGAATTGAGGGAGACAGTCCCCAACTACCATTGGATAGTGGCAGGGGATTTCAATTGCTACCTTAATCTTGCAGATAAATTTGGGGGCTCTCAAATAATAACTGTTGATATCTACGAGTTTAGAGATTTTGTTGATCAACATGAGTTGATGGATGTGGACCTACGTAGATTATCCTATACATGGTCTAGCAAAATACTGATTAAAACCAAATTTAGATCAGATTAGATAGGTTTCTTCTCTCTTAGGAATGCTTGGAGAGGTTTCAGGACTCTTCATTAACCACACTACCAAGAATAGGGTTTGACCACAACCCAATTCTGTGGGAAACTAGGAAGGACTCTAAGAAAAAATACATCAAACCCTTTCAATTTGAACTTATGTGGCTCCACCACCAGGATCTCAAGGATCTAGTTGCCCAATGGTGGGACAAAAAGTATAATGGTTCGAAACTAACCCAAGTGGCATGTAAACTGAGGAATGTGAAGGCTAACATTAGAGAGTGGAACAAAACTTCCTTTGGAAATATTTTTGTAAAAAAGACATAACTAAAAGTCAAGATCAATGAACTACAGGAGAAGCTAAAGTCAAATTAGCTTACATAAGATCTGATAAACCTGGAGAGGGAGCTATTAGTTGAATACCACATGGCATTGGGATTTGAAGAAACCTTCAGGAGGCATAAATCCAGACTGCGTTGGTTGAAGGAGGATGACAGAAATACAAAGTTCTTCCATGTCTCTACTCTTTGCCATAGGAGTACTAACATAATTAAGGAGATCAAGATGACCGATGGGTTTAACACCAAAGATATGGAATACATAAGGAGGGAAGCAATGGAGTTCTTTAAATCGTTGCTAGAAGATGTAAATCCTACTATTGAAAAAGAGGACTCTCTATTAGCGGCCATTCCACCCCTTGTCACTAAGAATCTTAATGTATTCTTACTGATCCCTTTTACAAAGGAGGAAATCAAGAAGGCAGTTTTTGACATGGATGGTAATAGCTCCCCAGGACCGGATGTCTTTCCCACTGCTTTATTTTAAAAGTTTTGGGATATCCTAGGCGATGATGTAGTGGAAGCTATAATTGAGGCTCAAAAGGACATGGAAATCCCAAAAGGAGTTAATGCTACATTTTTAGTCCTCATCCCTAAACTAGTGGGAGCAATGGAATTTTCTAGTTTTTGCCCTATTAGTTTATGTAACACTCTGATGAATATTCTCACAAAAACAATCGCCAATAGGTTGAAGGTTATCCTACCATTCATCATTGATATGAACCAAGGAGGTTTTGTGAAAGGGTGGCAACTACTGGATGGTATCATCACAATTCACGAAGTTATTTTCAATGGTGGCTAGTAAGGAAGCAGGTATGTTACTAAAGCTAGACATGAATAAAGCCTACGACCGGGTCTCATGGCGTTTCCTCACCAAGATTTTGGGTAAGTTTGGTTTCTGTCCCCAGTGGATTAAGTTGATTTTTAGTTGTATCTCTACCACAAGATTTTATGTCATGGTGAATGGGTCACCCTCTAGTTACTTTAAGAGTGAAAGGGTGTTGCAACAAGGATATCCTTTGTCTTCATACTTGTTTATTATTTTAGCGGAAGCATTGGGTAGGAACATTTTAGAAGCTATGGTAGAAGGTCGATTGGGAGGTTTCAAACCAGCCTCAACAATAGAGCCAATGTCTCACCAACAGTTTGTGGATGATACGATCATTGTGTCCAAAGCCTCGGTACCTTAGGCTAGGAAGCTGAAGAGAATTCTAACCAAGTATGAGACGAAAGCAAGACAATACATAAACTATAAGAAGAGTAGCATCTATTTATTTAACACACTTTGTGGGAGGGAGGAAAGAATAGCTAACCTCTTTGGATGTGGAGAACTTATCTAGGCATGCCTATGTTTGAAGGAAGAATTAAGGCTACATTGTGGAACTCAATAATTGACAGGATCTCCAAAAATTTAGTAGGGTGGAAGGGCATCCTTCTCATCTCCATAGGGAAAGCCTTACCAGTTCAAACTACTTTACAGAGCATTCCAATCTACTACATGTCTCTATTTAGAATGCCTACAAAGGTTCAAGCTACACTGGAGCAAATTTAGCGCAACTTCTTGTGGTTAGGTTCGAAGGAGAGAACGAGAATTTTGTTGTTAGCATGGAATAAGGTGTGTGTAAGCAAAGATCAAGGGGGCTTGGGGCTGAAGATAATGAAATAAATGAACCAAGCTCTGATTGGCAAACAGGTATGGATATTTGTCAATAATGATCAATTGGGATGGGTAACTCTTCTTAAGGAAAAATATATCAAAAATAATTAGGACTTCCTTAAAGCTAATAATCTCCCTAGAGGATCCTATTTCTGGAATTTTTTGCTCGAATGTCTTGAGGTAGTCAGGAAAGGTATCAGATGGAGAATTGGTAATGGAAGAAAAGTGGAATTTTGGCAAGATCCATGGTTGGAATAAGGTCCTCTGCAATATAACTTAGACCTTCGGGTCCTCCAACACAAAATTTTAGAGGAAATGGGAGGAAAAGTAGGGGATTTTCTTGTTGTAGCACAGGAAACTTCCTCTTGGAAGAAAATCACAGTTCAAAATCCTTCAGAGCAAGAGAAGGTGGCCATGACCAAACTCAATGATGCTTTAAGGGTGTTCCAGATCATTCTAGGAGGAGGAAGAGACAAGATGATTTGGGGAAAAACTACAAGTAGGATCTATTTAGTAAAACCTGCCTATAAACTAATCCACTCAGGATTTAATGGTTGGACTCCAACTTCTATTATTTGGTTAAATAATTTAACCCCAAAAATAGCTTTCTTCTTTTGGTTGGCAGTTCAAAATAAGATTTTGACAATAGATAATCTGCAGAGGAGAGGTTTCCAATTCATCAATCGATGTATCCTGTGTGAGAAAATGATAGAATTTGTAAGTCATATCTTTCTAACTTATGAATTTTCTTGTGCAATTTTCCAAATGATTCTATCCAAATTTCATATATATTGAGTCCACCCAAATAACATGTCTAACTTTTGCATACAATGGGCTTTCCACGGGCGAAACTTTTGACTTGGCTATGGAAGCTCAACTTACCCCATTTTTTATGGGGGATATGGAATGAGAGAAATAAGAGAGTATTTAAAGGACGGAAGAAAGATCCCAGGTTACGTGGTAATAAAATAATCAGAGCTTTGAAAGAAAACTGGAAAACCTTTTACTTCAAAAATGAGACCCTGTCTCCTAAGGAAAGGAGGATTTTGTGGCACTGGGGAGAGGAACCTCCAGACCCAGTCATTACAACGAACCCACGGGATGGTGTCAAGTGGATACCCCCACAGAAAAGTGGGTTAAGTTAAATTTTTATGGGGTAGCCAAAGGAAATCTAGGGGATGCAGGAGCAGGAGTTCTAAGAAATGAGAAAGGAAAAGTGGTCCTTGCCTTTGCGAAGCCTTTGGGAACTCAAACAAATAATTTTGCAGAAGCCCGAGCCTGCATGCAGGTAATGAGAATTGCTAGAATAAAGGGTTATAAGGAAGTAATATTTGAAGGGGATTTGCTTAATATAATCAAGGCAATTAAGGAGGATAAAGACCCCAGCTGGACCATCTCGGAGCTTATCCTATAAGCAAAGATTCATAAATCCCATTTGGTTAGTACCCGAATCCAACACACCTTCAGAGAAGGGAACCAGGCGATGGATCTAATGGCAAATATTGTAGTTTCTACTCGAGAGATGCAAATTTGGAAGGATAACTTCCCTCAAGAATTACTGGTGTTGGCTTCTAAAGAAGATCTAAGATCAAACATGTTAGAGCAGTAGGAGATCGGAGTGGTTGATGAGGAGTAATCCGACAGATGGAATTAAGCAGAGGGATAAAAGGCAACCCATTTGCTAGGGCCTGGGAAGTGACAAGTGTACAATACAACAACCTAGTGTTATGTTTAGTAAGTGCTAGGTGTTGTCTGGTTTTTGTTTTATCCTGAATAGTCTAGCGGTAAATATAGGACTACAGACTCTAAGTATGGCTTAATGTGGGTCTTGGGAAGATCCATTTTGTATTTTGATTATACGGGTTTGGAGCTAGAACCAACCCATTTTGACTATGTAAAAGGTTTGTGGACCTTATAACCACCTCTACCTAATACCAAAAAAAATAAGAGGTCAAGTTTATTCTACTTTGGCTATTGCTAAATCAAGTCTATATGACTCTAGAAAATTTTGATCATATTAATTGGCATCCCATTCTTAGGAATCATAATCATATAGTAGATAAAAAGGCCAATGAAGCCTTTCTTTTGCATCCTTCTTTAGCTTGCATAAGAAGGTTTATAACTAAGAATTTTGAGAACTTAAGGGGTGATCACAAAGACTAAGCATGTTGGCTCTATTTTTTTTGAAGACTGCTATAGAACAAGGGATTCTTTATTTTGGTTCTTTCAACTTTACTAGGGGAGAGCTTTTGTTTTTATTGATATTATCGCCCTCGTAGGATTTCAATTCTGGGTACATGCACTAAATGAACATCCTTGGTTTTGCCTATGGTGCTTGTAGCACCGAACCAACTTGTAATATTTGTGTTAAATTAAATAATATTAATCTTTTTTCTTAAAAAAAAGAAAATGATTAAAAAGCTTATTGGGTTACCTAGACACTCTATTTAGAAGATAAATTTAAAATATGATATGAAGTCTTGACAACTACACTTGTTAAAGTTATACTTGTGCTCCTTCCAAAGGACTTATGTCAAATTTACTAAACTTCCTATACTCTCTCTATATCTTATACACATATATATAGAGAGAGTATGGTTTTCCAAGTCTCTAGTGAGGCTGATTTCTAAATAAATCATTATGTAGGAAAGATCAAGTAATTAATATTTTTGTTTTTTGTTTATGATAAATAATGGGACCTAATCATTTGACAAGTTATTAAAAAGAGAAAAATAAGTAGGATAGGTCATCCTAAAATCAAGATTTTAAAAGGTAGTTTTTAAAGCAACAAAGTCACGGTTTTACTAATAAACAACCAAAAGTACTGTTTCAAAACCACGGGGCCTTCTCGCCGGACTGAACGCTTGTCCCTTTCTTGGTGCTTTCAGCGGCGTAAAAGGTTTAAAATGATTGTGGAATGGTGGTTATAGGGGCGGACTATGCGAAGATCTGTGTGGCGGCTTCTGGGGCGGACATCGCAGAATACTGTGGCGACCATAAAAAGTTGGACGCCTGCCCGAATTCGTGGGGCTACTGATTCCACCATGTAAATTAAAAAAAAAAAAAACAAAAAAAACAAAAAAAAAAAAAAAAAAAACCACGGGGCCTTGTACCAAAGGGTCGCATAGGGTTTCAACTTAGTAAAAGAAACAAAAATAACTCTTTAGTTTGATACCAAGGTTTCCAAGATAGTTGCACTCACTATTTAAGGGTAAACAAAAAAGGAATACAACCAACATTGTAAGAAATCATAGTATAATTTTCATACCATTATCCACAAGATCAATATAAAATAATATTTGTAACCAAAATCACCTTTTGACACATTGCTCAATTATCATTGTAGAGCCATTTTCCATGCCTCCATGGTTTGCTTAGTATGCTTAAAAATAAATTCATGTATGAGAGGTCTTCCAATTTTTAGGTATTCATTTTTGCCTTTCAAACCTCTATTGCAAAGTTAGGGCAATGAGTAACCTAGATAGTTTAATTTTAACAAAAATAAAGATAAATTTTAGATATACTATGAATTCCTAACTATTGTACTTGTTGTGCTTCTTCTAAAGGACTCGTGTCAAATTTGCTAAACTTCTTAGATTGGGTTAGGTCTTCAAATGATAGAATTTTCCATGTCACTATGGAATTTATGTTGTTTTCCTTGAGCTCGTGGAGGAATGCATATCATTGGTATTTATAAGCAAATACTATCTCTTTATGGTAAATAGATTTTTAGAGCCATTGCTAGTTAAAAATATTGAAAGATCATAGTTAAACATTATAGTTATCCTATTAATTCATATAGCATGCTTTGACAAAAGGGTTTGTTTTATCTCATGCTTCTTATTACTTCCATTAAAGTTGTAGAATATTTTATTCAAAAGTCTAAGGATGACTTGTTGGTGGAAAAAAACCCATCTCAAAAAGGTTGGAGATGGAATAGGACTATCTATCACAAGCCACTCCTTATGGTAGTGGCTTATTATTCATTTTAACAAGCAAACTTTGGCCAAGGCTTTAAGCTTCAAAGCCTTTCATTATTTTTAAAGGGGCATTTAAGCCATTAAATATCTAAAAAAAAATCAATATTGTCTTCCTTACCTCTCTCTAAGAAGAAAATATAGACTAGCTTGTATGGCTAAATTTATTTTTTAAGAAACTACATGGAATTACCTCCATAAATTGGATATGTAGCCTCCTACCAAGCGACAAAGAGATGGGAGATAAAATGTTGAATCAAATTTTATCATTTGTTCTCTAAGATTATTGCATTCTCTTCTCTCCTCTCCTCTCTTTTTAAGATCATTATTATATTAAATAGAATATAGGACTTCCGTTGTGTTGAGCATGTTTGACTCAAACACGTTTATAATGTTTGAAGCTTTGCTTTAAAACCTAGAGAGGTATACTTTTTAAGATGTTTACTTTGTCAATGTTTATTGTTTAGCTAATGACCTGCTTACATGAATAAGATTGGCCTTCTTATTTTGTTCTATCATCCTTTGAAATTATAAAACATTATTTTTGGTATTGCCTTAGAGACCAACATTACTATGAAAGATCATGATCTATTTTGAAGCCCTTCATGCCAAAGAATTTGTTTTTGATAATAAGGTCCTTTTAAAAATATTTTTATCTTGACATAACTAATCATCATCATACAACATACTTGCAAAGTGGACCTACTAATGTAGGTTGAGAAACTATAAATATATGTTATTTGTTTGTCATGAATTTACTTCCTCCCTTATCCCGCAACCCTTTTAGATAATGTTAATGCTAATGCTATCTCCTCTATCGTGTTTCAAATATAAAACTAGGTTGAGCAAGTAGCTTAGAGCTTCAACACTTCCAACAACTTCTTGAATATCCGTGGATGTTCCTTATGTTGAAGTCAAGCCCCCTTTGATGTCCTTTCAAATAAAAAAATGTTATGCTTCATCTCCCTTTCAATATCCTTGTAACAAGTCTTATAGTTACCCTCAAATTACAATCTAGTATCCATAAAGCCTTTTTCATAGAGTTCTTTGGCTTCATTAACAAGTTTGGTTGGCTAAATCTTTTTATTCCTCTTGAGTTGAAAGATATTGCCACTAAAGTAGAACATATGCAAACTCTTGTTATTCGTATTAAGCAAAAAGATATATACCCCTAAAAAAGAGGGCATATAATGTAAGAATACTAGTACTTCAACTTAGTTTGGAATAAATGTTCATCTCTCTTATAATTACGCTCCATTTACTATTACTTTATAACTCTATGCATCATAAGAAATTACATGAAAATAAAATTACATATATTTTATGTATATCTCCTCAAATACATAAAGAAATTGATAACTACCATTATTATCTACCACATGTTAAAAGTTTGATTTTGGTTGCTGTCATTATAACCTCTACCTAGTTTACTTATCCACTTAAAATCATGTGAAGCAGATCATTAATCACAAAGAAATCAAATTGAGATTATTCATTAATAAACACTTAATTATAATCGATCAACATATCTTTTAAAAACTATATATAATACACATAAAATATATAATAATAAAACGAGTTCTTGTAGAAACACTCGAATTGGTATGTCTTTTGGCTCTCATTAAGAAAACCCAAATTTAAATAATAGAAAGGGTGGTGACCCCTTAAAAAATAATAAAACAAAGTGCATAAATTATATATAAAAACTAAAGTTTAAATTTATAGATACCAAAAAATAAAAACAAAATAAAAATTTATAGGTTCAAATGACACGAGCTGAACCTTAACTTTGATCTAATAACACCAACTTACCCATTTAAATTCCTCTACTTTTAAAAAGGAAACCAAAGTTCAAATCTTCCTAAGTTTTTAAAAAGGAAACCAAGGTTGAAATCTTGTTAAATGATAAGTTGTTATTATAATTCCACTGTTTGATCATTATGCTGGCTTTTATTATATCTAATAATATAATATTATAATAACTTTAAACAATTAATTATATATATTATATATATATATATATATATATATATATATATATATATATATATATATATATATATATATATATATATAAAAGTTAAAATCTATCAATAAAAGTCCTGGGAATAGTGCAATGGTTTCGGCTTTGCTCTTCTTCGAAAAGTTCAAGGTTCAAACCGCGGCATGGACGAGTGTTTGAGGGGTGGATGTGTATATGGCTATGTATTTGGTCTCTATTGGGGGGAGGGTGTGTATGGCTATGTGTTTGGCCTCTATTGATAAGTCAACTTTCACCCTTACTAGAGGTCATGGTTGGGATGGAATGCATAATGCTAGATGAGAATGCTAATGCTAGATGGGGATGCCTAATGCTAAGCGTCTATTGTAAGAGTTTCTCACACTAACCTTAATAATAATTATAAAAAAAAAACTATCAATAAAAACTTATATATATTTTAAACACACTTACACACCTTGGCCATGGTTTGATGGGAATGTCTAGCACACTAACCTCAATAATAATTATAAAAAAAAAGACTATCAATAAAAACTTATATATATTTTAAACACACTTGCACACCTTGGTCATGGTTTGAGGGAATGTCTTGTACACTAACTTGATTAAAAAAATAAAAACTATCAATAAAAGTTTATATATATATTTTAAACACACATAGGGTTGAGCAATCTCCTTCCAACCATGATCCCTCGTAAAGGCGAGAGCTCTACTTATCAATAGAGAATTTAACACAAAGCCACCACATACCCACCCCCTCACACACTCGCCCACGCCACGGTTTGAACCTTGGACCTCCCAAAGAAGAACCAAAGCCCCAACCCGTTGCGCTGCATCCCAGGTACATAATTTTTAAACACACTCTCATACACCACCCATAGCTTGAATCTAAATCTCCCATTTAAAGGTTGTTTGAACCTAAATCTCCCAAATAAAAATTAAATTTCCAATTTTTTTTTATACAATCAAACTTTAGGCTGCGTATTATGACTAATAATTTTTAAACACACTCACATGCACCACCCATAGCTTGAATCTAAATCTCCCATTTAAAGGTTGTTTAAACCTAAATCTCCTAAATAAAAATTAAATTTCTAATTTTTTTTTATACAATCAAACTTTAGGCTGCGTATTATGACTAATGTTATTTTAAATTGAACACCATCAAGGTCCCCAATATACGAAGGTCGTCATAAAACACCCATAAGAGAATTCACTTGGCTCGTGGGGAGGATTCACAACCAAAATAATGGCTGGCATCATGCAGAGAAGGGTATGGCGGTTTGCCAGATCTGCAAATCTCTCGTCAGTAACAACGAGAGGGTTTGCGGCCGATGCATTGACCACAACGGAGATCAAACCTGGCGAAATCGGTGAAGTGTCTGGAATTCCAGAGCAGCACTTGCATCGTAAGGTACATTCTTTCTCCTTTCATTTGCCTTCTGAATTTCCCTTTCAAGTTTTATCAGATTGGAATCGGATATCACAAACATGTTGAAGCATATATACATTGTGTATATATTAAGCATTCTGTCTAAGTCTGGTGTTACACATACAGTTATCGTAGGGCAAATTAGGGAATATGTTCTCTAGTGTTTTTGAAATAGGGCCGTCCTTAGAGAGCCGCTGCCTAAATTCTTTGGGTCAGAATCACATTTTTGGATGATTATTGATTTATTTATTTTAACATTCATAAGATGTAAGGGTCCAATTTTGAACGCAGTTTTTATTTTGTTACTTTAAAACCTCAGCAGGGTTTGCACTGTAAGAAAATCTGGTAAATGCTTGAGTACAGGGCTTAGTAGAAACTGTGTTAATGCATAATATCTGAATATATTAAATTGTTTTTGCTACGAATTATAATTATGTAGAAATAGACAGACATGCACACACGTGGGCATAATAAAATGCAATAGTAGGTATTATGGAGTTCAGGGTTCCAAACTCGTCTCAAATCTCCAACCAGTTCAGCAGATTTTTAAGCTTTAAAAATGTCAGCATGTTTTGCAAAAGTTCACAGTTCAAAACGGCCACGGACAGACCTATTTGAACTCCTAATCTGAACTTATTGTTACGTTTGATACATAGTGCCCAAGGCAAGACCAAATAAACCCTGAGGACAGAGCAGGAACAATAAAACTATTCATAATTAATTGATGGGAAGCCCTAACCCTATTATAACTTGGGCCGAAATTATTCAGGGACCACGGAGACCAGTGTAACAGTAAGTTCATAAGTATTACTAGGGAATAGGGATTCCCTTGCTGGTCTTCCTGCTACGACTGGAGACCCAGAAGTTGCTGTCCTGCAAATAAAATTTGATGGCTTCAGAATCAGCAACCCAGGAATTCTGTGCAGTCTCTGTTATGCCCTTCGTGTGTCAGGAACAGCCAATTGTTTAAGGGACGGTTGGACTGTACTTATATTGTTAAAGGTGTTGTTTTACAGTTCCTTTTTAATTGGTTGTATGGAATTGAAAGGGGTCGACTTGTATTACATTGGGTCCTTGGGATCCTGTAGTGGTATCATAATAGCTTGGCAATTATGCATGTAGTGGTATCATAATAGCTTGGCAATTATGCATATACTGCTTGGCAAGGTTTGGGTCTTCTCCTTGAAACTTGAGGAATTTAACCAATTAAGATCGCACCATTTGATAAGAATGCTGTTTTACAGTTGATTATTATGTTTTTAATGGGTTATATCGGAATCACGGCCACATAGCGGTATTACAACAACTTGGCAATTATGCATGTATCATTTGACAAGATTTGAAATTTGGTCTCCTCCTTGAAAATTGAGGAATCTAACCAGTTGAACTTATGCTATTTGATGTTTTACAGTTAATTATTATTATTATTATTTTAATGCGTTATATGGGATTGAAACAGCTCCACCCATATTACATCATGACCACATAGTTATGATTGCTTGGCAAATATTCATGTATCACTTGGCAAGATTTGAATCTCGCTCATCTCCATGAAAATTGAGGAATTTAATCCGTTGAGCTAATGCCATTTGATTAAAAATGTTAAGGTTCCCTCATGGTATCAGAATCTTGTTCAATGTGAAATTCATTGCTCTCAACCGTTTGCTCTAAACCCCGTGGGCTACATTTTTTTTAATGAGTTTACACAGGTTTTTATAAGGGGTCCCAGTCCCCTCATACTGAGTGGGTTTGAACCTTGGACCTCTCAAAGAGAGTCCCTTACCACTGCAGTAAGCTTGCAGCTTCAAATGGTATTTGATCTCATGATCATAGATTTCTTTTTCCAATGAGTTTACACAGGTTTTTATGAGGGGTCCTGGTCCCCTTATACTAAGTGGGGTTTGAACCTTGGACCTCTCAAAGAGAGGCCAAAGCCTTTACTACTGCAGTAAGCTTGCAGCTCCCCGTGGGCTACATTTGATTATTATTTATATTATGATTTATTTTCATTCTTTTAGATGAGTAGTTTTTTAATGCAGGTATTTTTTAGAATTTATATATAATTGTTTGGATGCCTTTCATAGGTGTAGAAAGTAAAATAAATAATCAATCCAAAAAAGTATTTTGATCCGCTGGACTAGTATTTATGCTCTTTGAGGAGTTGTTTAAATGCAGATCATACCCTTTTTATGTAAAAAATTTGATGCAACACTTCTGTTGGAAGGAAAATATTTAAAATCATTCATTGGGGAGGAAAATGGCATTTTTAATGCTATTGAAGGCTTTAAAAATTCTTTTAATTGGTTCTATGGGATTGAAATGGATTTCACCCATATTATTACATCGAGATTGCATAGTGGTATCACAAGAGCTTGACAATTATGCATGTATCGGTTGCCAAGATTTAAACTTGGGTCTCCTTTTTGAAAGTCGAGGGATTTAACCAATTAACCTCATGCCATTTGATATGGAAGGCTTCAAATTCAATCCTTGTTCCAAGGACAATTTAAACATGTTTGGCTTGGTAGAATTAATAATTGCTTTATTAGTACTTGTTAGGATCTATTACTTTGATATCAAATTGCTTTTACAACCAAACACTCTGGAAGGATACAAATTCTCTCACTTTTATCATTCTTGTAATTCCAAACACAACTCAATCTTTGCACAATACAATTATATATACTCCACTTGGGTGCAAATGCACCACTCGAATATGTCATTAAATGATTATATAACAAAATTCTATTGCAGTTTTATATTAGTCCAACTATGGATGATACCTATGTTGGGTGATCCATTCAAAGGATGGATTGATAGATTCAGTTGGTGGGAAATACATGAATATATAGATTTAAAAAAAAAAAATTGATTATATGGGATTGAAACGGGCCTCGCTTGTATTACATCATAACCATATGGTTGTATTACAACAACTTGGCAATTATGCAAAAACTGCTTGACAAGATTCGAACTCGGGTCCCCTTCTTGAAATTTGAGGGGTTTGAGCTCATGCCACTTGATTCATGATGATATAGATTTTTTTTTTTTAAAATTGGTTATATGGGATTGAAACATGCCCCACCCATATTACATCATGACCACATAGTGGTATTACAACAGTTTGACAATTATGCATGTATAGCTTGGCAAGATTCGAACTTGGGTCTTCTCCTTGAAAGTTGAGGAATATAACCGGTTGAGCTAATGCCATTTGATTCATGAATATATAGAATTATGACAATGCTAATATTAGTTTTTCTTAATCACCAAGTAATATTGTTATATTTTTACAACTGCCTTTCTATTTTTGCAACTACTTTTTTTTTTTTTTACTAAATTGGTTATATGGGATTGAAACAGGCCCCACCCATATTACATCATGACCACATACTGGTATTATAATAGTTCGATAATTATGCATGTATAGCTTGAAAAGATTCAAACTTGGGTGTCCTCTTGAAAGTTGAGGAATTTAACCGACTAAGTTCATGCTATTTAGTTTTTGCAATCTTTTTTTTAAACTTTTTTTGTTTTCTTCTTCTCTAAGGAAACTTGTGCATGTGCTTTTAACATTAAGCTTTAATTTCTCCAACATTCTTCTCCTTAATGCTTAATGATTGATTTTCAATTTTCTTGAAACAAAACCCCCTTATCATCTTGTTATTGGCGCGTTGCATATTAGGAACATTTGTAACTTTGCAAAAACTCGACACTTCAATTTTGGAGAGTTTCTCGACAACTCAGGAAAACTTGACAAAAAGAAATCGAAGAAAATAATTTAATTTTAAAAAATATATTTATAACAAAATTTGGAGAGCTAGAAAGTTGATTTTCTACAAGATTTTCAATTACAATTTTTTATATCAAAGCCAACAAAATACAACATACTAAATATAAAGTAGTTTTAAGCAGCTCTTTGCTTTCCCTTCCTCCCTCTCAAACTAGATCGTTGGCTTGGGAGAGGTGGTTGAAGTGGAGGTTCCTAAGGTATGGCAGCATTATTGTATATTTCCTCCAATCCTCTAGCATGTGTTGCTTGCCCATCTAATGCCTCGATGTCCTTTGGAGCAAACTTTGGATCCTATGGACCGTTGCCAATCCAATTATAAGTGGCTCTACGTCATCTAAGTCAATTGTCTCTTACAAGTCGTTTCCCTCCACTTGTTTGGTGCGAAGCTGAAGATTGTACTACACAAGGATGAGGTCATTGCGGTGATCATGTGTCAACCTATTGTGCATCTTGGTGTGTATGGCCTCAAATAGAGATCGATTGCATACACACCAAGAAACACTCCAAGGCTGGCTCAAAATGCGAATTGCAATCCTCTTAAGATTTTGTGTTCTAGCACGATAATCCTCCCAAGACAAATTCACAAAAAATATTTTTTTCAAACTATAAACTTACATTTATAATTTCATAAATTACAAGTAAAAAAGCTTAAATTTTTTACCTGGTCCTTGATTCAATGCAACAGGGGGATGAAAACAGGCTCCCTTGAGACTTCTTGTAGGCTTACAACTTTGCAAGGATTAGGCAATATTTGGTGGGATCATCTATCATCCTATTAGCACAAATGTAGAAGCTGCCTAGACCTCTTCATCATCATTATTAATGTTACCACTGAAAAGGAATTTGGGGTTCAAGAAGTATCTTGCTGCATAAAGAGATTGATGGAGTTGCCCCCTCCTCTTATCAATGATTTGCCAAATGGGTTTGTATTTGCGCTGATTTCCTCCATAGTAGTGTTGGATGACCTCTTTTTCCCAATCCATCGCATCATACAAATACCCCTTTTTCAATTTCTTTCCATCTCCAAGGTGAAGAACCCTAACCAAGGGTTCTATTATCTGCGATAGAACAATAAAAATTTCCTCCATAGTATTGTTGGATGGCCTCTTTTTCCCTATCCATGGCCTCATACAAATACCCCATTGCCAATTTCTTGCCATCTACAAGGCGAAGAACCTCCAAGTTGACATCAACCCGGATTAGACCATACTATTAGTAGTGCTTGTAGGATGATTGCTGATCAGATTCATGTTTTTAGGAGTAGCATTTTAAAAGATTGCCTTAGAATGGACAGATCGTTGAGGTCTGATTGCTTGCTGCTGATTCGCAAGTTGCTGTCATGCCTTTGACTATCTCTTGTATTCCTTGATTCTTTGATAATATGAAGTATTTTTTCAATTAAAAAAAAAAAAAAGGCGAAGAACCCTAACCAAGGGTTCTATTATTTGCAATTGAACAATAAAAATTAATCATCGTAAATTACTAAATAGTAAATATATTTAATTAAAAATTACAAATTTGAATTTTTAATTTTTAGTTAAATTCAGAAAATATACTCTCCCCCTACTCCTTTGAATGATATGGCGAGGCATACTATTCCTTAAAAACAATCTCTTCAGAGCAAGCAGTGCAACTAAAAGACTCAACAGGGTGATGAAGTTTGGGGCAAATTGGGTGACACTTGGGTGGAGAATGTCCTTCCCCTCATTGTGCTCCCTCGTCAAGTCAAGCTCTCATGTGTGGTTGTATATGAATCTTGTGCTGGCCTTTGCCTCTTCAGCCACGGTATTCACCCATGACAGTTTGCCAATGTCCTCAAGGATGACGTCAATGCAAATGGGCAACACATGGACTCCAAAAAATAGAGGGGTACTTCTCGAGAAGTCTACTTGCAAATACATAGGCGATTGTGTTGTTTGTCACTACTTGGACATCGGTCTCCACTTCTACTTCTAGTGTGACCACTGCCAACAAATTAAACAACAATTGTATGCTCCTAACCCCTTGGGAAGCATCAATTGATCTTAGAAAGACCATGGATCCACTTGAAGCCACTATGAAATTGAGGAGTGTGCAGTTCCTTGCAATCGTTCATCCATTAGATATAATGCTACAACCCTTTTAAATCCATATTTTTTTTTTCTTTTCTACAAGAGCATGTGTGTTTGTGACACACTCCAACAAAGGCCCTATAAAATGTTTCGTTGTAGGCTGCTTCATCCCTTTGCCAACCTTGCTTGTTGCCCTCACCATAGCTTCCCAATAAAGGTTGTTCATACAATTAAAGGGAATGTTGTAGTAGTACCAAAAATTCACTATCACTATTCGTGCTTCCATTAGCTTCTTCTTCCCCATGCAGTAGTCTGAAGGGTTGTTTGCCTTGTATTCGAGTTTGAGGCAGTATTTGAGCTTTGCCTAGAAGCTTGGTAGATGCGAGCGCTAAGGATAGATTCTTTGACAACGATGGCAATATCCTCCAATTTGGCCTCATCATGATAAAAGTGGTCCAAGGTCCTACTCCATTTCCAAATGCAACTTTTGTTTGTTTTTGCCTCTATCTTCATTGCGTGCTTGGTGCACAACCAAGCCTGACCTCATTTTTATTGTACCATTTCCTGTTGTGCAAGGGTCCACGTCATGGCCTTTTGCCCCAAAGAGATGAAATTTGATGCGATGGATTCCTCTTCTCATGTCCTTGTCGCAATACTTGCAGAACACTTGATTTGGCAAAGTACCTTTAATGCTATGCTTCCACATCAGGGCCCTGCCAAGGCTTGGAGTTGGGGCTGATGGATTTGGCTCATGGCTGTTGGCACAAGTTCCTTGGGCCTCACTTGAAAAACCCATCTATTTTGCAAGGAAAAAGGAGGAAAAAAGAAAAAACAAAGAGATAAGTACTAAACAAACCCTAAGAGGCTTTAGGAACAATAAGGAATAGATTAAACATAGAAAAAATCCCCCCAAAAAACCCTAAAAAACCCTAAAAATTGCTTTAAAAAAATTACCTCTGAAATCTTTTGCTAATGAATGAAATCTTCAGTAAGTGGTGTCAAAATTGTGAAATCAATCTCTGAATGTGGTATACAGTGTTTGGCTGGTGTCTAGAAGAATTCTATTATGAGTAGAAGGGAAAAAATGAGCAAATGGGTTTTTTGGCTTTTTAAAAATGTTTATACATTTTAGCTTGTGTGGGTGATTTGCTGAGTTTTCGATGAGTTATTCGCGAGAAAATTATTGATTTCTTAACATCGAGAAGATTAAGAAATCTTGCCTTGTTGAAAATCTTGTGTGAAAATGATGACTCACAAGATGTCGACGAGTTTTCCTACTATGGCACACACACAGTCACATATTTTCAAACAACTTGCTTTATTGCTTGTCCAACTACTAGCTTTGTTTTTTAAATTTTCGATTAGCTCATCCAATTTATTGCCTTCTTTACTGTTCTTCTTCAACATGGGTGTGAATCTATGACTCAACAAAAAGTATACGTATGGTAATCTTTCTATCCTATTGCGTTGCATGGATAACCAGTTGCTGCAACTACCAGGTACAATACAGTTTATTATTGGAGACGAGGTTCACACTATCATCTACTGCAATATATCCTTGTTCCTTCTAATATACTCTCATCTAGGAGCCTTGCTTCTACCACACATAATTCATTAAATGTTCTCATGACTCCACTTTCTCTCTTGGGGCTACTTATGCTGCTGTTCCTTCTTCAACTTTATAACTTTGACTTTCATGACTAGCCTTTCTCTCTTGGGGTTATTTGTATTGCTACTTTTTCTTCCAATTTTATAACTACAGCTGCCAGACCTTGTTAAAGGTACAAACCAGCTAGGACTTGAATCTAGGACTTCCATGTGTTGAGGTTGCTCTATCACTAAGCCTCTGGTGCTTCTTTGGGCCATTCGACGATTTGGATGTAGGACTTGTCCAACATCGAGTTGCTGCTTATTTCTCCAATATCCCCCATTGAGCCACTTTATTGGAGTTTAGGGCTCCTAGATTCAACTGTAACTTCAATACCACATGTAGAATTAATATTTGCTCTGTTACCACTTGTTAGGATCTATTAATGTGATATCAAATTGCTCTTACAACCAAACACTGCAGAAACTTACAATTTTTTTCACTTTCATCATTATTGTAATCCAAAACACAACACAAAAGCTTTGCACGATACAATTATATATATTAGGTGCAATTGCACCACTCATGCACCACTCAAATATGTCATGGAATTATTACATAATGAAATTTTGCTGCAGCTTCATACAATCTGATCCAATTGTGGATGATTCACCTAAAAGGATGAATGGATGGATTCAACTGGTGGGGGATACACAAACATATAGAATAATTACTATGCTAATAATAATTTATTTTTTCGTTATTCTTTTTTATTAAATTGGTGACATAGGATTGAAATGGGCCCCACCCATATTACATTTTCAATGTGTTAACATTTTTTGACAATTTTGCATGTATCGCTTGGCAAGATTTGGACTTGGGTCTCCTCTTGAAAGTTGTGGTATTTAACCAGTTGAGCTCATGCCATTTGATTAAATGTTAAGGTTCACCCATGGGATGTGAACCTTGGCTTATGATGTGAAACTCTTCTTTTTCAACTGCTTGCTCTAAATCCCATAGGCTTCTTAAGGTTCACACATGGGATTGGAATCCCAATTTATGGTGGGAAACACCTTACTTCTAATCACTTGCTTCAAACCCCATGGACTAATAATGACTTTTCTTAACCACCAACTACATTTGTTTAATTTTAACAACTGCCTTTCTGTTTTTGCAATCATTTTTATTTATATTTTTTTCACTTTTTTTTTTTTTTAAAGTTATATGTTGCTTCTATTGGAGGCCACTCCTTTCAAAATATCAAAATATTACATTTGTTGTTAGATCAATTAAACCATATCCAACACGCCTTTTTATCATAAATCTTTCTCATTTCTTTTTCTATTAAATACATTCTTCAACTTCCTGGAAGTGCTATGTTTCCACAATCAGCTCCTTGACATCATTTTGATTAAGAGTTAAAATCTCACTTGGCCAGTTGCCTTCTAAAATTTGAATTTCACCAAGAAGAAGATCAATACCGTGATTGTCTAAATTATCTGCTACCGAATTTCCTTCTCTATAAATATGCTTACATTTCCAAGAGATTGCCTCCAATAATTGGTGATGAACATCAATAATATTATTTTTTATCCAATCCATTATTATTTCCAAGAGTCTGTATTTGAAACTTCCCATGATGAGCACCATATTTGTAGACATTCTGCAAGAGAGGCAATAATACAGTTCCAAACTTGGGCATGATTTTGAGATTTATTTTTTAAAATTCTATTATTCCTTTCAAGCCATAAATTCCAACAAACAATGGCAGGGCCAGTCCTCCACAAATTACATAATCAGCTTTGAAATAATTAATCCAATATTTTATCAACATGTTGATGGCGCTACCGAGTGTATTTTCATATTTTTAAAAAAGTAAATCCAAATGGTGTGAGCAAAGGGACAATTAAGAAGTAAATGGTCTTATGTCTCTAAATCCTTCTCACACAAGGCACATCTTAAAGGTCCATGATATCCTCTTCTTTGGAGACTCTCCTGTAAGAATCTTACTTTGAACTGCTAACCAAGGGAATGTTGAGGCCTTAAGAAGAGCTTTTAATGAGCAAACATTCTTCCAAGGAAAATCTTTGGGTTCAGGAAATTTTGATTGCTCTAAATCCATAAATCCCAACTGGACCGAGTATCCACCATCTTTTGATAGATTATTAACCAACTCATCCTTTTGTGTAAAAATTTACAAATAAAACTCTTGAAGCATATTTTAAAGTTCAACCAAGCATTAGACCAAAAATTTGCATGTTGATGTTCCTTTGGGTATCCACCATCTTTTGATAGATTATTAACCAACTCATCCTTTTGTGTAAAAATTGACAAATAAAACTCTTGAAGCGTATTTTGAAGTTCAACCAAGCATTAGACCAAAAATTTGCATAATTCCCCTCATTGATTGACCATCTAATATGTTTCTTTATCAATTGCAAACTATCTAATATGAAGTTCCATGTTGATGATCCTTTGGGTAGGGTTCTTTTCCTAAATAATTTCTTTGCATTGAGAGACCCTATAGATTTTTGAAGTAACCATCTAATATGTTTCTTTATCAATTGCAAGCTATCTAATATGAAGTTCCATGTTGACATTCCTTTGGGTAGGGTTCTTTTCCTAAATAATTTCATTGCATTGAGAGGCCCTATAGATTTTTGAAGTAATATTTTTGCCCAATTCTTTCTTTGATCTATGAATAATCTCCACCCAAGCTTTACCCCTAATTCCAAACTCATAAGTTTGCAATTTTGCAAGCTTGCTCCTCCAATATTCTTTCCTTTACAAACCCTATCCCACTTACAAAGAGGAAACTTAAATTATTCCTCACAATCTATCCAAAGAAGTCTCTTTGAATTTTATCAATTTTTGATGTTATACTTGTTGGCAATCTTGAAAGTGACATCATATAAATAGGGATGTATTGCAATGCAGTCTTTATGAGTTGTAGCCTTCCCATGATGGTTATGAACTTACCTCTCCAACCTACCAAACAAGCTTTCATTCTATGCAAAAAAAGAGATCCGAAGCTCCTTTTTATTTCCTTTATAAGAGAAAGGAATACCCAAGTAGGTTGGTGGAATTTTTTCTAATTTTTTTTTGAATTTACATGGTGGAATCGGTAGCCGCCACGAATCCGGGCAGGCTGTCCAGCTTTTTATGGCTGCCACAGTATTCTATGTTATCCGCCCCGAAAGTTGCCACACAGATCTTCGCGCAGTCCGCCCCTATAACCACCATGCCACAATCATTTTAAACCTTTTACGCTGCTGAAAGCACCAGGAAAGGGACAAGTGTTCAGTCCGGCGAGGCCCGAGATTTGAACCTTGGACCTCCGCCCCCTTATGGGGTTTGGATGAACCAATTGGTCTAGCACCTCGGACCTAATTTTTTTAAATTTTGAACCCTAAAATATTCACAATAATTTGTTGTAAATCTAGGGTAGTGTTAATGGAAAAAATCCTAGATTTTGTAGCATTAACCAATTTGTTAGGCCTTCTCATAGGATGATAATATTGATTTAAATTCCATGGTCTCATTGACTGAGGGATGGCCCAAAAGAAAAGTATCATCAACGAATTGGAGATGAGATTCAAAGGGACCAATTTTTCCAATTTGAAAACCTTTGATTTTTCCTTCCATTTTTGCCTTTGAGAATGTTCTCCCTAACTCTTCCACAAGGATAATGAATAGATAAGGAGATAGTGGATCACCTTGACAAAGTCCACAAGATGACTTGAAGTAACCGATAGGAGAACCATTGATCAAAAGAAAATATATTGTAGTGCTATATCAACATTTAATCCATTCATATCAACTATAATCAAAACCAAACTTTCTAAGAATATCATATAGAAAATTCCAGGAAACCCTATCATATGCTTTGTTCATATCTTTTTTTCAATGAGTTTACACAGGTTTTCTATGAGGGGTCCTAGTCCCCTCATACTGAGTGGGGTTTGAACCATGGACCTCTCAAAGAGAGGCCAAAGCCATTACCACTACAGTAAGCTTGTAGCTTCAAATGGTTTGTTCATATCTAATTTCATAAGCATATCTAGTTTTTTCATGGAATGAAGAGAATGTATGGCCTCTTATACAATGACTGTACCATCAAGAATTTGTTTACTACAAACAAAACCACCTTCTTCCTTTGAGATAACACAACCTAGAATGCCTTTCAACCTGTTTGCCATAATTTTTGAAATAATCTTATAAATCATATTACAAAGGCTTATTGTATGAAAATTATGAAAATATTTTGGAACCATCGTAATAAAAGTGGACGCCACTTGCATTATCGGTGATGTGACCTGGGTTCAATCCCCACGACAAATGTGTATAAAAAGTATTTCTCAATAAAAAAAAATAAAAGTGGCATTGATCTCACTTATTATAGCCTCCGTTTTCTAGGCCTCTTCAACTGCAGCTAACATAGCACTCTTCAATAAATCCCAAATTTTTTAAAGAAAATTGCAGGAAATCCATCGGGGCCAAGTGCATTGTTAGGATGGAAAGAGAAAACTGCTTCATGTAGCTCCTCCATAAATATCTTCTTCATCAAGCTTTCATTTTGTTCCTGTGTGATAATTGATGGAATATTTTGCAAAAGCTTATCTTGTTGAGTATTTGATAAAATATTTTTGAAATAATTAATTGCTTCCTTCTTAATATCTTCTTCGTTCTCGATATTTCTTCCATATGGAGTTAAAATATTGTAGATGTGATGAAAAAAAAATTTGTTTTGTTGTGGAATTTTTTTCGTGTTTCTATCTCCTTCCTTGAGCCATTTCTCCCTAGATTTTTGGAACCAATATAAATCCTCCTTTTTCAATGCATTATGATAATCAGAAAGTAATTGTTTTTCGTTCGCATAAGCATCCTGATCCATTCCATTTTTGTTTTTGAATAAGCTTTGTGTGGTTTCTATTGGGGACCACTCCCATTACAAAAACAAAACATTACATTGCTCTCATTACATTTCTATTAAATTAATTAAATCATATCCAACCTACCTTTTCATCAAAAATATTCTTCATCTGCCTTATCAAAAAAATTTGCCATCTTCCTCACTGCTAAGTTTCTGCAATCGACTCCTTTTTATCATTTCATACACATGCCTTCCGAAATTGAAATTTTGTCAAGATAAATTTCGACACCATGATGGCTAAAATATTTGCAGCCCATTTTTCATATCTATAAATATAAATATATTTTCTATAACAATCTGAGAGTTTCTTAATACTTTTTATTAGGGTTCTTATTCATGCCCCTAATATTCCAAGATATATATATTTTCTTTGGTTGGATAATAAGGGGTTGTACTTGGGTCCCCCACCCTTCACAAATTACAACTCTCTTCTTTAGAGTTTGAGAGTTTACAAATAGATACACTTCTCATCTCAATTGAGATTCTATAGCTAGAAACCTACATCATTTTACATAAAATGTCTGAATATTTGTTTCCTTCCCTTAATGTATGTGTAAACCTAATTTCTTCAAACTCTTTAGCAAGATTTTGAATTTCCACAATTATCTCTTGTATGTTTTATGGAGCCTTTGCTTTCTTCAAAATTGTATTTATTACTATGAGAGAATCACCTTCCATCCATACTCTGTTCCATTTCATTTGTTTGCATATTTTTAACCCTTCTAAAGCCACCCAAGCTTCAACTTCATTATTTTTCTTAAATTCACTATTGAAAGCGTAATGAGACAAAATATCTCCTCTATTATTTCTAATTATTCCTCCTCCTCTTGCTAGTCCTTAATTTCCTTTAGATGCTCCATCAAAATTCAATTTAACCAACTCCACATCTGGTGGTTTCCACTTTATATTCTTTGCCTTCTTTTTGCTTCTCTTGTACCCAACATCATAATTCCATTTAATGACTTGACTCCATCTATCAAGGCTCTTTGCTTCTAGATTAGGGATTGGATGAGTTGATAGGGTTGGTTTAGACTCCTCTATGGCTAAACATATCTTCCTTTTCATTACCTCTAAACTGCTTTCCTTTCCTTTAAATATTCTTCTATTCCTTTCTAGCCATACAGTCCAAATTATTTTATCTTTTGATATATCCTATATTGTCTATAAATCCTCACTTTTATAAGTGCTTTGCATTTGCTTTAATCAATCTTCAATTCTGCTATTCATCACTATGCATTTACCAATCATATTAAAAATCCATTGCCATAGTTTCTAGACTATTGAGCAATGTTTCAAGAGATGGTCTATACTCTCCTCTTCCTTTTTAGAAAGAACACATTGAGAGGGGCCATGAAAACCCCTTTTCATAAGGTTATCCCATGATAAAATTCTTCTATGACCTACTAGCCAAACAAACATTTTGACTTTAGGAATGGTTGGGCTATCCCAAATATTTCTCCATATTCTAGTGATATTACTATTTTGTTGGTACTTTAGATTATATCCACTTTTGTTGTGTATTCTCCTAAGCTATTCAACTCCCAAATCAATTTATCCTTGGCTCCCCTCGAAATAATCACAGATATCTTTCTACCCAATTCCTCCTAGCATCAATGTCTTGTATACTTGTAAAAAAATCTTTCCATTTGTATCTTCCTTCCTGATCCTTTTACAAAATGTTTCAAACCCATCACCATATTTGTCTTGAAGCAATCTCATCCAAGGTTTCAAAATTGGATCTAAATTGAGTGGTTTTTTATCACACCAAGTATCCATCTAAATAGAATTTTTTTCTCCAATTCCCACCACCCATCTTAAACCTTTAATCATTAGATCAATAAATTTTTTTAAACCATTCCGAAGAGTTGAACCATTTGGTAGAGAGAATGTAGTAAATATTAAACTTGGGTCATTGGGCTCAACATACTTAGAAGAATTCTTGCCCATTGTCTTTGACTCTCTTTGTACAATCTCCAGATTACTTTTCTCTTAAGAGCTAAGTTTGCATCTGTAAGAACTCTTAAACCAAGACCTCCCCTACTTTTATCATCACACACCTTGCTCCATTTCACCAAAGGAAATTTTCTTTTATCTTGTAAACCTGACCATAAAAACGATCGCATAATATAGATTAAACTTTTTTCTAACTGATTTTGGCATAGTATACAATGACATATAATATGTTGGAATGGCCTTTAAGACTGACTTAATTAACTGCACTCTTCCTGGTTACGATAACCATCAACCTTTCCAAGCTGGTAGTTTATTTTGAACTTTACTAATAATTGGATTCCATAATTTCTTTCTCCCCTCAAATAAAGGTATCCCTAGATAAGTTGCTGGTAAATTTGCCTCCTCCATTTGAAGTAACCTGCAAATTCTTGCTTTGATATTAGTTGGAGTGTTAAGGAAGTAAATTTTGGATTTTGTCCTATTAACTTTTTGCCCTGATGCTCTTTCGTATTCCTTTAAAAATTATTCAAAGCTCTGGCCTCATTTATCCTTGCCCTTCCAAAAAGGGTTGTATCATCTACAAACTATTGATGGGTGATGTTGTCGATGTTATTACTAACTGTAAGTCCACTTATAAGCCCATCTTTGTAAGCCTTCTTTAAGTTCCTACTCAAAACCTCTGCCATAATAATGAACAAATAAGGAGATAGAGGATCTCCTTGTTTAAGGCCTCTCTTGGCTTTAAAATATTTTGTTACTAACCCATTGACCAACACCGAATAAGAAACTGTAAAGACACAAGCTTTAATCCATCTAACCCATTTCTTCTCGGATCCAAACTTTTTTAAAACTGCAAAAAGAAAATCCCATATAACCATCATAGGCTTTACTCAATTTAGATGATCCAAGATGATAAAATTTTGAATGCCTGGAAATCAATGACAGAGGCATTCAAATAAAACTAAGAATTTAAAACATTAGAAGTAATCAGGAAATAAATGTAGAAATATGTAGTATGGAGTCTGGACAGCTAATAAATTTGTGAAACTCAAGATCAAACATGCACATTCTGACTTAGTAGTTGCTTTGGAGCTTGGCTGTTGCGTTTATTTGTAGGAGATTTGCATTGGCTGCGATTTTTTTTTAAAACTTGGCGCCAAGAAAATTACCAACTCACGGTCATTTTTGCGCCGTTGGTCATTTTTGCGCCGTTTTCGGTTTTAAAAGGGGTTTTCCCCTTGTTTTGCCATTTTTCTTCTCCCCTGCTAAGATTTTTTTTTCCCTAGAGGTCAACTGCAAACTTTAAACCGTGTTTGGAGATCAAGTTGACAGATTTAACATATTACAGTAGTGGAGGAGATATACCATGATGATCCCATATCTGAGGAGCCTCCAATTCAACCACCTGTCCAAAGCCAACCATCCAGTTCAAGGATGAGGAAGGGAAAACAAAGAACAGTTTAAAAACTATTTTATATTTTGAAACTTTGAATTTGTATGATGTATTTTGTTGGATTGCATGATCAAGAAGTGTAATTGTAATATTTTTTTATGAATATCTAATATAAAATCAGCTTTCGGCACTTCAATTGTTGTTTAATATATATATATATATATATTTTGAAAGATTTTATTCGTTTTTTTTTTTCTCCCAAGTTTTAGCCAGAGTTTTCCTGAGTAGCTGATAAAATCTCCAAAATTGGAGTGCCGAGTTCATTGCGAATAACCAAAGGAGTTTCATAATTTGCAACAATGTAAGGTAAGTCAAAAGGCTCACTTGCTCTTAGAAGGGTGCCTAATATTGCAATTAGGTGTGCTAGCTAGGCTTGGGCCTGAAACATTACCTTTACCTTTTTACAGACAATTGATGGCTGGTTGCAATAGATACCTATGAAATATAGTGTATTGTGCTTTGAATTTACAGATATCACTCAAACAGAGTACTGAATGTTTGATATAGAAAAGTCTGGCAATCACCATATTGAAAGAATTATTAATTTCGTGAACTTGTTTCAGATTTTGGCATGTACTAGCTACTATTTTCCCCTGACGTGAATATTCAAATATGAGAGGCAGGTTGTTATCTGGTCCCCAGGTCGGACACCGACTCAGCAAGGTTCTGCAAAAGTGGGAAATTGGAAAATTAATTTTCTGTCAACTCAAAAGTATGCAAGCCTGTCCCAGACATCTTTACTGTTTTGTTTATTTTTTAAAAGAATATGTACCAACTATTTACTTTATTATTAGTTTTCCATACTGATAATCATAGGTCATGTTTGGAACTTCTGTTTATATTGATTACTGCTTGATAGGAGTGTATATATGTCTGGTGCTTGCATGCGCCCTTTGAGACAAAAGTAACACCAGGGTGTTATCATGTTTGGTTTGATAGGTGGGAGAACCCTTTGATGGGTTGGACATCAACAGGTGATCCATATGCAAATGTGGGAGATGCTGGGCTTTGCTTCAAAAGCAAAGAAGCTGCCATGAAGTTTGCTGAGAAGCATGGATGGATTTACACGGTATTCTAGGCTTCTTTTCTCTCTGTTTTATACTTATTCAAAACTCAACTTTGCCACTGGTCAAGTAATAGAGCAATGGAGTTTCTGCATCAACTAGTCTTGTTGTGAGGACTCATGTTTTTATGTGGTTAAACAAATATTCAATTTTGATGATGTCAGTTATTTTTCTGATTAGGGTCAAGTGGCTCTTTGAGTATGTCCTATTTCCTCTCTTAGGAGAAACATAATTTAGTAGCTTGTAATTTTTTATATATATATTTTGAATTTACATGGTGGAATCGGTAGCTGCCATGAATCCGGGCAGGCTGTCCGGTTTTTATGGCCCCACAGAATTCTGCGCTGTCCGCTTCAGAAGCCATCACATAGATCTTCGCGCAGTCCGCCCCTATAACCACCATGCCACAATCATTTTAAACCTTTTACGTCGCTGAAAGCACCAGGAAAGGGACAAGCATTCAGTCTGGCGAGGCCCGAGATTTGAACCTTGGACCTCCGCCCCCTTACAGGGTTTGGTTAAACCAATTGGTCTACACCTCGGACCTCTTGTAATATTTTATATATACAAAGAAAAACACAATAAACATACATGTGGAGCTCTAAAGTTTAAAATTTCTGAAATGTGTTAGCTGTTATGGAAATAGGTATCTTTATGATTTGAGTTGTTTGACAATTTGCAATAAGAAAAAAACCATATGTTGAAACATGGTATAGTGAGTACATCTATATCTGTATAGAGCATTGTGTGTGGCATGGGGGTTTTCAATTTTACCAATGTAAAACAGCAGTACATAAAATAGTTATGGGGCTTTAAAATTTCTGAAAATATGTTGAAACTTTATACAGTAGCTATGTCTAGACCTGTAAGGAGACGTGTGTGGCACGGCAGGTTTTCAGTTTCACCAATGTAAAACAACAGTGTCATAAAATAGTTGTCAAAAATTGTTATGGTTCATAATCATTTGTTGCAATCTTTTATTTTTAGTTTATGTTCTTGTTTAGTTTCATTTGTACTGTCCATGTTTTGGTCGTACAGATTACCTTTCTCTAGCAATGTAAGCACATCTCGGGTTGCAAATTAAAGAAAGGGCACTGAATCTGTGCAATTGTAGTATCTAGTGTAATTCATACAGATCTTATGCAGTCTCTAGAAAATTGATCTTTTCGTCGATGTAGAAAATACATAAGAGTTAGAGTAGTCAAAGTGGGATGGGTATGCAATTATTTGCAGTATGGAATATCTTGGTGATAAAGATCCTCCTATGATTAGACATCACTTCTGCAGAGGATGATCCAATCCAGCCATATTGCCATCCTCTTACTTATTTCAGTGTGGATAGTGTTACTCTTAGTTTATAGCAGTTATCACAAAACTGATATTCATGTTTAAAATCTAAGTATTTTTGAAAAGATGAAGGAGAATTGAGGCTGTATTTGCAAAATAGTTTGGGGTTTTGGGTAAATTGGATTTGTGACATTGTTTTTGCTTACCATTGAGTTTGTCATCATTTCTTTTCTGGCCTTTGAATTACCCGGATTCTCTTTCAGCCAGTTTTAGGTTCTAAAGTTGTATTTGTGGTGAGACATTATCCTTTGTTGGCTAGAATTGCTAAAATATTCCAACTGGTGCTCTGCCCAGTTTACAAATGTTTTACATCTTGCTTTCCTTCTGCAGTAGGAATGAAAAGAGTCTTGCTAATTTTTGAAGCTGTTGGAGCTATGTTTTACTGCTTTACGTCTGATTTATTGGTTTCTGCCTTATAATTTAGTCTCTTGCTTTTGGTTTGATGGTTACACAACTAGATACTGTCTTCCTGCTCCCTCTCTTGATTATTTATTTAAATTTGCTCAACTAGAATGGTGCCTACGTACATCAGATGCCTCTGCCTTGGAGTTTTCATTGCCTTATGAGTTCCCACTCTGCAAGAACAATGCTGACTGTGTCCACGTTCGAATCCCAAGTTTTCCTTCATGCTACATGAAGTTTTCAAGACAGGGATTGCAAGAGACAGAGGACTTGCTTTTGGAATGACAGTGATGGTCAGATTTTTGGGGATATTGGGGGGCAACAAATTTAAAAATTATATAGTATTAAAATTTAAAAAAACTGAAAATTATATATCATTGTGTATATAGAAAATTTATATACTTTGGCATAATTATGTATCATTAAACAATGAAAAATTGAAATAAATTAGGAGTTGCCATGACATCCATGATTGCCAGTGACTGCCATACTTTGAGTGATTCGAGCTAATGAACCAAAGTATAATTAAATCTGACTCAGCAACCTAGAAATAATGACCTGAAGTTTATGAATAATATGGTGTAAGTAAATTTCTCAGAACAGAAAAGTAACGTTCTATGCATAAATAATGAGATCGTTTTAGGAGTTGTGGATGAATAAAAGGGTGAGGAGGCCCTCACTCTTTTCCTTTTATGTTTATTTTTTAATTTTTTTGTCTTTATGTTAAAAGGGCCTCAGCTGTCTTAGGACATTGAATGGTGCAACTTGACGATTCTGAGACATTCTTGGGGAGTCTCAAAGGGTGTCTTGATGCCCTAGTTGTGCCCCATGGATATTTGGACCCATCCCATTTAGGTCCAATTATCATGTATGCCTCAAGATGGCTTCTTCAGCTCGGATACTTCGGTCACGACTGTTAGGAGAGATTAGTTTCTGGGGGTTCTTGGAGCTTGCCCTTCCTGGGCTGCTCCCTCCTCTCTCTCTCTCTCTCCGTTCTTGGCGTGCACTCTGCTCCTCTGGACTGCTGCCCTCCCCCCCTCTTCTCCCCCTTCTCTATTCCCCTTCTCTTTGGCCCGTTTGTCGGGTTACGTCTTGTATTTAACTTAGTTTCTTTTCTTTGTTGGGCTTTTTAGCCCACTAGCTGGCAGTCATTATTGTCCTTCTTATAGACCCTTAGGTCTTTTTTTGGCCCACCGCAGACATTAATAATATTTCATTTCATTTCAGGGATATTGGGTCAATTATATTGAAAATCTAAGTTGGTCTTGTTTTAGACGATTGAAAATGCTGGGTATGTCAAGATGCCTTTCTTGGGGCCTAGGACACATCTCCTTGGTTATCTTATGTATATTTAATTCAGAATTTTCACTTAGCTTTGTCATCTTAGTATTGTTGCTTCTCACAACTTTGGATGGTTCAATCAACAAAATCGTTATGAAAAATACATGCGAGTCTTTTGATTTTTCATTTGATTCACTTCTTGAATAGACTGTGAGGACATAAGTTGGGACATCAATGGTGGAGATGCTGTCCTTTTTCAATGTCACACCTTCTTTGCATTTTATACTTGTATGCTTTCAATGTTAGTTTATGAATGGAAAATCCCCTTGGGCATTATATTTATTTGATCCTAATGGGGCCTTCATCATCATCCACCTAATATGTATGCTCCTTATAATGGTCTACCTTATCTCTACAGGTTTTCAATCAGTCCATCCTATCAAAACAATGTTATAAAGTTCGACTATAGTCACAACATCACATTATTTGAGCAAACCATCTCTTAAGACTGACCTTCTAGGCTGCTACACAACAATCCATCCTTACACTCCATAAGTTATACCAAACTGTTTTTAACCCATGTCTGTTGATATATGGACGATGAAACACTTCATAGCTTCCCTAAATCAATATTGAAAGAGAACTCCCTTTATCATACTCATAGTCTTGGCAAGATGAGCATGGTGCTACTTACTGAATTAATTAACTATTACATACAGTCGTGCATTATTTAGCAAAATTGTTCTTCTATGAGTGAAATAACCCCCAGTGGGTGGTACTTCTTGTCACTTATCTTGTACAGTTCTTCTGTTGGGTTTGTGTGGACTTTGTTGTAATTGTTGCTGGCAAGGTCATTGCTGATGCCAGCTTTAATGGCTGGATGATGTACATGGTAGATAGAAATGCTGATAATAAGGACATGAGCCATGTTCATGTTCTCAAGGCTCATGTTGATGGTTGCAATGCCCATTCTTATTGTAATTCACACCCTTGGCCCCAGATGTATTGTTGCAAAGGACAACTTCAAACCTAAGAGAATTCAAAGTTGTACATGGGGAAGAGAATGTGCAAGCAAGTTTAGAGAAGCAAATTTACATATTTATTAATATGAAGAGACGAGAGCTAGTTTTAGATGAACTTTTCTATTAATTAGAAATGATACTAGGAAAATAGTATAACAAGCAAGGATTGAGGAATTATTCAATCTTGTATGCCAAGTTTTAAGAAGAAAAGTATGGCGGAAATCATATGTGCTATGAGATTGAATGATTCACTAAGGCAGCCTACAAATGAACATAATTCATTAATTGTCCATCAAGAATTAGTTGTTAAGGTAGTTGATCTTTTGTAATGCGCTTGTGCTGGTTGGCGTTATGCCTACAAATGAACATAATTCATATGAATATAATTGTCCATTAAGAATTCGTTATTAAGGTAGTTGATCTTTTGTAATGCGCTTGTGATGGTTGGTGTTATGCTTCCATGTGTAATTCCTTTCACCTTAATACTACACACTTGTGATGGGTGGAGTTTTGTTTCCATGTGTAGTGGAATGTCAAGGTGGCAACGTCTAATGGTTGAATTTCCCAATGTGCATTGCTTTGCATGCAATAGCTTAATTGCCTAACATGTGTGGTGATTGCTGTGGCATGGAAATGATCGATCACCATGCTTCATAGAGTTTTTGGGTGGGGATGACATGGTATGACACGATGCTTGTTTAGGATGACTAGGGTTTGACCCCAAATTCCAGGATGGCTAGGGGACAACATATGTGAATATATAGAAAATTATATACAAAAAAGGAGACATTGGGTTTTTTTTAGCATGAATATGTAACATTACACAATGTAAAAGCAAATTGAGTAGGTAACACTACGCCAAAGGATCTAAACATAGTATTGAATGAGGCCAATCAATTTTAATTTTTATTGTTTGCCTCTATTGATTATAAAACAAGCATGCTTAAATATATGTTCTCATAGTGTGTGTATGTATCAAATTATGTCAGCTAATTGCAAATATGCAATATTCAACATGATTAAGTCCAACTCTTTTGTAATTAACTTTTACAATATGCATTTTTTTTTTAAGCTATGTGTGGCTTCTATTGGGGGCCACTCCCATTAACAAACAAAACAATACATTGCTCTCATTACATTTCTAACAAGTTAATTACAACATACTTATCTTTGCTTTTCTATCAAAGATATTCTCCATCTTCCTCCAACTGCTAAGTTTCCATAATCAACTCTTTTTTTTTTTTAAGAACTAACAACAAGAATAACCCTTACATGACACATAACTGCAATAGATAGAAGGAAAACAAACATAACAATCATCCATCAGTTTGACTATTTTTCTTTTGTAGCAAAGGTTCTTCCTCCTGTAAAGTGGCAAGATCTGAGAATGCATTTTTGCACTTCAAGCTCCTAAGGTAATATCTAGCTGTAACACATTTTGTAGGATCTTCATTTTAAAAAAACTGACCATCACCGATTGTTTCATAATTAGCTTCAAGAATACCATCTGAGGTGCTAATATTTTCCATGGAATCGTCTAGATGATCTTTAGTAACCATTTGATTTTTATCACTGATCTGATTCAAATTCTCCTTTTGGGGTTGAGTCTTTTGTTGCTTGCATGATTCCTGCTAGACAATTGGTGCCTCTGGAGGATGAGCTTCTTTCTTTTGACCTGAGACATTTGAAGGTTTTGAATCATTCACATGCAAGGCCTTCTCCACTAAGGAGAAATCAAAACATGATCGAATGTTCGGACATCTCTTCTTCAGGTGGCCATATTGCTGACAACCATAACATCTTATGTTTTTCATATTCAATGTTTTGGATCCATTCCCCTTTGCTCGAGGAGATAGTAATGGAATGAGGCCCAGGAACTGAAACATCCAGTGTTCCATGGGGACATGTCCCCCCCCCCTTGGGGGACGGCAAGGGGGACGTTTCCCCCGTCCCACTTTTTGGGGGATGGCTGGGAAACGTCCCGGGGACGGGAGGCCTGTTCCATGGGGACATGTCCCCCCCCCCTTGGGGGACGGCAAGGGGGACGTTTCCCCCCGTCCCCCTTTTTGGGGGATGGCTGGGAAACGTCCCCGGACGGCTGAGGCCTGTGGCCTCCCGTCCCCGGGACGTCCCTAGGGACGCCCAGCCGTCCCCGGGGAAGGCTGGGCGTCCCCCATGGGGGACTGGGAGTCCTCACCCAAGGGGGAAAAAAAAAAATTAACTTAAAAAAAGGTAAGGGGTGGGACCCATTTTGAGTCTCACCCCCATCAAACCCTAAACCTAACAAAACAAGGAGTGAAAATAGAAGACTTCACTTATTTCCACAGCAGCATGAAAAACTCTTTCTACACAGGTTTTTTCCATCTCAACATGAATGGTAAACAAATAATTTAACCAAGGATAGTACCTGGTTCTATTTGCAACAAAACCCTAGATGTTCTTGGCAAAATTTGCACAAGCTTTCTCTATTCACTGTCTCGCTTCCTCTTTTTTTTTGCCGGTGTCCCAAACCTCCGAGGGTTTACTGTTATAAGACCAAAAATGGTGCATTTCCAGCACCAAATCCATCTCATTCCATGTACCCCTCTCATTTCAATCAGAATCCACAAATGGGTTTTGCAAGAAGTCAGCAAAATCAGAGGTTTGATTAGGGCATGGCTTCCATGAGGCAGTGCCATTGCATCCTCTTGCTAGTTTGCAGTGATGGTTCAGACCTCCACTCTCTCTTTCACCAAAACTTAGGGTTCCAATATGAAGGCGTGCAAGAAAAGAGTTGCTTTATATTGATTTGTATAAGGTTAGCCCTAATTTGGTTCTTGCCCCTTACTTAAAATCAAACTTTCAGGCTTACAAAATTTCCCCACCAAAGCCAACACTAAACTAATTCACTTGTGGGGTCTAATCCCCAAGGACCTATGGTAAGGGTCTTTGGAATTATGCTATAATGCCATCATTACAAGACTAAAAGGAGGTTTATTTAAACAATACCAATTCTTTTGGTATAGTGACTGAAAATTTGAACAGTTAGTGACAGTTAGTGACTGAAATTTTTTAAAAATGACAGTCTTTGTTTGAACATTGGTGGCTGAAAAAATGATGACTGTTATTACTTAAAATGATGACTGTTTGAACATTGTTTGCACTTGATATCCTTGGCTGAACCTTCAAGTTATAGTTGTTGAACTTGAAACAATTAAATGGCTGCAAATTAGTAACTAATATGAATATGAAAATGTTAAATGACTCAATTATGGCTGCACTTATGTGTTAGTAACTAATCTGAATATGAATGGCTGCACTTACATAATTGATTAGTAATATGAAATATCATTTTTGTTGGGTGTAGAATTCTGAATGTGTAGATTATTCTAAATTTCTAAAAAATTTCAATTTTTATAGTATTATACTAGCCGTCCCCCCCAGCCGTCCTCGAGCCATCCCCTAAAATCGGCCTGCCGTCCCCCATCGTCCCCGTCCCCCCGTCCCCAGGCTCGTGGAACCTTGGAAACATCCATCCAAACAACCAATCTTGCTTTACTCATATTAATATTATTGGATAAATTTTCCTCTGTTTGGGCATTTATATACTGGAATGTACTAATGGCATCACCGATTTGGTGAAAATTTTCTCCCCAAAAGTCCACAGGGAGAGCATAAAGATTCACCCAGACTGGGAAGCAATTAACTTCTTCTGTAAAGGGGTTGAAACTAGGAGTCCAAGGTCTTATATAGACACCCCTTTGTCCAAAAAACCAATTATATCTATAATTCATTACCTCATCTCTATCCGCTAAATTAGAAAAGGAAACATAATTTTTTTTTTTTGGGTAGGAGAGTTACTTGGAATTCTGAACCGGTCCACCAAAATTTAATGTATCCTTTGAGCTCCTCTAGGCTTGGTCTTTTGCCCTTGAGTTTGCAAATAATTGTTCGGGCTTCGTGATCAATTAAATCCAACCCAAATTCATCCTCTGAAATCTTGATAGAGGGCAGGGTTTCATTCACTCGCGAACCCAAATATCCCTGAGAGATATTTCTTCTGATTGGAGATATTTTCTCACAGACTGAAGAGACTGTTTGCGAACAACCCTCTCCCTTCAACACTTGACTGCACCTAGGGTTTGCACTAAGCCCATTGTCGATTTTGGTGCTTCATATAATCCTTTGGTTCCCCATGGGCTTCACCCTCGCTTGCCTCCACATCACTGCAGGAACCCTGCAGCCCATATCCATCATCATTGACTTCACGCTCGTCATATCCTCCTATTGCCCATATCCATCATCACTGACATCGCGCTCGTTGTAACTTCCATGGTTCATGCTCGTGGTTCGTGCTAGCTGCAACCTTTGTGCATCGCGCTCGCTGCAGCCCCTACGCATCGCGCTCGCTGTAACTTGCTCGTAGCAGCCCCTGCGCATCGCGCTCGCTGTAGTAGCCTACTCGCCACAGCCCCTGAGCATCGCGCTTGCTGTAGTAGCCTACTCGCCACAGCCCCTGCGCATCGCGCTCGTCGTAGCCTTCTAGAATATGCATTTTAACACCATAGTATTTATTTATTTTTTAATTGGTTATATAAAGATTGAGACAAGGCCCACCCATATTTTTTTTAATGAGTTTACACAAGTTTTTATGAGGGGTCCTGGTCCCCTCATACTGAGCGGGGTTTGAACCTTGGACCTTGCAATGAGAGGCCAAAGCCCTTACCACTACAGTAAGCTTGTAGCTAAAAGTTATTTGTTTATTTTTCAATGAGTTTACACAGGTTTTTATGAGGGGTCCTGGTCCCCTCATATTGAGTGGAGACCTCTCAAAGAGAGGCCAAAGCCCTTACCACTACAGTAAACTTGTAGCTCTTCAAGGCCCACCCATATTACATCACTACCACATAGTGGTATAACAACAATATTTTTGGGAATTACGCATACATTGCTTGGTAAGATTTGAACTTTTGTTTTTGCTTTTTGGTTATATGGATTGAAACGGGCCCCACTCGTATTACATCATCACCAGGCCCACCCATATTACATCACTACCACATAGTGGTATAACAACAATATTTTTGGGAATTACGCATACATTGCTTGGTAAGATTTGAACTTTTGTTTTTGCTTTTTGGTTATATGGATTGAAACGGGCCCCACTCGTATTACATCATCACCACATAGTGGTATTACAACAAAGCTCGTATATAATTTGCATATCGCTTGACAAGGTTTGAATCATGGTCTCGTCCTTTTTAAATTTTAAGGTATCTAACCGGTTGAGCTAATGCCACTTGATATGATATTTTTTAGGTTGGATAATAAGGGGTTGTACTCGGATCCCCCACCCTTGACGAATTACATTTCTCTTCTTTAGAGCTTGAGAGTTTACAAATAGATACACTTCTCATCTCAATTGAGATGCTATAGCTAGCTAGAAACCTACATCATAAAATGTCTGAATTCTTGATTTTCATTTTCTGGATCTTTTCAAATTTCTGTATGAATACAATTACTCCAGAATTTAGCATCTTTCTTGATATTTTCCTATAGCAACTTTCATAATGCCAAAACTTCACCTCTACTATCTATGCCTTGCATCTTAGTAGAGTAATATTTTCAAAACATCACACTATCATAGTTCACTTTACCAAATCTGAATTGCTAGTTTCCTTCCTCGCTGAAGTCATAGCCCTTCATTGCTCTTCCCATCGTTCGAACCCTAGTTGGCAAATATTTGCAATTTTATTTTTCGCAACTTGAAAAATTGTCATTGCCCTTATTTCAAATGATTGACTTCATAGGGTCATATCTCCCTCAATATTGCTCGGATTTTTGGATATGACCACTCATTTTATATCGATTCAAATTCTGCACAAGTTGGTCCAAGAATCAGTTGAATCGGATAACTCTTCGCAAAGATATGGCCCCTAAAAGACGAGACGTTTTTCAAGAAAAAACCCTAATCCTTTGCACTTTGCAATTTCGTTTTTTGCGACTTGAAAAATCGTCATTGCCCTTGTTTCAAATGGTTGACTTCACAGGGTCGTATCTCCCTCAATATTACTCGGATTCTTGCATATGACCACTCATGATAAAGCTATTCAAATTCTACACAAGTTGGTCCAATAATTAGCTGTATCGGATGAATCTTCACGAAGATATGGCTCCTAAAAGATACATTTTTTAAGGAAAAAACCCTAATACTTCGCACTTTGCAATTTCGTTTTTCTCATTGTAAGCAGCCTTCCATGCTCCTTCAGCCTTCTCAGCCTTCCACTCAGCATCCCAACCTTCCGTTGCAGCTCCTTCAACCGACCCAACCTTCCACGCTCCTTTAGCCTTATTAGCCTTCCATGTTCCTTTAGCCATCCCAGCCTTCCACCCAACATCCCAACCTTTCGTTGTAGCTCCTTCAGCCAACCCAACCTTCCACGCTCCTTTAGCCAACCTAGCCTTCCATGCTCCTTTAGCCTTGACACTCCAAAGATGCCACTTGATATGATATATTATAATATTAATATATTATATAAAATCAATAATAAAATTAATAATATTATATATAATATTTATATTGTATATAATATATTATATTATTATCAATATTACCAAGTACTTTTAATAGTGTATGATACCACTGCGATGGTATTAAGTGTAGTGCCACTAAAATTAATCTACAAATTCACCCCTCATGGGCATGGGAATCAATTAACAAGGAAAAGCTTCAATCACAGATTGTAAGGTTAGCACGTGGATGATATTATAGTGCACAAACCCTCCTTGTATTAAAACATGATTCCACTCTCTTCTCTCTTTTCCGCTAGAGGAGTGCGCAACAATCAGTAGATCAGACATGAGTCCTAAACTTGGATCTAGAGCCAGCTTCTCTTGGGCGTCCAACACAAGATCAACTAGATCGTGCCTCTGTTTTTCCTCTATTTTTGCGACTACATCCAATTTTCTTATGTCTGTTGCTGTTTTGCCTCTAGGTACTCCCAAACTGCATTTGAAAAATGTCCTTTCCCCTCCTAAATTTGAATTTTAAAATATCAAAATTGGAATATTTTGGCAAATATTCCACCTGCCTAGTGGGAATGCGTGTCACAAGCATGAGAAAGGGGGCAACTAGTGGTTAGACTCTTTGAGCTTGGCCTTGTTCCTCCCAAGCTTGACGCTTAGAGAGGTGGCCAGTGAAAGGCTAGCTGAGGCGTTGCCAAGGGGAGGTCATGAATTCAAATCTTTCCCTCATTTTTTTAACAATGACGTTACCACCCAATATACCCTCACCTTTGATGACGTGGTACCTTTGAATGACCTTGTTGATGATGTGGCTGATGACATGGTGGATGATGTGGCACCCACTTTTCATGAATGCAATGATGTGGTAGGTTCTTACGGATGGTGCGTGATTGTCCGTACAATTGAGGTGGCACTAGGCGCACACATCCTAAGGCGATACATGGCGGTCCGTACAATTGAGGTGACACCAATCGCACGCATCCTAAGGTGACACATGGCGATTTATAAAGTTGACGTGACAATCTGTACAGGTGACTTGGGAGGAGGTGCACAAATCTTGAGGCAATATGTGGCAGTTGAGGTGGTAGTCTAGACAGGTGACACAAGGCAACGTGTGGTAGCTTATGAGGGCATTGATGTGGTATGCTTACCATGGTGACATGTGGCAGTCCGTACACCACTTGGCGTTTATAAAAATGAGATTGACCAATCACATTCTGCCATCTCATCGAATTTGACAAACTGATCGCACAGTCAACAATAGACTTGGTGACACATGAATCTCAGAGCAAATCAGATAGCAACAAGTGCCTCGCAGTGTGGTTCACAATAAAAGTAGCAAATTAGATTGTCACAAGTGGCTTCACATGATTTGCTAGTACATTGTACAATTAGTGTTCAGTAAGGACCCCCTCAACCACTCACACAACATGTGGCCGCCTCTCAGTTGCTCTAGGTATTGAAATTTTTTAAAATTTTCAAAGGTTTTGGAGGCAATTTTTGTGATTTTAGGGCTAAACATCTAGGGGCCACAACTGTTGCATATGGAAGTGTTGGTTTTGGTCACAACTGCTTGCAGATTTTTGATTTTTAGCAGAATAAGTATGGATTGCCATATGCTTTTGTTGAGTGGTCCAAACTAAGCTACATGTGAAATTAAGATTGAAACTTTGCTCCGAAGCAAGGATTTACTAAAGTATGTGAATGAGCAACCTCGAGTTATTGATTTTGAGGTAAAACAACTACATAGGGATAAGAAGGATGAAGCCTGTGGTGTGATTTCCCTACCGATACTCAGCCCATGTGGACAATGTGTATGACACCCATGTAAGCAACACTACCGATACCAAGGTTGTGCTTGACAAGTTTTAGGGACTATGTGATCGGATTGACTCTACTCAGATCAACAAATTGGAGGCAGAGCTTGCAACCTTGCCGATGGATTCATTTGACACCATTGATGAATACATTAGTTGGTTCAAAAAATTGCAAGAGGATATCCGAACTGCAAGAGGACTGCCTATGGAAAGAAGGGAAGGACAAGAAGCGTTGGAGAAAAAAAGGAACATAGAGCTACTTACTGTTGTCTTCAACAATGTGTCATAAGCATATGAGATAGTTGCTGTGGTCTTCGAGATGCTCAACGTGTACTTCCCAGACTCTCCTGCACTGCCTATTGATGAGGTATTTAAGTATTTCTTGCATCATCAAGCTAGGAGAAATAGACATAAGGGCAATTCTGTTTTTAATTAGGCACATCCAAAAGAAGCTATGGTAAAAAATCAGAATGATCAAAAGGCAAAGCAAATTAAGAAAAAATCTAAGAAGACCTTCAAGAAACCTACTTGTGAGTTTTGCAAGAAAGGACACAAGGTAGAATTTTGCAAGCTTCAGATTAAGAAGGTGGAAGAAGCAACAAGAAAGGGGGGTACTCACAGTGTTCTCTTTTGTGTACAAAGTGAGGATGGCTTTGAAGGAGAAACCTCACAGGCTCATGTTGTCCATTTTGCATATTAGACATCTACCTCTTTGGATGAATGGATAGCTGATTTAGGGACTACTAGGCATATGACGAAGCACACACACCTTCTTCAAGGATGCAACAAAAATCATGCAAGAGAAGGTGTTGTGATTGGAGATGACTCTTCATTGCAGGTGGCTGGAAGTGGAGATATCACGATTGGATCTTTGTCATTTCATAAGGTACTTCACGTTCCTAATGTTGGTCCTAACCTTTTGTCTATTTATCGCATTACGCACATAAACAAGAAAGTAGAATTTTGGCTTGATAGATGGGTGATTAAGTATAGAGACAATGGGTTTAGGATTGTTGCTTTTGGAGATTTTGATAAATCTGATCATATGTATAAGGTGGGTGAAAGACCCACTCTTTCTACTTCCTCTTCTAGCAAGAAGAACTTTGTTGTGATGGTTGCACATGTTGATAATTAGAGTCATGAGTGGCATCATAGTCTTGGGCATATTACTTATGGTTTTTCGGGGTACATGAGTTAGCATGAGATGGATATTGGACTTTCACACAAATCCACTCCAAGTGGTGCCTTTGAGGGATGCATTTTAGGAAAGCGCCATAGGGAGACCTTTTCGAAAAGAGTTTCTAGGGGGGCATCTCACCCTTTGGAGATCATACAGAGTGACATCTATGGAATTATGGGAACACCTTCTCTTTTAGGAAACAAGTACTTCCTTTTCATTGATGACTTTTCTATATATGTGTGGGTATATACCTTTTGTACCTAGGATGAAGTGTTTGAGAGGATCAAAACTTTCAAGGCTCTTGTTGAAAATCAGCTAGAAAAAAGGATCAAGTGTCTAAGCATAGATGGGGGTGTGAATATGTTAGTCATGGTTTTCATGATTTTTTGGTCACTCATGGAATAGCATATTAGAGGACTATTCACTAGACTCTTGAACATAATGGTGTAGCAAAAGGGAAAAATAGGATAATCATGGAGATGGCTCGTTGTATGATTCATGCCAAGGTATTAGATCACAAGTTTTGGGGTGAAGGCAATCACTTGTAGGATATATCACCAATGAGGTTCCTACTAGGGTTGTTCGAGGGATGACATCTCTTGAGAAATTGACAGGGGACAAGCCAAATGTGTCTCAGTTCCAAATCTTTGGGTCTTTAGGATGGGTTCACATACGCAAGGATCTTCGGAAAAAGGATGCACGAAAGAGCCATGAGTGTATATTTGTGGGGTTATTTTGATACCTTAAAGGCATATTGTCTCTATGATATTCAGAGGCGTGAGGTGTGGATCAGGAGAGATGTCATTTTTGATGAGGTTCTTCCAGGTACCCTTTCCACTTCCCCTCCAGATCTTTCTTCTGATTATCTTCCTATTCTAGATTCAACAAGTTCTTCAGATATCGTGGTTGGTTCCATTCCCATTAGAGCATCTTCCTCTTGGAGTGGTTGTTCACTGCCTATTGATTTGACCCTAGTTTCTTAGGCAACTTCCTCTTCCCCTAGAGCAAGACAGGATGAGCAGGCTTTTATAGGTCTATATGTTCTGAATTTGCATGATGAGGTGAGTTGTGATGAGTTTATTCTTCCATTTCAGTTTTTCATGTTGAGATGGTGCAGGATGCTCATGCTTCTTTTGAACGTCCTACACCCAAGTGGGTTAAGACGCTTTTGAAGGATGCACAACTCATTCTATCCATTGAGCAACATCGAAAGGCTCCTTCCTGAGCTTTGCTCTTGAAGGTAGCCCATTCACAAGATTCTATCATCTACTCTCAGGCTAAGGGCAAGCTTGAATGTGAAGATGCTATGGTAGTAGAATGAGGCATTTATGAAGAACATAACATGGGAGTTGGTACCTCTTCTAGTAGGGAAGAATATTATGGGGTGTAAGTGGTTGTGCAAGACCAAGTACACATCGGATGGTCAGATTGAAAATCACATGGCATTACCTTGTTGCCAAGGGCTTCTCTTAGTAGGAGGGAGTGGACTACTTCCTGTGGCCAGAATGAACTCTGTTAGAATGATTCTTTCCATTGCTGCCTCCTATGGATGGAAGATGCTTTAGATGGATGTGAAGAGTGCCTATCTCCCTAGAGAACTTTAGGAGGAAATCTACATGCAACAACCACAGGCTTTGTGTTCTACTTGGGATCCGACTTGGTTTCATGGTGTTCCAAATGCCAATCCACCATTTCTTAGTTTTCCACGGAGGCTGAATATTGTGCTGCCAATGAGGCAGCTAAGCATCTTAGGTGGATGCTAATGATTTTGGAGGAGATTGGCATTCCTTAAAGTTTTCATGTTCCTCTTCACTGTGTCAGTCAGAGTACTATTCTACTTGTCCACAATCCTGTGTTTGAGCAACCGACAAAGCACATTGAGATATGGATGCACTTTGTGGGATGACGTCATGCTCGTGGGATGTTAGATCTAGTATTTGTTCCTTAATCAAAAGCATGCAGCAGACATTTTGACCAAAATCATGCCCAAGGTCACTTTTATGCATACATGGGAGCTTCTTGGAGTTGGAGAGTGTCCCTTAAGGGGGGATCCAACTTAAGGGTTTGTCTCCATGCCCCTTGTTCATCTTAAAGGGGGATGTTGGAATATGTGGTGGTTAAGCTTCTCTTGAGGCCACGACTGATTATTTTTTATATATTCCCTTTGGGCCCATTTAAACCTTGACAAGGGTATTTTTGTAATTTTAATTATTTTATTATAAGGGTTAGTCTCATAACCTTGACCTAAAGGCATCATGTACTTGGATATTAGCACCCCTTCTTACCGATCATTTTATTATTGGTTTGAGTGTAATTTGATTCTCTTTTAGGGAAGATCTTTTGGTGTCTGCAGACACCCCATCATATTGTGTGTTCTATATGCTGTGTATTTCTTTGTTAATTAATACCTGGTAGTGTTTGATTTAATTTTTTTTTATTGAGTAAATACTTCTTATACACATCCACCATGGGGTTTGAACCCAGGTCACATAATGTTTGATTTCATTTGTTTTTAGAAACTACTCTGAAATTTGACAATTGCAACCTTGGTCTACAATATGAAATTCTTGGCTTCCTACCACTAGCCCCAAGCCACATGGGTTCATTTTAATACCATAATTGCTATTGATAATTATTAATCATTTTAGGTACAGTAAATTGGGAAAATTATGGTACTATGAGACTTGATAGAGGGAAGGGAGAAAATGAGGTGAAATCCATTTCCTTTACATAAAGGGAAGGATGGGATGGTGACAAATCAATATTCCCTGCTTCCCATTAGAAACAAGAAGAAAGAATCACCCTAACTTTAGAGGAAGTTTTCAATTTCATTATCCTTGCAATGTTACACACTAGATATTACATTTGGGGAAAAAATTCTAGTAAGGTTGTTTCCTCTAACAGAATAAAATCTATGATACATGAATGAACTAACTTTGAACAAATGATATATTGGTCTCCCATTTCTACTCTAATTGGTAGTTTATTTTCATTGCCGCTTATTCTCAATCTTTAAGACATTTATTTATGTATTAAAGACAATTAATATGGAGGTCTCCAAATACGGCGAATGGTCGAGTATAAATTTACACAAAGAAACAAAGATAGAACAAAAGGTTGAGGATGAAGAGGACCATGTCGGGCTAGTTGGAGTAAATGTTGACTATGATTTCAACTTTTACCAAACAACTGCTTTCCATTCCTGGCCTATTTCATTGTGATCTACGAGGGTTCTACTTTTATGATGTCTGTTGCAGATTTTTCTGACCAGATTTTGGGCCCATCTGCTCCATTCAGCATGGTGGGAATCAATTCAGGTTCATATCGTGACATTTTTGATTGCCTTTGCCTTCGTTGGGTAAGGTAGATTTCCCTTCTGCAAGCATACCCATTTTTTAGAAATTCAAATTTGTGTGTGTTTCCATTAATTTAGGGATGGGCACACCAGTTTTTGAAGACTAAAGATATTTTTTTTTGGTAGGTAAAATTTTTAATTTACTATTCGGGTTGGAGGGACCCGACCCTGTTACATTGGGCATCAATCGTACCAATAGTACAAAATTGCCAAAGTCTGAAAACAATAGTCTGGGGGCCCATCCCCCTACAAACAATGCAAACCGTAAACAAAGACATCAAAAACAGAACCGAGTTGAAACAAAAACAAAGGCGGTCCAATTGCCTGAAGACACCTTCCCAGAACTATTGGGGACCCTCGTTACCTTCCTTCTTAGCTTCATCTTTCTGGTCAGGGGCCAGGAGGACCTTGAGCATAGTATGGAGCTCCTGGATTTCAGTATTGGCGCAGGAGAGGAAAGATCCAACCTCCCTGATGATATTGGCGGCGGAATTCAAGTGTTCCACAACTTTGCTGATGTGATTGAGAGTGGTAGTGCGCAGGAGGTCTTCAGCACTACTTGTCGCCTCTTCATCATCGTCGTTGATGATCTCGGGGGGTTGGCGTGGACCGCTCGTGTCTTTAGTCTTTAGGCGACGGGATTTCCTGCTCTTCTGGGAGGGATGGACTACTTTTCGCTTACTTCTCAAGGGCTTACCGAGGGGGCGGTGGTCAGAAGGGGCAAGGGACGCTTCCTTCTTGCCGCTAGCTTGGGCAGGGGACTTCTTGCCGCTAGCTTGGGGATGGGTGGACTCGATGGGCAACTTAGACGGTGGGGGAGTTTCGACAGGAGTGGGGGAAAGAGGGGGGCTCGCCTTGACCTTGCGGGTGGACGTGGAGGAGGGCTCAGGGTTGGGGGAGCGAGCAGGGAGACCATCAGAAACATGGTGTGCAAGGGCATGCTTGTAAAGGATAGAGAACAACCCTTGGATACGAGGAAGACTAAAGATATTTGGCTTCTCTATGGTTTGAGTTATTTTAATTTTAATTTTAATTTTTTTTACTCTTGTTTTTTAGGCTTTTTCCCCATTAGGTGCTGTAAGGATGCCAAGACCACCTTGATATGTTGTGTGTTTGAGTACATTGTCTTGGAAAGCCTTGTGTCAAGGATGTTGTTTGAAGGATGAGGATATCTTAAGGACAGTCCTTGACAAATCCCCAAAAGTTGGAGCTTAGGGGGATGCCCCTCCCTAGTTACAATGATATGGGCAGACAATGTGGTGGAACATATCCTCGTTTAACATAGTTGAGCATGCACACATGTTATTGGGGTTACGTGCATAGGATTTTGAATGCATAGCTTTAGTACATACTGGAAGGTCAAAGTGTCATGGTTGAGCTTCCCAATATCCATTGTTATGCAAGCATCATTTCAATTGTTTAATGTGTGTGGGAGTTGCTGTGGGATGCAACTGATTGAGCATGCACTTAGGTTATTGTTTTCTAAATTAGCTATATAGAGTTGAAATAGGACTCACCCATATTACATCATGACCGAGTATTGTTGTATTTCAACAAACCGTATTATCACAGATCACCTTATTGTGGAAGTGTCCATCACAATGCAAGGATATAAACCCATGTTGCACTAGTACTATTGCATCCCATTTATATTTGCTTCACAATAGCTTGTATCAAATGTTATGGTAAACATTGGGGTAGATCTCACAGAGAACACGAGAGTGGGTTGGCTTGGTAGTATGGTCACGGTCAACTCCAGGTTTATGGCCACTCAACCTTAGGTCCATGTATTGCCTTAAGTTCAATCCCTACCTCTAGGTGTCCTTATGGATCTACAAATAGGAATAAGAAAAATTTGCTATGTGTAGGCATGTGGGATTGAATTGTTTGTGGTGTGAAACTCCTCGTTCCCCACTACTTGATGGGAAGCACTTAGTTTATCATTATCAGCTTTTTGATTGTGTATTAATCGTTTAGGATTATATGCGTGGAATCTTGAATGCATAACTTACTTTTTCTCATATTATTTACCTCCACCTTGAAGAGCATTGGCTCTCATTGTTACTTCTTAGTTGTGGAAACCAAAAAGTACATATGGTGTTGATGCACATCATGGCATTCCGTATAATTTTGTTGTTGGTGTGTAAGTATCCGTTGTATTTGCTTGTGCACCTATTGGATGTGTTGCAAAAGTTTCTGCCTTGTTTGATTGATTTACCTCTGTTGTGGATTGAGTTGCATTGAATGCAGTGTCGAGGTGTGCGGTTGGATGGAATCCAAGATATATAGAGAACTATACCCAATAATATAGCTTTTGTTTTGGTCATTTCAAATCCATTGGATTTTATAATCCCTTGGGCATGAATTTGTGTTGTATATTTGCAAGAGATGCACAAGCATGCAATTGACATCTTTTATTTGGTTGTTTGTTTGTTTGCAAATGAAATGCAATTGAGTGTGTAGCAACTCCCACAATGTTTGCAAGGAATGACTCACAAACATGGGATATGCGTTTAGACATAATTGATGTTGGACAACCCTAAGGAGATTCATGCGTGATTGAAGAAGAGTTTGGTGGTATCAGATTTGTTAACCTTCTTGCTTGCAACCATTGTAACTATCTTCTAGGAGCGATCCACAATAACAAACATGCTATCATTTTGATGCTTCATCCCATGAGGACTAGTGAGGTAATCCTTGGTGATACACTTCTAAGGTTGCATTGGAATTGGATAAAGTGTGTACAACACAAGCTTCCAATTTGCCAACTTCATGGTGTGGCATGGTAGATGGGAATTGGTGTCTCAACGCTTATGTGGTCAATGTAAATGTTGCTAGATCATGCCGAGAGTATTGTTGATTTCAAGCAGCTAAAGTGTCCAATTTATTTGAAATTTAATGCTTTCTAAATAAGATTTTTACATAGCACACGAAAGGTACACAAAATTGTTCAAGCCAATAGAGCAACTTGTCAAACAAGTAGGGTTTAAGGATTTGTTGATCTTGCAAGATATTGTTGTAGATTTGCTTGGTGTTTGAATTGAATGTGTATAAGGAGTTCTATTTATTGAAATTACATCTCCAAATATTCGACAGTTTCAAGAGCAGTGTGCTTGGTGGAAAATTGAGACAGTCGATTTCTTTATCATGCTTTCCTTTTTAATGCCTCATTACTAAATGGGAATTTTTGTAGGTAAGTCGTCTACTACATATCGTGCATGTTCCTTTGTATGCTTTAATTATGGAGAGCCTAAAAGAACTTGAATGTGAGTGGATGATGTCTCCTTACCCACGATGTAATATCACCATTGCCTAATTACTTGAACAATAGCATGCAACTCTGTCATAGGTGCAGTATGTCTCTTTGGTATCGTTGATAGTTTTTGAGTGATATGCGTTTGTGTCTCCATGTTAAGTGTGCACAACATTGAAGCATTGTATGATGCATTGGTCTTGATCTTTAAGGTTTGATTTATATCAGGCATGGCTAACATTGGTATAGAGTAATAGTCATGTCTTGTGCTTGTTGAAGGCATGTTGCCAATTTTTTTTTCCGAGATGTTTACATGAAATTGAAATGGGCCCCACCTGTATTACATCGTGACTACATAGTGGTGTTACAATAGCTTGGCAAAATTCAAACTCGGGTCTCCTCCTTGAAAGTTGAGGAATTTAACTGATTGAGCTCATGCCATTTGATTGGCATGTTGCTATGTTGGCATAAAATGCAATGCTCTAATTTGGTGCATGAAGCAGTTATGGCAAGGATGTTCAATAGCAAGGTGAAGGAAAGTTTGCAGCTTTGTGATATTGCACCAGAAGGTCAATCCTTGACAACCATGATCTCCTTGAGCCAACATGTATACAGAGGTGATAAATTATTTAGCCCAGGCACTAGACCTGTATCATTGTGGAAAGTACACTTGCTTGAGTTGGCTTGCAAGGCTATAACTTTTCAGCGTAGTCTCTAAGACACATTTGACATGCTGCATATGTTATGCTCATGTCTTCCCAGAGAGGAGGATGTCATCCAGATAGACAACAATGAAGATGTTGTGTAGAGCATATCAAAGCAAGCCATGAGAGAGTGGGAGTTGCTAATGTTGTCTTTAACTTATTGGTCTTTGTGTATGTGCAGCAACAACTAGTTGCTTTATTGGTCAATCGTAGTATTGAAATGTTAGTTGCTTTTGATTTCCACAAACTTGTGCCAATTGTCGACAGGATCATCATTATGCACATTGCCTATTGAGGATTCCTCATTAACATATCACAAAAGATGACATCTTTACATTGTGAATGTGATCCTCACACTGTCCATGAAGTGGGTGATGGTGAAATACGACTTGAAATGTTGGAGCCACGTATCGAATGCATCTATGTTGATCTTCCCTTAGAAAATTGGCATGCCCATGAAGGATGATAACTTTTGAAAAGTGGAAAGTAAGGGTGACCTTTTATTGGTAGGCCGACTTAGTTGCAACATTATTGTGTGAAGTTAGTTGAAGAGAGAGCTCCTGTATTTCTCTGATCCTTCCTCAATGATTTGCTTCCTTTTATAGATTTCTTGGGTGATTCAGCCATTCATGCTTGTGTATTTCTGGTTAAAAATATGGGGCTTTGCTTGATTATCCTATGTTGATATAAGTATCCATCCAAGCAGACATTCAAAGCTCTAATACCAGATCCTCTCAAGAAGAGTAGCTTTGATTGTAGATTATCAACAACACTAAGCCCAAGATGTATTAGTGCGAAGGACAAATATGGATTCGAGAGGATTTAGTATTTTACATGTGGAAAGAATTTGCAAGAGACTTTAAAGAAGCAAATTGACAGACACATCAAGGAAGGCAGACACAAAGTTATGCTCAAAAGGACAACTTCATCAATTAGAAATGATAATACAAGTATAGTGCTAGCCAGAATTGAGGGATTGTGGAATTTTGTGCTCCAAGAGTTAGGAAACATATGGCAGAATCTTGGGTGCTGGAAGAAAGGATAATCGACTAAGAAGGGCTACGTAGGAGTAGATATTGGCCTGCATGTTAATCATCACGAGCCTTGTGTCATGAGTTGTACATAGACAAATTAATGTTTTGTTATATTTTTTTGTAGTTTTATGATGAGAATAAATGATGCAATAATGGCATGTTTTGTATATAGTTGTGTTTAGGGGTACATTTTGTTTATTGAATTTAGCGAAAAACCCCTTGCGGGGCCGCCTTGGTCTGAGAAACCACGACCAGGGGGTTCTACACCGTCAAAATCACTCAGGAGTCACGCCTGGCCCTGATCGCACCAACATTATCAATTGGATTTTGGGTACCCAATGTGCGTTTGGTAGGGTGGAGATTCGAACCAGGGACCTCCCTTGGAGGATTGCCCTACCCTCTCCAACTCACCTACAACATGTGGGTTGTTTAGGGGTACATTTATATTTGTTAATGTGTGGGTAATTGCACTGGTGCAGTGGTTGCAGAGTGCTACACTTTGCCTATGGGTCTATATGTACACCCTGCTGTTTGGTCTAGGGCATCATTGATCATGATATATGATGGGTGCCCACTCGACAAGGTCATTTTTGAGGTTGTTGTAATGTCCCCTTTCTAGCCAGTCAGCTTCGCAGTTGTGATTAGCCTACTCACGGGTTCTCGTAGGCTAAATTGGATGTGTGGGAACCCATGGTGATCTTAATCAGGCCACTCTCAGCTGTCAGTTGCCAGTTTTTGTGGCTTATTTGGGTAAAGGAGATGGGACTTACTATTTATAGTAAGTCAATTATGGGGTTTCAGTCAAAGCGGATGATACCTTTGGATTGTTCGTTGAAATGGGTATCCAAATCCATGATCAGTTGGAAGGTTGGTTTGCGGAGCTTAGAAATTTTAATGCCCGAAGAAATTTTATATAAATTATATAAGTTGTTACTTTATAATAAAGGGGGAGGATTAAAGAGTCACTTAAGTTAAAATTATTTTATAAAGTGACTATTAGAATTGCAAAAAGGGGACGCCATTTATAATGAGGAAAAATAATTTCTAGAAGACATTTTAAATTGTCTTTTCCCTCCAAAAAGCCATCAACCCCTTGTGAGCTCTATAAAAGGAGATTTGGTCATTCATTTCAGGCATCCAGGTTTATATGTTTGCTTTGGCATTTGGTGAAGAAGCTTGCAAAGAATCTTTGCAGGGTTTCGAGCTTATTGGGGACGACAACCTCCAATAGGGACATCCTCTTCGGGTATGAGAGATTACCCCTGGTGGATTAGGGTGGCGATTTCATACAGAGATTGCTCAAGTGCTGATTGTGGAGAGATTTGCAAAGTTTTTTCGAAAGATTATACAAAAGTGTTTTCAGAGGTGCTGGGCGAAGTTGTTGATTGCTGGCCGTACAACACAGGCCGTACAATTACCAGCCAGGCGTGATATCTTTGGGGAATTGGGCGATCAGTCCATAAACCCCTATCTCCTCCTTCATTGGTGCCCAAGGATTGTGAGCTGCTAGTACATCATTTCGTGGGTGAAGAAAGTTGCATTTCTGGAGCTAAGTGAATAAGTGGTATGTACAGATTTGCTGATCAAATAATACAGACTGAAAATTCCAGATTGATATATCTTTGTGGTATTTGTGTGTTTCCTCGATTCCTTCACTGGGTTTCTAGCATTACATATGTAAAATCTGCATCTCAAGTTTCGTTTGATTTGGTTGCATAGTTACAAAGTTGTGACAGTTGCAAGTGGACTGATTTAGCATTTATCTGAGTTTTTTATTAATTTGAAAAAATACAAAAAAAGTACATATTTGCAAAAAAATAAAAAAAAATATTTTAGCCAGATTGGGGAGGGTTGTTACAGTTGTATTGGAACGTTGTTGGTAATGATATTGATTCATGTCTTGATCTATCTTAACTGCATACTGCATACTTGGTAGTGTAGGCGATTGATCTCTACTGTTGTCTTCATTTCCATTTCATAGTATTTCATTGCAGATTACTTTAGTGTTATCATATTGTGTGGTATGATGTATATCATGACTTGAATAGTCGCCCATATCACACCTTGAATGATGAAGATGTATATTAAACAAATGGACATCTTGAATCGGTTATATAGGCAGTCAACACTTATGTGATGGATGGTTTTCTGGTTTTGGTGCATGCTTGGAGGTCAAGGTGACAACATGGAATGGTTGACCTTTGTGGTGCCTAATGTTCTATGGGCAGTGGTTTGGCTGCCTAGTGCATGCATGGGTTAACGCAGTGTGTGAATGTTATTGCACATCAACAGGTTATTGTTGGTGCACGGGGGATTTGTTGTTCCACTTTTTCAGCTACATCTGCCAAAGTCTGAATGCACAATTCACTTTTTCTTGGATCAGCTATTGCTACTTTCTTTGAAATTTTCTTCAAGGGCTGGTTTCCACAAAAGTAACGCTGTGTCTTATTGTGATGCCTATGTCTGTCAAGAAACATCACGACCGCTCCCTTGTTGCTTTTTAGCCTAATGGGCCTTCCTCAAGGCTTTATATGGTGTAGGTGGCTTAAAGATATACATGTCCAACAATAGAAAGGTGAGGTGCATTGAAAAATATATCTACCTTTGTCTTCACATCCTTTACTTATTATACATCCTTCAAAAAATCCATAGATTGCAACTCATACTCTGCTGCTGTCATACACTCCTGCTTCAGCTAGTGGAATTCTACCTTTTGTTGAATGCAATTGCTTGGAAATACCCCTTGATAATCTCCCAAGTCACATGTCTATTCCAAGCAGGTACTCATTATGAGCTTGCTACAAGGCTGTAGAAACCATGGGTTACCTCTTTTTTTATTTTTATTTTTCTTTTTAGTTCTTAAATAATTAATAGGAAATAACTGAAAATCAACGAAGATTTATGTTTAGCAACAGCAGAAAAAATATTCAGAATTACAAAATCTGCTCTCTACAAACTTTCAGACCACCTATAAATCATGCATGTGTTATGTTATGAATCATCAATATATGCATTAGAGCAAATGTTTCAAATTGGTTTCAAGCCTTGCTTTAATGATCGGCTTCTCCTTGGTGCAATATCAAATTATTGTTTTGAAGGCTAGATTCAACAGCTTTACTGTCTGTTCAGTAGTTCAAAAGAGTGGTTGTATACTTATTAGATAATATAGTGACCTTTTCTGGTTTCTTTTAATTTGTGTCATGAATTAAAATTGATAATATATGGCTTTTGATTTGGTTTTAAATCTACTAGTATTGGTTCTTTTGGAATGGTTTATTTAGTTTTTTGGTAAGAAAGTTTTTATGTTCTGACATTTTGGGTTTTTGGGTTGTAACCTAACAATTTGCAAAATGCATTGGCTTCTTTGTGCAGGTCAAGGACCCTCACACCCCACTTCTAAGGGTATGCAAAATTTCTTCTTTTTTGTATTTATTCTGTCATTACGCTACAAGTGTCAATTTGGTCTTCCTACCTGCATCATAATAATTTACATTTGATTTAATGAGAACTTTATTTTTATGTTCTGTAACAATAGAAAACCAGGATAAGGAAAATAAAAGGGTCACAATTGAGAAGTATATATTTGGGTTTGGAAAAAGAAAGGTGAAATTGAGAGGATTACTTTATATAGTATCCATTTTTATGTACAATGTGCGTCTGTCGTGTGCATTTCTTTTAACTAAATAATTGTTCTGGGAGTCTTAGATGCTTTTGAGTTTTAATAACATGTTAATAATTACCAGAAGACTCATACAAAATTTGGCCAGAAGGACAAGATCCACTTTCTGCAATCCCTGGCAAAGCTATTAATAGTTTTTCAAATTGATGATCTTCGTTGGGTTCAAATTTAGCGCTTTTTAAAAAAAAAAAAAAATTAATTTAAATGGTGTTGTTTCTACTCTTAGTATCCCTTGCTTCAAGACTTTATGCAGAAATAACAGTTTTGTGCTTTTATCTTATTTTGGTAAGGGATGGTTTGAATATGTATTTTTATCTCCAAATCTTTGACTTACAAGATAGTATTCCTGCTTCATTTTTTTGAGAGCTCATCTATTTTTGACTTGTTTGTTTTCATTGCAGGCCAAAGCATATGCAGATAATTTTAAATGGAAAGGCCCTGCCGTGTCTGAGGATTAATGATACGACTCGGGCATTCCTTGTTTCCACATTTTTAGAAGGTTGTCAGAATATATGCTTCTTGATACTTCTTTTGAAACACAATACAATTTGTGTTTATTATAGCCATGATTTAAAGGATTAGAGATTATGATGGCCTGAGATTCACAATAAAAGATCCTTGATTCCCTCTCTTTTGTTGACTTGATGGTGTTCTTCATCCAAAGTCTTGAGTCTTCCTTGCAATAGAATATCATATGATCCTAGATTCACTCTCTTTTGTTGACTTGATGGTGTTCTTCATCCAAAGTCTCGAGTCTTCCTCGCAATAGAATATCATATTTGGAAGTCAAAAACAATGTAACAAGTGCCAGTTTTCTACCCAAATGATTTTTGACAATTTAAACACAGCCCTGTGCATTGAGCATTGGTGGGACTCAAAAATTTCTACTTGTCAATAAAATGTATCATTCAATGGATTGATGCAAATCAAGTGTATATGCATGGTAGTCAGAGGATCAACCATGCCATAAATTGATTATATGTTTGCAAACATCAGTGCGTCAGAACTTAACTTTGTGCTTTTAAACTAACTTGAAACAAAATTGTTTTGATAGTTATGGAGTAACCATTGAAGGCCATGAAGGTCACTAAAACACAGAAGATGGAAATATGGATGCAGTGGTTGCATATGTGGATCTTCATAATAAAATGTAGAAAAGTATTAGCATGTCTAATGAATCAACATCACTTATGTATTTGTCCATTCTAAGACCGAGTTACTGTGAATATCAGACTGAACATCTTTGGAGAGGTTTAGCCGAGGAATTTAGAAATCCAATTATTCATATAATATACTGTACTACTGCAGCTTGCAATCCATAGACTATTTTTGTGAATGGGTTGTGTGAGATTGAAACGGGCCCCACCCGTATTACATCATGACCACATAGTGGTATTACAACAGCTTGGCAATTATGCACGTGTCTCTTAGCGAGATTCAAACCTGGGTCTTCTCCTTGAAAGTTGAGGAATATAACTGGTTGAGCTAATGCCATATGATATCCATAGACTATTACTTGAATTATTATTGTTATTATTATTTTTAATGGGTTATATGGGATTGAAACGGGCCCTACCCATATTACGTCATGACCACATAGTGGTATTACAATTTGGCAATTATGCATATATTGCTTGGCAAGATTTAAACCTGGGTTTTCTCCTTGAAAGTTGAGGAATTTAACCGTTTAAGCTAATACCGGTTGATACTATATGCTTGAATTATTACTTCTAGATGACCACCTGATTTATGATTGAATATTTGTGTACTTTCTTATATGCGAACTGGTGAAATCTCAGTTTTCTGACATTGTAACTGCTGAGAGGTAGAGTTGTAGATGGAATTATTTAAAGTGATTCTGTCTGGTTATCTATTGTTACAACACAGCAAGAAGAAAGTACGACAGTCTGTATTCATACTTCAGAGTTGTACAAATTGCTAAATTGCTTTGGGGAAAACTGCCAAGACAGACTATCAACCAGAATGTGTCTATTAGGAAGTCTATGTAAATTTTATGTTGTTTATGTTGTTTGTGCTTTTTAATGGGCTGAGTTAATAGATTCTGACTATTACCATGTGGATGGCATCCAAGATAATTGCTAGTTGAGTGGCCGCCTTGAGTTGACTTTGTTTAGTCTGAGGCCGCAAATTAAGTAGATTTACCATTAGATATAAATCAAAGAAAGCTGAAAGTGAAAGATGTTCGGTTTACCTTACCCAATACTGATCATGGGTCGGTTTACCTTTACCCAATACTGATCATGGGTAGCCCACTACAACTGAAGTCAATTCATAATAGTTTGTTAAATCTAGTCGCATGAAACTTCAAATTGTTAATGCAGGATGTGTTCTCTACCCACAAGAATAGCAGGATACTAGTGCGATGCGCAATGAATATGTTATTTTCTGTTATTGTTAAGCAGGATGAGATGAGACTTCACACCGTATTTCACATGCATATTTGGTGAAGGTGTTAGTAATTTATGTTAAAATCATGTTTATCATATTTTATGATTGTGATGTTCATTTGTTTCTTGCAATTTTTGAAGCATTTTGTATTGGCAAGTACTTTATTGTTTGACAGGGGAAGGTAGCTTTAGTTACGATGACAAATGAATGACATATTAACATACATAAATTGGGTCAATCAAAACATAACCATGAATATCATGTTCACATACATTGACTCTGTCAATCAGAACATAACCGTGAGACAGGCGTGAACAAAGTAAATGGAATCCAAGTTCGGTCATGGTTTATTAAGTCATCTGATTTTAGTTTTTTTATTATAAATCAGTGTTATATAAAATTGAACAAACTTACCTTGGATGATGTACAATCTTCCCCACATATTATCCGGTTTCAACAGCCATAATCAAGTCCTATGTCTGGTGTTTCATTTTTTCTTTTCTGTTGTGAATTCATGCATAGAAGTGGAAATTTATTGGAGTATCATTTTAATTCTCTTGAAACATTTTAGAGCAAAACAGCTTTTCATTACACATGCTACTGCAAAATTTGATTTGTTTGGTAAAGAATGGATGTTTCATGCTCGGGAAAGAATGGATGTTTCAAATTTCTTATGGATGGGGTACAAGTGTTGTATTTCTACTGGATCATAGGCACATTTTTATATGCTTGGGCGAGGAGTCTGCTTTTGTTCATTCCCATGTTTTGAGGAATTCAAGCTTCTTTTCGTCTCAGGGGAGAGGATCTAATAGTCAAGAGGATGATGAAGAATATATATTTTTCTAAATATATTTTAAAAAACTTTTCACCCATTACTTAAACATACTAACAAATTAAGTATGAAGAATATATATTTTTCTAAATATATTTTAAAAAACTTTTCACCCATTACTTAAACATACTAACAAATTAAGTATGAAGAATATATATTTTTCTAAATATATTTTAAAAAACTTTTCACCCATTACTTAAACATACTAACAAATTAAATGACAAAAGTATTTAGTCAGAAATTTTAGCATATGTTATTGAAAGAAAATCTTCTTGTACTTCATCGAACATAGGCCAAGAGATTGTCAAAATTGTTTTCATACCTTGTCAAAATTGCTTTCATACCTTGTCAAAATTGCTTTCATACCCCATCATACATACATCATCTTTAAAAGATTGTTGTGACCTGACCACATTGCACTTACTATAGGCAAAGTTTAGGGTGCCAAAATGACATCCAGTTGGAGTTGTACAACATCCAACTAAAGTGCACAGCTATTGAGAGGGGCAGTCGCCAATACATGGTCTGACTATATTTTACATGCAATATTGATACTGTAGAGAGAATTGATTTAAAAAATGCATTTAGTGTGATGAAATAGTGATAATACATATACAAGGCAACATGGTAAAATAATGGAATATTTCATGGAACCATTTGATCTTGACAAATATGTAAGTCCATTTTATACATGAATGCAAAAGCCAAAACTTCTAAGTTAAATATGTACAATTAATTAATTACTTTTAATACATGGGAGGAAAAAGTGGATGTAATTAAAAACTCAATTTCTTACATTTAAAGAAATCTCTCAAGATTACTTTAAATTTTCTCTTGTAGCTTAAAGTGGTAGATTGTAGCTTAAAGTGGTAGATTGGTGAATCAAGTTGTACAAATCCTCTGCATTCTTAGTGATTAGCTATCCATTTAAATTAAATTTAAGTTTTATACCCCCAATATTTTTTTAAAGGTAACGTTATACGAGTATTCCTCTTCCTCAATATGCTTAGATCTTATTAGGGTATGTTCAATGAATATGTGCATCCGAGTTCTTAATTTGTAGCTGCATCATTTTTATGTTTATTTGTTGGAGTTCATAAATTTTATCAACTTTGTATATGGACCTTTGGAATATCACTCTTCCCCATTCAATACATGCTAAAAATACACATATTTTTTAAAAATGGTTAGCAATCCATCTTGTAAAGGTTCACCATTGAAAGTATGATTTCTAGCTAATGACCAAGAATTGAAGGACAAGAGAAGATAAACAAAGACTATAAACTAGCATGCATTGCTTGAGTACATCTTGTAAAGGTTCACCATTGAAAGTATGCTTCCTAGCTAAGGACCAAGAATTGAACGACAAGAGAAGATAAACAAAGACTATAAACTAGCATGCATTGCTTGAATAACAGTGAATGAACAAAGTTGTACTAATGAGGTTGTCATCAAAGTGAAAGATTTGTGTGTCAGATAATTCAAATATTTAATTTGACATTGATAAACAAACAATTAAATTATTGGTTGGATCTTTAATATTCTAAAAATTAATTTATTAAAAAAATATGCATTAAGTATATCTTTCATGAATAAGCTCTTTCAACCACTAATTGCCACATGAAAATTATTTACTAAAAAAAAAGGAGGAATGTTAAAAATAAGTTTTATAATATTTAAAATAAAAATTAATTTAGGGACTAACACAATCAAGACAAATGAAATATCTAATGGTTGATGCAACTTTTTGCTTGCTCGCCTGCTCTTCTTTGAAGCTCCTTTCTTTGGATTGAAGATGAGAAACACCTTTTTGACTAGAGGCAGGAAGCACCCTCTGATAGCGAAGCTTTGATTGGTCCCGCTTTCAACTAGTCTAGTTTGGAGTGAAATAGGGATGTAGGAAAAAATTCCCTATAGTTTTGGTGGCTCTTAGGGATCCTCAACTTGTTGAAGGAGTGATTCTAAACTTTTTTTGCCTTATCTGATGGGTGCTGAGTCAAAATTTGGAAGCTAAAAACAAAATGTAACAACTCAAAAAACTGAAAGCAGTGCGATGTTCTTGCTTGGATTGTATCCTTTAGGGGTGTCTATTTCAATTTGATTTTTTGACCTTATTGCCTAGAGGGGTACTTTTGGATCCTTCAAATATGGAGGGTCTAGAGGGACCCTACCTATCTTTATAGCTCATTTTGGTGTTGCGGTGTATGTCTCCGAGCTTAGGTGGTCCCGATTACTACCTTTACCTTACTAGGTCGACTTGCCTCCCTCCCCTTGTAAACATATTTAGGATTTTTTAGGGTTTAGGAGGTTCTCCATGTGTTAGCCATGACTGGGGTGTCATCATAGCCTACAAAAGGGTCACCTTGTAGTGGCTAACACATGGAGAACCTCCCGAACCCTACACGATCTTAAAGATTTTTACAAGGGGAGGGAGGCAAGTCAACGCAGTAAGGTGGAGGTGATAACCAAGATCCACCTAAGCCAAAAGACATGTTGCAACACCAAAATAAACTATGAAGACAAGGAGGGTCCCTCCAAACCCTCCACATTCAAAGGATCCAAAAGTATCCCTCCAGGTGATAGGATCAAAAAATCAAATGAAAATATATCGCCCTGGAGGATACAATCCAAGCAGGAAGAACATCTCATCGCTTTCAGTTCCTTGAGTTGTCATTACATTTTTTGCTTTAGCTTCCAATTTCTGACTCCTTGCCCAATGGACAAGGCAATGCAAGTTTGGGTTCACTCCTTGAGTAGGCTGAGGAGCCTTGAGATCCACCAAAGCTATAGGGAACTTTTCCCTATAGCCTCGCGTCACTCCAAGCTAGACCAGTCAAAAGTGAGACCAGTTGAAGCTTCATTATCGAAGGGAGCTTCTTGCTTCCAGTTGAAAAGGTGCTTCCTGCCTTAAATCGGGAGAAATAAGCTTGAAGGAAGAGCGAGTGAGGTTAATGTTGAGCAAAGTGCAGCAAACAGTATTGTCATTGTTGTCAACACAGTCAGACATATTTATTGATGCAATGGACAAGAGTTTATTGAACAGCAAGGTGCAACCAAAGTACAATGGATAGGAGTTCAGTGTTGAGCAAGGTGTTGCAGGAGGATTGTCATTGTTGTCAATACAGTCAGTTAGATCTAATGATGCAATGGACAAGTAGTTCAGAAGTCACTCGATGAAGAGGATAAAGTTCAAAAGTTAGTCAGATCATGAGTCCTTAAATGATAGATGCACAGAAACAGAAAACATAATTCAGAATGAGAAGAAGAAGTCTTCGAACCTGAGATGTCAAGAAGCGAAAAGGTTTTTTGTGAAAACCAAGGCAGTCAAAATAAAAAGTTTTATTTAAAATCATGGATAACAGATTTGAAATGGGTTTTTCTTAAAACCCAAGTTGGCTCTTCGTTTCGTTGAAAAAGATGCCCCGGTGATGAAGATATTTAATTTTAAATATTTAGTTTAAATTTTATTTTATTTAAAATTTAAATTAAAATATTAAATTAAATTAAAAGGGCCGACGTGTTACTATTTCGCGGCAATAAGCTACAGGAAGGTGACGAAGGTGGAGAAGAGTTTGAGGCCGACAAAGTTAAATCTGGGCCGACGGATTTTAGGGTTTGGCAGAAGGACACACGGATTTTAGGGTTTGGCAATCGACAAATTCTAGGGTTTCTCAGTCGACGTTCTTCTAGGGTTTGTTTCTAAAATTTCTTCTATAAAAGCAAGGGTTCTTCGAGTTTGAAAGATGGGGTGTTAAGATAAAGTGCAAATGCGAGCATAGTGTTTGTGAAAGTGAAGTTCGTGTTGAGCAGAGAGCAAGTCGTTTCGATTCATAATGAGAGCGAAGTGATAGTTCTTTGGAGTTGCAGTAAGGTGTGCGTTGCGATGAGATAATGTGCGAAGAGCGAGTAGAGTGACTTGTGCGAAGATAAGAGCGCGATGTGCAAAAGTTGTGTTCTAAGTCTGAAGTGACAATGCGCAGCTTTACGTAAGTGATTGATCATCTGAATGCAGTAGAGAGTGCAAAGAAGTACAGAGAAGAGGTGGAATAGTGCGACTCATTTTGCGCAGAAGCAGCAGAATGCAAAAAAATAGCAGACCGTGAAAATTGAGGTGAAAGTTTTATTCTGTAATTTTTATTATTGTCTTCCAAGTTGTTGCTTGGATTAAGGGGTTGGTGCCTCTTTCCAGTAGGTGCCGGTAAAATAGGAGTTGGTGCTCCATTCTGTTGAAGCGGATAAAGTTAAGGGGTTGGTGCTCCTTCCAGTTGGTGCCGGTAAAGGATTATGTAAAGTTGTAGCTTTGCATTGACTCGGATTTGGATGGTAGTCCAAGCAGTCTTTTTGAGGAGTAGCCACATTGGTGAACCTCGTTAAAATGTTGTGTTATGTGTGATGCTTTCTTGATGCATTTAGTATCTCTTTTATCTCGCTTTAAACCGTCGCTGGTTTTAAAATCATATGTTTTAGAAATTTTAAAGAACACACCGATTCACCCCCCTCTCAAGTGTCATTGTGATTACAACAATTGGTATCAGAGCCAGGTTCCCAATTTTGGCTAAATCAGTCAGGGTTGATCTTGGATTAGTACACAATGGCTAAGAAGAATAGATCCTCATCCAAAAAGGCATCCCAGCCAGTTTGGTCCTCGTAGAAGAGAAATTTGAACCGAAAAAGGTAGAAGAAGTGAATCCCGAAGTCTGTGATGAAAATCTTGAGGCTGAAGTAGATTTTGAAGGAGAGTTGATATCTCGCACTTGAAGAGTGGAGTATAGAAAAGAAAAAGAACAAAATACTGTCCAAGAAATTAGAAGAATATGGGGATGAGATTGAAGATCTCTTCCTACAAGTTCAAAAGGCCAAGAAATCAGAAGAAGCCTTGAAGACACACCTGGATAATAAGAATGATGTATACAACACAAGTGAAGAGGAATATAAAAAGGTTATTGTTGATCTAAAGCTGCAAGTAGAACAGAACAAAAGGATTGAAGATATTCTTAGGTCTCAGATCAATGAGAAAGAGACTGTATGCCGCCAACAAGAAGAAGAGATTGTTTCATTGAAGAAACAACTAAAAGAGGCCAATATAAATCTCAAATTTGAGAAGAGCACAGAGTTGCTAGATACAATGATAAATCAACAAAGAAGCTCCACAGCTAAGTTTGGTCTTGGATATGAAGTTGAACAACCTTCATCCTCCAAATATGCAGAGAAGAAGAAGTCCTCGGTTGAAGGATTGAAACAAGAAAAGTCTGAAGTTGAATCCTCAAAAGGAAGAAAATATCAAAGAAGATCTACAACAAAGCAACCACAACAAAAGAGGTTCTCTCACTCTCACTCTTTTAATAATAATGCTTTTTATGGCTATTGTTCTAAATGCAACCACTTTGGTCACAAGGCAATTTATTGTGGACTCGAACAATAGATCAAAGAGTTATGCCGATAAAAATACTTCTATTTTTTTGAGTGAACACCCCGTGCAATGTTTTAAATGTAATGGCCATGGGCACATAGCAAGGTTTTGTTCAAGCACTTCTGTATCCAATCTAAGGCAATACCATAGATTTCATCATACACATAGAATGCAATACAGACAGGGAATAAAACATGTGCAATGTTTTAAATGCAACGGTCAAGGGCACATAGCAAGGTTCTCTCCAAGCACTTCTATATCTAATCTAAGGCAAAACCCTAGATTTCATCAAGAGGACAACACCGACAAGGAACATATCATGTGCATAAAAGAAAAGAAAATAATCATCCATCAAGAATGCACAAGAGACAACCCCACAAGAGAAATGTTCAAGTTCACGAACAGGAGCAAAATAGGGATGTTGTTGAAAAACCCAAGCCCAAGTTCAGGAAAGTCCGGAGAAAGACAGAAGAAAGGAAATTGTGTCTCCTTGGACCGATGGAGGCTACTCCGCCATTGCTCTAAGCAACTCCAGGTGGCACATCCTCAGGAGGAGCAATATTAAAGTTTTATTTTAATGCTCCTATGTATTTGTCTAGGTATCTGAGGATGAAAGGTAAGCAGTCGGGTTAATGTTGTATAGTTGTTAAAGTGTGTTTTTCAGTTTATATAGTGGTTTGTGGAAATGCCGTGAAGTGTGGTGTTTAATTTGAGAGCTGTCACCATTGGTAGTTTTGAGATATGTCACTGTTGTACTGTTGATGATTCTTAATACCACTGTTCAAAATTACGAATCATAATAGTCCAGATAATTTGCTCAACGAAAGAATGCTTGCCCTAGCTATGTATTTGTGTTTCGAGCAACATGTATTTGTTTTTACTCTTTGATGTGAAGATTGCCAGATCTTTCATGACACCTTGGTGAATATATTTAATTCACAGACAGTTTTGTTTTAACTATTGATTTAATGCCATTCCAAGGATAAGAAGCTTGAGGTCGAGTAAGGTGCACTACGGTTGGCCATAAAGTGTTTGACAAAATGTCTTCTTCCGACATGCATAGTTGAAAGTAAGAGTTGGCAAGAAATTGCAAGTGCTGGACAAAAATTGGTACAGATGTGAGTCACTTGTCAATTCTCGTTGACAAAAGTGAAATCAAGCATGTTGAATGGGAAGATTGAAGAAAAAGTTTTTTAATGAGCAACCAGATGATTTCCAGCCTGGTGATGAATAGTTGAGTTGCTTTCATAGTGGTTGTTTTGATCAAGTTAATGCTTTTCTTGATACATGATTTGGGCTTACTCCATTGAGTTTGATTTGAGCAAGTTATTCTTTGCCTTGGTGATTTATGTTGGTGGTTGTCTTGTTCAAATACCTTTGGAAGGAAAAGGATGTCTACTAGTTTCCTTTTCATGTAGTGATTGGTTGAATGCTTCAAGGTTAATCTTGAGTTGAATGATGTTGGTTAAACCTTGTCTATAAGCATTGTTGCTAAAGCCCTAATTGGTTGAAAAAAAAGATGTTGGTTGTGCTGTGGTACAGTGTTTGGTACTTGCATAGAGTTGAAAGTGGATTGAGGTAGCCTGCTGGATTCTCACTGCAGAGAGAGACAAACAACTGTCATTGGGTTCAAGCTTGTTGAGAATATATCCAAGATGCATGGTGAAGTTGTATGCAGATGTTGCTGGCATTGCGGAACAAAAAGTTGGCTATATAAGATTATTGTATGCCTTCACTAACAAGGGACAAGTTTGAGTTTGCAAAGCAACAGAGGGTAGTTGCACAAAAGACAGTGGTTCAGTCATGTTCTTACACATGTTATATTGGTGAAGTTGACGGTGATGATGTCATTCACTGGTTATTGCCGCTATTCACATTGTTGATTTTATTGATGCCTATTATGCTTATCATGATGTTGTCAATCAGTGAAATGAAGTGGTCTTGGACTCAGGGGGAGCATTTGTGTATTTGTTTTTCTTCTTGTTCATGCTTGGAATATTTGCTAATTGTAATAATTTGTGTCTAAGAATATTGTGCATAGACTCAGGGGGAGTCTACAGCAGCCCTTTGGTATTATTGTCAAAGGGGGAGAAGATTTACAAGAAAATTGCACATGTGTTGCCAACAATTCCAAAGGGGGAGATTGTTGAGCAAAGTGCAACAAACAATATTGTCATTGTTGTCAACACAGACAGATTTATTGATGCAATGGACAAGAGTTTATTGAACAAGCAAGGTGCAGCCAAAGTACAATGGATAGGAGTTCAGTGTTGAGCAAGGTGTTGCAGGAGGATTGTCATTGTTGTCAATACAGTCAGTTAGATCTAATGATGCAATGGACAGGTAGTTCAGAAGTCACTCAGATGCAGAGGATAAAGTTCAAAAGTTAGTCAGATCATGAGTCCTTAAATGATAGATGCACAGAAACAGAAAACATAATTCAGAATGAGAAGAAGAAGTCTTCGAACCTGAGATGTCAAGAAGCGAAAAGGTTTTTTGTGAAAACCAAGGCAGTCAAAATAAAAAGTTTTATTTAAAATCATGGATAACAGATTTGAAATGGGTTTTTCTTAAAACCCAAGTTGGCTCTTCGTTTCGTTGAAAAAGATGCCCCGGTGATGAAGATATTTAATTTTAAATATTTAGTTTAAATTTTATTTTATTTAAAATTTAAATTAAAATATTAAATTAAATTAAAAGGGCCGACGTGTTACTATTTCGCGGCAATAAGCTACAGGAAGGTGACGAAGGTGGAGAAGAGTTTGAGGCCGACAAAGTTAAATCCGGGCCGACGGATTTTAGGGTTTGGCAACTGACAAATTCTAGGGTTTCTCAGTCGACGTTCTTCTAGGGTTTGTTTCTAAAATTTCTTCTATAAAAGCAAGGGTTCTTCGAGTTTGAAAGATGGGGTGTTAAGATAAAGTGCAAATGCGAGCATAGTGTTTGTGAAAGTGAAGTTCATGTTGAGCAGAGAGCAAGTCGTTTCGATTCATAATGAGAGCGAAGTGATAGTTCTTTGGAGTTGCAGTAAGGTGTGCGTTGCGATGAGATAATGTGCGAAGAGCGAGTAGAGTGACTTGTGCGAAGATAAGAGCGCGATGTGCAGAAGTTGTGTTCTAAGTCTGAAGTGACAGTGCGTAGTTTACAGAAGTGATTGATCATCTGAATGCAGCAGAGAGTGCAAAGAAGTACAGAGAAGAGGTGGAATAGTGCGACTCATTTTGCGCAGAAGCAACGAAATGCAGAAAAATAGCAGACCGTGAAAATTGAGGTGAAAGTTTTATTCTGTAATTTTTATTATTGTCTTCCAAGTTGTTGCTTGGATTAAGGGGTTGGTGCCTCTTTCCAGTAGGTGCCGGTAAAATAGGAGTTGGTGCTCCATTCTGTTGAAGCAGATAAAGTTAAGGGGTTGGTGCTCCTTCCAGCTTGGTGCCGGTAAAGGATTATGTAAAGTTGTAGCTTTGCATTGACTCGGATTTGGATGGTAGTCCAAGCAGTCTTTTTGAGGAGTAGCCACATTGGTGAACCTCGTTAAAATGTTGTGTTATGTGTGATGCTTTCTTGATGCATTTAGTATCTCTTTTATCTGCTTTAAACCGCTGCTGGTTTTAAAATCATATGTTTTAGAAATTTTAAAGAACACATTGATTCACCCCCCCCTCTCAGTGTCATTGTGATTACATCAGTTAAAGCCATGCCAACCATTAGATCTTTCATTTATTGCTAGCATTTAATGACTGCTCGAATGAAGCCAACAAATGCACCAAGACCCACAAACCATTGATTTTCAATCTAATGATCTGCATGATCCTTTTGACCAAAGAGGTGCTAGCAAAGGAGGGGCTCCAATTGAAGCCAAAGTTAGACATGTGACGACGAGTCAAAAGCCCATGAGAGGAAAGAACCAATGCTCTAAGGAGAAGGTCTACCATTGTTTGAAGGACATCCCATCCCATTTAAGGACATGTGGCAATCGCATGCACAAAAGAAGAATAGCCAAGAGGGCATTAAAGAAGATATCCTCTAGTGACTATAAAGCTTGAATTTTTTGGCCAAGCCTATTAGAGCAAATCACATCCCAACCATGATTACTACCCATCATACATATGAGCCTACCCTATCCACCAACACTAGTCAAGGAGGCCATGTCTGTCACATCAATAGAGTGATGTATTTCAAAAGAAGCATGATAGAAGAGTTATGGTGCAACCATCCCAATGCAGCGATAGAGAGCCTAGTCATCTGCATCGTTTATCTGAAGGCCCTAAGGCTTTCAACATTTATGGCTCCAAATCTAGAGACCTCAAAATTGCCGTCACACTAGTTGTAGAAGGATTGCTCAACTGAAGGAATAGAGGATATCCACATACCTTTTGCACAAATCTTCAAAGGGAAGGCACCCTCCTCTTAGCTTATAAATAGACCTACATTTATTGTAAAAGGCATCAAATTTTTTTTGCTTGTGCCCAATACTCGACCTTGCAGGATCTTCCTTTCACCCTTCTTTCCTACTATAACAAGGGGAGACCAAGCCTTTTCTCATGCCTAGGGAGCATCAAACTCTTTGGGCCTCATTATCTTGTAATAATTTCAGTAGGTTAATGGAAACCATGACTAATTTTGCTTTGTCCTCCTTCCCTTGATTTGTCTTGACTCTTGGCAATGTAGTTTGCTTGGTTGTGTTCACTAGCCATAGGTGATGTTTTTTGTGTTAAGTCACCACTTATTGCAATAAAAAATTGAGAGTTATTTTTAATTTTTTGGTGCATCACCTCTATAGATTAGGGCTTTACTTTTTTGCACATTCAATTTATTCTTTTTACTTTCATTGCAATTCCCTTCTCTAGCTTTGTAGACACGGAAAATTGACCCACTAAGGTGAGTAATTTTCCCTAGATCCCTTGTTTTCTCCTTGGAAAAGTAGGTTCATATTTGAGCTGACATTTTCCCTATCAAATATTATCCATTCCTCCTAAATCCTATACCATTGGATCGGGCTCAAAAAGAGCTTTCCAACGGTATATGATATGACCCATTTTGACTCCATTTGACCCTCCAAAATGCATTAAAACCACACGGGGGTCTAGCTGGTGCGATGTCGCGTCCCATCTTAACGGGGCACGATTTCGCCGTTTTTATTTAATTTTTAATTTTATTTTATTTTCTTTTGGCCCGCTTAGACCCAGTTTTAAACCCTCCAACATGTTTTAGCGTCGGTTGTGAGTTTATTTGTGCCCGCCTTGATCGTCTATAAAAGGGAGAGCAATCTCACTCTTTTGGAAATAAGTAATCAAGCAATCTCAATATCACGATCATGGACTTATTAATGCTCATGCAATATTTATTTTCTAACACTCGCTTACTACTTTTATTTTGCTCTACTTTTTGTGTCTTCTACAAGCTAACCCGAAGTGCGAATTTTGGATTGATCTTCTATTGCATGGATTGGATTGATTTGTTGTGTGACTTGGTGGATCTGTGGTGTAGTTCGGAGAGATAGAGTGCCCGCTTGGATACTTCAATATTCTCTGCTTGCTTCTGCGATGTCCATTAGGGTTTTCTTACTTTGTTTATGGCATTTATTTCATCTTTTGCATTCATTTTTATTTTTCTTCAATCTATAATGATATCGCGCCTGGCATTAACGAGGTGCGACTTTGCTTGCCCTAATTAGGGCAAAGTTATTCATAGAAGCGAAATCGCACCCTGTCCAGATAGGGCGTGATTTTGTTGCTGCAATATTGCACTCACTCCAGATTCTGCTTTCACTATTGTGTTCCATTTTATCTCTAGATCATACTATTGCATTTTATTTTCTATTTTTTGTTACTATATTTCTGATTTATGATTAATTCTCCAAAGGTCAATTTCTGCTTTTGTATTAAAATGTCATCTAAAAGGACCTAGGGGGCTTGACTACTGCTAGATCTGTTACACAATGGCCTAAGCAGGCCCCCTAATACTAATTCCATTTTTCAGTGTTTCATGAGTGATCTTGCAGGAACAAGAATTGTGGATAGCATTGGATCAAAGGATAAAAGCAAGGATCAACCACCGGATAAGCTAAGTGTTCCAATTAGTCTTTAGGTTGTTTTTTGAGTGCTTTATATTTATATTGTAAACCCTAGATCTGATTTAAAAGGAAATATATTTAATTAATTTCTAGGCATTTAAAAGATAACAACATATAGTGTGCACTTAGGGTTAATTCTGTTTGTGCATTTCTTCTTGAGCCCTTGTTTTAAAGATTATTTATTTAAAACCCTAGGTTAGCAAGCATCCAAAGGAAGAATCATATTAGGTTAGCACTTGTATTCTTGCATTCTGTTTTCTGCATTGTCATTTACCTTTCCTAGTTTAGAATTAGAAAGGCCAAACTTAGGTGTTTGTCTTGAAACTGAATACATCAAACAATCCTAAATATCCTGAGGACTTGGAGCGAGTCCTAAAACCATTCCTGGTGAACCCTTCCCCCTAGCACCGAGTGTAGAGAACAACATAGCCCCCGTGGTTCACCCCACAAGATGTCCCCTCCTTATGGATCCAACCTTTTGTTTGGGAATTGTATGCGGTAGGGCAGTTTTCCCCCTCTACATATTTGGTGAACCCGACGTGAACACCTCCTTAGTGGCCATTAGGAAACCTTTTCCTCTAGTTCTTGTTTTTAAAATTAAAGAGAGATAATTTAAATTTTTTTGTACGGATTTAACAATTTAATTTTATTTTTTTATATTCTGTTAGAATTTTGCTTTTTATCTTTAAGTTTTTGTTTTTAAAATTCAAATAAGACAATTTAAATTTGTTTGTGTAGATCAGACCATTAATTAAAGATTTAACAGTTTAGTTTTTGACTTTTATATTCTGTTAGAATTTTGTTTTCTTAAAATTATTTTTTCTATTTTATGTTTTATATTAAAATTTCATTTCTTGTTTGTTGTTAAAATTTTGGCCCTATTCAAATCAAGAGTGAGTTAATTAATTAATCTCTTTCTTTCTAAACTATAGTCAATGGTTGTCTTTCTAAACCTCCTTGTTATTTTAAAATTTATTCTTTTCCCTTTTCAAATATTTTTAGCATCTAAAAAATACTCTAAAACTCATAAAAAACATAAAGAAGATTTAATCCCATCACATAATTATTTTAATAAAGAACATGAAGAAATTGTTACTGATAAAAAGTATGAGGAAACTATTAATGAATTTCTTCATCTTTCTCAATTTTCTCCAGCCTTAGGATACACTAATGAACAAGATAAAATTATTCAAAAATTCCTTAATGATCTTGATAATAATATTGTCAAATCATCTCTCTCATATACAGATAATATTCAAGAATCTATTAATCACATTAGTAATGAGCATAAAATTAAACATAATATTTCATTACCCTCCATCATTAATTCTCAAGTGAACATTAATTCTAATCCTCTTCCTTCTTGTGATATTCCTAAAAATATTAAGGAACAAACCATTTCTTCTCAAAATATTCACATCAATCCTTTGTTTAAATCTTTGCATCGTGTCAATCCGTTTAAGCCAACTTATGCCACTACTGTAACCACCAATGTTGGAAGAAGTCCACAAGTTCCTCCAACTAGTAGTGGCACCCAAAATTATTTTCAATTTCCTCCTTCATCTTCTAATGTCAACACTATTACCTCTATTCCACCACAAGTTAATCTTCCATTCTCACAAGGCACCACATATAACAACAACCTTCACATGTCCAACCTAAGTCAAGGGAGCATGGGAAACATACATAGTAATTCAAAAATGCAGAATTTGGCAAGTATAGTGAATCAGTTGGTTTCAAGGATGGATATGATTCAGCCTTCAGGGTTTACATACAGTTATAAGGAAATGTGTAATCAACCATTGGATCCTGTTGTTGTTGCTAGGCCTTATCCTAAGTATTTTTCAATGTCGGATTTGCCTATCTATAAGGGAACAGAGGATCCAATTAAGCATTTAAGGATGTTTAGGATAGCTTGCCATGATATCATCTATGATGATATGTTATTACTAAAGATGTTTCCTAAGAGTCTTGTTGGCATGGCATTAGAATGGTATTATCGGTTACCTAATTATTCTTTGAGAAATTTTGAAGAAACAACAGAATTATTTGTTCAACAGTTTGGTGCTTATATTGAGGAGGTAACCATGAAAGATGTTTATAATTTGAAACAAGGTAAAGAGGAAAGTTTTTTAGAATTTTTGGCTCGTTGGAGAAGTCTAGTTGGATGCTTGAGATATACTATACCTCCTAGATATATGCTTGAGATATTTATTGGAAATTTACAAGAATAATTATCTTATGCATTAGAAACTACTATTATCACATCTTTTGATCAAGTGATTGAGTTAGCAAGGAAAGTAGAACAAGCTCTTATCAGAAGAGGACAACTCAAAGTGAAAGAAGATAAAACCATTAAGTCATAGTATAAGAATAAGGATGTGGTAGGTGATGGTGTAATGGATAGTAGGCATATTAATAATATTGTTAACAACCTACAAAATATAATACTTCAAAAACCTCCACAAAGGAACTTTACAAGGCTTAATATGTCTATGGAGGTAGTTTTGAAGTAATTATTAGAAGCCAAAGCAATTGAACTTCCTCCTATAAGATAACCAGATACTACAACTCATTGGTATAAGGTAGGTCAGCATTGTGCATATCATAGAGTAGAAGGACATTGGACAAATTCTTGTAAAAGGTTAAAACATGTGGTTCAAGATTTAATTGATGCAGGTCGTATTGATACTAGCAGTTTTTAGTCTTCAAACAATCAACAAAATTAGAATAGGACTAAACAGGAAACTAACCAAGTGTCCTATAAGAATGTACCACATCATTATGATAACCATATGGTTGGTATGGTAACAACTACTTTAGAACAATAGGTGCAGATCCAACAATCTCAATAGGAGATGAGAGCTTCAACAAATATTTCCCTCTTAGAGATTTTGCAAAATTCTCCTACTCATGAAGAAGCCTTGATAAGTGTTCTAAAACAACAATTTGTCCCGCCAGATATTTCCCCTAGTGATATGGTCAATATGGTAAGTTCTCTTGGGACACATCATCTCACATTCTCGGATGATGATATTTCTTCCTCAAACTTGCAAGAAGATTCTTCTCTTTACATCACCGCATTTATTGGGGATACTTTTATCAAGAGGGTCATGATTGATAATGGTTCTTCCCTTAATTTATGCACATATCAATTTATCCAAAAGTTTGGATTAAAAGAGGAAGATTTAACTAAGTCCAATGCAATCATCAAAACATTCAACAACGAGTCCCAAGAAGCTTGTGGCACCATATCTCTTCCCCTTAAAGTTGGACCCAAGATTTTAGATACATTGTTCTATGTGGTACCTTGCCTTGCATATTTTAATCTACTTCTTGGATGTCCTTGGATCCATGCAATGAAGGCTATCCCTTCTACTCTTCATCAATGTTTGAAGTTTAAATTTAAAGATCAAGTTATCACCATTCTAGGTGACCCTCAACCATTTGAATATTGTTCAATGGTTGAACAAGCTCAGTTTGGTCTCAATGTTTGTCCTTCAGTTTCATCATCTGTTTCTCCAAGTTCCTCATCTCAAAAATTTGAGCAATTCAACAATCTAAAAGTGAGTGAGGAACCTCTAATCAAAATTTCATCATGGGATCAAGACAATCAATTTCTTCAAGAACCTCTTCTGGATATATCTCATCAAGGTTTGGATCAAAGTAATGAGGATGAGGATCCCCCTTATCCCTCTAACATCTTGTTTTGTAATATGATAAATTCTATGTGTTCTAATGATAAATATTTTGCTTCTCATAGAGATCTTGCAATGTTAGGGATTTCTCCTCCTTATGCTAAGAATGATGGTTTTGTTCAAGAATGTATTGATTATCATGTTATGGCTGCCAAAGAAAGAGCTATGGAGGAGCCTCTCCATGATTATAATCATCGAGATGGCTTGCCTTCTAGATTTTTCTTTGATGAAGTAGTCCCTTGAATGCCTGTTATTTTTGTTAAGATAGGAGGCACAATTAGAGTATGTGTCAACTATCATTTTGATTGCTTGTTTAACATAAAATAAAATAAAATCAATCATTAATTAGGCATGCATTTAGCATAGGTTCATATTGCATTTGCTTTCCTACTCATATTGCATGATTGCCTATCATACTTTGCATGGTTGCTTGACATTATGTTCCTCTTGCATTTTTGCTTGTCATAATGCATGCATGCTTTCATGATTGCTTGATCATATAGTTTTTTGGGGATTCGTGACAATGGCATGTGATGACACCTAGTTAGGTCATAGTTCACATGCATTGCACTTTCACTAGGGATCTGATGCCTAGCGAAGCCCCAACCTAGGGCCCATGCATTTTCATCCCTTCTTCTCTTCTTGTCTTCCTTTGTTCTTTTCTTCTCTTCTCTCTTCTTCTTGTATTCCTTGACTTTGAAAGTTTTACAATGATCATCATTTCTCCTCAAAGTCAAGGAATGCAATCCTCTTTTGGTATGTCCTTGTCTTTTTGCATGATTCTTATTTATCCTCTATTTTCTTTGTTCAAGATAAGGATATACATTCTTCTCTCCTTTGTTTGCACATTTCCTCCCTCTTGAATTTTCACTAGCTGAAACTTCAAGCTGGGGGCACACACACAATTCTTTGCTCCTCATTTTCTTCCTCTTATTTCTTCTAGCACATGCACACACTCACATCGTGTTATGCTCATATTGATTGGTCCATACATACATACACATATACCTTCTCAGGTAGTACTGGCATATACATACATCATTTTACATCAACATACACTATAACACCCCTATCGAGTTATGTCTCTCTTTGACTCAATGAGCCCAACACCCCATTACAGGATCAGCTCCTTGGCCATTGATAGTAGGCCTCGACATACATCCTAGCGGGTAATCACCCCACAATAGTTACTAGTGAGCAATCACCCATAGCGAGTTACACTATACACTTCACTTATTGGTCCATATTTAGCGAGTACTACACCCATAGTAGGTTCTTCACTCCATACATGGACCATATTTTGAGCATAACACCCTCTAGTCAGGGTTCTGATTTAGCTTCCTTCTCGATTTTAGATGGTTGACCTTTGGAGTTTTATCATTGTCTTCTTCTTCTTCTTTCACTTCACAACTTTTTATTTCTTCTTCTCTCCTCTTCCCTTCTTATTTCTTTCCCTTTCTTCTATTCATCCATGCATTTCATGCTAGCTGCATTAGGTTCATGTTGTACCCAGTGATCTTTGCTCTATTGTTTGTTTGCTTACTTTTTTCTCTATGTTCTATGTTTTTCTTTTTTTATTTTCTTTACCTTTTTTGAGTTTCTTAAGGAAATTTTCTTTCCTTTCAAAACTTGAGGGGGCACCCTAGCCATAGAGGCATTAATGGTAGTAATGTCTCACCCTTTTGCCCAAACCTGGCCACCCCATTTTTTGTGTTTGTTGTCTTCTTTCCCATAGGTGTTTACATATTTCTTTGATGCATTTACTTGGCCTTAAATACATCAAAGAGGGGGTAAAATGTAGACATGGAAAATTGACCCACTAAGGTGAGTAATTTTCCCTAGATCCCTTGTTTTCTCCTTGGAAAAGTAGGGTCATATTTGAGCCAATTTTTTCCCTATCAAATCTTATCCATTCCTCCTAAATCCTATACCATTGGATTGGGCTCGAAAAGAGCTTTCCAACGGTATATGATATGACCCATTTTGACTCCGTTTGACCCTCCAAAATGCATTAAAATCGCATGGGGTCTAGCTGGTGCGATGTCGCATCCCATCTTAACGGGGCGTGATTTCGCCATTTTTATTTAATATTTTATTTTATTTTATTTTATTTTGGCCCACTTAGACCTAGGTTTAAGCCCTCCAACATGTTTTAGCATCGGTTGTGAGTTTATTTGTGCCTACCTTGATCATCTATAAAAGGGAGAGCAATCTCACTCTTTTGGCAATAAGCAATCAAGCAATCTAAATATCATGATCACAGACTTATTAATGCTCATGCAATATTTATTTTCTAACACTCGCTTACTGATTTTATTTCACTCTACTTTATGTGTCTTCTACAAGCTAACCCCAAAGTGCAAATTTTGGATTGATCTTCTATTGCATGGATTGGATTGATTTGTTGTGTGACTTGGTGGATCCATGGTGTAGTTCGGAGAGATAGAGTGCCCGCTTGGATACTTCAATCTTCTCTTCCTGCTTCTGTGATGTCCATTAGGGTTTGCTTACTTTATTTATGGCATTTATTTTATCTTCTGCATTCATTTTTATTTTTCTTTCATCTGTAGCGATATCATGCCTGGCATTAGTGAGGTGTGACTTTGCTTGCCCTAATTAGGGTAAAGTTATTTGTAGAAGTGAAATCATACCCCATCTACATAGGGTGTGACTATATTTCTACGATATCATGCTCACTCTAGGTGAGGCACAATTTTGCCCTAGGGCACATTAGGGGCAATTTCAGATTCTACTTTCACTATTGCATTCCATTCTATTTCTAGATCATAACTTCACTTTTTCTATTCTCCTACTGTTGTCTTTATGATTTATGATTCTGTTGTAAACCCTAGATCTAATTTAAAAGGAAATATATTTAATTAATTTCTAGGTATTTAAAATATAACAACATATAGTGTGCACTTAGGGTTAATTTTGTTTGTGCATTTCTTCTTGAGCCCTTGTTTTAAAGATTGTTTATTTAAAACCCTAGGTTAGAAAGCATCCAAAGGAAGAATCATATTAGGTTAACACTTGTATTCTTGCATTCTATTTTTTGCATTGTCATTTACCTTTCCTAGTTTAGAATTAGAAATGCCAAACTTAGGTGTTTGTCTTGAAACTGAATACATCAAACAATCCTGAATATCTTGAGGACTTGGAGCGAGTCCTAAAACCGTTCCTAGTGAACCCTTCCCCCTAGCACCGAGTGTAGAGCACAACATACCCCCGTGGTTCACCCCACAAAAGGTTCCCTCCCTACGGATCCAACATTTTGTTTAGGAATTGTACATGGTAGGGAAGTTTTCCCCTCTACAAGCTTTAGGACTCGTAGTACCAAAGGGCATGTTTCACCACCACTATCAATTACATTAAAAAGTTTACCTGACATAACTAGAGGTTATAGTGGTAATAAGAAGTAGATTCAAACTCACAAAGAGGCATAGAAAATTGTAACAAGTTACCAATTCCTCTAATATAATAATAATAATAATTTTCCTTCTTTAGCTGATGAGGGTCGTTGATAATTCATCATTTAATCATTATGTGTGTCAATCCAGGGCGGTGTCCAAAGGCTGTATATGATAGGAAGTTTCACAGTTGCAGGTTCAGTTTATCTAATAACATGTTTTATTGGTGGATCAGTTAGTATTTGGGGGTTTTGTTGTGACCTCTAACTCTTAGGAATTGAAATTAACTCCTATTTACTTTTGCAGAAATGAAATTACAGGAAATAAAATTGTAGAATCTGAAAATGATAGAAAATGAAATGTTGCTAAATTGAAATGACAGAAAAGTAAATTGCAGAATTGAAAACACACACACTCTTACATGAAAGTAAATCAACTGGAGAATTTCAACATAGAATTTCAACTACTGCAAAACTAAATCAACAAAAACTGCCAAATTACAAAATGACAAGATATCTGGAAATTGCCGTGAAATGCAAAATTAAATCAACAATTACTGTAAAACTGCAAAATGACAAAATATCTAGAAATTGCTGTAAATACAAAAAATGCTGTCAACGACTGAAAACTATGTTGAAAACTACTAAAGACATGAAATACTAGTAGAATTCTGCTAACCTGCTGTAGCAAGAAATCAACAAGAAATTCTGTCAAGAACTGCCTTCCCCTGGCCTGCAAGTGGCCCTTGCTTCCAGAACCAAAATAAGGTGAGAAGTTATGCTAAGAGAATCTAGCTATTAATCATCAAACTCAAAATGCCAATTGAAAACTGAATATTACACCTTTTTATTCAATCTGAAACTGCATTACAGTAATACAGGAAAAACCTGCAAATTACTGTTCTGCTACAAAGAAACTTCACTCTATGATAATTTCGGTATTATATTGCCTATATATCTATATATCTATATCTTCAACCATATGGGAGCTTTATTATTTATAATATAATGCTGATATGCTTGGTTACTGCTTTGTAGAGATTTACAACTGATTACATAACTGTTTCCTAGACTGCAGGAATTTGCTTTGTCAAAACTTTATCCATTCATTATTGTTGGGCTATATTTGTTGAGGAAATCATGTTAAGATGAGTTGGGACAGCCTTCTGGTCAATTTTCAATAATTTCCTCCATTGGTTTATCGCTGTTTGACCACGTTTAGTTGTTCTTGCGCTATTCCCTATTCTTGCGCTGCTTATTCTGCACTGCTTCGAAACAACAAGCAGGTGACCATTTACTACTGATCTGTGCTCCAAACGCGTAGGGAGTAACATGTTGACTTTTCCTTTCTCTTGCACATTCTTCTGCATTGGTAGCATGTGCTAGAGTGACTGATTCCAAGCCCTGTTGTATATGTACAGCTGGCTGGAACTGTCACAGTTACATCCTCTTTTCCTACACAGTCAGCTATAGTGGAAAAATTCTTGGCACATTTTTCCATTTGAATTAGTTTAAACAAAGGAACACAATATTACTAAGCATCAGATATTCAACAAGGTCTGAATTGCTATAATACTACTAATTAATTAACTGAAAAATAAGTGAAATTGCAGTAAAAATAGTAAAACAGAGTATATGCACCTTGTCATTTTAGAATATGTAACATCATTATATAATGCATTTGTCCCATAATTAACATAAAATCATAGTAAAAAGGGTAAGTCAAATAGTTAAAATGTATCAAAGAGTGTTCATGGATGAGGCAATTCCTGGCCTCATCATTCCCCCCAAATTATGGTAATGCATGCCCTCATGCATTTTGTACAGCGACAGTGATACACAGATCCAGGTCTAAACATCTTTCATAAAATTTGAGTAATGCACCACAAATTTTATAAAATCCACTGACTGCTTTGATGGACTGAAACCATTGTTGGAAGTGCATATCAGGTTGTGGGTCAATATCAAAGAAGTAGGGAACAAGAGTGATAATTATGGGCATCCTATATCTCAAACCTATCCAAAGCTCCTTAATTTTTGAGATAATTAGGACAATGCCTTCTGCCCTTCTCATTGACCACAACAAATTAGTGGGAGAAATTGGCTCTCTTTTCTATAGAGAGATAGATAACTCACCCCATCTATTTTTACAAGCTGCCACAACATCATCAAAGAAATCTGCACAAAATTTTTGAAATTGGATTATACATTTATGAAGGTTCCCTAGATAGAGCTGTTTCATTCTGATATCCCTCATGAAGGTATAATGAACATTTGTACAATCCTTGTGATTCAGGGGAGCAGGTCTGATAAGTAAAACAACTTGTGATTCCAACTCCTTAGTTAACTTCTTTTCTGTGTCCCAATAAATCTAATTTTGCAGAGTGGACATGAAGGCTCTAAGCTATAAGTCACCTGTATAAATATGAGGCAAAAACATACTTTCTATTGGCAAAAAGAAATTATGCAAAAATAACTCACATAACAGGTTTTTTTGCTCTGCTGGACTCTCCATAAATGCCTCTATGAATTCTTCAGGAGTGTTCAACTGATGAGGCAGCTCAGAAGAAAGTCTCATGATTTGCCAGCGAAGGTATTTCTCCTTGAGTAGGAGGCTATAAAACCTAGGTGGTCTTTTGCACTGTATTACATATTCTACAATATGGCATACATCCTGCACCTGTGCTTTTAACCTATTAAACTCTTTTTCCTTCTCTGCTAATTTGGCTGTTTTAGAGTTTAAAGTGGCAACCTTTCCATCCAACTGATAACACTGAGTCATCCAATATGCTAGGTCTTCATTGTACCTAGTTAAAGGCACTGTGTCTGGGGGTCTTACAATGGGTTGCATTTGTGCCACTATATTTACTTGTACACCAACTTCCACAGTTGGTATTACAACTGGAAAATCTGTTTGTGTTCCTTGTTCTATTGTAATAGAAACGAGAGGAGAGAGTGTGGATACCTAATCTTGTGCTGCAACCTCTTGTTCCTCCATAGAAGGTGTCTGTGTTTCCTGCTGAAGTGTAGTATCCTTTGTCAGCAAAATTCTTGATGGGCTCTCATCATCAGATATTACTATTCTCGCTTCCTCTCTGACAGGTGATCTTTGTGCAGGTGCTATATTAGCTTCAGAATGTTTAGCTAAATCCAAGAGGATCTGAGCCCACTCATCCGGTGATGTTTTTGGTAACTCTATAGATTGATATTCCAGTTGAGTCAATTGGTTCTGCAAATCTTGATTTTTTTGCTAAAGTAGAGAAATTTGTTGATCCTTTTGTTTTATAGTCTCTTCAGCCTGCTCAATCCAATGGGTCTGGGTTTTAATAACACTCTTTGCAGCATGCAATTGAGTGTGGATATCGATTTCCTCTTCAGACTCAAACTCGAATATCGCTCGTAATTAGTATGCATTAAAACATGCACATCATCCTCAATCGGTTCAGAATCAAATTTTAGTCGCTCCTCGGAATCGAGTCAGTATAATCAACTAATGGATGTACAGGGCTTATTGAAGTTTCATCCATAGTTGTATCCAGTTCCATTGTCTGTATCCTTGTGTCTATCATTCCTATTTCAACATTTGGTTTCTGTGCATCCTCTGTTCTAACTTCTCCTTCACTTGATAAACAAATTGGGTCTATGATATCTATTAGTTTTTCTGGCAGGGTTTTTAGATGTTCTAGAGCAACTGCAGATGTTGCTATTGATTCAAGAGTAGATACAGGTTCTTCTGTTGATTCTAGAGTAGGTACATGTTCACTTGAAGATGGGGGACCGTCTGGAGAAGGAGAAATTCTGATTTCAGACGGTTTTGGACTAGGGTTTCCTGTAGATTCTTCCTCTGCTTCTTCTTCCTCTGATGTAGGATTAGAGTCATTTATTTATGCCCAAGGGACGAAGAAGCGGTAAAAATTCCTAGGGTTACCCCTAAAATGATACTGGCAAATAAGTTTGACAAGCCCATGGTGCTTAGGGCTTCCCTTCCCTACTTGGTATTTTAGGGCCATAGCCTTTAACTCTTGATAAAGATATAAGGGCATATTAACCCTACATTCTGGTTTGACTGCTCCATGGCACAGATGGTTGACGATATGAAGTTGTGGGCCAGATACAACAAGAAATTTTCCGTCACAAGTGATGTATCTCATAACCCACATTGCAACTTTGTTCCAAGGGAATGGTAAACTAGGTCTTTTTACCCCCTTACAAACATTTTTATGCATTAAGAATTCAATTTCTCCATCCCCTTCTTCCTTAAATCGATTAACTAGGTCAACTAAAATATTTCTCCCAGTTTTTACAATCTGCAAACCCTAAAGGGGTAATTCAGTGATTTGGCTGAGTATTTCAGGAGTTACCTAGATAGTCATCCCGTTAATGTGCACTCGATTGTTGCGAAAGGTGCGTGCAAATTCTGCCGCCAAGCCCTTGGAATAGCCATCAAATTTTCACAGGAATGGCAAAAATCCTCCATCAGTGAATATTTGCAGAGATGCAGGGTCACTTTCCAGGTAGCTAATATTTTTAGGTTTGGCTCTGATTTTATTCCCCCCCATGGCGTAATTTCCTACCTTCTGTTCTGTAGTTTCTGTAAATTGGTGGACAGTACGAGCGTGCGTCTGATTTAGGGTTTCAATCATCGTAGCAGGTAGTAGAAGCGTAGGAACTGCTTTGAAAATTGTAGTGTAATGATGTGACAGCGCATGTGAAGTTACCACCCGTAACTTCGCTCATTTTTGTTATGGACGCCAACTGTCACATGCAACCGTGAGTCGGTGACTTGTATTTTTCCTTCTAAACCAATTAACTCACCACAGGCCATGTGTCGTAAACAATTTTTACACATAATTTCATTCCTGCGCTTAATAAATCATTTTAGCATTTATACACAACTCGTTCCTGCGCTTTGGAATATAAATAGTTTATTCCTGCGCTTTATGGATTATTCCTACGCTTTGGAATATAAGCAGTTTATTCCTGTGCTTCCATTTTTTATTCCAGCACACTTCTGTTTTGTTCATTCTAGAGCAGAATTAGGCAGAGGCATTACTGACAAGGACTTTCCATTTTTGATTCCCCCTTTTATATGCTTTTATACTAATCAAGGATATATACACTATATGCTAATGATTTACATTATTCAAAGAATGAAAAAGACACATACCTGTTATAACCATTTTATCTACATTTTGAGGTGCTCCTGCTAAAATTTATAGCTAATCAATCTTTAACCTAAGGTAGGTGCAATATGAAAATAGACGAAACAACGGTCATGAGACAAGACCGAACAATGATAGTGAAACCAACTAGGTAAACATGTCGGAAAACCGGTTTTCATGTAAGCCCAACTCAGGAGTGCCTCAAAGAGGTTTTCACTTCCCGAATTGTTATTATTATTTATTTTTTTTTTTAAACAAATCTTGTGTCAATCTGCTGAATTTGGTATGGAAGAAGTGTTTTCTTCCCAAATGTGTACATCCAAATTTTCCACTTGCTTGAGAAATTCTTCCCTGTTGTATGGTTTGTGCATATACTTCATCTTGGAGGATACACCTACGTAAAACATGATCAGGACTGCATTTAAACAGTAAACCCTCTATCCATTGAAAAGAAGAACTTTGCTTGATTAACTGTTTCCTTTGTTTAGGGGTAAAGTGAAGAGGAATATTCTCTGTAGCTAAGTAATTAGCTATGTTTGCAAAACATGGAGATTGTACAGAGACAACAAATAACTTTTCATCTGGAAAGGTATCTTCCACCACTTCTCTTGTATCTGCATTTGGTATTCTTGACAAGAAATCTATGACTACATTAGATTTCCCAGGCTTGTTTTCTATGGTAACATCAAATTCCTACAACAGAATCAACCAACGAATAATTCTTGCACTAACCAATGGTTTATTCATCAAATATTTGATTGTAGTATGATCCGTATGGATGAATACTTGGTACCCTATGATATAGTGTCGAAAATTGTTAATAGCATAGATTACAGCCAAGAATTCTTTTTCAGTGGTAGTGTAGTTTTTCTCAGCTCCTGTCAAGTTTTTATTGATATAATAAATAGCATAATGTTCCCCATTTTCAATCTATCCTAACACAACTCCAATAGCAGTATTGGAAGCATAAGTTTGAATATGAAAAGGTAACTCCCAATTAGGACCTCTTAGTACAGGTGGAGTGGTTAACTTTTCCTTTAAGTCTTCAAAAGAATTTTGACATTTAGAAGACCAAACAAATTCAGAATCTTTCATGAGTAAGGCAAACATAGGATTTGCTATGGTACTGAAATTAGCAATGAATCTATGATAAAAACCAATGTGCCCTAAGAAACTGTGTACATCAGTTTGAGTTTGTGGAGGAGGGAGGTTTTTGATGACTTCAACCTTCTTAGGATCAACCTTGATTCCATAAGAAGAGATATGATGTCCAAGAACAATTCCTTCCTCCATCATTAAGAAGCATTTCTCAAGATTCAGAGAGAGGTGGTAAGTTTCACAGCGAATCGACACTTTTTCAAGCTATTCTAATGCATATTCAAAACTATTTCCAAATATCGTGAAATCATCCATATAAATTTCAACACTTTCATTGGTTAAATAAAAAAAAATTGCTAAAATAGCTCTTTGAAATGTTGTTGGTTCATTACATAAACCAAAGGGTAAAACCCTGTAAGCAAAGGTTCCCCAAGGACATGTAAAGGTAGTCTTTTCTTGGTCTTATGGCGCAACTTGTATCTGGTTATAGCCGTTGAAACCGTCAAGAAAACATAAAAATTTCTTTCCAGCAAGGGTATCCAATACTTGGTCTATGAATGGTAATGGGAAATGATCCTTATGTGTGGCCTTATTTAACTCCCTATAATCCACACATACTCTCATTTTACCATTTTTCTTTGGAACAATGACCAGTGGTGAAACCCACTTACTGTCTGAAATTGGATAAATGAATCCAACATCTAAGAGTTTTTTAATTTCCTCTTTCACAATTTCCTTTAGAGCAGGATTCAAGCGTCTCTGAGGTTGTCTTACTGGTTTTACATTTTTTGTGTATATTCTATGTGTACATACCTCAATATGAATGCTAGTCATGTCTTTATAGTTCCATGCAAAATCTTGAACATGTTTTTGTAAGACTGCAAATAATTTGGTTTCTTGGTCCTCAGTTAGCCAATTATTAATGTTCAAAAATTTACTTGGCTGGATTTCAATTTGTTTGATCCTTGGATAGATAGAACTAGCTGCTTCATAGTTACTAATTAATGCATTTAATGGACAATGATGTGGCTATAGAGTATGAAATACTCTAGAATCTATCTCAAAAATGATACCTGGTGGAATCAAAGGACATTTGAAGGTGTTAAGGAGATGATGCCATCCATGTGGTAGAATGAATGATCTTTCCTGATTAGGCATGGATGACAGAGGTTCTGAATTTTGTTCCTCCTCTTGCCATAAAAACCGATGAACAAGAATTTGATCATCAATTAGTCCTTCCGATTGTAATGTTTCAATTAGGACAGTTTCATTCTCGAATATTTCTCTTTCAGGTGTAGTGATTTCCTCAATATGTTCTTTTACTACAACTGTAGCCAAAGTGGCAATGGTTTCTTGTTATTCATCAAATTAAGGATACCAAATTTGTTTTAAAAATTTAGTTTAAGGTTGAGTTGGTGGATACAAATAAATTTTCTTGAGGTCAACACCATTAGAAATGGTCATTTCCCCTAACCTGTAGTCTATAAAAGCAGCTGCAGTAGCCAACCAAGGTCATCCTAGAATAATAGGGTATCCATTGACTGATTTTCTAGGCTGCAAAACTAAGAAGTCTACAAGATATTCCCAAGAAGAGACTTCAATGGCTACATATTATAGGATACCTTCAGGTTTAGCAACGGACCTATCTGCCATTTCCAAAACTGTGGTGGTAGGACTGAGATTCTTGAGCTACAATTTTTGCATTGTGTCCTTAGTCATAACATTAATTACAGCTCCAATATCAATTAGCACATTAGAAATTTTCATTAATCCAATAGTAATTGTAACTATTGGACTACCGGGGTCACTATATTTGGGAGGAACTAGTTTCCCAGACAATAAATCAGCTAGTTTGCCTTCTACCTGAATAGTTTTAGGAAAGGCCTTATTTTTACCAGGTTTCTTGATACATAACTCCTGAATAGTATTTTTGATTGAAGGCACATCCATTATTGCCTACAACAAAGGGAGATAAATTGACATCTTTTTAAGTTTTGTCACTAATTCTGATTCAGGGGTAGTATCAATATGATCAAACCTTTTAGGGTATGGTAATGCTACTGGAGAAGATTCCTACATTTTTTCTGTTACTTCTTCTTTTTGTTTTTGTTGCATTGTCTCCTGATTTGGAGGTTCTTGTTTCTCACTTATTTCTTCAATGGTGGGTGGAACAGGTTCAGGTAAAACCTTCCCTGAACGCAGCTGGATGTTACTACGGTCAAGTACATGAACTGCAGCAGAATCTTTAGACTCAACCTCATAAATAGGGGCTATTTGTCTGGTATTATTTGGGTTAGTCATAGGCTGAGCTGGGAGTGGAGGTTGTTTCACTAGTTGCGTATGTTGTGTTCTTCCCTAAAAATTTGGATTAGGAGTTGGCAGCAAGTTTTGAGCTTGCCCTTGATACCTTTGTTGTCCTTGATATGGTGGATATTGTTGTCCCCATCTTTGTCCTTGTTGTGTCCACTGTGGATGAGTTGCATTCCAAGGTGGGTTCATCCATCCAGGATGTGACCAATCTGGAAGAGCTGTCCAAGGTTGGTTCTAAGGTTGTGCAGGGACTTCTGCATGTCCCCATGGCATGTTCATATTCCAAGGAGATTATCCCCAATTTAGAAATCGAGGAGCATTGGGATATTGTGTATAACCACCACCAGATTTTTGCCCAATAGCATTAAGTTATTTTGTTTGGGTGCCTAAGACAGATTTTAGGTGAGGCAACAAAGGACATCTATCTGTTGAATGTTCCTTGGAACAAATTCCATAAATGGAAGTTTTGTTTAAAGGACAATCCTGCAAAGCATGCTTATTCCTGCATCTCGGGAAATAAATTGCCAAAGGTGGTGTAGAATTGGGTTTTGTGTTTCTCTCACCTAATGCAAAATTAAGTTGAACAAGGATATCAATTTTTTAAATTAGCCATTTCCTCCATCAACTCCTTTATGTCATTATTGCCAAAATTTCATTTCTTTCTTCGTTGGTGAGTGCGAAAATAATTTCTACATAACTCCACAATATCTTCAAGGTCAAGTTGATCTATTTCTCCTTTTCCCATTAAATCTAACACTTCCCTAGATTCATCCTACAATCCTCTTAAGAAGATAGGCTTTAAGAAATCAAGTTCTACAGGACCACATCTCTTTTGGACAAAGGCAAAGTGATCAAGGTAATCCTCTAAACTCTCATCTTCTTCTTGCTTGATCCGAAACAACTCATCTTTTCTATTTTGTACTCGATAGTAATCCTGATATTTATGTAAGAATGTAGTCTCCATGTCATCCCAAGTATGGATTGAATTAGGTTCAAGATTACTCATAAACCATCGGAGAGCAGCATCCTTAAGCGTAGAAGGAAAAATTTTCAATTTTTGATTATCATTTATGTAGTCATAAGTCTGACATAACACTTTGAATTCAAACAAAAATTGATCAGGATCTTCTGAAACAGTTCCCCTAAAAATTGGTAATATGGATGGAGAAATAGTTTTCATGGGAGCATCTAGAGCTGGATCCAACCGTATGGGATATTCAAAAGTCCTAGGAGGATCATCAGCATACCCACCTGGTGGTGGTGGTGCTGCTACCATAGTTATTTTCTTTCTTGAGTTTGATGTGGATGGTTCAATCTTAAGGGAATGTTTAGCAGAAAGTGCTACCAAAAGTTCTTGTTCTAATCTGTCCAAAGATTCAGTTGGTGAAGAAGGTATTTATTGCTTTGGCAATTCTTCATATGATCATGAAAAATGCCTTGGTGGTTTAGAACTAGTTCTGATAAACCTCCCTCTTTTGTCTCTTGGCCTATGCATTCATGCCTATTCAGTAAATAAATTGAAATACAATATTTTAAAAATTGTAACACAATTCTTGACCTATGTCACTTTTCCTAACAACATCGTTTGTTCCCCAATAATGACGCCAACAATGATAAGGGTCATTGATCATTCATCATTTAATCATTATGTGTGTCAATCCAGGGCGGTGTCCAGAGGCTGTATACGATAGGAAGTGACACAGTTGCAGGTTCAGTTTATCTAAGAACAGGTTTTATTGGTGGATCAGTTAGTATTTGGGGGTTTTTTTGTGACCTCTAACTCTTAGGAATTGAAATTAACTCCTATTTACTTTTGCAGAAATGAAATTGCAGGAAATAAAATTGCAGAATCTGAAAATGACAGAAAATGAAATGTTGCTAAATTGAAATGGCAGAAAAGTAAATTGCAGAATTGAAAACACACACACTCTTACATGAAAGTAAATCAACTGGAGAATTTCAACATAGAATTTCAACTACTGCAAAACTAAATCAACAAAAACTGCCAAATTACAAAATGACAAGATATCTGGAAATTGCTGTGAAATGCAAAATTAAATCAACAATTACTGTAAAACTGCAAAATGACAAAATATCTAGAAATTGCTGTGAAATACAAAAAATGTTGTCAACGACTGAAAACTGTGTTGAAAACTACTAAAGACATGAAATACTAGTAGAATTCTGCTAACCTGCTGTAGCAAGAAATCAACAAGAAATTCTGTCAAGAACTGCCTTCCCCTGGCCTGCAAGTGGCCCTTGCTTCCAGAACCAAAATAAGGTGAGAAGTTATGCTAAGAGAATCTAGCTGTTAATCATCAACCTCAAAATGCCAATTGAAAACTGAATATTACACCTTTTTATTCAATCTGAAACTGCATTACAGTAATACAGGAAAAACCTGCAAATTACTGTTCTGCTACAAAGAAACTTCACTCTATGCTAATTTCGGTATTCTATTGCCTATCTATCTATATATCTATATCTTCAACCATTTGGGAGCTTTATTATTTATAATATAATGCTGATATGCTTGGTTACTGCTTTGTAGAGATTTACAACTGATTACATAACTGTTTCCTAGACTGCAGGAATTTGCTTTGTCAAAACATTATCCATTCATTATTGCTGGGCTGCATTTGTTGAGGAAATCATGTTAATATGAGTTGGGATAGCCTCCTGGTCAATTTCCAATAATTTCCTCCACTGGTTTATCGCTGTTTGACCACATTTAGTTGTTCCTGCGCTATTCCCTATTCATGTGTCGCTTATTCCTGCACTGCTCCTGAACAACAGGAAAGTGACCATTTGCTGCTGATCTATGCTCCAAATGTGTAGGGAGTAACTTTTTGACTTTTCCTTTCTCTTGCATACCCTTCTACATTGGTGGCATGTGTTGGAGTGACTGATTCCAAGCCCTGCTGTATATGTACAGTTGGCTGGAACTATCACAGTTATAGCCTATTTTCGTACACAGTAAGCTACAATGGACAAATTCTTGGCACATTTTTCCATTTGAATTAGTTTAAACAAAGGAACACAATATTACTAAGCATCAGATATTCAACAAGGTCTGAATTGCTATAATACTACTGATTAATTAACTAAAAAACAAGTGAAATTGCAGTAAAAATAGTAAAACAGAGTATATGCACTTTGTCATTTCAGAATATGTAAACATCATTATATAATGCATTTGTCCCATAATTAACATAAAATCATAGTAAAAAGGGTAAGTCAAATAGTTAAAATGTATCAAAGAGTGTTCATGGATGAGGCAATTCCTGGCCTCATCACTAGCTACCCACACCTTGACATCAACTTGTGGTGGCCATTGCACTTCAAGGAGTTAAAATTTTATGAGAGGGCAACCTCAATTAAAAACCCCAGAGGTTGCCCTATAGGTGGTCCCTCTTGACTACCTCATGATTCTTACTATTTTTCTCTACATAAGGTACCAACATAAATTGTCCCCTCTTTGTAGACAAGGTACGCTCAAAGATAACAATAATCTATTTGGTATGCTCGGTGGGAAAAAATTCTATGTTCATCATACTAATATTGAATAAAGTTTTATCATGATCCTGATGAAGGTCATAGTATTTTTGCTTGAAGTGAAGCATCTGGATAATCCACCTAGTGACTCTACTTGATGAAAATAGTTTAACTAGCATGCTCTATGGGACAAACTTCTACGTTCACCCTACTAAGATTAAAAAAAGTTTGATTATGACCTCGATGAAGGTCACAAAATTTTTTCTTGAGGAGAGCACCTAGAAAATTTACTTGGAAATTCTGCTTGATGACTCAGATTAAAAGATAGACTTTCAAAAGTCATCTGACAAAACATAGACCAATATTTTTATGGAGGTTTTTGTCTCATAATCTTTTTGAAACAAAATATCCCCACCTAGTGACTCCATTCTTAGAGGAAATATCCAAAGTTATATGAGTATAAGGCCTATGAATAGAACCTTTGCCAAAGCTAATCAATAAGAGCTGGTATTGCCTTTGAATTAGAGGCAATATAGGAGTTGATATTGCAATAGAAAAACCATGGTCCATCAACCTGCCAAAATATTTTCAATATGGAATGATAGAAGTCCCCTAATTCTATCAGTTTCACCCGATGTATAGGACCCAATTTTCATCTTGAAACTCAAATCTCTGTCATACTTCTTGAGAGAAGATGCTATCACTTTGATAGAATATTTGGAGCACTTGGTAAGCTTATACATCATGCATTTCATTAAGAAGCAAGATATAGCCTTGAGGATATTGATAATTTTTTCTAGGGAGATATCAGGAATGACACCTTAGTCTTAGTACATGGTTAGTCGAGAGCTGTGACCATTTGGTGGAGCTCTTGATAAAGTGGTTCAAGAAAATATAGATGAAGCATCCCTCTTGGATCAAATCACAACCACCAAGAGGGTAACTGTAGAGACAATGGATGATTTCAACATACTATTCCACAAGACTAGGGAAAGAATCCCCAAGGAGATCTAACTACCTTTGGGTATGACAATTATTTACTTCCTAAAATATTTTAATTTTGAGATTGCCATGATGGTCAATTCTAGATCCTAGACCACATTTGCCAATATTTTCCTCTATTTAGAACCCCTACCACTCCTCTTTGACCATACAACCCACCACCAGTCTGAATCATCGTCCCATATATCAAGAGCAAAATCAAGCCTTCTCTCCCCTAGAAGCTAATATGGATGAAATATTCAAATATATGAGAACCCTCACTAATGATATCACAACCATAAAAATATAATAAAAAATCCAAAGGTTTCCCTTCCAAAGTCATTTAAAGCATTCCTTTTAATAGGGGAACCCAAGTTTTTGATCGCCCTCAACTAGATATCACAAGCCCTCATTCTTAACCAATAAGAATCTTGCTCATCCCTAGACCATGATTCAAAAAATAGTACCTATATTAGTACCAACTTGCAAAATACCTACAAGCTCAACTAGGGACATGGTCACCACCTAGAACAACTATGTTGAAGATCCTAGTGGCTAGTACTATCCTACTCCTAACTATCCTCCCTATGACTATTTTTTTAGAATGAAAACTTAGTATGTCGAGAAATCCTCTTTTGACCATAAAATTTCCTATCCTTCCAAATAAAAAGTCTTGACGTTAAGTCAAGAATCCATTGCCCAATATTTGACCATACGAACAGTTGCCAACTCATCAACTTCGGAGCAAGATTTCATTATCTAGGATGAAGTGAAAGTATATGCTTTGTCAAATGAAGCAAGCCCCTCAAATGAGAGCCAAAAAGTATGATCTAGGTATAATACATGGGCTAATAAAAGAGCCATGGAGGAGGATGAAACACCTTGTTAGAAACCTACTATTAAAATAAAGCTCACACACAAAATACTGAAAGATAATTGAAATACATGCAATAACAAAATAATACTATGCATAAAGTAATTACAAAATTGAACAATCTCACAAAAGAACTCAGAATCATATGCCTCTTTGAGGGGGCAACCTCCTTCAATATTTCATTAACTTGCAAAAGGATGATTCGTACATGGCTTCATATATTTTTAAAGATAGACTTTATGCAAACCCTAACCCTAGGCTAAAGAGTTATATTACATGCAAAATGCCACTCGAACTAGAATCTTCTACCAAATGTCAGTTACAATCTTGATAACGGTTACATCAAATGGCCCCACTTTCCTAGGAGCATAACATGCCACATACATTACAGAATAACATTATATATGGGATACCCCACGTTGGAAGTGGGTCAATACATAATAATGAGAATTACAAATTAACGTTAGGATGGGATCCTAACATGTCCTTCCCCTTCAAAAAATATTTGTCCTCAAAGCGAAAGGTGAGGAAACTAGTGCTGAAGCTGATGGAGAGATTCCCATGTAGCATATTTCGGCTGGAGTCCACGCCACTGCACAAGAAATTTAGTAATGATGTGATTGCGAAGAGTGCGAGTCTGATGATCCAAAAGTTGTTTAGGTTCAATCAAGATAGAACCTTCTTCATCTAACTCTGGGAGTGCAGACCTGATTTCCCACCACCTTTTTGAGAGTAGAAACATGAAAAAGAGGATGGAGTTTAGATGTAGGTGGAAGGGCCAATTTGTAGGCTGTGGCACCAATCCACTGTAACACCTGATAGGGTCCATAGTACTTTGCAACAAGCTTCTGGTATCTATGAATCTGGAGGGACAAATATTTTTATGGTTGTAAGCAAAGGAAAACCATATCACCCACATAAAAAATGTGCTTAGAATGGTGTTGATCAACTTGTTGACGCATCCAATTTTGGGCTGCCTCTAAATTCAGCTTCAGTTGACGGAGTATATCAACATGCTGACTGAGAGTAGTGTCAACTGCATGGACCTTAGAGGTACCTAGAATGTAGGAGGAGGAGGTTGATGGAGGGCACCCATAAACTACCTTAAAAGGGGTAACCTTGGTGCCTGTGTGATAAGAAGTTTTGTACCACCACTCGATCAAAGGAAGCCATCTTACCCAGTGCGTAGGACGATCTGAGGAAAAGCAACGAATGTAGGTTTTCAAACATTTATTAACAATATCTGTCTGGCCATCTGTTTACAGATGATACACTGAACTCATCTTGAGCTGAGTTCCCTGCAACTTAAACAATTCTTTCCAGAAGTGACTAGTGAATGTGGGATCACAATCAGACATGATGGAGGAGGGTAGACCATGAAGGCAAAATATAGAATCAAAAAAAATTTGGGTAACAGTGGATGCTGTGTAAGGATGGGAGAGGGGACAAAAGTGAGCATACTTTGAAAGACAATCCACTACCATGAAGATAAAAACCACCCGACTTAGGTAAGCCTTTAATAAAATCCATAGAAATATCTGTCTAGACTTGGTCTGGAATAGGAAAGGGTTGCAGAGTGCCTGGAGAACACACTGTTTCACCTTTCATCTGTGACAGGTATCACAAGCGACCATAAATTCATGAATATCCTTTTTCATACCTGTTGTGGCTGCTCCACAACGTACCCCAAAATTGGGGACCCACCTTTTTTGCATGTGTTCCAAGAAGACTGAAGTGGCCCATAGGCTAAAGATCAAGGAAAAAAGCAAAATACCACAAGGAGGAAAAGTGTCACGATATCGCGACATGTTGCACCATCGCGGCCAAAATAGAAAAAGTGTCGCGATATCGCGACATGTTGCACCATCGCGACCAAAATAGAAAAAGTGTCACGATATCGCGACATGTTGCAGTTTCGCGACAAGAAGAGAAAAGGTGTCGCGATATCGCGACATGTTGCACCATCGCGACCAAAGAAGAAAAAGTGTCGCGATATCGCGACATGTTGCACCGTCGCGGCCAAAAGAGAAAAGTGTCGCGATATCGCGACATGTTGCATTTTCATGATTCAAAGCAAAGAGAGAGAGCTAGAAAGAAAAAGTGTCATGATATCGCGACATGTTGCATTTTCACGACCGTACAAGACAAGAAAGAACAAGAAAAGAAAAGTGTCGCGATATCGCGACATGTTGCATTTTCGCGACCGTACAAGACAAGAAAGAACAAGGAAGAAAAAGTGTCGCGATATCGCGACATGTTGCATTATCGCTGCCAAACAAGAAAAAGTGTCGCGATATCGCGACATGTTGCATCATCACTTCCAAAGCAAGAAAAAAGTGTCGCGATATCGCGACATGTTGCATCATCGCTGCCAAACAAGAAAAAGTGTCGCGATATCGCGACATGTTGCGTCATTGCTACCAAACAAGAAAAAGTGTCGCGATATCGTGACATGTTGCATTTTCGCTACCAAAGGAGAAAAAGTGTCGCGATATCGCGACATGTTGCACTGTCGTGGCCAAAATGGAAAAAGTGTCGCGATATCGCGACATGTTACATTTTCGTGGCCAAAAGGGAAAAAGTGTCGCGATATCGCGACATGTTCCAGTTTCGCCAAGGTAACGGACCTGCATCAACGTGGACATAAGGACAAAATCTAATGAATAAGACAAAGCGTTACATGATCATTCAAGATGACCGTTACACACGGAGGGAAACGAATGCAAGCCAATGAGGAGAAAACGCAGCGAAGGGCCACAAAATGGAAACCAAAGCACATGCAGTCAAGGAAGGTGAAACGAGCAGCCATCGAAAAATGAAACGAACCATCATGGAAGGAGAAGCAATTTGTTCAGAAGTTTAAATACGCCATTCAAAGAGGCCAGAGGGGTCGGAAACCACTGCAAGCAGAGTTGTAGAGCTGAAGGCGAGGAAGCCATTCTGGACCTGTTTGAGTTGTTTCTCTTCCACAGACTGGTTTGGAAAAACCAGAGATTCTGCTATTGTAAAATGACATATTTTTAATGCAAAAGTGTTCAAAAATTTGCATCTTGTGGGCAAGAAAGAAGGAGATATTCTTTGCATGCTATGGATTTAATGTTTATTCTTTCATTTTTTAGATTTTGAATTTATAGATAATGTTAAATGCCATCTTTTTGGGTTACATTAGGCGAATATTTGAAATCTGAAATGTTATTTCGTACCCTAGAAACCAGCACTTAGTCTATGGGGATTGTGCATGTTTTGCAAGTCCAATAGGTTAGGTTGCATGCATGGAGACCTCACATCTTCGGTTTTGTCGAAACAGGATAGCATCATACTGAGTGCATTTTTATTTTTAGTTTGTTTTCTGCATTGCATTTTCATTCTCTGCATTTTATTTTCTTCAGAAAGTTTAACTTATTTAAAATAAACATTTAAAAATTACAAAATCCAAAAAAATCAATGAACAATCACTAAAGTTTCATGGTGAAATAAAACAACATTGCCCCTTGTTTACAGTTACTTGCAATCACTAAGGTGTTCCAAGCATTTAAATTGATTATCTTCATTTGAGATTACCAATACACAGTTGCAAATGCTAATACAACGGAGACCTTGGAGAAGTTGTTTGTTTGACTTCTTTGCAAGAGGGGATTTGGAACCCAAATCCTAAAGGAGAGTTGTACTTTCACAATCGGGTGAAAATACCACTCAACAGATTGGCGCTAGAAGGAGGGCCTGAATCGGTTTATTTCATTGTCCTAACGCTTTTTGATTGTTCATACAGGAATAAGATGTTTGGAATAAGGTGTTTTGATTGTGCATTGTTTTAGAATATTGCTTTGTCAAGGTTCCTTCTGTCATGACTAACGGATTGATTTTGGAAGTTATTCTATGAATTTCACTAATTACAGGATTTTCTTTGTCTCGCAGGTTTTCTTGGAGGTACTGAGAGTTTTGTCAGGGTTTTGTAGGGTTATCATCATCGATTTTGAATCAAATGGCCCAACCTCCACCACCTCCTTGGTACGGAGCCCATAACATTCCTTTGAATATTGCAGGGGATATTCATGAGATCCCTAGGAATATAGAGATATTTTTGCCCAAATACAAACCGGATGGCCCAAGGACCGCAGAAGAACATATTCAGGCCTATAGGGATGTTTTAATAAGATTGCACGTTCAACATGAAGATGTGGCTTGTAGACTCTTCCCCATGAGCTTAGACCAAGTGGCTTACGAATGGTATATTTGCTTACCTACTGGTTCCATTACGTCATGGACGCAAATGGAGAATGCGTTTGTCAACCAATTCAGGTCACCATTAGATCCCACAATCATTTATAATCAGTTCATTACATGCAAAAGAGGCCAGGGTGAGCCAATCCAAACTTTTAATCAGAGATTTTAGAAGTGCTATAATAGAGCAATTCGACATTTTGCCATTGATCCCGTAGTAGCTTTGCAAATATATTTTGGGGCATTGGATCCTATGACGGCAATGTTTGCAAGGCAAAATCCTCAAGTTACCACGCTTGCTCTAGCCTACAATGAAGCTATGACCATTGAACAACAAATGACACCACAGGGTTATGGGTTTTCCCAGATGCCCATGGTAGGACAATATGGTCCATATGGTCAAGCTCCTATGATGAATCAGATCATGGCACCACAAATATCAGGCATAAATGCTTTGCCTTATCAACAACCATATTCATCAACACCCGCTTACGCACCCATTCCAATTCAACCGATCACATCCATTCCCCCCGTTCCTTCATTTTTGCAAAATAGTCAACAGACTATGCAAGGAGCCAGTCCGGTTAATTCTCAGGCTATAGTTCCTTTCCCCAATCCAATTTCGATTCAAAGTGTGAATCCCTATGCAAATCAAGTGGCTCAAAATCCAACTCAAATGTTAAGTCAAGATCTCACCAATTACTCAAATCCTACTGGAACTAGCAATAACATAGCTCAACCAAAAGAGATTTATTCAGAGGTTGAAGAACTCAAAAAGATGATTCACAAATTGAGTAATGATTTGGTTCAAAAATAGAAGTATGAATCCCATGCCCCTCACCCAAATCAAAATTTCAACAATAGAGGGAGACAGTGGAATACGAAGCCAAACAATGGGGGTGTGCCTTCCCCTATTGCTAATCAGATAGATACTTCTACAGGACCAAGTCACTCTAGTTCCATTCTTAATATTTCTGATTTTGCATGGGAAAAGGGGTGTAGATTGCATAATACAAAGGGGCATAATGAAAGGAATTGTCCCGAAATTGCTAGATATACCCATTGTCTCCAAGCTCAAGTGGATGATTTGGAACTTGTGCCAAATGAGGGTCCACCCCAACATCAACAAGGAGAGGACAACATTTTGGTGGTGGAAACTCTATATCGTCAAGAGAGTGAGAATGAGGAAGAAGAGGATGAAATCGTGGAACAAGAAGTGGTTGAAAGTGAAATTGTAAGAAAATCAATAAATGAATTTGAAGATATGATAGAATTTCACCACTTGTTCTTGGAAGACACTCTCGATGAGAAGCTTGGAATTAATGATCAAAAAATTCTTCACCCTCCAAATTGTGATAAAATCGAATCATGGGTTACTAATTTGGACGATGATAGCCTTATAAATTGGAATTCAAAAAATGACCCACTTTTGGAAATAATTGAACCATCTAAGGAAGGTGAAGATGAATTAGATGAGAAGCACATTGATGAATTGGAAGATGTTGAAGAAGTAGTTGAACGTCACAACTTGAACTTGGAGGATGACTACTATGATTCGTGGAAGAAGTGGGAAGACTACACTCACTCCAAAACTGCTAATGAAACTTGTGTGCCAATTGATATACAGGACAACATAATCGCCTACTCAAAGGAAGATAGTACAACTCCTATACAATTTGAGGATGTTTTAGAAGAGATACCATGGATAGTGAACAAAGAATTGGAATTAAATGACAAAGTGGTTGATCTATTGGAAGCAACGAAAGCGATTGATCATGAAGATGAGTTACTTGACATACACCTTGACCAAGAATATTTGAGGGTTGAAAAGGATGGGCATGTTTTTAATTGGGTGCCCAATTTTGGTATGTTTGATGAACAAGTAATCAATGAAGAATACGAAGACCATGAGGTAAAAGAGGAAATTGCAAATCCTCACCAAATCTTGGTAAATGAAAATGTGAAAAAGGTAAAATCTCAACCTTTGTGTCCAAACATCCAAGATTTTGGTGAAGATTTGTATAATTCAAATGATATTTATGATGAAATGCCATTGAAGGTGAATGAAGAACAAGGATTAATTTCTAACCACACCTTTGATAACATTACTTTAATGAATGAAAAGGAGCTTGATGCACTTAAATTGCTAAATCAAATTCATCAACAATTAATTCTTGAATCTAGGATAAAAATTCTTAATGATCCCCATTTAGTAAATATCCTAGATACTTGTAAATTGTTGCACAATTTTGATTGGTCTAAGAACATGGAAAATGAATTAGCTTTGAAATTTTTAGAAATAGGCTCTTGCTTACAAAATTTCATTTTGAATAAAGAAAGCCTAGTTCTAAATCATGAATGGAATTATGAAATTTGCACCTTAAAGAATAGACATAAAGGAATTGAATATCAATCATTGTCTAATCAATTTGAAAACTTGAAGCTCCACCATAAGATTATTAATGAAATTAAATCAAATTGGTATGGTGAGAGGGGCAAGTGGAGGTTTGTTTCTTTGTTTGGTTTGATCTTGTTTTTGATGGATTCCTGCAAAACTTGGTATGCGTATCACGTCATATATCTTTTAAAGAATTCTAATCAGGTTTGGGATCCGAGAAAATGATAATCCAAACTTTTTGTACATTTGTATATACTTTTGGTTTTCGTGTTTTGGTTTCGGAATGGATCTCATTTTGGTTTTAAGTTTTGTGTGTTGGTCCTTATGAATGTTGATTAAGACTTGGAGAATATGAAACATCGGAATTGTATTGCAGAAAGCTCCACGAATATTGCAAACACATTAAAGAATATCGTTTGGAACTTGTGATGCATGAAGTTGTCAGTTTTTCACATTATGGTAAAGTAGGTGATATATATACTCCATCCGCATTTCAAAAGGAGCAATGCATTCATATCTCATATTACATTCCGCATTGCATATACATTTCATCTCAGTTGCATCTTCATTTCATGTGCAATCATTGAAAAGGTGTCGAATCCTCTTAGGGTTATTACATAACATATATTAAAAGGATCCTAAGGTTGGGAACCGATGCCCGAACTATCTTGAACCAAGCACGTTCTACGCATATTAAAGAGAATCTTGAGCAAAATGGTCAAAACCATACTTGGAAGAAAAGGTGAGGCGAAAGGAATATTTCGTGTCTGTCCTATCATGCAACATAATCCTTAAAACAGTGGTTTTTACCACTCCCATAATGCTTAAAGCCTAAAATCGGAGTAGTAAGGATAGGGTTAAATCCTCATCGAACTTAGGTTGAGGATCCAATTCCCCAAAGCTCTGATTTGACCTTCATGGAGTAGTAAGGATAGGGTCTAATTCTCATCTCGCTTAGGTTGAGAATCCGATTCCCCAAAGCTTCTATTTTGCCCATTCAAGAATTTGAAATTCCAAAGCAAATATTTTTCATTTCTTTATTAATATTGGATTGGAAGGATCGTACTACATGTCCCTTGCAAGGATGGGTAGTCATCCCCAAGGTCCAAGAAATCAAAAGTAGAGCCAAATCATGGATTATGGGGTTAATCTCCATCGGGGCTATAGACGCCTGGTCGGCGATGGAGTATGCTCATGCGTGGCAACATGTCTTGTCTAAAAGCAAGACCACTGACTGCTCAAACGGATAGGCTAGCTTGACAGTTTCATCCATAACAGGTTAAATCATTTTGTTCAAGATGAGGTAATGAACTCCGGATCAGAGTAGTAAGGATAGGGTTAAATTCCCATCTCGCTTAGGTTGGGAATCCTATTCCCCAAAGCTCTGATCTCACTTACACCTGCACATGGGTTCAAGATGGTAGTGACACATAACCAACTTTGGGATCTAATAAATTAATTCAGTATGCATATATTTATTTGGTCCTAAGAGGGTTTGACAGTTTTGATATGTTTGTTCATGATACTAGAAGGTTTGAGCCTTTGCAAAGCAGGTTGTTATATCTCTAGCATCTTCATCATACATCAAATCCTGCACAAATCATTCATAGCCTTGCATACAAATCATAAGTGAAACCGACAATGGAATGTTGATCAAGTTTCAAACGGTAGGGAATGAAGCACATTGCACACACCGAGCTGATGCTTAATAATTCTAATGCTTCATGTATTTCTCATCTAGTTTCATTCTTGGGATATTTTTTGACGCTTGTATTTGAGTCTATGTTTTTTTTTCGGGTTGAGTTCTCACCGAAATGCTCAGGAGCATTTCCCAGCAAAGTCGCCATTTGTTGTGGCTGATCCACAACGTACCCCAAAATTGGGGACCCACCTTTTTTGCATGTGTTCCAAGAAGACCGAAGTGGCCCATAGGCTAAAGATCAAGGAAAAAAGCAAAATACCACAAGGAGAAAAAGTGTCGCGATATCGCGACATGTTGCACCATCGTGGCCAAAAAGAAAAAGTGTCGCGATATCACGACATGTTGCTACCATCGCGGCCAAAAAGAAAAAGTGTCGCGATATCGCGACATGTTGCACCATCACGGAAAGAAGAGAAAAGATGTCGCGATATCGCGACATGTTGCACCATCGCGGCCAAAGAAGAAAAAGTGTCGCGATATCGCGACATGTTGCACCATCGCGGCAAAAGAGAAAAAGTGTCGCGATATCGCGACATGTTGCACCATCGCTAAAAAGAAAAAGTGTCGCGATATCGTGACATGTTGCCAAAAAAGGCGATATCGACATTTCCATCAAAGCAAAGAGAGAGAGCTAGAAAGAAAAAGTGTCGCGATATCGTGACATGTTGCATTTTTGTGATCATACAAGACAAGAAAGAACAAGAAAAGAAAAGTGTCACGATATCGCGACATGTTGCATTTTCACGATTACAAGACAAGAAAGAACAAGAAAAGAAAAGTGTCACGATATCGCGACATGTTGCATTTTCATGACCGTACAAGACAAGAAAGAACAAGAAAAGAAAAGTGTCACGATATCACGACATGTTGCATTTTCGTGACCATACAAGACAAGAAAGAAGAAAAAGTGTCACGATATCGCGACATTGTTGCTCATTCAAAAAAGAAAAGTGATATCCAAACAAGAAAAAGTATCGACGATATCCCACATTGTCACAAACAAGAAAAGTGTCTCGATCATCGCGACATGGTCATATGCCAAACAAGAAAAAGTGTCGCGATATCGCGACATGTTGCATTTTCGCTTCCAAAGAGAGAAAAAGTGTCACGATATCGCGACATGTTGCACTATCATGGCCAAAAGGGAAAAAGTGTCACGATATCGCGACATGTTACATTTTCATGGCCAAAAGGAGGGAAGGAAAAAGTGTCGCGATATCGCGACATGTTCCAGTTTCGCCAAGGTAACGGACCTGCATAGTGACGTGGACATAAGGACAAAATCTAATGAATAAGACAAAGCGTTACATGATCATTCAAGATGACCGTTACACACGGAGGGAAACGAACGCAAGCCAATGAGGAGAAAACGCAGCGAAGGGCCACAAAATGGAAACCAAAGCACACACAGTCAGGGAAGGTGAAACGAGCAGCCATCGAAAAATGAAACGAACCATCATGGAAGGAGAAGCAATTTGTTCAGAAGTTTAAATACGCCATTCAAAGAGGCCAGAGGGGGTCAGAAACCGCTGCAAGCAGAGTTGCAGAGCTGAAGGCGAGGAAGCCATTCTGGACCTGTTTGAGTTGTTTCTCTTCCACAGACTGGTTTGGAAAAACCAGAGATTCTGCTATTGTAAAATGACATATTTTTAATGCAGAAGTGTTCAGAAATTTGCATCTTGTGGGCAAGAAAGAAGGAGATATTCTTTGCATGCTATGGATTTAATGTTTATTCTTTCATTTTTCAGATTTTGAATTTATAGATAATGTTAAATGCCATTTTTTTGGGTTACATTAGGCGAATATTTGAAATCTGAAATGTTATTTCGTACCCTAGAAACCAGCACTTAGTCTATGGGGATTGTGCATGTTTTGCAAGTCCAATAGGTTAGGTTGCATGCATGGAGACCTCACATCTTCGGTTTTGTCGAAACAGGATAGCATCATACTGAGTGCATTTTTATTTTCAGTTTGTTTTCTGCATTGCATTTTCATTCTCTGCATTTTATTTTCTTCAGAAAGTTTAACTTATTTAAAATAAACATTTAAAAATTACAAAATCCAAAAAAATCAATGAACAATCACTAAAGTTTCATGGTGAAATAAAACAACATTGCCCCTTGTTTACAATTACTTGCAATCACTAAGGTGTTCCAAGCATTTAAATTGATTATCTTCATTTGAGATTACCAATACACAGTTGCAAATGCTAATACAACGGAGACCTTGGAGAAGTTGTTTGTTTGACTTCTTTGCAAGAGGGGATTTGGAACCCAAATCCTAAAGGAGAGTTGTACTTTCACAATTGGGTGAAAATACCACTCAACAATACCCTTCCAAAAAAAGGTGCATTTGAGCCATTCATATATTTTGAGAAATCTTGAATGGCAAGAAGATGGAGTAGCATGCAGTTTTGTCATGAGAAGTTCTCATAGTGAGGACTTGTGGGTAATAACAAGGCGTTGGTGGTAACACAAATCTTGGCCATCCCAAGTGTATCATGGATATGAAGTAGGCTCAGTGGTTAGGAAAGCAACCAAATTATGCAATTCATAATCCTAAAGTATCTCCTAGCATAAATATTTGATCCATTGGGGATCGATAATGAGATGGCACACAACATACTGAGAGATTCAAATTGGCGAGAGAGAGCATCGACCATGACATTCTCCTTAACATTCTTAGAGGTGATATCATAATCATATCCCATGAGTTTAGAGACCCATTTTTGTTATTCAGGGGTGGCAACCTGTTGCTCCAAAAAGTATTTGAGACTCTTATGATTTGTTTTAATGGAGAAATGATGTCCAATGAGATACGGTTGCCAATGGGCTACGACATGCAAAATTGCCATCATCTCCTTGGCATAAGTTGATTTTACCAAATTACGACTGGAGAGATATTTACTAGTGAAGGCCAATGTTCGCCCTTCTTGCATCAACACTACCCCAATACCACATGAAGCATCACTTTCAATAACAAATGATTTGGAGAAATTCGGCATGGCTAAGACAGGTGTCATGGTCATGGCATGCTTCACTTCTTGGAAAGCCTGTTGAACGGGTGTCTAAGTAAAAGAGTATTTTTTTAGCATGGAAGTGAGGGGAGCTATAATTTTACCGTAGTTACGAATACATTTATGGTAATAACCTATAAACCCTAAAAATCCTTGAAGTCCTTTGAGAGTGTGAGGTTTTGGCCATTCCTGAATAGCTTGGATTTTCTTGGGGTCAACTTTAACACCCTCCTTAGTGACAATGTGTTCCAAATATTCTACTTTTATCAACCCACAAGAATACTTGGGATGCTTAGTATAGAGTTGATGTTGTGCCAATAGCTGAAGAGTCTGATTCACATGAGTAAGATGCTCTTCCCATGAACGACTATACACTAGAATATCATCAAAGAAGACTAGAATGAACTTTCAAAGGAATGGACAAAAAATGTTGTTCATGAGGCTCTAGAAGGTGGAAGGGGTATTAGTCAAGCCGTATGGCATTACCAAAAACTCATAGTGACCTTCATGAGTATGAAAGGTAGTCTTAGGAATATCCTCCTCTTTGAGCCGGATTTGATGGTACCCCGAGCAAAGGTCAAGTTTGGAAAAATACATAGTCCCATGAAGTTCATCTAGTAATTCATCCACCATCGAAATAGGAAACTTATCCTTGATGGTGAGTTTATTGAGATCTTGATAACTGATACACAACTGCCAAGACCCATATTTTTTATGTACCAATAAAATTAGAGAAGAGTAAGGACTGTTGCTTGGCTGAATGACATTGGATTTTAACAATTCCTATACTAACTTCTCAATTTATGACTTAAGAGCATGAGGATACCTGTATGGTCTAATGTTGGGTGGTGCATTACCAGATAACAAGGGAATAACATGGTCATAAGAGTGATAAGGTGGTAATTCTGTTGGCTCAGCAAAAACAGAGTTGTTCTTGGTCAAAATAAGTTGCAAATATTCAGGAACAAAATCCTTCTCTAAAGAATACAGTTGAATTGTAAAAATTTGAGCTATGACACCCTGGGATTTTTTAACAACTTCTCCATTTGGTTGGAACTGATAATCTATGATGACCCTACCTTTAAGCCATGGAGAGTGAGGACTATCCATTCTGTGAGAATTGCATCCAAATCTCACCAAAGTGCTAAGAGATGACTCCCAATGTGCCCAACCATTGAGATCCCAACACAATATCACATCCCCCTAATTTAAGTGCAAACATATATTTTTTGAGCTCATAGTCCCCAATATTGACCTTAACATTATGACATTTACCCTTGCAAGGTAAAGTCCCACCATTTGCTACCATAACCTCAAAGGAATTACATGTATGTACATAATAATTTGCCTGCTTGGCGATGCGGGGATCAATAAAATTATGTGTACTACCATAATAAATCAAGATGGTAAGTCATAGACCTTTGAAATAATGCACAACTTTCATGGTTTGGGGTGTAGTAATTTCAGCAAGAGCATGAACAAAAATTTCAGCCTGTGATTCATCTAGATTTTCATCCTCTGGTTTAGGTCGTTCTTCTGCTGATTCAGTGTCATCATCACTATGGTCATTGGTGTTAGGATCATCAACATCGATGAGGAATAATTTATTTTGGGTGCACCTATGCCCATGAGAAAAATTTTCATCATCATTTTAGCATAACCCTTGGGCATGTTGTGCATCCATTTTAGCAGTGGTCAAATGTTTAGGTGCAGCAGTGAGTGCAACATGTTTTTGTTCATGTTGATTTTGGAATCGAGGAGGAAAAGAGGGTTTAGCCTGTGGAAATTTAGAGAACCACCTCTGAGCTAAAAAATTGGACTCGATAAAATGAGCTAACTGGATAGCCTGCATCATGGATTATGGTCTAAACATTGTGACCTCGACTTGGAGATATTCTCGCAAACCGTTAACAAAAAACTCATAAATAACCATTCGTTCATTCTTGTAGTTTTTTTGGCCAATATCTCAAATTGTATTTGGTAATCTTGAACTATCAAAGTTTGTTTCAACTTTGTCAACTATCCTGTAAAATCATCATACTCATTAGAGCCAAAGCGAGTGAGTAATTGGGACTCAAATTCTGCCCAAGAAGGATCAGGGATAGTTTTCTGCAACCATTGGTACCACTATAAGGCTTCAAATTCTAAATTTAAAGAAGCCATTTGAACTCGGTGATAAATGGGGACATCATGGCATCTAAAGAATTGAGCAACATGACATAACCATCCATCAACATCCTTCCCATTGAACTTAGAAAAGTCTAGTTTTGGAATCTTAAAGGGAGTATCATGATCAAAGCGAAGGTGAGAGTCATCTGCTCCCATTCTGTGACGATACTCAGACTTGCTTGGACCACCTTGTATTTTAGAATCAACATCTGCTAGGTCTTCTTCAATGCAAATTTTGGAGGTATCTTGGGCAACTCTGAAATTTTGAAATTTTGTTGTCAAGTGTTTAGTTGTTTATTGTAAGCTAGTAACAACACTTACTAGGGTATCCAACATTGAAGCAATGTTTTGTTCTACCTTTTTTTGATGTCCACGAGTGCCACTTGCCATTTGAAATAGCCTTGAACATTTTTACTCAATTACTAAAAATAGATGTGGGATTTCAGGAGTTACTATTTTTAGTAAGGGTCCAAAATTTAATTTTGGGAATGGATTGCAACACTGATTTTAGGCTAAGCTCCAGTTCTGTGGCTGTTTGATCTAAGTACTCAATTAGGAGATATACTAAATTTCTTGACTTTTTGTGAGCTCAGATTGGTTGTAAGGCGATGTCAAGGTAATTTCCTCCTATTGGACTTAAAATTTCACCAGTGAGTCCTTGAGGGTCTTTTGTGCAGAATAACAAGGATATTCTATTCCAAAAAATTTGGATCAATATGATTGACCGTTGAAAAGTTATGGCCTTAGCAAGAAAAATAAAAAATTGCTATTTTTGGAAAATGGATACAAAATTTGACCAGGGGTTGCCAAGGACAATTTTTTCTGGAATAGAGTGTAGAATTATCTACTAAATTTTTGAGTCAATCTAAGATCTGTGGGAAGAGATTCCCTATTTTAATAAAATTTCAATTTTTTTCAGGCTCTAGGTCACAAGTGGGAAAACTGAATCAACTGTCTCGGATATACCAACTGATCACCCTGTTACTGTACTAACACCTGTACTGCAGTTATAGACACTGATGACTTTGTTTCTAACCCTGACCACCTATATTTTTTGACTATTACAGTTGACTGTTACTATCCCGACTATTACTGTCATTGACCGGACTATTATTGCCACTGACCTGAATGTTATTGGAATATTGTAGACTGTTAGAGACACTTGCAAACTCTATCCTAATTGTTGGTGCATGCAAGGTGTATTCTTCTATGATAGGGAAGTCCTTTGTATGCTCATTTTTTGGGATTGTGAATACAGGTTTAACAAAATAGAAATATGTGTATTTTTGCAGGAGGAAGTGTTTAAAAAAAATAGGGTATGCTAAGTAAAGGAGTATGTAACACCCATAGTCCCTCTGTTATACTGCAATGACGAACAATAGTTCTCGGATCAATATTTTAGGCCACTACCCAAGGAGGATTCCACACATACCCTTGAGCATACTATCTGCCTCTTTGACAGTACGAGAGGGTAATCGTCCGGGATGCTGTATCCCGTGGACTATGGATGATACAAGGTCGAAAAGCTTCCTACTAGATAAAATTTTGTTAACCTAGAATGGTCTCTCAATACACCCAAAGATGCGTGGGAGCTCAATTCCATGCACAAGTGCTATCTAAGGCCTGGGTATTGGATCCTGATCACCCCTCACTTCATTAGATGCTTTATGAGATATCTAGATTAGCCAATAACAACAACTCCTTCATGATATTTTAAAACCCCCAGCATAGGGTTTCTAACCTACACAACCACTAAAATAGAAATTGTATATTTTTTTAATTTTCTGGATTTGCTGGTAAAAAAAATGAACGATAATTTTTTTGGATTTCTTAATAAAGAAAAAATAGAACGAAAAACACATGAAAAACTATACCTAATATGTAGAGTGGATGGCAAGAATCATCACAGTTGCAGCAGAACTCGACCCTGGAAAGCGCTCTGATACCACTTGTTAGGAACCTACTATTAAAATAAAGCTCACACACACAAAATATTGAAAGATAACTAAAATACATGCAATAACAAAATAATACTATGCAAAAATTAATTACAGAATTGAACAATCTCACAAAAGAACTCAAAATCGTAGGCCTCTTCGAGGGGGCAACCTCCTTTAATATTTCATTAACTTGCAAAAGGATAATTCGTACATGGCTTCATATCTTTTTAAAGATAGACTTCATGCAAACCCTAACCCTAGGCTAAAGAGTTGGATTAAATGCAAAATGTCACTCGAGCTAGAATCTTCTACCAAATATCGGTTAAAATCTTGATAATAGTTACATCAAATGGTCCCACTTGCCTAGGAGCATAACATGCCACGTACATTAAAAAATAACATTATATATGGGATCCCCACATTGGAAGTGGGTCAATAAATAATAATGAGAATTACAAAATAATGTTAGGATGGGATCCTAACACACCTAGTCCTACCAAGTCTAGGCTGCAAAGGAGAGAAGTAGACAGTCAAAGGACCCCTCCAACACAAGTTGTACCATCAAATTAGAATTGAGTAATCCCAATGATAGTAAGAGCTGCCCCTAAAACACAAAGGAAATCTATTGCAAATCCATAGAGACCACCTTCGATGGTAGAAAGGACTAGGCTCTCAATAATTTCAATAATTCCAAGAGCCTCTTCTGTCAAAACCTTCAATGTGGTGGAGCACCTAAGAAAGTCCACCATAGCCATACCCCTTTGGGAGGTTATCTCTATTCTAAAATAGATGAAGAAGCTTGAAGAGGCCTTGAAAAGGTAAAAGGATATGAACACATAAGGAACATCCACCATGCTATAGATTTTAGATCCTAGTAGGCCTAAACCCATGCTACTTTACCTAACCTTGATCTATGGAGATCAATTGATACATAACTGCATAGTTGACTCAGGGTCGAAATATCAAGAAAGGTGGTAGAAGCACTCGACCTACTGCTAGAATACACCAACAATAAAGTGGTGGAGTTAGATGGCACTCCATGCCAATTTTTGGGCTCATTCGAGGTCTTCCTTTTTAACACCAAGCATGCCCTAACTCGAAGGTCTACTGGATGATTGATATCCTAATTTTATTTGGAATATGCCTTTTGAGAGACTTCATTGCTAATATCGAAGGATACATATAGCTCGATTGGACCCACATGTTGCTTTGAACCATATATGATATCAAGTTCAAAGTTTCATTGAAACCCCTCCACATGTACCACATAGAGAAAATACCTTTTAGGAGGGGCCAAAAAGAGTATGCCTACCTATCATAATAAGAATTATCAAAATTTGACTACATCGGTAAGATGCACCCATACAATCCCAATGAATTAGAAGAGTGGACATCCAAGACATGGAGACCAGATCTCAAGAAAGCATTCAAGCTAGAGAGCATGGGTGAACTGTCACCAGGTATCTTCCTTTGTATATAGCAAAAAAAGGGTGTATTTATAGTATAAAAATTTGGGAATATCAAAGAATTTTTGAACATTATGGGATTGAAGGTTTACAAAGATAGAGCTTCCAAATAGTCTCAGTTACACACCTGATCAAAAGGTAGTGGCTTCACCTAATCTCAGAGGATGGTGATAGAAAAATTAAACCTTTCCATGACCCTTCCAAAAGGCACTACCTCAGTATTTGACCTAGTCTTAATTGACATGCTTTGGATGTGCCCTTTGGAAATTGCATCTTGATTTGAGAGATCATGGGGAAAATATTTGGCATGAAGGGACATGTATCAAATCCAGTAGTGGTAAATATCTTTAATGGTATGGAAAAATTATTCAAAGGCATCAGAGTATTGCACACCAGTAGTGGTAAATATTGATTATGATCGCCTAAGATCATCATGCCTCTATAGTTTTACCTACCTGAGAGTACAAAATACCACCAAAGGGATTGTGACATACACAATATTTTGAAGAATATGAGAAGTCTATATAAAGAAGACACCCCACGACACATCAAAAAATTTGAGTCATAACCTAAGATAAATTATATTCAAAAGAATGAAGGAACCTAGAGCCCTACCAGAAAATGCAAAGGAGGTGTCCAAAGGTCCAATAAATGGGGTATTTCAAAAGAGGCTATTAGACAACGTAAAGCTCCCTACACTGCAAAACCATGCATATGCCTCGAATGAAGGCTTGTAGCCTTCTCAATGGTAGCTAAGCTCAACCTTGCTATGGATAAAATACCTAAAGATCTTCCAGTAATATCTAGAGCAATTTTATCCATAGCAATATCCCTTCTTATCCCATGATTGTAGACCTTCCTACCATCTATGAGGATAAGACCATAAATGAGATCTCCTATTAATGGTGATTGTTTCTCCCATTCTCTAGGGTTATTTCTAAGACTACATCAATAAGACCCCAAGAAAGAGGAGACTCAAGAGCAAGTGAAAGGATAAGGAGCACCAAAGTTGACCAAGCAAGGGATTGGTATCATCGAGGAAGACATGCTTTAGAAGTATGGACACCCGAATGATTAGGTGGAAGGTTTCCACTGATTGTATGACCATCCCAAACCATAAAAAGGTCACCCCGATCATGGATAAAAAATGGAGAACCTTAAAAACCATGAAAGATCCTAGATATTTTTATAAGGAAAGGGAGGCAAGTTGACCTAGTAAAGTGGAGATGAGACCACCTAAGCCTAGAGATATACATTGCAAAACCGAAATGAGATATGAAGATAGGTAGGGTCCCTATAGACCCTGTTGAGAAGCAACACATCCCCACAAAAAAAATAAAATTCCATCCTTTGAAAATATTTAATTTTCATTTTTTCTGCAGGGACCCTCTTGAGTTTTTCGGGTTTTAATTCCAAATTTTGCTTGCATCCTTTTTCAAATTTCGCCTACATTAAAGTGTCCAAGTAGGCCTACATATGGAATTGATTTCAATTTTAAATTTCTGAAAATTTGCATGTTAAATGTATTAATTCATATTAATCATTTTAGAAATTTTAATTTTCAATAGTTTTTCTATTTATGGCCAGCAGACTTCTAAATGCATTTTATATTAACACGTGATGAATTTTTAAATTCCTTTTGCATATTGGGATACCCATTGGGCTTATTTAGATACTTGTAAAGTTTCATCAAATTTTGAGCACTTTGAATTTTCATCATTTTTCTACGCCATGTGAAGCTGACCATTCTCGAGCAATTTAAAATTCATTTTTCAAATGTTAAAATAATTTATGAGTAAGGAATATCCTTCACTAATATGTAAAAATGCAAAATACATATGGACAAAGTCATTGGAGTCAACCTACAATTTTTAGAGAATTTGCAAAGTGGAAGAAAAGCTTGAGGGAAATGTCGCGATATCGCGACATGTTCCATTTTCGCGAGGGCAAAAGCTTGGAAGAAACGAAGTGAGGGAAATGTCGCGATATCATGACATGTTCCATTTTTGTGAGGGAAAAATCTTGGAAGAAATGAAGTGAGGGAAATGTCACGATTTCGCGACATGTTCCATTTTCACGAGGGCACAAGCGTGAAAGAAATGAAGTGAGGGAAATGTTGCGATATCGCGACATGTTCCATTTTTGCGAGAGCACAAGCTTGGAAGAAATGAATTGAGGGAAATGTCACGATATCGCAACATGTTCCATTTTTGAACTTGTATCATTTTCGCGAGGGCAAAATCTTGGAAGAAATGAAGTGAGGGAAATGTCGCGATATCGCGACATGTTCCATTTTCGTGAGGGCGAAAGCTTGGAAGAAATGAAGTGAGGGAAATGTCGCGATTTCACGACATGTTCCATTTTTGCGAGGGAAAAATCTTGGAAGAAATGAAGTGAGGGAAATGTCGCGATTTCACGACATGTTCCATTTTCGCGAGGGCGAAAGCTTGGAAGAAATGAAGTGAGGGAAATGTCGTGATTTCGTGACATGTTCCATTTTCACGAGGGCGAAAGCTTGGAAGAAATGAAGTAAGGGAAATGTCATGATTTCGTGACATGTTCCATTTTCATGAGGGCGAAAGCTTGGAAGAAATGAAGTAAGGGAAATGTCATGATTTCGCGACATGTTCCATTTTCACGAGGGCGAAAGCTTGGAAGAAATGAAGTAAGGGAAATGTCACGATTTCGTGACATGTTCCATTTTCATGAGGGTGCAAGCATGGGAGAAATGAAGTAAGGGAAGTGTCACGATTTCGTGACATGTTCCATTCTCATGGCATGTTCCATTTTTGCGAGGGCGAAAGCTTGGAAGAAATGAAGTGATGAAAATGTCACGATTTCGTGACATGTTCCATTCTCACGACAGCCCAAGCATGGAAGAAATGAATTGAGGGAAATGTCGCGATATCGCGACATGTTCCATTTTTGGGACTTGTCTCATTTTCATGAGGGCACAAGCAAGGAAAAGTAGCTTGAGGAAAATGTCCCGAAATCGTGACTTGCTTTAGTTTCATGACATCACCCATCCAAAGGAAGTGGAAGCTTTTCAACACAGTCCAAACCCTAGAAATATTTAAATGAAAAAAATTAATTAATTAATTAAAATGAAAAACATTAAAAATCCAACCTTTACTTTTATTTTGCAGAAGGTGATCCGACAGTTGCATAATGGCAGAAGTAATGGCAAGAAAGACAGACAAACCTAAATTTTGACACAAATGAAGCAAGGACCATCAGATGGAAATAGGAGATGCCAGGAATTTTTGATCCGTCCAGATTTTGCAGATCTGGCCGCAAATACAGACTTTAAGGAATTTACCGGTGGATGCATTTGTCGAGAAAATTTATGGCAAGTTAGTGACTCATCCAGATTTTGCAGATCTGGCCGTAAATACAGACTTTAAGGAATTTTCTGTTGGATCCATTTACTGGGAAAATTTATGGCAAAAGTAATGGTAGGTAGAGAATTTCAACTCGAACCAAACAAAGGTGGTTGTGCGAGGATAGAAGGCCTGGCAGGTCAGTGAATCATCCAAATTTGGTAGATCTGGCCGCAAATATAGACTTTAAGGAATTTTTCAGTGGATCCATTTGCCGAGAAAATTTATGGCAAAAGTAATGGTGGGCAGAGAATTTCAACTTGAACCAAACAAATGCGGTTGTGTGAGGATAGAAGGCTCGGGAAGTCAGTGAATCATCCAGATTTTGTAGAGGAATTAATGAGATACTTTGACGGCTTATCAAAAGATGAAGATACATTTACACGCGGTGTCCATTTGATGAGGATGAAACCAAGTATTATATTCTCCATTTATGGCAAGATCCATGCGAATATTTTTAGCATAATTAGGGCTTATCAAAAAATTTATATAAAAATGCCTTATATTGTAAAGCCTCGATGGTGGGATTTTTATGATAAGATTTAGATATTTGGAAGAAAATATTTTTGAAAAGATCAGGGCCTATCCCGAGTCTATATATACTTCTTTTGAATGTAAAGTCTGAATGCGAAAACTTAGAATAAAAGACATTTGAGAAATTTCTTGCAAATCTTGTTTGAATGCTTTGTTCTGTACCTAGGGTTGGTGTAACATCATTTTCTGTGATAGCATGGCCAGGAACCTAATCTCTTTCAGATTGCGATAAGTGCATATTATTTTGTTTTCGTCTCGCTAAGGTTTATTTATTTTTAGTTGTAAATCTATGTTATCAAGATTGAATAGGCTACTAGGCTTCATTCTGTTTGTTGTATGCTAGGGAAAATTAAAGATTTAAGGTTCGGGTCTATTCTAATTGCTCTATCCTCATTGCATGAGCTAGGCTGTTGGTGAGAAATACCAGTTGACATTAGCTTCCCTTTTATTTATGATTTTATTTCATATCTGTGTCATCTCTGTCTTATGCTCTTAGTAGAAGGTGATCTTAGAAAGCTGGACACCTTCCTCTTTGATTGGTTTTATCATGAAACTAAATAGTGTAACTGAAATTGGTAGTTTTGATTTTGCAACTAAGTTGGATAAGCTTCTCTTTTTTGCCCTACCCTACTCTCTCTGTTCTACCATTAAATGATCCATTTTTATTTTTCTTTCAAATTTGTCTTTTATTTAATCTGCTAAAGCATAAAGAGCTATATCAAGGAACTGACTGTAAATCCAATTGTCAACAAAGATAACAACCGCTTAACATTATTGAATGAAGGTCGAACCTGTTGTAATGTAACATATAGTCTACTTGAAACTATTCCAAAATTGAAAAAGAGTGAATAGCCATTCGACCCAACTCTGTAACTCACACATTGGATAACCAAAAAGATCCTAAAGTGAGTGGGATTTATCCCGTATAAGTGTTATTGGTATTTTATGCTCATTATTCACGGGGTGTGTATGAAAGACGAACCAAAAGACCCTCCACATTCAAAGGATTTGAAAGTATCCCTCTAGGAGATAGGATACAAAAAACAAATGGAAATAGACCCTCCCAAAGGATAAAATCCAAGAAAGAAGAATATCTCATCGCTTTCAATTCCTTGAGTTGTTGTTACATTTTACCTTTAGCTTTCAAATTTTGATTGTGTCCAACAAACAAGGCAAGAAAAGTTTGAATTCACTCCTTCAATAGGATGAGGAGCATTGAGAGCTTCCAAAGTTGTAGGGAACTTTTTTCTACAACCCCTAAAGATTTTCTATTAGAGAGTGCTTCTCACCTCCAATAAAAATGGTCCTTCTCACATTCATTCGAGAGAAAGAAGATTCAAGGAAGAGAGAGTGAGAAAAAATTTATGCTAGTCATTAGATCTTCCATCTATGATAGCCAAGTAAAATCTTGTGAGAGGAAAGAACCAGTGCCCTAAGAGAAGGCCCACCATTGGATGAAAGAGATCCCATCCCATCTAAGGAAATGTGGTGGTAGCATGTGCAAAAGAAGAGCAAGAAAAATGACATTAAAGAGAACATCTACAGTGGTCATTGTAGACACCAAAATCTGGCATAATAAATGCTAATTAATTAATCATAATCAATTAGTACATTTAATATTAATTAAATATAATTAATATTAAATGAAAACTCAATCACCTAAGTATTGGTTAATTAATTAATTGATTAATGCTTAGGTTGCACAACCATTCACCCCTCCTTGCAAGCACATTCACCCTTTTACATCATCCACTTCACTCCCCTTCCACCTCAATGGTCATCCACACAAGAAAGATTTTACATGCACACTATGTTAACAAAGTCAGTAACTCAATATGCGTAATATGCACACATTCAAAAAAATTAGGTAACTCATTTGCACAACATGCACATTCAGTTAAAAGAGATATGCACATATGATTGACCATGCACATCTAGTTAAATGCACATTGGGTGAAAATCCAAAGAATGCACACATCATAAATTTGCATGCACATCACATAATTGGTGGAAATTATGAGGCAAGATTATTTGCATGCACTCTCTATGATAAAATCAATGCAAGGAGAAGACTCCTAGTTATAGCAGTTAACTGACTAAGTCACCTCCTTATTGATGAGTGTCATTAATGTCATCATTTAATTTTAAATATTTATCAAATCCAGGGTGGTGTCCAAGGTTGTCTATGATAGAAGGTTTTGGTAAGTTATAGTCCAATAATTAGTTCACAAGATTTATTCTATAAAACAGAGGTTCATTTGGTCTTTCAAGGTCACACTAACTCCTAATTTGTATAATTGAAACTAACTTAATTTGCAAAAATTGACATTACTTCTAATTTGTATAATTTGAACTGAATTACAGAATTGAAATTGTTGAAACAAAAACTAATTTACACTTGCTAAATTGAAATGACATCAACAAAAAATGCTAAATTGGAATCTAACTTAATTCAATAATGCTAAATTGAAAATGCAAAAAGTTGTTAGAAAAACTGCTATAAAAACTTGTTAGAAAAAGTTGCTGTAGGGAACTGTGAGAAAAATATTGCTGAAATTAAAATGCAAAAAATAGGGAAAATAAAAACACACAAAATAAGGGCCAGCTAGCTTTTATTCCAAAGAACTATAACTGTAACCTTTTTTTATATGAAATATAATATTCATTAAGGAAATCTCAAATTGTATCAGAGCAGGTTTGCTTAGATGGATCAAAACCTGTGGAGAGTGGTGTGATGAGATCTAAAGCATGCACTTTGTCAGAGAAACTCAAGTGGTCAACACTCAACAGAGTTGCAAGAAATATCTCGAGTAAATCATTAATATATCATGTATACTGCGGTATTTTCTTATGAAATTTTAAGGGTTGTTAGATAATTTTATCAAGAGGATGCAGTCAAAATTTTAGGTGATTTGGAGCTAATTTGCTGATTTTATTAGCATTTTGAGTTGTTTTAATAAAATGGTTGTATAAGGTGGAAGACAGGGTATTTGCTTCTCAAATGTTGGGAGAAATATTATTTAGATAAAAATCATCATTCAAATAAAATTTTAGGTCATTTGGATCTGTATTGATTGATTTATGTGAATATTGATTTTTCCTTCAAAAATCCTAGATCTGAAATTGTGATAAAAAGGGAAAAAATAAATGATCACATATTTGTCACCTTTGTAATTTTTCTTCTAAAATTTAGAGGGTTTTTAGATTATTATCTTAGGAATACAAAGTTTAATTTTCAAAATTTTTGGAGATGTATGGATTGATTTATGTGAAAAACATTGAGGTTGTCTAAAAAACACTCTAAGATCTAGAAAGGACAAAAGTAAATTGATCACATATTTCTCATTTGTGTGAATTTGGTTTTGAAATTTAGTGGATTTCCAAATACGTATATCAAAAGTCTACAAATTTTTTTTAGTTTGTTTCAATCAGTATTGATCGATTTATGATAAATTTGGTGCTTGAGACTTTGGTAAATAAAAAGAAGCATGTATTTTTGCAATTAGAGGTTAATTATGAGAGATTGACTTAACAGGTTGAGTCAATTGAGTAAAAGAAGATCTATTGCTATTCTTTATTGTAAAAAAATTGTATTAGAAGATATCTACATTATTCTAAAGTTTTTTTGATTAGCTTCAATGGCTGCCAATAACAATCTTCCCATTCCTGAATTTAATGGGTTAGATTACGAGTATTGGTCCATCAAGATGAGGAACTTACTCATAGGCAAGGGGTTATGGGATATTGCAGAATAAGGCTACAATAAACTTGTAGATTGGACCACCTTGGGTGCAGCTGATAGAACCAATAAAAAGGATATGAAGAACCCACTTGGAGCAAGCTACAAGGCGAGGAGAGAAAAGAGAAGAAGGAGCAACAATATGCAAATTGGTTAGCCCTTATGGATTTGAGGAGGAATGGAAAATAGTGTTTTTCCTCTCATAGCCAATTGTAGATCAAATACAATGGCATGGTAAGTGTTGAAGGATGCTTATGGGTTTGATGAGGACACCCATGAAGCCATGTGTGACAATCATGAAGATTGTTTAAGCAAGGAGGAACCTTGCTTCCTTGAAGAAATTTTTGAATTAGATCCTTTTGAAGGAGTTTTTGAAGAGTCTTGTAAAGACTTATATGAAGACATGCTTTGTATTGGATAATTATTTCTTGAAGAGGAAGACATATTTGAAGAAGAACCTTGTGTGGAAAAAGGTAAATAATCTCTTCATGGAGAAGAGGATGAGAATGAGCCTTGTCTAATTTTCATTGAAGAGAGGTATGATGAAGAATGTTTCATGGAGATAAATGGAGAGTGTATTTTAGAGAATGCACCTACAGTTATCATGGAGGATAATAAAGAAGTTTTGTGGGATGATGATGGAGAGACAATGTTCATGGAATACCATTTTCTCACTTATCTTGAATACCATTCACTTGGAATGGATGTGTGCTCTCTTGAAAGAGAAAATGAAGTTATGTGGGATGATTTACCAAGTGTAGAAGAGGAAGAAGAAATGAAGGGCATAAGTTTCATGCTCCATAATGAATATTATCTCAAGGCTGAGATAATAAAAGGAAAAGAACATTATGAGAAAGACTATCTCAAGGAGGAGATAGAAAATAGTGAGATAGTCATTAATGGACTTCATGATGTAATGGAGACATCATCAACGAAGATTGAGAATTGTCTTAAAGAGGCAATTGTGGATGAAGATCACTCACTTGGAGTGACTACATTGCAAAAAAAAAGTTGTCTTGAAAAGGCAACAATGTATGATTGCTTGAATGAAAAGGCAACAATGTATGATTTCTTGGATGAATGGTGTTTCAACACACCAACATGGATTGAACAAAGGAGGAGAACTCGTAGTGAAGAGTTAATGGTTGATATTGAAGCATCATAAAATTAAGGAGAACTGCTACAAAATAGATTTATGGAAAGCACCAAATCTACTCATACTAAAGGTAATGTTTTTATGATTAATGATTTATTTTTGTGAGCAGGAATGAAAAGCAAGGAGAATGTATTCCAAAGAAATTATTGAGAGGTGATTGTCTCATTGAGACAACTTTGATGAGGAGTCTTCTTGGAGAGTAATAGTAATGGAGAACTTGGGTCACATGGATCAAAATGTGAGAGCATGGTTTAAGAGAGTGGTTGCTGAAAACCACAAGAGGAGATACTTTTGTTGAAGGGGGAGCTAATAAAAAAAATAAGGCACTCAAGAATTTGCAGGAAATCCCACATAAAGAGTGGAAGGAGTGCCACCACAAGTATTTTGCAAATTCTGATTTCTTGATTCAATATTGGAGGAAATGTAAGAGAAATGTTTTCTTCCAACTCTGTGATGCTTAAATAACTCTTGCATGAGTGTCTTTAGCATCAAGGGGAAGGATGTTGGAATATTCAACTTTGTACTAAATATCTAAGTATTAAGTTAATATTTAGATTAGATTTTGCTAAGTTAAAGGTTAGTTTAGCTTTGAGGTAATATAGCAAAATAAGTTAGAGTTTACTAAAATAGTGAATGAGTCATCTAGATTAAGTTAGAACTCCCACGAGAATAGTCTTTTGCAACCATAATGTGCTATTATCTAGTTCTTCCAAAGAACTATAAATGTAACCTTTTTTACATGAAATATAATATTCATTGAGGAAATCTCACATCTGGCTCATAGTCCTCATATTATTTAGACTCTGAAGAAGAATATATAGGGAAATTCATTGTAGGTTGTGAATGTGACTCTTCAAGCTTTTTACTCTTTGCAAATGATTTTTCCTCATGTCCAGGTGTATCTTCAGCAATCACCTCTTCATATTTATCTTCATCATCCTATAATATTTACCTTCTCCTTTTTCTTGATTCATATGGTACATAAGATGTTGTTCCAGTGGTTGTAGTTGTATTATGTTATTTTCTCCTTAAAATCTTTTGTAGAGGAGGGGGTGAAGGTGGCTGGGTCTATGTTTTAGATGCCATTTCCTCTGATTTAACTAATTCCTTTTCAATAGATTTACCTTTTAGCTTGGTGGATCTCCTTAACTATTGTGTACATATCTCTTCACTAGTTTGCCTTGTCTCTGGCATTTGTCCTTCTGTAAACCATTCTAAAAAACTAGAATTTGTTCTCTCTTTCTCTAATGAATCTATTGGTTCTAACTATGTAAGTACCTTTGTTTGAGTAGCAATTTCAGTTATCTTATCACTAAAAGTAACTTTCTTAATCTTTACCTGTTCTACAAGGTTATTTTCAGATTTCCTCTTCTGTTGTGCCCTAGTCCTGGTAGCTGGTGGAAAATGACAAGATGAAGAAGTTTTGTAAGAGTCAAGTGTAGCCCTTTCATTAACATCCTCTTCAAATGTTCTTGCTTCATTTGCAACTTCCTCTTCTTCTTGCTCTAGTTCTACTACAATATGAACCTACTCATCCCAATGTGTAAAGAATCAGTTTAAACTTTGAACATTGCCCTTGAAATGATGTTTGTATATTAATGTAATGAGGCCATGGTGTCTAGGAGACCCCTGGCCCTGTTGGTATCATTTTGCCATGTTAAGCAGTTCTTGGTGCAAATATAAGGGAATATTTACCCTCATTTTAGGGTATTGTATGCCATACCTCAAATGGGTGAGTAACTTAATGTGGTGGCTAGAGAGGACTGCATATTATCCTTCACAAGTTAGATACTCAATAACACAGATTGCAACTTCATCCCATGGTGGTGGAAGGCTACTTCTTTTTATTCCTTTACAAAATATTATTGTTAAACTACATTATAGGTTGCACATCTCCTTATTCTAAAAATGCATCAACTACCTCAGGGAGTGCATTCTTGGCATTTTTGGTAATAATTGTTCCTTGTAAAGGTAATTTAATTAGTTGAATTAAATATTAAAGGTGTTACCTCAATCCACATGCCGCTGATGGTCGCTCTATTATTCTGGATGGTGCTAGCGAATTTAGTTACTAAACCCTCAGAGTGCCCATAATTTTTTTCCAAAAATGGTATCAGTCCTACCTATTGAAAAACTTGCACCACCTTAGGGTACTGGTGAAACTCATCCATGGTATCAGGTTCAACCTTCCTTTTATCTTCCATGTTGGAAAAAATGGGTGCACTTGTTTTTGCATATGCTACAAATTACTAAAAATACCTTGGTTTTTCTGGTAGCTTCTTTGTATGCTCGACAATTTTCTAAAACATTCTTCGTTAATGCAATACTCGTGTTTGTAGATTTACAGTCTATGTTTCAATTCAAAAACCTCTATGATTTTGTAATGATTATAGAGCTCAAAATTTTGTAGCTTCGACATATAAAATGAGATTTGGAAGATGGTGCAGAACTGATGCAGGAGCATCTAGTGGTGTAAGAGTGATCTTGCATCACCCAAAAAAAATAGAAAAAAAATTGTAATTTTTTTATTTTGTAAAACTAGTAAAACTAGTTTAACTTGTAGGAGATTTTTGAAGGTCTTAGAGGTCGAATTTGAGGATTTTTGGCCAGACGTGAGCCTTTGCGCAAAGATCCAAGGTCGCCCCGCTTAGCTCGTTTCATGTTGTTTTTGAAAACATGCTGTAATAGTCAATCGGGTCAACGAGTGCGAAGTTATGACCTCGACAAGTTGCCTCCAAAATTCAAATTTCAATATGAATGGTTTTAGGTGGGAAAAAGGGAAAATAGGGTATTTGAGGGAATTTTTGAAATTGTAAAGGGCCTTATTCTCTTGTATCCTTATTTTGGCATGAAAGTAATGAAAGGTTTGATTCTTTGATTGGTTCAAAGGAAAACTACCTGTGTATCATTTGTTTGGTGTTGTTAGTGTAACGTGATCTCCATCAAGAACATGCTAGTTTCATATGCACTAATCAAACACATGGTGCCTGATGATTGGATTTAGCTTTGAAATTTTGATTTTTGGCATGCATTGGGAGTGGTGGGCCGATATGCTTGTTGATTAACATGCACATTGTTTGACTATTTTACTGAGATGGATGGTCCGATTTGGTTGACCTAGATTTACCTTATGAAAAAAGTGGATGCCTACCTCCTCGATCTATGGAATATCGCATGTCAAAGTACTATAGCCACATGGGACTAAAATTGGTTATGAAAACTAGGTACCTAATCATGTTGGGACATGTTAGAGGATACAGGTTGATGATTGCCATGTGGACCTGGAGATTCATGCATGTGTTTAGAGAAGCTTTATGAGGTGCATCATATGGAAATTTAGTATTATTATTAATTATTTTTTTGAATTCCACACATGCGCATGGATGAAATTCAATTTCTTGTGCGTTGCCTAGTTTTGAATTTTCAAACCTCATTCTAGAGCTTTGGGTCATTTCAGAGCAATGCAATTTTTTATTTTTTACAACCAGGTCTGATTTTTTTATGCAATCAAGGGTAGGTGAGGGTGCTTCTCAATATTTTTAATAGGGTGTTCCATTTGTAATCTCCAATTTTAAATATTTGATGCAAAATACTCAATTATCATACATTACTTGTTAAATGCTAACTATGACTAAATGTAAGAAACACATACCTTACTGTCCCAAAAATTTATCATACATCCTACAAACTACTACTTCTAATGATTGTAAGAAATCTACTTGAAATAAAAAATATATCATGTGTAGTAAGTGATTTTTATACAATGATGGATAATATCAAGAAAGCAAACATGCCAAAAAATGATTTTTATGTAAGCTCTAATTAAATAGCACCTTCAAAAAAGTTTTTCCCATTGAATTATTCTATTTTTCATTTTCTCTTGATGGTACCTATGAAGGAATTTCACAATATCCCTTGAAATTGTGCCCATGGAGGAATTTCACAATCAAGATTATTATTTTCGTTTTTGTGGTTTTTTTATTTTTTTCTTTTCAACACTTTTTTCACATCAATCTAAATTTGTTATGGGAGAGGAAATCTCCCCTATCATGTGTAACTCCAACTGTACAATTTGCTTCAAAAACTTTTCTTTAGTTAATGGTTCATGGTATACCCAAAGGTGATGTCCATTTACCACTAACTTTATCCTTGAATCATCAATGGGAGAAAGACGAATTACTCCATTTCCAAACACTTCTTCAATCAAGTATGGTCCAAGCTGCCTAGTTTACAATTTTCCAGGAAAATTTTCATAATGAGAATCAAACAATAAAGCCCAATCTCCTTGCTCAAATTTCCTTTGATGAATGTGACTATCATGCCATATCTTTTACTATTTTTGGATCACTTCTATGTGATGTAGTGCTTCTAATCGAAGTTCATCCAATGCATTGAGTTGCATAATCCTATCCATTTGTACATGTGACGATTCAATACCAACCTCCAAAGATGTGCAAAGTGTTAGTAACTCAAATTCAATAGGAAAAAGGTTTCTTACCATAAACCAGTTCGTAAGGTGTGAAATCCATGGTGGATTTCCATGTTGTATTGTATGGTCAAACTACTTCTGGTAGTTTGTTTAACCAATATCTCCTATGTGAAGCTACTATTTTGGTTAAAATTCTTTCCAATTTCTTATTGGTGATTTTAACTTTACCATTTGCTTGAGGATGATAAGGTGATGATTTTCTATGCTTTATTTCATAAAATTCAGTGAAATCTTCATTGACTTGTGAGGTAAATTGGGATTCATTATCTATGGTGATAGATCGTGGAGCTCCAAATATTTAAAATATTTGGGTGTAATGGAAATAAAAAACCTTCTCTTCATGAGCATGTTTAAAATAACATACCTTAGCCCATTTAGTCACATAATTAGTACATACCAAGATATGTACCTTTCCTTGAGATGGTGGGTCAATGGGTCCCATAAAATCTAACCCCGATTTCTCAAATGGTTCTAAAACCACCTGGGGTTGTAAAGATATTTCATTTGTGTGTGTGGGATTTCCCATTATTTGACATGCATCGTAATATCGTATGTACTATTTTACATCTTTGTGAAGGGATGGCCAATAATAACCAGTTCCCAAAATTTTTTGAACTATACTTTTCACTGAATAGTGTCCTCTTAAGGGTTCATCATGAAAAGCACGAAGGATATCATATACTTTATATTTTTGAATGCACCTACATAACACATGGTTAGGTCCACATTTTAATAATAAACCATTGATTTACTTGAAGGATGAGATTTTTTTTTACCATTTTTTAATTTTATTTTAACGTAAAATAAGGAGGAATTTTTCCTATAGCTAGATAGTTAGTGGTATCAACAAAAAATGGTGTCTATACTGACATGGCACACAAATTTTCATCTAGAAAAGTATCCTCAAATAACTCTTCTTCTCCTATGTTATTTAGTCTTGATAGGAAATTTGCTACTACATTAGCTTTTCCTAGTTTGTTTACTATTGTGATGTCAAACTCCTGCAATAGTAACAACCAACAAAGTATTCTTGCACAAACTATGGGTTTGTTCATCAAGTATTTAATAGCTGAATGATCGGTATGGACAAATACTTGATAACCAGTTATGTAGTGATAAAATTTTTCAATGGCATATACTACTACTAAAAATTCCTTTTCAGTAGTAGTATAATTATTTTCTAATCCATTGAGATTTTTGCTTATGTAGTAGATAGCATAATGTTCCCCATTTTCTATCTGCCCTAATGCTGATCCAATTGCAGTATTGGATGCATCAATTTGGATATGGAATGGTAATTTCCAATTAGGACCTCATAACATAGGTGGAGTAGTTAATTTCTCTTTTAAAGCATCAAAATATTCTTGTCATTTTTTATTCCAATTAAAGTCAGAATCCTTGGTTAACAATGCAAACATGGGATTTGCAATGGTGCTAAAATTATGAATAAATCATCTATAAAAGCCAATGTATCCTAAAAATCTTGACATCAGTTTGAGTTTGTGGAGGGGGAATGTTCTTGATAATTTCCACTTTTTGAGGATCAACCTTGATTCCATTAGAAGAAATGTGATGACCAGGAAAAATTTCCTCTTCCTTCATCATAAAGCACTTATTAGGGTTTAAGGACAAATAATAAGTTTCATGGTGGGTTAAGACCTTGTCAAGATTTTCTAAGGTATTGTTAAAGGTTTCCCCACAAACTGTGAAGTCATCTATATAAATCTCAACACTCTCAATGGTCAAATTAGAAAAAATATCTAGAACAACTCGTTAAAAGGTGGCTAGGGTATTACAAAGGCCAAAGGATAACACCCTATAAGAAATTTTTTCCCATGGGCAAGTTAATGTTATTTTCTCCTGGTATTTGGGTGCAACTTGTATTTTATTATAACGACGAAAACCATCAAGAAAGAAAAATACCTCTTTCCTGCAAGTGTGTCTAACACTTGATCAATAAATGGTAATGGAAGTGGCCATTATGTGTGAATTTTTTAGTTCTTTATAATCTACACACACTCAACTTCCATTTTTCTTTGGTACACTAACCAATGAAAAAATCCATCAGCTATCAGAAATTGGATATATGAATCCAACCTCTAAGAGCTTTTTTATTTCTTCTTTGAAAATATCTCTTAGAGTAGGATTTAGATGCCTTTGTGGTTGTTGAACAAGTTTAACATCTTCAGTATATATCCCGTGGGTACATACATCAGGATGAATTCCTATCATTTCTTTGTATTCCCAAGAAAAAGTTTTGACATGTCATATTAAGACAACAAACAGTTTTGCTTCTTCATTGGTCAATCGACTATTGATGTTTAAGAATTTTCCTAGTTGTACCTTAATCTGTTTGGTTCCTGGATGAACATAATTAACTCATTTGAAATTGCTTACTAAGGAGTTAAGTGGACAATGATGTGGTAAAAGAGAATAGAAGACTCATGTCTTTTTATCAACTGTAATTCCTACTAGAATCATATCGATTATAAGGTAATGAAAGGATGAAATAAGATGATGATGCCATCCACGTGGTAAGGTGAAGAGACTATCTTGTAATGGAATGGGTGATATGTGTTCATATTTTTGACTTGCATCATTTCATAATAGACGATGAACAGAGGTTGGTTCATCTTATAGTACCTCTTCATGCATTTTATTAACTAGGTTGGTTTCATTTTCAAAACATTATCTCTCATGTGAATCTATTTCTTCTATGTGTTCTTTGACTACTACAGTGGCAAGTGTGAAAACAGTTTCTTCATTCTCTTCATAAAAATTAGGAATCCATAACTAACCTAAAAATTTGGTTGAAGGTTTTATAGGGGGTATAATAAAATATCTTTTAGGTCAATACCATTAGAGATAGTCATTTCCCCTACCCTACAGTCAATGAAAGCGGCTACAGTAGCAAGCTAAGGCATTCCCAAGACAATTGAATAACCATTCAAATATTTGAGAGGCTGCAATATCAAAAAGTCAATAGGATATTTCCATGAGGAAACCATCACAAGGATATATTCTATGATTCCTTCTACTTTTGCAATAGATCTGTCAACCATTCCAAAATAGTAGATGTAGGATTCAGATTTATTAACTGTAATTTTTGCATTGTCTCTTTTGTTATAATATTAATAGCTGCTCCAAGATCAACCAAAAAATTAGAAATATGCATTGATTCAATGGTTATGATGACAATTGGACTTCCTGGGTCACTATACTTTTGTGGGACAAGCTTCCCAAAAATTAAATCAGCCAACTTACCATCTACCTGTACAATTTTAGGAAAGGATTTCTTTTTTCTACCTGATCTTTTTATGCAAAGGTCATCAATAAATTTTCTGATTAAATATATATCCTTGATTTCTTGCAATAAAGGAAGTAAAACGATCAAACATTTTAGTTCTTTTACTAATTATAATTTAGCAAAAATTTTAGACTTTTCAAACCTTTTAGGAAATGGTATCTTTTCTGCAGAAGGTAAACTATCTTTTGGACAATCCTCCTATTTTTATTTTTCCTTATCCAAAGTTGATTCTTGTGGTTTTGGATTAGAGGATTCTGGTTTCTCTTCGTTGATTTTTAGTTCTTCAATAATAGGCTTAGGAAATATCTCTCCTGAATGCAACTGGATTTTACTACAATCAACCACATTTATTGTGGTATTTTCATCATATTTAGCTACATAGATAGGGGCTTATTATCTTGTATTATTAGTATTGGCCACAGGTTGGGTCAGAAGTGGTGGTTGCTTTACCTGTTGTTGTTGTTGGGGTCTTGAGGGAAATTTTGAGCAGAACCAAACAACAAATTTTTATTTTGACCTTGGTATCTTTGTTGTCCCAAGTATGAAGGATACCGTTATTCCCAACTCTGTCCATGAGATTGGGATTACATCCAAGATGGATGGGGTTGATTCCATTATGGATTTGTCCACTCGTATTGTGACCAATCTTGAGAATTTGTCCATGAAGGTTGATTCCAAGATTATTGTGGTGGTTCTTTTATAACCCCATGGCATAGTCTAATAATTTTATCCCCAATTTATGGGAAAATGTGAGGCATTTTATATTGTGAAAATTTTCTTCCTTGTATTTTCCCAATAAAATTAAGTTATTTCATTTGTGTTTCTAAAATATTTTTGAGTCCTAGAAGTAGATGGCATTGGTTAGTGACATGTACCTTTGAACAAATGCAACAAATAATAGAGAGAAATTTTATTTAAATGACAGTATTGAAGAGCATGTTTGTTTCTACATCTTGGATAGTAAATAGCTAGGGGTTTCATAGATTTAGTTTTGGCATTCATTTCCCCTAATGTGGTATTAATATATACCAAGATATCAGTTTTTAGATTGGAAAATTCTTCCATAAGCTCTTTTAAATCACTACAATTATTACTCTGCTTTTGTCTTCTTTGTCTTGTGTGTGAGTAATTTTTGCATAACAGGATTTCATCAATGTCAAGGGTGATTACATACCCCTTACCCATTAAATACAACACTTCTCTAGAATCATCTTGTAATACTCCTAAAAATATGGCCTTACACATTTTTGGTTGCCCACATCTCTTTTGTACAAAGGTAAACCTATCCAAGTAATCCTTGAGAGTTTCAACTTGTTATTTTTTGATTCTAAATAATTCATCCTTCCTATTTTTCACCCTACAATATTCATAGTAATTATCCATAAATAATATTTTCATTTCTTCGCAGGTTTAGATTGATTTAGGCTCTAAGCTCATAAACCAGTGTAAAGTTGATTCTTTAAGTGTGGAAGGAAAAAATTTCAGCTTTTGGTTGTTATTTATGTAATTATATGTTTGACACACAACCTTAAATTCAAACAATAATTTATCAGGATATTCGGATGCAACACCCCTAAAGGTTGGTAGCACCAAAGGTGAAATTTATTTTCATGGGAGAGTTTTGTGTAGGATTTAATCGAATAAGATATTCAAAAGTCTTGGTAGGAGTAGGACTGTCTACTTAAGGATGGATGTTGCTGCCCCTATCTGGGTTTCCTTGCCTGTCTACCATAATATCATTCCAAAGTTTGTTATAAAATCATTTAGACTATCCTATTGATGAGGATTTTTCAAGAGTAGGTGAGGAGGTACTAGCAAGTTGCTCCACTGCAATTTTTCTCTTAGGAGATTTAATACTTCCTAATTATGGGGATGTTGATTTTCTTTCAAGTTTGTCAGGAAGATCAAATGTAGGTAATTCACCACCTTGGCATGAGTATCGCCTACCTGTGGCAGGTAAAAGAGACTTAAGAAACCTTCATTTTCATCCTTTAACCTATTCATTAATTCTACTTGTATTTCTAGTTTTTTGAAGTGAAACTATTAGTTTTACAACTATGTTTCATGCAAGTTGCTCTATTTTAGGTTTTTGCTCTAAATATCACAACTTTGCATAATCAATATTTTTTTGACTATTTTATCTCCTAAAAAAACCTATATCCCTAGCAAAGGCACCAAAATGATGAGTGTAATTATTGTCATCATTTAATTTTTAATATTTATCAAATCCAGGGTGGTGTCCAAGGCTATGTACGATAGAAGGTTTTGGCAAGTTACAGTCTAGTCATTAGTTCATAAGTTTTATTTGGTGAAATAGAGGTTCATTTGGTATTTCAAGGTCACACTAACTCCTAATTTGTAGAATTGAAATTAACTTAATTTGTAAACATTAAAATTACTTCTAATTTGCAGAATTTGAACAAAATTGCAAAATTGAATTGCTAAAAAAAAAGCTAATTTGCAATTTCTAAATTGAAATGAAATCAATATAAAATTCTAAATTGAAATATAACTTAATTCAATCATGCTAAATTAAAAATGCAGAAATTTTTCAGAAAAACTGTTATAAAAACTTATCAGGAAAAGTTGTTGCAAGAAACTGTAAGAAAAATGTTGCTAAAATTAAAATGCAGAAAATAGGGGAAATAAAACACACAAAATATGGGTCATCTAGCTATAAAAACACTCACACACATAACACTTGAAACACAATAAGAAATACAGTAGAAACAAAAAAATATTATTACAAAATTTTAGTAAGAAATTGGACAAAAACTACTAAAATAGAAAACTATCACAAAAACCTAAAAAAATGCTCCTTCCTCTAGCCTTGAGAGTGGGACCTTGCTCCATAGTATATAAGAAGGTCTAATCGTACCAAAATTTAAATTCTAAACACTCTCACACTCATGAATCAACACAATTGGATAAAAACTACACTTTATTAAAAACTGCTATTACAAAAGGTGACTGTTATAATTCGTACTTTTGACTTTTGACTTCTATTCTGAAAAAATCAACCAATGAGGGAGTATTATTATTTATATTATTTTCTACATATATATATATTTGCAACTACTAATTCAATTTTGTGTGTTGTCCATGCATGGTTTGCTATTTTGTTATAGCAAACAATATATTTTAGGATAAAATCTACTGCAACAACTATATGTGCATCTTCCAACTAGTGGAAATAAATCAAAAATAGGTTAGAAATGGTCATTACACCTATCCTCATGCTATATAATTTTATTACCTAGATGCAAAATGTACCATTTTCTATTGAAATAGGCTATTTCTACACTTCATTCTCAAGAGCTCTAAAATATAAGGTAAAATTTATGGAATATCTTGTTTATGTCAATCTAGATTGCATGGGGATGCATACAAGTGTATAAAAGATATTATTTAGTATCCTTGAACATGTTACAACTAATTTTACCTGTTGCTTTTGATTGCTTCAATGTTCTCCTTTAATGTGACAGGTGGTTGGTTTTTGTATGCTGTGTATAGTTTGCCAATATCTTGTTTTATAGCAGAGTGACTATTTTGGTGCCATGCCACCTCCATAGCTTAGTTTTAATGTGGTAAAAAATTCAAATCTATTTATTTAATCACCAATAACATGTTTATTTACCATTAATTTTGCTAACAAAATAAGTGTAAAAGTAGTCATAAAATGCTGAAAAATAATCAAAACATGGGTACAATATTCCTAAACATCCAATCATGCAAATATCAACAACTAATATACTTTAATAAACTATTTGGAATAAAATTATATTAAATATTGGTAAATAGCAGTTTTAATGTGTCAAAAATATAGTAAAAATGAGGTATTTCTTGGCCTCATCACATATCCCTTTTCTCTAGGACATCTATAAATGAAATCTCTCTTCCTTTTTGGAGCATGAGGATGGAAAATACATCGAAGTACTTATGAAACCCTAAGAATATACATCATCAACCACCCAAGTTTTCACACGCCATCATCCCCATCCTATGTCGAACCTCGATCACGCATCTTCATAGACCTAGATCTAATTTTCGATAGTCCTTTGATGCCATAGTTCATGACCATCCAACCTCAAACAGTCTTGGTCTACTATCATCAGCCCCTCAGGTGATCAAATTCCAACCTATGTAGAATTTTCTCGAAGTAGCACGATACAATCACGACAACAACAATAGCAGCAGGACACATCAAAAACAACAACATCAACCAACGAAAGGTAAAAAGGTAAAATATTTTATTTCCTTAACATGCTTTAGATTTTTATTCTTTGTATTGGTTTTTAAAATTTCTTGAATCTAGGTATCACTTTGGGAGGCCTGACATATACTATTAATCAATTGCATTTTCCTTATGTGTAGGAATTCAGGTATAGACTAGATATTGGGAAGCAGACTCAGATGTAGATAACAACCTGAAGCTGTTTGATCCCATAGACCCAGATTCTCATAGCAACAAAAGAATATAGCACATGACCGTCTGACCTCAGATGATTGTGAACTATAGCCATTCGATCCTTAGATAGTCCATATACAAAGTTGTTAACCCCATGAAGATCGATATCTAGATAGTAGTCTATCATAGATATGGCAAACATAGACACACATATTGATGCATAAATACCATACACAACACCATCACACCCAACAAAGTAGTGGTCACTACAAAATCCACCCACACATTTGCTATGGCAATGAAATCACATTGCACCATTTCACTTGTAAAAAGATAATTGCTCCTTTCATATTTGTACACCCTTACACAGGTTAATATTGTAATCGAAAGGACAAAGGCACACATTAATACAAATTTACTGCTTTTTATTTACATGCTTTACATGGTGTATACTTTTGTAATCTATGAGATGGCGATCACGATGGGACCATTCCCCTAATTTTATTTTTTGCGTAACATTTTCAAGTTAGTCACTATTTTCTATGATTAATACATATTTTATCGTTGTATTTTGAAGATTTTTAATATTTTTTTTTTGTTTTGGATTTTCAAAAGTTGCAGATAGTACATAAAAATGAAACTGTTTGACCTACGATGGCCTTAGACTACATTCGCCTAACATAGTATGGTATCATATAGAAACCATTTGACCCTGGACGGTCGTAGAACACAAACACTACCAACCTCTGGTCTTCGAAACAACACATGATAGTAGGTAGGGGATATAATTCATTTCTATTTTGAGTTTTTATTTAGAAATAGGCTTAGATAAACAAGTTTAGAGCTATTTTCAGCGTGTTTTATTTTGTGTGGTAGGTAGTAAAGATTTGATTTTTCTTAGGATAGAATAGTTAGTGATTTTTCATTTTTGTGCAAGGTTTAAAATTTACATCACACATTGTATGCTTTTCTTAAACATCGATGAGTTGGATTTCATCACCAATTGTTGATCGAGATCAATGATGTTGGAATTCATCTTCTTTTGTTGGCTCACCCCATAGATACCATAGTATCCATCATGAGTAGTTTTTTGGATTTCATCATTGAGAAATACTTCACTCTTGAGAACATCTTGGGGTGAGTTAGGTTAGATACCCATTTGTTCATGGGGTTTAATAATTAGTGGACCCATAGCTATCATTAATATTTGAGCTTGCTTGAAGGTGAAGTGAAAGCCTGACTAGGCAAGTAGTAGGACTTAGATAGTATGACCTTCTTTAGGAGGATTATTTTGTCCCATTAGGTTACCATAAGCTATAACCACTTAGGAATCCAATTCAACCATTGTTGTGTGAATGAACACACACATTAGATTGCATTCCACCATCACTTTCGTAGTTGTAGGTTAGGTGCATCAAACACAAAAACAAAAATAAAAGCAAAAAAAATAAAAAAAATTAAAAAACATTCAAAAAGTAAAAAACAGTTGCAAAAACATCTAACAAACACATCAATTCAAACATCAACATACTAAAATAAAGAACATTAAAACTATTATTTGTTTGATTGCTTGTTTGTGTAGATAGAGAAATTCACCAAACACCATCACTGTCACACTGCTAAGCCTGCATTCCATCCACCTTACCCACTTAGCTTATGGTCTTGACTAAAAGTCAAGTCCAAGCCCAAGCTTGAGCCCAAGCCACCACCCAAGCTATAATTGATCAGTCTAATTAGGCTTCTCATCCATCCACTGCTCCTTCAACTTAGTAGGAGGTAACCTTGCAAACATCCCAAGGTAGCTTATACAGCTACACCCATCAAACCACCACCAACCCGCCTAAGATACATAGCTTGGGTTCTACATACTACCACATCCCCATAACCATTCCTAAATACACTAGGCCAAGGACACCTATGTCCTTAGGCTGCATCATCCTCATTGATGTTAACACCACACTAGCCATCCAAGGTGGCCCATTTCCCTCATTATATTCATTATGACCATCCTTGCCACTGTTGACCATTCCACCTTGTTTAGTATCCATAATGTCGCAAGAGTAGGTGTATACTCATGAAACCTACCCTATCGAGCCACATATTGAGTATGGCATACCCACCAAATAATATCCACTTGGGGTTCTGATCCCAATCCAATGTAGGCTATATACCCACATTTGTGGATCTAAACCAATACTAGTGGGCCTATGTTAACACATATTAGATGCTTGTGTTTAATTTTTCCACCTTGCCCCATCCACCACAATCGCCACCCCAAGAGTCAAACCATCCAACTTACATAGCAGCCTAAGAGTTGTTCTTTGCACAATCTCCATCATGGATGTTGGGCCCTAAACTGACATCAAGTCTTACTTGACATAGTGACTGTCTATCTTCCAATTTTCTATCCAAGCATGCACCCGATAGTCACATCTTGACACTCAATATTGGATGGACCAAAGACAACTTCAATCCAACTTCCAGATTAGGATGGTTCATTGTCAACTTAAAATGGTGTTGACACAATTAAAGCTCAAAAATAGTTTTGAGAAAAGGGTTATAAAAGATTTAGGGTTAGAGATATTATGCAAAAAAGTGGCCGGATAGGCTAACATCATAGGCAACTATAGCAAAAAGCTCCCACAAAGTATTTTTAGTGTCCCATCACTCAAGATTAACAACACCCAAATCCATGAAATAGTCATACATTAAAGCATAAACAAAGATATATTGCAGAAAGCAATTCCAAAATCTAATATTTATAATCCAAATTAGAAGAATAAAACAATAGTTATATTTAATAGAAATAAACTTCCTAACAGTATAGATCTAACCATGAACATATTTCAACTACTCTCACAACTAGTAATCCAATACGCTGGAATGAACTAATCGCTAAAGTATTAACGAAACTGTAGCTCAAAGCTTCGAACCTCTAGCACAAAGATAGTGAAGATGACAAATATCGAGTCAAACAATCAGAGTAATGTTCCTTCCATTAATTCATAGGAATATTTATAGTAGGGAAAGAAAACATACTAGAGCCAACCCTTAAAAATGAGGGTTCAACCTCTATTTATAGTTTTTAAAATAAAAGAATATTAAGGAGACATTACAAAGATTACAAATTTACAACTTAATAGAGAGTTTTGCTGGCATTATCTTACTGGCTGATAAAGTTCTAAAAATTTGCTATGAGTAATCCACCATGGCTACATTCTCTACAACTTGCCATGGCAGTTGGAATTCAGATGGTTGAAAATTGTATCTGATCCATTGATCATTCTTGTAAGCTTCATTTTCCATAGATCTATAATCACTTTGGTTCTTGATCTTGAAAAACCTCCGATGCTTCATATTCCTGCCTTCCAACTAACTGTTCTATGATCTGGTGAGATTTTTCTTTTAAATACTTCAATAGTGTCAACAAAATCTAGACCGTTGATCTTTGATGAGTGGCTATCTGACACATAATTTTGTACCAGAATTATTTCATTGTTACAATTATATGATGATTATGATATGTTTTATATGAATTATTATTGAATAAAGCGTGATTTATTAGGAAATTTGATTAATTATAGTAATATAACAAATGTGTTTGATATATACCAAAATTATCCGAGTTTTGAGGAAAATGCAAGAAAAAGTGTTGATGATCGGATTGCAAAACTTTGGAGTGTGCCTTGGATGAGAAGAAGAACCAAGGATAAAGGTAGAACTTGGTGACAACAGTAGCTGACCCTGTTACTGATGTATATTACTGAAGTATATTACTGATGTATATTATTGAAGGTAATTACTAAAGGTAATTAGTAAAAGTAATTACTGAAGAATGTTTTACAAGAATTTACCAAAGGATAATAAAGACTATTGACTTACATGCCACATTAGTGATGGCACGTCAAGTTTGGATGACAACATATATTTTCACTTAGCAAAATATTTCATACTATCCATGAGAGTATTTTAGTTGATAAAAGTGGTTATTTGCTTAATAAAGTTTGTAATCAGATTATTATGAGAAGTTTTAGAAATAGACACAAGACTATTAGACCTTCCCTAGAATATAGGACATAAGTCCCCAATGTATATCTTGTGAATAATTCAAAATAATATTGTCTTGTTAGATTTGTTTGTAGGATGTCACTTGGACTAGTCAGAATATTTATCAAATCCAAGTAGGAATATGTATTATGTTTTTGTTTCTACTTCATGGTATTGCTTTAGGACTGGCTCTTTACATTGGTATTCTCCTTTTACTTGGTAGACAACTAGTTGAGAATCACCAAAAATTCTTAGTCTCTTTATGCCCATTGCTATAGATGATTGAAGACCTAAGATTAAGGATTCATACTCTAAATTATTATTAGTGTATGTAAAGTTGAGTTTGAACAATAAAGGAATTGGCATTCCTTCAGGTGTATAAAACACTACTTTAGCACCTTGTCCTTTGTTGCATTTAGACCCATCAAAGAACATTGTCATGTCTTCTTCTTCTTTAGGATAAACTAATTCTTCTTGTTCTGTGATAGAGAATACTGAATCATTTGGAAGCTCAATGATTAGTGGTTTGTCGTTATTAGTGGAGCTTCAGCTAGTTGATCAACTATCACCTAACCTTTTATGGATTTTTGACTTACGAATTTGATATCGAATTTGCTTAAAAGCATTATCCATTTAGCAGTATGGTTGTTGTATGTGCGAGTCATAATATATCACAAAGGATTTTCTCTAGCTATGACATAGATAGTATTGCTTAACATATAATGTCTAAGTTTCTTAGTGGCAAAAACCACTACTAAGCATAAATTTTCGACATAAGCATATCTTATTTCGTAACTTACCAATGTTCGACTAATATAGTAAATTTCTTGCTCTTTATGATTTTTGTTCTTTTGTGCAAGCATTGTACCTAGTGCAAAATATGTTGCAGATATGTATAGGTAAAAAGGGACTTCTGTTCGAGGTGGTGTAAGAACTGGTGGTGATGCCATATGTTTCTTTATGTCATTAAATACCTCTTGATATTTAGTTTTCCATGAAAATGTCACCCCATTTTGTAATAGGCGATTGAAAGGCCTGCATTTATCTGGGAGTTGTGTGATGAATCATATGATATATTGGATATTTCCTTGTAAACTACACAACTCTTTCAATGTCTTGGGAGGTGGAATTTCTAATATGACTTTTACCTTACCTGGATCCATTTCAATGCCTCACTTGAAGACAATGAATCCTAGAAATTTTCTTAATGTGACTATGAATACACACTTCTTAGGATTTAACCTTACTTTGTGTTCTATCAATCGATCGAACGCTTTTTCTAGCACATCAATATTCTCAAGACGTGTTTTAGATTTAGGAATCAAGTCATATACATAATACTCAATGATCTTATGCATATAATCATGAAATATGTACATAATAGCTCATTGGTATGTAGCTCCTACATTTTTGAGTCCAAAAGGCATCACTTTGTAACATAATGTCCCCCAAGGTGTTGTAAATTCTATCTTGTGTTGATATTTGGGATTAATTCAAATTTGGTTGTATCTCGAGAAACCATCTATTAAGGAAAGCATTTGATGACCAATGCAAGTATCTACTAGTTGATCGATATTGGGCAAAGGAAAATCATCTTTGGGACTGTTAGTCTCACAATGACACTGAGAGGGGGGGGTGAATCAGTGTAGCTCTTTAAAACTTAAATCTTCAACTCTTAAAGCCGAAATAATGAAAACTTGAAACCAAATAAAGAAAGTATAACAAGAGAACAACACACAACACAAGATGTATCGAGGTTCACCGGAGCACCAACATATTATGGCCTCTTTGAATGGCGTATTTAAAACCTCTAATTTTTTTTTGTTTCTCCTTCCATGACTGTTCGTTTTCTCCTTCCATGACTGTTCATTTTCTCCTTCCATGACTATTCGTTTTCTCCTTCCATGACTGTTTGTTTTCTCCTTCCATGATTGTTCGTTTTCTCCTTCCCTTGTGCATGCATGTGTTTTGGTTTCCAAAAAGGCTTTTCGTTTCTATTTTGTGGCCCTTCATTTCCTTTTCTCCACATGGGCATGCGTCCGATTCTTTCCATGTGTAACGACCATCTTAGATGATTTCAAATCATTAAAGATTCCTTATGTAACGTTTTGTCTTATTGAATTTTGTCCTTATGTGACAAATTACCTTATTCAATCTTTGATTTATTCCTTATAGGTCCACGTCACTATGCAGTCTTTAGTTTCACTATCCTAGTGTTCATCACTAATATCAGACGCACTGTCAACTACTCTGTTCCTTTGGCAAAAATGCAACATGTCACGATATCGTGACACTTTTGTTTCTCTTCCTGCCTGCCCTTTTTGAGTCGTGAAAATGCTACATGTCGTGATATCATGACACTTTTGTTTCTCTGCCTGCTTGCCCTTTTTGAGTCACAAAAATGCTACATGTCGCGATATCATGACACTTTTTCCTTCTTGCTCTTTCTCTTTGCTTTGGACCGCAAAAATGCAACATGTCGCGATATCGCGACACTTTTTTCTCCTTGCTCTTTCTATTTGCTTTGGACCATGAAAATGCAACATGTCACGATATCGCGACAATTTTTTTCTCCTTGGTCTTTCTATTTGCTTTGGACCACAAAAATGCAACATGTCGCGATATCACGACACTTTTTTCTCCTTGCTATTTCTCTTTGCTTTGGACCACAAAAATACAACATGTCACGATATCGCGACACTTTTTTCTCTCTTGTTCTTTCTCTTCTATTTTGGCCACGAAAATGCAACATGTTGTGATATTGCGACACTTTTTCTTTCTTGTTCTTTCTCTTCTCTTTTGGTCATGAAAATACATATGATATCGCGACACTTTTTCTTTGATCTTTAACATATGGGCGAGTTCGGTCTTCTTGGAAAATATGCAAAAATTTGGGTCCCCAATTTTGGGGTACATTGTGGAGTAGCCACAACATGACGATTTTTTCAACTTTGCACAAACAACCTGTAACAACTTCACCCAAACATCAAAAACATCCTCATAAGAATTTAACATCACTGTACATACTCTGAATAACCTCTAAAATCCTGTCTACTGCATCAACCGATCTATCTAACTGTGTTGACAACAATGACAATACTATCACTGCACCTTACTCAACAATCTCCCCCTTTGGAATTGTTGGCAACACACGTGCAATTTCCTGTAACTCTTCTCCCCCTTTGACAACAATACCAAAGGGCTGCTGCAAACTCCCCATGAGTCCATGCACAACATTCTCAGGAAAAAATTATTACACTTAGCAAAAATCACAAACATGAGCAAAAAGATAAAAAAATACACAAATGCTCCCCCTGAGAATGTGGTCCCGATAGCTAGTCAATTCTTGGGAAGCGTGACCACTCCCAATTTATTGCAAAGGTACTCAAAGACTTCCTTGGGCAATGGTTTTGTGAAGATATCCGCTACTTGCTCTGTTTTTGGAACAAAATCCAACTTAACCTCACCTTTCGCAACTTTCTCCTTCAAAAAGTGATACTGGATAGCAATATGTTTTGTGCGAGAATCCATAAACGGATTCTTTGAGATGTTAATGGCACTGGTGTTATCACACTTAACTGAAATTGGCTCACTAAAGTTAATACCAAGATATTTTAGGGTTTTTTTCATCCATAATACCTACATACAACATGTTTTTGCTGTAATATATTCTGCCTCTACTGTGGATAAGGAGACTGACTCTTGTTTCTTACTGTGCCACATGACCAACCTATCTCCAAGATAGAATGCACCTCCACTGGTACTCTTTCTATCATCTACACATCATGCCCAATATGCATCTGAATACGCAATAAGGGTGAAGTCCTTACCTTTCGAATACCATAACCCATACTCCATAGTACCCTTGAGGTACCGAAGAATCCTCTTCACTGCTTGTCACATGAGTCTCCTTGGGACTAGCCTGAAATCATGCTACCATGTATACTGCCTACAAAATATCTGAGTGCGGTAGTCGTCAAGTACAGTAAGCTCCCAATCATATATCTGTACATGGTTTGATCAACATGTGGAGATTTGTCATCCTTGCTCAACTTGCAACCTATCGTCATGGGAGTGCAACTGGCTTACAATCTTCCATTATGAACTTTTTTAGCATCTCTTTCACATATTTAATTTGAGAAATAAATATGCCCTTCTCATTTTGATTAACTTGCAACCCGAGGAAATACGAAAGTTCACCAATCATTGAAATTTCAAATTCTTTCTGCATCTTATTTTCTAAATATTTACACGACTCATCTTTGTTGCTACTAAATATGATATCATCTACATATACAACAAGAACAATAAGATGGAAATTTTCTATTTTGACATACAAATTACTATCCACCATACCTTTCTTGAACCCTTGTTGAGTAAGATAGTTGTCTAGCCTTGCATACCATGCTCGGGGTGCCTGTTTTAAGCCATATAATGCTTTATTCAACTTGCAAACCAAGTTGGGATCATCACCAAGTTGGAAACCATCTGGCTGCTCAATATAAACCTCTTCTTCAAGTTTCCCATTCAAAAATGCTGATTTCACATCCATTTGATAAAATTTGAAATTCTTGTAAACTGCTAAAGCCAAAAACATTATAATTGCCTCTAGTCTAGCCACAGGTGCAAAGGTTTCCTCAAATTCAATACCTTCAACTTGTGCATAGCATTTACATACCAATATTGCTTTATTCCTAACTACCTATCTGTCTTCATTCAATTTGTTTCGAAAGACCCATTTAGTACCGATTATATTTTTATTTGCAGGTCTTGGTAGTAACTCCCAAGTTTTATTTTTCTTGATCTGATATAATTCTTCATTTATTGCCTTCATCCAAATTTCATGTTTGCTTGCATCATCAACATTTTTGGGCTCAATGCTAGATAATAGAGAGTAGGTACTTACTACTCTTCTTCTTGTCTGAACACCAACTGTGGGGTCTCCAATTATTTGCTCTTTAGGATGATCTTTCTGCCAATGCCTGTTTTGAATTTCTTATTTTCTTCCACTTCTGAATCACTTGTTTGAATCATCTGAGTCAATTTTTTGTTTCTTTTCCATTTCCTTTTCCTCATATCCTTCAATAACCTCTTCATAAATTGGGTAGTTTTCTTCATAGCTAATTACTCGTTCCCTACCTTCATCAACTTTAACATCGACACTATCAACAATTTTCCTTAACCTCTTGTTGTAGCATTTGTAAGCTTTGATTTTTGATGAATAGCCAAGAAAAATACCTTCATCCGCTCTATATTCAAACTTACCAAGGTTTTATTAAGTTCTTTTGATGTAACACTTGCTGCCAAAAACTTTAAAGTATCTTATTGTTACCTTTTTACCGAACCACAACTCATAAGGAGTTTTGCTTTCATGCATTCTCAACATGCACCTATTTTGGATGTATACCATAGTATGTATACCACAGTATGGACTACCTCTTTCCAAAATCTGTCTGCTACTTTGCTCTCAGTCAGCATAGTCTGTGCCATTTCCTACACTGTCTTGTTCTTTTTTTCTACCACACCATTCTGTTGAGGTGTCCTAGCTACTGAAAACTGTCTCCTAATACCATATTTTTCACAGTACTCTGTAAAATCCTCTAAAATGAACTCTCCTCCTCTATATGATCTTAAACATTTAATCCTTTTTCCTATTTGATTCTCAACTTGGTTTTTGAAAACCTTGAACATCTCAAAAGCTTCTGATTTATACTTCAAAAATAGTACCCATGTCATCTTGGAATAGTCATCTATACACAACATAAAATATCTGTCACCATTTATGCTTTGCGTTCTCATGGGTCCACATAAATCAGTATGTATTAGTTCCAAAGGTTTGCTTGTGTAGTACTATTTTTTTTAAAATGAGACTCTAGTTTGCTTTCCTTTTTGGCATGAAGCACAAATGCTATTTGATGGTTTTCCAATGGTGGGAATATCTCTCACTACATTTTTTGAGCTGATTTTTACTAGATTGTCAAAACTGATATGACCGAGCCTCTTGTGCCACAACCAATTTTCTTCTTCCTGTACAATCAAACAAGCTCATTATGAAGTCTCTGAGAGAGTGTACAGGTTTCCAGATGTCCTCGATCTAGTTGCTATCAAATTTCCACTATTTGCTTTTCTGACTTCACAACCCTACTTCTTAAAAATCACTTCATGACCTCTATCACAAATCTGACTTACGCTCAACAAGTTATGCTTCAGACCAACAACAAACAAGACTTCTTTTGACTTGATTTTTCCATCACTGATCTTAACTGAACCTTTGCCAACTATTTTATTTCCATCATTATTTCCAAATTTCATTGAACCACCTTCATATTGTTGTAACTTCTCAAATTTTTGTTTGTCACCTGTCATATGACTGGAGCATCCACTATCAAGTATCCATGGTGCAGATTTATTTTTTGCTTTAAATGTTGTTTATACGATCAGGGATTCCTTTTCTTCCTTAGATCACTCTTTTTCTTTCCACTCTGGTTTGATTACAGTTTTGGGCTCTTGTTTTGACTTTTCTTTTTCAGTAGCTTGTGCATGTTTTTCAGGAAATTTTCTATTTTGTCTCATTCCATTTGGTTGAAATTTTCTTTCCTAAAATTTATTTGATGCAAATGTACTTCGACAATTTCTTGCAATGTGCCCAAAATTATGATAGTTATAACATTCTACTGCATAATCCATCAAAGGTGAAAAAACATTTCTACTGGTAAAATTCCTTGGTCCTACATTATACTTGCAATCTAAAATCTTATGTCCATAACCATTGCATTTAAAATAGTAACCAGAAAATAGATGATTGAACCTGGGTGATGGTCTTTTCCATGTTTTCATAGGATCCATAAATATTCTTCTTCTTTGATGTGTGACATTGGTGAATCCATCATTGTCAATTCTCATTTCGTGCCTTGCATTATTGCTTTCTTTTGCATGAGTCAATTTTTCTTGATCAACCTATTTCTTATCTTCATTCTTTATGGATTCTTCATTTATGGGCTTTGATACATTTGATGATTATATTTCCTCAAAGCCCAAACAAAATTTGATGTCTGTAGTCTTTTGGTTATTTATGATCTTATCCAGCTTCATAGAAATTTCTTCACGTTTGTGATAACAACTAATTTTACGATTCATCTCTTCTATTTGCATCCTTAAACCAACAGTATCTTCTTCTAGCTTGCTGCAATAATATATTTTCATGGTTATTTGCACTTTGAGATCTTCAATTTTTTTTTTGGATTCTTCTATCTGTACTTTTAAATTGGTTATGATTTCATTTGCATCCTCAAGATTTCTTGAAATTTTCTTATTCTTTTTTCTTTCTATCTTCAATTCATCCAGAGTTGCAATTAGTTCCTCTTCCAAATTTACTTCTGCATCAATTTCTTCTTCATCACATTCCTGTTATTTTTCTATTTTTTCTTCTTTGAGTGCCATGAAAAGAGCTTCACTTGTTTCCTTTTCAAAATACTCACCATAACTATCTTCTGATGAACTGACATTCTTGGAGATGAAAATTTTATTCTTGAAGTTGCCTTTTTTGAAATTTGTTTTTTTCTTCCAGTCACTTCTTTCTTGGTGCGATCCTTCATCACTTTTGTTCTTCTCATTAAGTGGACATTTAGCTGCAAAATGCCCAACGCCTCCACAATTGAAACATTTAAACGATAACTTTCCTTTGTATTTTCCTTTTCCCCTTTTTAGTTTTTGAACAAATTTTGCTTCCATTTCATCTGATGTCTCTTCTTCCTCGGATTCTTGTTTTGATTTCATATTTTTATGGGCTTTAAAAGTAGCTTCTCTATCTGTGGGTTTAGATTTTCCTATTCTCATCTCATATGCAGTCAAAGAACCATGCATCTCATCCATACTAAAAGAATTTAGATCTTTAGCTTCTTCTATAGCTAAAAATTTAGAATCAAATCTTTGGGGAAGAGATATTAATACCTTTTTCACGATGACAAAATATTTGATTTCCTCATCGAGTCCTCTAATCGCATTAATGACTTCATTAAATCTTAGCATATATGCCTCTATGTTCTCATCGTCATTCATCTTTAATACTTCGAATTGATCTCGATGTGTTTGTAACTTGGCCTCCTTGATCTTAACGTCTCCTTCATGAATGCTCCTCAATTTGTCCCATATTTCTTTTGCCATTTTACAACTCATAATCTTTACCAGTTCACTGTCCACTAATCCACACATGATAGCATTCTTTACTTTTGAGTCATTCTCAAACAGTTTCTTATCGGTAGCATCGATTGGAGAAGTGGTGGGTATTGTGTATCCACTATCTACTGAATCCCAAATTTTGTATCCCAAAGCACAAATATATGTCTGCATCCTGAGTCTCCAAAATATGTAATTAGTTCCATCAAACAATGGTGCTTTGTTTGATGAGAAGCCTTCACCACCTGCCATTGTGTCACTTCCAAGATCACCCTAGTCGGTTAAGCTTGTTCAGGAACCTCGCTCTGATACCAATTGTTAGTCTCACAATGACACTGAGAGGGGGGTGAATAAGTGTAGCTCTTTAAAACTTAAATCTTCAAATCTTAAAGTCGAAACAATGAAAAGTTGAAACCAAATAAAGCAAGTATAACAAGAGAAAAACACACAACACAAGATGTACCGAGGTTCACCAATTTGACTACATCCTCAAAATGACTGTTTGGACTCCCATCCAAATCCAACATTTGCAAAGCACCAAATTTACAATCAATTTACTAGCACCCAGTGGAAGGAGCACCAACCCTCGATTTATCTGCACCAACAGAAAGGAGCACCAACCCCTAATTTATCTACACCAACAGAAAGGAGCACCAACATCTTATGGCCTCTTTGAATGGCATATTTAAAACCTCTAAATTTTTTTTGTTTCTCCTTCCATGACTATTCATTTTCTCCTTCCATGACTGTTTGTTTTCTCCTTCCCTTGTGCATGCATGTGTTTTGGTTTCCAAAAAGGCTTTTTGTTTCTATTTTGTGGCCCTTCGTTTCCTTTTCTCCACATGGGCATGCGTCCGCTTCTTTCCATGTGTAATGACCATCTTAGATGATTTCAAATCATTAAATATTCCTTATGTAACATTTTGTCTTATTCATTGAATTTTTTCCTTATGTGACAAATTACCTTATTCAATCTTCGATTTATTCTTTATAGGTCCACGTCACTATGCAGTCTTCAGTTTCACTATCCTGGTGTTCATCACTAATATCAGATGCACTGTCAAATACTCTATTCCTTTGGAAAAAATACAACATGTCATGATATTGCAACACTTTTGTTTCTTTGCTTGCCTGCCATTTTTGAGTCATGAAAATGCTACATGTCGCGATATCATGACACTTTTGTTTCTCTGTCTGCCTGCCCTTTTTGAGTCATGAAAATTCTACATGTCATGATATCGCGACACTTTTTTCTTCTTGATCTTTCTCTTTACTTTAGACCGTGAAAATGTAACATGTCACGATATCGCAAAACTTTTTCTCCTTGCTCTTTCTCTTTGCTTTGGACCGTGAAAATGCAACATGTCGCAATATCGCGACACTTTTTTTCTCCTTACTCTTTCTCTTTGCTTTGGACCACAAAAATACATGTCACGATATCGTGACACTTTTTCTCCTTGCTCTTTCTCTTTTCTTTGGACCGCGAAAATGCAACATGTCGCGATATCATGACACTTTTTTCTCTCTTGTTCTTTCTCTTCTCTTTTGGCCGCGGAAAAGCAACATGTCGCGATATCGCGACACTTTTTCTTTCTTGTTCTTTCTATTATCTTTTGGCTGCAAAAATGCAACATGTCACGATATCGTGACCCTTTTTCTTTAATATTTAGCATATGGGCCACTTCGGTCTTCTTGGAAAATATGTAAAAAGGTGGGTCCCCAATTTTGGGGTACGTTGTGGAGCAACCACAACATGACGATTTTTTCAATTTTACACAAACAACCTATAACAACTTCACCCAAATATAAAAAACATCCTCATAAGCATTTAACATCACTGTACATACTCTGAATAACCTCTGAACTCCTGTCCACTGCATCAACCGATCTATCTGACTGTGTTGACAATAATGACAATATTGTCGCTGCACCTTGCTCAACAGGGACACGCTTTGTTTAAATCTAAAAAATTAGTGCATACGCGTATTCCTCATTTGGTTTACGAATGGGTACCATATTTGAGAGCCATTCTGGATAATAAATTGGTACTATGAAGTGTACATCCAATAACTTTTGTAGCTATTATTTTACAATTAATGCGACTGTTGGATGGACTTTCCTAAGATTTTGCTTGAATGGCTTTGCATCATGTGCTAGTGTAAGATTGTGGACTACCAGGTCTTATCTAAACCAGGCATGTCTTTATATGACCATGTAGAAACTTCTTTCTTTTTCATTAGCATAATTATTATGCGTTCTTTCTCTTCTATAGATAAATCTTTTGCAATTTTGACAATTTGGGGACTATCCGCGTCTTGACTAAGGTTCATGTCTATAGACTCTTCAATAAGCATGTGAGAACCTTCTTCTAGTTGATGCGGAGTTGGGATGAGATGGATATCATCCATAAAATTTTAAAATATTTTAGGGGATTCCCCCTCTATTCAGTTTGGAAAACTAAATTGTTTTAAGATGAAGGTTTCTATGAAATATACACATTTGAAACACGTAGCAATTATTCAAATAGGATAAATTCAACAATGGATGATGAGGATGAGATCTTGTCTATGGTGATGAGGTTGATGTTGATATGGATCAAATTTTCCTCATCATATAGATTACGGAGTGGATTGAGAAAATCAACAGAAATCATGTTGATTTGATGGAGATGGGGTGGCTGCGATTCGAGAGGCAATGGCTTATCCTATCTAGGTTGTAATTGACCTAGTGTGTTATTTGTAGTTCTGCAAGAGCAACTAAGGTGGTGGAGGAGGTTCTGGTTCAGGGCTTTCACATGTTTTTCTTAGCTAGAAGAGAGTTCGATTTATTGAGAACTTCTTTTGGTATCAATCATTTGTTTGAATATATTCTACATGTATTATCTCCTCTTGAGGTTCTCCTACCTCTTGATTATGTTGTTCATGATGTGCCTCTACTTGGAGTATTATTCTAGATTGAATTTCACACTCATGATTTAGAAATATCATTTTTGTCTCATCTTCATTAAAAACATTTCTTATCCAGAAGCCATTAGCATTTGTATGAGGTCCCAGAATGAGTTGTGTATAATCTGGCCTAGGGTCAGCCATTTTTGTTGGATCTTCATATTTTGGTTCTTGCTATAAGGCTTGTTCTATGAAAGTTCCAAAAAAATGAGGGTAAAAATTGTAGATTAGGTATTCATCATCTATGTCATCATTTTCATCATTAGATTTATCCTCTTTGTCACTTTCTCATTCTCCTTCTTCGCATTCAATGTCTAATTTTTGGAATGCTTGACTTGGCGAAGAGCTTGCAATGGAAGGTCTGTAACCTAGACTTGAGCGGTCATTTGGCTCTCTATATTCTGGCTCAATTATGCGGTGAGGACCTTTTTCATGTCATCCAAGTCCATATCCTTGCCAATTAACCCTCTAAAAATATCTTACTGGAAATGATGGGTTAGATAAAAAATCAATGTTCTCATTAAAATCCTTTACATGGTCCTCCTACGGAGGAGATGGACCCGATGAAGAATCAAATTCTCCATATATGAAATTTATTGCATTTGATGCGAAACCCATTATGTATATATCACCTATGACTAAAGGTGGGTTGCAGGGGTGACCGTAATCCTTGACTGATTCAATAGGTGGTGTAACCATGACACTTTCAATAATGTACTCACCAATACATGGATTGACAAGGTGTACTGCAACTCGAGAAGGTTGAGAGGCTAATGGCTTAGTGGATAAAGAGGGTTCTAAGTTAGTTTGGGGTTCTAATGGTGGTGGTGGAATTTCTCTAATAGGTGGCCCTATTTGTGAGACTACGGGTTGTGATGATTGTGGTTTGTTTATGGATGAAGTGTGTTGTGTTGTGAATATTAATGATTGTTGTGGATTTGGAAGTGCTCTATATGGAGTTAGTGTTTTGTTGGAAGGATGGTTAGGTGTGATTGGAAAGTGAAATGCAGTGTTCAAAGGCTGAATTGAGCTGGCACTTTTGGATCCAAAAGCTGGGTCAACTATAGGCAATTCCTCTTGAATGGGTGCTTTTGATGAGGTGGTATTAGGTGAAATGGTCCTAATGATGAATGGCTGGATAGTCAGGTCTGTTGATGGAAGAAAGGGTTCATACGGGTTTGAAATTAAGTTGCAATACTTGAAAGGTTCTGTGTCAGCTGGTATACAATGCACTTTTCCTTCATGTATATATTTTAAGCATTAATGCAATGTTGAAGGCACACACTTCATTTCCATGATCCAAGGGCATCCAAGAAATATATTATATTGCATTTCTACTCCCAAGATGTGGAAGAGAACATGTATTGTTTTTACCCCCACGATGATGAGGAGAACAAAATTCTTCATAGTTGAGAATAAAGCATAATTAAAATCCCTACGGGTGAAGGTGGAAGTTGTTATATGTGATGATGAGATGTTGAGATTTTTCATTACAGGTGTGGTGATGAGATTTATGGAGGAACCGATATCAATAAGCACTCTCTTGAATGGCTTCCTATCAATGTGAGCTACTATGTGCAATGGTGAATCAAGTGAATCTATCGAAATTTGCTTTTCCTCGAAGTCATAAAATACTATCAAGGGTTCCATGCACTTTTGCACACTCCCCACAAAGGAATTAAATGTAATAGGGTCTTCTGATTTTACTTGTATAGACTTTAAGATTTCCATAAATGCTTCCCTATGGGGTGTTGATTGTTGTATGAGATCATAAATTAATAGTTTTGTTGAATCCATTTTTAAACTTTGTGTTAATCGACTATTTAAGGTGACAACTAGGCGATTATGGAAAGGTGGTGGTGGAATGCTTGGTCCAAGTTGTATGGGCACATTTGTTGGTTGTGTTGCTAGAGCTTGAGTTGTGAGATTAGCTTGCCTCTATCCATAGGTAACCATATTGATAGCTCCCACAAAACCTTACGGTAGTTGAGACACATAATTAACTTGATTGGGAGGAACTGTAGAAGTTGATGCTCCCATCGATTGTTGATTTACCTCTTGATGTGGTAAATGTGTCTAATATATGCCTAGGTTTTGGTTATTTTGGGCTAGCAAGTTATCAACTTTGATTGTGCCTTGTACAATTACTTTGAAGCCATGACAATCTTCAATATCATGTCCTCTTTGTCTATGATAGATGCAAAAGAGGTGTTCTTTGTAACCTTTTGTCTTTGGTTTATTAGGATCTTTAGGTTTGATTTCTGGCAGTGTAAATAGTTTTACCACATACAACATTTGGAAGACTAATGAATATGACTCTTGTACTGGTGTGTAATTTGGTTTTGACTTAAAATTATGTTGTTGCCTTTCCATAGGTTGTGTCTAATTTTGTGCTTGCTGTGGGGGTGGAACCGCTTGATAATTCAATTGTTGTGGTTGTTTTTGTTGTTGGATTTGTGCTTGGGCTGGTTGATTTAACTATGGTTGGCCCAAGACTATCTAGTTAATCTACGCAATATTGGACTGACCATGGTTATTCCATTTTGATTCTTATTGTGCCACTCTTTCTTCTTAAGCTTTATCTCACCTTCATGAATTTTGATCTATTCTATTAGCTTCACTTGGGTGAGTGCCTCATAGAATGTTCTATATTGCTGTAGCTGTAGTAATAAAGATATGGGTCTAGCACAACTCTTCATGAACATTCATATTATATCTGACATAAGGAGGGAAAATGGTAACTTGATCATGACTGACCTCCATCGATTTCCAAATTCATAGACTAATTCATCGTCATATTGTTTTAGATAAATCAAATTAGTCAATGTGGTTTACTTTCTGACATTTAGGGTGAATATTTACAAGAATTGGTCCGCTAGTTTTTCAAAGGTAAAAACACTTTGATGTGGCAGGTGGTTGTACCAGTCTTGGAATTCTCCCCCTAATGTCTGTGGAAAGGTATGTAACAATAGTGCATCATTGCTCTTGATTCTAAAGCATGCATTTACAAATATAGTTACATGTTAACGAGGGTCCTCTTCCCACTTAAAATCAAGCTTGGGTATCTGAAAATTCATTAGATATGGTGGTTCAGGCACCGAAGCATGAATAGGATGATTGAGCAGTTACCTTAAAGTTAGGTTTTGGTATTGCAAACCTAGAGTTTGCATGGCAAGACTATGAATATGACTCTAAGAACTAGTATCTAGGGTCATCCATAGGACTAAAATTTGAATGTACTTGATGTTGCTGGTAATGAGGTTGATTGCATGTAGGCTGCGGGTGGTAAGGAATGGTTTGCTGGAATGTGTTATGGTAAGGATGTTGATGGTTGTTAGGATGTGGGTGGGGTGATGGAGGTATGATGGTATGCTGACCTACTAGATTAGAATATGGATGTGATGGCTGGTTATGAATCATAGTGGTAGATAGAGGGCGCATTACCCAAGATGGATCTTGGATAAAGACATTGGTTTGATGAGATGTGGGTGGAAGGTTATGCTCAATACCTTGCATATGGTGGTTGGGGTCAGGATTCATGCTGCGGTTAGCATTATCCAAAATCATTTTCTGTAGCTATAAGAAATCTTGTTATATAGAAATTGTACATTTGAAGTAGGGACCGCCACCTATGATGTGGTAGGTTGGGTTGGTTGTGGAACAACCATGGTAGTGGAAGTGAGTGGGGGGTAAGTAGCAAAGGGTATTGCCACTGACTATGGTATGATATGAGATGTAGAACCTATGAGGGTAGTAGGTGGAATGGATGTTGGAGCTTGTGAAACAACATGAATTGTTTCATACAAGGGGTTAGTGGAAATGGTTAGTTGTTGAGGTAATGTGAATGGTGGTTGGGTGGATGATGATGGTTGATTAGCCAATGCTACAATAACTAACTCAAAAATAGGATTTGTAAAAACTTGTTCTGACTACTATGGGGAATTATATGCGGGCTCTTGTTGTAATGATGGTACAACATGGGATGGGATGGAGAGTGGTGGAAATTATGGGAAAACCATTCCATCTACATTCAAGTACATTCTAACAGTATCCATGTAGACCATGGTGACATGACTATCTATTACTGCACGAGGTTCACTCTTAGGTGTCTTAGGTATTGTTGTGTGAGTAGCCCTATGCATAATATCTATATTCGTATTAGGGAAATTAAAAGAAAGCCCTGCATTAAGACTTTGGGACATAGAAAAGGGCATGCCTACTTGTCCTTCCACCGAAGTGTACGGGATGTTGCCAGATTGATAGGACATGGGGTAAGACCACTGAATTTTGTTTGACACTAGTTTCTTAGCTTGACTACGAGTCACTACCATACACTACTATGTGGTACAATGCCAAGTGCGACTATCTATGTAAATAAAATGACAGTACGATGCAATACAACATGAAAATTAAACAAACACACAAAGTTTTTGGTGCTAGATTTTCGTTAGTTTTTTTTTTTAAATTGTTTTAAAAATAAAAATATGTGTGCTCAATGTTTTGGCCTATATGAATCTAGGATTTCACCTGTATACTCGTAGCTTGAGCAGGTCCTACCAGTACTCACCCAGTCTCACTTGGTCAGCATCATACTATCCGAAGAGAAATATATGCAAATTTTCCAAGCTACGATGATTCTTAGAGCCAGTCTTGGACAAAATTAAGGTATAATGTTGGTGGTTTGGTGATGAAATCCAAAGTTGACGATGATGAAATCCAGCCATTTTCCAACGTTTATGTGAGTGTGTGGTGATTTTGTTTGATTATTATGTTATGCAAAACTATTATGAATTTATGTTTGAATATCTAAATGCAGAATGCAGAAAGCAAAAACACAACATATAGCTAGTTAGGGACCAAAATACCACCTTTAGGTAAAATTTAGGCCAAATCCTACTTAACAGGGTCAACCGCGGGTGGGCGGTTGATTCTGGTAAACTGTGAATGCACGGTTTGCAAACCGCACATATGCGTTTGGAAAATCCTAAATGCAGATACGCGGTTCCTTTCTGTTAGTAGGGCAGGGCTGAAACATACTTGAACCCAAAAATATAGTGTCTGGGTTATTTCTAACTCGACACATGCAATATAATTTTTTTTTACCTACTATGCAGATGCATTTTTTTGTTTTGTTTATGTATTAATGGATGCAAGACTTAAGCTAATTGATCCTTATCCTAAGACCTATATGTAGAAAAGGGTAAACATGACTGGACTATTCTTACCCTAAATGCATATAGTTAATAACAACAAGCAAAAAAAAAAGAGATGCAGAGAAAAGAATGGTAAGTGATAGGTATAGACTTGTGATCCTTCATCGATCCCTCCAGCTATCAACCATCGACCCATGTTTTCCTGTGTCTGCAACAACATATCTATGTTTCTTTAGAAATAACCACCCACATGCATTTTATCTGAATAGAAATCACGCACCTACGGTTTCATAGTGTCTATTATGAATGTAGGGTTTCTTCAGTTTGTGATTTGGGATCGATCCCACACACTCCTTGGACTCTCGAAACTTGTGTAACAAAATAGAAATCAGTAAAATTTTCAAAATGCAAGGCTAAACAAAATTGAACCCTTAGAGGGTCCCACTGTGATCACCATTTTTATAACCAAAAAAACTAAGCAATGAAATATATAAAACACAGAGAAACATAAATTACCAAAATTGCTTTTCTTTATTGATTTTGATACAATTCGTTATAAGATGAATTTTGGATTGCCCCAAGTATGCTTGGGATAATGTTACAATGCTCTCTCTCTATCTGTATTGCTACAAATGGATGAAGATCTGATGGAATGAGATCTCCCAAAACTTCCACAGGGGTAAATGCTCTTCATTCTTCTAGCTACAATCCAAGATGAGTGGGCTTTGGTATTCGAAAAGGGACCACTCCAGCTTCAAAAACTTTTCCAAAGTACCAGTCACCTGCACACATTCAAATCGACAAAGGGATTAGTAGCACCTGTATATATATGAGCAATAAACACCAATGCTATGCATGAACCCTAAGCAAGTAATCATATGAAACAAGCAACAAAAGCAATTAACAGATATAACCTTAATAACAAATGAATGGTTTTACTGATATTTGATGTGAGTGATTTTGTACTCAAGACTGTGACAACACGAACGCACGGTAAGGAACTGGAAACTGTGGATCTACAATTGTGAAATCATAGATGCATATTTTTTACTGTGAAATCATGGATGGGTGGTTTTGGCTAAAAATAGGTTACCTTAGGATTCGAGCCAACGATACAGAATTGGGCTCATGCTCATAATTTCTCATTGGTTCTAGAATAATTTTGGTAGCCTATCGGTATGAAATTTAGCTCCCTATTGTTGGTGGAATGATGGTACCTTTATAGGATTCTTAGGGTTTTGGGGGGGAAGTAGGAGGTGGCAAGCCTGACTTGCCAAGTGGTAAATCTAAACTGCCAGGTGGAAGGGGCAGTTACAGTGAGTCATTCAGTGTGCCTCACTTAACTGAGGTGATGTAGTTGCAAGTGGAGTAAAACGTGGGATCCTATCCTATGTGAAAGGGAAAAGGAGACAAGGTGGAGGATATGTGGCATGGGTGTTGGGAATCTGTCCCATGTGCAAATATCGGGGGACAAGAATGGGTAAGATGTGGTAAATATGTTGGGTAAAGTGTCCAGGACACATGTCCAATGGGTAGACAGGGTATCCTAGGGTGATTTTCCAAATTAAGTAAATTGGGAAAATAGGATAATGTGTAGGATTTTATACCCCTAAGTTAGAAATTAGGCATATATTTTCATGATGTAGGATTTGATGGTGGGATGGTAAATGTGATTTAGAAGGTTTCATATTTTAGTGTCTATAGTTAGGTTTAGATTATTTTAGTTGATGCATAGTTATCGCATCAAAAAGTCCAAAAAATTTGCATGATAAAATATGTGGAGAAATACTGTTTGGAATTGTATTAGTTACAGTATAAATTACATAGGAGAGACCTTGAAAAGTCTTTCAGCCTACTGTATTTTGGAAAAATACAAGAAATTATTTTTCTAAGTTTACAATTCTAAAGAAACACACCAACATGTACAGTTGAATCTCCAACAATAAAAGTAGCATTTTGTTCTTCACAAATGGTAGTTTGTATCAATTTCATGTGTTGTTTGATTTATGCTATGTAAATTGTGTTTATCTGTTACTTGCATTCATAGAATAGATATAATATTAGTATTAGTTATAAAATCTAGTTATTGAGATAAAGTAAACTAGGGGAGAAATACTTACACTACCCTCTAGGATGCAGGGCCCACTCCTATAGACAGTCCCTGAGCTCTCTCCCCTACAATAGGTTAGGATTAGTTAGCCTTAAATTAAACTGTATTTCAAATTACATAAAATAAGATAGATTACATGAGGATCCTCACAAATAAATTAAATCATGTTATAAACAAATTAGTTTAAAAATAATTAAACACATCAGTAAATCAATTCATCAGTAATTAGGTGCATCGATGAAATCAATTCATCAGTAAAAGTAAATTATCATTGCATCATTTTATCATACCTTGCACCATTTATTTTTGCACCAAATTTAATTATGTTTATTACTTTCCTGTACACGTGAAACCTAAAAAAGAAACTTTAACTAAGCTTAGTATTAATCCCCATGGTATAATCTATACAGGATTTCTACACTTTAAATCTAACCTTGATTTCCCTTGGATTGATAAAATTAAATGTAAGCTATACAACCGATCAATATTCATCATGGATGGCTACGATTAAACCTCCGAAAATACTTTGCAAATTGGTGGGGAAAGAACAAAATGCCATTCCACACTTTTTAATTGTTGATGTCACCTTTAGTCAAAATATTTTGCAGAATTTGATTCCGGCATGGAATGCACTGAGGGGCAAGTGGAATGAAATATGCTACTAATATGCTACTTAGCCTTCTTTCTCTGGCATCACGCAAATTGCAATCCGCACAACAAAGTATGCTGATGTCATCTTTTCCTTAGCTCGAAATGTAGAATCGCCAATCCACATTGGAGTTAGTGCAAATAATCCTTTATAGCCATTCCACTCCGAAAGTAGTGCAAAATAGTCCTTTGTTGTCATTTCACACTCTTTGTAGTGTTTTCAGCCTTCATGTCTTCATTTTGCACTAGAAATACTCTTGGGACTTAGCGGAATCAAAATTTACATCTTAGCCACTGCTGGAGCATGCACAAAACCAACCGTGATCGCCATTATGCACTGAAAGTAGTGTAAAATGAGCTTTTCTCCATTTCTCTCACTTTTAGTCTTAGAAACCAGTGGAATCGAACTTCCTAGTACTTAGTCGTTGGAGCGCATGGAATCCCAAAGAATCATCATTCCGCACTTTTTATCGTGTTGACATCATCTTTGCCCAAAAGTTTTATGAAATCGGAGCTCGCCTGGAATCTGTTGCCAAATACACTATGAACCGAGCGGAATGGAATTTAGCTCCTTTAAGGTGAAAAAACACTAAGTGTTGAGCGGATTTTGGAACTCTCATTGCGGATCCACTCCAAAATACACTAGGAACCATGCGGAATGGAAATTTATCATGCCTTAGAATAATTTTCAATGTTTTCTAAGGATGTGGCCATTTTGGGCCTACATTCTGGTGCCTCCTGGGTGGATTTGCTTGCAAAGCCATAGAACTTAGAGTCTTATCCATTGGGCATCAGGAGTAAAAAATGCTTATCTTCAAAAAATGCTTTAAAGAATAATTTCCATATGAACACTACCCTCTGAAAACTTCATGAACATCCTAGAGGATAAACGTTCATATCGAGACCATGCTTCATACATCCTAGAGGATAACTGTTCACATGGAGACTATACCATAAACAATAATATTTGTGCCACTCCTTCAAAACTACTCCAATGCTTCAACAAAACATAGCTATGTTCCCCTTATAAAGCCTTCTTACAACAAAAGATATAAATTCCTTCACACAAAACTCATTTTCTACCTCTTTCTGACCTCATGCTTTTATTCTTTCCTTCTGACAATGTCAGAGTAAAAATGAATCAACAAAAATAAAACTTCTACATGACTACAAAATGTACAAAACAAAAATGCTAAGCTTGTGTCCATTTAGGGTCCACAACTCTATCTGGATCTTGTTCTTACTGGGCCTCTTCGTCAACATTATTCTCTCCTTCTTGCTCAGATTCCTCTTCTGGAGAATTTTACTCTTTAATTTCCTCTGTATTATTACCAAACAACTACACCATTAGCTTCAAGGTCTGTAGGGCTTGTTTCCAAGATGCTTCAGAGGGGTTGGAAGTTTCCTTTAGCTGCTTATAAATGTACTATAGCTCACCAATATCTTCATAGTTTGCAGCACTTCCTTTGTTTACCAAGTCTTCCATTAGATCTCTGAGCCTAGTAAAATCAATAATCATTTGTGAAGCTTGCTCTTGATCAATTGGCTCTTCCAGAGCATCAATTTTAGACTCATCTTGTAAGCTCTCATCAATACTCTTCTTAATTTCTTCTACTGATAACAAGTTGTGGTCTTCCATCCATAATCCTCTGAAACCATTCTGAATCATTTCCTTATTAATATCCACTACATCCTTGATCATACCTTCAATTTTGTCAAACAATAGCCAAGCCTTTTGGAGGGCTCTGTGCTTCTTTACTACAATCCTGGTAGCAATTCTAGCAATATTCCACTCCTTATTAGGAATTGGCTTAGCAGAGTCACTGAGCCTACTATCCACCAGTTTGTAAATTTGCTCAGTTGGAATCACCATAGGTTGTAGCTCTCCAGTGAAATTATCCAGATCCTTCTAAATATTTTGGAGCAGGTGGCTAGCATCATCCAAATAATCAATAATAGGTTGAATCTCTGAGCATTTTTCCAGAACTTTAGAGAGCAATTCATTTCTTACTTTCTTTAGCCCAACCTTGGAGAAGCCTAAAGATTTAGCCTTTTCAATTTGAAGTTGTTGCTTCAAACTCTGTATTTCCTTAGCTTGTTCTTCATTTTTCTTCTTGTGCTCTTCTATTTGCTCCTTGAGCTTATTAGCCTCCTAAAACTTATCTTGCTAGTTCTTTGCTTCCTTTTTCAGAGCCTTCTCCACTTGTTTCTGATTGTCAATGGTCTTTTGAAGCTTTTCTATTTTATTTTCCAACTTGTCCACATTTTCTTTGTATATATCATTTTTCACATAAAAAGTGTCCAAGTGAGCTTTGGCCACGACCAATTCATCTTCTGTAGGTAACTTTTCAATATCTTATGTATATTCTTCTATGCGATAATCTTGTGTAGTCATCTCAATTTTAGGCTTGCTCACAAGAGGAATCATGGATCTAGATGTCCTTTGCCTTGAAAATGGATCGACAAACATGCTTCTTCTTTTTGTGGCCATTCTCTTGGAAGGTTTGGATAACTTCTCTGCCCAAAAATATTGAATTTTCTATGAAGCTTCCTGCTCCTTTTGCAAAATTTCTTGGGTAGGATAACTCACAAGGAGAGGAGAAGAGGCTACAAGGTATGCAAGAGTAGAATCAATAGTTGATAACGGCTGAGAAGAAGTAAATATAGTGGAATATATGACTTTGGTGGAATCTATGACCATTACTACTATTGCAATTGGTAGACTCATGGAAACTGAAGCAAAACTCATAGATGGGTGAGTGGGTGTACTCAAAATAGTTTACTTCTTAGATTATGGAGGTGGTTGCAATGGCAAGGATGGAAATATAGGAGAAGATGAAGGGGGAATCTCAGATGATGAAGATGGAATTTGAGGTGACCTTGGAGGAGATAGGTTAATTTGCACCTCAGTACTGACTGATGAAATAGGGGGTGAACTATGAGGGGGAGAAGGCACCTTAGTTTCAATATCTTGCTCAGAAAGGGAGGGAGATTTTCTTGGGGAATCTGAAGGAGGAGGAGGAGAAGAGGGATTAGAGACCATACCTTCACCTACTGATGTAGGGTGTTCTGGAGTTGTCTCTATGTTTTGTTGTTGCACTTGTTGTATCAATTCTTTCGTAGCTGAAATAATTGTTTCTTTAACAATTTCCTCTTTATCCAACCTCTATTTCTTGGAAATCTCCTTCTCAGCTCTTTCTAGTGCCCTTTTGACCTTTCTCTTAAAAAATTGCATGGATGCCTTTCTCACTTCCTATATATTCTTCAAACAACCCTTCCTATACTGGTTCCTCCTATAATCTATTCAGAAATAGGATTTAATTCCACTATTATTATAGTGGTAAAACTCACAAGTGTAAACCTAAAGTTCTCATCCTTCTTATTCTAGTCTATATCTGTATATGAGGGCTGTCCACCCAAGGCTAGGTGCTTGGGCCTACTTATTATCTTAATGACTAGTGTACTAATAGCCCTCTCATCAGAATAGTGCATCTTACTCATCAACTATGCTCCTTTTAAAAATTTCTCTATTTGTTCAGTTGAAGGCTGAAAAGTCTTCAGAACTTTGGTAGTAGTCAATGGAGTATCAGGTTCCTCTTCTTGAACTTCTTCTTCTAAAGGTGGGGATGGGGAATCAGACCCTATTTGTGACTTATTATAGATTAGCACTATATTCCTTGGGTCTTTGGGCTTCCAAGTTGTGATATTCTTGTCATACTTATCAAAAAATTCATCATCAATTTTCAATCCAAATTTGGATTTCTCTTTACCAATCTCGACTCTCATCCTCCACCAGTCTGATATCTTGGCTTCATTCCATTTTTTACTTTCACTACCAATGATGGCAGACTCTTGTGACTGATATTCATTCTTCTTTTTAATTTTATCCTCAACTTCTTTGATGGTAGACTCCTTCAACTGATGTTTTGCATTATTGTCTAGATCAAAATCAACAATTTATTCATAAAAGTCTAACCATGGAGGAAGTTGATCCATCTTGGAAACATTCCACTCCAAAAGAGTAGTTTCTTTGTTATTTCTACCCTATTCAAAATGAGGCCTGGGTTTTTTCTCAAATTTGTAGGCCTTTTCTCCATTCAGGGCTATGTTCCTCTTATAGAATACATCATTTGGGTCATAACTCCATCTCTGAGGAATGTAAAATAGGCCCAACCTATCCAGGTATTGGTCAATTTGTTCACCCTACCACTTCTTGGTAATAGTTATATCATCAACATTGTGGTAGGTCAACAAACACCTCCTTTTCCTCCCAGAACCATAGTTCAAATTTATAAATTCTACTTACCTCAAGTATTCTAAGGTGAATAGTCTATCTATAACAAAATGGGGCAGCAGAAAAGGCTTACCAATGAAGCCATATAGTCTAATGATTGTGCCTTCTATTAGGAGGTACCAATCTCCTTCCTCTACACCTTCTGTTCTTAACAATTTCTTGGCCAGAGGTGGTAGCCTAGGGCATTCCCCATACATTATTTTCAATGTTGGCCCTAAAAATTCCAAGTTGAATCTATAGAAAGACTCAGTGCTTCTCAGATGAGAAGTCCAATAATAAACAGGAATGGGGTCTCCCTAGTCATTCTTGTCCTTGACTAGAATCTAGGGCATCATGTCCCTTACAACAGTAAAGAACATCCAGACCAGGCTTGAGAAATGCCGAAAGCAAGGTGCATCAGAGCTCCTTTTCATTCTCACTAATTGCTCATGTATTCTCTGAGCAAGGAAAGTTGGCCAATCAAAATAGATAACCCTAATGCCTTTCTTTTCTGCACCTTCTTCATACATCCTTTCATTAGAAATGCAGTATGCAGTGGCTATTTGCCAATCATTCACCATTCTATCAGAATCCAAACCCTCCATACAAGCTAACATAGAATATAGCTTTGGGTTAGCAAATTGGTCAATAGGTATTGGAATTTTAGGTATTTCATCATGCTCTCTTATCTTTCTAAATTGGAATCGAAGCCACCTTTCTACAACCTTCTTCTCTTCTGAAGCCATTAATGAAGCATAAACCCTAGCTTGTTCTGCTATGTCAAATTGTTTAGGCTCTAAGGGTGGGCTCACCCCTACGAAAAATAAATTGAGGTAAAGCTCTTTGGTAATAGTGAATAGTGGTATGCCATCAGGAGTTTTCACTATCCTCTTCTTAGGGTCATAAAATTTAATCATCACAAAAACTAATTCAAGGCAATGGTGAACATAATCACAAATATAAGAAAATAAGAAGGATTTTATGGCAATGGTACCTTGAGGCCGATTTGGTCTCCCTTTGAAGTATCTGAATTTAAAATTACTTCTCAAGAAGGTCCTCCTTACTTGGGTCATTATTATGTCTACCAATCGCCTAGTATGGTCCACATGGATATCTAGCTCCACTTCCCTTTTCTATACTTCTGTTAGCACTTTCTTTGGAGCCATTTTCACAAGCAATTCTCAAATTATTTCTCTAGAATTCACAGACAATACTCAACTATCATTCTACTCTTTTTCACTTAGTGAACACTATTCTTTGTCAAATGAGCGGATTCTATGTTTTGACACTTTTAAATTCCCATGCATGCGCACCCTCTACCATTAATGTGGCCACTACGTGAACTGCCCATTGGCATGCTTTTCAAATTAATTTCATTCCTTTTGATAGCTTGGAGGTACAATTCTAATTTTTGATTGGCTGAAATTCAAACCTACTCCATACCTTTACGACATCGCTTTGTCCTTTTCCCATTTTTTTTGGAGTGGCATGAGAAATATTTTCTACTTAAAAGTACTCTATCACCTTGGTAGATTGGAACATTCTTTATTCCACTCAAAATACTTAGTGGATTAGAAACCTACGTTATTCTGCTGCCACTTTAGACCTTTTAAGTGTGGAATATAATGCATGAGATATTCTACTGATATTGTAGTTCATCTGAGTGTGGATTGGAGATTACTCCTCATTTCGTTACTTCCTTAGTGTATTTTAGTGTGGATTGGAGCTTGTTGTTCCTTGGGAACACTTAGCTTATTTTACAACTTTTTTTTTTCTTTCTCTTTTTTTTATACAATGTGCTATCAAAACAAAACTTGATATAAAATATAAAAAATAATATGATACAAAGTATGTACATATATTACAATGAGCTTATATTTCAATAAAAATAGAGTTTAAGATGAAAACCATTAACTGGAATTGGTTGTATGTTTCCCTCTAGATCTTCAAGCTAGAAAACATTGGTCTCTTTAACCTCTATTATCTTGAAAGGGCCATCCCAGAAGGAGTCAAACTTTGATGGTGTCATGGTTTAGCTCTTTCAACATTCTACCTAAGTACAGAGTCTCCAACTTGGAATTTCTTGAACCTTACCTTCTTGTCAAACCATGCCTTGATGTCCACTGAATGCTTTTGAAAGTTCTCATAGGCCTGAGTTCTCTTCTCTTCTAACTACAATAGGTGTGTCAACCTTGTTTCCACTAGATTTTCTTCAGATTCCTCTTCTGTGTTTATCAGCTTGAGTGCTGAAATTTCCAAATGGACAGGTAACACTGCCTCCTTGCCATACACTAAGGCATAAGGAGAAGTCTTGATGGACTTCTTAATAGTAATTATGTTTACCCACAAAGCTTGCTCCAACATTAGGTGCCAACTCCTTTTATTACCCTCTAGTGATCTTCTCAAAATCCTTAATAGATTCTTGTTAGTTGATTCTGCAAGTCCATTCCCTTGAGGGTAGTAATTTGAAGTATTCTTAATGGTGATGCCATACTTGTTGGAAAACTCAATATACTTGGCTCCTATGAATGTTGGTCCATTGTCACTCACCAAAGCTTTTGGAACACCAAACCTTGAAATCAAGCTTTCCATGAAATTTATCACCACTTCCGGTTCTAATTTCTTTGTAGGAATAACTTCTACCCATCTGGTGAGGTAGTCTATAGTAGTTAGAATATACTTGTGTTCAGATAAATAATGGGGGTTGATTACCCCTATAAAGTCCAAACCCCATTGTTGAAAGGGTTCTTCCACTTGGATTGGCTTAAGGGGGAATGAAGCATTCCTTGTCCTCCCTACATACCATTGGCATTTATCACAGGCTCTAGTGACTTTGAAGGTATCAAAAAATATGGTAGGCTAGTAATAGCCTACTTTGATAATTTTCAAAGTTGTAACTCTACCTGAGAAATGTCCTCCAGATAGTCCTCCATGGAACTCCTCTATGACATTTTGTTGTTGATCATATTTTAAGCACCTAAGGAGAACTCCATCAAGGTTCCTTTTGTACAGACCCTCTAGAAGTAAGACATACTTCAAATCTTGTAGTCTGTATCTTCTTCTTTGTGATGCATTAAGATCAGGAGGGCATACCCCAGTTTGAAAATACTTAATCATCTGATCTACCTAGTCTGATTCATCTGAATGCAATCCTTCAATCTGATCATCTACTATTGCTTGACAAGTTGTTACCTCTACTGAGACTACTACTTCTGTTAGACCTTGGCATAGGGCTCTTCCTCTTACCAGCTTGGTAGGATGGATTTCCACATCATATTCTTAGATTTTAGTAATCCAACTAGCTCTCTTATCTCCTAGTTCACCTTGTAGAATAAAACTTCTTACATCCAGATGAACAACATAAACCAGGGTCTTGCTTTGAACCAAGTATTACCTAAATTTCTTCAATGATTTCATTACAACAAATACTTGTTTCTCAATAAAATTATACTTAACCTAGTACTCATGGAGAGTCTAGCTCCAAAATAATATAGGGTGCTCCTCTCCTTGATCATTTTTTTAGGTGAGCACTGATGCATAACTTTCCTCAACTCCATAAGCATAAAGGATGAAATCTTTACTAAAATCTAGATTGACTAGCATTGGAGCTGTTGCAATGGACTGCTTGATAATTTCAAAGGCTTGCTTTCTTACTTCAGTCCATTTGAACTCTACATCTTTCTTTAGTAGTTCAGATATAGGCCTCACCTTCTAAGCAAAGTCAGAGATGAATTTCCTGACAAATTTTATTTGACCAAAGAAGGACTGCAAGGCTTTCTTGTTTATAGGTAGTGGAAGAGCAAGAATGGATTTGATTCTATCTAGATCTATGGCCATACCTTATTTTGAGACCACATGACCTAGCAACTTTCCCTCATGTACTACAAAAAATGATTTCTTAGGATTGAGGGAGATGCCAAATTCTCTACACTTTTGAAAAACTTGTTCAAGGTGTGCTAAGTGGTCATGCTTGTTGTGGGAAAACATAGTCATGTCATCTAAATAGATTAGAATAACCTTGTTAATCAGTTCCCCAAAGGCATAGTCCATGGCTCTCTGAAATGTGGCTCCCGCATTGGACAGCCCAAAAGGTATTCTCTAGTAGGCAAATGTGCCCCATTTTGTGGTGAATGCTATTTTATACTGATCTTCATTCTTCACCCAAATTTGGTTATATCCAGAGAAACCATCCAGCAATGAGAACCTTTCTACCCCTACCACTATCTATAATATTTGATCAATCTATGGGAGGGGGTAGTGATCCTTTAATGATGCCTGATTAAGATTTCTGAAATCCACACACAGGTGAATATCACCATTCTTTTTCCTCATAGGTACCAAGTTGGCTACCCAGGTTGAATGTTTAATTGGATATATGATCTTAGCCTTCAATAACTTCAAGAGCTCTTCTCTCATTATGGCTTCGATCCTTGGATTTACAGGCCTTTGCTTCTACCTGAATGGCTTGGCATTAGGCTCTAGCTCAATGGTGTGTTGGATAACCTTTTTGTCATATACTTTGAGGTCTTCATATGACCAAGCCACAATGTCTTGGTACTTCATACATAAAGCTTTGATATCCTCCTCTTCCTTTGGAGAACACCAGATTCCAACCTTGAGCTTCTTTTATTTTTCTATTTCAACTTCTTTATAGATTTTATCATTGACTTCCATGGATCTGATCCTTTTCCTATCTTCATTGTCAAACAGGCTCTCTAGAGTGACCAAACCTCTAGGTATGTGATTGTTCTTAAGTTGAATGACATCTTGTTGATCAATATCTTCTATATTTTCCTCTTGAATAGTGGATAGATAGGCTTCTCTCACCATAAAATCAATGATTTGTTCATCACTATCAAAGACCTACCAAAAAATTTGCTTATCTGGCATCGTAGGTCTAAAAATCATTTTGATTCCCTTGTCTTTATTAACTCCTATGTCTACAGAAGGGTTGAAGTTAGCTCCCCTCACTACCAAGGAATATGCCAAAGTATTCTTTCCTCTAGGAACAAAATTTATGTTTAGGGCATGAAAGGAATCCATCAAATCCCATACCCTATTTCTATATACTTTTAGGTAATGATGCTTACTATTGCACCTTTCTCTTACCTGATTTACTATCAACTCAGAGTCACCATATATGTTCAAGATCTTAATACCCATATTTTCTACTTGCATCAGTCCAAGGCATAGAGCCTCATATTCTACAACATTATTGGTGCATGCCCATGTTAATCTGTAGGTAAAAATCTTTGTCCCTTCTGATTGGGACTATAATACCACACCAACACCAACACCATTTCTACATCTGGCACCATCAAAGTGCATGGTCCATGTTTCCTTTTCTCTCAGAGATTGATTAGATATAACAAGAACTTTCTTCTCTGATTCTATAGAAATACTGTATGTGCCCATACCTATCCCAAACTGGTTGTAATCCTCTCTGAAAGGTAGCTCATATTTAATTTCCAACTCCTCAAAGTTATCCACTAATTCAAATTCCTCAAGAGGAGTGAGATTGCACATGTCTCCTTCAATTTTTTCAATGTGGTAAGACACAGGCTTTTCAGGTGTTATCCTTATCCTCTTTCCTTTGAAAGGAATAACCATGCTAGAATAGTCCATATACATGCATCCACCTAACTTTGCAATAAACTCTCTTGAAAGACATAAGCTAAAATAAGGCTCTAGATCCACCACTACTATTTCTTGTACTATAGTTACCTCTGGTGCTCTATGCAGCCTCATTAAGACATATTTTATTACTCCCACTATCTTTACAGGTGTTCCATCCAATTGTAGTACTCTAGGGTAGGATCGGGTATACTCCATACCCATATCCTCACAAACTGCTTTAGGCATAACTGTAGTTGATGCTCCTGAGTCAATCATACAATTTTAGACCACCCAACCTTCCATCCTTAAAGAAATGTAGAAAGGAGGAGGTTTATTCTTTAAAATAGCAGGGGATATTTCTTTCTTTTTAGAGGGTATACTAAGAATTGTGGTGGCCTGCTTTTCTTATGGATATTTGTTCAAGGAAGATTTTAGTAGGTCAATCTAGCCAGGAATGAAGAGGGTGTCATATAGACTAGCTTTTGATGGTATTCTCTTCATTTCTTCCATAATGTTGTATTCAGACTTAGCCAAGGTGGGTCTCTCAGGCCTTCTTTTTGGCTCACCATATTTTCTCTTATATTGTTGAGTGGCTTCTATTCTCTATATTTTGGTAATAGAAGGGAATCTAAGCCTCTCTTGAGCCTCATCCTTAGACCTCATTATGTCTCCCTTAGTTTCTTTCTCAAATCTCTTGGGGAGACTATTTTATTTTTCCTTAGCCTTGGGAATAGGGAAAGTGTTACTACTTTGGGGAGGTGGATCACTCTTCTTCTGAGAGGGGACCTAGAACTGACCCATATTCTATGGATCCACTTGTAGTGTTTTCTTACCAGACCTTGTCATGACAACGATAGGTCCATCCTCATCCAACTCTTTTCCAACCATGATTTGGTCAGGTTGCCATAGCATGTTTACCCTTCCTTTCTAGTTTCTTTCTACTTGATCCATAGCTTGTTGGACATGGTGTTGGTACATAACACAATATTGTGAATCATGTGGATCATTACATACCAAACACCAGATATTTACCAAACTTATCTCTAAAGAACACTCAGGCTCTTCATAAGTTACATTTACTCTGATCCCAATACTATTACTAGGACCAGGTCTTTGATATTTATTCACATATGGAAATATTCTTTGTTGAGACCTCTCCATTTCTCTCTTTTCCATTGAATTCATTTTGTTTCTAAGAGTTTTCAATGTATTATGTATATCAAGGATGACAAAAAACTCTTGAGGAGTCTGAGAAGGAAGTGGAGGGAAAGGAACTACAGTAGATGGTGCTTTTGGCTAAGGAATGGGAGTCATCTATGGAAATGGGGATGACAATGGAGTAGGTTCCATATAAGATGAAGTAGTAGCTTGGATTTGGATATTAGTGGTTTCTAGATTGTAAGGTAGCACAACTTTGGGAGGTAATCTCCCCACATTAATTAGGATATTTTATGCATGAACGACTACATTATAAACTTGTGGAAATGTTTCCACCCTAGATTGTTGGGTTTGTAGGCCTAGCTCTGATCCAAGAGCTCTGATATAATACATATAAGCAAGGCATGCAACTGGTCTAGCTGTAGGGGGAATTCTTTTCCAGGTTCTACTAAACCTCAAATTAAAATCTGAGATAGTTTCTTGCTGATGTTTCTGCATAGATGTGAACTGATTAAGCAAGGAGAAAGGGTCAGTAGATTCATTAAATTCTTCCACAAAAGGCTCAGCCAATGCTACCCATGAAGTGATGGTGTTATCCTCAAGAGTCCTAAACCAATGTAAAATATTTCCTCTAAAGGATAGGGCTAGGATTCTCACAATAACATCCTCATTCTTTATATTATGGATTGCTGCCAGATTCAAAATATCCTGACAGTGCTCATATGCAGTCTTTCCAGATCCATCATAAGTGGGAATAGCCTTAGACACAACTTGAGGAATGTCATGCATATGGGCTAATCTGAGGGGCCAATTGTATTCCAGTTGGGGTACTTCTATAAAGGTTGATTTGGGGGTACATTTCCTTGATTTGGGGCTGCATTTCCTGCCATGTTTCCAGGTGTAGGTCCTGTTGGAGGGGTTATTGGATTAACTATAGGGTTTTCCTCAAGAGGCTCTTCTTCTGAATGGAAATCTTGGTTTAAATTCCTTATAATAGTAGACCCTCTATAAGGTAACTCACAATAGAAAAAAGAGTCAGGGTTATTCCTTTTGAATGACCTGGTATACATGAAAGAACTATGGTCTACAGGGATAATTATTTTTTGGGTTTAAAGACCAGGGAGTCACCAGGTGAATTTGCTATTCTTCACTTAGCAAGGTCAAGACAATTCACCAAATCTTGATTCCTCTAGGTAGAGATAAAACAATAACTCATATGGTGGGTTTTCGTGTTTCTTGTAAACTGGTCCCACCGAGCGTGCCAAAAACTATTGGGCATCGAATTGACATCAAGTTTTACTTGACACTATGACTATCTATCTTCCAATTTTCTATCCAGGCATGCACCCGATAGTCACAACTCGACACTCAACATTGGATGGACCAAAGGCAACTTCAATCCAACCTCCAGAGTAGGTTGGTTCCTTGTCAACTTAAAATGGTGTTGACACAATTAAAGCTCAAATAGGGTTTTGAGAAAATGGTTAGAAAAAATTTTTAGGGTTAGAGATATTATGCAAAAATAGTGGTCGGATAGGCTAACAACATAGGCAACTACAACAAAAAGCTCCCACAAACTATTTTTAGTGTCCCATCACTCAAGATTAACAACACCCAAACCCATGAAATCTTCATACATTAAAGCATAAATAGAGATATATTGCAGAAAGCAATTCCAACATCTAATATTGATAATCCAAATTAGCAGAATAGACCAATAGTTAGATTTAATAGAAATAAACTTCCTAACAATATAGATCTAACTATGAACATATTTCAATTACTCTCACAACTAGTAATCCAATAAGCTAGAATGAACTAACCGCTAAAGTATTAATAGAAATGCAGCTCAAAGCTTCGAACCTCTTGCACAAAGATGGTGAAGATGATAAATTTTGAGTCAAATAATCAGAGTAATGCTCCTTCCATTAGTTCATAGGAATATTTATAGTAGGGCAAGCAAACGCACTAGAGCCGACCCTTAAAAATGAGGGTTCAACCTCTATTTATAGTTTGTAAAATGAAAGAATATTAAGGAGACATTACAAATATTACAAATTTATAGCTCAGTAGAGAGTTTTGTTGGCATTATCTTACTGGCTGATGAAGTCCAAGAAATCCACTATGAGTAATCCGCCATGGCTGCTTTCTCTACAACTTGCTGTGGTAGTTGGAGTTCAGGTGGTTGAAAACTACATCTGATCCATTGATCATTCTTGGAAGCTCCATTTCACCATAGATCTATAACCACTCTGGTTCTTGATCTTGAAAACCCTTCGATGCTTCATCTTCCTACCCTCCAACTAACTGCTCTTTGATCCAACAAGAATTTACTTTTAAATACTTCAATAGTGTTAGCAAAATCTAGACCGTTGATCTTCATCATGGACGGCTATGATTAAACCTTCAAAAATACTTTGCAAATTGGTGAGGGAAAAATGATCGACTGTAGAGCTTACATTTAATTTTATCAATCCGAGGGAAATCAAGGTCAGATTTAAAGAGTAACAATCTCGTATAGATTATATCGTAGGAGTTAATACTAAGCTTAGCTCAAGTTTCTTTTTTAGGCTTCATGTGTACAGAAAAGTAAATGAACAAAATTAAATTTGTGCAGAAATGAATGATGCAGGATATGATAAATAAATGCAATTATGTTTTACTTTTACTATGAATTGATTTACTGATGCATCTAATTACTGATGAATTGATTTACTGATGCACTTAATTACTGTAAACATGATTTAATTTATTTGTGAGGATCCTCATGCAATCTATCTTATTTTATGTAATTTGAAATGCAGTTTAATTTAAGGCTAACTAATCCTAACCTATTGTAGGGGCGAGAGCTCAGGGACTGTCTATAGGAGTGGGCCCTGCCTCCTAGAGGGTAGTGTAAGTCTTTCTCCCCTAGTTTACCTTATCTCAATAACTAGATTTTATAACTAATACTAACATTATGTCTATTATATGAATGCAGGTAACAGATAAACACAATTTACATAACAAAAATCAAACAACACATGAAATTGATACAAATTACCATATTTGAAGAACAAAATGCTATTTTATTACTAGAGCTTCAACTGTACATGTTGAATGTGTTTCTTCATAATTGTAAACTTAGAACAGACTATAATGTAACAATAGATGTAACAGAGAATAGAGTGTAGAGTAGTATGTGTAGACCTCTTTCAAGGTCTTCTATGTAATTTATACTATGACTAATACAATTCTAAATAGTCTTCTCCACGTATTTGACATGCGGATTTTGTGGACTGATGACTATACATTAATCAAGAATAATCTAAAACCTAATCATAATACGTACTCCTACTTGGACTTATAAATATTTTGACTGGTCCAAGTGGCATCCTACTAATAATCCTAACAAGACAATGCTATTTTAACTGACTCGCAAGATATACATTAGGACCTCATGTCCTATATTCCAGGAAAGTCTAACAATCTTTGCGTTTATATCTCAAACTTCCCAAAATAAACTGATTACAAGCTTTATAAAGCAAATAATAACTTTGTCAACTTGAAATATTCCTGCGGATAGTATGCGAGAAATGAAATATTTTGCTAGGTAGAAAATATCAATTGTCATCCAACTTAATGTGTCGTCCATCTTGATGTGTCGTCCAAATCTGATGTGGCATGCTGAAGTCAACAGTCTTTATTATCCTTCAGTAACTACTGGTAAAACATTCTTCAGTAATTGTCTTCAGTAGTTACCTTCAGTAGTTACCTTTAGTAATTACCTTCAGTAGTTACCTTCAGTAATTACCTTCAGAATCTATAACAAGATCAATTACTGTTGTCACCGAACTCTGTTGGTTCTTTTTCTCATCCGAGGTGCACTCCAAAGTTCTACAATCTCTTCATTGATCATCCATATCTTTTTCCTACATTTTTCTCAGAACTCGGACAAATTTGATATAAATCAAACACATTTGTTAGATTATGGTAATTAATCAGTTTTCCTAATAAATCACATTTTATTCAATAATAATTTATAGAAAATATATCATAATCATCATATAATTGTAATAATGAAACAATTTTGGTACAAAAATATGTGTCAAATAGCCACTCATCATTCCCCCAAACTGAAGTCCATGCATGTCCTCATGCATGCAGAAAGATAATGATGAACATAATATAACAACCTTATGCATGTATCAAATATTCAGAATTAAAATTTATAGAAAAACAATAACATAAGTTATCATAATCATTGCCAGAATCTCAGTGAATACTGTTATACAGAACCTATAATGATTTTAAAAACATACACATGTTTTTGCCAGAATTTTTTCAAAACAGCTTGAATTTTAACAGAACTGTACTAAGTTTCTTCTGGAAAAATAAAACTTAATCACTAATCTAAAGTACATAAAATAATTCATTTATCAAAAATTACAAAGTTCATAAAACTAAGAAATAAACAATTTATATTAGCAATTATAAAGCAAAAATATTTCAAATATTAACTGTACATATTACATAAACATTGTAAATATTAATTGTACATATTACATAAACTGACTTATAAAAATATACAGATACAAACATTTCAAATATTGTCTATACATATTACATATGCCATACAAATAAAATATACTACAAATATAATTAAAAATATAAGTCTGAATAATTAATAAAGGTTTTTTATTGTTCATTCAATTTTGAGCCTACTGAGATAAAATTCGAGAAGAAATTTGAGATGATCGTGGTCTCTATCCTAGTAATCTACATTCCCTTTTAACTCATTGTACCTGCTCCTTAGCCTTCTGATCTACAGATGTTGCGGCTGTTGCAACTAGTGTTTCCACCATAACCGTCTTGATATGCTCAACCTCCTGGGGGCTTCCTTTTTGCTCTACATCCTTGGTCTGGGAAGGATCAAGTTTCTCATCGTTAATCATCAGATCAGGCTCCAAAGGCATCCCTACATTCAAGACAAGACTTTTTAATGTATTTCCTTCCTTGGCGGGTAGGTCCAATTTTGTAGGTTGATTTTGTTGAGTAATACTATGAATCTTTTGGAAACTATCCTCCTCGAGGATCTTTGAAAAGTCAATTGGTTTATCAGTGTACAACTGTTTGCTAAAGTTTACCGATTTTTTAGGCTTTTTACCAGAAGTAGAGCTCTTATGTGGGGAGACTTGGAACAACAAGGGCTCTCTGGATAATTTTAGATTGTTCTATAAAATCCTCTCTTAGCCTATCAATTTTCATTTGTAACACTATATTTTGTGCACGAAGATAGGACAGGGTCTCTACAGTAGACTCATTTATAGGTAGTTCTTGCCCTTGTTCATCCTCTTGTTCAAAATTTTCTACATTTTTCTTTTGCCTTCTATTATCTGGTCGAGATTTATATTTCCCAGATTTACATTTTCATTGTGGGCTTTCAGGCTCTTCATCCTGGCTATCAGAGTCATGCTCTTCCTCTATTGACTATTCTCCCTCAGACTCAGTGGATTCTGAACACTCAGGTACGTTGGATTCTTCCACGATCTGATTCCAAGACACTTTCATTTCATGAGCCTTTTTCAAAATAATTAATTTAATTAAGCCATGGTGAGCAATCAGGTGCGGCTTAGGTTTTTCTCGAGAACTTCTAGGTTTTACTCTTAAAATAGTTGACTTCAAATATTGGAACAAAAAATAAGGGAGGTTGATAACACAATCAATTTTATCTAGATATTTTAAATTTATTAACATCCAAATGTGATAGGCTGATAAAACAGACATTCATCCCTCAAGAGTGAAGAATTTAATGATAAGGACAATGACCTCTTGCCATAGAAGGGGGAGTGTAGAGGTTGAAACTCCTTTGATTGACCCTTCCTTATCTCTCAAGATTGTACATTTCTCCTCGAATTTGGTCACCAACTAGGTGACACTTTTCAAATTTTTGTAGAAAGGTAAACCAACCTCAGGTAAACCCAATATTTCAGAAATCAGACTCGGGTTTAATTCTAACTGCAAACCTCCAACATGGGTGAGCATAGTGTCAGGGTTACAGTTTAATATAAATTGTCTTGCCACCCCTAAGTCATGGCCTCTAAATTTGGTCAGTGCCTCCCACCATCGAGCATTTTCAAACAGTTCAATTACAGAGTCGCTCGGGTTTTGTGTATCGATGGATGATGACTCACTACGCTTTTGGAACACAGGTTTAGGCATGGTGATGGTTGAGGGTTGAGAGGAGTTGATTTTTTTCACCAAGAACCCTGCAAGTTATATATAAACAAAAGTTTTGTTTAGAGGTCGACAAAAACCCTTAAAAATCTATTGTCTTATTATTATTTTTTATATTATTATATTTTTTATTATTTAAAATGTTTTCTTTATTTTACAACAAAAAATAAAATATATCTTCAAGCAAACAAAAACGTAACAATTTATAATACCTAAACTTTTAAAATCCTACTATTATCAGATCAAAAAACATAAAACTTATAATACAAAAACTTTTTAAAATCCTACTATTATCATTTTTTCTTTATTTGCAAAAATCCCTAATTTACATGAATTGTACATGTAATGCTCACATTACGGATGATGAGTACCAAAAAATCCTTAATTCATACAAATTTTGGGGGTATTTTACCAGACAGTCTCCGTAATTCGACAAAATAAGAGATTTCCTAAAAAGAAAGATAATCTCTACAATTTTACCAAATAATTTTAGAGAATTTTACCAAATAAAATATTTTCTAAAAAAAACAATTTTGGTAACAAGAATCACCGTAATTTTACCCTAGAATAAAATTGTGTCATTTTCCCCAATTTTACCCTAAAATACAGTCTCAAATTTTTCCTTAATGTTAGCTTAAAACGAAATTTCAGATATTTTCCCACTGTTACCCTAAAATAGAATTTCAGAATTTTCCCAAATTTTAGCTCAAAATGAAATTGCGTATATTTCCCTACTGTTACCCTAAACCCAATTTTCATAATTGTAATCAAATCTCTACCAAATTCCAAAATAGCTCTAATCGTTGCCTAATTCCAAAATTAGCCCTAATTTCTACCAAATTAAAATAAAGTATTTTATTCTGTCGTATATACAGAGAATAGGAACAATAAAGAAAAAGGAAAAAAAAAAATGTTTACCTATCACAATCAACAAAATTTGGCCACCTTTCGACGTCGTCAACAATCTTCACTTTCTTCCTCCAAAAATCATCCGAATTCAACACGAAAATCACACAAAATCACTTATTGTTGGCCTCTCACTCAAACAATCCAACAATTATACAAACCCTCACAAAAATTGTTTACACGATGGAATTCGATTTGGGGTTTGGTAATTCCCTCTACATGGCCGCATGTAGCATCGATGGTAGATAAATATTTTACCCGACGATGGATGTTCTTTTAGAAACCTATCTATGATGGAGAAATTTCACCCTAATATCATCGACGATAGAGAAGAATCTTTCTATTTACCCTAAAATCTATTTCCCCTAATGCAACATAGGTCATTGATTAAATTCAATCGATGGTGGTCATTTTATCATCATTTTAATGCTTGATTGGGCAATCAAAGAAGCACGTGTCAATCCCATAGGGTAAACTGTGTTTTCTCTTTTCTTCCTCAGCCTTTGATTTCCATGTTAATCGATGAGGAGAAATTTTGATCCGTGTCATCACGTCTAATTGGCTAGACATGGTCACGTGTCCCGTAACCTTTGCTTGCGACTTACCAAGGGTGTCTTAATGATTCACGTGGGTGATTTACATCCATTGATCATGTTTGAAATCGATGGCAAAAATTATGATCCACGCACATGCATGTGATTGGTCGTTATTCTCCATGCATCCTCATGTCCACCACTTACCATGCCACATGGTTTGTTCTTCATTTAAGTTATATTTTACTTTTATAAAAAACTAATAATATCAAATATATTATATATTTAATATATGTAAAGTCATAATATTATTTATATATTATATATATATTATTATATATTATATATATTATTATATATTATTATATATTACAAGTATTATTATTTATAATATTATTTCATATTCTGATTTTAAATATATTTTATTTTAATTATTATTATTAATATATATATTAATTATTATATATATATATATATTAGATTTGTGATTTTTATGGATGACAACTACAAAAGGGTATTACGAAATAGTATTACTGATAATGATATTACAGAAGTTTTATAAAAAATATTTACGAAAATTATCTACAGAAGACACTTACGAAAAATACTTACGAAAATACTTACTAAGATGCTAAAATACTTAAAGATACTAAAAATTACAATACTAATCAAGATACTTATGAAAGGTACTTACGGAAGACATCTACCAAAACCACTATTAGAGTTAAGGAAATACTTTACCTATTTTCTTCCCCCAAACTATATTATGAGCTATATATGCCTTTATTTATCCTCCCCCAAACTATAATTTTGGCTATATAGCCAAAACAAAAGGAAGGGTGTTTATTTATTTTATAGATAATATAATAATGATTTTAAATATGGGGGTTTATTTATAAATTTTGATGAGTATGCTTCCTGAATTTCATGAAGAAGTTTCCAAAGATAGAAAAATATGTTATATAAAGTCTGAGTTCAGCCTTCTAGGATATCTGAAATTATAGGAAAAAGTGAAATGGATATGAAGATGGCTTTCTTCTAAAGGATAAAATGTGATGGACACAAGCCATGGTTTTGTAGAAAATATTGAAATCATAGTACTTTCATGAGGATTTACTTTGAACTCTTAGTTGCATATGATGTTTCTAGGGTTATTCTTCAAAGACATCAAACATTCTAGCAATTTTGAACAACTTCATTTACTTCTTTCACAAATTAATATAGTGTCAAAGTTGTCCTAGTAGTTTCAAGCCTCTTTCAAGACCAATTGTGTGTGCAGTGAAGATTCATTTCCCATTATGAGTAAGGATTGAAAAACAACAAGTGTTATATATGCCAAAAAGCTAGCTGATCTTATAAGCATCTAGAGGTCTTATCCAGACTTACTGCTAATACGAAAGGATACCTTAAGAAAGAATACCCCATGGTGTTTGAAATACTAAGAATTCCAGGGATTCAAGCTCTTTTTGCCCTTTTTGCTTTATGCTTTATTTGGGATACTTGCTTAGCAAGGGATTTTTAGTGTTGTTTGAGGTTCTTGCTTATTTTGAGGAGAAGCAAGAAAATTTTCTTGACTTTTTGGGGTTCTTGCTAATTTTGAGGAAAAGCAAGAAGATTTTCATTAGGATACTTGCTCGATTAGATGAGGAGCAAGGGATTTTTTTTTTTAAAGGGTGAAGGGCGAGCTTGTCCTTTTGCCAATTCATTAGTACTCTAGACCATGCATAAAAATAGATAAGCAAGGGAAACTTTTCACTTATGGCAAAAATAACACATGAGTTAATTTTTCCAAAACTTCACAATGTTTTTAAATATGTAATTGTGCATGGTCAATAGAGAAACTTGATCAACTAGGAGTCACTTACAACATTTTAAAATATTTGCTTCAGTTCCAATGAAAATTTTGCCCAAAATACTAGATATAGTTTGAGTATTTGAAAAATACTTAGATTTCATCTAGCAACAGGGTACTATGTGTCATGTGGTAATCATTTTTCTACAAAGTTTTGAAAGAAATAATTTTTCCTTGAGCTATTTTTTAAAGCTTTAAGACTGAAAATGGAAACAAATATAGATACTTCATAATGAAATAAAGGAAGCATAATCATTTTTATGTTTATATATATATATTATATTATTTTATTTTTATATATATATATATAATTATATTATTATTATTTTTTCTTTTCAAAGAGAGAGTTTATTGAATAGTAACTGATTGCAGTTCAAAAATATACTACAAATCAGTGTGTTGTCTAAACTGATGTATGAATTCTTCCTTAGATAATGGCTTCTTATAAAGTTTAAGCCTATGTCCATTTACTAGTAGTTTCCTTGTTGAATCATCTATAGGCTTAAGCTTGACTGTACCGTTTCCAAATATTTCCTCAATTTCATAGGGTCCTAGCCATCTTGTTCTTAATTTACCTTGAAAATCTTGGTAACGAGAGTCAAATAACAAGGCCCAATCTCCTGATTGAAATGTACGTGGTACAATGTGTTTATCATGCCATTTCTTTCATTGTTGTTGGGTTATTTCAGTTCTATGCAATGCTTCTAATCTTCTTTCATCCAGAATATTTAACTTTTCCAACCTATCTTTTTGTGCGTTATCCAAATTCATATCAAGTTTTACCGCGGTGCGAAGGGTTTCTATTTCGAATTCAATGGGCATGATGGCTTGTTTTCCATAGACCATTTCATATGGTGATAATCTTGTGGTAGTTTTCCAAGTTGTATTATATGCCCATACAACTTCTTTTAATCTCTCAGACCAATCACCCCTATTAATAGTTATAGTTTTTGTAATAATCTTTTCAAGTTCTCTATTTGTAACTTCTACTTGTCCATTAGCTTGAGGGTGATATGGTGAGGTTTTCTTGTGTTTTATTTGATAGATGTTAACAAAATGATCAATCACATTGGAGGTAAATTGAGGTCCATGATCTGAAACTAATTCTCTTGGTGCTCCAAAGCGTTGCATTATGTTCTCATAAAGAAAATCAGCTACTAGTTCAGCTTGAGCTCGAGGAAGAGCTTTAACTTCAGCCCACTTGGTAACATAATCTGTACATACAAGTATGTGTTTATTACCATCACTTGGAGGGTCTATTGGTCCAACAAAGTCAATTCCCCATTTTTCAAATGGTTCAAGAGCTATCTGTGGAACCAAAGGCATTTCCATAGAAGGTGTAGGCTTGCTAGCTCTTTGACAAGCATCACATCTATCAATAAATTGATGAACATATTTAGTCATAGTAGGCCAAAAGTACCCAGTTTGAAGTATTTTCATAACTGTTCTTTGGGTGGCATAATGACCTCCACAAGGTTCTTCATGTGCTGCCCTAATAATATCATATACATCATTTTCTTGCACACATCTCCTGATGATTTGATCAGGACATTTTTTAAATAGAATTCCATGAATCCATGTAAAAGGAATACTTTGATGTATTAATTTCCTACGCTCATGCGGTGTAAAATTTTGAGGTATTTTTCCTGTTACTAAATAATTTACAATATCAACATACCAAGGGGTAAAAATAGAAATAGCAAACAAATGTTCATCTGGAAAATTGTCAGGAATTAACTCGTTATCATCAAAGATCTGCATGCGAGATAAGTGATCTGCAATAACATTATCTTTTCCTGCCTTATCTATAATTGTGACATTGAATTCTTGTAGTAAAAGAAGCCATCTAATCACTCTACCACCCATTGTTGCTTTGTTTGTTAAATATCTAATGGCAGAATGATCAGTGTGAACAAATACTTCATACCCTGTTATGTAATGTTTAAATTTATTGAGAGCATGAATTACAACTAAAAATTATTTTTTGTAACAGTGTAGTTAAGCTCAGCTCCATGCAAGTTTTTACTTACATAATAGATAGCATAAGGTATTTTGTTTTCTATTTGTTGCAATACTGCTCCTATTGCATAACCTGAAGCATCACAATGAATGTGGAATGGTAATTCCCAATTTGGTCCTCTCAATATTGGAGCAGTAGTCAAATTTTCTTTTATTTCTTCAAAGGCTTCTTGACATTCGTTTGTCCAATTGAATTCATTATCTTTAGTTAAGAGCTTAAACATGGGAGTAGCAACTTTACTGAAGTCTTTAATGAACCTACGATAGTATCCTGCATGTCCTAAAAAACTTCTCACCTCTGTTTGTGTTTTTGGAGGTTGAAGGGTTTGAATAACTTGTATCTTTGTAGGGTCTACTTTAACACCGTCTTCTGATATATAATGTCCTAGAACAATACCTCCTTTCATCATCATAAAGCACTTTTCATGACTTAGAGAGAGATTTTGCTCTTGACATCTTACCAAAACTTTTTGCAAGCTTGATAATGTTTCTTCAAAGGTAGTACCATATACATGTGAAGTCATCCATATAAACTTCCACACATTCATTAGTTAAATCAGCAAAGATAGCCAATACAACTCTTTGAAAGGTTGCAGGTGCATTACATAGTCCAAAAGGTAGAACGTTATAAGCATAGGTTCTTGTAGGACATGTGAAGGTTGTTTTTTCCTGATCTTCTTCAGCTATGGAGATTTGATTATACCCACTAAAACCATCTAAAAAGCAGAAATATTTCTTTCCAGCCAACGTATCTAGGACTTGATCAATAAATGGTAAGGGAAAATAATATTTCTTGGTTACTTTATTTAATTCCCTATAATCAACACAAATTCTCCATTTACCATTCTTTTTAGGGACTATCACCAGAGGTGACACCCATTGGCTATCAAAAATTGGGTATATAAATCCTGCATTTAAGAGTTTAATGATTTCCTCTTTAACTATTTCTTTCATAGCTGGATTTAATCATCTTTGGGGTTGTCTTACTGGATTACAACCTTCTTGAATAAATATGCGATGGGTACAAACATTTGGGTGAATACCCATCATATCCTCATAGTTCCATGCGAATGTTGATTGATGCTTTCTAAGCACATCTACTAACTGAGATTCTTGCATGCCTGTGAATTCATTACTAATGTTAAGAGTTTTTCCTGATATAATATCTATTTGTTTACATTTTTTGTATTTGCATCTATCCCATTTATCTCATGTTCAAAAATATTGAAATCATAACCATATGGTTCCATTTGAGATTGACTTGTGCTTGCCTCATAAATGGAAGATTGAGATGAACAACTACTGTCTTGACCTTGATTCTCTTGTTGATTTTCTAACAATAATGGTAGGGGTCCCTCAACCTCTTGTTCAAGTTGTTCAATTAGAACATTAACTGATAAGGTTTGGATATCATCATATTCATGAGGGAAATCATACCACAACTGCTTTGGAAATTCTTCCTCTATTGGTGATTCAGGGAATAAACTAAGATCTTTTGTATCCTTGCCATTAGAAATAGTCATATTTCTTGATCTACAACTAATGTAAGCATCAAATATTGCAAGCCATGGGCATCCTAGTATTAAGGGATGTCCCCCTAATTTATTTTTGGGTTGTAAGACTATAAAGTCTATAGGGTATTCCCATGAACTTACTGAGACCATAATGTCTTCTAACTTTCCTTCTAGTTTAATAGTAGATCTATCAACGAGTTGAAGCACAATAGAAGTTAATTGTAGTTTATGGATCCCTAAGGATTCTGTTGTTTCTTTGGTCATGACATTAATAGCGGCTCCTAAATCAATCAAAATATTTTGTAATGTTATGTCTCCAATATGCACTAGTGAGTATAGGTATTCCAGGATCTGTATATTTTGGTAATAACCTATCTCCTATCATTATCTCAGATAATTGTCCAATGACTTGAATAGTTTGAAATTCAGTCTTCTTTTTCTTCCCTGAACATATATTTTTAATAAGCTTGGAATAGATGGGTATATCCTTGATAGCTTGTAATAAAGGAATTTTAATAGTAACGCCTTCTATTTCTTGAAGGAAGTTAAAGGTTGGCTTAGATGGTTCTTTTGGTATTGCCAGTATTTGAGGGAATGGTACTTCTACTTCCTTCCTTATTTGGATTTCTTGTTGCTTTGTTGGAATATTTTTTGGTTGGTTTTCTATTTCCTTTTTGTTACTATCTTCTTTTTCAACCAAATGTGGAATAGGATCATCAAGTTCTGTGAGAGTGACATTATTTTCCAACACCTTTCCTGATCTTAATTGAATCTGTTGACATGGTGCTACAGATATAGAACATGTTTCATTGGCCTCATAAACTTGTTGAACATTCTTATTGTTGTTAGGGTTAGGAATTGGTTGAGCTGGAAGAGGTGGTTGCTTAGGAGGATTAGTATTATTATTTGGAGGTGGTAGAAGTCTATTTTGAGGTGGGTTTTGAGTGTTTTGTCCCCTAAATTGATTTTGAAGATTTGGTTGTTGCATTGTATTTGGGGACCAATTGGTGCCACCTTGATTATATTGGCCACTATTATTCCAACTAGGCATATTCTGATTTTGTGTCCCTTGATTCCATGGGGGTTGTCCTCCATAGGAATTAGCCATAAATTGAGCCCATGGGGGTATGCTCCAGTCTTGATTGTAAGAATTCCAATTTGTCCAATTTGGTGCATTAGACCATTGATTAGGCCTTTGTTGGTTGGGATAATTAGGGTTTGACCAATTTGATGGGCCATTAAATGGACCATTTCATATTTGAGTGATAAAATAAACATCTTCTGCTTCTTCTACTTCAGGTTCTTTTATGGCAGCTTTAACAACGGAGATATACTTGCATTTTTCAGTTTTATGATTTTTATCACAAATTTGGCAACAAGCAGAAATATTGGAGATATTTGTTATGTTGAGAGGACATTCTCTCATATTGTGCTTTTTCCTACACCTATGGCAGTAAATTTCTTCACTATCCTTTGATTTTTTATCCATTAAGTCCAAATATGAGGTCAAATTACTCAACAAATCAGTTTTTAAACCTTCCAACATATTTCCAATTTCTAGCTCTTGTCACTCCTCCTCCTGTGGATGTATATTTATTACTTCTTAGAGGTTTGTTTCTTGAATAATTTCTGCAAAGGTTTATAATCTCCTCAAGTGATATAAGATGAATGTCTCCTTTTGCCATAAGATTTAAAATCTCAAGAACATCTTCTTTCAACCCTTTCAAGAAAAGTTCTTTTAGAATTTCTTCATCAAGATCTATATTTACTCTAGATCCTACAAATTGAAATCTCTCGAGATAGTCCTCCAAATATTCTTCTTATTTTTTATTCATACGAAAAATCTCAGCTTTCTTATCCCTAACTCTACAATAATCTTGATATCTTTCAAGGAATAACTCTTTCAATCCATTTTCTCCATCCCAACGATTACAAACTCCTTCTCCTAGACCCATAAACCATCTTAAAGCTGCATCTTTAAGAGTAGATGGAAATAATCTTAGCTTTTGCTCATTGGTGGTGTAAAAGTAAGCTTGACATACTACTTCAAATTCGAAAAGAAAAGCATCAGGATCTTCATAGGGTTTTCCATGAAAGGTAGGCAATATAGAAACATAAACTGATTTAGGTTCTCTTGTTGTCCCTTCTGTATGTAATATTGGGAAAGGGAACATTTTTCTTTGTCTAGTTTCTCCTTGATCTCTCTCTTGCCTTTGTCTCCCATCTCCATGGTTTTCTCCTTCCAAACCACTTTGTTCATCAACCATACCTGAATATAGAATTTCAAGAATTGAATCAGGTATAGGTTCAGAAAAGATAGAAGAAGGATCTATGTAGTTGTCAAATTCTGGATTGGGCAATAAATATGAATTGGGATCTTGATCTAGGATTTCAGCTTGATTGGTTGATGTTGTAGCCTCAATTTTTACTAGTTTATAAATCCCAGGCTCTCTAAAGTCTCTTGGGGATTTTTCTTCTGTTTTGTTATTTTTTATGAATCTTCCTTTAGAGTCTCTAGGTCTGCTCATGAATGTTCTAAACTTTCTTGTTTTTTTTTAGCAATATGTCTAATCTTCTTTAAATAATTTATGAATATCGTTGATTGGATCAAGTTGTTCTGGTGTCATAAAATGTTCCTCTTCAAAATTAAAATAGTCTACCAACAATTGAATCAACTGAACAAGGTAAGCTTTAGTTGCAATAGGATCAAGAATTCCAAATTGTAGCTCGTAACGCAACTCTTGGCACAATTCTCTAAAATGTACAACTCTAGGAATTCTACAGTATCTCTTGTTGTATTGTAGGGCTAATTATTTCCTCTCTATATCTGCAAGGAAGTTGTGAACAGTGAGGGAATCCTCTAGGTATTGATTCCAATGATAAATTACTGGATTTACTATTGTTCTCCTATCCCACAGCCAATTTTCACAACTTATTCCAAGATCTTGATAAGGTGAAGAATGATTTACCCATAAAGTTTTTGCTATATTTATCCTCTTGATTTTCTTTAATTCATCTGATCTTTCATTGATAGAATCAATGCGTTCACACAATTCTTCCCACTCTGGTTTGGTTGTTCTATAATCTTGGTCAAGAAGAAGATTAACCTCTTGTTGTATTAGTAATTTTCTAAGGTCTTGTTGAGTGGTGCTTTCACCCGATTGTGAAAGCACACTCTCCTATAGGATCCGAGTCCTAAATCCTCTGCTTGCAAAGAAAAAACAATTTCTCCAAGGTTCCTGTTATGCTGATTTTTGATTATCAATGATGCTGTTAAAATAAAATGCTAGGAACACCTTAGGGTTTGCAAATGGATGTTAACAAGGGGCACTATGGTTTATTAACCTTGAATTTTCAGTGGACTCAAAATGAATAAAATCTATTTTCACCTTTAGTTTCGATGGATTTTCAGCTTTTTTATTTGAATACAGTAATTAAACTGCTGAAAACAAAGTACGGGTTTGAAAAGCAAAACAAAATAAATAAAAATAAGAATAAATTACAATCAGAAAGCTGTCATTAATTAGATGAAATCGAAGATACTGAGGCTTTCTACATACAACCTAACCTAATGAACCTGCACATTCACACAATCCAAATAGGCTAGGTGCGGGTCTCGAGGGTTTCTACTGTAATTCCAGATTCAAGCGTTCGCATGAAGCAACCAAGAGATATTGCATTAAAATTCACCTAAAAGCCTAAGAAATCTGGAAGGGAAAGATAGACATTAAAATCATGTATGCAAAAGTGACTCCTTCTTTCTCATCAATGAGATGCCAACTTTATGTATTTTATATTAAATGATAACTCAATTACACTCAAAAAATGTTCCAGGGCATAAAAGTTCTAGAACAATGAAGGAAATTGCCCAAGTACAGGCCCAGAATAGCACGAAGCTCTTGTCTCTGCAACTCTGTAATCGGCAATTTCCAACCCCTCCTTCAATCTGCATTTCTGGTTTTATAGTAGTGCAATGGCTCTTCGATTCCCTTTGTCACTTCATTTCGTCTTCCTGCAAATGACCTTTCAAATTCTCGCTTTTCCTTGCTTTTAATTCATACTGGATGCCCAAACACGCAAAATTTTCCACTGCATGTAACGTTCCTGCAATTTTGACACTTGTACGCCACGTGTCCTGCATTTCCTGCGCCTTCCGTAACGCTTTTCTATGAAAATCCCGACAAAAATTGCATGCCGCCTGTTCAGCCTCTTAGTCGCGATAACGCGACATGTCACGAAATCGCGACACGTCGCGATATCGCTACACTCCTTCTGGCCGTATGTCTTTGGCAGCTCCTCGTAGCGATATCGCGACCACTTTTACCTTAAACTTCCTCTTCATGAAATGGTAGCGATATCGCTACCACTTTGACTTTGAGCCTGCCTTCACAAAATTTGTAGCGATATCACTACCGTTTTGAACTTTGAGTCTTCTTTCCGCAAGGCGTAGCGAAATCGCTACCGTTTCTTCGTCGGGCCTCCTTGGCAACTTTACGTCGTGACATCGTGACCATTATCATTCTCTTGCCCTCTTTTGACAAACCGTCATGATATCGCTACCGCTTTTATTTCCGAACCTGCTTGCCACAAACCGTCACGATATCGCTACCGCTTTTATCTTTCGTACGCCTTGGCAAAACCTGTCGTGATATCGTGACCATTTTCTCCGTCCGTACAGTTTGCCAAAACACGTCACGAAATCACGACCATTTTCTCCGTCCGTACAGTTTGCCAAAACACGTCGTGAAATCGTGACCATTTTCTCCGTTCCGTACACCTTTGCTACAATCGGTCGCGAAATCGCGACGTCTCTCCTCTTCGAGTCCTTTAGCTGTTTCCTGTCGTGATATCGCGACGTTTTTCCGCTTCGTACACATTTCCAAAACACGTCACGAAATCGCGACACTTTTCATCACCCGTACGCTTCGGAAAAACACGTCACGAAATCGCGACCATTCTCATCCTTTTCCAATGGCGTGTCACGATTTCGCGACATCATTTATTTTCTTCTCAACAGCATGTCGCGATTTCGCGACACCTTTTCTTTTCTCCTCAGCGACATGTCACGATTTCGCGACAACTTTCAATTTTCTTTTCTCTCCTCTTTGGCAACGATGGAGCTACATGTCGCGATTTCGTGACAACTTTCCTGTTTTCGGTAGCGATGGCGCAACCAGTCGCGATTTCGCGACATGTCACGATTTCGCGACACCTTTCAACACTTAGGCATTTTTTCCTCTTTTCTTCAATTTTAGCATCTGGGTCACCGAGATTCTTCTCTGCAAGCCTGCAAAAAGGTGGGTCCCCAATTTTGGGGTGTGTTGTGGATAAACCACAAAAAATGGCGACTCTGTTGTCAAATGCTCTTGAGCATTTTAGTAAGAACCCAACCTGAAACATATCACAAACTCGCAAATACATGTTAGCACATAAGCAAAATAACAAATGCCCAAAGATCGAAGTACATGAATCATCGGAATCATCAAGTATTAGCTCGGTGTGTGCAATGTGTTTTCATTCCCTATCGTTTGAAATTGATCAACATTCCATTATCGGTTTTGCATGAATGCATATATGGGATGGTGAATGATTTGTGTACCCTAATGAATGTGCAAGGAGATTTGCTTCCATAAAGGGCATGGTACTTCTTCTAATACTATGTACAAGCATTCAAGATTGCCAAACCCTCTTAGGATCCACTAGTTCATTATCTTATTGTATCCCAAAGTTGGTTATGAGTCCCTACTATCTAGAACCCATGTGCAAGTGAATGTGAAATCAGAACTTTGGGGAATCAGACTCCCAACCAACCGAGATGAGAGTTTAACCTTATCCTTACTATTCTGATTTAGAGTTCATTACCTCACTTTAAGCAAAATAATTAAACCAGTTATGGAAGAAATGGTCATGATAGTCTAACCCTCTAGACAATCAGTGGTCTTGTTTTTTAGGCAAGACATGATGCCATGCATGGGCATATCTAACCCCACAATCCAAAACTTATCTCCATTTCATTGGACCTTGGGGATGACTACCCATCCCTTGCAGAGGACAAGTAGTACGATCCTTACAATCCAAAATAAATATGAGATGGGAAAAATTTATTTATTTATTTATTTATTTTTTCTTAGACCTTGGGGATGACTACCCATCCTGGTTAGGGACATGTAGTACGATCCTTACAATCCAAACTTTAGATGTGAATGGAAAATATTAATTTTGTTACTTAGACCTTGGGGATGACTACCCATCCCTTGCAGAGGACAAATAGTACGATCCTTACAATCCAAGACCGATTATGAAATGAGACATAAGAGCTTTGGGGAATCGGATTCTCAACCAACCGAGATGAGAATTTATACCCTATCCTTACTACTCCATGTGGGTCAAATCAAAGCTTTGGGGAATTGGATCCTCAACCTAAGTTCGATGAGGATTTAACCCTATCCTTACTACTCGATTTTAGGCTTTAAGCTTAATGGAAGTGGTCAAAACCACTGTTTTAAGGATCATGTTGCATAATAGGATAGACAGGGAATACTTCTTTCGCCCAACCTTTCCTTCCAAGTTATGTTTTGATCATTTTGCTCAAGATCCTTTTTAATGCATGAGACGTGCTTGGTTCTAGATATCTCAAGACTCAGTTTCCAACCTTAGGAGCTACTTACATACATGTTATAACACAACCCTAAGAGGATTTGACATACTTTAATGGCTTGTACCTAAGATGCATATGTAACTAAGGTGAAATGTATGTAGGGTGAGATGGAACATGAATGCATTATTTTTTTGAATTGCAAATGAAATGATTTGTCATGCAAAACTGACTCTTTCATGTATCACAAAGCCAAAAAATATAACTTAAAAATGTTTTATGCTATTTGTGGAGCTTTTACAAGACAATTCCAATATTTCATATTCTCCTAATCCTTAAGCATAAGTTGACATCTCAATTTTCTATTTTTTTTTTTTTAAATTAACACACATGTCAATTGAAATCAAATCCATAATCAAAATCCTAACTAAACTAACAATCCTAAACAATAAAAACAAAATCTGAAAATCCTTCACCAAAACCAAAAGAATAATATCAAAGTCTCACAACCTAAGGGCTAAAATAATGCTTTAAAATCTGCCCATTAACCGGTAGCATGAAATATTCCCCTTCTAATGTTTTTAGCCTGAAGGTACTCTTCCCAGGAATCTTTGAAATCTGATATGGGCCCAACCAAAGACAATCAAACTTTTGATGATTCCCTTTTTCCTCATGTCTTTTGTCCCATAGTAATACCAAATCTAAAATTTTGAATGATTTAACTTTGGCCCTTCTGTCAAACCACCTTTTGACAACTGCCTGGTGTTTATTCATGTGATTCATGGCCTCTTCTCTCTTTTCATCAAGGTGCAACAACTGGCTCAACCTGGCTTCAACTTGATCATCTGTCCCCAAGTACTCTTGTATGAAATGTAAGGTCTGCAACTTCAAATTTGTTGGAAATATCGGGTCTTGCCCATAGACCAAATGATAGGGAGTATTCCCTATGGATTCTTTCACTCTGTCCTATTTGCCCAAAGGGCAAACTTTAGTTGACTGTGCCAGTCCCGAGGGTTCTTTTCCAGCAACTTCTTAATAGTATTCAACAAATTCTTATTTGAAGACTCGGCCAACCCATTTCCTTGAGGATAGTAATTGGATGCAAACTTTAAGCTCACTTTGTTATCATATGCCCAATCTACAAATTGTGTAGAAATAAAAGCTTTACCATTGTCACTGACAATAGAGTCGGGCATCCCAAATCTTGTTATAATTTGATCCTCAAGAAATTTAATCACAACATCTATGGTGGCATGTTTAGTAGGAATCGCCTCTGTCCACCTTGTACAATAGTCTGTAGCTGTCAAAATGAATTTGTGAGAATCAGAAGAATTTGGGTTAATAACCCCAATAAAATCTAGTCCCCACTGTGCAAACGGTCTCATTTCGACTACAGGCTGCAACGGCATGGCTGCATTTCTTTCTCTATTTGCAGCCACTTGACAGATGTGACAAGATCGTACATGGGTATGTGCATCCTTGAAAATACGTGGCCGATAGTATCCTGCTCTCGGGATTTGATGTGTTGTAGCATTGGCTGCACCATGACCGGTTCCATGTTTCCCATGAAATTCCTCGCAACACCCGGCAGCTTCTTCTTTGTTCAAGCACCTCAGGTAGATGCCTTCATGATTCTTCCTGTAAAGCACACCAGATTTTATTAGATAGTTAACCGACTTAAGCCTTAAAGCTCTTCTCTGTGTTGAATTCAGATTAGAAGGATACTTACCGATCAATAAAAAATGCACAATATCAACATACCAGTCGTCCTTAGCCATGTATTCTATATTTGAGCATTGACCTGTTATTTGCGGATCATTTTCTACGATCGCCTTTGCCAGTCCTTGTCCTCGAACTAGTTTCATTGGTTGGATTTCGAGATCAAATTCTTGGATGGTCGAAATCCATTTTCCTCTCTTCTCACCTAGTTCATTCTGTAAAAACATGGTCTTGACAAGTAGAATCGGGCACGATGGCGATAATTCTGCTATGCACGATGTAGTGCCTAAATTTTTTCACAGTTTTAAAAAATGCGTACATTTGCTTATCAAGGATTGAATACCTTAATTGAGCATCTTTCAGAGGGGCACTTAAAAATGCAATGGGATTTTCGGCACTATCCTCACCTTTTTGGGTTAAGACACTCGCAAAGGAGTGTTCTGATGCAAAAGCGTAAATATAAAAAGGCTTGGAGTAATCTGGGCTTATAAGGACAGGGGCTCGGAAATGGCATCTTTGATATTCCGGAAAGCCACTCTACTTTCTTCGTTCCATTTTACATCCACATCTTTCTTGAGCATCTGGTTCAGAGGTTTGGCTATCTCAGCAAAGCTAGAGATAAACTTCCTCACAAAATTGACTTACCCAAAGAAAGATCTCAGTTATTTTTTACTGCTCGGGAGAGGTAGGTTTTGGATAGCTTGTATCCTTTTTGGGTCGATGGATATGCCCTCTTTTGAAATGATGTGACCCAACAATTTCCCTTTCGTTACTCCAAAAATGCACTTTTTGGGATTTAAGGAAATTCCATGTTCTCTGCATCTTTGAAGCACTTTTTTCAAATCTTTAACATGATCCTCTCTCTTCTTAGAGAAAACTGGGATATAATACACATACATGATGATGCATTTGCCTATTAGTCCTTTGAATGCGTAATCCATGGCGCGTTGAAAAGTTGCACCAGCGTTTAACAGTCCGAATGACATTCTCTTATATGCAAATGTCCCCCACTTGGTAGTGAAGGCTGTTTTCATCCTGTCATCCAGATGTATAAGAACTTGGTTGTACCGAGAATATCCATCGAGAAAGGACATCATTTCAGATCCATTTACCATTTGCAGAATTTCATCGATTGATGGTAATGGATAATTATCTTTTTGAGAGGCTTTATTAAGATTTCGAAAATCTATGCACGACCTAATCTCTCCACTCTTTTTCTTCTTTGGAACGAGGTTGGCCACCCAGGTTGAGTGCCTAACAGGAAAAATGATTTTCGCTTCCAATAATATTTTAACCTCCTTTTCGATCAAAGGCTCCAATAGCGGGTTAACAACTCGTTGTCTTTGCCTAAAAGGCTTGGAGTCTGGATTCAAAGGGATGGTATGCGTGATAATGTTCCGGTTGTAAGTCTTCGACTCATTGTAGTTCCAAGCAATACAATCTATGTAATGCTTCAAAGCTCGTATTATATTGCTCCTTTCTTCCTCTGTACATGCCTTTGCTATGTACACCTCCTTTGGATTGTCTGCACTCCCCAGATTAATTGAATCGCATGCATCTTTGGGGAGCGGGACTCTTTTTATTTTCTTGTTCTTGCATTCCATGTCGAACATATTTTCTAATGAAACCACGTCTTTAGGAATTTTGTTGGATTGATACGCAGTTTCACTTTCTTCTATTTCATCCTACCACCTTTGTTCCTCATCGATCACCTGATTTTCAAAAATACCCGAGTTTGTGACAAACTTGAAGATGTGCTGTCACACTCAAAAACCTGGAAATTCTTCACATTATCAGGTATTGATGGACAAGGAACCAACTCAATGGAAAAATTTTTACATCTTTTTATATCCACCGGGTTTAACATGCCCGCGGCAACTGCAAGAGAGTTTGCTATTCGATTTCCTCTCCTAGAAATAAGGGCTATGTTGAATGCATCAAACTCCTCCATGAGGTCCATAACCCTAGTCCTATAAAGGCTCAGTCTTTTATCGTGGCATGTATACTGTCCTTTGATTTGCTTGACAACCAACTCAGAATCTCCCAAAACCTTCAAGCATTTAACATGTTTGCTCAATGCTAGACGTAAACCGTAGATCAATGCTTCATATTCTGCCACATTGTTTATGCAAGGAAATTGCGATCTGTAGGCAGCCAATAATGGTTTACCTCCCGGACCAGTGAGCTCGACTCCAGCTCCTGCTCCCTGTCTAGATTTTGATCCATCAAACTTGAGCAACCACGTGTAATCCTTTTCCTCAGAAGAACCACCATGACACACTTCTTCTTTAAGTTCATCAACAACTTTCTCAACATCAAGAGCATAGACCCCTAGGTCTGGCTCAGAAAACTGAACCTCATTCGGCTTGTTAAAATCCGTTATAATCTCCTTAAGCCTCGGTTCATTTTCCACTCTGATTTGGTTAGCAATGCCCTTCCATGGCAGCCACATATGTGAGCAGTCTGTTGCAAAATAGCCATTCAGCGTTTTCATCCAATCTCTCGCAAGTAACATTCCATACCTACTTGGGATGTTAACCACCAAAATGTCTACAACCTCCTGGACCCTGGGTTCAAAATTTAATTGAATCTTGACATCATATAAGGTCCCTACTACATTTAACTCTAAATGGTCCAATTGCAAGACCGTGCATTTGGATGAAACCAGTTGTAGACCCAGCATTTGACATATCTCCGTAGGCATGAGGTTGCTCGTGGCTCCTGTGTCTACCAAACAGTTATGCAAGTTCTTACCCGCAATTCTCAGAGTTAATAAGAATGGCGGGACATCCCTTCTCTCCTTTCGCAAAATCATATGGGATTCAGCTCTCTTTTCCTTCCACATCGGATCAGGTGAGTTCAAAGCTCTTATCAACGCCTCCTTTTGACCGGGCAATTTAGTCGCGTCCAGGAATGAAAGGCTAGATTTGGACTTCTTCATATCCTCCACTACGTCATAATTTGGTTTTTTGAATTTGACTGTCTTCTGGACGTCATTAGACATTTCTCTTCTGAGTGGAGGGGGAGGGTTGTTACTTGCCTTTGTATCTGGAGGAAGAATAGAACTGTTTGGAGGTGTTGATGAGGTTTTAGGGGCTTTAGACTTACTCCTCAAATGGTACCCATGAGTCCCCTTTTTGAAATCTCAAAAAGCTTGCACCTCCTATTCCAAAACTTCGTCTTTTTCCTCCTCGCTCTCACCCTCTTGGTGATATACTGTTTCCATCACCATAATATTTTCATCTTGCTGATACGATGGATCCTCATTTGATACCAGTTCCAAATCATCAACTTGTGCATGAAGACAATGAGTGTATCTAGCAATCTCAGGACAATTCCTCTCATTGTGTTCTTTTGTGTTATGTAACCTGCACCCTCTTTCCCATGCCAAATCTGAAAGATTCAAAAGAGAATTGGATTGGCTAGGGCTTGCAGAAGCATCTAATTGATTAGCAATGGGAGCAGGAACTCCCCCATTGTTTGGCTTAGTGTTCTAGTGCCTCCCTCTATTGTTAAAATTCCGACTTGGGTGAGGGGCACGGGACTCATGCTTCTACTGTTGAACCCTGTCATTACTTAGTTTATGCACTAGTTTCTTGAGCTCTTCGACTTTCGAAAAGACATCCTTCGGTGGAACCACATTGTCGTTAACCCCAATTGGATTTGCATAATTGATGGGGTCTTGATTCCACATTTGGGTGGGGTTCTGAGGAATTGGATTCCCATATGGATTGATACCTTGAATTGGGATTGGATTCGGAATAGGAACTATGGCTTGAGGATTGACTTGACTAGTTTCCTGCGTAGTTGATTGACCTGTTCGCAAAAATGTAGGAACAGGTGGAATGGCTGTGATTGGTTGGATTGGAATGGGTGCATATGCAGGTGCTGGTGGATACGGCTGCTGTGATGATTACACAATGACACTGAGAGGGGGGGGTGAATCAGTGTAGCTATTAATTTTTATATCTACGACATTTAATAAGAAATAAATAGAACTTCACAAACTGAAAAACAACTTGAACAAGAGAGCACACCACAACACTCAATATACCGAGGTTCACCAATTTGGCTACTCCTCAAAAATGACTGCTTGGACTCCAATCCAAATCCAGTCTTTGCAAAATCAATTTTACAAATACTTTACCGGCATCAAGCTGGAAGGAGCACCAACCCTGTAATTTTTGCTGCAGAGATGGAGCACCAACTCCTAGTACCAAGCACCAACTTGGACTGCAATTCGGATCAATTTAGAATGACATAAAAATGTCTTCACTTCATGCACGACCACTGGTGAGTACGCAATTAACCCAACTCTACACACTCTCACGGCTCTGCTTATTTTTCTCTTGATTCTTTTCTAACCCTCCTTTTACAGCAATTTCTCTCTAACGGTGACAACATCTTCTCTGTACGATTATTCTTTTATAACCTTTCAATCCTGCATGCAATCGAATCACATACTCTGACTGTTCGAATCCATGCAATACGGTTGTTCGGTTCCATGCACTTCGACTGTTCGAAACCACCAATACGTCTTTTGAAACCATGTAGTACGACAATTTTGTTTCATGCACTTCGACTGTTCAATTTCTTCGAATACGGCTTTTCGAATGCTTTTCAAAATTCCATATGTGATTCTTCGAAATATTTTTGATTCTTCATATTCGGCTTTAGTATGCTTCAAATAAATACATTAGAATGCTCCAAATACGACCTTTCGAATGCTTTTATTATCCTTCATATTCGGCTTTTCGAATGCGTTTCAATTATGCATGTTTGGCTGTTGCATTGCATGTCCAACACTATCAACGTTTAAGCTATCTATCGACTTGATTACTTCTTATGTGACATCGCATGATGCTTTTCTGCCATGTGTCACCTTTCATGTTGCTTCGGCATTTTCCAGTCTAACTATTTCCTATCGCGATATCGTGACACTTTTAACTTATGCTGACGTCACCCTGAAGGTTGTCGCGAAATCGTGACCATTTTGGCCTTGAAAGCTTTTCCCCCGCTCATGTCGCGAAATCGTGACACTTTGAACTTTCTCTGACGTCATCCTTAATGCTGTCGCGAAATCGTGACCGTTTTGGTCTCTAGAAGCTTTCCTTTCATCTTGTCGCGATATCGCGACACTTTCAACATTTGCTGATGTCATCCTTAAGCATGTCGCGAAATCGTACGCTTCTTCGGCTTACGAGCTTTCCTTTCATCCTTCTGAAATCATGACACTTTTCAACTTTGCTGACGTCATCATCCTTCTTGTCGTGAAATCATGACGTTTCGACTCTTCTTTGACGTCATCATCACTCTTGTCACGAAATCGTGACACTTTAGACTTCCGTACACTCTTCTTTGCCAGCAACAACGAAAAAGGAACATGTCGCGAAATCGCGACACTATGCTTCATGCAATGGCAAAATTTTTACATCTTTGTGCCTTGTGTTTTCACCTTGCCTCTTTTCATGAAATTTTGACTTGTAATATCATTCTTGCATCTTTCAGTTCTACACTTTTGACTAGTAGCGAAATCGCTACACCTTAGTTTCCCTTTGTTTCAACATGTAGCGCCATCGCTACACCTTAGTTTCTCTTTTTTTAACATGTACACTACACCACTCTTTTTATGAGCGAAATCGCTACACCTTCTTCTTGTAATTTTTACTTGTGTCGAAATCGTTGCATCTCTTTTCTTAACTTCCATTGTAGCGAAATCGCTACACCTTAGTGCCATGTATTTTCATCATGCAACGATATCGCTACACCTTTGTTGTTGAGCATTCTCTCTCCTCTTCGGGTCGTGAAAACCCGACGTGTCGCGATATCGCGACACTTTTCGTTGCTAGCTCCTTTTCTCCATTTATGTCACGAAATCGTGACATCTTTTCACCTTGCTTCCCTCTCTTCAGCATGTCGCGAAATCGTGACAGTTTACCTTTCACTTTCTCTCTCCTCTCCATGTCCGATATCGCATTCCATCTTCTCTCTCCTCGACATGTCGAAATCGCGTTTTGCTCGCATCTTCTCTCTCCTCGGACATGTCGCGAAATCGTGACAATTTGGCGTGCATTTTCTCTCTCCTACTTTTTGTCGCGAAATCGTGACACATTTTCTCTCTCCTCAACGAAAACTCGACATGTCGCGAAATCGTGACATTTTCGGCTGCGCCTTCTCTCTCCTCGACCATGTCGCGAAATCGTGACAGAAAACATGTCGCGATATCGCGACAGTTTTCTTCCTTGTCTCTTTCTGCAAGTTTCGAATCTGGGTCACCTCTGTTTTCCTTGAAACTTTCTGCACTTGATCTGACTGACCTCTGAACTGCATCAACTGCATCAATCTGACTGTGTTGACAACAATGACAATACTTTTGCAATTCTTTTTCTGCACCTTGCTCAACAATCTCCCCCTTTGGAATTGTTGGCAACACACTGCAACCTTGCTTAATTTCTTCTCCCCCTTTGCCAATAATACCAAAGGGCTCTTTGTAGACTCCCCACGAGTCTATGCACAACATTCTCGAGACTTAAAAAGTTTGAATGCTCCCCACGAGAATGTGTTTCCCATAGCTAGTCGAGTGCTTGGGTGGTGTGACTACTCCCAACTTCTTCCGAAGGTATTCAAATACTTCCTTTGGCAAAGGTTTTGTGAATATATCGGCTACTTGCTCTGTAGTTGGAACAAAATCCAATTTAACCTCTCCTTACTGCAACTTTATCCTTCAAGAAATGATATCGGATTGCAATATGTTTGGTTCTTGAATGCATTCTTTGGATTCTTGGATATGTTGATAGCACTAGTGTTATCACATTTTATTTAAATTGGCTCTTTGAAATTAATACCAAGATCTTTCAACGTTTGTCTCATCCATAATATCTATGTACGACATGTTGTTGCTTGCAATGTATTCTGCCTCTGCGGTGGATAGAGAGCTTGATTCTTGTTTCTTGTTGTGCCATGCTACCGACTTGTCACCAAGATAAAATGCTCCTCCACTTGTACTCTTTCGGTCATCAATACACCTGCCCAATCTGCATCAGAATATGCAATCAAAGTGAAATCTTTACCTTTTGGGTACCACAACCCATAATCCATAGTGCCCTTGAGATATCCGAAGATCCTCTTTACAATTTGTTACATGAGTTTCTTTGGGATGGCACTGAAATCTTGCAACCATACATACTTGCTTGTAATATATCTGGTCTAGTGGTGCATTAAATACGATGAGCTTCCAATCATAGACACTGTACATTGTTTGATCTACATACGGGGATTTATCATCCTTGCTCAACTTGCGACTTGTTGTCATAGGAGTCTTGACCGGTTTCTTGTCTTCCATTGTGAACTTTTTCAGCATTTCTTTTACATATTTAACTTGAGAAATAAAAATGCCTTTTTCATTTTGATTGACCTGCGGTCCTAAGAAATAAGAAAGTTCACCAATCATTGACATCTCAAATTCTTTTTTCATTTTAATTGATATGTCTTTGCGGTATTCATCCATCTTCTTGCCAAATATTATGTCATCTACATAAACAACAAGAACAATAAGATGACCCTTCTCTGTTTTGACATATAAGTTGCTATCCACCAAACCTTTCTTAAACCCTTGTTTAATTAGATAATTATCCGACCTTGCATACCATGCTCCGGGTGCCTGTTTTAATCCATATAAAGCTTTCTTTAACATGCAAACAAAATCTGGATTGTCACCCAAGTTGGAAGCCATCCGGTTGTTCAATGTAAACCTCTTCTTCCAGTTTTCCATTCAAAAATGCTGATTTTACATCCATTTGATATACTTTGAAGTTTTTATGAGCTGCTAATGCAGAAACATTACGATTGCCTCTAGTCGCTGCTACGGTGCAAAAGTTTCTTCAAAATCAATGCCTTCAACTTTGAGCATAGCCTTTACATACCAATCTTGCCTTATTTACGACAACCTTGCCCATCTTCATTCAATTTATTTCTAAAAACCCATTTAGTGCCAATTATGTTTTTATTTGTTGGTCTAGGTACTAATTCCCAGGTATTGTTTTTCTCTATCAGATCTAGTTCTTCATTGATTGCCTTCATCCAACTTTCATCAGTGCTTGCTTCGACAACATTTTTAGGTTCAATACTAGATAACGAGAGAATAGTTCCTCACTTCTTGTTCTTCTTGTTTGAATACCATCTGTGGGATCCCCAATAATCTATTCACTTGGATGATTTTACTGCCGGTTACTGTTTTAAATTTCCTGTTTTCTTCTTCTTCAGATTCAGTTTTTACACCATCTGGATCAATTTTCTGATTCTTCTCTATTTCTTTTTCATCATCACCTTCAATGACTTCTTCATACATAGGGTAGTTTTCTTGATAAGTAGTTTCTTGTTCTCTACCTTCATCAACTTTCACATCAACACTTTCAACAATTTTCTTCAACCTCTTGTTGTAACATGTGTATGCCTTGCTTTTTGTTGAGTAACCAAGAAAGATACCTTCATCGGCTCTATCTTCAAATTTATCGAGGTTATCTTCAGTCCGTTTTATGTAGCACTTGCTTCCAAATACTTTGAAATGTCTTGTTGTTGCCTTTCTGCCAAACCACAACTCATAAGCTGTTTTGCTTTCATGTGGTCTCAGCATGCACCTGTTTTGAATGTAAGCTGCGGTATGAGCTGCCTCTTTCCAAAATCTGTCGGCTATTTTGTTTTACTGCGACATTGTCCTTGCCATTTCCTGCCTTTGTTCTATTCTTCCTTTCTACAACACCATTCTGCTGAGGTGTCCTAGCTGCTGAAAATTGTCTTCTTATCCCATGTTTTTGACAGTATTCTGCAAATTCTTCGGAGATAAACTCTCCTCCCCTATCTGATCTTAGGCATTTAATTCTTTTTCTTGATTGATTCTCAACAAGATTTTTGAAGGTTTTAAACATTTCAAAGGCTTCTGACTTGAGTTTCAGAAATAGTACCCATGTCATTCTTGAGTAGTCATCTATACACGGCATAAAATATTTGTGTCCATTTATGCTTTCGGTTCTCATGGGTCCACATAGATCGGTGTGAATTAGTTCTAATGGCTTGCTAGTGAAGTATTCTTTTGCTTTGAAAGTGGCTCTGGTTTGTTTTCCCTTTTGGCATGACTCACGGATGCTATTTACGGGTTTGCCAATGTTTGGTATATCTCTAACTGCTCTTTTTGAGCTGATTTTTGCCAGATTGTCAAAACTAATATGCCCAAGCCTCTTGTGCCATAGCCGATTTTCATCTTCTGTCCAATCAAGCATGTTCCTTCTGCAGTTTCTGAAAGTGTATACAGATTTCTAGAAGTTCTCGATCCAGTGGCTATTAACTTTCCATTTTTTGTCTTTCTTACCTCATGACCCTCCTTCTTGAAGATTACATCATGACCTTTGTCACATATTTGACTTACACTTAGCAAGTTATGCTTTAGGCCAATTACAAACAAGACTTCTTTTGATTTTATATTGCCATCAGCGATCTTGGTGATCCCTTTCCAACAATCTTTGCTCCATCATTATTTCCAAATTTCACAGAACCACCTTCATAATTCTGTAAATTCTCAAACTTTTGCTTGTCACTGTCATGTGGTTGGAACAACCACTATCCAAGTATCCAAGGTGCTGATTTGTTACGAGCTTTAAAAGCGGTCTGGACAATCAAAGATTCCTTTTCTTTCCATTACGGTTTGATAGCAGATTTTGCTACTTGTTTTGCCTTTGTCCTTTCATTAGCATGTGCCTATTTTTCAGGAAATTTCTGGTTTTGTTTCAACCCACTTGGCTGAGATTTTCTACCACGATAATTATTTGATGCAAAAGTGCTTACTGAGTTTCTAGCAATATGTCCAAAATTATGACAATTATAACATTCAATTGCATAATTCATTAAAGAAGAAAAAACATTTCTGCTGGTAAAATTCCTTTGAGATACATTATGCATGCAATCTGAAATCTTATGGCCATAAGCATTGCATTTAAAACAATAACCAGAAAATGCATGATTAAACCTGGGTGCCGGTCTTTGCCTGTTTGAAGTAGGAGCCATGACTCTTCTCCTCCTCGGATGTGTGACTTTTGTGAATCCATCTTTGTCGGTATTCTTCTTGAATGCGGCATTATTGTTTTCTTTTGCATGATTTTGTTTTTATGGTTCAACCCTGATCTTTTCTTCTTTCTTTATGGGTTCTATATTCAAGTTATTTGAATCCTTTGAAGATTATCCTTCATCAAAGACTAAACCAAATTTGATGAGAGAAGACCTTTGGTTATTTAACATTTTATCCGACTTTACGGTACTTTCTTCAAACTTATGAAAACAGTTCAATTTTCTATTCATCTCCTCTAACTTCATCCTTAACTTAACAATGTCTTCCTCTAGCTTGCTTGCATTCAAGCTGTCTTCTACGAGTTAATTGTTCATCAAGAACTTCGGACATTTTCTTGAATTCCTCTGTCTGTATTTTCAGATTGTTTATTATGTCCGTGGCATTCTCTAATTTCTTTGAAAAATTTTTATTCTTCTTCCTTTCTGCACTCAACTCTTCAAGTGCGGCAACCAATTCTCCTTCCAAATACACTTGACTTCATCCTTGGAATTTTCATCACCTTCTCGATTTTCCTCTGTTCTTTCTTCTTCAAGTGCCATGAACAGAGCTTCACCTCCTTCTTCTTCGGACTCCTCATCTGTGCTTTCTTGAGCTAGCGACATTCTTGGTTATGAAGCTTTTCTTCTTGAAGTTGTTCTTTCTAAAATTTTGTTTCTTCTTCCAGTCACCTTTTTCTTGGTGTGAACCTTCACCATTTTTGGTTCTCTCCTGCATTGGACATTTGGCTGCAAAATGACCGACTCCTCCACAATTGAAGCATTTAAAAGGTAGCTTCCCTCTATATTTTCCTTTTCCTTTTGTGAGTTTTCGAACAAAATTGGCTTCTGTTTCATCCGGTGTTCCTTCATCCTCGGATTCATGTTCGGCTTTTACATTCTTGTGTGCTTTAAAAGCTGCTTCTCTGTCTGTAGACTTGGTTTGTCCTATTCTCATTTCATATCTTTGTCGGGGGAACCATGCAACTCATCCATGCTTGAAGTTGTTTAGATCTTTTGCCTCTTCTATTGCGGAGACTTTGGAGTTAAATCTTTTGTGAAGTGTTATGAGAACCTTTTTCACAACAAGTGCATCATCAATTTCTTCACCGAGTCCTCTGATTGCATTAATAATTTCGTTGACTCTCAGCATATAAGTCTCTATGTTTTCATCTTCATTCATTTGCGGTGCTTTGAGCTGTGCTCGATGAGTTTGCAGTTTTGCTTCCTTAATCTTCCTGTCTCCTTCATGGATGCTCTTCGATTTATCCCACATGTCTTTTGCTGATTTACAACTCATGACTCTTATCGGTTCACTGTCAACAAGCCCACACATTATGGCATTCTTAGCTTTGGAGTTGTTTTCAAATTTCTTTTTCTCGGCGAGTATCTGTTGGAGGGGTAGTGGGTCTTTGTGTATCCACTATCTAGAGAATCCCAAATATCGTATCCCAATGCACTCAGATATGTTTGCATTACGAGTTTCCAGAAGGTGTAATTTGTTCCATCAAATAAGGGAGCTTTGTTGGATGAAAATCCTTCACCACCTGCCATTGTTTCTTCCAAGATCTCCTTAGCTGATTAAGCTTGTACAAGGAACCTTGCTCTGATACCAATTGATGATTACACAATGACACTGAGAGGGGGGGTGAATCAGTGTAGCTATTAATTTTTATATCTACAGCATTTAATATGAAATAAAGAGAACTTGACAAGCTGAAAAACAACTTGAACAAGAGAGCACACCACAACACTCAATATACCGAGGTTCACCAATTTGGCTACTCCTCAAAAATGAGCTGCTTGGACTCCAATCCAAATCCAGTCTTTGCAAAATCAATTTTACAAATACTTTACCAGCACCAACTGGAAGGAGCACCAACCCCTGTAATTTTCTGCTGCTACAGATGGAGCACCAACTCCTAGTACCAAGCACCAACTTGGACTGCAATTCTGATCAATTTAGAATGACATAAAAATGTCTTCACTTCATGCACGACCACTGGTAGTGCGCAATTAACCCAACTCTACACACTCTCACGGCTCTGCTTATTTTTCTCTTGATTCTTTTCTAACCCTCCTTTTATAGCAATTTCTCTCTAACGGCAACAACATCTTCTCTGTACGATTATTCTTTTATAACCTTTCAATCCTGCATGCAATCGAATCACATACTCAGACTGTTCGAATCCATGCAATACGATTATTCGGTTCCATGCACTTAGTTGTTGAAACCCGCAATACGTCTTTTGAAACCATGCGATACGGCAATTTTGTTTCATGCACTTGATTGTTCAATTTCTTCGAATACGGCTTTTGAATGCTTTTTGAAATTCCATATGTGATTCTTGAAAGCTTTTCGATTCTTCATGTTCGGCTTTTTGTATGCTTCAAATACATTTAGAATGCACAAATACGACCTTTCGAATGCTTTTATTATCCTTCATATTCGGCTTTTCGAATGCGTTTCAATTATGCATGTTTGGCTGTTGCATTGCATGTCCAACATCTGTCAACGTTTAGCTATCTCGACTTGATTACTTCTTATGTGACAGACTGCATGATGCTTTTCTGCCATGTGTCACCTTTCATGTTGCTTCGGCATTTTCTAGTCTAACTGTTTCCTATCGCGATATCGCGACACTTTTAACTTATGCTGACGTCACCCTGAAGGTTGTCACGAAATCGTGACCATTTTGGCCTTGAAAGCTTTTCCCCCACTCATGTCGCGAAATCGTGACACTTTGAACTTTTGCTGACGTCATCCTCAATGTTGTCGCAAAATCATGACCATTTTGGCTCTTGATAGCTTTCCTTCATCTTGTCACGATATCGCGACACTTTAACTCTTTAATCGTCATCCTTAAGCATGTCTGAAATCCTGACGCTTGCTCGGAGCTTTCCTTTCATCCTGTCGCGAAATCGTGACACTTTTCAACTTTGCTGACGTCATCATCCTTCTTGTCGCGAAATCGTGACGTTTCCGACTCTTGCTGACGTCATCATCCTGCTTGTCACGAAATCGTGACACTTTCGACTTCCGTACACTCTTCTTTGCCAACAGCAACGAAAAAGGAACATGTCGCGAAATCGCGACACTATGCTTCATGCAATGGCGAAATTTTTACATCTTTGTGCCTTGTGTTTTCACCTTGCCTCTTTTCATGAAATTTTGACTTGTAATATCATTCTTTGCATCTTTCGGTTCTACACTTTTGACTAGTAGCGAAATCGCTACACCTTAGTTTCCCTTTGTTTCAACATGTAGCGCCATCGCTACACCTTAGTTTCTCTTTGTTTCAACATTGAACAACTTAGTTTCTCTTTGTTTCAACATGTAGCGAAATCGCTACACCTTCTTCTTGTGAATTTTTACTTGTGTAAATTGCATCTCGGTTTTCTTAACTTCCATTGTAGCAAAATCGCTACACCTTTGTGCCATGTATTTTCATCATGCAGCGATATCGCTACACCTTTGTTGTTGAGCATTCTCTCTCCTCTTCGGGTCGTGAAAACCCGACGTGTCGCGATATCGTGACACTTTTCGTTGCTAGCTCCTTTTCTCCATTTATGTCACGAAATCGTGACATCTTTTCACCTTGCTTCCCTCTCTGCCAGCATGTCGCGAAATCGTGACAGTTTACCTTTCACTTTCTCTCTCCTCATGCCGATATCGCACCATCTTCTCTCTCCTCGACATGTCGCGAAATCGCGACAGTTTTGCTCGCATCTTCTCTCTCCTCGGACATGTCGCGAAATCGCGACAATTTGGCGTGCATTTTCTCTCTCCTACTTTTTGTCGCGAAATCGCGACACATTTTCTCTCTCCTCAACGAAAACTCGACATGTCGCGAAATCGTGACATTTTCGGCTGCGCCTTCTCTCTCCTCGACCATGTCGCGAAATCGCGACAGAAAACATGTCGCGATATCGCGACAGTTTTCTTCCTTGTCTCTTTACGCAGGTTTCGAATACGGGTCACCTCTGTTTTCCTTGAAACTTTCTGCACTTGATCTGACTGACCTCTGAAACTGCATCAACTGCATCAATCTGACTGTGTTGACAACAATGACAATACTTTTGCAATTCTTTTTCTGCACCTTGCTCAACATGCTAATATGGGAAGGCGTTCATACTTGGCATTTGTGGTGCCATGAGTTGATTTGCCTGGGGAACTTGACCATATGGAGCACACTATCCCAACATAGGCATCTGGGTAAACCCGTAGCCTTGCGGTGTCAATTGCTGCTCAATAGTCATGGCTTCATTATAGGCCAAAGCCAGCGTGGTGACCTGAGGATTACGCCTTGCAAACATGGCTGTCATGGGGTCCAATGCCCCAAAATATATTTGCAAAGCTACTGCAGGATCGATGGCAAAATGTCTAATTGCTCTGTTATAGTTCTTTTGGAATATCTGATTAAACATTCGGATTGGTTCCCCTTGGCCCCGTTTGCATGTAATAAACTGATTGTAAATAGTTGCGGGATCTAAGGGTGACCTAAATTGATTGACAAATGCATTTTCCATTTGTGTCCAAGAGGTGATTGAACCGGTTGACAAGCATATATACCATTCATATGCTATTGGATCCAAGCTCATGGGGAAAAGTCTGCAAGCTACATCTTCATGCTGAACTTGCAGCCTAATTAAAACATCTCTATAGGCTTCAATATGTTCTTCTGCTGTTCTTAGGTCATCTGGCTTGTATTTAGGCAGAAATATTTCAATGTTCTTGGGGATTTCATGGATATCCCTAGCAATATTCAAAGGAGTATTGTTAGCTCCATACCAAGGAGCTACTGGAGCTTGAGCCATTTGACTCAGAATTGATGTAGACAGACCTACAATAGCAAAAGAAATATTACAAACTATAGGCACACTAGGGGCAACGGATATTACTGGCATAGGTCCACTCGACGTTCCTGGAGAAAACAGGCCTTTTGCTACTAGAGTGCTTACGACTTGCTTGACTTTACCCTTGGGAGTACCAGTAAGGTCGTGAAAAATGGTTTCTCCGGTTGTTTGAGACCTGGTCGCAATACGACGTGGTGGGTCCAGCCTGCCTGAGGAAACCCTCGGCTAGTTCGAAGAAAACCTGCAACAAACACAAAAATATTGTTGCAGTTTAGCCGTAAATAATTTCAGAATTAAATAAAAAACAAAATATTCAGATATAAAAATTTAAATAGATAAACCGATTCGGGCCCTCCTTCTAGCGCCAATCTATTGAGTGGTGCTTTCACCCGATTGTGAAAGCACACTCTCCTGTAGGATTCGAGTCCTAAATCCTCTGCTTGCAAAGAAAAAACAATTTCTCCAAGGTTCCTGTTATGCTGATTTTTGATTACCAATGATGCTGTTAAAATAAAATGCTAGGAACACCTTAGGGTTTGCAAATGGATGTTAACAAGGGGCACTATGGTTTATTAACCTTGAATTTTCAGTGGACTCAAAATGAATAAAATCTGTTTTCACCTTTAGTTTCGATGGATTTTCAGCTTTTCATTTGAATACAGTAATTAAACTGCTGAAGAAAAAGTACGGGTTTGAAAAGCAAAAAAAAATAAATAAAAATAAGAATAAATTATAGTCAAAAAGCTGTCATTAATTAGATGAAACCGAAGATACTGGGGCTTTCTACATACAACCTAACCTAATGAACCTGCACATTCACACAATCCAAATAGGCTAGGTGCGGGTCTCGAGGGTTTCTACTGTAATTCCAGATTCAAGCGTTCGCATGAAGCAACCAAGAGATCTTGCATTAAACTTCACCTAAAAGCCTAAGAAATCAGGAAGGGAAAGATAGACATTAAAATCATGTATGCAAAAGTGACTCCTTCTTTCTCATCAATGAGATGCCAACTTTCTGTATTTTATATTAAATGATAACTCAATTACACTCAAAAAATGTTCCAGGGCATAAAAGTTCCAGAACAATGAAGGAAATTTCCCAAGTACAGGCCCAGAATAGCATGAAGCTCTTGTCTCTGCAACTCTGTAATCGACAATTTCCAACCCCTCCTTCAATCTGCATTTCTGGTTTTATAGTAGTGCAATGGCTCTTCGATTCCCTTTGTCGCTTCATTTCATCTTCCTGCAAATGACCTTTCAAATTCCTGCTTTTCCTTGCTTTTAATTCATACTGGATGCCCAAACACGCGAAATTTTCCACTGCATGTAATGTTCCTGCAATTTCGACACTTGTACGCCACGTGTCCTGCGTTTCCTGTGCCTTCCATAATGCTTTTTTGCGAAAATCTCGACAAAAATTGCATGCCACCTGTTCAGCCTCTTAGCCGCGATAACGCGACATGTCACGAAATCGTGACACGTCGCGATATCGCTACACTCCTTCTGGCCGTATGTCTTTGGCAGCTCCTCGTAGTGATATCGTGACCACTTTTACCTTAAAATTCCTCTTCATGAAATGGTAGCAATATCGCTACCACTTTGACTTTGAGCCTGCCTTCACGAAATTTGTAGCGATATCGCTACCGTTTTGAACTTTGAGTCTTCTTTCCGCAAGGCATAGCGAAATCGCTACCGTTTCTCTATCGGGCCTCCTTGGCAACTTTACGTCGCGACATCGCGACCATTATCATTCTCTTGCCCTCTTTCGACAAACCGTCACGATATCGCTACCGCTTTTATTTCCGAACCTGCTTGCCACAAACCGTCGTGATATCGCTACCGCTTTTATCTTCCGTACGCCTTGGCAAAACCTGTCACGATATCGTGACCATTTTCTTCGTCCGTATAGTTTGCCAACACACGTCGCGAAATTGCGACCATTTTCTCCGTCCGTACAGTTTGCCAAAACACGTCGCGAAATCGCGACCATTTTCTCCGTCCGTACACCTTTGCTGCAATCGGTCGCGAAATCGTGACGTCTCTCCTCTTCGAGTCCTTTAGCTGTTTCCTGTCGCGATATCGCGACGTTTTTCCGCTTCCGTACACCTTTCCAAAACACGTCGCAAAATCATGACACTTTTCATCACCCGTACGCTTCGGCAAAACACGTCGTGAAATCGTGACCATTCTCATCCTTTTCCAACGGCGTGTCACGATTTCGTGACATCATTTATTTTCTTCTCAACGACATGTCACGATTTTGCGACACCTTTTCTTTTCTCCTCAGCGACATGTCGCGATTTCGCGACAACTTTCAATTTTCTTTTCTCTCCTCTTTGGCAGTGATGGAGCTACATGTCGCGATTTCGCGACAACTTTCCTGTTTTCGGCAACGATGGCGCAACCAGTCGCGATTTCGCGACATGTCGCGATTTCGCGACACCTTTCAACACTTAGGCATTTTTTCCTCTTTTCTTCAATTTTAGCATCTGGGTCACCGAGATTCTTCTCTGCAAGCCTGCAAAAAGGTGGGTCCCCAATTTTGGGGTGTGTTGTGGATCAACCACAACAGGTCTATAAATTCAGTTTGAATGCTTTCAACCATTTAGAAATTTTTATTTATTTTCTCTCTTTGATTTTTGTGTTTTTTTTTTCTGTTTGGGTTTTGATTTCCTTTTTTGTTTCAATCCTACTATTTTCTAATCTTAAATATAAATTTTAGAAATTATAAATAATCTTAATGTATTTTTTGCTAAGTTCTAAATATAAATTTCAAAAACTTATAAATACTCTTAACACAGTAGAAAAGAAATAAATTTTAAATTACTAAACAATCCTAATGCTACTAAAATTAAATGCCTTTATACAACTAATTTTAGTATAATTAGGGAAAAGTAAAAGTACTTGGAAAGTAAATTTTTATAGAAAGGAAAATTGCTCAAGTAAAAGGTAAATTACTATTGTTCTTTGACTATTAGGAGGGATTTCATTATAGTTGTGTCACTCAACTGAATTACTTCCTATAAAACAAAAACAAGGTCCTAAAACAATATTAGGTTGTTTTAAACATTCAGCTACTTCCTATTCTTTTTCATTGTCCTAAATCAAATTAAAAATAGTAATTACCCCAAGCAAAGAAATTGCAAAAAATAAAATTTATTGAAATTGAAATTTGCAAAAAATAAAATTTTAATCTATGAAAGCAGTAAAAAGAAACCTTTATGAAAAAATGAACCTGGCAACATCGAAATACAGGGCTTGTTGGAACCATCTACGGGCCACTCTGACTCATATGCACACCAAGGTCTTGTACATACCCCTTTTCACATACAAGTAAGTCCTCTCGCTTTGCACTACCAAAAATCTTTTCTGACTAACCACTACAACACTACTCTCCTCGACAATGGTGCCAAAATGATCAGTTGTAGAGCTTACATTTAATTTTATCAATCCGAGGGAAATCAAGGTCATATTTAAAGAGTAACAATCTCGTATAGATTATATCGTAGGAGTTAATACTAAGCTTAGCTCAAGTTTCTTTTTCAGGATTCATATGTACAGAAAAGTAAATGAAAAAAATTAAATTTGTGTAGAAATAAATGATGCAGGATATGATAAATGAATGCAATTATGTTTTACTTTTACTATGACTTGATTTACTGATGCATCTAATTACTTATGAATTGATTTAATGATGCACTTAATTACTGTAAACATGATTTAATTTATTTGTGAGGATCCTCGTGCAATCTATTTTATTTTATGTAATTTAAAATACAATTTACTTTAAGGTTAACTAATCCTAACCTATTGTAAGGGTGAGAGATCAAGTACTATCTATAGGAGTGGGCCCTGCCTCATAGAGGGCAGTGTAAGTCTTTATCCCCTAGTTTACCTTATCTCAGTAACTAGATTTTATAACTAATACTAACATTATGTCTATTTTATGAATACAGGTAACAGATAAACACAATTTACATAACAAAAATAAAACAACACATGAAATTGATACAAGTTACCATATTTGAAGAAAAAAATATTGTTTTATTACTGGAGCTTCAACTGTACATGCTGAACACGTTTCTTCAAAATTGTAAACTTAGAATAGATTATAATGTAACAATAGATGTAACAGGGAATAGAGTGTAGAGTAGTGTGTAGACCTCTTTCAAGGTCTTCTATGTAATTTATACTACGACTAATACAATCTTAAACAGTCTTCTCCACGTATATGACATGCAAATTTTGTGGACTAATGACTATACATTAATCAAGAATAATCTAAAACCTAATCATAATATGTAATCCTACTTGGAATTGTAAATATTTTGACTGGTCCAAGTGGCATCCTACTAATAATCCTAACAAAACAATGTTATTTTAATTGACTCGCAAGATATACATTAGGACCTCATGTCCTATATTCCAAGAAAGTCTAACAATGTTTTTGTTTATATCTCAAACTTCCCAAAATAAACTGATTACAAGATTTATAAAGCAAATAATAACTTTGTCAACTTGAAATATTCTCGCGGATAGTATGCAAGAAATGAAATATTTTGCTAGGTAGAAAATATCAATTGCCATCCAACTTAATGTGTCGTCCATCTTGATGTGCCATCCAAATCTGATGTGGCATGCTGAAGTCAACAGTCTTTATTATTATTCAATAACTGTTGGTAAAACATTCTTCAAAAACTATCTTTAGTAGTTACCTTCAGTAGTTACCTTTAGTAATTACCTTTAGTAATTACCTTTAGTAACATACTTCAGTAATCAGCATCTGTAACAAGATCAATTAATGTTATCACCAAAATCTGTTGGTTATTTTTCTCGTCTGAGGTACACTCCAAAGTTCTACAATTTCTTCATTGATCATCCATATATTTTTCCTGCATTTTTCTCAGAACTCAGACAAATTTGATATAAATCAAACACATTTGTTATATTATGGTAATTAATCAATTTTCCTAATAAATCATATTTTATTCAATAATAATTTATAGAAAACATATCATAATCATCATATAATTGTAATAATGAAACAATTCTGCTACAAAAATGTGTCAAATAGCCACTTATAAAAAAAAAAACACCATTTTGCACTTTTAAATTGCTAATGTCATCTTTAGTCAAAATATTTTGCAGAATCTTATTCTAGCATGGAATGCACTGAGAGGTGAGAAAAATGAAATATACTACTAATATGCTACTTAGCCTTCTTTCTAAGCATAAAAAAAATTGCAATCCACACAAAAATATGCTGACATCATATTTTACTTAGCCTAAAATGTGAAATCGCCAATCCACATCGAAGTTAGTGCAAATAGTACTTTGTCACCATTTCACTCTAGAAGTAGTGCAAAATAGTCTTTATTATCATTCCACACTATTTGTAGTCTTTTCAACCTTTATTCTTCATTCCACACTGAAATACTCTTGAGACTTATTAGAATTGAGCTTACCGACACCTAAAGCATGCACAAAACCAACCATGATCGTCATTCTGCACTGAAAGTAGTGTAAAATGAGCTTTTCTCCATTTTGCTCACTTTTAGTCTTAGAAACCACAATAACTGGACTTCCTAGTACTTAGTTTCTGGAGCACGTGGAATCCCAAAGAATCATCATTCCACACTTTCTATCGCACTAACATCATCTTTACCCAAAAATTTTGTAGAATCAGAGCTCACTTGGAATCCACTACCAAATACACAGTGAACCACGCAAAATGGAATTTAGCTCATTTAAGGCAAAAAACACTAAGTGTTGAGTGGATTTTGGAATTATCATTGAGGATCCGATCCAAAATATACTAGGAACCATGCAAAATGGAATTTTATCATGCCTTAGAATGATTTTCAATATTTTCTAAGGATGTGATTTTGGGCATCCAATGGGCCACCTAATTACCAACCATACCAGCTCTAATGCCTTTACAACAATACCAACAATAATCCACTCAACCGATAGAGCTAAATACCTATGGTAAACAACTGCCCCAATAGTACCAACAACTACCATTGTAGTAGTACTACCAACCATAACTGCCACCTAGATAATAGTACCAACATCTACCATTGTAATAGTACTACCAACCACAACTGCCATCCACCCAAAAATACCAATAGCTACAATTGCAATAGTACTACCAAACACAACCACCACCCACACTATAGTACCAACAACTATCACCACAATAATACTACCAGCCATAATCACCATCCACACAATAGTACCAACTTTTACTCTAATATTACTACCTATAGCAACCTCTGCCCATGCCACACCATAAAAAACAACCCCCCATCCAATACCAACAATAAAAACTACCATAGCAACCACCACCCATGCCACATCATCAACAATAACCCATCCAAAATCAACAAGTCATCCCACATCAACATCAACAATAACCCATCCAAAATCAACAAGTCATCCCACATCAACATCAACAACAACCCATCCAACATCAACAAGTCATCTCACATCAATACTAACAACCACCCATTCAACATAAACAACAATACCAAAACCAACCCCTCATACATAAAAATAAATTCAACCAACACCCATAGACTCATCCCACTTACATCCATCACCAATTTGTTCAATACGACCAATATCTATCCTTGGGTTTCCAAGCTAGCACATATCATACAATTATCCCAACCATCTTATATAGAGTCCAAATGTTGGTTTACAAAGTTGATAATTTGGCATTACAAGTTATGGGTACCAGATATCAAAAGGTAATGCTCAATCAATTATAGAACTACCCATTTCACCCTTTAGTACCATCGGTTCCATATCCTCCCCTACTCATAATGCCAAAATTTGAAAAATTTAAGGGGAATGAGGATCCCTAAGATCACATAAGCTCATTTATCAATGCATGCTACCTTATTAATGAGATTGACCCTCTCATGCTTTGCACATTCCTGCTATCACTTGGGGGAGCCTTAGATTGGTTCAACCATTTGCCTAAACATAATTTATATACTTTTAAGCAATTGAACAACTTATTTTTGGAATGTTTTACCATTATTGTTAAAATGAAAATGGCACTCATGGATTTGTACAACCTTCATCAATTTGATGATGATTCTATATTAGACTATGATGCATGATGGATAGTTGTAATAACTGAACTCCCATTCACCCTCCCCATCATAGAGCTGACTCAATTATTCATGAGGAGTTGTTCAAAACCAATATCATTACTACTACAACTCCAACAATATCATACACTTGAGGAAGCTTTGGCATAAGCTAAGACTAATGAGGACATTAAGATCCAAGAGAGTGAGATAAAACTAAAAAATAAGGAATTACCAAATAAAAATTTCAAGGACACTTCTAACAACCAATCAAAATCCAATCAAGTTAATTAGATAGTATTGAGCGATACAAGTGTGCATAATCAACAACCACATAAACCATAGTAGGTGCAATTTTAGCAAGAACAACATCCATCACAATGACCAACCTACAACAACATGCCACCTCCTACCCAACTACTAAACCCACAATCAGAAAACCATAAAAAGCATCCTTCTAGACCCTCATGAAACTTAAACCTATTTACTGAGCCTTACTTAGTCATATTTCAACAACTTTATAAAGCACAGATAATATCATTGGTAGAAGTGAGACCAGAAGACCCTAATAGGTCTAAGCTCACATCGTAGAAATAATATCACCATTGTGCTTACCATAGATGATAGGGTCATGACATCAACAATTACATTCCTTCAAATAGCTGGTCTAAGACCTTATCGACAAGGGAGCATTGCCATAGATAATCCACTCGTGCCACCAAACTAAAACCTCAACTTTTATCAAGACCTCTTGCCACAACATGAGTAGAACCAATAGTTTAAAGTACCACCAACACCTCCCCAAACTAGGTCAACCACATCAACATCATGCAACATCATAATTTTGTAGGGACGATCAACATCATTACTCAGAATCAATGCTATTCCATCGAGTACTACTACCAACATACTATCATCCTCTACTATGCCACCTCCACTAGTGCAAGCCGTACCATACCCCCATGACTAGTCATATATCTCACAAACTACCTCACATAGAGCCTCAAGATGACATAGATTAAACTCTCAGTTTATGAGCTCATACAATAGTCACCCCTACATCATGATGCATAGATGGAAATATTGATATCTATTGACCTCACACCTAAGATCCAAACACCTTCACAAATTTTATGGGTAGCATCAAAACTTGCATGGAGCCTACAATAACTTTCTATTATTATTAGATCAAGAAATTACCAATAGAAGTTCCAGATCCTCCATTGCATCTTATAGCTCTTATCGATTGTAAGCCATTTAAATGAGTTTTCATTGACACTGGTTCCTCGATAAACATCATAAAATTCATGGCATTCCAACACCTCCACCTATCACACTCACACATAGCCTCATCCACCTTCACTCTATGGGCCTTCAATGATGTGTTGTGCTCAACACTTGGGATAGTTGTTCTACCTATTCAAGTATGTGGGAAGACTATTCATACTTTGTATCACATCCTTGAAGGAGAAATACAATACAATGTCTTGCTTGGAAGATCATGGATTCGAGATATGCGATGCATCCCATCAACATTACATATTGTTTCAAATATATTCATGAGAGTCATGTACACTGCATCCCAACTGAAACAAAACCTTTCAAGTATTGCAACTTGATTTCTAATCTATATGAGCCACTGTTGCCATCCACACACCTATATCTCACCTTGACCTTACCTAAACCAACCCCCCAATTGATATCATCACACCTTGATCCATTATGTTTTTGACTAATTACCTATCCATCTGCCCAACCTACACCATACAATTTCCATATATCCCCCATTCCACCACACCCAGCTCACTACATAACCCTGACCACTTCATATAGTCCACAACCTCCACCATCATCCCACCATCCACTTACCTCCAATTCCATCCAACCCCATACCATTGGGTAAAGCCAACCCCATCCTAGACAACCTTTGTCTTCACAAAGTACTCCTTTCATCCATACATCCATCCCATGCCTTTCATAAACACCCAGTCACTTTTAAAAAACCCACCTACACCTACACCACCACATCCCCATATTGCTCATCCATTGATACCTTTTTCCACCAACCCTGACCAACCACAAACACTTACCCATCACCTTCATCCACTAAATACCAAAACATGTCTTCCACCATGTAATCCAAGTTGCCACCTCAACCCATCACTAAACAAGTTACCACAAATCACACCTCCACCTTCATTAGCCCTCAGTCTACCACAACATCCCAAACCACTTCCTTTTACATATATCCTAAGCCACTGCCATTGCCAAATGAATCAATCATAGATCCATCAAATACAGATATCACCCTAGGTATATCCACAACATCATCCCATTTGAAAGAGGATATTGGACCATCTCTTTCATCCCCTTCCCAAACTGCACAAGTCACTGTCCACATAACTAGTATGGGGATAGGTAAGTATCTGGTATGCAATATCATATTTATACCTCCAAAAATTTACTTTATTAGGTACTTTGGATGCTCATGTATAGATTTTATCATTTCCATGGGTCCTACATATAATGCTATAAATTTTGTATACATTAGAGTGGATACTTCCTTTGATGTCCCTCATGGTGACATACCCGAATCACTATTCTCTATTGATGACAACTTTCTAGCTAATCCCTCCTTTGCACAATGATATTTTTGATGCTCCCACTAGAGAGGATTTATCCTTAGTCACTATGAGAAAATGAGATCACCACATTATCGAACCAGATTACCAGCTCTCTAAGAAAAAAATTGGATTAGGGTACAACAACCATTTTCTAGATGATCCTTTCAAGGAATATTTTCAATGCATTACCCTCGATCTTGAAGAGAATAAAGATGATGAGTACATTGATCCCAACTGTATTTATTATCTGCCATATTGTTACTTCCAAGTTTCCACCATTCACACCATCCCATTGGATACCTCAAAATATGAATTACTCAAGGCACTTTCAATTGCTTTTGATAGCTCTAAAGAAGACTCTTCACCCATAGTATCCTTAATGGAGTTCTTGGATAATGATTATATTTATTAGTAAATGTTCCCCATTTATCTACCTATTTTTCCTATGCTTCTTCCTCAGGAGTGTCCAAACGCATCGATGCATCCATCATATCCATTACCTTTAGTCCAACCGAATCCATTCCCACACATATTGGACCAAATTTTACCCTATGAGTACACCCTTGGGAATCTACCCCCTAATTTTCTAAACCCATCATCCCATAAGTCAACATGGTATCCATTGATCTATTCTTACCCCTCCACAATCCAATCAATCCATCGAGGCCCATCCACATCAATCCAAGTCTCATCAACTTTAAGAATATTTTTGCCTTGCCATACTTGAATATTTCCTACCATCCAACCAATTGATCCATCAAGCCAATGCCTACATCTCTCCTACCTAATTGCCTTCTTTGGATACCATTCATCATGTTGACATTAGTGAGTTTGAGTCACCCATTTTTGAAAATGCAACGGATTAAATACACCTCATTCCCACTCCTCACAAATTAGAGGAAGGTTCCCACATGCTCATCGAGGACACCATCGATATATATCTCAACGATGATCTAGAACACCCACAAATCATTAAAATTGGAGAAAGCCTTTCTACTGAAGAACATGCATAGTTTGTCACCTTTCTCATTGAATACAAATAATTGTTCACATGGTCTTAAAAAGATATGCTGGATCTCGACCCTAATTTAGTGGTCCAAAATCTCATCTTGAGCCTGGATGCAAAACTAGTAAAGAAGAAATTATGGAAGCTTCATCCTACCATAGCCTTGATGGTTAAAGAAGAGTTACAAAATTTTTTAGAAGTGGGTTTCATCTAGCTTTAGCTTCATCCTACCATAGCCCACACTAGGACATCTTACATTGCTCTTAGCCTAGGGTAATTAAACATCAATACCTCAAGCGTAAGCTACCATTAATTTGCACAACGATAGGTGTCCATTATTTTTTACATCACATTATATTTTACACAACACAATACAAAAAGGAGCATTTGTAGACACAAAAATCTAGTATAATAAATGCTAATTTATTAATCATAATTAATCAGTACATTTAACATTAATTGAATCTAATTAATATTAAATAAACATTCAATCACCTAAGTATTAGTTAATTAATTAATTAAATTATTAATACCTAGGTTACACAAACATTCACCCCTCCCTACGGGTACATTCACCCTTCCATGTCATCCACTTCACTCCACTTCCACCTCATCGATCACGTGCAAGAAAAATCATTCTCCAAAGATGGACTCCAATCACTAATAGTTGCACCTCCATCCACACAAGGAAGATTTCACATGCACACTTAGTTAACAAAGTTAGTTAACTCAATATGCACAATATGCACACATTCAACAAAATTAGTTAAATCATATGCACAACATGCACATTTAATTAAAAGAGATATGCACATTGGATGAAAAATCTAAAGAATGCACACATCATAAATTTGCACACACATCATATAATTAGTGGAAATTATGAGGTAGGATTATCTGCATGCACTTCCTATGATAAAATAAATGTAAGGAGAATACTCTCAGTTACAATAGTTAACTAGATGAGTCACCTCCTTATCCCTTCTCTTTGAGAAATATATAAATGAAACCTCTCCTCCTTTATGGAGCATGAGGATGGAAAATACATAGAATCACTGATGAAACCCTAAGCATATGCATGTTGGTCAAATATCTGCCTAATTGATAAACACTGCATTTATGCGCCCTAGATACGACCAACATTGAAAGGCCGGAGGAAAGAGATGTCCTCCGTGCCAATCTCCAGAGAGGGCTGGTTCCCTAACTAAATCCTACACTGGTAAAAGACTAAGGATGCAGGAAAGAAATTGGGAAAATGCGAAAAGAAATGGGAAATATGGCCACAGGCCAAAGTACAAGACTGATGTTAGACTAACTAGCAAGAAAAAACTCAAGCACAAAGTAGCATTTGTAAAAGGAAACAAAACAGAACAAGCTCATGATCTGGCCATAGCAACTATCAAAATGGCGCTCCAACATTCACCTTCTTATTAGCAATTTTAAATCCAATGACAAAATTTAAACAGAACAGCAAACAAGATGAGCAAATGAAAATAGAAGCACACTACACAGAAAGTAACCACACACAAGATCACTTGCAAATTCAAAAATCTGATGCCTTGTATTAATGCAGAGAGCTTGGAGAAATCTCTCGCAAAATGTCTAACCTCTTTTTTTACAATGAAATTTGTCTAGTATTTATAGAGGTTTTCGCCTCTTTCATTTAATACATAGGAGAATAAAATGTCCCGAGATCAAAGACAAAACCAACAAAATCCTCCTCGAATTCTTTGAAAATCCATCCTCCTAAGAAGACAAATTCCTGAAAATCTGTAACTTGGGCGAGGGTGCACAGATTGCAAAAAAGACATTAAATTCTTTAGAGTGCCTTTGGTACATTGGAAATCATGAAAACTCATTTCTTCTCGCCTTCCCCTTCGTGATCCACAAAATGGAGTAACTGAGGGCATCCTTAATTAAATGCATAAAACTTAGCATCTTTGAATCCTTGACCAAATTTCCATTCGCCCATATTTATTTTTGCCTCAACATCTGTTTTGCCCCATTGCAAATTGAAAGGCGTGCGTGTGACTACAATGAAAGTATGTTCACCCCTAAAAAGGGTGAATGGGGCGTTCACCCCTCAGGAAGGGTGAACATGATCTCAATCCACCAAAATGTTGGTTCACCCATGGGAGGGGCGAATAGGATGTTCACCCCTCAACCAGGGCGAACGTAATATGGTTTGGGTGCACGCCTCCAAATGTCGTCAAAGCGTGTTTACCCCTAAGAAGGGCGAATGATGCATTCACCCCAATGTTAGGGTGAACGTGACCTTGCACTCTAGTGCTTTCACCTTTGTAAGCTTTTAAACATGTTCACCCCTTTCAAGGGTGAATGGGGCGTTCACCCCTCCTTAGGGGCGAACGTAAATATATGGCGATTTAACCAAGTTCTTCTTCAGGACTTGTCTTCTTCATTCTTTTGGACTTAAGTAGACATTTCTCCATTAATATTTACAAAGATAAATTCAAAAGGAAATTTTTGAACATGCATAAAAAATGTGCAATTATTTAAAACATTACATATAGAAGCAAAATATGCAAGTATATACTGTCGCTACATTCAAAAATTGAACCCAAAATCTTGAATAAAATTCCCAATGAATACAAAATGGCCAACATTTCTTGGTGACTCATGGGGTATCCAGCTCGCATGGATGCAAGTGATCCCAAGCCTTTATCCATTGGGTGCAGAGTCCTTTTCTTAAGCTGACGTAACTGATGCCACTATCGTAGATGCATTATCTAGGGCTTCTACTTGTGCGTGCTCTTGTCTCTCCACCTCGACCGTGACTCTGAGTACTTCAGCATGCTCAGCCTCCTCTACTGCTTTCATCACTACCTCATGATCTACCATCGCTTGCTCCTCTTGCTCCATGATGGTCTCTGAAAGAACCTCATAAGCACGAACAACATCACGCCAAGCATCAATGGTAAACAAGCAACGAACACTGAGGGACTCATAGATGAAGCGAAGATTCTGCACATCTATCAAGCTGAGGCACTTTGAACGTTGAGCCAATTCATAAAGTGACAGCTCCAAGCACGTATACTTCTCCATCAAAGGCAACACTTGTGCTTCAACAAGGGGTTCTTCCAAGGCATCAATTTTTGAAGTATCTTCAATGAATGTACGCTAGAGTTCCTACAACTGTTCCATCGAAAGAGGTTCGCCCCATTCATCTACGAAGGTGGTAAAACCCAACCGGTCAATAGTCTCAAAATGAGACATTGAAATGGTATGCTCACGCTCAATTGTATTGAGAACAGCCCACCCTTCCCTCACTAGGTCCATGCATTGAAAGTAGCTCCGCAGTGTTATCCATGCTCGGGACCAAGCGTAATCCATCTCGCTGAGGGGGCGAATATGCAAAGTGGTATTCAACAAAGCTTGTATTTTTATAGTTATCTCCATATAGGGTGAAAGCAATTCCTCCATGGAATCAATTGTTTGTTGTCCAAGCTGGATCTGTATCTGTGCTTCCCATAAGTATTGTAGTACCTTAACAACGTGCGCAACCAATTTTATAGAATTCTGAGTGGAGCGAAGGTGAGCGTCCTTAACACTATCACATGAAAATCCTACAACAGGCGTGGCTTTCTCTTCAAGATGCTTCTTGAGTTCTTCTACCTACTACTGAAGACTATGCATTTCAATCCGAGCGGCATCGTGCTCCTTCAAGTGTACCTTGACTTGATTGCATAGATATTCATTCTCAGTGGCCGTTTTTTCTTCTATCGCCCTGCTCTTGGCCAAGGCATTTTCAAGCTCAAGCATCTTATCTTGCACCTCAAAATATTTCTCCTTATAGTGCTCCCCATGCAGATACAATGAGCTCATATCCACCTGCATATTACCCATTTTCTCAATGGGATCAATCTGCATCAGGTCTTCAGTTATGGTCTCAGAAATGTAATCCTCAGGCTGTAATTCACCTTGGGGTTTCTAGATCAGTGGAGTGAATGTTGTAACATGAGCCTCCTTGGTGATTGGATCGAAAGCCACCTTCTTGATTGGCCGTGCCGACACCGAAGCTTCTTTTCACCGCATACTTTTCAACCATTGGGAAGAGCTCAAGTGCGCCCGATTTAGTTTTTCAACATCCGACTGCTTTCAGGCTACCTGCACATCTAGGACAGTCTGCAACTCCAAAAATGGTGTAAAAGGGATAAAAAATTTTGAGTGACTAGGCCCAGTGGACACGGATGACATGGATAGAAGTGGAGGAATGGATGCGAGAATAGTGGAAGAGAGAGAAAGGGTGGATGAGGTGGTAGACACAAGTGTGGCTGTAGTTACACTAATCCTAGGTGGAGCTTGCATACTAACAATGATGATGGTAGAGGTAGTGACGACCGAGGGAAGGGGATGCGAAAAGGGATTTGACCCGGATGCATATGAACTGAAAGAAATGGAGGATGAAGGAGCGAGAATGAAAGAAGGAGCAGCAGTGGTTTCGAAAGTGGAAGAAGTAGAAGCAGAAGAGGATACCATGGAAAATGAAATAGAAGGAATACCAAAGGATGGAGAAATAGAGAGTGGAGGGGATGAAAATGTGACAGATGGGACCGAAGAAGAAACCACTACGTGCTCCATGAGAGAGAGAGGAAGAGGGAAGAGATGACGTACCTTGGGGTGCAAGCACCACTTGTTCAGCTGATGGAGGAGGTTGTGCAACTAAATCCTCTTCTTGCTCTCCTTCTAGCTCTCCAACATCGAGAGCTACTTCCTCATTCAAAATTTTGACATGTGAATCCTCAGAAAGTTGCTCCTCCTCCTCTTGCTATGCCATTGGAAATATTTGTGCAAATGAAGTAGGGAGCTCATCATTGGGTGAAGGATTCACCATCGATACAGAAGTGGCTGTGGAACTCAGCATGATAGAAATCATAGCATCCAAAGATATGGGCGCTGTAATAGTGGATGTAGTAGCTGTGCTGGTTCGAGGTCATTTGGCCGCTTTTGGAAATGGGGGCGCCATCGGCTATTTTTGTTGCTTGGGCATGGGAGCCTCCTCTTGAGGGCGCTTCATCCTTTGAGACCATCTTTAGAAAATATACTACTCTTCCTCTTCATCCTCTTCTTTGGTCTCATCTTCAACCATTGGGTTCTCCTGCTCAGGTTCACTTTCGCCACTTTTGGACTGTTGAAAGCTTTGTGGAAAAATGGTGAAAGCGACGGGTTGATATGATTCCACAAATCTATCATAAGCTTTGGAAAACTAAGTATCAAGCTTCAACCCATAGGCAGCATATGGCTTCCTGTGATGAATGTGCATCACCCACCAGTTCATGATTTTCTCCTCGCTCCATTCGGGGTTAGCTTCCTTAACAGTTCTGAATAGACCAAGAGGAGGAATATGTGTTTTATTCTTTTTCAGATTATACTCCACTTCCTGCTCATAATAATCATGCCATGGAGGAAGGGAGGATATTTTCTCTATGTGCCAGTTCATGTCTAGCCCATAAAAATTGTTACGCCGCTTTTGAATATCTGGGCACGGGCAGCAATGAAAGGTCTTTGCCTTGATAATTTCCAAAAATTTGTCGAGAGGGTCATAACACCATCATTGTGGCAACTCAATTAATCCTAGGTCCTAAAGCACCACCATCAAAAGGTGATTTTTCCCAACCTGGTTCACTTCTATACTCCCAAACTTAAAAGGCATAGTGCAGGTTGTCTTCTTCCCTCGCCCGACACCGTATATGTCATTGACGTAATCTATCTGACGCACAACTTCCATTGCAAAAACATGCGTAGTAGAAAAATAAGGCAACAAAAATGGTTTACCTATGTACCCAAAAATTTGAACAACCACGCCCTGAGTGAGCAAAAAGATATCACCCCTCTCTTCCGAAACAATGGCATCTCTCAAGTCATGGTACCCTATCACAGTTTCCACAAAGTAGTTCAATCGTAGGCCCCAAAAACCAGCTATTAAAGTTGTACATAGACTCTCATTTTGTCAACACCTGAGTCCACTTGTAAATAGGTAAGGGCTCATCCTTTTCGCCCGACTATGTTACTATGATAAAAGAAAAGTGATGCTACATCTGAAAGAAAAAGAACCAGACCAGTAGCGAAGTGTGCCAAAATGACTTAGACTTTTCATCCTGCAACTTTTGCAACTGTGAATTAATCCTTCGAGAAATAAACTCAGCCCAATCAAAATAAATTGGATTTCCACCCTGTCTCATAGTAGCAGGAGAATAAAATTCCACCTTGCAAATGCATTGAGCCATAGCCACCTGCCATTTATGCACTGTCTCATCCGAGGGCAACCCAACAATCCAGGCAAGCATAGAATAAATATCTTGGCTCTTAAATTTTGAAAGTGATTTGGGAAAATTCGGTAGCTGCCCCATCTGTGGCTCCTTGACGAGTTGTGTCTCCATAAATTGTCTCATAGTAACTGTGGAAACATACCTGTCTTCCTGCTCGTCTGTATGAACTTTCTTGTTTACTGCATAACTTGGGGCCTTCAACCCACATGCAAAAGCCTCTCGGACCTCATCCGGTGTAATTGTAAAGAGAATCTCTTTCCTAGCATTTCGCACAGCTTTGGTAGAGGGATCATAAAACTATGCAATTAGTTGTACCAGCTCAGGGCATGGGTGCACGGGCGAACATAGGTACCATGAAAGCTACGAATTATGAGGCGTTGTGAGCCAACTGTTAAATGAAACCCCCTGGCTCACCGTAGTCTCAACCTCTTGCCTTAACCGGTCGACCCCTTGTGTGTAATCAAACAATCTCCAATTTTTGCCATTTTATCTTCATAGGGGTCCAGGTCGACATAGTCGTTTCTTCAGGATTTCTTAGCCTTAGAACTTCTTTCTCACTTCTTATTCAGCTTTGTCTCTGCAACCTCTTGTGCCTCATTCAAATCTTTATTGCGTCTTCCCATCTTATCTGACAAAGCACTGAATGACTCTACAATTTTTTGCTTTGAAACCTCTAAAAATTCTATAGAAAATTCTTTTGCACTACAAACGCAAGATACAACAAAGCAGGAAAAAATTTAAAATAATAAGGGAAAACAAGATTGGCCTTTTTACCTCCCAAAATTTATAGGAGCGTTGTCAGCTACTGTAGTAATTATGAAATTAAATGCAGGCGCATCTTCGAAGAGGAATAATCCTTGAAAAACCACTCATACGCTATTTCCAAGGCACAAAAACCCTTCCCTTTGATTCATCGCCAGATTCTCCTAGAGACTCGTGCCTTCTGCGCTGTGCAATCACATAGAAAAGTGTGCCCTAGCACCCGAAGCTTACTAGGGGAGCCAACCTAGCCATTAATCAACCAATCATTAATTCTTACTGCCATCTTGGAAAGCTCAATCCAAATGCCTCCCACGTTTGGAAATTATTGCTCAAATTTGGTGCCTACTGCTTCCGATTATCGCCACGTACCCTGGATCACATTTAATTAGACAACATGCTTGGAAATCCCTTCTTCGGTGAAAGTCCTTCAGGCGCTCACGAGTTCGTGGGAGATTCTCGTCTTCGCATGAAAGTGTTTCCTTCTATGCGGGCGACTGAGTTTTTAGAGCTTCATGGTCATGCTTTTTTTTTTTTTTTTTCCTAAAAATAGATTTTTCCTTAAAAAGCTTTGAGCATAACTTTCTTCCCTTTTTAAGCGCTACGCTTTTTTTTTTATAAAACAAGCTTTTTTTTTTTTTTTTTTTTAAAAGCACGCGAAACCCTTTTTCTCTTTTGCTTTTCGCCCGATGACATCATGAAAGTGCGTTCACCCAAAAGATAGGTGAACGTAGCGTTCACCCCTTGCATAGGGCGAATGTGAAGCCTCTTCAACATCGTCGTTGCCCAACTTGACTTAATCATTTTTGGGCGAACAAGATTTATTTTTTCTCTTTTTTTTTTTATACTATATTTATACACATGCAAAACCATCGAAAACACAAAAAATATTTACATATATACAGGGTGTTACCTTCAATTTGAAATCATGAAATATAAGCCTTCAGATGAAGGCCATTCACCAAAATAGGAAGCTCGTACCCTTCCATGTCACAGAGATGGAATGCATTAGCAGAAGTGACAACAGAGATCCGAAAAGGACCTTCCCATATTGCATCGAACTTATGATGTTTTTTGGGCTTGGATTTCTTTTCATTCCATTTTAATACTAGATCGCCCACCTGAAAGCTCCGGTCAGTTGTTATTTTTCCGAACCACTTCTTCATTTCTGTAGAGTGTTCGATGAAAGTGTGGTAAGCCCGCTCCCTTTCTTCTTCTAATTGTAACAACTGCGCCAATATTACCTCCATAGGATTATTTTCTTCGTTTTCATCTTGGAACATCTACAAAGTTTGTAGCATAGGAAGCTCAATATGGGTAGGAAGGACAACTTCTTTCCCATAAACCAAAGCATACGAGGAGGTCTTTATAGACTTATTTACTGAAATGCGGTCGGCCCAAAGCACCTGATTCAATAATAAGTGCCAACTCCTCTTATTGTCACCCATTATTCTTTTTAGAATCCGCAACAAATTTTTGTTAGTAGACTCGACCAATCCATTCCCCTATGGGTAATAATTGGAAGATATCTTCAGGTAAATACCATATCTTCTAGCGAATTCTATAATTTTGGCTCCGATAAAGGGAGTACCATTGTCAGTGACCAAAGAATCTGGTATACCAAATCGGGTGATGAGGCTTTCCAGAAAAGAAATAACAGTCGCCTGATCAACTTTCTTGGTGGGTATAGCTTCCACCCATCTGGTGAAGTAATCTGTCGTGGTCAGGATATATTTATGTTCTGCAGAGGAGTGCGGATCAATAACACCTATAAAATCAAGTCCCCACTATTGAAAGGGTGCTTCCACCTGGATTGGATGTAGCGGTAATGCTCCTTTTCTGACTCGACCCACATATCTTTGACAACTATCACATTGTTGGCTTATTTTATGCGAATCAACGAACAAAGTTGGCCAATAGTATCCTGCCCGAATAATTTTTAGAGCCATAGGTCTGCCTGCATAATGTCCTCCTGATAGCCCAAAATGGAACTCCTCCAAAATTTTTCCCTTCTCGAAAGCTTTTACACATCTAAGGAGTACACCATCAATATTTTTATAATATAGCCCATTAGGCAACAACACATACCTGAGCGCTTGCAATATGAACCATCGATGTTGTGAGGGATCAAGGTGGCTAGGACACCTTCCAGAAGTAAAGTAATCAACTAATTCCTCTGTCCACTCCTTGTCACCTGCTGCATTATTTACACAAATCACATCTTCATGACTTGCTTCAGTCATTTCAGCAACAACGCTTTTGGCCAGCTCTTGACACAGAGCACGTCCATGAACCAGTTTCATCGGTCGGATCTCCACATCATACTCCTGGATCTTTGTGACCCAACCAACCCTTTTTTCTCCTAGTTCTCCTTGGACTATGAAGTTTCGAACATCAGGATGAATGACGTAAACCACAGTCTTACTTTGGGAAACAAAGTGGCGAAATTTCTTCAATGCTTTCATGACTGCATAAACTTGCTTCTCTATAAAGTTGTACTTCTCCTAGTGTGGTGCTATAACCTGGCTTAGAAAAGCAATAGGCTTCTCCTCGCCATCATCTTGTTTCTATGTTAGCACGATAGCATAGCTCTCCTGCTCACCTACTGCATAGAGGATGAAGTCTTTGGAGTAGTCGGGATTGATCAAAACTGGCGCTTGAGTAATCCTCTCTTTGATTTCTTGAAATGCTCACTTCCTAGCTTCTATCCACTTAAACTCAACATTCTTCTTCAAGAGCTCAGTCATGGGCTTGACGACTTGGGCGAAGTCAGCAATAAACTTGCGAATGAAGTTTATTTGTCCAAAGAAGGACTGCAAGTTTTTCTTATTGGTGGGTAACGATAGTTTCATGAGCGCTTCAGCCCATGCAGGATCTATGGCCAATCCTTCTTGCGAGATCACATGGCCCAACAACTTCCCTTCTTTAACCGCAAAAATTGACTTCTTTGGATTTATGGAAATCCCAAATTCTCGACACTTCTCAAATATTTGCCTCAGATGGGTAACATGATCTGTTCTGCAATGTGAAAACACCGTCATATCATCAAGATATATTACAATGATTTTATTTAGCAACTCACCAAAGGTGACATCCATGGCTCTCTAAAAAGTAGCACCAACATTTGAAAGCCCAAAGGGCATCCGTTGGTAAGCGAATGTACCCCACTTAGTAGTAAACGCCATCTTATATTGATCCTCATATTTTACCCAAATTTGATTGTACCCAAAGAAGCCATCTAGCAACGAGAATCTCTGGGCGCCAACCACAACATGAAGAATCTGGTCTATCTGAGGCAGAGGATAATGGTCCTTGAGTGATGCCTGGTTTAAATTTTGGAAATCAACGCACAGACGTATGTCTCCATTCTTCTTCCTTACAGGAACCAGGTTCGCTACCCAAGTGGAATGCTTAATAGGATAAATGATCTTTGCCTCAAGCATCTTCAACAATTTTGCCTTCATGAGGATCTCAATCTTAGGATTAACAGGACGTTGTTTCTGCCAAAAAGGCTTAACTCCTTCTTGTAACTCAATAGTGTGTTGAATCACATTCTTGTCATATCCTTTCAAGTCCTGATAACTCCATGCTACAATATCTGGATATTCGTAGCACAAATTTCTAATGCCTTCAATCTCATCCGATTCACAATCAGTCCCAATATTAATGATCTTTCCTGGTTCCAACTGCAACTCTCTATATTCCTTGGCATCCACCTTAATCCTATGTTTATCAGCCCTATCATTCTGATCAAACAAGCTTTCTAATGAAATCAATCCCCTAGGAATATGATTATTTCTCAACTGAATCATTCCTTCCTTTTCTTCCTCCACAAGGACTTTATCATCGGCATTAGCAACTTCTTTGAGCAGAAAATTCACTATTTTCTCATCATTATCAAACACTTGCCAATAGAGATTCTTATCTAGAATGGAAGGCCTATAAATTACCCTCACTGTCTTTGGATTTCGGACCACTTGCTCAATAGGAGAATAATTAGCGCCAAGGGAAGCTAAAATATCAGCATGTCTATTCTGTTCTCGAGGAATCACCTAGATATTCAAAGCTTTAAATGCTTCTAACAGATCCCACACTCTGTTGTGGTAAGCCTTCAAATAATGCTGCTTTGACATGCATCTATTTGTAACTTGATTGACAATAAGCTTGGAGTCACCAAAAATCTGTAGCTATTCAATTCCCAATTTCTTCGCTTTCTTCAAGCCAAGGCATAGTGCTTCGTATTCAGCTACATTATTTGTGCAGCTCTAGGTCAATCTATAGGAGTAAGTTTTCTATATTCCCTCAGGAGAAATCAATACAACGCCTGCTCCTACACCATTCTTACATCGAGCGCCATCAAAGAACAACTTCCATAACTGGTGCGAAATAGGTTCTGGAGACTCAAGGACCTTCTTTTCGGACTGTTCTATCTTCTGGATTGAGTAACAACCAATATCTATCCCAATCATAGCATTGAAATCCGTCAGCAGAAACTCCTCCTCCAAGCGAAGCTCATCAAGTGCTTCTTCAACCAGATCAACTTCCTCCAATTCTTCGGTCATCATGTTTACCGTGCCTGGAACTTGTTCTGCCTCCTCTATATTTTCAATATGAAAAGGTGAAGGCTTCTCATTATGAATGCGGATTCACCTTCCCTTGAATGGTATCTCCAAATGTGAATAATCTAGGGAAAGATAACCTCCAAGCTTAGCTATAAATTCCCTTGAAAGGCACATGCTAAAATAGGGCTCCAAATCAACAACCACCACCTCCTGGATGACAATAATTTATGGCATACTATGGAGCACAATTGGAATGTCCTTGATTACCCCAATAGTCTTAACTAGAGTTCCATCCAACTGCAACACTCTTGGACTACTCCTTGTATACTCCATCCCCATTACTTCACATACTACCTTTGGCATGATAGTAGTTGCAGCACCGGAGTCAATCATGCAATTATGCACGATCCACCCTTCCATTCTCAAAGATAAATAAAATGGGGGAGGCCTATTTTTTCCTGTCACTGAAGTGGGGAGCACTTGAGCCAAGACTATTTGTGAACAATATTTCTTTTGGTCCTTGGTAGTCTTCAAGGATTCTTGTAACAAATCAATCTGCCCAGGTAACTGCAATGCATCGTACAAGCTAATCCTTGCTAGGATTTTCTTCATTTCTTCCACAATACTGTAGCTATGAGCAGCTGAGACTTTTTCCTCCAGGGGCCGCTCATACTTATCTCGATACTATTGCGTAGCTTCTACTCTTTGCCTTTTAGTTAATGAAGGATACTTGAGTCTCTCCTTAGCTTGCTCTCTTGTTTCACTAGAAACTGGAGCGGTTGTTGTAGGTTGCAAAGTGATGAGCATTAGAAATGCTCATATTTTGTATACATTTTCTTGATTATTATGTGATTGTATAATAAGGATTGCATATGTTTATGAATTATTATATAATTATTTGATGAAATTATGCGTGTTATCTAATTCGTGTGTTTTTAGTGTGTTTTTGTCGAATTGTAGTTGATTTAGTCAGATTTGGATTAGTCGAGGTCTTTTCATGGACTTGGCACTTTGTTTCTTTCAAAATCAACATAGAGAAGGTAGGCGCCTTCCTCTTCCAGGAAGGTGCCAAGCGTAAGTAGGCACCTTCCTCTTCTAGGAATGTGCCAAAGGAAAATAAGTGCCTTCCTCTCACAGGAAGGTACCGACAGGAAGGTGCCACTAGAAGGCAAGCACCTTTCTCTCATAAGGAAGGCACCGATAGGAAGGCGCCACTAGAAGGCAAGTGCCTTCCTCTCATAGTAATGCAGCAACAGAAGATAAGCGCATTCCTCTTTCAAGAAATCACAAATGGTAGTAAGGCACCTTCCACATAGAGAAGGTTCCCGACATACTTAGGCACCTTCCTCATAGGGAAGGTGCCCCTATTCTTCACCCGTTGACTAGACAAGCACGACGTGGACAATAGATACTGGTGTAGTTCCAACTCTATGTCATGTAGAGTTAAATTGGGGATCTCACCAATGTATGAGAATGTCCTACCAATGCCAGGTGAAGCACAAACCAATCAGTGAGCACGCCATCATTAGAAACGAATGCTAGTTTTAGCAGATGTCGATCACATTTACCAGACTATCTTAGTTTAGTCTGGAATGAATCAACTGTTATAAATTATTTGTAACAGAATATCTACGGGTGTGCTATATAAACACATGTAGACCTCTCTAAGGATATATAGAATATTTTGATAGTAAATGTAGAAAGATATAAATAAGAAGAATTGTAATACTTTGATAATTATAATACAGTTCTAAGAGTTTCTAAGTGCGTGTTCAACTGGGAGGAAGCTGTTGGAGCCTGGGCCCACTCCAAGCCAGTATTTCTTCCCCTATTTTTCTTGTGTTTTCTAGATTAGTTTACCGCTTTTATAAGATTGTTTATCACATTGTTATTTCTAGTATTGCAATAGGTTTATTTCCAGGAATGTGTGAATATTTTCTTTCTATAGATTTAATTGTTTTTACGTAAATTATTGAGGAGTGTATGAATGATTGATGACCATTGAAACACCCCCCAATAGTAGAACTAGCAGACTCATCTCAAGTGGTATTGTAAGCAATCTTGTTCAAGACCCTTTGCAAGTTTACGAAGCTCCCTGGGTTGATAAATTAAATGCACGGGCATGTGACAAAATTAGGAAAGAAGTTAACCTTGTTTGGCCCATAATATTTTGGCACTGTTGCCAGGGAAGCGTCTCAACTAGATTATTTACAATACCTAGAAACCTTCCATCTGACCTTGTATGAGCTCTTCAAGAAGAAGAGGACTTGATGGTCGATTTATAAAAACCAATCCATCAGAACCTGAGTCAGCTAAACATTCTAAATTTGAAATAGACTCGCCCGACCCACCTTCAGTAATCCATTGGAGTGAGGATCCACACTTTGTGCAAAGTGCCTCCTCATCCCATCAACTTGAGGAAGAACGAATCATCATAAATCCCCTGTTTAATAGGACACCCTTAGAGGAAGTCATATTGTGGAAAACTGTAGAAGATTGGATGATAACACCAGACAACCTTAGAGCCTTGACTCATTAATTATTAAACGATCGTAAGGCCATAAATACTGCATTATAGACCGTATTTCCTAAAAAAATGGTTGAAAATGAAGAAGTCTCATCTGGATTTAGTTTCTCGATTAATGAAGGATTAGGAGATACCAAAATGAAAAACATATCCCCTGCTCACATTTCGACCTTCAAAGGATACCCAAATGAGGACCCTGACCTATTTTTATTTAAGTTTGATGTATTATGCAGGTATGTGGACTACAAATATGATACGCAAAAGCTGAAACTATTTCCTTCCATATTGGACGATGCAGCTCTGCGGTGGTTCATCGGTCTAGGAGACAAACACATTGCCACTTGGGATCAAATGAAGAAGCTCTTTTTAGAGCAATACCAAGATTTTAGGAGAGCAAGAGACTCCAGAGAAGAGGTCCTAAGCATGACACAGAAAGAAGATGAGTCTCTCGAGGAATACTTGGAGAGATTCAACTTCAATCTTTAATGATCTCTTCACATGAAACTATCTGATAAGTCCCTCAAAAGCATCTTTTTGAGAGGACTTACCAATGAATCATTGGAGGCTCTTAACATGATTTCTAGAGGTGATGTCTACCAGCATGCTATGGAAGACATCCGACAACTATGCTAAAACTACTCAAGAAGGAGAGGCAAGACCACTTCTAGAACCATGAAAGTGACTACTTTAGTCACGAAGATAGAAATAGGTAACATACTGGAATATTTAAAGAGCGAAATTATCTCATCTCTAGCATTGCAGATGGATACGCTACTGTTAGAGAAAAAGAAGCAAGAAAATGAAGCAACATTGGATTATTTTTGTCCAAAATGTAGAGGGAAGCATGCAAAGAATGCATGCCCGGAGAAAAAATTTAGAGTATGCGTAGTTTGCAGGCTGAACCATAAAACTTGATTATTCCTGCAATTGCCCAGTAATCAAGAGGATGCTGAAAGCGTGGATGCCTATTTCATAGGCAATCAAAAGAGTTGGCCACAACCCCTTGCGAGGAATATGCCAATCAAAATGTTGTCATATGAGGGAGGACCATACATGCCCCAAGGCCCACCTCAACCACCTAACATGGGGTGGTGGGAGCCATCACCCTGGTCCAATGCACCCCCAGTAGCATTCCTGAACTAGTAGCCATGGATGTCATATCCATATCCTATGGAGCAGTGGAGAAGCCACACTGTGTGGAATCAGGCTCCATAGAATGTAGCACTAGCTCACCCCCAACATAATTTACCGATGTTGCTAGTAGTGAGACCTGCGTAGCTACCCACACAATCGATGACAAATCCTAATAACAGGGTGAACCAACTAGCATACAACGTGGAGGGTGAGATGTATCTGATGTACCATATTTAGCTTAGGTCTGGTAGACAACTAGGAGTAGGAACTGTATCGCTCCAAATTTTTTGCATCCCTACCTTCAGGCTATAGGATCTGCGCCCGGAAGGAGGATGGGAAAAGGATGATGCGGTACCTCGAACGAGAGGACTTTGCGAAGGTCCCGCCTCTCAAGGGAGGTGTATTTTGGTGATTTTTCGATGGATGGTGGGTTCACCAGGAAACATTTAACGACAATTTCCATGCCTAGGTTTTTGGAATGTGTTTAATGAGTTCGTTTTAACCTTAAACATTCATCCTAGGTTTTTGCCGAATGAAACTAAATTAAACTATATGAAAATGCAAGTTCCATGAATACAGCAGATGATTTGAAAGCAAAAAACAAAGAATTTTGCGTAATGCCAATGAAAAATACCTGATCCGGATGTCTGAAGAAGATTCTAACATTTGAAGCAGTCTAGATCGTCAGGGATTCTACAGAATCGCCTGTAATCTGACAGGATCGTCTGCAATTTGACAGAATCGTCTGAGACTGATAGATTCGTCCGAGATCTAACAAATTCGTCAGAGACCTTCAAGACAGAAAACAGATGCAAAATACAAGAAATTCTATTGTGCTAACAGAGGCAAATTACACCAAATAGCAATATGAATACTGAACAATATTTAAGAACAAAAAATAATGCAAATTACTGTAATTTAAGGGCAAATCATGAACTTAACATGCATTCTAAGCTAAATGGGTGAACACCAAATGCAAAATAGCATAAACACTAAATAAATAGTCTAATTTGCAAAATAAAAAGATGGAGAAAGAGTTAAGAAGAGCAAACTTCAGGCACTGATTGCCTTGATGTAGACTATAGTCGAGATCGTCTCGCATCAGTACGAAATCTCCTCGAATTCGACAGGATCGCCTCTGATTTGAACAGGTTCGTCGACGATGATGGGTGCTGGCTCCGGCTGAAAACCAGTGATGTACCTGCAACAAAATGGCTATGGGACTAGTGCAAAAGCAAAATTAGGATGTGTTGACGCAGAGGGAATCAGTTTGCAGATAAATTCAGCCAAGGGTTGGGGAGGGAAAATCCTAGAAGTTAAATAGGCTTAGGGGGAGTTTTTGGGAGGTTGGAGATCATCCCAATTTGGGAGATCTCCAATGGGGGAGGGTCCCAACGGCACAGACACGCTTCTGCCCAGATTGGAGACCCGTTGGAACATATTCCAACTATGCAAATTCGGCTTTGCGACAAGATTGTCTGGACGTCCTAGTCCAGACGAAATCATCAAATCTGGGGCGATATCGTCTGATCGGCGACGATATCGTTAAACGGTCAAAACAACCTCTAAAATTGGCGCAAAAAAGGGGGAAACGTAATACCCGGCGGTTAACGGGCAGTTTGGGAGGTTAAATTTGATTTTTAAATTATTTACTAAGGTGAATGTAATTATTGTAATTTTAACTGCGCCAATTTTAGGGTGCTACATTTTGCCCCCTCTTTAGCGAATTTTTCGAAGAAAATGCGTTAAAGATGAGTTCTTCTTGATCTACGAGAAAGCAAAAAATTATACCCATTTTTAGGCGACGATTCTTGGTCGAATCGTACAACAACTTACTATGGTGCCTCCTCCGTGTTTTTACCAAAATCGAATGTTTGAGGTAAAAAACGTGACAAAGCAAAAAATTATTGTTGAATAAAATTAAGAAAAATAGGGTAAAACCCTAATTCATTGTTACTGTTCATTTTTACTATTTTTAGAGCTCTGAAGCAAAATGGTGGAGACGACGCACAGATCTGCAGAGGTCCGGCGCGGTCTACGGGTAAGGGTCTAGACTGATCTAGAACTGATTTAATTTGAATTTACATGCTTTTAAAGTGATTTTTAGATGAATTTTGAGCATCGCAGCCGTTTTTGGGCCGTCGATGTCGTCGGGACGAAATCGTCCCGATTTCGACGAAATCGTCTCAATTTCGACAATTTCGCCCGAGGGCGAAATCGTCGAAACGGGGATGATTTCATCAAATTAGAGACGATTATGCTCAAATTTGGGACGATATCGTCCAATAGTGGGCGATATCATCAATTACATGAAATTGATCTTTAAGTTGCATTATTAATTACTGGAATTGTTATTAATTATTGTTTGTTGTTTATTGTTTATGTTGCAGAGAGGATTGCTAAAGAGCAGAGAATGGAAATATGGAGGATTAAGAGATGACTTGGCTGTGCTCACATAGGCAGAGCGGGATCTACTGGCATAGGCTGGCTTGCAGCATGTGGCGGAGATGCCACAAATATCCATAGATATGGGGCTACTGACAGCCCTAGCAGAGAGATGGTATCCGGGGTCTTCCTGTTTCCGGCTACCGACAGGGGAGATGACTCCCACACTGGAGGATGTATGGAGGACTATGAGAATCCCCATACAAGGATGGATGATCACTCTTGCGGCCAACCAAGGCCATGCTATGGGATGGCTATGTGGTGACCCGAGCTTCACCCTGGAGAAGGGCGGAGTGAACATCGAGGCACTGCGCCAGATGCCTGGGGCATCCAGACTCACACAAGTTCTAGCAGGAGTGGTTGGTGGAATTTTGCTGTGCCACCAGAGCGGGTGTAGGGTACCATGGATGCTCGCAGATGTGATCTACGATATGCGGGACCATGGGTATAGGTTTTGCTGGGGCAGCTTTGTTCTATGCCGGTTGTACAGGATCCTGTATGGGGTCGTGTATAAGGGCGGCCGATGTCTGGTGATGACATCGCTACTACAGGTTTGTTGCTGGGAGCACATTGCGGTGAGGAGGCCGATAGGGCTTCCACTGACAGGGGTAGACGGGGAGAGGCCCCGAGTCTTCTACCGGTGGCTCCGAAGAGGGGCACAGTGACGGATCGACCTGCCTATGTCCCAGAGACTGCTAGATGAGTTGATCCCAGATCAGATCACCTGGAGGCCATGGTGAAGGCACCTAGGGTGGGCCGAGGATGGACAGGAGCTGGCTCACATCAGGCGAGTTTTCTGGTTGAGGATGGAGAGGGGAGAGGTGGAGCTCCACCGCTACGATCGAGTTTTGAGGCAGTTCGGTCTACAGCAGGGGATCCCATCTCTTAGGGATTATGAGTTTTCCTGGACTGTCCGGGATAACACCAAGGTTAGCGAGGCTCCAGACATGCAGTGATTCTGGAGTCAGGACTCAAACGATGCCCCCATTCAGCTAGTAGATGGGGACGATGCAGGGGTAGCCGATGGCTACGATGCCTGGTACGCAGGCATCCACCCTCCTCGGACGATGAGGGCTCAGGGTCCGATACACATAGTTGTGCGTCAGATAGGGAGGCGGTGCCAGGCGGCTATGGAGGTGGCCCAGGGTCGCAGCGGGAGAGAGCTAAGGAGGCCACAGGCACAGGAGAGGCCGCGACAGCGAGAGAGGAGGGCGGAGAGACCCCCTTCTCCATAGAGAGAGAGGCCACCATCGCCCGACAAGGGCAAGGGTGTCGACATTGGGGAGAGTAGCGAGACAGTGACTATCTGATCAGAGACAGTCCATATCCAGGTACAGGTGCAGACCCTACAGGAGGAGGCTGCATGACACCGAGCTGAGGTTACATAGCTTAGAGACGAGATTGTGCACCTCAGGGCATGGGGCGGAGGGGCGAGCTCTGGAGAGTTGACATGGGCTATCACCCAGATCACTTTCTATCAGACCTTATACTATCAGATGGTGCCAGAGGAGGATAGATTACCACTTTCGGCTAACATCGTAGAGCCGATCAGGATCGTGTCGTCTAGGACTTCGTCCTGATCGACGACTAGGACTCGTAGTACCACTCATACTGTGATGGGGCCACCTTGTCCACCTTAGGGTGGGGGAGGAGATGAGGCTGAGAGCTTGAGGGGTTCTCGAGGCTAGCTACTACTAATTGCATTGTACAGATTGACATATAGTATGTATTTTTTTTTTTTTATAGAGGATTGAGTATGCCGAGGTACAGATTGTGGCATACCAATCTAGTTTTGAGATGATGTATATATTGTTGATATATATATGAGATGAGATATTTTTGATCATATGACTTGTCTTATGTGATTTTTATGATGCTTTTAATGTTTGGATTGATTGATTTGATGATTCATGTAATTATGTCATTGGAAATATTATAATTGGAATGTCATGCTTGTAATATTTGAAATGAAATAATCTGATGTAACAAATTGGTTGTTTGTAATGAAATGTGATAAAAATAAAAATAAAAAGAGACTTCTAACAATAATTTCAAAGGACATTGTCGCTATTATAGACCATTTCATGGAGTCGTCGCTCACTCGGTCGTCAAGCTAATCCCAGTATAGAAATATTGCAAAAAGTAAAAGAGTGCTTAAGAGACTGTCTTAAGGCTTTGGTGCAATGATGAAAAATGATGGTGATGATAATGATTTGTTTTCAGATTTTCATGAAAAATATTTGTACATGAAATAATGTTAAAAATGATTTTTGCTAGGCATAAATTCCTAAGTGTGATAAATTTTTTGGATAATTCCCTAGGAATTATACCATCATTGCAAAATTTAAAGGTTGACATAATGATATGAAAATGTGTTTGCTGTTGAAAAGCATAATTTGTGTAACATAATTAATTTAAGTCATATGGTTTTCAGATTTTTAAGAAATGGGGAATAAAAATTGTTACAATGGTTTGCACTAGGCATAGAATATGTAGGTATAGACTTATACCGTCATCGCAAAAATCCAAAAAAGGTTATTTTTATTGCATGATTGATGTTTGATGAACAGGAAATATGAAAATGAGGACTTGCGCTAGGCATACAATTCCAATTTTGGTTGTGGAACTATACCATCATCGCGAAAGTCGACACGATATACATGATATGTTTTTGAAATAAATTTTTGATTTTTCTATGATATAGTTGTCTTTGTGTAAACAACTGTACTTGATTTATTCGCAAACAAGTTGCAAAAATAATATTTCAAAGTACTTTGAAGACAAAATTTAGATTTATAAGGAATCCCATGTGCATATGTGAATTCATTTCCAATCTTGATTTATAAGAATGATAGACAAAATCTCTCAAATACAAATGTGTGTGCAATTGCATTGTTCATTTACCAGATTTGAGCAAGATACTATGATACAAGTGATTTGAAGAAACCAAATAAGTGTTCATTAACCATGATGTAGATGCATATAACCATATTAGACCACTATGTAGATCGGATTATCAAGAGCTAGCTAATCCATAAGCAGACATAGGTCTGTACAAAAGAAGGTTGCTAATGTGACAGACATATCGCCACGCTAGGAGTTACCCAAGGCCAAGCAGGTTGGGCACAAACCACCTGTTATGGGGCTTACCTCACAGTTTTTGAATAATTGAGAATTCCAGGGATTCAAGCTCATCAACCCTTCTTTTCTTTTCAAAGGGTAGGGAAAGGGATTTTATTGCTTTCTTTTGAACTTTGCATATTTTTCTTTTGTATTTCTTTTGCTTGATAATGCTTGGAACATTGCTATAATGATATAAAAGAACATTTTTCTTTTCTCTTTTTTTTTTTGATTTTTTTTTGTTTTCTTTTTCTTTTTCTTTGCTAGGGATACTTGCTCATATTAGCTGTAGAGCAAGGGATTTTTATTCTGGGTAGGGGTGAGCTTGTCCTTTTGCCAATTCTCAAATATTCTAGACCATGTGCATGATAGGATAGTAGGGGAAACTTTTCACTCAATAAATCAGTTCTACTATGTAGCAAAACATGGAAATTACAAATATAATAATTTTATTGTGAAAAGATGTGCTTGGTTTAAGTAAATAACAAGATCAATTCTCTATGCTCAAATTTTATTTAATTGAATTTTGTGAACTTTGATATAAGAGAGATTAGTAATCATGCCAGATAAAATCAAGATATTTATTGTTGTGAGTGTGCTAGTGAGGGATGCCAAATAAATGCTAATTTTATCCAAAATAAGTTGAAAACATATAACTGCAATAATTGTAAGAAAATATATATAAACACTTTTGAGAAGTTTTGAGAATTTTGACTCTCTCTTTCTTCTGTATATTGTTTTGGTTTCGAAAGAGTCAAGCATATAGCTGTTTTTAGTTTTTTATTTTGATTTTAGTTTTAGAGCAAACAATTTAACAAGTGCTTTAAATAAATGCAATAGATAGTTTTTGAAGATTTTTGGAGATTTATGAATGTTTTTGGGTGTTTTTGAATAAATTGAAAGAAATACAAGAGAGTAATTTTGAACAAATATATACATGGATGAAATGACCAGATTTATGCATAGTAACGTTTAAGATGCAAAATATTCATGGGTTCTTTAAGTTCTTTACCATATAAGGTAGATAATTTATATGCTCCTGATTCAAATTTAGCAGTAATGATGTATGGTCCGAGCCAGTTGGGCTCAAATTTACCTTTAAGGTCCTTTGGTTGTGTTTGTATTTTTTTTTGAAGATTTTGAGGATTTTGATTTTTTTGTATTTTGATTTTAATTTATGAATTGAAGTTGGTGGTATATACAAGATGATCTATATACACTATACAAGGTTATTTGAGTATAGCATGTCTAAGGTTGCTTCAAAATCAAAGGAGGTTTTGAAGGATAATCTAGTTGAGGTGAAGGTAAGAATAGAAGGTGATGAATAAAAGGTAGTGATAAAAAAAGGTTTGTTATAATGTAGAATAATGTAGCAAAAGATTTGACTTTTATATGTGTAAAATTGATCATGTTACAAAATAAAATATTAGAAATATAAGAAAGTTCTTCATTCTTATTATTATATTCCAAGTTTTGATAATATGGAGAAAGTATATGTGAAAGATATGCATGAGTGTTATTTGGTAAACAAAGATGATCATATATGGATGAAGAAAAGTGATGGATAGAAGATAATTGTGATAATAGAGAATGTATAGAACTTGATGTTTCAACCGTTAAATATTCTTCAAATGGTTTGGGTCACCATGTATGGTAACAATTTTATTTACAATTTCAAACTTCAAACATTGGTGAAGAGTGGAAGGGAAAACCCTCATCGTATGAATCCAAGGACTCTGGAGAAATAGGTTGTAAGGTGAAGGACAATATCCTACATAGAATAAAATATCCAAGATCTTGGATCCAATATTGAGGGGAAACATTATAGTACCTTGAACTTCTTGAATTTCATTGTTAAAAGATTTTATAAGAACATTTGATTCATTAAGATCTTCTTCCTTTGTTTTGAGCTTTTGGAATAATTGATAAGTGCATAAATTAAGAGAGGAGTCATTATCTACCATGATAACTTTAACAGGTGTGTCTTTACTAGATCTTGTAATGTAAATATAGTAGTATTCTTGTGGAGTAGAGGAAGGAATCTCCTCATCATAGAATGAAATATGGTTAACCTCAAGAGGGTTTACACCATTAATTATGTTTTTAGAGAAAATATGATGAGGAAAGAATTGTTGGCTAGGTATCTTGAACAAAGTTTCCTTGTGATAAATTTGTAATACTTCTAAAAGGGATATCTTTGCTTGAGGATTAATCACTTGTTGTTGGCTATCAAAGTGGATTTCGGATTGAAATTTTGATTTTAAATATAAGCTTTCTATGCTTGCATTCCATTTTGTATCATTCTCTAGAGCCAAAGATAGTTTTGAAGGTTGGTCAAATGAGGAATCCATATCTTGAATATCGGATTGAGTTTATTGAAGTTGAGGTTGCTCATTTGTAGTTTTTGTTACAATATTAGTAATATCATCATGATGGGACACATTAACATGCAATATTTGATTAGTTTCCTATTGTTGACAATTGAATAGGGATTCTTGGGAGATCTCCATGTCTTGATTGATTATTGGTATTTGTTGTGTAGGAGTTTGATTGTTTACTAGAGATTTATAATCAGTTGTAGATTGTAATTCCTTTATATTTAAAAGACCTTCATCAATCAAATATTGAATTGCACATCTTAAATATTTACAATTTTGTGTCATATGTCCATCTACTCTATGATATTCACAATGTAGCTCAGGTTTAAACCAATCTGATGTGGTATTAGGTTGTCTTATGGAAGGAAGTTCAATAATATTTGTGTCAAGTAAATACTTGAGAATTATATCCATTGGTTGATTAAGCCTAGTAAATTTACGTGATGAAGGTTTTTGATAAATGCCTTAGGAATTTCGTCATAAAAGGACCTAATGGTTTCTCACCTCTACTTTCTTTATTATGGGTAGAATGATGACAGGAAGATTGCGATGTAGGAGGTGAGTGCACGGTAGAATTGGAAGAATAAGTATTTGCTTGTTGAAATGGATGTGTTGTATTAAAAGAAGAATATTGAAAAGGTGGCGGAGGATTGTATGTGGAACGATAGGCATAATATGGATATATGGGAGAATAGATAATATCGTTATGAAGAGGATTGGCAAAGGGATTGTCTTGTTGGGTTATGGATGAAAAATGAGAAAAGTGTGATGGAGGTGATGTTGAATAGGGATAAGGTTGGTCATAATCAATGAATGTATTTGATTGAATTCTTCCAACATTACTGATGGGCTCATATTGATTTGAGTAAAAACTCATGGTTTGTTTAGTGCTTCTAAAAGTAATATTTAGCATCTACTATTTAGAATTGAATCTAAAACATGAAATGATGATTTTGTTTTTGTTTTTCTTGTATACATATATATATTTTTGTTTTTGTTTTCAAAAGGTTATGATGCATTCACGTCGGGTTCACCAAAATGTATCGCTCCAAATTTTTTGCATCCCTACCTTCAGGCTATAGGATCCGCGCCCGGAAGGAGGATGGGAAAAGGATGATGCGGTACCTCGAACGAGAGGACTTTGCGAAGGTCCCGCCTCTCAAGGGAGGTGTATTTTGGTGATTTTTTGACGGATGGTGGGTTCACCAGGAAACATTTAACGACAGTTTCCACGCCTAGGTTTTTGGAATGTGTTTAATGAGTTCGTTTTAACCTTAAACATTCATCCTAGGTTTGGCCGAATGAAACTAAATTAAACTATATGAAAATGCAAGTTCCATGAATACAGCAGACAGATTTGAAAGCAAAAAATAGAGAATTTTATAGAATGCCAATGAAAAATACCTGATCCGGATGTCTGAAGAAGATTCTGACATTTAAAGTAGTCTGGATCGTCGAGGATTCTACAGAATCACCTGCAATCTGACAGGATCGTCTGCAATTTGAAAGAATCATCTGAGACTGACAGATTCATCCGAGATCTGACAAATTTGTCAGACGAATTCGTCAGAGACCTGCAAGACAGAAAACAAATGCAAAATACAAGAAATTCTATTGTGCTAACAGAGGCAAATTACACCAAATAGCAATATGAATATTGAACAATATTTAAGAACATAAATTAATGCAAATTACTGTACTTTAAGGGCAAATCATGAACTTAACATGCATTCTAAGCTAAATGGGTGAACACCAAATGCAAAATAGCATAAACACTAAATAAATAGTCTAATTTGCAGAATAAAAAGATGGAGAAAGAGTTAAGAAGAGCAAACTTCAGGCACTGATTGCCTCGATGTAGACTACAGTTGAGATCGTCTCGCATCAGTACGAAATCGCCTCGAATTCGACAAGATCGCCTTCGATTTGAACAGGTTCGTCGGTGACGATGGGTGCTGGCTCCGGCTGAAAACCAGTGATGTACCTGCAACAAAATGGCTATGGGACTAGTGCAAAAGCAAAATTAGGATGTGTTGACATAGAGGGAATCAGTTTGCAGATAAATTCAGCCAGGGGTTGGGGAGGGAAAATCCTAGAAGTTAAATAGGCTTAGGGGGAGTTGTTGGGAGGTTGGAGATCATCCCAATTTGGGAGATCTTTAATAGGGGAGGGTCCCAACGGTGTAGAAACGCTTCTACCTAGATTGGAGACCCGTTGGAATAGATTCCAACTATGCAAATTTAGTTTTGCGACAAGATCGTTTAGACGTCCTAGTCCAGACGAAATCGTCAAATCTGGGGCGATATCGTCTGATCGACGATGATATCATCAAACGGTCAAAAAAACCTCTAAAATTGGAACGAAAAAGGGGGAAACGGAATACCCGACGGTTAACGGGCGGTTTGGGAGGTTAAATTTGATTTTTAAATTATTTACTAAGGTGAATGTAATTATTGTAATTTTAACTGCACCAATTTTAGGGTGCTACAGGAACACCTCCACTGGTAGAAGAGGAGGAAGAGGTAGGAGAAACACCTCTTGTAGAAGAGGTAATAGAAGAAATGCCTGAGAGAGCAAAGGATCCATTTCCCAATTGACTGCAAGAATAGAGGAAAGTAACGTAGCCAGAGTTCGATGTCTTGTCTAGCTTGAAGAACCTCACCATGATAATTCTATTATTTCAAGCCATTCGATATGTTTTGATATATACCAAGGCGATAAGAGAGATGTGTCTAAGGAATCCAGGACAGAGAGCAACCTAGACTATCAATATCATGGGTAAACTAGCAGATTTGATGATGGGCAAAACGTGCCATCCTAAGTATGTAGACTCGAGTAGCCTAATGTTGACTATAAAAATAGAGGGACATTCCCTATCCAATATGTTGGTCGATCTCGGAGCAGCCATCAACGTAATGCCTTAGGATACCATGTAGAGGCTACAGCTCATGAACTTGAAACCCACTACGACAATGGTGCAGCTAGCCAATCGATCGACCGTGGCATCAAAAGGAATGTTGTAAGACGTAATAGTGATAGTCAGTGCATGGGAATACCCAACCAAATTTTTAGTCTTGCAATCTAAAACTAGGCTGGGTGGTTACCTTCTCATCTTGGGAAGGTCATGGATAGAAATAACTGATGCTTACATCAACTGCGGGATGGGCTGATGACCATCTCTGATGGACAAAATGTTAAAAGGTTGACTATTTCACCCCCAACGTAGTTTGTCGACTCATTAGGAGAACCCATGTTGATCGAGCATAAAAATCCTTAGCTATCTATGATCCAGCTGGTGATGACATTGGATGAGTTGGTAGAAGAAGACGAAGATGATGCTATTGTGGAGTTCCTCCATAGGGAGTCCTCCATCTCCACACCTGGATCACCATTGGCTAGTGCCCAATATCACCACGTTCAGTAGATACACATCGAGCCAGGAAGAACATTGAATGTTAGCAATGGGTTGACTCCCACACAATTGATGAAAGTAGAAGAGCTCTTGGTTAGACACCAACAGGCATTTGCATGGGATTACTCAGATATGAAGGGTATTAGCCCAGAGATATGCACCCATCATATATACCTCGATGATCAAGGAACTCCAAGTAGGAAACCACAGAGAAGAATGAATCTGATAATGAAATACATTGTCAAGGAAGAACTACAAAAACTCTTGACTACCGGATTCATCTATCCAATTTTTAACTACGAGTGGGTATCACCATTAGTGGTAGTCCCTAAAAATAATGGGAAGTGGTGAATCTATGTGGACTATAGAGTTTTAAAAAAAGTGATCAAGAAGGACCACTTCCTGCTCCCGTTCATTGATCAAGTCTTGGATACACTCTCTAGGAGGAAGTATTTCTCCTTCCTGGATGGATTCATTGGATACAACCAGATCCAGATAGGAGAAGAGGATCAAGATAAGACAATGTTCACTTGCCCATGGGGAATGTTTGCCTATCAGGTATTACCTTTTGGATTATGCAATGCACTTTCCACATTTCAAAGGGTGGTGCTTAGCATATTTTTAGACATGATGGGAGACGCGATCGAAGTATACATGGATGAATTCATCGTCTATGGAGAAACCTTTAATAAAATAATGACGAACTTGGAAAGAGTGCTCGAAAGAAGCAAGGAAAACAATTTGTCCCTGAGCAACGAGAAATGCTTTATGATGATGCAAGAAGGCATCGTACTAGGAAACCACCTCTCTGTAGAAAGAATAAATGTTGATAAAAGAAAAATTGAGGTCATCAAAGACCTACCCAGCCCCAGAACATAGAGAGAGGTGAGGAGTTTTCTTGGATCAGTCGGGTACTACCGAAGATTTATCATCGAGGCACCTTCCACATCAAGAAGGTGCATACAGACAGAGGTTCCTTCCACCCCAGGAAGATGTAGGTATACAGTGGCGCCTTCCACCCTAGGAAGGCATAAGTATTCAGCAGTGCCTTCCACATCAGGAAGGTGCACCCATTTAGAAGCACCTTCCATAGTAGGAAGGCACCATCATCAAAAGGGTGCCTTCCACCACTAGAAGGCACATCCATTCAAAGAGCACCGACAACATCGGGAAGGCACCATATAAGCGCCTTCCACATCAAGAAGGCACCACATAAGCACCTTCCACATTGGAAAGGTACCAAAGAGCGCCTTTCATGTACATCCAGCACTTAAGTCTCATAGACACCTTGATCGAAATGAAATCACCACATGAACGAGCGACATTAGATTACCACCATCACCCATGTGATGGAAATCCACACCAATAAAAAAATATCAGAGAATTATGGGGCGATATCAGTGTGCACGTTCCAAATATGATGGACAGACAATTTTTTTGAGCAAATCGAGAGTCTATCTTTAGCACCAACCATTAAACAACTCAACACCAAAGTCCAGCATAATCCGCACAAATGAAATACCCCTACCCCGTGTCACAAATCAGTGAATCAAAACTCTTCACGATGCATGAAACTCCAAATAAGGTACGTGCATACTAACTCAAATCTTTATATAATTATTCATAAATTATGCAGTACCAAAAAAATATTACCGTCATAAAAATCATATACCCCCATGGCCGAAACCATGTGCCAATGATATGGCTCAAAATGCGTACCCTAGAATTAAATGCTAAGGTTAGGTGCCTTCCCTATAAGAAGGTGCCTTCCTGAAGAAGTAAGGACAAAAAAAAGAAGAAGAAGCACAACAGTAAGGGAAGGCGCCATGGGAGTAAGGTCAAAGAATCATGCGGTGAAAAAGAATGAGCCGAGTGATACAGAAGAAATCAAGGGGACGATAAAAACATAGTTCAAGATCGAGGGATGGTTCGAATACTATACCCTGGTCAGTCAGGGCTAGGATATGGAGGTAGCCAAGGAATTCCCTGCCTCCTTGAGGGGCGACATAGCTCAAGTGCGAGGGATAGAAATTTTGGTCACCCATGAATACATCTCGCATGCGACTGGATTGCCCCTCACAAGTGAATGCATATACAAAGGCAGACTGCTAAAGCCATACGCCAAAGTGATACTACCATGAGAAATTGTGCAGATAGATAAGGAAGGGCTACCCAAAAGCAGCCTTCCCATGAATCTACAAAATATATTCGAGCAGGTTGCTTGATTCTTTACATGCACCGGGAAGTATACCCATTTGCACACTAACCATGTGCAATTTTTGAATCACCTAGTGCATGGAAGGAAGTTGAATGTGCCCTTATACCTAGAAAATGCCCTAAAGGAAGAAGCGACTAGGTAATAGAAGGGAGCACCGTCTGCCTTGGCCCACCATGGGCTGATATCAGCACTGGTCTGCAATGCAGAAGCGTAGAGGTAGAACCCCGACGCAGAGGGAGATGGTGGCCAAGAAAGGCAACATGATGTTGTTGCTAAAATAGGGCAAGAATAGGGAAGCCCTATAGAGGAGATGTCAAGTATTGGGCAATTGGCATTGTCTAATTTTATGTAAGAAAGAGGGAATTCACCAGTGCCCAAATGCATAGAGGAAAGAGGGCATTCCCCAGTGCCAGAGTATGAAGAGGAAGGAGCATTGCTTATTAGCAGTGAGGTTGAGTTCTGACTGCCATAACCAGTCCCCAGGAGGAAATTACTACGATGAATCCTCCTCTCGATAGAAGAATAAGAGAACAACCTGAAAGTCGACATTGTAGTCCAAACCCTCTGAGAATTGACAAACTAGAGCCCACAAGATGTAGGGACTTCCAAGAGCAATGATCAGGTCAACGCAACCTTGGAGGAAGCATTGGAGTGGCAGACCAATTGTTGGATGGCCTAAAAATTTTTGGAGGACTACCAGAATGAGCATAGAGGGGAATTGGAAGAATGAGAAAGATGAATCACCCAGCTCGAGCAGCTGGTCCAGCAGTTGTGGGAGGAGAACCAACAAATCCAAGATAGGGGAACAAAAAGAAGGGATGCATCGACCCAAAATTATTGGGCAATAAAGGTCTCGATGAATTCTCCCACATATACAGAACGAGTATTCTCTTTAGGAGAATTTTGATCAGACACCCTATAGAGCAGCTCGGAGGTAGGAGAGAATTCCTCTATTTTTGGGAGTGAAGGGGAAAGAAGTCCCACAATACCCCTTGTGATTGACCTGAGTGATACAGAGCAGGAAGAGGGCCAACAATAACAAATAGGACCGGGGGATAAGGAAGAACTCCCCGGACGTAAGGAAGAAAGAGAAGAGCCTGAGGGGTTGGCACAGGATAGACAAGGGGGCGAAGAAGCACCCCCAGGGATGGCAGCACAAGTCTCCCAGAGTGAATAGAACGCTCCAAGGACTATAGAGCAGGCCCCTTAGAGCAAGAAGATGTCCACAAGGGAGAAAATGGAAACCCTTATTCGAGCCACCACATTTTCTATAGAAGCCAAAGGAAAAGGGCCCAGGATGACTTGAAATAAGGCAAAGGTGACATTTTTCGAGCTAGAAGAAGATGAATGGGATATGCAGTCATTTGCAGAGAGGCAAAAATAGTTCTAATGACTGTTCAAAGAGATGACAGTAGCTAAGGAGACCAGGAAGGCAACCTCAAAGTTGTAGAGGGACTCTAGTATCTACATCAATCTGGTAGAGGACAGGCAATTCTGGGAGATTTACGGGTCATCCCGGGGATGGCCCTCCAATATAAGAAGGTATTTTGAATGATGGGGGGTATATGGCCCTAAATTGGAAGTCGTTGCCATTGCAAAGGAGAATGTAGGGCTTACTCCTGAAGCAACCCGATTGTACAAAATCCAAGTAGTTCATCTCAAGAGAGATAATTCAGATATCCCTCTTGTAGTGGTCAAACCTTTGGAAACTGACCTATGGCAAGCTGCATTTTAGGCAGCAAATATGATGCTGGCTAGATCACCTTCGATAGTGGCCAGGATGAGGAAATCAAAGCCGATAGCAGCACCTGTAGCCCCACTTAGAAAAAAATGAGCCACACCTCTAGATGCCAGTACATAGAAGAGGTAGATACGGGCCGTAGGTACAATTGGATCCACCAAGAAATGACAATGATGAGGGGTCAATAGGGCTACCTGTAGTTTTGATGCCATAAGGGCATGGCATATGTTAGGCATGGGGGGATGATGAGCATCATAAATACTCATATTTTGTATACATTTTCTTGATTATTATGCGGCTATATAATAAGGATTACATATGTTTATGAATGATTATATAGTTATTTTATGAAATTATGCGTGTTATCTAATTTGTGTGTTTTCAGTGTGTTTTTGTGGAATTGTAGTTGATTTAGTCATATTTGGATTAGTCGAGGTCTTTTCATGGACCTAGCACTTTGTTTCTTTCAAAATCAATGCAGAGAAGGTAGGCGCATTCCTCTTCTAGGAAGGCACCAAGTGTAAGTAGACGTCTTCCTCTTCTAGGAAGGTGCTAAAGGAAAATAAATGCCTTCCTCTTATAGGAAGGCACCAACAGGAAGACCACTAGAAGGCAAGCACCTTCCTCTCATAAGGAAGGCACCGACAGGAATGCGCCACTAGAAGGCAAGTGCCTTCCTCTCACAGGGAGGCGCCAATAGAAGATAAGTGTCTTCCTATTCTAGGAAGGTGCCAATGACAGTAAGGTGCCTTCCGCATAAAGAAGGTTCCCAACATACTTAGGCACCTTCCTCATAGGGAAGACGCCCCTATTCTTTGCTCATTGACCAGACAAGAACGACATGGACAACAAAGACTGGTGTAGTTCCAACTCTACATCATGTAGAGTTAAATTAGGGATCACATCGACATATGAGAATGTACTACCAATGCCAGGTGAAGAACAAACCAATCAGTGAGCACACCACCATTAGAAATGAATGCCAGTTTTAGTAGACATCGATCACATTTACCAAATTGTCTTAGTTTAGTCTGGAATGAATCGACTGTTATAACTTCTTTGTAACAGAAGATCTGTGGGTGTGCTATATAAACACACACAAACCTCTCTAAGGATATATAGAATATTTTGATAGTAAATGTAGAGAGATATACATAAGAAGCATTGTAATACTTTGATAATTATAATACAGTTCTAAGAGTTTCTAAGTGCATGTTCAGCTGGGAGGAAGCTGCTGGAGCTTGGGCCCACTCCAAGCCAGTATTTCTTCCCCTATTTTTCCTATGTTTTCTAGATTAGTTTATCGCTTTTATAAGATTTTTTATCACATTGTTATTTCTAGTATTGCAATAGGTTTATTTCCAGGAATGCATGAATATTTCCTTTCTATAGATTTAATTATTTTTACGTAAATTATTGAGGAGTGTATGAATGATTGATGACCATTGAAAAACCCCCCAATAGTAGAACTAGCGAACTCATATCAAGTGGTATTGTAAGCAATATTTTTCAAGACCCTTCGCAAGTTTACGAAGCTCCCTGGGTTGAAAAATTAAATGCACGGGCATGTGACAAAATTAGGAAAAAAGTTAACCTTGTTTGGCCTGCAACACAAAGTTGAGGGCTTAGCTTGTGCTTTATCTTGAGCTTGCCTAGGAAATAGATCCTTTGCCTTAACAACATCAAGTCCTTTGGTTCTAATATCAGGAGTCTTAATCAGGGATGACCGCTTTTCTTCCTACACTATGGTTCTGTAGGTACTCTCAAAGGTTGCAATTCTACGGGATCAATAGTCACTGAATTATTCCCAAATCTAGTGAGGACTGAAACTTGCTCTAGGGACGACATCATAAAATTATGCTCCACTTCTCAAATTATATTAACTTACCTACTCGAGGAACTTTTTGCCAATGTTTGAACATAGTTCAAATGTACCATACATGTATCTTCATCGTGAGGATCATTGCATGTAGAACACCAATATGCTCTTTTGGACACATTAACTTCATCATTTACTTGCATTGTGGTATTTTTCTTAGGTCCCCTACTGGTAGATGCTGGTGATTGGTGGAGTCTAAAATCTTCTTGATCGAAACTCAGCTTTGGCTTGTTTTTCCTCACCATTGTAAGCTCATTAGATATCATCCTCAAAGCCACATTATTGGATTTCACTTCTTGTAACAAAGTGGTGAGGGGATCTGAATTGGGCGACGGGGTCGACGCTAGTAGGGATAAAGGCACTTGTGGTGCGGGTAATAGTAAAGAGGTTGGAGGTACTAGAAATGTTGGAAAAGAAATGAACAAAGGTTGTAGAGGTACTAACGAAGCAGGAAATCATTGAAAACTCATAGTGAATTATTGTGGGACAAGGATAGGGGCCACTTGAGGGGATCCAAATTCTATGAAGAGACTGGATACATTGAAAACATGGGCTACAAGAACACATTAGAGTAAAGATATTATGGGAGATCAGGGAGAATAGGTATTTTTGCCTTCGGAGGAAGTTTACCTACAACAATCAAATCTGATTTGGCCTTTTGAGCTTGTGTGTATATATCTGGAAATGTGGTTACATTGGCTTGGTGCATTACCATACCAATATAAATACTGAGCGCTTAGAGATAATAAAATGCTGCTTGCTCATGCATCGGTCATAAACCATCTGAACCCTCTGCCAGATTTGTGCAAATCATATATTAAAATATATAAGCTTTTCATGTGGATGTCTTTGATTCATGGTGAATTGATGCAATAAAGAATAAAAATTAGCTTGTTCATGGAAATTCTTAATCAACAACTCTACCAATTGATCCCACGAAATAATGGTACCAGACTACAAGGATCGATACCAATATAGAAATTTTTCCCTTAACAAAAAAACCAAAGTTTTTATCATTACATCCTCATCAGTTATATCATGGATAGTTGCAAGAGAGGCCACATATTAGATATGCTCATATGCAGTTTTCCAATACCATAATATATCAATAAAGCCTTCAAAGCAGCTTGAGGTATTGGATTTTGCACTTGCAAGTTCAAGGCTCCGGAGCTGTTCCATGCGGCAAACTGCCTTAGGGGTTGTTGTTGGTGTGGTGGGAATTTTGAGCTATGTGAACGGGAATATGGGGAGTAGGATGCAGAGCACTAGCAGTTGTACTAAGCAGAGGCTAAAGAAAACTGGTGGTAGTACTTACTGGACTTACGGGAGCAGAAAACACACCAGCTAACCAAGAAGATGAAATAGATGGTATGGATGGGATATGAGGGAGTGAAGACATCCATCGAAAAGTGGCTATTTGAGGATGCTCTCCTAACCTTTGGATATCAAGTTCATAAAACTCAATTTGATTATCAATATTCTTGGATTTTGATCTTGTATTCATGAGAGAAAGCTTTCATCATCCTCACACCTACGGAGTTTTGGATAAAATTGAGTTTCTAGATGTTCTAATCTCAATAGAAAGGTGAACAATGAACCTATCATTGCTGAAAGTGGAACATTATAGTCCCACCAAGCATGCCAAAAATTATTGGTAAAATATCTGCCTAATTGATAAATACTGCATTTATGCGCCCTAGATACGACCAACATTGAAATGTCGAAGGAAAGAGATGTTCTCCGTGCCAATCTCTATAGAGGGCTGGTTCCTTAACTAAATCCTATATTGGTGAAAGACTAAGGGTGCAGGAAATAAATTAGGAAAATGTGGAAAGAAATGGAAAACATGGCCACAGGCCAAAGTACAAGACTGATGTTAGACTAATTAGCAAGAAAAAACTCAAGCACAAAGTAGCATTTGTAAAATGAAACAGAATAAAACAAGCTCATTATCTGGCCATAGCAACCATCAAAATGGTGCTCCAAAATTCAGTTTCTTATTAGCAATTTTAAATCCAATGAAAAAATTTAAATAGAACAACAAACAAGATGAGCAAATGAAAATAGAAGCGCACTACACAGAAAGTAAACACATGCAATATCACTTGCAAATTCATAAATATGATGCCTTTTATTAATGTAGAGAGCTTGGAGAAATCTCTCACAAAATGTCTAACCTCTTTTTACACTAAAATTTGTCTAGTATTTATAGAGGTTTTTGCCTCTTTCATTAAATACATAGGAGAATAAAATGTCCCGAGATCAAAGACAAAACTAGCAAAATCCTCCTAGAATTATTTGAAAATCCATCCTCTTGAGAAGACAAATTCCTAAAAATCTGTAACCTAGGAGAGAGTGCGCATATTGCAAAAGAGACATTAAATTTTTTAGAGCGCCTTTGTTACATTGGAAATCATGAAAACTCGTTTCTTCTTGCCTTCCCCTTCATGATCCACAAAATGGAGTAACTAAGGGTGTCCTTAATTAAATGCATAAACCTAGCATCTTTGAATCCTTGACCAAATTTCCTTTTGCCCATACTTGTTTTCACCTCAACATCTGTTTCGTGCCATTGCAAATTGAAAGGCACGCACGTGACTACAATGGAAGTATGTTCACCCCTAAAAAGGGTGAATGGGATGTTCATCCCTCAGGAAGGGCAAAAGCAATCTCAATCTGCCAAAATATTATTTCGCCCATGGGAGGGGCAAACAGGATGTTCATCCCTTAGGAAGGGCGAACGGGATATGGTTCGGGCACATGCCTCCAAATACCGTCAAGTGCGTTCACCCCTTAGAAGGAAAAACGATGCATTCACCTTGATGTTAGGGCGAATGTGGCCTTGCACTCTAGTATTTTGCCTTTGTAAGCTTTTAAACATGTTCACCCTTTTAAGGGTGAATGGGGCGTTCGCCCCTCCTCAAGGGTGAATGTAAATATATGGCGATTTAACCAAGTTCTTCTTTAGGAGTTGTCTTCTTCATTCTTTTGGACTGAAGTAGACATTTCTCCATTAAGATTTACAAAGATAAATTCAAAAATAAACTTTTTAAACATGCATCAGAAATGTACAATTATTTAAAACATTACATATAGAAGCAAAATATGCAAGTATATACTACCGCTACATTAAAAAATTGAACCCAAAATATTGAACAAAATGGCCAACAATGCAATATCAACCACCCAAGTTTTCACATACTGGTATCCTCATCTTGTATCAAACCCCGATCATGCATCTTCGTAGGCCCAGATCTAGTTTTTGATAGTCCTTGAATGCCATAGTTCATGATCATCAGACCCTGAATGGTCTCGATATACAATCATTAGATCCTCAGATGAACAGATTTCAACCTGCATAGAAATTTTCCAGAGCATCACGTCGCAATCGCGACAACAAATACAACACGACACATCAACAATAACAACAACCAACATAAGGTAAAAATTTAATTTGTTTGATCTCCTTTGCATGCTTTATATTTTTATTCTTTGCATTGGTTTTTAACATTTCTTGAATTTGGGCCTCACTTTGGGAGGTCCGACATATACTATTAATCAATTGTATTTACCTTGTGTAAAAAATTCAAGTATAGACCAAATCTTGAGAAGCAGACTCAAATCCAAAAAAAAACCTGAAGCTACCCAATACCATAGACCCAAATTCTCATAGTAGGAATAAACCACAATGCATGACTGTTCAACCTCAAATGATTACAAACCATAGCCATCCAATCCTCAGATGGTCTAGATAAAAATCCATCAACCCCCTAAATATCAGCATCTAGATAATAGTCTATCATGGATTTGGCAGACACAAATGCATATCTTGATGTAGAAACACCATACATGACACCATCATACCCGATGAAGTGGTGGTCACTACAAAACCCACCCACATATTTGCTATGGTGATGAAAGCACATTGCACCATTTCACTTGTAAAAAGGAAATCACTCCCTTCATATTTGTACACACTTGTACACGTTAATATTGTAATAGAAAGGATAAAGGCATAAGTTTATGCAAATTTACTACTTTTTACTTACATGCTTTAAATGGTGTGTACTTTTATCATCTACATCCACAAAGCTTGAATTTTGTGGCCAAGATTGTTAGAGCCAATCACACGCTAGTGGAGATCACCGCTCACCATACACATGAACCTACCATATCCACTTGTGCTATTCAAGAAGGTTGTGTCTATAATGCTATTAGAATGATGCATTCTATAAGAAGCATGACATAAGAGTTATGGTGCAACCACCTTGATGGAATAGTAAAGAGCCCAATCATCCACACCCATTATTCAAAGGCCTTGAAGCTTTCAACATTTATGGCCCTAGATCTAGAGACCTTGAAGCTATCATCACACTAGTTGCAAAAGGATTTCTTGGTTATAGGAATAGAAGATATCCATAGAACTTCTACATAGATCTTTGAAAGGAAGACACCCTCCTCTTAGCTTATAAATAGAACCACTTTTATAAAATACATCGAAAGCTATTTGCTCATGCCCAAAACCCAACCTTGCAAGATCTTCCTTTCACTCTTCTTTCCTACTGTAACAAGGAGAGCACGAGCCTTTTATAATGCTTAGAGAGCATCAAATCCTCTAGGACTCATTGTATTGTAATCATTTCAATAGGTTAATGGAATTCATGACTAATTTTACTCTATCCTCCTTCCCTCAATTTGTATTTATTCTTGGTAGTGTATTTTGCTTAGTTGTGTTTACTAGCCATAGCTGAAATTGTATGTGTTCAATTGGTATTTGTTGCAGCTAGAAATTAGGGGTTCTTTTTCATTCTTTGGCACATTACCTTCATAGCTTAAGCCTTTAATTCTCTGCACATTCAATTTATTGTTTTTACTTTCATTGCAATTTTCTTCTCTAGGTACCCATACCCTAGCCTTAGCTTGTGGAGGTCACTGCATGTCAAGGAATTAAAATCCAATGAGGATTCAACCTTGATTAAAAACCTTGAAGGTCAACCCATAGGCGGTCCCTCCTAACTGCCCCATGATACTTATTGTTATTTTGCTCTACATAAGGTGCGGGCGTAAACTATCCCCTCTCTCTAGACGAGGTGCACTCAGAGATAACAATAGAAATCCAAATCATTGTCTTTGATTTAAGGACACATTTGTTGGATAATATCTAATCTAGGGGAGAAGAGAATTCTCTTATATAAGATAAATATGGATGATAGTGTTGAAAGTGTAATTCATGGTCGAGGCCAACATTGTATGATGTAATATTGATAGGCCTAAGGGCATTCATTGTACAATGTATTAATTTATTATAATATTTTATTATGTAAGACCTATGGATTTAAGTTAACCTTGATATGGTTAAAATATTTTTATATCTTGTAATTAACCTTATATTCTCTTGTTATGTCAGTTAGGTTAAACTTTATTATGTAATTGGGATTTTGATATTGGTATAAATACCTCATTTTCAATCCTATTTTTATTAAATCAAAGTGTTGTAAAATGTTTAATTTCATACCATTCGAATGTAGTCAGCAATTTCATTTCTACTTCATGATAAAGCTTAATGGTAGGTTCTTTACATTGATATTCTCCATTAATTTGCTTGACAACAAGTTGAGAATCATTAAATATCCTGATACGCTATTTACCCATAATTATAGTTGATTGAAGGCATAAGATTAAGGCTTCATATTCTACAGTGTTGTTTGTGCATTGGAAGACAAGTTTGAATGATAAGGGGATAGGTACCCCCTGGGGTGTATGAAACATGAATCCAACACCTTGACCTTTCTCATACTTAGAGCCATCAAAGAATAGTGTGATATCAATGTCTTCCTCCGAAATGATATCTTCTTCTTTTTCGATGAAAGCAAATACCGAATCATATAGGAGCTCAATATTCAAGGGATGATCACTAGGTAGTGGAGCTTCTACAAGTTGATTAACTATGACCTGACATTTAATGGATTTTTGGTTTATGAACTCAAGGTCAAATTCACTAAGAAGAGTTATCCATTTAGTGGTGTAGGTGTTGTTATAAGTGTGAGATATCATATAACGCAGAGGATTTTCTCTAGCTATGACATATGTTGTGTGTCTAGGCATGTAATATCTATTGGAAATTTTGAGTTAAGTTGTCATTGATGTCAAGGAATAAATTCATCAGTAATGTCAAGAAGAATAATGCAAAGGTTAATGGCAAAAGAGCTTCATAATATTTTTAATATTATGTGGAAGCAAATGAAGGTGGGTTTTTATTAAAACCATGGATGAGTGAATTAAGGTTTTTATTAAAACCATGGATGAGCAAATTAAGGTTTTTATTAAAACCATGGATAAGCGAATTAAGGTTTTTATTAAAACCATGGATGAGTGAATTAAGGTTTTTATTAAAACCATGGTGGCAGAATAATATTCATCAAATCAGTGAAGAGCAAATAGAGGTTTTAATTTTACCTCAAGAGGGCTTTAATTTTTATTAAATTCTAAGGTTTATAAATATAATTTATAAGATTTAAATTCTTTTGAATTTAAATAATTTATAAATTATAAAGTGCCGACATCATCAAAATAAAAACATCCACCGACGTGAAGTGCAAAAACAATAAAGGGTATTTAAACCTCAATGCAAACCTTAGGAAAATTGATTATTTTATTTAAGGCACATGCAAAAATTTGGAGTCTGCAAAAATTGCGAAGTCAGAGATAGCAAAGGCGAAGGGAAAGCATCATGGTCATGCAAGTGGCAAGGTGGAGGAGAGCGCTCGTATGATCTAGCAAAAGGCTAGGCAAAGGAGATGCCAAGGCTTTAAAGCCTTTGTTGAAAGAGCTTAAGTAGCCAAGGAACTTAAGCTAGCACATGGAGCGCTTGGCTCACACGGCTAGCTAGCCAAAACCAAGGCGTCAGTCGAGGAGAGGGCGTAGGGTCGAATCCCCAAAAATTTTGAAAGGGGATTTTACGAAGGTTTTTATAAAATAAAATTTATTTTGCATGTGTACTAAGATTTAGGAGGTATAAGTGGTCTTTTATGTAATTTTATTATTATGCTAAGGTTAGGGAGTCATAAGGTAATATTGGAATTATTTACCTAGGTGGTAAATAGGTATTTTACTAGGGTAAATATTATTTTACCTTAGGAGATAAATAATTGAGTTGGATATCAATTTTTGTGATATTGAGAAATTGAAGGTGTATTTTGAAAGGGTAATTTTTGTGAATATTTTATTGTTGAATATTTCTATTGATATGGAGATATAAGGTGTATCATGAAATTGAGCTACACTTGTATTTGTGAAGTATAACACTTGTTATCTAATCCTTGGTACTTGGAAAATAAGAAGGTATTGTTTGAAGACAGTTTTGAGAGGACTTTATCCAATCAAGAAAAAGGTATGGGAAAATTCTTCCATTTTTAGTGTATTTTTGAAAATAACTTTGGAGTGAAAATGATTTGATTAGGGCTTCCTTATTGAGTGTGTTTGAGTTAATTCTTCAAGGTTTTTCGAAATAAATAGTTATTATTAAAACCTTATTTTATAAGCAATATTGTTGAATCCATTGGTTGAGCAAAGAACTAAGGTTTGAAAAGAACATGAGTATCATTGTTATGTAAGAGTTGTCTCATAAGCATTGTTGTTGAAGTGAGTTGTGTGAAGAACTTGAACTAGGATGTGAAAAGAACATGAGTATCATTGTTATGTGAGATTGGTTGTTGAGAATTGTTAGAAATATTTTGAGTGAATGTCATATGCTTGGACTAGGGTTTGTAAGGAAGGATTATTTTATTGAATGATTGGTTGAGTAGAGTTGGTTGAAGCTATTCAAGTGGATGTGTGAAGTGATTGTTCAAGTTCCATAAAACAAACTATTCTATATTCATAATTGAATTGAAAAAGTGATTGAGTTGAAGCATATTGAGTCTAAAAATTCTCTGTATGTTTCTACGAGATTGGACAAGTTCTAGTGTGGACTTGTTGATCATATTTGAGGTAAGTCTTTGAGAAGACTTGTGGAAAAATTTGGGTGAGCTTTTGTGGAATCTTACAATACAGATTAAGAGCAGATTTGAATAAGTTCTTATGAGGACTTATTGAGCAGATTTGGATAAGTTCTTGAGAGGAATTATTGAGCATATTGGACAAGTTCTAGAGAGGACTTGTGGATAGATTGGTGTGAGATTTTGAGGAAGATTACAAGGCAGATTTGAGATAAGTCTTTGAGAAGGCTTGAGAGCTGAGTTGATTGATTGTTTTGTTCAAATATTGAGTTAAGGTTTGGGATAGATCCAGTAGAGTTGATTTGTGATTAAGTCAAGATTTGAGATAAGGCTTGAGGACAAAGATTGAGAACATATTTGTACTAGACTGAAGGACTGTGTTTAGTATAGATTTGAGGATAGAGTTTGGTACAAATTTAAGGATAGGTTTATGCCAGACCAGAGACAAATATTGAGTAGATTTGTGCTAGACCAAAGGACTATGTTTAGTACAAATTTAAGACAGAGCTGAGTGTAAGCTTTGGAGGTGACTAAGTATAGAAGACGACAATATCTAGTGGATATAGATCCATTATCTAGGGCAATGAGGACATGTCTTCTGAGTGAGGACAAGAGTCTTCAGTGGATAAATATCCATTAGCCAGTGCAGTAGAGGTAGTAGTTCTTCTAGAAGATCACCAACTAGAGCAAATATTAGGAGGTTGGTGTCTCCTATGGATAGATATCCATAAACTTGATTTAGGGGATTGGTATCTCCTTTGATAGAGGTCCATAAACATTGTAATAGGAAAAGAATTCCCAAGAGATTGATTGAGAAAATTTTAGTGAAATATTTTCTTCATGGAGTAGCCCACATTGGGTGAACCACATAAATTATGATGTCTCTATTTTATGTGGTGATTTGTACATTGCTTTAATTATTGATATTGGTATCGCTATCTTTACATTGCATAATATTTATTGGGAAAGAAAAGTAAAAAGTGGTCTTATATTGTTTACGCCCCTCTCAGTATAAGCTCGTGTTCTTCAATTGGTATCAGAGTAGGTTCCTTCGGAAGAGTTTAACAACTTAAAGAAAAAGATAACAAGAACACAATGGATTCTAATAATATGTCCTTAGATAATTTAGCACCAGTATTTGATGGAAGTGACTATATATATTGGAGTATGATTATGAAGATTTACCTAATGGCACTTGGCAATGAAATTTGGAAAGTAGTTGAAATTGGATACGATCTATTAGTTAATCCACATATAGATAAGGAAGGTAAGCTCCTACAACATTAAAATTCAAAAGCAATAAATGCACTTTTGAGAGGTTTGCATAGAACAGAGTCCATGAAAGTTATGCATTGTCAAAATACAAAAGAAATGTGGGATAAATTACAAAATATATATGAAGGAGATAAAAGTGTCAAGAAAGCAAAGATACAAAATCTCAAAGGACAATTTGAAGCATTGAGAAATAAGGATGAAGAAAATATTAGTACTTATCTACTTCAAATTTATGAGGTTGTTAATGATATGCAAGGACTTTGAATGAATATTGATTAATTGAATTTTTGATATAAGGTCTTAAGAAATCTTCCAAAAAGATTCAGTGAAAAGGTTTATAATATAGAAGAGTCAATAGATGGTTATTATTTGACAAGAGATATGTTTCTTGGTATTATTACAATATTTAAGATGAGAACAAAAGAGGAACCTAATCCCTATAAATAAGCAACATTCAAAGCAATAAAAAAGACAAAGGGTAAAAAGTCAGAATCAAGCAATGAGTCATCCAGTGATGAAGAAGATAATTATGGTATAAGGGATAAGGATTCTAGAAGATCTAGAGATCTAAAATTTGTTAAATATTTCAATTATGGAAAATATGGTCATTATGCAACATATTATCAAGAAGCTAAGAATAACAATGGTGAAGAAAAACTGGATCATAGGAACAGGGAATCAGAAATATACAGAAACCAAAAGAAAAGCAAGGATGGAAAAAGCAGACAAGGAAATAAGTTCTTTCAAATACAAAAGAGGAGCTACTATGTGGATAAGGCAAGTAAGTACTCAAGTGATAATGATGCTAGTTTTTTAGATAATGATAAAGATGAAGTCATATTTATGATTGAAGAAAAATAATAAGTTAAGAAAATGACTCCAATAATTCTCAAGTATTTTAGATGTGGTAACTTTGGACATCTTGAAGATAGTTGTACAAAGAATGGTTATAGTTTCAATGATGATGAATATGAAGATACACTTGAAGGACCAGAAGATAATATTCTAATGGCACTAGAAGAAGGAGAAGGTGATCCTATAGAAGATAAGCCAATATAAAATATATATGTGGACAAAGGCAAAAAAATAGAGAAATATTTTGAGAAATATGGATATGATCTCAAGGGAGAACTTATTTATGCTCTTGACACAATAAATAAGGTAAGAAATCAAAACTCTAAACTTGAAATTCAGGTTCAAGAATGTGATGAAGAGATAAGATTTCGTATAGAGGATCTAGAAAAATCAAAGGCTAAGACAAATAAGTTAAAGGATAAGTTAAAAGCAAAGATATTAGAATGTGAAAAATTAACACAAGAAGTGGCACTACTGAGAGAAGATTTAGAAGACTCCAAATTCAAGCTAAAAGGATTCAAAAATAGCTCAAAGAACTTGGATAAGTTCATCAAGATACAAAAGCCTACATCAAGCAAAATAGGCCTTGGATTTGAACAGGTTCAAAAGATATGGGAAGGAAAGTCAACCTCAAGTTCTAGAGGAGAAGAAACTTCAGAAGAAGACACTTCAAAAAAGGATAGTGTAAGAGAAAGTGAGACATTTGAGGATGATTTGGACAACAGAAAGTTCAACAAGGATAGGAATAATGCATAAAGAAGATACAGATGGAACAACAATCAGAATAGGTCAAGAGAGACTAAGAGACCAATGAGGTCAAGACAAGGAAGCTTAAATGGAATATGCTTTTCATGTCACAGGTTTGGGCACATGGATTCACAATGCAAGACACATGAAAGAGAGGAATATGGAAACATACAACTTTTTCATGGGTATTGTTACTCATGTAACCGGTTTGGTCACAAGGCAATGAATTGTAGGGTTCAGGACAGAAGAGGATATGACTTCACTAGGAGAAATTCTATGACATTTGCACCTCCAAGGAATAATAACTGAAGAACATAGACTTATACTGAGAGGGGGGTGAACAATATAAGATGCAACCATTTAAAAAACTTTACTTTAGATAGCAGTGGCATCACCATAACATTAACCATCACAGAAAGCAACACACAAAGAAGAGCCATTTTAACGTGGTTCACCCAAGATGGGCTACATCCACAGAAATATTTTCACTAAAAGCTTTCTCAATCAAGTTCTTTGGGAAATCCTTTCCCTATTACAAATTTTATGAACTTCCTATCCAAAGGAGAATCCTTCCCCTCAACAAGTATTTATGAGCCTCCTGCCCAAAGGAGAATCCTTCCCCTCAACAAGTATTTATGAGCCTCCTGCCCAAAGGAGATGTCCTATCCCCTCAACAAGTATTTATGAGCCTCCTACCCAAAGGAGATGTCCTATCCCCTCAACAAGTATTTATGAGCCTCCTACCCAAAGGAGATGTCCTATCCCCCAAAGCTCTGGAAATGATACTTCAGAAGATCACTGCCTCTTCTACCGCTAGCAAGTGGAACTCCTTTCCACAGAAGACGTCCTGTCCTCCTTGCTCTGGCTCTAGAGACTTCTGTCCTCACTGATCACCTCCACAACTGCTCATCAAAACCTGTACTAAACACAGTCAGTCGGTCCAACACAAGTCCTCTCAAACTCTATCACAAATCTGCACCAAACTCAGTCCTCTGGTCCAACACAAATCTGCTCTCAAATCTCTATCATATCTATCCCAAGCTTAAGCCAAAATCTTGAACAAATCAATCACAACTGCTCACAAGTCTTCACCAAGACTTCATCAAATCTGTCCACAAGTTCTTCAACAAGAACCTATCCAAATCAGTCCTAGCAAGCTCACCAAGAACTTGCCCAAATCAGCTCAAGCAAGTTTACCAAGAAACTTGCCCAATGTGAACACACAAAGAGAATTGTTAGAGACCCAATGTGTTTCATCCAATCATATCAAATCAATCTCATAGAAGCATAAAGAGAATTGTTAGAGACTCAATATGTTCTATCCTTCAACTTTCAATCTCAACTCAAATCAATCTCATAGAAGCATAAAGAGAATTGTTAGAGACTCAATATGTTCTATCCTTCAACTCTCAACAACCAAACAACTCAATTAGGGTTTCAACAACTTATAGCAATGGCATAAGCTTCTCACTCAAAAACCCTAAAGCAAACTTCAAATGCTTCCACTCTCATAAACCAGAATTATGCAATAACTCATAAACTCATCATGATCTCATAATGCATAATCAATACTTCCACTTTCAGAAAATAAGATCCACTCCAAATAAGGAAACTTAATTTAATCCTTTTCACTCCAAACTTATTTTTAGAAAACCATCAATCAATAATAACCATGGAAGAATGTGCCCATACCTTTACTTTGATGAAGAAGGAGAACTCAAAATCTGTCACAACACTAACTCTCAATTTGCCACAAATTAGAGTTAGCAACAATGGAATAATGCACAATGATAAGAGTCCTAATAACACCTTATCACTCCAACTCATCAATAATCAAAACTCACAAATATACATATCAACAATATTCCTTTACACCTTATAACTCCTACTTAATATATCACAAAATAACTTCAACCTCAAAAATAATTACAAGAGAATATCCACTCAATAACTCCAAAGGCTTTCTAACCCCAATATGACATTAAGCACAATTATTCCTTAAACCCTTATAACTCCTAAAATACATTTACTTCTAAATGCATTTACCACATAAACATTAAGCATCAATAATAACAATGTCAAAGCAATATTTCTATTTAACCTTATACCTCCATCCAATTACCAACAATAATTTGCCAAGTCAAATCAAATATTCCACATTATCAACAAAAGATCTACCTTGGCCAAAAATCAATTCTCCAACCTTAGGAGAAGTGTGGAGACACCAACATAAGCGCCAAAGTGCTTCCTCCTCCAAACTCATGGCCCAAGGCAACTATTGTACCACGTGCACAATAATCCATGACCAAAAATGAAACATGCCCAATGTGAATCGATCTCGACACCTCTGCCTAGCGAGCACCTTCGCTCCACTGCCTCCATCATTGGAGCACAAGTGCCCAATGAAACTCTCAAGTGCCACTCATCATTTTACCTTCCCTTTGCTCATAAAAATTAAAGACAAACAGATTTGTCTTCCTCACAAGCATACGAAATTGGAACTTAAACACAGAGCAATACGAAACTCAAAAATCATAGAGCAATCTAAAATCGAAGGTCACAGAGCAATACAAAATTGAAGGTCATAGAGCAATACGAATTCGAAGGTAATCACGCAAATCGGAGGTGTATTGAACCTTAGGAATTAATGCCCTTTAATAGTCTTTTGCATCCCATGCAAGTTGACGTCGGTGCTCCTTCCAAACAAAATGATGTCGATGAGGTAAGTCTTCTACATTAGCATCGCTAAGGGTTTAGAAACCCTTTCAATAATAATTATTAAATTAATAATTATTATTTTATTAATAATAAACTTAACTTAAAACCTTTTCAAAGGTTTGAGTTAATTTATTTATTAATAATCAAAATGGACTTTTAAGGTTTTTTCAAGGAGCAAAAACCTTTTCATTAAGCCAAGATGGTTTTAATAAAAACCCTTAATGAGTCCAGATGGTTTTAAGAAAAACCTTTAACCTTGTCACCATGGTTTTAATTAAAAACCCTTAAACAAACATCATGGAACTTTCAAGATATTTTTGGCACCAAACTCTTTTTGACATCAGCACAAATTCCTTTTGATATCAACACAAACTCCTTTTGACATCAATGACAACTCACAACCATGAAGCTAGGCAACATACCCAAAATTGCCAACAATCTCCCCCTTTGTCATTGATGGCAAACCACTACTGAAACCACTACCAACTATCAAAACTGAAACCAACTGAAAACCATCCTCTGAAGCTTTGCTCCCCCTGACTCAAGGCTCTCCCCCTTACTCAAATCTCTCCCCCTTTGTCATCAATGGCAAAGGGTCACCTTTGGGGCTCAGGGCTAAGAATGAGCCTCTTAGCTTAGCCCCTCCCCCACCTCCTGTTGAGGTGATTAATTCTAGGGTGGGAGTAAAACTACTCCCAAATTCTTCCTTAAATACTCAAAAGTCTCTCTTGGAAGAGGTTTGGTGAAAATGTCAGCAATATGTTCCTTAGTAGGCACATATTCCAGCTTAACCTGCTTGTCCTGAACCTGCTCTCTCAGAAAGTGATATTTGATGGGAATATGCTTTGTTCTTGAGTGCATTACTAGATTCTTGGAGATACTTATGGCACTTGTATTATCACACAATATGGAAATGGGTTGATCATGCTTTATTTTGAAATCCTCCAAGGTAGTCTTCATCCATAAAACTTGTGTACAACAAGCTACTACTGCTATGTATTCTACCTCTATTATAGACAAGGAAACTGAAGGTTGTTTCTTGCTTAACCAAGCAACTAAACAATTCCCCAAAAAGAAAGCTCCACCACTGGTGCTTTTTCTATCATCAATATTGTCGGCCCAATATGCATCTATAAAAGCTATGAGAGTGAACTTATCGCTCTTGGGATACCAAAGCCCAAGATCCATAGTGCCTTTTAGATATCTGAGAATCCTTTTTACTACCATAACATGAGTTTCTTTTGGTGCAGCCTGAAACCTTGCAACTAGTCCCACTGCCTGCATGATGTCTGGTCTAGTAGCTGTAACATAAAGCAAACTGCCAATCATGGATCTGTACAACCTTTGATCTACCTCTAGAGATTCATCATCCTTGCTCAACTTACACCCTATAATCATTGGAGTACTAACAGGTTTGCTATCCTCCATACCAAACTTTTTTAGCATCTCTCTTATGTACTTGCCTTGTGAGAGAAATATTCCTTCTTCTGATTGGGCAATATGAAGTCCTAAGAAGAAGGACAATTCCCCAATCATGGACATCTCAAATTCACTCTGCATATTGTTAGCAAAATATTTACACATTTTGGTGTTATTACCTCCAAAAATGATATCATCAACATAAACAACCACAATTAAGATATTATTTCCATCATTTTTTATATACAAATTGCTATCTGCCATACCTTTTCTGAAACCTTGTTTCTGAAGATACCTGTCAAGCCTCGAATACCAAGCCCTAGGAGCTTGTTTCAAACCATACAATACCTTTTTCAATCTACACACAAAATCTGAATTTTTTGAAAGTAAGAACCCTTCTGGTTGTTCAATGTAGACTTCTTCTTCTAACACACCATTTAGAAAAGCTGATTTGACATCCATATGATAGACCTTGAAGTTTTTAAAACTTGAAAAAGCCAAAAACATTCTGATAGCCTCAAGACGAGCAACTGGAGCAAAAGTTTCTTCAAAATCAATTCCTTCTACTTGAGCATAACCTTTGCAAACTAACCTTGCTTTATTTATGACTACCTGACCATCTTCATTTAGCTTGTTTTTGAAGACCCACTTAGTGCCAATGACATTTTTATCTTTAGGTCTTGGAACAAGTTCCCAAGTCTCACTCTTCTCTATCTGTTCCAATTCTTCATTCATAGCATTTATCCAAAACTTATCTGCACAGGCTTCACTGAGATCTTTTGGCTCAATCTGAGATAACAATGAAACATCTGTATGGGAATTTGAAGATATGATTCTTCTCCTTGTCTATCTGACTTCTGGATTACCAATGATTTGATCCTTTGGATGGTGTTTCTGAACATATCTGGATGGAGTTTTAGGAAGGAGTTGTTGTCTTTCCTCTTCTTCTTTATCTCGAATCCTCCCTGAATTCTTCTTGGCAATCTTCATCATCAATTTCTTGAACTGGTTCTCTTATCCCTATTTTCTCATCCACTATAACATTTATGCTTTCCACAATAGTACAAGTTCTTTTGTTGTAGCATCTATAGGCTTTGCTCTTGTTGGAGTACCCAAGAAAAATGCCCTCATCACATCTAGGATCAAACTTCCCTAAATTCTGATCTTCCCTTCTGATGTAACATTTACTACCAAAAACTCTGAAATGTTTTACTGTGGTTGGTCTTCCTTTCCATAGCTCATAGGGAGTTTTGTGATGATTGACTCTTAACTGAGCTCTGGTGATAATATACACTATTGTACTAACTGCCTCTTTCCAAAAACCATCAGGAAGCTTTGACTCATTCAACATAGCTCTAGCCATATTTTCAATAGTTCTATTTTTTCTTTCAACTACTCCATTTTGTTGAGGAGTTCTTGCTGCTGAAAATTCCCTCTTAATCCCTTGTTGCTCACAATAATCCACAAATTCATTTGAAGTGAATTCTCCTCCTCTATCTGATCTTAAGCATTTTATTCTTTTGTCTATTTCATTCTCTATCATTTCTTTGAAGGCTTTAAACTTGTCAAGGGCTTCAGATTTTTCTTTCAGAAAGGTAACCCAAGTCATTCTAGAGAAATCATCTATGAAAAGCATGAAGTAACTCTCTCCCTATATACTCTGAGTTCTGGTGGGACCACACAAATCAGTATGAATAAGATCTAAAGGTTTGGATGACATGTACCCTTTAGCCTTAAAGCTGGTTCTAGTTTGCTTTCCATGTTGACAAGGACCACAAATAGTATTTTGGGGTCTTTTCAATTTAGGTAAGTCTCTGACTACTTTCTTATGGCTAATGTTGATAAGATTATCAAAGCTCAAATGTCCCATTCTTTTATGCCATAGCCAACTTTCATCCTCTTGAGACAAAAAACACTTTTCCCTTTTTATCTCACTTAGCATGTAGAGGTTGTTAGGAGTTCGTCTTGCATTAGCAATGATTTTTCCATTCTCTACTTTCCTTATCTCACATCTATCAGAATAGAAAGTCACCATATGACCCTGATCACAAAGTTGGCTAACACTCAAAATATTATGTCTCAATCCTTCTACATAAAGCACATTTTTAGTTCTGGTTTTTCCATCTAAACTTAGAGAACCCTTTCCACAAATTTTAGCTGATCTGTTATCTCCAAAGCTAATTGACCCTCTACTAGTTTCTTTGAGAACTATAAACTTTTCTTTTTCTCCATTCATGTGCCTAGAACATCCACTATCAAGGTACCATTTTTCTTCCTTATCTTGAGCATGAAGAGCAGTTTGAACTATCATAGATCTAGTTTTATTTCCATTTGTTTTCCTAACATTCACTTCACTAGATCTTTCCAATTTACACATTCTAGCTATATGCCCAAAATTATTGCATTTGTAACACATAATACTATCATCCATGAGTGGTGCAAAAGAATTAACATTTTTCTTAACATTGTCATTCACAATCCTAGTACAATGGATAGCTCTATGACCATATTTATTGCAAGAAAAACAATAGCCATGGAAAGTATTATGTAACCTGTTTGGAAGCCTTTGATGAGTGTTCCTTCTTTTGTGATCAACTCTTGTCCATTGCTCTCCTTTGTTTTCTTCTTTTCTGGTATCCTTTGGTTTTTGAAAGTTGACTTTATTTCTGCTGGATGTTCCTGCTTCTTGGATATGGAGATCTTCTTCCCTTTGCTTTCCAAGAAAAATATTTTGTTTAAGACTCATCTGTTCAAGTCTAACTCTTAGAGAAACCACCTCTTCTTCAAGTCTCTCACATTCAACTTCCTTCCCTTTCAAAACCTCTATCAAAACCTGCTCAACTTTCTTTCCTTCTTCAGCTAGGATCTTGAAGTCTGTGAGATTTTGAGATAGTTCTATTTTGGCCATCTCTTCTTCTTGATTTTGTTGTTTTAAAACAAAATTCTCTTCCCTAACTTTTTCCAGATTTCTTAGGGCCAAAAATAATTCCCCTTTCAAATCAAATTCAATCTCTTCATCACTTTTCATGCTCATATGATCTTTCGAGGGATCCTTCTCCAAGTTGTTAGGCTCTTCCTGGAGAGACCCGCTCTGATACCAATTGAAGAACATAGACTTATACTGAGAGGGGGGTGAACAGTATAAGATGCAACCATTTAAAAAACTTTACTTTAGATAGCAGTGGCATCACCATAACATTAACCATCACAGAAAGCAACACACAAAGAAGAGCCATTTTAACGTGGTTCACCCAAGATGGGCTACATCCACAGAAATATTTTCACTAAAAGCTTTCTCAATCAAGTTCTTTGGGAAATCCTTTCCCTATTACAAATTTTATGAACTTCCTATCCAAAGGAGAATCCTTCCCCTCAACAAGTATTTATGAGCCTCCTGCCCAAAGGAGAATCCTTCCCCTCAACAAGTATTTATGACCTTATTTATGAGCCTCCTACCCAAAGGAGATGTCCTATCCCCTCAACAAGTATTTATGAGCCTCCTACCCAAAGGAGATGTCCTATCCCCCAAAGCTCTGGAAATGATACTTCAGAAGATCACTGCCTCTTCTACCGCTAGCAGGTGGAACTCCTTTCCATAGAAGACGTCATGTCCTCCTTGCTCTAGCTCTAGAGACTTCTGTCCTCACTGATCACCTCCATAGCTACTCATAAAAACCTGTACTAAACACAATCAATCGGTCCAACACAAGTCCTCTCAAACTCTATCACAAATCTGCACCAAACTTAGTCCTCTGGTCCAACACAAATCTGCTCTCAAATATCTATCATATCTATCCCAAGCTTAAGCCAAAATCTTGAACAAATCAATCACAACTGCTCACAAGTCTTCACCAAGACTTCATCAAATCTGTCCACAAGTTCTTCAACAAGAACCTATCCAAATCAGTCCTAGCAAGCTCACCAAGAACTTGCCCAAATCAGCTCAAGCAAGTTTACCAAGAAACTTGCCCAATGTGAACACACAAAGAGAATTGTTAGAGACCCAATGTGTTTCATCCAATCATATCAAATCAATCTCATAGAAGCATAAAGAGAATTGTTAGAGACTCAATATGTTCTATCCTTCAACTTTCAATCTCAACTCAAATCAATCTCATAGAAGCATAAAGAGAATTGTTAGAGACTCAATATGTTCTATCCTTCAACTCTCAACAACCAAACAACTCAATTAGGGTTTCAACAACTTATAGCAATGGCATAAGCTTCTCACTCAAAAACCCTAAAGCAAACTTCAAATGCTTCCACTCTCATAAACCAGAATTATGCAATAACTCATAAACTCATCATGATCTCATAATGCATAATCAATACTTCCACTTTCAAAAAATAAGATCCACTCCAAATAAGGAAACTTAATTTAATCCTTTTCACTCCAAACTTATTTTTAGAAAACCATCAATCAATAATAACCATGGAAGAATGTGCCCATACCTTTACTTTGATGAAGAAGGAGAACTCAAAATCTGTCACAACACTAACTCTCAATTTGCCACAAATTAGAGTTAGCAACAATGGAATAATGCACAATGATAAGAGTCCTAATAACACCTTATCACTCCAACTCATCAATAATCAAAACTCACAAATATACATATCAACAATATTCCTTTACACCTTATAACTCCTACTTAATATATCACAAAATAACTTCAACCTCAAAAATAATTACAAGAGAATATCCACTCAATAACTCCAAAGGCTTTCTAACCCCAATATGACATTAAGCACAATTATTCCTTAAACCCTTATAACTCCTAAAATACATTTACTTCTAAATGCATTTACCACATAAACATTAAGCATCAATAATAACAATGTCAAAGCAATATTTCTATTTAACCTTATACCTCCATCCAATTACCAACAATAATTTGCCAAGTCAAATCAAATATTCCACATTATCAACAAAAGATCTACCTTGGCCAAAAATCAATTCTCCAACCTTAGGAGAAGTGTGGAGACACCAACATAAGCGCCAAAGCGCTTCCTCCTCCAAACTCGTGGCCCAAGGCAACTATTGTACCACGTGCACAATAATCCATGACCAAAAATGAAACACGCCCGACGCGAATCGATCTCGACACCTCTGCCTAGCGAGCGCCTTCGCTCCACTACCTCCACCATTGGAGCACAAGTGCCCAACGAAACTCTCAAGTGCCACTCATCGTTTTACCTTCCCTTTGCTCACAGAAATTAAAGACAAACAGATTTGTCTTCCTCACAGGCATACGAAATCGGAACTTAAACACAGAGCAATACGAAACTCAAAAATCATAGAGCAATCCAAAATCGAAGGTCACAGAGCAATACAAAATCGAAGGTCATAGAGCAATACAAATTCAAAGGTAATCATGCAAATCGGAGGTGTATTGAACCTTAGGAATTAATGCCCTTTAATAGTCTTTTGCATCCCATGCAAGTTGACGTTGGCGCTCCTTCCAAACAAATGACGTCGATGAGGTAAGTCTTCTACATTAGCATCGCTAAGGGTTTAGAAACCCTTTCAATAATAATTATTAAATTAATAATTATTATTTTATTAATAATAAACTTAACTTAAAACCTTTTCAAAGGTTTGAGTTAATTTATTTATTAATAATCAAAATGGACTTTTAAGGTTTTTTCAAGGAGCAAAAACCTTTTCATTAAGCCAAGATGGTTTTAATAAAAACCCTTAATGAGTCCAGATGGTTTTAAGAAAAACCTTTAACCTTGTCACCATGGTTTTAATTAAAAACCCTTAAACAAACATCATGGAACTTTCAAGATATTTTTGGCACCAAACTCTTTTTGACATCAGCACAAATTCCTTTTGATATCAACACAAACTCCTTTTGACATCAATGACAACTCACAACCATGAAGCTAGGCAACATACCCAAAATTGCCAACAATAACATTAAGTGTTATAAGTGCAATAATAATGGTAACACAACAAAGTTGTGTAGAGCAGATATTTTAGAATCAAATATGAACAAGAACAAAAATAGGAACAGGAATAGGAACATAGATATGAACAGGAACATAAACATGGATATGAACAAGAATAGGAATAAGAACAAGAAAATGGACATAGACATGAACATAGACATGGAAAGAAACAATTAGAGGAATCATAAGGATTAGATAAGAAGAAAAGAGGATAAAGGTAAATAACAATGCTTTCTAGGAGTAGAAATACTCCCACCCCAGAATTAATCAACTCAAGAGGATGTGGGGGAGGGGCTAAGCTAAGAGGCTTATTCTTAGCCCTGAGCCCCAAAGGTAACCCTTTGCCATTGATGTCAAAGGGGGAGATATTTGGTATTTGAGAAAATATAAGAGCATTGAGCTAGGGGGAGCAATGTCCCAGGGGGAGAAGAACAAAGAGAAGGTCAATTTTTTTGTAAAAAGAATTTGGGTTGCCATCAATGACAAAGGGGAATATTGCTAGACATTTTGAGTTAAGTTGTCATTGATGTCAAGGAATAAAGTCATCATTAATTTCAAGAAGAAAAATGCAAATGTTAATGGCAAAAGAGCTTCATAATATTTTTAATATTATGTGGAAGCAAATGAAGGTGGGTTTTTATTAAAACCATGGATGAGTGAATTAAGGTTTTTATTAAAACCATGGTGGCAAAATAATCTTCATCAAATCAGTGAAGAGCAAATAGAGGTTTTAATTTTACCTCAAGAGGGCTTTAATTTTTATTAAAGTCTAAGGTTTATAAATATAATTTATAAGATTTAAATTCTTTTGAATTTAAATAATTTATAAATTATAAAGTGCCAACGTCATTAAAATCAAAACATCCACCGACGTGAAGTGCAAAAGCAATAAAGGGTATTTAAATTCAAATGAAAACCTTAGGAAAATTGATTATTTGATTTAAGGCACAACCAAAATTTGGAGTTTGCGTAAATTGCGAAGTTAGAGCTAGCAAAGGTAAAGGGAGCGCGTTGTGGTCGTGCAAGTGGCAAGGTGGAAGAGAGCACTCGTATGGTCTAGCCAGAGGCTAGGCAAAGGAGAGGCCAAAGGCTTTAAAGCCTTTGTTGAAAGAGCTTAAGCAACCAAGGTGTTTCCTGCTGTGACTCATATTCAATATTCTTTTCTATGCTTTTTATCAATTTTGGAGCATCTTCGGAATGAGAAGGGAATGCTTCATAATGGAAGGGCACTTCTTCAGAATGAAAGGGTGCTGCTTCAGAATGAGCACCTATGTCTTTAGTCAAATTTTTAGAAGCCTCAATCAAAGTAAAAGAGTCATCTCGCCCTAGATAATCCCATAAGTAATCGAGCCAAATTATCCTCATCAATAGATACAGCTAGGTCGTTCTTCGACCGTGACAACCTCTTCCTCAATTCTGCCACTTCTTGTTGTAATTCTGCAATCTTCTTTTCCTGTATTTTAATGATATTTTATTTCTTCAATCCATTTAGTTTGTGTTTTGATAACACTTTTTGCTGCTCTTAACTGTTCTGTGATGTCCACCTCCTCTGTTTTTTATTCAGAATCTGATGTAGACAAATCATCTATAGTTGGTTTCTCAATAGCTCTCTCATCTTCTGCTTCAGTTGTTTGCTCTTGTTTAGGAGGTTCCATGAAACTATCTATGATTGCATCCATATATTTTGTGGCTTTTTGAACTGTAGCAACTTCAAAACTATCTTGCCCAGTCTCTTCCTCAATAATTTGTTCAAGGAATTTTAAAAAATATTCAGGGGCTGGTTTCACTTCTATAACATCCGGACTCCCTTGTCCACCTTCTTCTTCTATCACTTGTTCTTCTATTTCTCTCAAGTGGAGTCTTGTAGACCTCCTAGTTCCTGATGCAAATTTTTTCTTCTTGCCCTATTTTATGGTGACAACAGGGGCTGTGGGGACGGTTTTAGATTTTGGTGGGAGTGCTTTTATTTCCCTTGTTGTCTCTCCCCTATTTTGCTAGGCACTTCACTCCCCTATTTTGATAGATCAGCAACATCTTTAGAAAAATGAACTTTCTTCTATTTTTCTTTTCGACTATCGGTTCTAGGCCCTCTCTTCTTTTGTTTCTTAGCTTGTGAGGTTGAAGGTTCTGGATAAAGGTGCTCTGTTGCTTCTACTGGGTGTGTTTACTCCTCTATAATAGAATCTACGATAGCATCTGTTTATTCTTCCTCCTCATCATCTCTTCCAAAAACTACATCATTTAGAGTAGAATAAAACCTATAAAAGCTTCTAGGGTTTCCTCTAAAATGATGCTGGCAGACTAATTTAATAATACCATGGTGGTGAGGGCTCCCTTTTCCTTCCTGATATCGTTTTGCCATATTTTTTAACTCCTAGTGTAGATACAGGGGAAGATTTACCCTAACTTCTAGCTGTTGCCTACCATGTCTTAGGTGGTTCAAAATTTTGAAATGATGCCCTGATAAAAGTAAATATTGCCCTTCACAGGTTAAAATTTTTATTACCCATGTGGCCACTTCATTCCAGGGTTCTTGTAGGCTGGAAATTTTTACCCCCTTGCATGTGTTGTGTATTAAGTATTTTGGCTTCCTATTATTTTCTTCCAGAAATTGACTAACTACATTTGCCAATGTATTTTTTCCAGTTCTAAAAATTTGAAGACCCTCTAATGGAAGCTCAGTAATTTGACTTAAAACTTTAGGTTTTACCTTAATTGTCATGTCGTTAATGTGTTCTCGATTATTTGTGAATGTGTGAGCAAACATGCCGGCCAAATCTTCAGAGGACCCATCAAATTTGTCCAAAAATGGCATAAGCCCTCCATTTTAAAAAATTTGCAGCACTTCTGGATTTTCTCAAAGGTGGGTGGTATCTACTGGTTCCATATTTGTATTTCATCCCAATTTTCTATTTTGGTATGTTAAAAACTACTCGCCTCTACTGCTACTCTTTCGCTGGATTACTGGTTTCTTGTCCTTGCAGACTTGCAGGGTTTGTTTTCAGGTTTTCAATGCCTTGTTTGTCTTCTTCGAAATGAACTGTAATATTGGAACTATACCTCATAATCATTTTGCATTAGTAATTATGTCTTTGAAAGGAAGGGTGGCACGCATCTCTATTTCTACTTTGAACACCTATCCGTTAATGATTGCACAGATGTCCTTGTCATCAGATCCACCTTACTTGTTTTTAGCTCATCTGTTTTACCTGTAGATTTCTCATGTGCATGGTTATCAGCGTCAAACAATGGTGGCATGTTGTTGGTCACTGATGATTTTGGTACTTCCTTAATGGGTGCAAGATAAGATAAATCACATCTCAACTGACACTTGTCAGTTATCATATGCAGTCAAATAATTCTACTGGTCGTATATTTTTCCCCTCTTTGGATGCCACGTGGAAATATCATGTTGAATGCTCATTCCAAAGATTATGCTTTATTGTGAAAATAATTTCTTATTTCAAAGATAAAGTTTCATTCCGAAGACAAGTCCTCATTCATTCTCCTGTCATTTCAAAAACAATTTCATTCTGAAGACAAAGTGCAACAATCATTCTAAAGATAATTTCAATCTGAAGACAATACATCAGTTAATATGAAGAAAAATTCAATCCGAATACAATACAATAGTTAATCTAAAGAAAACTTCAATTCGAAGACAATACAACAGTTATTCTGAAGAAGATAGCAGACACAGTTTTTTGCATTCTCATTCTAAAGATTAGGCAAAAACCAATATTCTCCTTCTCAAAACATGTTTTAAGTATGCCAAATCTTATGGATACCTTTTATGCTAATGGTTAATTGTTATATACTACATACCAATCATTTACAATGAAGAAATATAAGAAATATATACATGATTAAAACAAGTTAATACAAGTTTTGAAGAATAACTGCTTCTATTAATATTCTGCTAAGATTTTCTGCAATATTTCAAAACAAGTGTAGTTGATGAATTTATACAATGATGATTCAAAAATTTTCAAGGTTATGCATGCCATAAAACTAGTTTTCATTCATACCAAATCAGTAGTGCCTTAGGAAAGGTTTTCACTGCTGAGCTATTCATTTTTCTCTCTTTTTTTTCTTTTTTTCTGTTTTTACCTCTCCTTTTGTCTCTGTTTTTTTTTTTGATTCTGATTATGCCCATGAAGGAATTCATGATTTCCCTGAAATCATGCCCATGAAGGAATTCACAATCAAAATTTATTCATCTTTTTGTTTTTTGCTTTTTCTATTTTTTTTATTTTTTTGCTTTTCTTGAAATCCACGATCATGCTGATTTTATTGAAGTGGAAGAGGGAATCTCTTCCACCTGTTGTGCATCCAAACTGTCAAGCTGCTACAATAATTCCTCTTTAGTCAGAGGTGTATGGTACACCCTAAGGCGATGTCCATTCACTACCAACTTTCTTCGTGACCCATCAATAGGAGATAGATGAGCTGCTCCATTGTCAAATACCTCTTCAATCTAGTAAGGTCCAAGCCATCTAGTTCTCAACTTTCTAGGGAAGTCCTCATAGCAAGAATCAAATAGAAAAGCCCAATATCCTTGCTAAAATTTTCTCTACTGAATGTGACTGTCATGCCACAACTTCCTCTGATCTTGAATTACTTCAGTTTTGTGCAGAGCATCCAACCGAAGTTTATCCAATGCATTCAGCTGCAGAATCCTATCCATATGTGTCTATGACAATTCAATCCTAATTTCCAATGTTGTGTGTAATGTTAGTAGCTCAAATTCAATAGGTAGGAGGCACTTTTCACCAAAAACTAGTTTATAAGGTGTGAATCCAGTAGTGGATTTCCAAGTAGTATTGTAAGCCCAAACTACTTCAGGTAATTTATCTAGCCAATTTCTCCTATGAAAAGCTATTATTTTTGTCAAGATTCATTCCAGTTCCCTGTTTGTTACCTCAACTTGGTCATTTTCTTGTGGGTGGTAAGGTGATGATTTCCTATGTTTGATTTCATATAATTCTATAAAAGCCTCAATGACTTTAGATGCAAATTGGGGTCCTTAGTCTGTGGTGATAGACCGTGGAGCTCCAAATCTCTAAAAAATCTGAGTATACAAGAAATCAGCAACCTTCTCTTCATGAGCATGTTTGAAAGCACACACCTCTATCCATTTTTTCAGGTAATTAGTGCATACTAGAATATACATCTTTCCTTGAGAAGGTGGATCAATCGGTCCTACAAAATCAAGCCCCCACATCTCAAATGGCTCTAAAACAAATTGAGGTTGTAGTGGCATTTCATTTTTATGAGTGGGTTTCCCCATTCTTTGGCATGCATCACAATGCATGATGTACTTTTTCACATCCTTGTGAAGAGATGGCCAATAATATCCTGTCCCTAAAATTTTTCTAATTGTGCTTTTTACAGAATAGTGTCCACCTGAGGGTTCATCATGACAAGCCCTAAGGATATCATATACCTCATCCTTTCGGATGCACCTGCGTAACACATGGTTAGGACTGCACTTAAAAAGTATACCCTTAATCCACTCAAAGGAAGAACTCTGTTTGATCAATTGTTTTTCTGTTTTGAAGTGAAATGTGGAGGAACTTTCCCTATGACCAAATAATTGGCTATATCCGCAAACCAAGGCGATTGGACAGATATAGCAAATAATTTTTCATCAGGAAAAGTGTCCTCAACTAATTCCCCTTCTTTTGTGTTCTGTAACTTGGACAAGAAATCTGCTACAACATTAGCTTTTCCTGGTTTGTTGATTATTGTGATATCAAATTCTTGCAGCAATAGTAACCAACGAATAATTCTTGCACTTACCATAGGCTTATTCATCAAATACTTAATGGTTGTATGATTTATGTGAATGAATATTTGATAACCTGTGATGTAATACCTGAATTTTTTGATGGCATAAATTACTACCAAGAATTCCTTCTTAGTTGTGGTATAATTTTTCTCAACTCCTATCAAATTCTTTATAATGTAGTAGATGGCATAGTGTTCACCATTATTAATTTGTCCTAATGCTGCTCCAATTGTAGTATTAGAAGCATTAGCCTGTATGTGAAATGGTAATGTCCAATTAGGTCCTCTTAACACAGGTGGAGTTACTAATTTCTCTTTTAGAGCTTCAAATGATTCCTGACACCTTACAGTCCAGGAGAATTTAAAATCTTTAGTCAATAGGGCAAACATGGGATTGGCTATTGTGCTAATGCTGGGAATAAACCTGCGATAAAAACCAATGTGTCCTAGGAAGCTTCTGACATCAGTCTAAGTTTGAGGAGGAAGAAGATTATTGATAATTTCCACCTTCTTTAGATCAACCTGGATCCCTTAAAGAGAGATGTGATGACCAAGAAATATTCCTTCCTCCATCATCATAAAACATTTGTCTAGATTCAAGGATAACTAGTATGTTTCACAGCGAGTTAAAACTCTGTCAAGGTTTTCTAATATAAAGTCAAAAGTATGTCCACATATTGTGAAATCATCCATGTATATCTCAACACTGTTGGTAGTCAGATCAGAAAAAATTGCTAAGATCGCTCGCTAAAATGTTGCTGGGGCATTACACAAACCAAAAGGTAAAACCCTATAGGAAAATGTTCCCCATGGACAGGTAAAGATTGTTTTCTCTTGATCTTCAGGTGCAACCTGAATTTGATCATATCCACTAAATCCATCAAGAAAACAAAAGTATTTCTTTCCAGCAAGGGTATCTAACACATGATCTATGAAAGGTAATGAAAAATGGTCTTTGTATGTCACTTTGTTCAACTCTCTATAGTCTACACATACTCTCATTTTTCCATTTTTCTTAGGAACTATAACCAATGGAGAGACCCACCGGCTATCAAAAATTGGGTAAATGAATCCTACCTCTAGAAGTTTTTCAATTTCTTCCTTTACAATATCCCTCAAGGTAGGATTCAATATTTTCTGGAGTTGTCTTACTGGCTTGAATTCTTCAGTATAAATCCTATGGGTGCATATATTAGGGTGAATTACTGACATATCTTTGTAGTCCCAAGCAAAAGCATGAACATGCTTATGCAAAAAAATTATCAAATTTTCTTCCTCTTCCCTAGTAAGCCAGCTATTAATGTTTAGTAATTTGCCTGGCTGGACTTCTATTTGTTTTGTATTTGGAAGGACTGAATTCACTTCTTCATACTTGGTGATTAGGGAGTTAAGAGGGCAATGATGAGATGGGAGGAAATAAGAAGTTTCTATTTCATTGATTTCTAATGGAAGCATATCCTGTATGGAACAGTGAGAAGGGAAAATCAGGTGATGGTGCCACCCATGTGGTAGTGAAACAGATGTTTCCTGTGATAGTACAGATGGCTCACCTTCAATTTTGGTTCTCATTCCCTGACAACTAATGGATATTTACTACTTCCTCTTCTAACCCTTGTTCATGTAGAACATTCATTAGGATAGTTTCATTCTCTAAAGTTTTTATGTCATGGAGGTCTTCTGTGTGTTCCCTTACTACCAAGGTGGCTAGTGTGGAAATAACCTCTTCTGGTTCTTCATCTAAGTCGGGAAACCATAACTGACCTAAAAAATTGTTGGAGGGTCTTGTAGGAGGATACAGAGAGATATGTTTTAGATCAATACCATTTGAAATGGTCATTTTTCCAAATTTGTAGTCTATGAAGGCTATTGCGGTTGCAAGCCAAGGTATTCCCAGAATGATGAGATATCCATGTGCTGAATTTCTTGGCTGTAAAACTAAAAAATCTGCAAGGAATTCCCAAGAAGAGACTTCTATAGGGACATCTTCAATGATACCTTTAGGTTTTGCAACTGACCTATCAGCCATTTCTAAAATTGTAAATGTGGGACTGAGATGTTTGAGCTATAATTGTTCCATTATATCCTTAGTCATTACATTTATTGCAGCTCCTAGATCTACTAAGACATTTGATATTGATACTGAACCTATGGTAACTATGATAACTAGACTCCCTAGGTCACTATACTTTGGAGGTACTAGTTTTCTAGACAAGAGATCAACTATCTTTCCTTCAACCTAAACAGTCTTGGGAAATGCTTTCTTTTTTCTTCCTACTATTCTAATGCATAAATCTCGGATAATAATTTTAATCACTGGTATATCCTTAATGGATTGCAATAAGGGCAATGATACAGTTAACTTTCTAAGTTCCTTGACCAAGTCTGACTCAAAATTTTTTGTTGTGGTATTGAATCTTTCAGGATATGGAATTATCCTTGATGAAGGTAATTGTTTTGCTTGTGGTTTTGTTTTTTCTTCTTCTTTATCTATTTTTGGTTTAACTCTAATGGGTTCCAAAAGTTCTTGCTTTTCATTTTCCTTGATTTTAGTTGAAACAAGGTTCGTGTACAACTTTTCCGAACGAATTTGGATGTTACTACAATCAAGAACATTTATTTCAGCATTTTCTTCGACTTAACCACATAGACAGGGGATGCCTGTCTCATGTTGTTTGGATTAGTGACTGGTTGAGCTGGAAGTTGAGGTTGTTTCACCTGTTGTGTTTGCTATGGTTGGTTCTATTTTTCTTGAAAATTTTGATTAGGTGTAGGCAAAAAATGTTGAGTTTGACCTTGATTTCTTTGCTGCCTTGGATAGGACTAGTATTGCTAACTCCACCGTGGTTGATTTTGCATCCAATGTGGATTAGTTTGATTCTGATTCCAGGGTGGGTTGTTTTGATTCCATGATGGGTTATTTTGATTCTGATTCCAAACTGGATTACTCCAACTTGTTTGTGGCCATTCTTGGGAATTTGTCCATTGAGAATAATTCTAAGGATGTTGGGGTGGTTCTGATTGTCCCCAAGGCATAGTCCAATGATTATGCCCCCAATTTGTAGGAAAACGAGGGGGATTTTGGTACTGAGAGAAATTTCCCCCCTATTTTGGTCCAACATAGTTAAGTTCCTCGATCCGACTCTCTAACATAGTTTTGAGTTGTGGTAGCAGGTGGCATTTATCAGTCAAATGCTTCTTCGAACAAATACTACAAATGATTGAGATAGACGTTTTATTCAAAGGAAACTCCTGCAAAGCATGTTTATTTCTACATCTTGGGCAATAAATCACCAAAGGTTCTGTGGTTTTTGCTTTTGTAGATATTTCTCCCAAAGTTGTGTTCAATTGCACCAGAATATCAATTTTAAAATTTGCAAGTTCCTCTATTAGGTCCTTCACATCAGTGCCATTTGTACTCTTTTTTCTTCTTCTCTACTTAGTGTGAGATTAATTCCTATAAAGACCCATAATTTCCTCGTTACTGAGAGTATTTACATCCCATTTTCCCATCAAATACAATACTTCTCTGGATTCATTTTGTAATCCTCTCAAAAATATGGTTTTGCATAACTTAGGTTCTACAAGCCCACATCTCCTTTGAACAAAGGAGACCTATCAAGATAGTCTTCTAATGTTTCATCATATTCTTGCTTAATCCTGAATAACTCATATTTCTTGTTCCTTACATGGCAATACTCTTGATATTTGTCTAAAAACACAGTTTCCATTTGATCCCAGGTTCGAATGGAATTTGGCTCTAAGCTCATGAACTAGCGTAATGTTGAGTCCTTGAGTGTTGAGGGAAAAACCTTAAGTTTTTGATTGTCATTTACATAGTCATAGGTTTGACACACTACTTTGAATTCAAACAAAAACTGATCAAGATCTTCAGATACAACACCTCGGAAGATTGGAAGTACTGAAGGTGAAATGGTTTTCATGGGGGAGTTTTGTGTTAGATTCAAATGGATAGGATATTAAATTTTTTTGGAAGGTTGGGGCATATCCTGATCATTTTCTTCATTATGGACACAACCATGTTGGCCATCCCCATCTAGATTGCCTCTCTCTGCCATAGTTTATTGCTCCTTGGGAATAGTTAAACCTATCAAAATTTCACTCTTAAGAGGTCCAGAATCCTCTATTGATGATGAGTCTGATGATTTTTCTTTCTCAGGATGTTCTAATGATGATGAAGTTGGTGATTTTTGTTTCAATTTTTCTAGTAGTTCAAACATAGGTGATTCACCCCTTAGGCATGAAGATCTTCTTAACGAAACAAGCCAGGGATCCTTTTGAGTAATTCTACCTTTTTCATCCCTAGGCTTACTCATTCATGTTTACTCTTGAATGACATAAATTATAGGTTAATAGTTGTTACTTTAATCAGCTGTTATATTTAGATTTTATCCTAAATTTCCAGCTCAGTCTAATTAACAGCTATTGGAATGTTGTCACCTTCTAGCAACACTATTCCCTGAAAACGTTTCCAAAATGATGCGTTTTAGTTATGCACATCATTAATTCTCAATTAATTTGTCAATATAGGGCAGTGTATAAGGCTATTTACGGAAGGAGTGAATAGGGCTATAACTTAGGTCATTTGGGAGCAACAGGTCTTATTGGTGAAACCGATTGTGTGGGGGATTTAGGACATTTTTATCTCTAAATTGCATAAATTAAACTTTAATCTAATTGCAGGAATGGAAACTAATTACTAACTATAGAAATGAAATCCTAGTTACAATTACAAAATGAAATCTAATTATGTTGCAGAAATAACTCCCTAGTTACGATTGCGAATTAGAAATCTAATTATGATTGCGAAAGGAAGTCTATTTACTTTTTTAGTAATGGAAACCTAATTATAACATAGAAATTAAGTCTTGTCAATGCTTTGTAACGGAAGGTTGTCAATCTTACTGCAGGGGTTGACAAAGCAAAACACAAAATGCAGTAAATTACAGAAAATAGTAAATTCTAGAAATGATAATTTGCAGTAATTTGAAAGCTTGTTGAAAATAGATATTACAACCAAACCTATCATTAATCACAAGATCATCCTAATCATGAAAGAAACTAATATTGCAAAGACTATTAGTTGTTTACTAGGAAATGAAATGACAAGTTTTACAACTTATTCTACTACAGCAAAATCAAAATAAAAAACTGTTGTTAGTCCTCCTAGGTCTAGAAGTTTCCAGCCTCCTTGTCCAAAAGAAGGTATGAGTCTTTCTCTCTCTCTAGATCTTACTCACACTCATTCACAACAATATGAATAAAAATTATGCACTTTATTGATTCAAGAACATAATTATAGTATTGCTGCTAAAAATCCTATTACAGGACTGTAATAGTCACTTTTCTACTATTTTATTATTATTATACTTCTTGCTTATTTTCCCCTACTTCCTTAGCTCAACCTGGATGGGAGATATCTATTTATAGATATCCTAAAATCTATTTACAAACTGAGAATATCTCATTCCTATCTTAAAGATCTATTCCTATTATGCTACAACATTCCTGGGTTTATCCTAGAAGAGGATCAAAATTGATCTTTTCCATGAATGGTGGCTTTGGATGGCAAGGACGACAAATTCAGATAGGAGATATTTTCCTTTAACCTTTTCAACCTTCTTTCCATTTTTAAGATAAGTGGCTCATTAGTCAACAAGTCAAAAAGCGCTTTATGTTCTCATTTTGAAGATAAGTGGCTCATTTCAAAGAGACTGTATTTCTCATTCCGAAGATGTCCGCTCATTCTAAAGAGACTGTATTTCTCATTCCGAAGATGTCTGTTCATTCCGAATATATTTGAAATGAAAAATTGTGTGCTCTTTAAGTGATTTCATCTACATTTCTCAGGTGGGTTAGCTCTCAGAATCAGATTGTAATAGCCTTCGTCTCTCTCCATGTGTGAATTCCATGCCTTGCCATTCATTGGCAATGGTTGGAATTTACATTGGAAAACCCGCTTTTCTGTCGCATAGTAACAGTTTGCTTGCACTATTTGCTAGATTTAGATAAATAAATTCTTGAAACACATAAAAAAAAATTAGTGAAGTGTTGCTATCAACCTAAGCATACTTCTCATTTAGCAAGTCATGACAAAGTAATATAAAACTATGCAAAAATTGTAAAAATCATAATATAGTATTTCTAACACATTGATCATGCAAACAGTTAATACACAACATATTAAATCAACTTAACTAGCATATCAGATTAAATACAAGAGTTTTTAGGCAGTTTCAATTTTCAAAACATGCTATGATTGAGGCATTTCCAGGCCTCATCAACTGGCTTTTTCATTCTCCAACATTATCGTATTTCTCTCAGAAGCCTTGCTAGTGGAAGAACTTGCTCCCTAATAATCGAGGAGGAGGATCGAATATCCTTGTCTAGAAGCTTTGATCATTTTACCTCCTCCTTAATATGGTGATCTCATTTATAATCATCTTCATTGACGATCGTAGATCCTGTAATTCTCTATCCTGATCCGAGTTTGTGACTGCATGAGGCATGGGTAATGGCAATGGCACCAATGGTGTAGGCAATACTGGATATGGTACAAGAGCTAGAAGCTAAGGAACAACAAGTGCTTGAAACTATAGAGTGGATACTGCTTTATTATGAGGGTTGGGATTCCATGATTGATTGGGGTACATCGGGGTGTAGGTAGTGACAGAGGATGCACTAGGGTACATATTCTGAGGGAAGTATACCTTTTTTGACATAGTGAACTTTGGAGGTAACTTACTAATAGTGATTAGGTCGACCTGAACTTTCTGTGCCTACTCCTACAAGGCCAAACAAGTATTGATATTCGCATGTTGGATGCTCATGCTAATGTCAAAATGGAAAGCTCTTAAGTAATAAAACACCATTTGCTTTGGAATGGACCGAAGGCTGGTAGTGACTCCCTACCAGGTATGAGTGAACCTGACGTTAAAATCTACCACTTCTTCTTGAGTATGCCTATGGATGGTGTTGAACTGGTGCAACAAGGAGAAAGGGTTCACCTGTTCATTGAACCCTTTTATCAATTGCTCTGCTAATTGGTCCTATGTAGTGATGGTACCGAATGGCAGTGATTTGTACCAATAGATAAGCTTACCTTTGAGTGATAGAATCAACAATCTCACCATGATATCTTCCTCTGTGATATGGTGGATGGTTTCCATTGTAGGGACATATTGGATGTGTTCATAGGCGATCTTTCCTCTACTATCATATGTGGGCAGAGCCTTCAATGTTGTAGGTGGCACTTGGTTCTGAGCTTGTAAAGCTAGAGGTCTTGAATTATTCCATGTGAGAAACTACCTAAGTGGAGCCTGCACCATCTGGATTGAAGGATTTGGTGGAGGGGTAAGCTAGTTGATGTGCTAGTAGGACATGGAGTCTGTGAGATAATAACAATTACTTGCGAGGGTGTTGGAACCAACAGGATAGTTGAGAGGACTACTTTAGGATGTTTGACTAAAGCATTAATGTTGAGATCGAAGAACTCAACTACTTCTTTTGGATTTTTAGCCTTTGATCTTGTGTACATGAAGGTGAGGCTTTATAATCGGTTTTCAAGATGCGAAGGCTTCTAAGTTTAGCTGAGTCACCTAATGTTATTTTTTAGCAGCAATAAGATGAACATCAACTCTTAATACTGCTTTGACGTGGAACATTTACATTCCATCGGGCATGCCAGAAACTATTGGTCAAGAATCCGCCTTAGGTATAGAATGTTTCATCCATGCGCCCTAGACCCGGTCAACATTGAAATATCAAAAGGAATAAATGCCTCCCATGCCAATATCTAGAGAGGGCTGGTTCCCTTACTACTCTAACTTGGGGATTTTATATTAAGGAACATGAAATAAATTTGAAATGACTAAAAGGGATGGGAAATATGGCCTCAATCTAGATGAACAAGGGTGATGAAAAAACATCACGATAACTTAATTACACTTTGAAATAATAGTACTTCACACAAAGAAAGTAACAAAAATTAAAACCAGACAACTTATGTGCACAGTTTCTAGAGTTTATTCTAGTGTTCACCCTCTATCGAAAGCTAAATCCAAACATAGAATTATAGCCCACAGAAAAAGAAGAGAAGTTAATAGAAATATAGGATAGAAAACATACACATAAAAATAAGTTAGAATTAGAGCCAAGGTTTCATTGTATTCATAGTAGGATTCATGTACAACAAGTCTCTAGCAAAATGCCCATCATATTACATTAGAATTATTGGCTTTTATAGATGATTATGCCTCTAAAACATAAATACACACCCACAAAACATCATGGTGGTAGAAAATATAGGATTTCATCACTCATTAAATAGTAATGAGGCATGGCTTGAAACTGATGACTCGTTGAAATGCAGTTGCACATATTTATGTGTCGATAGGGTTAGCTAGTGGTATCGTATCCTAACTTGCTAGAACCACCTCAATGAAAGGACAAATTTTGAAATCCAAGAACATCAAATATGGAAGCTTCTCTAATCGACTACACTTATATGGATGAGGATGCACCTTGCTTCATCATTGAGAAGTGCTTCTAAGAAATTTTGGCCGAGGCAAGGCGGGTTAGATTGGAACAGATGCGCTGCGGAGGTAAGCCCCACCTACATTCATTATGTTTTGGCCCAAAATGGGATTGCATTCAAAAATTGTAGTGAAACGACTTTGCTATATTGGGAGCAGCACCGAAATGAAAAATTCAATGGTCATTTCTCCCTTACAAGACCCAAAATTGCCTTACACTAGAAAACAGGAGTGAAAGTGCACCTTACTACCTTGGGAGGGGCACTAGATTGGAAAATTCAAAGGCCATTTCACCCAAGTTTGATCCAAATTTTCTTTGCATTCAAAAATTGGAGCAAAATACTTGACCCACACTTAGCATTTTTTCTATTTGATGGGTTGCACCGTGGAAAAATTCAAAGTCTATTTCTCTCCTTCTAACCCTGAAAAGAAATTGTACTTGGAAATATGAGCGAATCACCTTGGGCCCCACCTACGTTTCGCCCATATTTTAGCCCGAAATGGGCTTGCGCTCTTGATTTGGGTGAAAAGACTTTGGGTCCCACAATGTCTTGGGAGTTTGAAATGAGTTTGCACTGACTTTTAGGGTAGGTCAAAGGCGTTTTCACCTAAAAGGAGCCCAAAATTGGGCTGCGCTCATGATTTGGGATGAAACAGAATTGGGTCCCACTTGCAATTATCTTCAAAACTGAATTTACGTTGGCCATAGAAAAAGACAAAACAGGCCTTTTCACCCCTCCTTATCCCAAAATTGCTTTGCGCTCTTACATAGGGGTAAAATAGAACTGGGTTCCACATCGAGTTGAAGCAGATTCACACTAAGTTTTAGGATAGAATGAAGGTATTTTTGCCCAGTTTTTCCCTAAAATGGCTTTGCGCTCTCCAATCGATGCGAAGAAACTTGGGCCTCGCTCAATAATTTTTCCTTCCAAAGTTGAATTTCGCTCAGCCAAGGCTCAAAAATGCCTTACGCTCCCACGAAGAGGTAAAAAATCCTAGGCATTACTTACATTTTATTCTCCAAAGCTGGGATTCACTGCTCTTTGGCCTGAAATGACCTACACTCTACTATTTGCCCCAAAAACAACTTGCACCTGGAGACTTGGCGCGAAACTACCCTTGCCCTAAAAAAGACAAAGATCCTGCATGGTGAGTAAACAGGAAAAACTGCACACTCCCTTGGGTGCAACCAACAAACTTTGATAGCAAAACGCAAGAAATAAATAACACATTCTGAAAAGAGAATAGATTTTTAGGGGAGAAGAAATTATTGAATATCAAAATTTTACAAAGGAGATCAATTTGGTAGGAATGCCAAAAAATCTAAACTTACCATAACCTAAGTCACCCTCCATATCTTTAGTAGAAGCATTGGACTAAATAAATAATAATAATTTCACCCAAATAGATAAGACAATGATCAAGTAGAAACTTTATATAGGATATGTTTTATTCATCCATAGATGAAATTGATAATGGATTCTCAACTCGATACAAGAAGATAAATTAGTCTAGTAAGGTCATTTTAAAATAGCATAGACTCAACTTTGTTATGAAGTTGAATCACACAAATTCTATTCTATTCTATGGTTAACATTTTTCCTAGGTCACTAACAACTTTATAGCATTAAGACATGAAATTATTATCATTGGCACACAAGGATAATTCATAGGTACCCATATTCTAACGCAGGGCATAATTTCTACCATCATTCGTTTATAGTATGTACCTAAAATTAGTTACCCTTAATCCATTTATGAATTCAAGGAAATGATCAGATGGCATTTTAAAATAACTATACTAAAATATATAAGATAACTACATAAACAATTCATTTTTTTCCTTCTACAACTTACATGAATTTTCGTCTAAATAAGGATATTGGATCTCCACATGAGATTCTAATGAAATTTTTTACACAAATCTTCCACTTAAATGTATAAATAATTAATTTCCAATAAAACTTATCTTATAGTTACATAGTTCCAAAACCATTTTGGCTACACAACCTTATAATTACAAACATACTACATACAAACATAGAACCTTCATGATTTATCATACAAGGGCATTCTCAAACTACGGTCACAAGTTTAAATGACCCAACAACTTCAGTCACATAGAGCAACCAAAAATGATGACAAGGATTTACCACCGTACCTCCTTCTAAGCCTCACAAGTAATCTAAAAATTCAATAGTATAAAGCTTATGTTTACCATATTACCATATAAAAAACCTATACACATGAAGACCATGCAACTACATAAGCACATGTAACCCAGGAACCCACATTTAAGTTTTTTTATCCTCACAATTATATTGGCATTTATAGATTGCATGCATTTGTGGAGAAGCCAAGGAGAGGAGAGGATTATTGTTTACAATTAATACAATTTTAATACTAGATTTTGTTGACATACATATGCCACTTAATCCAACACAAGTACACAATACAAAGGGTTTTGACCAAGGAGGAGATTATTGTTTACTTTTTTAATCATAATCATATTATCATGGGTTTGTATTTTAGTCCATGAATGCTTATCTCTTTCCTGAGCATTGTAGTTTTAATTTTTTCTCTTCTTTAGAACAACTCTTCCTCGCCTCTCTCTTTTGTTTCCCCCTCTTCTTTCTTCTCATGTCTCTCATTTTTTCCCACTTTTGAAGGTTGTTTTTCCTTGAAATAATCAAAGCACCCACCCCTTTATATATGTTCATTTAGGGAGTAATCATGCCGCTATCGTCATTACCTTTATATGGGTTTGATTTTGTGTTAAGGAAATGGAGTTGGTGGAAAAATAAATATTTTGTTTTACATTTACATTCAATGTTGAATTAGAAGTGCGTGAATAATGTGTTGGTTACTAATGGTTCCAATATATTTGTTTTTAGTAACTTTGGGATTCTCTTAGCCTCTATAATTACTTAAATGTTCAAGTATTAAGGTCATAATAAATTTTAATTATAGATTTATTTGTCTTAGTAATATTCTCTAATTTATTATAATAAGGCACATGCATATGCCCCTGACTTTAATTTTAACACAAGATAAGTTTCACAGTACATTCTAGTTTCTAGATTGAAAGCATCTTTAGGACAAGATGATGGTAATACAAAAACCTTATAGAGTTGTAAATTGCTTTATACTACCTCAATTAAGGTTCTTTCTTATATAACACACAAATTCTTTGCTTTAACATAATTCTATAAAATCATCATCATCAAACTATTGCATGAATTCATAATAACGAATCATCACATTCAATCCAACATGATATCAAAAATCACAATAAATCACATTAACATTTTTTATTTTACTCATCATTTTATGATCCATAACTCACTTCACATATGTCTATATTATTTTAACAATAATACATAAGTTTAAGTTTATCAAGAGATTAAAAAAACAAACATTATAAAAATGTTGTCTCCAACCACTAAAAAAAAAAAAGTTTATTCAAAATTTTGTTAGGTATGTGTTTAAAAATTAACAAAAGATGAATAAATATTTTATTAGATGTAGGTTTTTTTTTTTTAGTAATACTTCTTATAAACATCCGTCGTGGGGATTGAACCTGGGTCATATCACTGATAATGCAAGTGGTGTCTTTGCCAGTAGACCACACTCACACAGATTTTATTAGAAGTAGGTTTTTTTCCTTACTATCTATTAATGTACACATAACACCTTAATATTACCTTTACCTATGTAAGTAGACGTCTATTCTATACAAAAGTAAGAATAAGTTGTTATGCAACTTTTTTTTTTAATATAAATTATAAAATACCAACTGGATCATATTAAATGATATTGGTTCACTCAATTAAATTATTTAACTTTCTAGAAGAAGACTTCAAATCTTCTTGAAAGACACATACATAATTGTCAACTTTCAAGAAAGACAATCAAGTTAAAATATTTTTAAAAGACATATATAATTGTCAAAAAAAGAGAATCAAATTCAAATATTAAAAAAAAAAACACATACATAATTGTCAAGTTATCATAATACTATATATAATAGATTACAATTTATTTTGATCTTATATAAATAATTTAAAAAATAAAAATAAAAATAAAAAATAAATATCTTAGGGATGATAAATTTTGGTTAGATAATGCAAGCAATTGCTTTTAAAAGAGAAGTAAAAATCAATAACATCTATTTCTAACAAATTACTTATGACATGTAGACCTTCTAAAGAAAAAGTTTTTAAATGGCACAAGTAATAAGTAAGTATTAAGTAATAAGTAATAAGTAAGCATTAAAAAAAACATGAAAAGTCACCTTAACTCTACACTCAATCATCATTATGATTGTGATTGGTATGATTAAAAAATTATTACAAGATGGCGCATCATATTAAATTGTCCGTGGGTTTAGTGGATTGGTAAGTTGGAGCGCTTATCGAGAGGAGACCTAGGTTCCAATCCATAGCCAGTAGCCCGATCCGACTCTTCTGCGTGTTGCACTTGTCTGAAGATGGCGATCTTTACCTGCTTGTCCGGCGGTCCCTCTACCTTCATGCCACGTGTTTGAACCAGACTCGACAGTGCCAATCTTGTACGTCCGGCGGTCTCCATCTCACGCCGGGTTACCATTAATGAAACGGTGGTTGTGTTAGAAGCCTTCGCTGATAGTTTGAACCCTGTCAGCGCAGCTGACAGTTACTAAAAAATTGTGATTGTAACCAATTCATCTGTAACCAAAAAAAATGATTGTGATTGATATGATTAAAAAATTATTACAAGATGGCGCATCATATTAACTCTATTCAAAAACATCACTATGATTGTGATTGATACTAACGATATTTATGTGGCCAAGGATCAACCGCAGGCTATTCGCATTTACAGTTTAAGAACTTAATGATTTCCGACAAACATAGACTAATTAAACAGCCCCAACGACACCGTTAGTAAAACCAGGTCGAAACTCGTTTACTTTCTGAAACCTGATTTGATGTCTGACATAGACAGTTAAAAGAGGCACCGCCACATTCAAATCCTTTTTTAAGTGAGGTTGCCGACACAGTGCAGCACAGAGGTTTTGCCGACATGGTGCAGCACGGAATCGCTCTTGCCAATCCTGGCTCTCTTCAACGGGCATGAGGGCCCCTTCTCTCAGTCAATGGGAATTGCCCAGTAATCCGTTCATGCCAAAGAAAACAGACCTCACATCACTCTCTCTCGATACAAGATCCAAAAGTTAACCCAAATCAATCATCAACTCTTTATAATATAGAAGAAAGATGTAACAATTATGGTATTTATCAGAGATCTAGTATTAAATTTTGGAGGTATACATGTTATAAAGAAAGTAATCTTATCTGAATCTTTTGAGTGCTTACCAAAGGTAGTAGTCTTATCTGAATCCTCTAAGCGCCAAATATAAAAGTCTTATCTAAATCCTGCACTCCAGACCAACAATAACTGTAAAACTCAAATGTCAGTGATCCCTTCACATCAAATTTAACAATAATTCATGATTATCAAGCTTGAGGATAGTCTACAATCCCTCATTGGATGACTGATAGTCATTGGCTCACTTGATTTAGTCATTAATGGTATTGTGAATAGGGTACTGCCTTGATACTGGAGGCATTCTGTGGGGAACAGGGATGATAACTGCCTACTACCTAGCCTTATCTCATTCCAAGCTTTATGCTCATCCTATGGCAGTCCATGATTTGTATGATGATGGTACTTATTGTTATGTGGAAGCCTCTAATATGTACTTGGGAGAAATATGGTCTGGATTGAGTTTCCACCCTGTTTCTGAAATCTGAGATCACTAGTTGCTAAGCCTATGACTCAGCTTATGAAGTACAAAGAACATAAGGCCTCCATGTGATTTAGGACCGAAGATAAGCCTCTGCAGTACTGAATTCTTGCTTAGGTACATTTTTCGCAGCTTTTCAGAGTCTGGTAGCTGCGTCGCATTGGTCTTCTAGAGAAAATAATATCGGAGATGCTTCAAGGACAAAGAAAATATGTGGTCATGAATTAAGCACCTGAAATAAGAAGAACTATTTTTATAACATGTCGGCAATATTTGAAAGTGATATAATAGCCTTGATTTTTGCGGGGAGTTCGCTTTCTTTTAGGTCTTGGGTGGGTTTTGTTGGAATAATATTTTATTTTATTCGGTGGAGTACAACCTGATAGCAATCTTTTATAGTGCTACGGTTATCCGAAGACTGAAAGTAATCTGGAAATATGCATTACGATTTTACGATGATCCTTCAAGGCGTTAAAGCACAAACGTAACTGTGGTTACACATTTTCTCTTCAATGGTGGTGGGCGGAAATAAATCATGTCATTCTTTTCGATGTCGGTGGTGGGCGGAAATGGTGACTAGATGTACAGCTCCTCCAATTGGACGTTCCTCAATTACATGGATGACCCACTGGGGTGTCCTCGGTAATCTCAGACCATTAGGGTCTTTTCACGTGAGGTGGCTCACGGTCTGTTCTTTTTATTGGTGATCATCGAAAACGTGGAACCATTCATAGAACACACCCTGCTGATCACCAGACGGGAAGCAGACTTTTGGCAAGGATTGTGTGGCTTCGCCGTCCATGGCTTTGGGAAGAAGCAAATCCTTCCAATAAACGATTAATCTTTTTAAGGTCTGAAATTTTTTAGTTCAATATAAATTATTAATTTTTTTTTTTTACTTTGACACTTGAAAAGAGAATACTTATTTTTTTTAATTGTAACCAATAATTATATTCAATAATAAAAAAAAGTAGCAAAAAAACTCAGAGTTCAAAGTGTAAGGTCACTCAAACTATTAACATAGTAAATATGATAAATATGAGATTTAACGCAAAAAAAAAAACAAAATCAGTTCTTAAAAGGTTAAATAGACAACATAATTAAGCAAAGGGTTTTAATTGTAACCAATAATTATATTCAATAAAAAATAAGTGGGGAAAAAAAATCAAAGTTCAAAGTGTAAGGTCACTAAAACGATCAACATCGTAAATATGAGATAACGAATCGTAAATATGAGATTTGATGCCAAAAAAAAAAAATCAATTCTTAAAAGGCCAAATAGACAACATAACTAAGCAAAAGGAGCCGTTTCTGGAGGAGACCGAGCCCTACTGTGGGCATTGACAGAATGATCTGAGGTTAGATAAAGTCGCTCCCTCAACCTGCTATGTTAAGGCCTTAAAGAAACATAGATATCTTGAGGCGGAGGGCTATGCCAAGGCCTCAAAGAAATATAGGGATCTTGAGGCGGAGAGATAATATACGAAGCTTTAACAACAGAAAATACCCTAATCTCATGCATAAAAATTTAAGTAGAAGTTGAATCTCCATAATAAATAGTAACATTCCTAGCTTTCTAAAATTGAAACAAAATAATAGTAAGAAAAAAATTCCATAAAAAATGATATGTCAATAACTATTATCTCCAAAATCTTAAAAAAATCATCTACCATCTAAATTCAAAATGAAAAAGCCTAAACAATGAATAAATGAACACTTATTTTGAAAGAGGTTAAAAGAGAATAGGATTATATCAAGTTTTCCTGTTTACAAATGTAAATACGGTATCTACGAACAATCATTTAAAAATGCATCGTAAGAGGAGGACAGACATGCTTTCCGAAAATTTTTAGGGGTAAGTCAAAAGATGGTTTCAATGCCAAATCAAGAGCAGGTCACGACGTGGTTTGGTTTTGTGTGTGCATGGGAAAGTGAAGGTGTCACGATGCCATTTTCGGTATGAAGGGAGATGGGTGTGGTGATGACAACCAAGAGATTGCAGTTCCCCACGTAGAAGGTGCATACTACATGTAAGAATTTGTACTCATATCCAAATAACCAACCCTCTCTGCCATGTTTTTTCTAAGTATGGATAAATTTTTTTACGTAAAAATAATAGGTGGGCAGCACAAGCAGTAGTAGTACTGTGTCATCTTGATAGAGAGTCCTGAAAACAACAATTGATAAGTAGGTGGATTAAGGTCAGGGGTATTCGCGGACATAGGACAAAATTTATGGCTCAATCCCCAAAGAATTGGTTGTAGGACTCCCACCCATCTCCATCTCTCTGTCTTAAGCGAGATTTTATCCCTCCAAATTTTGACTATTCTTTATAGTCTATGGGTTATACAGGGTAATTTGGGTCTGTCACGTCTAGGAAGAATCAAGGAGCAGAAGGGTATAAGTCATGGCCCACTAGTTACTTTCTGACTACAAGATGGATTGATGCCTCTTGGACTTCGTTCTAAGATTTTGTGTCCACCATTCCATGACCTTCACATCATCTAGCGCACTGGTCACCCTCATATTTTAGGCTGCTTGCTTCCCTGAGTGCCCATATGCTCTTCATCTACATAGGAAACTGCTAATGTTGTGGTGATTATGGTGAAAGGAAAAGAACAGGAAGGTAGCTGCTAAACATGATGGGTCACCTAGATTGAGGAGGAACCTGCCTTGCAAGATATGGACACACTTCTGCCTTTCCCTCAAAGACTGATCATATCATGGCCAAGTATAGGCCTATTGCTCCTAAGCCAACTCTTGTGAATCATATCCCCTTTGACTCTAATTCTCATTCTCATTCTAATTTTGCTTTGGATTCTCGTTTAAGATTCACCACCTATAGCGAAATTGGGCGCTTCAAAAGAACTCGTAGAAAGGCATCAGATAGCACTAGAAGCCCTTCCCTTGTTACCAAACAGAAAGGTAAGAGCAAGATCATTGATTTGAAATAAATCATGCATCAGATTATTAGTGTAGAATAGCTAATGTTTAAATAGGTTACAAAATAGCAATTAAACAATATTGCCTATATTCACGCTAACCAACGCACTATAGAAGATAGAGCAATAGGTTAGGGATTCCAACCTAGGATATTTAGAAAGTTTCCATTAGATATTTAATACATTAAATATCTACATTGTAATAGAGAAAAGTAAAAGTAATAATCTACCTATGTAGTATAATGCAATATACTACCTATTTTACCTAGTGGAGTAAAAGGGTAAATATCCCAAAGAATGGAATATTACTCTAACATACCCCCTTATTACATTATTTGGGTAATGTATATAACTACCCCAATATAGTGAAAAAGATGTCAAATTGCTGGTTCTTGCTCTGTCACAGTGCTCTAGCTGCTTCTAAGCAAAAAGTGGGTCATTCCTCATTGTCTTCACATCAATGAATGTCCTTACCGTAATCTTGTCATCCAATCGAATTACATGGGTAACCAGTCACTACAATCACTAGGTGTAGTAGAGTAGATCACTTCAGACAAGGTTTATTCAGTTACAAAATGAGTTTTCAAAAGATAAGGTAGCTAAGGTGTCGGTTGCTGCCGAAAATGCACCCTTATAAGTCTTCTTCTCTTTTTACAAAAAAATTGTGAAGAAAAGAAATGAATATCCCCCCTTAATTGCAAAAGATGTGCAACTTAAGAATATTTGTGAAGGATTGTACAAACATTGCCTCCTAGGCAAATTTTATACTAAAAATTTCCCTCCTTTTGTTACAAGTACTTAAAACAATGAGATTTCACTATTTATGAAGCCTAAAAGAGGTACAATCATCCTTTTATTTCTAGTACTTCAAACAAAAACTTATGCTATTTTATGAAGCCTAAAAGAGAGAGAGAGAAAATTGTGCTTACTGAAGGTGACAAATTTGCTTTCCCTCTACAATACTATCTTAGCCAAGAGTACTCTATGTGATTTTTTTGAACCAGAATCAGAATCGAAACTAGACACTTCACTAGCAATATTGCCTTTGTTTTACTTCTGTGATGTGCCTTTGCCTTTCTTATTTTTCTTGTTTTTAAACCAACACCTATTGGTGTCATGGTTATCCTTTTTACAATGCAAGCAAAACCTCTTTTGAGTTTTCTTTCCCTTATCTTTTGAAGATGATCCTCCCTTTTGAAAGTTTCCTTTCTTCTTATCACCCTGATTGTTTGAGTAAAGTGCATTGTTCAACACTTCATCACTTTGGAGTTGATTTTCTTCCTATGTTTGAAGCAAATTGACTAACTCCACAAAGATGATTGATCTTTGTGATACATTAAGGGATGTAATCAACATTTTATAGGATTCGGGAAGAGCTCTCAATATTACTAAAGTCAAAATGGTGTCTTCTACTTTAGCTCCTAAAACATTGAGCATAGACTTCAGTTCTGACACTCTACAGAGGAAGAGTTCTACTGATTCACCTAACTTCATATGGAGTGTATGAAGTTGTGTTTGAAGGTTTAGAATAGTTGATTGATTCTTGCCTTCAAAAATAATACAAAGAGCATCCCATGCCTCTTTACCAGTTTTAGCTTCACTTATGTGAGGCTGGATCTCATCAGTAGTAGCTAGGAGGATCAACATAAGAAGACGATTGTTATTTTTATCCCATGATTTTTGATCTACTTCTGGTGATGCAGGTCTTGATTTAGTGCCATCAACTAAATCCCACATTTCCTCTACAGTCATGATGGCTTTCATCTTAGTTTTTCATGCTGAATAGTTAGGACCCTTAAGAAATTATGTATCATTTAAGTATTTGTTGATAGTTGCCATGATGAAGGTCCTAGTATTTATACTAATATGATCTTTCTTTCACTCTTAAGTGATATTTAATGGCACTTGCCTGAAAATCCTCTAGAAGAGAAATAATCAGTTTGAGAAAATTAAGCCAAAAAAATAAGAGTGAATTAGGGGTTTTTGTTTTAGGAGAGAATATCAAGTGTAATTGGCTTTAAACTTGTGCAATGGTTGACACAAATTTATTGTGAAATTTTGGGTTTGAGTGTTCTTGATTTTATGACTTATAATTGCAAAAAGAAATAATGCAATAATCAAACAAGAATGCCCACAAAATTCTTATCACATAGGTGTTGGTACAACTAAAAATGCACCTAATTTGCCAATGAAGGTGTCGAGTAAAATCGAAAATACACATTTTAGTTTTTGCAACAAAATTTGGAATTGTCTTGTGCAAAAACTTGATATATTTTGTCTCCTCTTGTTTTCCAAATTTGCAAAGAATGTGGCATAAAACAAATTGCCTTTTCTTTTTTTTTTGTAAATTTAACAAGTTTGATTTTTAAAGTGCTCCTCACTTTTGTGTTACAATTTTGCAAAGAAGATCAATTTATTGTCTTCCCCCCTTGATTTGCAAAATTAACAAAACTAGCACTCCTTCCAAGACAAGTCGACACATGACCCGTGTTTGAAAGGCTTCCAGAACTAGTCGACAAATGACTTGGTTTTGATGGACCCAAGGCTTTCAATTTCTTCTCAATTTTGTAAAAAATAGAATGTGCAAATTTTATGTCTTATATCCCCCCTTGGAGAAAAACAAATGCACACTTTGCCTTTGAATTTTGCAAAAAATTTAAGTCGCCTTGTGTTACAATTTGCAAGAAAGAATTCAAGTTTGATCCTCCCTTTTCTGTGCAAAATTAACAAGGCTTTTGAGAAGTTATAGGATTCCTAATTTTGCAAAAAAAATGATGCTTTTATATGTCTTATATCCCCTTTGATGGAGAAAACAGAAGCTCAATTTGTTTAAGGTTGCAAAAAAAAATATATAGGTTCCCCTTGATTTTAATTTGCAAATTAAAATAAAGTTAATTAAAATAATTTTAATTAATAATAAAAATAAAACAAATATTTTAATCAAATCAATTTAAAATAAAAAAAAATGATTTAAATTATTTAAATTTTTTTTTTTAATTAAAAATGGCATAAAAAATATTAACCTTGGCCTTTTTGTTTAAAAAAATAAACTTTTGGAGTGCGTAAGGTTTTTACCTGAGCCCCCGTGATTACCAAAGAGAGCATCCACCAATGCGTCGCGAGGCACCTTTGACACCAAAGGAAGACAATATTCCTTTTATTTACTTTGAGCGCACGTTTTATTTATTTTTAAACTATGGGACTTTATCCCACATTCATCCTGTGAGGGATGTTATGGGGATATAAAAACTCTATCACCCACCTTTTATTTTGATTGCCTACGAGCAATCAATATGCTATTGAACTTCTTTTACAGCTCGAGATGCCAATTAAGATGCGCCACGTCAGCAGGAACCATGAATCGCCACATCAGCTCTCAAAGTTCACATTCTGCCAGGTTAGCTCCTCAATTTGCATACCTATATCTACCACGTTAGTGTAAGGTGATCTTCAAAAATCATACCTCTATCACATTTTGCCACATCATCGATCCAAGTTAGCTCCTCGATTTGCATGCCCATCGCCAACTCAGCATCGGATCACCATGTGGCCTCCTTGAGAATCACACCTGCCACGTCTGCCTTACCTCAAATTTTGTGTAAGGTGTAGGAGTCAGATCACGTGTTGTTTGTTCGTGCATTCCTCTGTGTCAGGGGGTCATTAGATCGTTGAGCGCAGTGTCGCCTTAGTTTCTATGCATTAGGGGGTCATCAGATTATCGAGTGCAGTGCTCCGTGCCAAGTAGATCCTTGTGCTTGGTGCTAGGGAATTCCAAATTTTTTGTCAGGATTTGTTCCACGCTGGAGTGAGGTCCTTGATTGTTATGGGAAGGCCGTCACTTGAGCCACCAATATTGAAGTTTGCGTTTATCATTTTATGCCTGCTTAGCCCTCGTCAGCTAATGTAGAAATCATCGATGTCGTCGATGGGAGGATTCCCTATCGATCCAGTAGAAAAGTGCAACCAGAGATCTCCTCGGGATGCATGTCTCAATCGAAGATCATCGTATCGAGATCCATTTCGATAGGGTAACACCTTAAGATCCATGCTGATAGGGAAATAACTCGGGATCCATGCTGGTCAGGCAGTTCCTTGCCTCTTGATCCATGCTCACAGGAACCAGGTGGAACGAGCCTCACTCGTATTGTCCACCATGGCTCTAATGCCAATGTTACCAAATGGAAAGGTAAGAGCAAGATTATTGATTTGAAATAAATCATGCATTAGATTATTAGCGTAGAATAGCTAATGTTTAAATAGGTTACAAAATAGCAATTAAACAATATTGCCTATATTCATGCTAACCAACACGCTATAGAAGATAGAGTGATAGGTTAGGGATTCTAACCTAGGATATTTAGAAAGTTACCATTAGATATTTAATACAGTAAATATCTATATGGTAAGAGATAGAAAAGTAAAAACAATAATCTATCTATGTAGTATAATGTAATATACTACCTATTTTACCTAGTAGAGTAAAAGGGTAAATATCCCAAAGAATGGAATATTACTCTAACATACCTCTAAACCCAAAAGAGAAGAAGGTGCCCTAGCAATCTTAGTTACTTGACCTCTGAGAGGAGCCATAGTGTTTGGACTACTACAAGAACCAGTACAATGAGCGTTGAGAAGGAATCAAGATTTATGGAGAAAGCAACAACATCCAATACTCGACTTGGGGGTTCAACATAAAGGAGCTTCTTAGATAAAAAATACAATGCATTTGGAGGGCTTAGGATAAAATAGGTGATAAATTTAGTTGAGGAGATGGGTGTACAGAATCCTAAAAAATGTTTATCTGTGCAAAGAATGCAAGATACTCAATGTGGTTGTGGGTCTGCAAAATATTTGGTTTTTCCTATTGTTAGTGATGTTCAGAAGCAACTACAAGAGAATAACGGGTAAAATCTGGTGACCCTTCCGCTGCTTCCAAATACACCATCCTAGAAAGATTTAGGTCTATCTTGTCCTGCTTCGAATTCAACTTCACAGTAAGTAAACAAGGCAAATGCATCAACTGATAAAGAAGGGTTTCAATTGAGACTCTTTGGAAGAAATATTAGCAGTAATAAAGAAGTTGCATCCTGCCCAAATAGTAGCCATGAAAGTCCAAAACCTGCGACAATTGTACCAATTGTTGATCTTCCATTCCTTGAACAGATTTATACAAGATCTCTTGATCCACTAGTTTTGTTAATGGACGGTGGTCATCAGGATGTTTTAAGGTTTAATCTGGCATATAAGAGGATGCTAAAAGCTGCAGACACGAGTGAGCCACTTGCCATAAATCCTCACACCTCTTGCCCATTTCATTTTCAAGTCTATCTTTTACGGAATGGTATCCAAGGCCATCTTGTGGAGGTTTATAAAGACTTTTACCAATCCAAAAACTGTAAGGAGCTCTGATCATGGAGTCCTAGACAATAGAGACCATGATTTTATGCCTGATTTATTATCTCCTTCTGAGCATCATCATCATCATAGAAATATGCAAATACCCTCAAATAATGTAGTGTCCTAGATATCCCCAACTGGGAGGACTTTCAATTCCCTAAATAAAGGTGTCATCATGCCACAACCAGTTAGACCAGTGGGCTCTAGTGTGAGCATTGAATATATAAATAACGAAAACATGTATATCTCTCCTCTCTCCAAAACCATGGACAATATTGAAGAGCATATAGAAACAAAGGCCTATCGAACCCTTATATTTGACTCCAAAAATATGGTGAAATGGACCAATTCTGCATACAAGAACATGGTGAGTCATCCAGAGTGCTTGTGGCTTGAATCAACAGTTTGCTTTGCAATAACAAAGGACATTCAAATTCATGTTCAATTGCAAGGAACAAGATCAATGGAGAAGTTGAACTAAAATATGAGAGACCCCTTCCTACAACTGCATTCTCATGCTTTACCGAAATACAGTGGACCAACAAGGGCAAGAAGAGCTCAATCAGAACTCATTGTGACATCGTAAAATAGTAAATGTAAAATATTAAGAAAAGTTGTATAATAGTTATGGGATTTAAAAGTTGATTGCACGTTTAAAAAAAAAAATAGGACAACAAGCATGTATTTCACAAAATGAATGAAGTAGAATGTTGTTTTGTATTCTAAATGAATTCAAAAAGTATTATAAATATTTTTCTACAATTTTTTCTAGATATTTTACATTATTGTACATTTATAAGAGAGAAAATGATGTTACAACTCTTTATTTCACATTTTGGATTCCAGTAGTCACAGTGACACTTCAAAGCTTGTAGAAACTTTTGAGCTTCTTCAAATTCATGGGAGAAATTTTGGTTTTGTCTTTGTCTTAATCAACATCAATATCCAACATATTGCCTACTCATTCGTTGATGGAAACCACTTATTTTTTGTCAACTTGGCTCTATTGGCATATTGAGAATTTGACAACTATCCTCTCTTGATTGGTCTAATGCAAATATATAATAAAAGAATGCTTATGTGGCACATAAGGGTGTCAAGTCAGCCAAAAATATCCACATCATCCATCATAGGTTGTAAATGCACTTGAGAGAAATTAAACTTGGGTCTGGAATTCTAAGACAATTCTTCTAACCAAGTGTTTAACTCTTTTAATGAGGCCAATGTTGCACATCATCTTAAAAAAAATGATGGATACCTAATCCCGTATGCAAAGAAAAATAGAGATTCAATATCTTGATCTCTTGATGCTGACTTCATTCTACTATCTACCATGGTACTAGTTTTCCATGAGTTGAGGATGTTGTTGCCTCTTTACAAATGACCATTTGTGGTAGCCAAAATTGGATTTGTATTTCAAAACAAAAAGGATGCAAGTTTTGAAACCATGACATCCTTATTTCAACACACAAAGTTGGCTCCTTTGATCATAATACCATCACATAGATATTGTTGGAAAATTCCAAAACCTAAGATTTATTTTACCTCTCTAAAAATGGAAATTATAAATAGGATTAAACTAGACCCTTCTTCAAATGAATTAGACATTGTTGCTTAGCTACTTTAGTGGTCCTTTAGTTATGATGGAATGCATGTCAATTTTTGTGGAAGAGCACCGAAATAGCATATGCAAATTCAAATTGAATGAGTTAGAATTTTAAAAACTTGTGAATGAGTTTGAATTCAAATCTAAATAAGATCGAAAGAGTGAACAAAGATCCATGGAATAAGACCTCCTCCCTACCTCTTATGCTAAAAAATCTTGAGGTTTTGAAAAATAATTAGCCCTAAAAATTTGAAGAAGGATCAAAGGCTTTGAAAAAATTGTATTATCAAGTGACTCTACTTCGTACCTGCTTTGATACCATGTCATAATTCACAATATTTTTTAGAAATGAACATAAAAAATCCATCCACTAAAATATTAACAAAAGAAGAAAAAAAAGGATGAAAGGAAGAAAAATGGGTAGATATTTGGAGGTACCTGTACGAACTATATAAAATTAAAATTACTATATTTTTCATAGATAAGATTACAAATAATCCAATGAATCAAATGAGGAGTTGTGAGGGTATTTACACCAATACCAAAACCTCAATTACATAATAAAGTTTAACCTAAGTTGATATAACAAGAGCACTTAAGGTTGATTACAAGTTATAAAATAGATTTAACCATAACAAGGTTAATCATGGCCTATAAGGCTTACATAATAAAATATTACAATAAATTGTATAAGAAAATACCCTAAGGTCTATCCAATACATCATACAATGTTCGCATTAGACATGAATCATAGTACAATTTCAATAGCTACAACCCTTAAAAGGATCTAAAGGCCAAATGTAGGTATGGAAATTCCACCCACATTATATATTTAAAATGAGAAGGCCCTTGAATATGTAAAATAGAACTTTAGGTTTGAAGATAACACACTTAATCACAAATAACTTAAGTAATTTATTTTCAGATAATTTAATAATTTTTTTGGAAGCAAAGAGATGGACGACATAACTCTATCCATTTTCTAATAGAATCAAGTCTCCATCCCTTATTTTCCTAGTGAAGCATGATCCACCTTAAGATGCTCATGTTCTAGAGGGACCCCTCTTAGGAATAATAAAATGATAGACTAATTTTTATCATTTATAATGATATTGATAACATGATTAGGATAGAGGAAACTCAAATTTTATCTATCATTAGAGTTCTAAAATAAGCATCTCAATAGTTTGGTACTCCCTACAACATGGCTTTCACTCCTCCATTATTAAACATTGGTTTACTTCACTCGAACACTCTTGAGTTAAAATAAAAACCACATCACCATTATCACTACCAAAAAAAGGGTTATAACATATAGAAGTTCTCTTAGCACTCTCCTTAATATTACAACTCAACCAAATTCCTAACTAGATTATGAGGAGCTAACTCATTTCCACTCTCAAAGGTGATATTGGTTCCATAAGAAAAGGGATAGGGCATACGTCCCTAAATTTCCCCTAATCCATGTTAGTCACCAAAGGATGATTATTAGAAGAAGACATGTAGTTTCTACAATTTACATGTCCCTAAAGTCTACCTCCTTTTTTCTTACGTGTCCCTAAAATGAAATACATTAATTTTGATTGATACCAATGTAGTTAGGAGTAAGAATAAATACATGTGTTAATTGTAGATAAGTGTTGCCCCTCATGGGCACCAAAAATACAACTTAATTGTTTTGTTTAAACAAATATATTTAACAATTAAACTAGGTTTACATGTGGGTTATATCATCAAATATGCACAAGTAAACAACATCATGTATAGTGTTTGGAAGAAAAATCTATAATGTAGTTACTAAATTTATTTTTAGAAGATGACATTCGATAGTTGCACCAATATCAAGATAAGATTCAAACCTAGAACAATCCAAAATTCCCACACATATAATATGAAAAACAAGTAAATAGTTATGGTAATCCAGTATAATGTTTTCTTACGAGTCTATAAAGTCAAATTGCTACCCAATAAGACACTCCAAGATAGTTCATCAAACAAGGCCAAATTTCTCTAGTGATAAGATTCATGGAGTCAAACATAATGATACCTAATGATAAGGTTTGTTTGGTCAAATTCTAAAGGTTCCAATGACAGGTTTATTATCTTAAGGTTGATGTTTTCTTATTAAAATATTTATTTAGACTTCATTCAAGTTCCCTACTTGGGTACCCAACATACCTAAACTATTAGAGATGGTGCATATAAAGTCAAACTTATTAAAAGTTGAGGTACCCAAAATACCTAAACTATTAGTAAGTTTCTTGTGGGAAGGTTCATTCAAATGTTACCGAAGTCTAAAAATGGAGTATTAAAAACAACCAATTCATTAATTTGAATCCATACTTAGCATAAAGTTAGTTTGAGTGAAGCCAAACTTGCATTAGGCACGGTTCATTCAAACGGAACATATCCTACAAAGGAATGCCTCATTTGGTCAAAGTAAAAATTACTTAATGAAAGTTTATTAGTGATAAAATACTTAGACTAGTCCTCCTTTGTAGTCAACCAAAATTGATTGCAAGTAAGGATGAACTTCTTTGCTCTACCTAAATCCTTGTTATGTTTAAATTTTAGGTGACATAGTGCTTTACAAAATATATCTTAACTTCTAAGATTTAATTTTAGGTTCAAGAACCACTTGTAAAGCAAAAGGGTGAACATGTGTTAGATATGGACACTACCCAAGTCCTAAACTTGGGCACTTGAATCTGATCGAACTAGAATACTCATTTATAACATTTTTATAGGTCCAAAGTTTGAAGGCTCAAAATGTGAAGGTTTAAAATCCATGAACTCAGAGTTTCAAAGTCAAGGACCCAAAGCTCCAAAGTTTGAATTTTAAAATTTAAATGTCCTACATTTAAGATTTGAAGTTCAAAGTTCAAAAATCCAAAGTTTCAGTAAGATAAGAGGTCCATACACTAACTTGGCTAAGTTCCATCCTTAAATTTTAATCGAGTATTTTATTTATTCAAAATAATTAATGAACCATCTAGGAACATGTCCAAAAATATTTATAAAGTAGAATTTATTTCCTTTTTTCTATAACTTGCATGGAAAAGCTACTTTAAGGTGATGAAAAATAAATTCCATTAGTTCATCTATCTGATGGCACATAAAACAATTAATCTTGGAATAACATTCCTAATAATTGGACAATTAGATATAAAATAATTAAGTCAAATTAACACAGGAATATCTCTCCTCACTTAATTTTATGACCATTCAAAATTAAATTGTAAATATCAAAGGATAAAATTTGAGGTCTAAAGTTCAAAGACCTAAGAGGCAAGTTCGTTCAAATGACACCCAAGTTTCGAACTTAGGCACAAAATTTGGCCAAGTAACCAAACATTCATCATTGTCAATATTAATGCTTTGAAATCTAAAGGAGGTAGGGGGTCCAAACTTACTATAACCCAAGTCACCCTCCATCTATTTAGTAGAAGCATTGGACTGAATAAAAAATAAAAATTTCACTAGATAATACAATGGTTAAGTAGAAACTTTTTACAGGATACGTTTTATTAATCCATAAATAAAATTGACAATGGATTCCCAACTCAATACAAGAATATAAATTAGTTTAGTAAGGTCATTTTAAAATAGCATAGACTCAACTTTGTTTATGAAGTTGAATCACACAAATGAAATTCTATTATATGGTTAACATTTGTCCTAGGTCACTAACAAATTTATAGCATTAAGACATGAAATTATTATCATTGACACATGAGGATAATTCATGGGTACTTAGATTCTAATGCAAGGCATAATTTCTACCATCATTCGTTTATAGTATGTAGCTAAACTTAGTTACCCCTACCCAGGTGTTGTAGGTGAGTTGGAGAGGAGAGGAAAATCCTCTAAGGGAGGTCCTAGGTTTGAATCTCCACCCTACCAAAAAGTTGAATAAGGTACCCAAAATACAATTGAGAATGTTGGTGCGGGTAGGGTCGGGCGCGAAACCTGGGTGACTTTGACGGTGTAGAACCCCCTGGTCATGGTCTCTCAAACCAAGGCAGCCTCAAAAGGGTTTTTTCACTTGAAAAAAAAACTTAGTTACATCAAATCCATTTATGAATACAAGGAAATGATCAGATGACATTTTTAAAATAATTATACTAACTACATATACAATTCAATTTTTCCTTCTACAACTTACATGAATTTTCATCTAAATAAGGATATTGGATCTCCACACGAGTTTCTAATGAACTTTGTTACACAAATCTTCCACTTAAATGTATAATTTTTTTAATTTCCAGTAAAACTTGTCTTATAGTTACATAGTTCCAAAACCATTTTGGCTATACAACCTTATAATTACAAACATACTACATACAAAAATAGACCCTTCTTGACTTATCATACAAGGACATTCACAAATTATGGTAACAAGTTTGAATGACTTCTCCAGCAACTTCAACCACATAGAGCAACCAAAACTGATGACAAGGATTTACCACCCTACCTCCCTCTAAGCCTCACAAGTAATCTAAAAATTCAATAGTATAAGGCTTATGGTTACCATATTACTATATCAAAAACTATACACATGAAGACCATGCAACAACATAAGCACATGTAAATGAGGACCCCACATTTAAGTTTTGGCTATCCTCACAGTTATATTGGCATTTATGGATTGCATGCATTTGTGGAGAAGCCAAGGAAAGGAGAGGATTATTGTTTACAACTAATACAATTTTAATACTAGATTCTATTGACATACATATGCCACTTAATCCAACACAAGCACACAATTCAAAGGGTTTTGACCAAGGAGGAGATTATTGTTTACTTTTTTAATACTAATCATATTATCATAGGCTTCTCTTTTAGTCCATGAATGCTTACCTCTTTCCTTAGCGTTGTAGTTTTAGTTTTTTCTCTTCTTTAGAACAACTCTTACTTGTCTCTCTCTTTTGTTTCCCCCTCTTCTTTCTTCTTATGTCTCTCATTTTTCCCACTTTTGTAAGTTTGTTTTTTCTTGGAATCACCCATCCCTTTCTATATGTTCATTTAGGGAGTAATCATGTCACCCTCATCATTACCTTTATACGGGTTTGATTTTGTGTTAAGGAAGTGGAGTTGGGAAAATAAATATTTTGTTTTACATTTATTTTCAATGTTGAATTAAAAGTGTGTGAATAATGTGTTGGTTAGTAATGGTTCCAAGATATTTGTCTTCAATAACTCTGGGATTCTCTAAGCCTCTATAATTACTTATATGTTCAAAGTATTAAGTTCATAATAAATTTTAATTATAGATTTGTTTGTCTTAGTAATATTCTTTCCTTTGTTATAATAGGGTACATGCATATGCCCCTGACTTGACTTTTAACACAAGATAAGTTTCACAACACATTCTAGTTTATAGATTGCAAGTATCTTTAGAACAAGATGATGGTAATACAAAAACCTTTTAGATTTGTGAATTGCTTTATACTACCTCAATTATGGTTGTTTCCTATATAACACATGAATACTTTGCTTTTACCACATGATTAACATAATTTTATAAAATCATCATCATCAAACTATTGCATGAATTCATAATAAGGAATCATCACATTCAATCCAACATGATATCATAAAGCACAGTATATCATATTAACATTTTTTATTTTACTCATCATTTTTTGATCCATAACACTCTTCACATTGTCTCAATTATTTTAACAATAATACATACGTTTAAGTTTATCGAAAGGTTAAAAGACAAGCATTATAAAACCGTTGTCTCCAACCACTCCAAAAAAAATAATTTATTCAAAATTTTGTTAAGTATATGTTTTAAAATTATAAAACGATGAATAAATATTTTATTACATGTAGTTTGTTTTCCTAGTATCTATTAATGCACACATAACACCTTAATATTGTCTTTACTTATGTAATTAGATCTCTATTCTATAAAAAAAAGTAAGAGTAAGTTGTTTTTCAACTTTTGTTTATTAAAATAAGTTGTAAAATACCAATTGGATCTTATTAAATGATATTGGTTCCCTCCCTTAAATCCCTTAAATTTCGAGAGGAAGACTCAAGTTCAAATCTTTTTGAAAAAAAGATACATAATTGTCAACTTTCAAGAAGGAGAATCAAGTTCAAATCTTTTTAAAAGACACATCATTGTCAAAAAAAAAAAAAAAAGACAATCAAGTTCAATTTTTTTTAAAAACACATACATAATTATCAAGTTATCATAATACCATTATATATTTATAATGCAATACAATACAATTTATTTTAACCTTATATAACTAATTTAAAAAATACCAACAATTTTTTTTTTAAATATATTTTAAAATCTATATAATATTTATAATAAACTTACTTTTATCCTAATCTCTTAGAGAAAATTTATCTTAATATCATTGAGGGATGATAAATTTGGGTTAGATTCCATATAAGCAATTGTTTTTAAAAGAGAAGTAAAAATCAATAACATCCATTTCTAACAAATTATTTATGACATGTAGACCTTCCATTGAAATCTAAAGAAAAAAATAAGAAATAATAATTAAGCATTAAAAAAAAAAAATGAAAAGTCATCTTAACTCTACACTCAATCATCATTATGAATGTGATTGGTATGATAAAAAAATTCTTAAAATGGCGCATCATATTAACTCTATTCAAAAACATCATTATGATTGTGATTGATATTAACGATGCGTTTATGTGGCCAAGGATCAACTCGCATTTACATTTTAAGAACTTAATCATTTCCGACAAACATAAACTAATTTGACAGCCACAACGACACCGTCACTAAAATTTATTTAGTTATAGCCGTTCCACATCGTGTCCATGTCGAAACTCGTTTACTTCCTGAATCCTGATTCGATGTCTGACATCGACAGCTAAAAGAGGCACCGCCACATTCAAATCCTTTTATAAGTAAGGTTTTGCCGACACGGTGCAGCACGGAGGTCTTGCCGACATGGTGCAGCACGGAATCGCTTTTGCCAATCCTGGCTCTCTTCAACGGGCATGAGGGCCCCTTCTCTCAGTCAATGGGAATTGCCCAGTAATCCGTTCATGCCAAAGATAACAGACCTCACATCACTCTTTCTCCATAAAAGATGTAACTCTTTATAATATTGAAGGAAGATGTAGAAATCTATAACAATCATGATATTTATTAAGAAGAGATGTAAGTTTAGTTAAAGAATACTAATTATTTGTAATGTTTAAGGATTTGATAAACAATACTTAGGTGCTCCACCACATGCAGCCAGTTAGGTTTTGTTATAGAAACCGCATTTAATTGTTTTGTATCTTATAAAATGTATCAATATTCTTGAATGTATTATCTGAAATATCATTATCATAATCAATATGATCCTTCCTTCTTTGTCTTGTTAGCAGCATTGAGTTTGGGTATCTTGTCAATGTAAATGATTTCTGTTCATTTGCTGTTTTATTTTTGCATTGTTTTAATGGGAAGATCTTGTTTTCAACAAATGGTATCAAAGTCTGATGTGAAGGTTTTTGGTGCATGCTAGGACTCCCAAGCACTTGCAAAGTGGCTTATGGCAATGTTGGAGCAATGAGCAAGACTCTGATATTTGGATCATAAGATCATAGGTTGGTTGAATGATGAACCAAAAGCTCCTAGTTGGTTCATACCTTTAATAAGGTAAGAGAGTTGAAGCAATCGAAAAAAATGCAAAGATGCAAATAAAAGATAAAAAACAACAAAAATATACCCAAAGGAAAAAGAGGGAGTGATGAAAAAAAAATTGAAAGATTTCTTCCATGTTCATTAGGTTAAAACTGGTTATAGATTTGTTAAGGTCCTCTTTTTGTAGTGAGACTTTGTTCAAAGTCTCACGTTTGGAATATTCATTCTACGTTAGTTAAGTGAGTGATTTTTTTGAAATTGCATGTTGATGTTGTTTCTAATTTGGTGAATGAATTTGTTGAAATTCATTTTGGGGTGTCAATTAACAAAGACACCATTTCCTCACTTGTTGCAGAATGAATTTTTTGAAAATAAATTTGTTAAAATTCATTTTGGGGTGTCAAGAGACACCATTTCCTTATGTGATGCACTTGGAATGTTTGAGGACACATCATGATCAGAAAAATAAAATGGATGTTGCAGTATGAAAGCATGGAGAAAGTTTTTTTGAAAAATTACTCTTAAACATTAAGGGGGATATTGTTGAAGAATATTAATTATTTGTAATGCTTAAGAATTTGATAAACAATAATTAGGTGCTCAACGACATACAACCAATTAGGTTTCATTATAAAAACCGCATCTAACTATTTTGTATCTTATAAAATGTATCAATATTCTTGAATGTATTATCTAAAATATTATTATGATCATAATCAAAATGATCCTTCCTCCTTTGTCTTGTTAGCATCATTGAGTATGGGTATCTTGTTAATGTAAATGACTGTTGTTCATTTGTTGTTCTATTTTTGCATTGCTTTACTGTGAAGATCCTATTTTCAATAGGTTCAAACTTTGAAGAGATTTAGGTTCAAACTTTATAGCATGACTGTTGCAAAGGTATTTGTCTTACCTGAATCTTCTAAGTGTGTGCTAGATCGACGATGACTATACACTGTTGCAAAGGTAGTAGTCTTATTTGAATCCTCTAAGTGTGTGCCAGATCGATAGACCGACGATGACTATACACTTTTGCAAAGGTAGTAGTCTTATTTGAATCCTCTAAGTGTGTGTCGGAATGATGAAGACTATACACTGCTGCAAAGGTAATAGTCTTATCTGAACCATCTAAGTGTATGCCAAACCCACAATGACTATACATTGTTGCAAAGATAGTAGTCTTATCTGAATCCTCTAAATGTGTCATACCGACAATGACTACGTATTTCGTGACCAATAATTTGGTATTCTGATTATTTTTACCCAACTTGAGGATAATAATCAGATTACCCAGCTTGAGGATAGTCTACAATCCGGATGAGAGATAGTCATTGGCTCACTTGATTTAGTCATATTGTGAATTGGGTACTCGTTGCCTTGGTACTAGAGGCATTCAGTGGGGGACAGGGGTGATAACTGCCTACTACCTAGCTTTACCTCATTCCAAGCTTTATGCTCATCCTATAGGAGGATGGTACTTATTGTTATATTCCTGAGTGTGGAAGCCTCTAATATGTACTTGGAGAAATCTGATCTGGATTGAGTTTCAACCCTGTTTCTGAAATCTGAGATCACTAGTTGCTAGCCTACAACTCAGCTTATGAAGTACAAAGAACATAAGGCCTCCATGTGATTTAGGACCGAAGATAACACTCTGCAATACTGAATACTTGCTTAGGTACATTTTTAACTTTTCGCAGCTTTTCAGAGTTTGGTAGCTGCGTCGCATTGGCATTGGTCTTCTAATGAAAATAATATGTGTAACGAAGGAGATGCTTCAAGGACAAAGAAAATATGTGGTCATGAATTAAGCACCTGAAATAAGAACTATTTTTTTACAACATGTCGGCAATATTTGAAAGTGATATAATAGCCTTGATTTTTGCGGGGGAGTTCGCTTTCTTTTAGGTCTTGGGTGGATTTTGTTGGAACAATATTTTAATTTATTGGGTGGAGTACAACCTGATAGCAATCTTTTATAGTACTACGGTTATCCGAAGACTGAAAGTAACCTGGAAATATGCATTATGATTTCACGATGATCCTTCAAGGCGTTGAAAGCACAAACGTAACTGTGACACATTTTCTCTTCAATAAATCATGTCGTTCTTTTCGATGTCGGTGGTGGGCGGAAATGGTGACTAGATGTACAGCTCCTCCAATGGACGTTCCTCTCTTTCATCCTCCGAATAAACGATTAATCTTTTTAAGGTCCACGGCGTTGGGGAGAAGCAAATACACTCCTCTCTTTCATCCTCCGAATAAACGATTAATCTTTTTAAGGTCTGAAAATTTTCAGTTCACTATAAACAATTAATCTTTTTTAAACTTTGACACTTCAAAAGAGAGTACTTATTTTTTTTAATTGTAATCAATAATTATAATAAAAAAATAAGTAGTTCTAAAAATCAGAGTTTAAAGTGTAAAGTTAGTTAAACGATCAACATTGTAAAAATGAGATTTGATGTCAAAAACAAAATCAGTTCTTAAAAGGTCAAATAGACAGCATAATTAAGCAAATTCTGAAGGAGTCGGAGCCATACTATGGGTATTGACAAAAATAACCTGAGGTTGGATAAAATTGCCCCATCAACCTATTATGCCAAGGTCTCAAAGAAACATAAGGATCTTGAGGCGGATGGATGTTAGACGAACCCTGCTAATAATGCATGAAGCTTTAACAGTAAAATTTACCATAATCTTATGCATAAAAAATTAAGTAAAAATTGAATCTCCATTTAACATTTTTTAGAGTTAAAAGAAAATAACAGTAAGAAAGAAATTCCATAGAAAAATAGACATGTCAGTAACTATTATCTCCAAAATCTTAATTTTGAAAGAGGTTAAAAGAGTATGATTATATCATAATTTTCTGTTTACAAATGCAAATACGATATCTACGACCAATCATTTAAAAATGCATCGTAAGAGGACGACAGACATGCTTTCCGGAAATTTTCAGGGGTAAGTAACAAGATGGTTTGAATGCCAAATCAAGAGCAGGTCACGACGTGGTCCGGTTTTATGTGTGCATGGAAAAGTGAAGGGGTCACGACGCCATTTTCAGTATGAAGGGAGATGGGTGTGGTGACGACAGCCAAGAGATTGCAGTTCCCCACGTAGAAGGTGCATACTACGTGTAAGAATTTGTACTCATCTCCAAATAACCAACCCTCTCTGCCATGTTTTTGTAAGTATGGACAAATTTTTTGTACGTACAAATAATAGGTGGGCAGCACAAGCAGCAGCAGTACTGTGTCATCTTGATAGAGAGTCCTGAAAACAACCATTGATATGTAGGTGGGCTAAGGTCAGGGGTATTCGCGGACATAGGACGAAATATATGGCTCGATCCCCAAAGAATTGGCTGTAGGACTCCCACCCATCTCCATCTCTTTGTATCTGAAGCGAGATTTGATCCCTCCGAATTTTGTTTATTCGTTTTAGTCTGAGGGTTATACAGGGGAATTTAGGTCTGTGTAGCCTGGGAAGAATCAAGGAGCAGAAGGGTATAAGTCATGGCCCACTAGTTACTTTCTGGCTACAAGACGGCTTGATGCCTCTTGGACTTCAATGCAAGTCTTTGTGTCCACCGTTCCATGACCTTTGCATCATCTGGAGCGCTGGTCACCCTCATATTTTATGCTGCTTGCTTCCCTGAGTGCCCACACGCTCTTCATCTACATAGGATCCTGCTAACGCTGTGGTGATTGTGGTGAAAGGCAAAGAACAGGAAGGCAGTTGCTAAACATGATGGGCCACCTGGATTGGGGAGGAACCTGCCTTGCAAGATATGGACACTTCTGCCTTTCCCTCAAAGACTGATAAGATCATGGCCAAGTATAGGCCTATTGCTCCCAAACCCACTCTTGTGACTCCTACCCACTTTGACTCTAATTCTCATTCTCATTCTAATTCTGCTTTGGATTCTCGTTTAAGATTCACCACCCGTAGTGAAAGTCGGCGCTTCAGAAGAACTCGTAGAAAGGCATCAGATAGCACTAAAAGCCCTTACCTCAGAACCCAAAAGATAAGAAGGGGCCCTAGCAATCTTAGCGACTTGGCCTCTGAGGGGAGCCAGAGTGTTGGGACTGCTGCAGGAAACAGTCCAGTAGTTGATAGGCTTAAGATGGTGTATCCATTTAGTGGGTCTTTTAGTGTAAATAGAGTGAGCGTTGAGAAGGAATCAGGATTTATGGAGAAAGCAGCAACAGCAGCCAATACTCGACCTGGGGGTTCAACAGAAAGGAGCTTCTTAGATAAAAAATCTGATGCATTTGGAGGGCTCAGTAGAAAAGAGGTGATAAATTCAGTTGGGGAGATGGGTGTACAGAATCCTGCAAAATGTTTGTCTGTGCAAAGAATGCAAGATACTCAATGTGGTTGTGGGTCTGTAAAATATTTGGTTTTTCCTATTGTTAGTGATGCTCAGCAGCAGCTACAAGAGAAAAACGGGCAAAATCTGGTGACTCTTCCGCTGCTTCCAGAGACACCATCCTGGAAAGATTCAGGTCTATCTTGTCCTGCGTCGAATTCAACTTCACAGCAAGTAAACATGGCAAATGCATCAACTGATAAAGAAGGGTTTCAATTGAGACTCTTTGGCAGAAATCTTAGCAGCAATAAGGAAGTTGCGTCCTGCCCAAATAGTAGCCATGAAAGTCCAAAACCTGCGACAATTGTACCAATTGTTGATCTTCCATTCCTTGAACAGATTTATGCAGGGTCTCTTGATCCACTCGTTTTGTTACTGGACGGTGGTCGTCACGATGTTTTATGGTTTAATCCGGCATATCAGAGGATGCTAAAAGCTGCAGACACGAGTGAGACACTTGCCATAATCTCCACACCTCTTGCCCGTTTCATTTTCAAGTCTGTATCTGACGGAATGGTATCCAAGGCCATCTTGTGGAGGTTTATAAAGAACTTACCAATCCAGAAACTGTTAGGGGCTCTGATCATGGAGTCCCAGACAATAGAGACCATGATTTGATGCCTGATTCATTCTCTCCTACTGAGCATCATCATCATCATAGAAATATGCAGAGGCCCTCAAATGATGTAGTGTCCTGGACATCCCAGCTGGGAAGAGTTTCAATTCCCTAAATAATGGTGTCATCATGCCACAGCCAGTTAGACAAGTGGGATCACTTGTGAGCATTGAATATATCAAGGACGACAACATGCGTATGTCTCCTCTCTCCAAAACAATGGACGAGATTGAAGAGCATATAGAAACAGAGGCCTATCCAGCCCTTATATCTGACTCCAAAAATAGGGTGCAAAGGACCAATTCTGCATACAAGAACATGGTGGGTCAGCCAGAGTGCTCGTGGCTTGAATCAACAGTTTGCTGCTGCAATAACAAAGGACATTCAAATTCATGTTCATCTGCAAGGAACATGATCAATGGAGAAGTTGAACTAAAATATGAGAGACCCCTTCCTGCAACTGCATTCTCATGCTTTGCCAGAATACAGTGGACCAACAAGGGCGAGAAGAGCTCAAAACGCATTGTGAAGTCGTAAGAAAATGTATAATAGTTATGAGCTTTGAAAGTTGATTGCAGTTTTCAAAAAAATAGGGACAACAAGTATGTATTTTGCTTTCACAAAATGAATGAGATAAAATGTTGTTTTGCATTATAAATGAAGTTGTATAATAGTTATGAGCTTTGAAAGTTGATTGCAGGCTTCAGAAAAATAGGAACAACAAGCATGTATTTCACAAAATGAATGATATATAATGTTGTTTTGCATTCTAAATGAACTCAGAAGTATTATAAATATTTTTCCACAATTTTCTTTTGATATTTTATATTATTGTACATTTATAAGAGAGAAAATGATGTTACAACCATTCATTTCACATTTTGGAAGTCCAATAGTCACAATGACTCTTCAAGGCTTGTAGAAACTTTTGGGCTTCTTCAAATTCATGGAAGAAAATCTGGTTTTGTCTTTTTCTAAGTCAGCATCAACATCCAACATATTGCCTAGCCAAAGAAAATTTTGGGCTTTTTCAAATTCACGGGGAAATTTTGATTATCTTTTTCTTAGTCAGCAACAACATCCAACATATTGTCTGCTCATTCATTGATGGAAACCACATATTTTTTGTCAATTTGGCTCCATTGGCACATGGAGAATATGACACCTATCCTCTCTTGATTGGTCTAATGCAAATATGTAATAAAAGAATGCTTATGTGGCACATAAGAGTGTCAAGTCAGCCAAAAATATCCACATCATCCATTATAGGTTGTAAATGCACTTGAAAGAAATCAAACTTGGGTCTAGAATTCTAAGAAAATTCTTCTAACCAAGTGTCTAACTCGTAATGAGGTCAAGGTTGCACATCATCTTTAAAAAAATGATGGATACCTCATCCTGTATGCAAAGCAAAATAGAGATTCAATCTCTTGATCTCATGATGCTGACATCATTCTACTATATACCATGGCACTAGTTTTCAATGAGTTGAGGATGTTTTTGCCTCTTTGAAAATAACCATTTGTGCTAGCCAACCTTAGCTTTGTCTTTCAAAACAAAAAGGGTGCAATTTTTGAAACCATGACATCCTTATTTCAACACACAGAGTTGGCTCCTTTGATCATATCACCATCACATAGATATTGTTGGAAAATGCCAAAACCTAAGATTTATTTTACCTCTTTGAATATGGAAAGCATAAATAGGATCAAACTAGAGACCCTTCTTCAAATGACTTACACATTATTGCTTAGCTACTTTAGTGGTCCTTTAGTTAGGATGGCATGCATGTCAGTTGTTGTGGAAGGGCACCAAAATAGCATGTGCAAATTCAAATTGAATGAGTTAGAATTTTAAAAACTTGTGAATGAGTTTGAATTCAAAGCTAAATAAGATCGAAAGAGTGAAAAAAATCCATGGAATAAGACCTCCTCCCTACCTCTTATGCTAAAAAAACTTGAGGTTTTGAAAAATAATTAGCCCAAAAAATTGGAAGAAGGATCAAAGGCTCTAGAAAAAAATTGTGTTAGCAAGTGACACTACTCTGGTAGGGTACCTAGGAATATATATTTGGGGATATATTATTATATTGTATAAGGGTTGGCATGGGCCACACATAACCCAAGGTTGATTGTATTATAATATTATATTATATTATAATATAATATTATATTAGTAGTAGGCTCCCCAAAATAGAATAAGAATATAGATATATAAAGAAGAGATATTTGATATTTTAATGATCATTGAAGAATAATCTTATGTAATCGTCATTGCCCACGAAGTGGCTTATGGGACTTTGCCCTATTTGAGTGGCTCTCTCATCCTAGGAGAACTTGTGGAGTGATTCCTTCCTTAAGGAGTATTATTGGTGTTTCCCTACCTTAAGGGTATTATATATCTCTCTCTCATTTGTGGATTGTTATTGTAGATAATTAATTATGGATGAATTATTTAATATTTTTGCATATTGGTGAATGATTTCTATTAATGATAATAAAGTTATGCAACAAGTGGTATCAGAGCAATGATTTTGGCAAAGTGGGGTTTTTTGTGAAATTGTAAAATTAGGGCAATTTTTTTTGGGGAAAAACATCTCATCGTTTAGGAGCCATATCTCTGTGCAAGTTTATCTGATTTAAGCGAGTCTTGGATCAAATTGTGCAAAATTTGAAGAGCTTTAAAATGAGTGGTTATGTGAAAGAATTTGAGCAATTTTGATGGAGATATGACCTTTTGAAGTTAGTCATCCACAACAAGGATAGTGATGAATTTCATAGATTTTTTTTGGAAAAACATCTCATATTTCAGAAGCCATATCTCGTCGAGAATTTATCCGATTCAAGTGATTCTTGGATCCATTTGTGCAAAATGTGGAGAGCTTTAAAATGAATGGTCATATGAAGGAATCTGAATAGTATTGAGAGAGTTATGACCTTTTGAAGTCAGCCATATGAAATAGGGGTAGTGACGAATTTTCAAGTCACAAATTTTTTGAAAGATGAAATTTGTTTAGTTTGGGTAAGCAAATCAATTGCACTTTATTTGGTTTGGAAGAAAAAATTGCAGATCTAGTTGTCTATGTGGATTTTTTAGCTTCAACTAAGTGGGAAGATATTTACTTCCATAAAACCCTAGTTTGCATTAGGGCATGATATATATTATCAAAAATTCCTAGTTGCATTAGGGCATCAACTATGGAATGGCAAAAGTTTAATGGAGAAAATGATATTGATGTGAGAGAGTGGTTGAAAATAGTAAAATCTCAAGTTAGTGAAAATAGGTTAACAAATGGCTATCATACCTTGTTTACGAGGAAAGCTTTACAATGGATAGAAAGGTTTAAACGTGGTAAATTCTTGTGCACTTGGGATCAAATTAAACCAACATTCTTGAGCACATGAGTACCTATTAAATTCCAAATAAAGTTAGATATTTGTAAGAGAAAATTGGAAGGAAGGGATAAAAAAATAGATAGCATGTGGGATGTCATTGAAGACCTTGAAAAGAAACTACAAGGAATTCAAAATGAGCGGAATTAAATAAAAGGATAATGGGAAGTTTTCAAGAAACAGAATGAAGACTATGAAAAAAAAAATTACTCAAGAAGAAAGAGGAAAAGGTCAGAGAAGATAAAAAAGATGTTAGTATGTAGACATAGGAAACCATACCTTTGGTAGAAGATAAATTATAAAAGGGACAAAGGAATTTGTTTGAATCTAAAAAGTCTATTTTACAGGTTCATGGAAGCATTCAAAATGAATAGGTTATTATTTCCATTGACCCTGGTAGCAGATATAATTTTATTAATATTGCTTTGGCTAAGAAGTTGCAAGTTCAAGCAACAAAAATTAAGGATATACAGCTAGAGGGTGAGCATGTTCAAATTTTTGAAGATTTGAAGATCACCATGGATAAATATGTTTTACATTCAAATTTCTATGCTATTGAGATGGATGAGGAGGATATTGTTCTTGGTTATACTTGGTTAGATTCTTTGGGTACTATTAACATTAATGTGTAAAATAAGTTTATGAAGTTATGGTACAAGAAAAAGAAGATAACATTGTAGGATATTCCTCAGCTTAAGAAGCAAGGATCCAAGGAAAATAAAGAAGTGGTTGCAGAGAAATAAATTGAAGAACCTGAAATAGAATACAAGAAGGCAATAACAGCAAAAAATTCCATGGAAGAAGTAGTAGCAACTGATTTAGTGGAAATAACAGTAACAAAGTCTAAGGAACCTTTGATAAAAGATCACAAGGACACACCAAACCAATATAACATGAAAGAACAATGTGTAGAAGAATTTAAAGCAATGAAGCCAAACGTTGGAAAGTAAAAAATGTAGAACATCAAGTTAAGGTTGCACCATATCGTCATCCACACCACCATGAGTAGCAACAATCTTGGAGGTATGGTTCAATACAACAATATTATGGTTCCACATGGAATCATAAGGACACCAACTATAGCAGAGTTTGGAAAAGAAAGCATAGTAATCCTAGTTTTCAAAGCAGTTCATCAAACTTAAGGAACAAGTGGACCTATCATTCAAGTTATCAAAATACAACAACATAAGCGTGGAGCCAATGAAGCAGATTTGGATACTCAAATAACAAAATGGTATACCAATATTAGTGTGTTTCACTTGGATGGATGGATGATCAAGATTGGTACCAGTTGCTAACATTGCTTAGCAAATCATATTATCATGTTTCTTCATATGTTTTGAGGATGAAACATTTGTAAGGAGGGTGGCATGGTAGGGTACCTAGGAATAGATATTTGGGGATATATTATTATATTGTATAAGGGTTGGCATGGGCCACACATAACCCAAGGTTGATTGTATTATAATATTATATTAGTAGTAGGCTCCCCAAAGTAGAATAAGAATATTGATATATAAAGAAGAGATATTTTTTATTGTAATGATCATTGAAGAATAATCTTATGTAATCATCGTTGCCCATGAAGTGGCTTATGGGACTTTGCCCTCTTTGAGTGGATCTCTCATCTTGGGAGAACTTGTGAAGTGATTCCTTCCTTAAGGATTATTATTGGTGTTTCCCTACCTTAAGGGTATTATCTATCTCTCTCTCATTTGTGGATTGCTATTGTGGATAATTATTTGTGGATGAATGATTTGATATTTATGCATATTGGTGAATGATTTCTATTAATGATAATAAAGGTATGCAACATACTCCATACCTACTTTGATACCATGTTAGAATTCACAATATTTTCTAGAAATGAACATAAACAATCCATCCACTCAAATATTAACAAAAGAAAAAAAAGGATGAAAGGAAGCAAAATAGGTAGATATTTGGAGGTGCATGTACAAACCATATAAAATTACTGCATTTTCCATAGATAAGATTACAAACACTCTGATGAATCAAATGAGGAGTGGTGGGGGTATTTACACAAATACCAAAACCTCAATTACATAATAAAGTTTAACCTAAGTTGATATAACAAGAGCACTTAGGTTGATTACAAGTTATAAAATAAGTTTAACCATAACAAGGTTAATCATGACATATAAGGCTTACATAATAAAATATTACAATAAATTGTATAATAAAATACCCTAAGGTCTATCCAATGCATCATACAATTTTTGCCTTAGCCATGAATCATAGTACAATTTCAATAGCTACAACCCTTAAAAGGATCTAAAGGCCAAATGTAGGTATGGAAATTCCAACCACATTGTATATTTAAAATGAGAAGGCCTTTGAATATGTAAAATAGACCTCTAAGATTGAAGATAACACACTTAATCACAAATAACTCAAGTAATTTTTTAAAGATAATTTGGGATTTTTTTTGGAATCAAAGAGATGGATGACATAACTCTATCCATTTTCTAATATAATAAAGTCTCCACCCGTTATTTTCCTAGTGAAGAATGTTCCACCTTAAGATGCTCATGTTCTAGAGGGACCCCCTTAGGAATAATAAAATGATAGAATAATTTTGATCATTTATAATGATATTAATAACATTATTAGGATAAAAGAAACTCAAATTTTATCTATTATAAGAGTTCTAAAATAAGCATCTCAATAGTACGACGATCCCTACAACATGGCTTCCACTCCTCCATGATTAATCATTGGTTTACTTCTCAAACACTATTGAGTCAAAATAAAAACCGCATCATCATTATCACTACCAAAACTAGGGTTATAAGATATAGAAGTTCTCTTGGCACTCTCCTTAATATTACAACTCAACCAAATTCCTAACTAGATTATGAGGAGCTACCTCATTTCCACTCAAATGTGATATTGGTGCTATGAGAAAATTCAGAGGGCATAAGTCCCTAAAGTTTCCCCTAATCCATGTTTGTCACCAAAGGATGATTATTAGAATAAGATATGTAGTTTCTACAACTTACATGTCCCTAAAATCTACATCACTTTTTCTTAAGTGTCTCTAAAATGAAATACACTAATTTTGATTGATGCCAATGTAGTTAGGAGTAAGAATGAAGACATGTATTAATTGTAGAGAAGTGTTGCACCTCATGGACACCAAAAATGCAACTTAATTATTTTGTTTAAACAAATATATTTAACAATTAAACTAGGTTTACATGTGGGTTATATCATCAAATATACATAAGTAAACATCAACATGCAGTGTTTGGCAGAAAAGGGTATAATGTAGTTACTAAATTTATTTTTAGAAGATGACATTTGATAGTTGCACCAATATTAAGGTAATATTCAAACCTAGAACCATTCGAAATTCCCACACTTATAATATGAAAAACAAGTAAATAGTTATGGTAGTCCCCTATAATTTTTTCTTACATGTCTATAAAGTCAAATTGCTACCCAAGAAGACAATCCAAGATAGTTCATCAAACAAGGCCAAAGTTCTCTAGTGATAAGATTCATGGAGTCAAACATAATGATACCTAATGGTAAGGTTTGTTTGGTCAAATTCTAAAGGTTCCAATGACTAAGGTTTATTCTCTTGAGGTTGATGTTTGCTTATAAAAATATTTACTGAGACTCCATTCAAGTTCCCTACTTGGGTACCCAAAATACCTAAATAATTAGAGATTGTGCATATAAATTCAAACTTATTAAAAGGTAAGTTGCATTTCTAGAGCCAAAAATGCTTGTGGGAAGGTTCATTCAAATGTTACCCAAGTCTAAAAATGGAGTATTGAAAACAACCAGTTTGCTAATTTGAAGCCATACTTACTTAGCATAAAGTTATTTCGAGTGAATTCAAACTTGTACTAGGCAGGGTTCATTCAAATAGAACATATCCTACAAAGGAATGCCTTATTTGGTCAAAGTAAAAATTACTTAATGAAATTTAATTAATGATAAAATACTTAGACTAGTCCCCCTTTCTAGTCAACCAAAATTGATTGCAAGTAAGGATGAACTTCTTTGCTCTACCTAAAGGCTTGTTAGGTTTATATTTTAGGTGACATAGTGCTTTAAAAAATATATCTTAACTCCTAATATTTAATTTTAGGTTGAAGAACCACTTGTAAAGCAAAAGGGTGAACATGTGTTAGAAATGGACACTACCCAAGTCCTAAACTTGGGCACTTGAATTTGACCGAACTAGAATACTCATTTATAACATTTTTATAGGTCCAAATTCTGAAGGCTCAAAATGTGAAGGTTTAAAATCCAAGAACTTAGAGTTTCAAAGTCAAAGGCCCAAAGCTCCAAAGTTTGAATTTTAAAATTTAAATGTCCTACATTTAAGATTTGAAGTTCAAAGTTCAAAAATCCAAAGTTTCAATAAGACAAGAGGTCCATACACTATCTTGGCTAAGTTCCATCCTTAAATTCTAATCAAGTATTTTATTTATTCAAAATAATTAATAAACTATCTAGGAACATGTACAAAAATATTTATCAATTAGAATTTATTTCCTTTTTTCTATAACTTGCATGGAAAAGCTACTTTAAGGTGATGAAAAAATAAGTTCCATTAGTTCATCTATCTGATGGTACATAAAACAATGAATATTGAAATAACATTCCTAATAATTGGACAATTAGATATAAAATAATTAAGTCAAATTAACATAGGAATATCTCTCCTCACTTAATTTTATGACCATTCAAAATTGAATTCTAAAGATCAAAGGATAAAATTTGAGGTCTAAAGTTCAAATACCTAAGAGGCAAGTTCGTTCAAATGACACCCAAGTTTCAAAATTAGGCAGGAAATTTGCCCAAGTAACCAAACATTCATCACTGTCAATATTAATGCTTTGACCATTGTCCAAACTTACCATCACCCAAGTCACCCTCCATCTCTTTAGTATAAGCATTGGACTAAATAAAAATTTATAATTTCACCCAAATAGATAAGACAATGATCAAGTAGAAAATTTCTATAGGATATGTTTTATTCATCCATAGATGAAACTGAAAATGGATTCTCAACTCGATACAAGAAGATAAATTAGTCTAGTAAGGTCATTTTAAAATAGCATAGACTCAACTTTGTTATGAAGTTGAATCACACAAATGAAATTCTATTCTATGGTTAACATTTGTCCTAGGTCAACAAATTTATAACATTAAGACATAAAATTATTATCATTGACACATGAGGATAATTCACGGGTATCCAGATTCTAATGCAGGGCATAATTTCTACCATCATTCGTTTATAGTATGTACCTAAACTTAGTTACCCCTAATCCATTTACGAATTCAAGGAAATGATCAGATGGTATTTTTAAAATAATTATACTAAAATATATAAGATAACTGCATAAACAAATCAAAATTTCCTTCTACAACTTACATGAATTTTTGTCTAAATAAGGATATTGGCTCTCCACACGAGCTTATAATGAACTTTGTTACACAAATCTTCCACTTAAATGTATAAATAATTAATTTCCAATAAAACTTGTCTTATAGTTACATAGTTCCAAAACCATTTTGGCTACACAACCTTATAATTACAAACATACTACATACAAACATAGATCCTTATTGATTTATCATACAAGGGCATAATCAAAATATGGTCACAAGTTTGAATGACTTCTCCAAAAACTTCAGCCACAAAGAGAAACAAACATAGACCCTTCTTGATTTATCATACAAGGGTATTCTCAAACTATTGTCACAAGTTTGAATGACTTCTCCAACAACTTCAACCACATAGGGGAACCAAAAATAATGACAAGGATTTACCATCCTCCCTCCCTCTAATCCTCACAAGTAATATAAAAATTCAATAGTATAAGGCTTATTTTTACCATCTTACTCTATTAAAAACCTATACACATTTAAACCATGCAACATGTAACCCAGGACCCCACATTTAAGTTTTTGTTATCCTCATTTATATTAGTATTTATGGATTGCATGCATTTGTGGAGAAGCTAAGGAGAGGAGAGGATTATTGTTTACCATTAATACAATTTTAATACTAGATTCTGTTGACATACATATGCCACTTAATCCAACACAAACACACAATAAAAAGGGTTTACTTTTTTAATACTAATCATATTATCATGGGCTTGTCTTTTAGTCCATGAATTCTTACCTCTTTCCTTAGCATTGTAGTTTTAGTTTTTTTCTCTTCTTTAGAACAACTCTTCCTCGTCTCTCTCTCTTGTTTCCCCCTCTTCTTTCTTCTTATGTCTCTCATTTTTTCCAACTTTTGTAAGTTCATTTTTCCTTGGAATAATCAGAGAACCCACCCCTTTCTATATGTTTATTTAGGGAGTAATCATGTCACCCTCATCATTACATTTATATGGGTTTGATTTTGTGTTAAGGAAATAGAGTTGGGAAAACTAATATTTTGTTTTGCATTTACTTTCAATGTTGAATTAAAAGTGTGTGAATAATGTATTGGTTAGTAATGGTTCCAAGATATTTGTCTTCAGTAAATTTGGAATTCTCTAAGCCTCTATAATTACTTAAATGTTCAAGTATTAAGGTCACAATAAATTTTAATTATAGATTTGTTTGTCTTAGTAATATTCTCCCCTTTGTTATAATAAGTTACATGCATATGCCCCTAACTTGAATTTTAACACAAGATAAGTTTCACAACACATTCTAGTTTCTAGATTAAAGTATCTTTAGGACAAGATGATGGTAATACAAAAACCTTATAGATTTGTGAATAGCTTTATACTACCTCAATTATGGTTCTTTCCTATATAACACATGAATAATTTGCTTTTACCACATGATTAACATAATTCTATAAAATCATCATCATCAAACTATTACATGAATTCATAATAAGGAATCATCACATTCAATCCAACATAATATCATAAAGCACAATATATAACATTAACATTTTCTATTTTACTCGTCATTTTATGATCCATAACACACTTCACATATGTCTATATTATTTTAACAATAATACATGAGTTTAATTTTATCAAGAGATTAAAACAAACATTATAAAAACATTGTCTCCAACCACTCCAAAAAAAAAATTATTCAAAATTTTGTTAGGTATATGTTTTAAGATTATTAGAAGTTGAATAAATATTTTATTAGATGTATTTTATTTTTCCTACTATCTATTAATGTAGATATAACACCTTAACATTGTCTTTACCTATATAAGTAGACCTCTATTATATACAAAAGTAAGAGCAAGTTGTTATGCAACTTTTGTTTTTTTAATATAAGTTGTAAAATGCCAATTGGATCTTATTAAATGATATTGATTCACTCAATTAAATACTTTAACTTTCTAGAAGGAGACTCAAGTTCAAATCTTTTAAAAAGATACATACATAATTGTCAACTTTTAAGAAGGAAAATCAAGTTCAAATCTTTTTAAAAAACACATTCAAGAAAGAGAATCTAAGTTCAAATCTTTTAAAAAAATACATACATAATTATTAAGTTATCATAATACTATTAAATATTTATAATATAATACAATATAATTTATTTTAATCTTATATAACTAATTTAAAAAATACCAACTGAAAATTTTAAATATATTTTTAAATCTTTATAATATTTATAATAAATTTACTTTTATCCTAGTCTCTTACAAATTCTAAAAATTTATCTTAATATCATCGAGTGATGATAAATTTGCGTCAGATTCCATATGGGCAAAGTAAAAATCAAAATAATGATTAAAAATTTCTTAGAAGATGGCGCATCATGTAAATTCTACTCAAACACATCATTATGATTGTGATTGATATTAACGATGCGTTTATGTGGCCAAGGATCAACCGCAGGCTTTTCGCATTTACATTTTAAGAACTTCATCATTTCCGACAAACATAAACTAATTTGACAGCCCCAACGACACCGTCAGTAAAATATATTTAGTTATAGCCGTTTCACATCGTGTCCATGTCGAAACTCGTTTACTTCCTGAATCCTGATTTGATGTCTGACATCGACAGCTAAAAGAGGCACGGCCACATTCAAATCCTTTTTTAAGTAAGGTTTTGCCGACACGGTGCAGCACGGAGGTCTTGCCGACATGGTGCAACACGGAATCGCTCTTGCCAATCCTGGCTCTCTTCAACGGGCACGAGGGCCCCTTCTCTCAGTCAATGGGAATTGCCCAGTAATCCGTTCATGCCAAAGATAACAGACCTCACATCACTTTTCTCCTTAAAAGACCTAACTCTTTATAATATTGAAGGAAGATGTAGAACTATTAAGAAGAGATGCAAGTTGGAGAATACTAATTATTTGTAATGTTTAAGGATTTTATAAACAATATGTTTTGCATCTTATATCAATATTTTTGAATGTATTATCTGAAATATCATTATCATAATCAAAATGATCTTTCCTCCTCCTTTGTCTTGTTAGTAACATTGAGTTTGGGTATTTTGTTAATGTAAATGACTTCTGTTCATTTGCTGTTTTATTTTTGCATTGTTTTACTATGAAGATCTTGTTTTCAACAAATGGTATCAAAGCCTGATGTGAAGGTTTTTGGTGTATGCTAGGACTCCCAAGCACTTGCAAAGTGGCTTAGGGGAATGTTGGAGCAATGAACAAGACTCCGATATTTGGATCATAAGATCATAGGTTGATTGAATGGGGAACCAAAAGCTCCTAGTTGGTTCATACCTTTAATAAGGTATGAGAGTTGAAGCAATCGAAAAAAATGCAAAGATGCAGATAAAAGATAAAAAACAGCAAAAATATACCCAAAGGAAAAAGAGGGAGTGACGAAAAAAAAATTGAAAGATTTCTTCCATGTTTGTTAGGTTAAAACTGGTTATAGATTTGTTAAGGTCCTCTTTTTGTAGTGAGACTCTGTTCAAAGTCTCACGTTTGGAATATTCATTCTACGTTGGTTAAGTGAGTGAATTTGTTAGAAATTGCATGTTGATGTTGTTTCTAATTTGGTGAATGAATTTGTTGAAATTCATTTTGGGGTGTCAATTAGCAAAGACACCATTTCCTCATTTGTTGCAGAATGAATTTTTTGAAAATAAATTTGTTAAAATTCATTTTGGGGTGTAAGAGACACCATTTCCTTGTGTGATGCACTTGGAATGTTCGAGGACACATCATGATCAAACAAATAAAATGGATGTTGCAGTATGAAAGCATAGAGAAAGTTTGTTTGAAAAATTACCCTTAAACATTAAGGGGGAGATTGTTGAAGAATATTAATTATTTGTAATGCTTAAGGATTTGATAAACAATAATTAGGTGCTCAACGACATGCAACCAATTAGGTTTTATTATAAAAACCGCATCTAAATGTTTTGTATCTTATAAAATGTATCAATATTCTTGAATGTATTATCTGTAATATCATAATGATTATAATCATAATGATTCTTCCTCCTTTGTCTTGTTAGCAACATTGAGTTTGGGTATCTTGCTAATGTAAATGACTGTTGTTCATTTGTTGTTCTATTTTTGCATTGCTTTACTGTGAATACCCTGTTTTCAATAGGTTCAAACTTTGAAGAGATTTATGTTCAAACTTTATAGCATGACTGTTGCAAAGGTATTTGTCTTATCTGAATCTTCCGAGTGTGTGCTAGACCGACGATTACTATACACTGTTGCAAAGGTAGTACTCTTATTTGAATCCTCTAAGTGTGTGCCAGACCGATAGACCGACGATGACTATATACTGTTGCAAAGGTAGTAGTCTTATTTGAATCCTCTAAGTGTGTGCCAGACCGATTAAGACTATACACTGTTGCAAAGGTAGTAGTCTTCTCTGAACCTTCTAAGTGTATGCCAAACCCACAATGACTATACATTATTGCAAAAGCAATAGTCTTATCTAAATCCTCTAAATATATCAGACCGACAATAACTATACTCGTGACCAATAATTTGGTATTCTGATTATTTTTACCCAACTTGAGGATAATAATCAGATTACCCAGCTTGAAGTTAGTCTACAATCTGGATGAGGGATAGTCATTGGCTCAATTGATTTAGTCATTTATTGTATTGTGAATTGGGTACTCGCCTTGGTACTAGAAGCATTCAGTGGGGGACAGGGGTGATAACTGCCTACTACCTAGCCTTACCTCATTCCAAGCTTTATGCTCATCCTATAGGAGGATGGTGCTTATTGTTATATTCCTGAGTGTGGAAGCCTCTAATATGTACTTGGAGAAATCTGGTATGGATTGAGTTTCAACCCTGTTTCTGAAATCTGAGATCACTAGTTGCTAGCCTATAACTCAGCTTATGAAGTACAAAGAACATAAGGCCTCCATGTGATTTAGGACCGAAGATAACACTCTGCAGGACTGAATACTTGCTTAGGTACATTTTTAACTTTTCGCAGCTTTTCAGAGTTTGGTAGCTGCGTCGCATTGGCATTGGTCTTCTAATGAAAATAATATCTGTAACGAAGGAGATGCTTCAAGGACAAAGAAAATATGTGGTCATGAATTAAGCACCTGAAATTAGAACTATTTTTTTACAACATGTCGGCAATATTTGAAAGTGATATAATAGCCTTGATTTTTGCGGGGCAGTTCGCTTTCTTTTAGGTCTTGGGTGGATTTTGTTGGAACAATATTTTAATTTATTCGGTGGAGTACAACCTGATAGCAATCTTTTATAGTGCTACGGTTATCCGAAGACTGAAAGTAATCTGGAAATATGCATTACGATTTCACGATGATCCTTCAAGGCGTTGAAAGCACAAACGTAACTGTGACACATTTTCTCTTCAATAAATCATGTCGTTCTTTTCGATGTCGGTGGTCGGCGGAAATGGTGACTAGATGTACAGCTCCTCCAATGGACGTTCCTCTCTTTCATCCTCCGAATAAACGATTAATCTTTTTAAGGTCCACGGCGTTGGGAAGAAGCAAATACACTCCTCTCTTTCATCCTCCGAATAAACGATTAATCTTTTTAAGGTCTGAAAATTTTCAGTTCACTATAAACAATTAATCTTTTTTAAACTTTGACACTTCAAAAGAGAGTACTTATTTTTTTAATTGTAACCAATAATTATATTAAAAAAATAAGTAGTTCAAAAAATCAGAGTTCAAAGTGTAAAGTTAGTTAAACGATCAACATTATAAAAATGAGATTTGATGTCAAAAACAAAATCAGTTCTTAAAAGGTCAAATAGACAGCATAATTAAGCAAATTCTGAAGGAGACGGAGCCATACTATGGGTATTGACAAAAATAACCTGAGGTTGGATAAAATTGCCCCATCAACCTATTATGCCAAGGCCTCAAAGAAACATAAGGATCTTGAGGCGGAGGGATGTTAGATGAACCCTGCTAATAATGCATGAAGCTTTAACAGTAAAATTTACCATAATCTTATGCATAAAAAATTAAGTAAAAATTGAATCTCCATTTAACTTTTTTTTAGAGTTAAAACAAAATAACAGTAAGAAAGAAATTCCATAGAAAAATAGACATGTCAGTAACTATTATCTCCAAAATCTTAATTTTGAAAGAGGTTAAAAGAGTATGATTATATCATAATTTTCTGTTTACAAATGCAAATACGATATCTACGAACAATCATTTAAAAATGCATCGTAAGAGGACGACAGACATGCTTTCCGGAAATTTTCAGGGGTAAGTAAAAAGATGGTTTGAATGCCAAATCAAGAGCAGGTCACGACGTGGTCCGGTTTTATGTGTGCATGGGAAAGTGAAGGGGTCACGACGCCATTTTCAGTATGAAGGGAGATGGGTGTGGTGACGACGGCCAAGAGATTGCAGTTCCCCACGTAGAAGGTGCATACTACGTGTAAGAATTTGTACTCATCTCCAAATAACCAACCCTCTCTGCCATGTTTTTGTAAGTATGAACAAATTTTTTGTACCTACAAATAATAGGTGGGCAGCACAAGCAGCAGCAGTACTGTGTCATCTTGATAGAGAATCCTGAAAACAACCATTGATAAGTAGGTGGGTTAAGGTCAGGGGGTATTCGCGGACATAGGACGAAATATATGGCTCGATCCCCAAAGAATTGGCTGTAGGACTCCCACCCATCTCCATCTCTTTGTATCTGAAGCGAGATTTGATCCCTCCGAATTTTGTTTATTCGTTTTAGTCTGTGGGTTATACAGGGGAATTTGGGTCTGTGTAGCCTGGGAAGAATCAAGGAGCAGAAGGGTATAAGTCATGGCCCACTAGTTACTTTCTGGCTACAAGACGGCTTCATGCCTCTTGGACTTCAATGCAAGTCTTTGTGTCCACCGTTCCATGACCTTCGCATCATCTGGCGCGCTGGTCACCCTCATATTTTAGGCTGCTTGCTTCCCTGAGTGCCCACATGCTCTTCATCTACATAGGATCCTGCTAACGCTGTGGTGATTGTGGTGAAAAGCAAAGAACAGGAAGGCAGTTTCTAAACATGATGGGTCACCTGGATTGGGGAGGAACCTGCCTTGCAAGATATGGACACATTTCTGCCTTTCCCTCAAAGACTGATCAGATCATGGCCAAGTATAGGCCTATTGTTCCCAAGCCCACTCTTGTGACTCCTACCCCCTTTGACTCTAATTCTCATTCTCATTCTAGTTCTGCTCTGGATTCTCGTTTAAGGTTCACCACCCGTAGTGAAAGTGGGCGCTTCAGAAGAACTCGTAGGAAGGCATCAGATAGCACTAAAAGCCCTTACCTCAGAACCCAAAAGATAAGAAGGGGCCCTAGCAATCTTAGCGACTTGGCCTCTGAGGGGAGCCAGAGTGTTGGGACTGCTGCAGGAAGCAGTCCAGTAGTTGATAGGCTTAAGATGGTGTATCCATTTAGTGGGTCTTTTAGTGTACATAGAGTGAGCGTTGAGAAGGAATCAGGATTTATGGAGAAAGCAGCAACAGCAGCCAATACTCGACCTGGGGGTTCAACAGAAAGGAGCTTCTTAGATAAAAAATCTGATGCATTTGGAGGGCTCAGTAGAAAAGAGGTGATAAATTCAGTTGGGGAGATGGGTGTACAGAATCCTGCAAAATGTTTGTCTGTGCAAAGAATGCAAGATACTCAATGTGGTTGTGGGTATGTAAAATATTTGGTTTTTCCTATTGTTAGTGATGTTCAGAAGCAGCTACAAGAGAAGAACGGGAAAAATCTGGTGACCCTTCCGCTGCTTCCAGAGACATCATCCTTGAAAGATTCAGGTCTATCTTGTCCTGCTTCGAATTCAACTTCACAGCAAGTAAACAAGGCAAATGCATCAACTGATAAAGAAGGGTTTCAATTGAGACTCTTTGGCAGAAATCTTAGCAATGAGGAAGTTGCGTCCCGCCCAAATAGTAGCCATGAAAGTCCAAAACCTGCGACAATTGTACCAATTGTTGATCTTCCATTCCTTGAACAGATTTATGCAGGGTCTCTTGATCCACTCGTTTTGTTACTGGACGGTGGTCGTCACGATGTTTTATGGTTTAATCCGGCATATCAGAGGATGCTAAAAGCTGCAGACACGAGTGAGACACTTGCCATAATCTCCACACCTCTTGCCCGTTTCATTTTCAAGTCTGTATCTGACGGAATGGTATCCAAGGCCATCTTGTGGAGGTTTATAAAGAACTTACCAATCCAGAAACTGTTAGGTTCTCTGATCATGGAGTCCCAGACAATAGAGACCATGATTTGATGCCTGATTCATTCTCTCCTACTGAGCATCATCATCATCATAGAAATATGCAGAGGCCCTCAAATGATGTAGTGTCCTGGACATCCCAGCTGGGAAGAGTTTCAATTCCCTAAATAATGGTGTCATCATGCCACAGCCAGTTAGACAAGTGGGATCACTTGTGAGCATTGAATATATCAAGGACGACAACATGCGTATGTCTCCTCTCTCCAAAACAATGGACGAGATTGAAGAGCATATAGAAACAGAGGCCTATCCAGCCCTTATATCTGACTCCAAAAATAGGGTGCAAAGGACCAATTCTGCATACAAGAACATGGTGGGTCAGCCAGAGTGCTCGTGGCTTGAATCAACAGTTTGCTGCTGCAATAACAAAGGACATTCAAATTCATGTTCATCTGCAAGGAACATGATCAATGGAGAAGTTGAACTAAAATATGAGAGACCCCTTCCTGCAACTGCATTCTCATGCTTTGCCAGAATACAGTGGACCAACAAGGGAGAAGAGCTCAAAACGCATTGTGAAGTTGTAAAAAAATGTTGTCTAATAGTTATGAGCTTTGAAAGTTGATTGCAGTTTTCAGAAAAATAGGGACAACAAGTATGTATTTCACAAAAAGAATGAGATAGAATGTTGTTTTGCATTCTAAATTAAGTTGTATAATAGTTATGAGCTTTGAAAGTTGATTGCAGGTTTCAGGAAAATAGGAACAACAAGCATGTATTTCACAAAATGAATGATATAGAATGTTGTTTTGCATTCTAAATGAACTCAGAAGTATTATAAATCTTTTTCCACAATTTTTACTAGATATTTTATATTATTGTACATTTATAAGAGAGAAAATGATGTTACAACCCTTCATTTCACATTTTGGAAGTCCAATAGTCACAGTGACTCTTCAAGGCTAGTAGAAACTTTTGGGCTTCTTCAAATTTATGGAAGAAAATCTGGTTTTGTCTTTTTCTTAGTCAGCATCAACATCCACCATATTTGCCTAGCGAAAGAAATTTTTGGGCTTCTTCAAATTCATGGGGAAATTTTGATTGTCTTTTTCTTAGTCAGCAACAACATCCAACATATTGTCTGCTCATTCATTGATGGACACCACTTATTTTTTGTCAATTTGGCTCCACTGGCACATGGAGAATCTGACACCTATCCTCTCTTGATTGGTCTAATGCAAATATGTAATAAAATAATGCTTATGTGGCACATAAGAGTGTCAAGTCAGCCAAAAATATCCACATCATCCATTATAGGTTGTAAATGCACTTGAAAGAAATCAAACTTGGGTATGGAATTCTAAGACAATTCTTCTAACCAAGTGTCTAACTCTTGTAATGAGGCCAAGGTTGCACATCATCTTAAAAAAATGATGGATACCTCATCCTGTATGCAAAGCAAAATAGAGATTCAATCTCCTGATCTCATGATGCTGACATCATTCTACTATATACCATGGCACTAGTTTTCAATGAGTTGAGGATGTTTTTGCCTCTTTGAAAATGACCATTTGTGCTAGCCAACCTTAGCTTTGTCTTTAAAAACAAAAAGGGTGCAAGTTTTGAAACCATGACATCCTTATTTCAACACACAAAGTTGTCTCCTTTGATTAGATCACCATCACATAGATATTGTTGGAAAATGCCAAAACCTAAGATTTATTTTACCTCTTTGAATATGGAAAGCATAAATAGGATCAAACTAGAGACCCTTCTTCAAATGACTTACACATTATTGCTTAGCTACTTTAGTGGTCCTTTAGTTAGGATGGCATGCATGTTAGTTGTTGTGGAAGGGCACCAAAATAGCATGTGCAAATTCAAATTGAATGAGTTAGAATTTTAAAAACTTGTGAATGAGTTTGAATACAAAGCTAAATAAGATCGAAAGAGTGCAAAAAAATCCATGGAATAAGACCTCCTCCCTACCTCTTATGCTAAAAAAATTGAGGTTTTGAAAAATAATTAGCCCAAAAAATTGGAAGAAAGATCAAAGGCTCTGGAAAAAAAATTGTGTTAGCAAGTGATGCTACTCTGGTAGGGTACCTAGGAATAGATATTTGAGGATATATTATTATATTGTATAAGGGTTGGCATGGGCCACACATAACCCAAGGTTGATTGTATTATAATATTATATTATATTATAATATAATATTATATTAGTAGTAGGCTCCTCAAAGTAGAATAAGAATATGGATATATAAAGAAGAGATATTTGTTATTGTAATGATCATTGAAGAATAATATTATGTAATCATCATTGCCCATGAAGTGGCTTATGGGACTTTGCCCTCCTTGAGTGACTCTCTCATCCTGGGAGAACTTGTGGAGTGATTCTTTCCTTAAAGATTATTATTGGTGTTTCCCTACCTTAAGAGTATTATATATCTCTCTCATTTGTGGATTGTTATTGTAGATAATTATTTGTGGATGAATGATTTAATATTTTTGCATATTGGTGAATGATTTATATTAATGATAATAAAGTTATGCAACAAGTGGTATCAGAGCAGTAATTTTGGCAAAGTGGGGATTTTTGTGAAATTGTAAAATTAGGGCAATTATTTTTTTGGAAAACCATCTCATTGTTCAGGAGCCATATCTCTGCGCAAGTTTATCCGATTCAAGTGAGTCTTGGATAAAATTGTGCAGAATTTGAAGAGCTTTAGAATGAGTGGTGATGTGAAGGAATCCGAGCAATATTGAGGGAGATACGACCTTTTGAAGTTAGTCATCCAAAACAAGGATAGTGACGAATTTTATAGATTTTTTCTAGAAAAACATCTCATCTTTCAGAAGCCATATCTCTTCGAGAATTTATCCGATTCAAGTGATTCTTGGATCCATTTGTGCAAAATTTGAAGAGATTTAAAATGAATGGTCATATGAAGGAATCCGAATAGTATTGAGAGAGTTATGACCTTCTGAAGTCAGCCATATGGAACAAGGGTAGTGACGAATTTTCAAGTCATAAATTTTTTGAAAGACAAAATTTGTTTAGTTTGGGTAAGCAAATCAATTGCACTTTATTTGGTTTGGAAGAAAAAATTGTAGATCTAGTTGTCTATGTGGATTTTTTAGCTTCAACTCAGTGGGAAGATATTTACTTCCATAAAACCCTAGTTTGCATTAGGGCATGATATATATTATCAAAAAACCCTAGTTGCATTAGGGCATCAACAATGGAATGGCAGCAGTTTAATGAAGAAAATGATATTGATATGAAAGAGTGTTAGTCTTACAATGACACTGATAGGGGGGGTGAATCAGTGTAGCTCTTTTAAAACTTAAATCTTCAACTCTTAAAGCCGAAACAAGGAAAACTTGAAACTAAATAAAGCAAGTATAACAAGAGAACATCACACAACACAAGATGTACCGAGGTTCACCGATTTGGCTACATCCTCAAAATAACTATTTGGACTCCCATCCAAATCCAGCCTTTGCAAAGCACCAAATTTATAATCAATTTACCAGAACCCACTAGAAGGAGCACCAACCCCTGATTTATCTGCACCACCAGAAAGGAGCACCAACACCTGATTTATCTGCACCAACAAAAAGGAGCACCAACCCCTGATTTATCTGCACCAACAGAAAGGAGCACCAACCCCTGATTTATCTACACCAACAGAAAGGAGCACCAACCCCTCTACCAAGCACTCACTTGATTTTGATATTGATAATAAAATGACATATATGAATCTTCTCTTCTCACATAAAAATTAACCGTTCTCTTAGCTCATTCTTTCAATTGCTAAACGCTTTCTAGGTATTGTGCAAAACTCTGTCTATGACCTCCTCTCAAAATTTCAGCCAAAATTGATATCGTATGAGAAAGTTATGCCCAAAATACTAAAGTGACGTTTTTCACATTTTTCCCAAAAACACGGATTTTCACTCTTTATTTTTCTCCACACACTCTTCTCTTCGCACAAAATAAAATCACCCTCTTCAATAAAAAACTTCTAACTTAAATGCACACACTTATATTCTTTTTCACTTTTCACTTTCTCCAAAGATCTTTATTTAATGAAACTGCTTAAAATAATATAACTCCCTTTTTTTATATTGAGAAGGCATTTCGTCAAACACGTCACATGCAAAGAATTGACACCTTACTCGTTCTCATACTTCGGAGCCACGTGACAACTCAAACCAAAAACAAAATATAATCTATTTGATGCCTTGAAGGTGTAACAACACTGAAACTGAAACTTTGGCAACTCTTCAAGGTCAAAACGGCCAACTAAAGGATTTTGCCCAAGTGGCACAAATTGACATAAAAGAGACCTGTAATGTTTTTGCAAAAATCATAACTCTCACCTCGTAACTCGTTTTTCACTGAAATTTGAAATGTAGAATATTTACAACATTGAATATGTCCAAACCAAAACTCACTGTCTAAATCCTTACGGTTCACCTGTACCACTTCCACAAAAATTGCTACTGACACTTTTTCAAAAAAGAGCATTTTTGTGACAGTCTTGCAACACTTGTACAATTTGCCTCGTTTCTCCATTTTCGTTGAAATTTGGAACACATTTTCTTGAGGATAACGAACACCTCCAGTTAAAATTTTATTGCATAACTCCTTACGGTTTGTTTGCAGTGCTTCTGACAAAACCTGCAATTTTTCAGCCTGTACAACCACTTGCCAAATCATCCGCCAAGATATCGAAAACACCACCGATCACTCCAAACATTGTGTTGACATCTCCAATGCTGTTATGGACTATTTATTGACATGCTGGCATGTTCCAAACTGATCCATCCTATCCAACTGTGCCCGTGGCGACTTTTGCAACTTTTTGACTATTTTGCTGCTTTGACAACTTTCTGACGATTTTTTCAACTTTTGCAAATTTGCACAAACAACTCCGTAACAACTTCACACAAACATCAAAAACATCCTCATAAGCATTTAACATCACTTGTACATACTTTGAATAACCTCTGAACTCCTGTCCACTGCATCAACCGATCTATCTGACTGTGTTGACAACAATGACAATACTGTCGCTGCACCTTGCTCAACAGAGAGTGGTTGAAAATAGTAAAATCTCAAGTTAGTGAAAATATGTTAACAAATGGCTATCATACCTTGTTTATGGGGAAAGCTTTACAATGGATAGAAAGGTTTAAACGTGGTAAATTCTTGTGCACTTGGGATCAAATTGAACCAATATTCTTGAGCACATGAGTACCTATTCAATTCCAAAGAAATTTAGATATTTGTAAGAGAAAATTGGAAGGAAGGGATAAAAAGATAGATAGCATGTGGGATTTCATCGAAGACCTTGAAAAGAAACTACAGAGAATTCAAAATGAGTGGAATGAAATAAAAGGATAATGGGAAGTTTTCAAGAAACAGAATGAAGACTATGAAAAATAAATAAAACTACTCAAGAAGAAAGAGGAAAAGGTCAGAGAAGATAAAAAAGATGTCAGTATGCAGACATAAGAAACCATACCTTTGGTAGAATATAAATTAGAAAATGGACAAAGGAATTTGTTTGAATCTAAAAAGTCTATTTTGCAGGTTCATAGAAGCATTCAAAAGGAAGAAGTTATTATTTCCATTGACCCTGGTAGCAGATATAATTTTATTAATATTTCTTTGGATAAGAAGTTGCAAGTTCAAGCAACAAAAATTAAGGACATACAACTAGAGGGTGAGCATGTTCAAATTTTTGAAGATTTGAAGATCACCATGGATAAATATGTTTTACATTCAAATTTCTATGCTATTGAGATGGATGAGGAGGATATTGTTCTTGGTTATACTTGGTTAGATTCTTTGGGTATTATTAACATTAATGTGCAAAAGAAGTTTATGAAGTTATGGTACAAGAAAAAGAAGATAACATTGTAGGATATTTCTCAAATTAAGGAGCAAGGATCCAAGGAAAATCAAGAAGTGGTTGCAGAGAAACAAATTGAAGAACCTAAAATGGAATACAAGAAGGCAATAGCAGCAAAAAAGTCCATGGAAGAAGTAGTAGCAACTGATTCAGTGGAAATAATAGTAATAGAGTCTAAGGAAGCTTTGATAGAAGATCACAAGGACACACCAAACAAAGAGAACATGAAAGAACAATGTGTAGAAGAATTTAAAGCAATGGAGCCAAATGGTGGAAAGTAAAAAAAGGTAGAACATCAAGTTAAGGTTGCACCATATCGTCATCCACACCACCATGAGCAACAACAATCTTGGAGGTATGGTTCAAGACAACAATATTATGGTTCCACATGGAATCATAAGGGCACCAACTATGGCAGAGTTTGGAAAAGAAAGCATAGTAATCCTAGTTTTTAGAGCAGTTCATCAGCATCAAGGAACAAGTGGACCTATCATTCAAGTTATCAAAATACAACAACATAAGCGTGGAGCCAACGAAGAAGATTTGGATACTCAAGTAACAAAATGGTATACCAAAATCAATGTGTTTCACTTAGATGGATGGATGATCAAGATTGGTACCAGTTGCTAACATTGCTTAGCAAATCATATTATCATGTTTCTTCATATGTTTCGAGGACGAAACATTTGTAAGGAGGGTGGCATGGTAGGGTACCTAGGAATAGATATTTGGAGATATATTATTATATTGTATAAGAGTTGGCATGGGCCACACATAACCCAAGGTTGATTGTATTATAATATTATATTATATTATAATATTATATTAGTAGTAGGCTCCCCAAAGTAGAATAAGAATATGGATATATAAAGAAGAGATGTTTGTTATTGTAATCATCATTGAAGAATAATCTTATGTAATCATCATTGCCCATGAAGTGGCTTATGGGACTTTGCCCTCCTTGAGTGGCTCTCTCATCTTGGGAGAACTTGTGGAGTGATTACTTCCTTAAGGATTATTATTGGTGTTTCCCTACCTTAAGGGTATTATCTATCTCTCTCATTTGTGGATTGTTATTGTAGATAATTATTTGTGGATGAATGATTTGATATTTTTGCATATTGGTGAATGATTTCTGTTAATGATAATAAAGTTATGCAACATACTCCATACCTACTTTGATACCATGTTAGAATTCACAATATTTTCTAGAAATGAACATAAACAATCCATCCACTCAAATATTAACAAAAGAAAAAAAAGGATGAAAGGAAGAAAAATAGGTAGATATTTGGAGGTGCATGTACAAACCATATAAAATTACTGCATTTTCCATAGATAAGATTACAGGCACTCTGATGAATCAAATGAGGAGTGGTGGGGGTATTTTACGTGTCTCTAAAATGAAATACACTAATTTTGATTGATGCCAATGTAGTTAGGAGTAAGAATGAAGATATGTACTAATTGTAGAGAAGTGTTGCACCTGATGGACACCAAAAATACAACTTAATTGTTTTGTTTAAACAAATATATTTAACAATTAAACTAGGTTTACATGTGGGTTATATCATCAAATATGCATAAGTAAACATCAACATGCAGTGTTTTACAGAAAAGGCTATAATGTAGTTACTAAATTTATTTTTAGAATATGACATTTGATAGTTTCACCAATATTAAGTTAAGATTCAAACCTAGAACCATTCGAAATTCCCACACTTATAATATGAAAAACAAGTAAATGGTTATGGTAGTCCCCTATAATTTTTTCTTACGTGTCTATAAAGTCAAATTGCTACCCAACAAGACACCCCAAGATAGTTCATCAAATAGGGCCAAAGTTCTCTAGTGATAAGATTCATGGAGTCAAACATAATGATACCTAATGGTAAGGTTTGTTTGGTCAAATTCTAAAGGTTCTAATGACTAAGGTTTATTCTCTTGAGGTTGATGTTTGCTTATAAAAATATTTATTGAGACTCCATTCAAGTTCCCTACTTGGGTACCCAAAATACCTAAATTATTAGAGATTGTGCATATAAAGTCAAACTTATTAAAAGGTAAGTTGCATGTCTAGAGCCAAACATGCTTGTGGGAAGGTTCATTCAAATGTTACCCAAGTCTAAAAATGGAGTATTGAAAACAACCAATTTGCTAATTTGAAGCCATGCTTACTTAGCATAAAGTTAGTTCGAGTGAAGTCAAACTTGTACTAGGCACGGTTCATTCAAATAGAACATATCCTACAAAGGAATGCCTTATTTGGTCAAAGTAAAAAATACTTAATGAAATTTAATTAATGATAAAATACTTAGACTAGTCCCCCTTTCTAGTCAACCAAAATTGATTGCAAGTAAGGATGAACTTCTTTGATCTACCTAAAGGCTTGTTAGGTTTAGATTTTAGGTGACATAGTGCTTTACAAAATATATCTTAACTCCTAATATTTAATATTAGGTTCAAGAACCACTTGTAAAGCAAAAGAGTGAACATGTGTTAGAAATGGACACTACCCAAGTCCTAAACTTGGGCACTTGAATCTGATCGAACTAGAATACTCATTTAAAACATTTTGATAGGTCCAAAGTCTGAAGGCTCAAAATGTGAAGGTTTAAAATCCAAGAATTTAAAGTTTCAAAGTCAAAGGCCCAAAGCTCCAAAGTTTAAATTTTAAAATTTAAATGTCCTACATTTAAGATTTGAAGTTCAAAGTTCAAAAATCCAAAGTTTCAATAATACAAGAGGTCCATACACTATATTGGCTAAGTTCCATCCTTAAATTCTAATTGAGTATTTTATTTATTCAAAATAATTAATAAACCATCTAGGAACATGCACAAAAATATTTATCAATTAGAATTTATTTCCTTTTTTCTATAACTTGCATGGAAAAGCTCCTTTAAGGTGATGAAAAAATAATTTCCATTAGTTCATCTATCTGATGGTACATAAAACAAAGAATATTGAAATAACATTCCTAATAATTGGACAATTAGATATAAAATAATTAAGTCAAATTAACACAGGAATATCTCTCCTCACTTAATTTTATGACCATTCAAAATTGAATTCTAAAGATCAAAGGATAAAATTTGAGGTCTAAAGTTAAAATACCTAAGAGGTAAGTTCGTTCAAATGACACCCAAGTTTCGAATTTAGGCACGAAATTTGGCCAAGTAACCAAAAATTCATGACTGTCAATACTAATGCTTTGACCATTGTCCAAACTTACCATAACCCAAGTCACCTTCCATCTCTTTAGTATAAGCATTAGACTAAATAAAAATTTATAATTTCACCCAAATAGATAAGACAATGATCAAGTAGAAAATTTCTATAGGATATGTTTTATTCATCCATAGATGAAACTGACAATGGATTCTCAACTCGATACAAGAAGATAAATTAGTCTAGTAAGGTCATTTTAAAATAGCATAGACTCAACTTTGTTATGAAGTTGAATCACAAAAATGAAATTCTATTCTATGGTTAACATTTGTCCTAGGTCAACAACTTTATAACATTAAGACATGAAATTATTATCATTGACACACAAGGATAATTCACGGGTACCCAGATTCTAATGCAGGGCATAATTTCTACCATCATTCGTTTATAGTATGTACCTAAACTTAGTTACCCCTAATCCATTTATGAATTCAAGGAAATGATCAGATGGCATTTTTAAAATAATTATACTAAAATATATAAGATAACTACATAAACAAATCAATTTTTCCTTCTACAACTTACATGAATTTTTGTCTAAATGAGATTGGCTCTCCACACGAGCTTCTAATGAACTTTGTTACACAAATATTCCACTTAAATGTATAAATAATTAATTTCCAATAAAACTTGTCTTATAATTACATAGTTCCAAAACCATTTTGGCTTCACAACCTTATAATTACAAACATACTACATACAAACATATACCCTTCTTGATTTATCATACAAGGGCATTCTCAAAATATGGTCACAAGTTTGAACGACTTCTCCAAAAACTTCAGCCACATAGAGAAACAAACATAGACCCTTCTTGATTTATCATACAAGGGTATTCTCAAACTATGGTCACAAGTTTGAATGACTTTTCCAACAACTTCAGCCACATAAAGCAACCAAAATTGATGACAAGGTTTTACCATCCTACCTCCCTCTAAGCCTCACAAGTAATATAAAAATTTAATAGTATAAGGCTTATTTTTACCATCTTACTATATCAAAAACCTCTACACATGAAGACCATGCAACAACATAAGCACATGTAACCCATGACCCCACATTTAAGTTTTTGTTATCCTCATTTATATTGGCATTTATGGATTGCATGCATTTGTGGAGAAGCCAAGGAGAGGAGAGGAATTGAGTCAAAATTGATTAGACATTTTTCGTAGGACTGCCCAAACTACCGAACTCATTTTGGCCATATCTCACTCATCCAGACTCGGATTGAGCTGAAATTTTGAGGGTAGATGCCTAAAAAACCCTAGAACGTCTCCACCAATTTTCATATCATTTGGAGCAACACAGATCCTAGCGCATCCCTATGTGTGAACGATATATTTGGCAAGTGGCTATGCGAGGGTTTCATCTGGGTTGAGTGCAAGCAGCTCCAGAGGTTGGTTTTTAGGGCCTTTGGGCCCTAGCGGCCAATATTTTTGTGGTTTATGCTCAATATTTTAGCAGGAAATGTTGTAGGGGATACAAGATGGGTTAGAAATTTGTCTTTCAACAGATCATACTATGAACTTGAGTGACAACGACTTCCAATTTGCTGCACAAAAGAAAAGTGAAAACCATACCTTTCCATGATGTCTAGGGCAAGGATTAAAGAGATCACGAAACAAGTTTCAAGCAGTTGATCAAAAAATGGCTCATATCTCAAGTGAATCTGGTGCTAAGGTGCACCCACAAAATAATTCTACTGTGAAAACCCCTGTCAAGGGTAAGAATTTCGAAGACTCGAGTCCCAAAAATGAATTTTAGGGATGCCCTTCATGGTGGACAACCTCAGCCCAATGCTAATATCAATACTAGGGCTTCCCATAAACCTCTAAGAATGCCTAAGATTGATCCCAAGAAAATGGAGTCAGGATGTCTTAAAGCAGTTGATGGAACTCCTATTGTTAAGCTTGATATGGGTAACATTCAGACTGGCATTGAAGATTTGGAAAAAAGAGGACTAATTTGTCGGTTCATGGGTTTTCGTCCGAGTCTATCTTCTTTCAAAGTCCGGGCTGCAAAAAGCTGGAAAACTAAAGGTGAGTTACAAATCTCTATTTATCCAAATGGTTATTTTCTTGTTTTATTTGCTAATAATGAAGATAGAGAGAAAAATTTTCAAGGGGGTCCTTGGTTTTTTGGAAGGGCAAGGCTTTTCATGAAGCCCTGGCATACTAAATTTAAAGCCGAAGAAGAGATGCCTTCTATAGCTCCCGTGTGGGTTAGACTCTTTGGCCTCCCTATTGAATTTTGGAATCCTACTATTTTTTCTTCAATTGGAAACTCTTTAGGAACTTTTATGATGACTCGCTGATTGTACTCAAAATTTTGAACATATTATTTATGCTCGAATTTGTGTTTTAATGGATTTTGACAAACCCCTACCTAAAAATATCACATTACAATTTGGGGAAGACACTTGGGAGCAAGTAGTGGACTATGAGAACATTCCTTTTCATTGTAGAATTTGCCATGAATATGGTCATTTGGCCTATGCTTGCCCAAATAAAATTCCTGATCAAAAGAAAGAAGATATAAACTCAACAGAGTTTCCAAATACCTAAGAAGAAGAACACTCGAAAAAACTAGTTATGAAGGATCAATCAAATTCATTCGCTAATATGTTTGAAATCCTTTCCACAAATGATGTCCCAAGTGAGGAAGAGGAAATAATGGAAACTGAAATCTTAGAAACACAATTTAAATATGAAGGGAAGAACTTAGAGACAAACCAACAAATCAAAGGTTTTCAACGAGAAAAAAAGGAGAAAATTTACACAAGAAAAACAATATTTCAAATGTCAAAACTTCAAATAATGCAGGTCCCAATATAGACTCCGTTGAACCATCTAGTAAAATTTTGGCTGTGTACGAGCATTCTTCAAGGTTAGAAGCCATCTCAGATTCAATTGGAATAAGTCAAGAAACAGGGAAAAAAAATTGAAGATGGATTCTAATCAAAAAGTAGGTCGCAAGACCAATCAATATCATATGGTAAAAGAAGGTGAAAAGCTTGTAGAGGAAGGTAAGATTAATGCCCTTCCCAAATTTTTTAGCCCTGGTATTAATGAAGATCATCACTTGGAATATTAGAGGACTCAAAGGGAGTCTTTCAAAACAAAATGAAATTAGAAGAATGATTCAGATAAATCATCCACATCTTGTTTTCCTTCAAGAAACAAAGATGTCAATGGAGGATATGGACTTAATTGCCAGTAAAATTTGGCCAGTTGGAAAAGTGGTTTCCCTCAGTTCCCAAGGGACTTCGGGTGGCATTGCTTGTCTTTGGGACCCAAAAGAGGTAGTTATTCACCATATGGTTGGCAGTTGGGGTTTGTTGGCTATAGCTATTCAAAGTAGACATTCCAACCAGATTATGCTTTGCATTACTATTTATGCTCCGACTTCTTTGGAGGAAAAAAGAAGACAAGTGGAAGGATATTACTCATATTATCTCTCATTTTCCTAAAGCTTGGATCTTGATCGGAGGAGATTTCAATACCATCCTCTCTCTAGATGAGAAAAGGGGGGAAATAGAAATTTGGACAAAAGCACTGACCTCATGAGCGAATATATTGCAAACCTCCATCTTGTGGATATCCAACCGGATAATGGCCTTATGACTTGGTCTAACAGAAGGCAAGGCTTAGCTTGTATAATGGAGAGATTGGATAGGTTTTTGCTCTCTAAAAATTTCTTAATCCATGGTCACATTCCTAAAGTGAAGACTCTTAATAATGTTGGTTCGGATCATTGGCCATCATGGTGGAAATGTGGAAAACCAATGTGAGTTTCTCTCCTTTTCATTTTCAATTAATGTGGCTTAGAGACATTTCCTTCAGACCTCATGTGCAACAATGGTGGAAGGAAGGTAAACCTAGGCATGGGACTAAGATGTTCTGTTTTGCCAAAATACTGCAATACATTAAATCCAAAATCAAGACTTGGAACTGGAAAGAGTTTGGGGATGTTCATAAAAAAAACATGAAGTTATTGCTCATATTGAAAATTTGAATAAGAAAATCCATTTAGATGGCCTCACAGAGAAGAGAAGTGCAGATGAAATTAAACTCACAACTCGATTAGAGGAATGGGAAAAAAGAGAAGAAATCTTATGGAAGCAAAAATCTAGAATTCAATGGCTCAAAGAAGGAGATCGAAACACAAATTTCTTCCACAAATATCTTCTAGCTCGAAGATCTCACAACTTTATTTCTTCCTTAAAATCAGATTCTGGAGATGTTGTTTATACTTGGGATGGCATGAACTCTATTGTTGTTGATTACTTTTCCAATATTTTTGTTGCTACTCCTCTTGACTCAGATTCACAACATAATGTTCTTCAAGCAATCCCTTCTCTTATCACTTCGAGGAGAACTCTATTTTGACTCGCTCCTGTTACTATCAATGAGCTTCAACAAGTAGTTTTTAAAATGCAAAAAGGGAAAACCCCAAGTCCTGATGGTTTTCCTATTGAGTTCTACCAAGAGTTCTGGGATATCCTTCATGTTGATTTATTAGAGGTGGTGGAAGAAGCCAGGAAAGCCAAAGAAATTTTGAAGGTTATCAATAAAACTTATATTACTCTTGTTCCAAAAGCTCAAGAGGTTGATCATATCTCAGCTTTTAGACCTATTGCTTTATGTAATGTTCTTCTCAAAATCATTACTAAAATCATGGCAGAAAGGTTGAAGCCTCTTTTGCATAAGATTATTTCCCCAGAGCAAGGGGGTTATGTGGAAGGACGTCAAATAGTAGATGAGATAGTTCTTGCTTAGGAAGCCATCCATTCCATGGATATGCAAAATTCTCCTTCCATGTTCATTCGGTTAGACTTATCCAAAGCTTATGACAGAGTGGATTGGCACTTCCTTATCAAAGTTTTGAGGCAATTTGGTTTCTCTAAGGATTGGATGGATTGGATTATGGGATGTATCTCTTTAGTTTCCTACTTAGTTCTTATCAATGGCAGGCCTTCTCAATCTTTCCCAGCTTCCAGAGGTATTAGGCAAGGTGACCCGCTATCCCCTTATTTATTCATCATTCTTGCTGAATGCTTGGGTAGGACTATAACCAAAAAGAGGGAAAACAAAACCCTTGAGGGAGTTACCATTGCTCATGGAGCTAGACCTATCTCTCATCTTCAATTTGTGGATGACTCTACTCTTTTAGGTAAAGCTACGGTTAAGGAAGCTTCTAATATTAAGCAAATCATTAGCTATTTTTCTAAGGCTATCTGGGCGCTTGATCAATGAAGACAAATCTAAAGTTATTTTCTTTCACTCGCTCTACTAGACAGGAATCCATGGTCTTGGATAAATTAAGATATAAGAAGACCTCTCTTCCAATCACTTATTTAGGTATTCCCATAAATATTCAAAGGCAAAAAAATAAATATTGGAATTGGTTGTTGGACAAAGTCAAGAAGAAAATTGGAAAGTGGACCAACAAGTGGCTTTCTTCCGGGGGTAGAATCACCTTGGTAAAATCAGTCCTTCAAGCTATTCCTATTTATGTTTCTTCCATTTTGAATATCCCAAAGGTTGTTCTTCGAGAATTGGATCAAATCAGTCATCGTTTCCTTTGGAGTGGTACTAAGGAGAAAAGAAAATGGGCCTTGGTGAAATGGGATACTTTATGTCTTCCTAAGAGTGAAGGGGGGTTAGGATTCCGGTCTTCAATTAATAACAACAAAGCTTTAGCTGCTAAATTATATTGGAGGATGTTGCATAACCCCAATGCTCTTTGGGCCAATAATCTTCGTGCTAAATATGTTGAGAACAAAAGTCCTGAAGACCTTGTTCGCTATCAACTTCCTACCAAAGGTTCTCCCATTTTAGCAGTTCTTAAGACTGGTGAGGATTTGATAAAGAAAAAATTATTTTGGATCATTCATAATGGTCAACATGCAAATTTTTGGACAGATTCTTGGGATGGTCACAAGCCTTTGATAACTCAGTTTCCCGATTGGAGGCCTTGGATGGAGGAGCTTCACCGAGCTAATTGGATAAAGGTGGCTAATTACTATCGGTACCATATTGGTAATTCAAATGTTGGTAGATATTGGATCCCTATTGAGGACTGGCCTATTCAAATCCCAGAAAGGCAAAGACAAGATATCCAAGGCATCCTTCATATGAGATCCCTCTCTTGGTCCCATGAAAAAGATTGTTTTGGATGGAACAACACTACTAAGGGTGAGTATTCAGTTGCTCAAGGTTATTTGACCTTATGCCATAATAATCCCAACCATTCTTCTGACATATTTTCTTGATTGTGGGCTCAAAAGCTCTGGCCTAAGGTGAGGTTCTTTAATTGGCTTTTATTGCATCGTAGGGTGCTTACTCGGTGAGCAACTTATGAAGCGTGGTTTTCATGGCCCTTTTAGATGTGAAATGTGTGAAGAGAATGTAGAAAATATCAACCATATTTTTATTGAGTGTACTTTAGCCTCCGAGCTATGGAGGAGAATGGCCACTTTACTTGGCTTACAGTGGTCCAATTTTTTTACTTTTGAACAACTTTGGAGGGATTGGCCTAATCAAGAGGGTGTTGATCATTTTATTAGGCGCTTAGTTTGGATGGGTTCTACCATTCTTCTTTGGAATATTTGGAATGAAAGGAACAGCCAAATTTTTAATCAAGATAGGAAGGATATTCACTATATTTGGCAAAAGACCATAGCCAACTTAGTTGAATCAATCCATCAACTCCTTAATCACCCCCAAAACTCCCACCAAAGATGGGATCAAGTGATGCAAAGATTGAAGATTAAACCTTCTAAGGGCAACCAACTTAAAGGGAATGTGAGTATTAGTAAGATGGATAGGACTAGAAATTGGCAACCTCCTCCTAAGGATTTTGGAAAAGTCAATACCGATGGAGCCTCTAGAGGGAACCCTGGAAAAGCCAGTGTGGGAGGAATTGGTAGACTTTCGGATGGCTCCTTGGTTTTTACTTTTGCTGAGAATTTGGGTATTCTTTCCAATAACCTTGCTGAGGGGTATGGTATCCTCGAGAGGCCTTCAGGAGGCTACTATGGTTGCATGGGAAAATGTGTTAGTTGAGTATGAATCTCAACTTATGATTAATCTCTTGAAGACTCCTTCTAAGAATCATAAGGTGGATTGGAGAATAAAAAGAATTATTGAGAGATTCAGTTAATCCAGATGGGATTTTTGAAAGTTGATTACAATCATGTGGTTAGAGATCAAAACAAGAGTGCTGATGCTTTAGCTAATTGGGCTTTGGACAAAGGTGATCTTACTTGTTATGGCCACCCTCCTATATGGTGGGCTTCTCAAATTAGGGAAGCTCTTCTTTCTATCATTTCTTTGGATGGCTCCGATTTTGAAGGTACCTAGTTTCTTCTTGTTTTTTTTTTTTGCTTCTCTTTGGTTCATTCAGTTTTTTTTTAGTTCCCTAGCTCATTCTATTCTTTATTTTGTTTCCTCTATTGATTCTTGCCTTAATAGTCTTCTGGTCTAGATAGGTCATTGTTTTGTTCATTTTTTTTTCTTTTTTGTTTTTTTTTTTTTTGTTTAGTTTTTTAAGGTGGGTGGGTTCTTTTGTTTTGTTTTGTTTTTGTGTTCTTTGTGTTGTTTTTTGTTGTTCTTGTGTTTTTGTTGTTTTGTTTTTTTTTTTATGTTTTTTGTTATTGTTCTTGTGTTTTTTTCGTTCTTGTTCTTGGGTTTCTCTTTGTTTGTGTTATTTCATGTTTTTATGTGTGAGTGTTTTCTATGTTTTTTGTTTTTGTTTATTGTCTGTTGTTGGTTGTTTTTTATTTTTATTTTTATTTTATTTTTTTAATTTTTTAGGTTTTGGTTGTGTTTATTTTTCATGTTTTTTTTGGTTATGTCTTTGTAGTGTTCTGTTGTTTTTGTCTTGTTTGTGTTTTTTTATGTGGTTCTTGTGTTTTTCTATTGTTTGTGTTGTGGTTTCTTTTATCTTATTGTGCGTGTTTGGTTGTGCTTTTGTTTTTGACACACTCAAGGAGCATGTTTTTTATTTTATTTTATTATTTTTGTTGTTATTTACTTATTTTTAAATTGGTTTTGTGTGTTTGTTTGCTCCTTGAGTATGTCAAAGGTGGTAGGCCAGGTCCGAGTCCTGGGCATTTTTTGTGGAATGGATACCCTTGCCTCCTTGGGTCTTACCCGAAAGTGGCATCCCTTTTGGGATGTTTTCCACAAATAAAAAAAATGAGAGGAGAGGATTATTGTTTACCATTAATACAATTTTAATACTAGATTCTGTTGACATACATATGCCACTTAATCCAACACAAACACACAATAAAAAAGGTTTACTTTTTTAATACTAATCATATTATCATGGGCTTGTATTTTAGTCCATGAATTCTTACCTCTTTTCTTAGCATTGTAGTTTTAGTTTTTTATCTTCTTTAGAACAACTCTTCCTCATCTCTCTCTCTCTTGTTTCCCCCTCTTCTTTCTTCTTATGTCTCTCATTTTTTCCGACTTTTGTAAGTTTATTTTTCCTTGGAATAATCAGAGAACCCACCCCTTTCTATATGTTGATTTAGGGAGTAATCATGTCACCCTCATCATTACATTTATATGGGTTTGATTTTGTGTTAAGGAAATGGAGTTGGAAAAACTAATATTTTGTTTTGCATTTACTTTCAGTGTTGAATTAAAAGTACGTGAATAATGTGTTGGTTAGTAATGGTTCCAAGATATTTGTCTTTAGTAACTTTGGAATTCTCTAAGCCTCTATAATTACTTAAATGTTCAAGTATTAAGGTCACAATAAATTTTAATTATAGATTTGTTTGTCTTAGTAATATTCTCCCCTTTGTTTTAATAAGGTACATGCACATGCCCCTAACTTGAATTTTAACACATTCTAGTTTCTAGATTACAAGTATCTTTAGGACAAGATGATGGTAATACAAAAACCTTATAGATTTGTGAGTTAGCTTTATACTACCTCAATTATGGTTCTTTCCTATATAACACATGGATAATTTGCTTTTACAACATGATTAACATAATTCTAAAAAATCATCATCATCAAACTATTACATGAATTCATAATAACAAATCCTCACATTCAATCCAACATAATATCATAAAGCACAATATATAACATTAACATTTTCTATTTTACTCATCATTTTATGATCCATAACACATTTCACATATGTCTATATTATTTTAACAATAATACATAAGTTTAAGTTTATCAAGAGATTAAAACAAACATTATAAAAAGGTTGTCTCCAACCACTCCAAAAAAAACTTTTATTCAAAATGTTGTTAGGTATATGTTTTAAGATTATCAGAAGTTGAATAAATATTTTATTAGATGTATTTTATTTTTCCTACTATCTATTAATGCACACATAACACCTTAACATTGTCTTTACCTATATAAGTAGACCAAAGTAAGAGCAATTATGCAACTTTTGTTTTTTTAATATAAATTCTAAAATGCCAATTGGATCTTATTAAATGATATTGATTTACTCAATTAAATGCTTTAACTTTCTAAAAGGAGAGTCAAGTTCAAATCTTTTTAAAAGATACATACATAATTGTCAACTTTCAAGAAGGAAAATTAAATTCAAATCTTTTTAAAAAACACATACATAATTGTCAAAACACATACATAATTGTCAAGAAAGAGAATCAAGTTCAAATCTTTTTAAAAAAATACATACATAATTGTTAAGTTATCATAATACTATTAAATATTTATAATATAATACAATATAATTTATTTTAATCTTATATAACTAATTTAAAAAATACCAACCGAAAATTTTAAATATATTTTAAAATATTTATAATATTTATAATAAATTTACTTTTATCCTAGTCTCTTACAAATTCTAAAAATTTATCTTAATATCATCGAGTGATGATAAATTTGCGTCAGATTCCATATGAGCAAAGTAAGAATCAATAACATCCATTTCTAACAAATTACTTATGGCATGCAGACCTTCCATTGAAAAATCTAAAGAAAAAGTTTTAAAATGGCACAAGTAAGAATCCATAACATCCATTTCTAACAAATTACTTATGGCATGCAGACCTTCCATTGAAAAATCTAAAGAAAATGTTTTAAAATGGCACAAGTAATAAGAAGTAATAAGTTATTAAATAAAACTTGAAAAGTCATCTCAACTCTACACTCAATCATCATTATGAATGTGATTGGTATGATTAAAAAATTCTTAGAAGATGGCGCATCATGTAAATTCTATTCAAACACATCATTATGATTGTGATTGATATTAACGATGCGTTTATGTGGCCAAGGATCAACCGCAGGCTTTTCGCATTTACATTTTAAAAACTTGATGATTTCCGACAAACATAACTAATTTGACAGCCCCAACGACACCGCCAGTAAAATATATTTAGTTATAGCCGTTCCACATCGTGTCCATGTCGAAACTCGTTTACTTCCTGAATCCTGATTTGATGTCTGACATCGACAGCTAAAAGAGGCACCGCCACATTCAAATCCTTTTTTAAGTAAGGTTTTGCCGACACGGTGCAGCACGGAGGTCTTGCCGACATGGTGCAGCACGGAATCGCTCTTGCCAATCCTGGCTCTCTTCAACGGGCATGAGGGCCCCTTCTCTCAGTCAATGGGAATTGCCCAGTAATCCGTTTATGCCAAAGATAACATACCTCACATCTTTGTAGAACTCTATAGGAAGAGATGTAGGTTCAAATTTTAAAGAGATTTAGGTTTAAATTTTAGAATATGATTGTTTCAAATGTATTTGTCTTCTTTGAAACCTTTACGTGTGTGCTAAACTGACAATGACTATACATTGTTGCAAAGGTAGTAGTCTTATTTGAATGCTCTAAGTGTTTGTCAAAGAGCTTGTCAAACCGATGATGACTATACACTGTTGCAAAGGTAGTAGTCTTATCTGAATCCTCTAAGTGTGCGTCAGACCCACGATGACTATACACTTTTGCAAAGGTAGTAGTCTTATCTGAATCCTCTAAGTGTATGCCAGACCCACGATGACTATACATTGTTGCAAAGGTTATCTGAATCCTTTAATTGTGTGTCAAACCGAGGATAACTATACACTGTTGCAAATGCAAAGGTAGTAGTCTTATCTGAATCCTTTAAGTGTATGCCAAACCCACGATGACTATACATTGTTGCAAAGGTAATAGTCTTATCTAATCTTCTAAGTGTGTGCCAGATTGACGATAGCTGTGCGTAAATGTGTGCCAGACTTATGATGACTATACACTGTTGCAAAGGTAGTAGTCTTATTTGAATCCTCTCAATGTGTGCCAAACCCATGGTGACTATACACTATTTGCAAAGGTAATAGTCTTATCTGAATCCTCTTTTGTGCCAAATTAACAATGACTATACATATCTCGAGTGACCCATGATCTTGAGGATAGTCTAGAATCCCTCATTGGATGAGGGATAGTCATTGGCTCACTTGATTTAGTCATTAATGGTATTGTGAACAGGGTACTGGCTGCCTTGTACTGGAGGCATTCAGTGGGGGACGGGTGATAACTGCCTATCTCATTCTACCTAGCCTTATCTCATTCTAAGCTTTATGCTCATCCTATGGAAGTCCATGATTTGTGTGATGATGGTACTTATTGTTATATTCCTAGTGTGGAAGCCTCTAATATGTACTTGGGAGAAATCTGGTTTGGATTGAGTTTCAACCCTGTTTCTGAAATCTTAGATCACTAGTTTCTAGCCTATGACTCAGCTTATGAAGTACAGAGAACATAAGGCCTCCATGTGATTTAGGACCGAAGATAACCCTCTGCAGTACTGAATACTTGCTTAGGTACATTTTTAACTTTTCGCAGCTTTTCAGAGTTTGGTAGCTGCGTCGCATTGGCATTGGTCTTCTAGTGAAAATAATATCTGTAACGAAGGAGATGCTTCAAGGACAAAGAAAATATGTGGTCATGAATTATGCACCTGAGAAGAACTATTTTTTTATAACATGTCGGCAATATTTGAAAGTGATATAATAGCCTTGACTTTTGAGGGGAGTTCGCTTTCTTTTAGGTGTTGGGTGGATTTTGTTGGAACAATATTTTATTTATTCGGTGGAGTACAACCTGATAGCAATCTTTTATAGTGCTACGGTTATCCGAAGACTGAAAGTAATCTGGAAATATGCATTACGATTTTACGGTGATCCTTCAAGGCGTTGAAAGCACAAACGTAACTGTGACACATTTTCTCTTCAATAAATCATGTCGTTCTTTTCGATGTCGGTGGTGGGCGGAAATGGTGACTAGATGTACAGCTCCTCCAATTGGACGTTCCTCAATTACATGGATGACCCACTGGGGTGTCCTCGGTAATCTCAGATAATTAGGGTCTTTTCACGTGAGGTGGCTCACGGTCTGTTCTTTTTATTGGTGATCATCGAAAACGTGGAACCATTCGTAGAACACACCCTGCTGATCACCAGAGGGGAAGCAGACGTTTGGCAAGGATTGTGTAGGTTCGCCGTCCATGGCTTTAGGAAGAAGCAATACACCCCTCTCTTTCATCCCAGAAGGTATTTAAGGTCTGAAATATTTCAGTTCAATATAAAAGATTAATTTTTTTAAACAAGAAAGAATAGTGTTTCACACTTCAAAATAAAATATTTATTTTTTTAATTGTAATTAACAATTATATTTAATAAAAAAATAAGTGAGGTTATATAGGAGTTGGAAAAATCATAATTCTAAGTGTAAGGTTATCCAAAAGATCAGCCTGATGCTAAAAACAAAATCAATCTTTAAAAAATCATATAAACAATAACTAAGAATAGAATGACCTGAGGCTGATAGCATCACCCCATCAACCTACTATAGCATCACCCCATCAACCTACTATACTTAAACCTCAAAAAACCAAATGAATCTTGAGACGGAAAGAGGTTAGCCGAAACCTTGCTAATAATATAAAAAACCTGTACTTCATAAGATTTTTCAAATAAACCAACTTATAAATTAAGTTGGAAAGCTACGAATGTATCTGAACAGTACTGTTTAGAAATGCAAATATGGCATCTACGATCAATCATTTAAAAAATCATCGAAAGAGGACGAAATTTTCAGGGGTAAGTCAGAAAATGGTTTGAATGCCAAATCAAGAGCAGGTCACGACGTGGTCCGGTTTTATGTGTGCAGGAAAGTGAAGGGGTCACGACGCCATTTTCAGTATGAAGGGAGATGGGTGTGGTGACGACAGTCAAGAGATTGAAGTTCCCCACGTAGAAGGTGCATACTACGTGTAAGAATTTGTACTGATCTCCAAATAACCAACCCTTTCTGCCATGGACAATATTTTTGTACGTACAAATAATAGGTGGCTAGCACAAGCAGCAACAGTACTGTGTCATCTTGATAGAGAGTCCTGAAAACAACAATTGATAAGTAGGTGGGTTAAGGTCAGGGGTATTCGCGGACATAGGATGAAATATATGGGTCGATCTCCAAAGCATTGGCTGTAGGACTCCCACCTATCTCCATCTCCATCTTTTGTATCTGAAGCGAGATTTGATCCCTCCGAATTTTGTTTATTCGCATCATCTGGCGCGCTGGTCACCCTCATATTTTATGCTGCTTGCTTCCCTGAGTGCCCACATGCTCTTCATCTACATAGGATCCTGCTAATGCTGTGGTGATTGTGGTGAAAGGCAAAGAACAGGAAGGCAGTTTCTAAACATGATGGGTCACCTGGATTGGGGAGGAACGTGCCTTGCAAGATATGGACACATTTCTGCCTTTCCCTCAAAGACTGATCAGATCATGGCCAAGTATAGGCCTATTGTTCCCAAGCCCACTCTTGTGACTCCTACCCCTTTTGACTCTAATTCTCATTCTCATTCTAATTCTGCTCTGGATTCTCGTTTAAGATTCACGACCCGTAGTGAAAGTGGGCGCTTCAGAAGAACTCGTGGGAAGGCATCAGATAGCACTAAAAGCCCTTACCTCAGAACCCAAAAGAGAAGAAGGGGCCCTAGCAATCTTAGCGACTTGGCCTCTGAGAGGAGCCAGAGTGTTGGGACTGCTGCAGGAAGCAGTCCAGTAGCTGATAGGCTTAATATGGTGTATCCATTTAGTGGGTCTTTTAGTGTACATAGAGTGAGTGTTGAGAAGGAATCAGGATTTATGGAGAAAGCAGCAACAGAAGCAAATACTCGACCTGGGGGTTCAACAGAAAGGAGCTTCTTAGATAAAACATCTGATGCATTTGGAGGGCTCAGTATAAAAGAGGTGATAAATTCAGTTGGGGAGATGGGTGTACAGAATCGTGCAAAATGTTTGTCTGTGCAAAGAATGCAAGATACTCAATGTGGTTGTAGGTCTATAAAATATTTGGTTTTTCCTATTGTTAGTGATGTTCAGCAGCAGCTACAAGAGAAGAACGGGCAAAATCTGGTGACCCTTCCGCTGCTTCCAGAGACACCATCCTGGAAAGATTCAGGTCTATCTTGTCCTGCTTCGAATTCAACTTCACAGCAAGTTAACAAGGCAAATCCATCAACTGATAAAGAAGGGTTTCAATTGAGACTCTTCGGCAGAAATCTTAGCAATAAGGAAGTTGCGTCCTGCCCAAATAGTAGCCATGAAAGTCCAAAACCTGCGACACTTGTACCAATTGTTGATCTTCCATTCCTTGAACGTATTTATGCAGGGTCTCTTGATCCACTCGTTTTGTTACTGGACGGTGGTCGTCACGATGTTTTATGGTTTAATCCGGCATATAAGAGGATGCTAAAAGCTGCAGACACGAGTGAGCTACTTGCCATAATCCCCACACCTCTTGCCCGTTTCATTTTCAAGTCTGTCTTTGACGGAATGGTATCCAAGGCCATCTTGTGGAGGTTTATAAAGAATTTTACCAATCCAGAAACTGGAAGGGGCTCTGATCATGGAGTCCCGGACAATAGAGACCATGATTTGATGCCTGATTCGTTCTCACCTACTGGGCATCATCATCATAGAAATATGCAGAGGCCCTCAAATAATGTAGTGTCCTGGACATCCCCAGCTGGGAAGAGTTTCAATTTCCTAAATAAAGGTGTCATCATGCCACAGCCAGTTAGACCAGTGAGCTCTAGTGTGAGCATTGAATATATCAAGGACGACAACATGCATATCTCTCCTCTCTCCAAAACCATGGACGAGATTGAAGAGCATATAGAAACAGAGGCCTATCCAGCCCTTATATCTGACTCCGAAAATAGGGTGAAATGGACCAATTCTGCATACAAGAACATGGTGGGTCAGCCAGAGTGCTCGTGGCTTGAATTAACAGTTTCCTGCTGCAATAACAAAGGACATTCAAATTCATGTTCATCTGCAAGGAAGAGGATCAATGGAGAAGTTGAACTAAAATATGAGAGACCCCTTCCTGCAACTGCATTCTCATGCTTTGCCAGAATAGAGTGGACCAACAAGGGCGAGAAGAGCTCAATCAGAACTCATTGCGACGTTGTAAAAATCGTAACCTCTATTCCTCTGTCATATGTTTATGCATGGAAATTTCATATTGCTGCACCTTTCGGTCATAGTTGTAGAGCTTAGGTCCTTTGAAATAACTTATAGTCAAGATTTTACTTGCTTAACGGCACTTAATGGGTAAAAGAATTCACAAACACACAAGTGCAGACTGAATTGAAACTCACAGCACTAAACTGATGAGATGACAGGGATTGTTGCCGTAAGTGATAATCATTTTTTTGCTGTCATCGTTTTTCCTTCTCTATGGTCTGTTTTCTTTGTCGTTCTGGAATAAAGGGATGAAGTGGGCCTCTATATTATATTTGAGCATTTATAAATAGTATGCAATAATAATGGCGGCTTTGAGCAGACACTGTTCAAAGTTGTATAGATACCCCAGGTTGGAATCCTCCAATGCAACATACTATGAAAGGCATATGGATTTTCTTCTAAGTTGTATAGAGAAGCAAAGCTGGGTGCACCTTAATATGAAAAGCAAATATCTTTCCGTCAAGAGAGTTATATCAAATGATGATCCTGTTTGCTCATCAGTTTGCTTCTGCTGGTTTTGGTCATTTCAGGACAAAGTTGTTCTTTTTAATATCATAAATCTCTCATTGTTGGGCCCTATTTCAAATAAATTTATAAGCATAGCCTAAGGTATTACCAAGTCCATATCTCTCAAACAAACAAAAAAAGGAACTCGTTGCTGTGAACCCATTTTGGCACCATACATATTACATTCGAAATAAGAGTAACATGTAAACTTGGTCGTCTTGAGACTTGAACTATCCTGGAATCTTTTTTGGAAAAGAAAGTGTCTCTAAGATTTAGCTCATAGAGAGTTATTTTGCTCATTAAGCCACAATTAAATATTTCCAGAGATTCTAAGTTTTGTATACCATCTCAAATTTGGGAAAAATGAGCATTGGACAACTGAGATGGAAGAGATAATAACATATCTGTGTTTAATCGATGATGCCAGGGTGCCTTGCAGCTTGTGTTGATATCACTTTTTAACTTCTTGTCAGGTTATGGCATTAATTAGTTCTACTGATATATTTTTTTCATGTACAACTTTACACCCTCATCCTTTCAAAGTGACAAAAGACAAATTTCAAATTTCATTATCAGAGTAGTGACAAAGACAAATTTCATTATCATAGTAGTAGTGAAAGTTGTCTGGCATTATCATAGTCTTGCTATCAACTATATGTCAGAACTAGTGCAAAAACCTCAAGGATGCAATTCGTGAAATATGCCGACGGCTAATAACTGCAATAGATGCTCTATTGTTATTAATATAGTATATGAGGGACCCAATGCAAATTGTTAAATTAGTGATCAGGGCTTCCTCAACTAATAATATGAGCCAGTTGTAAATGTTGTAATAATATGAGCCAGTTGTAAATGTTCACACAATTTTCTTTCCGATAACAAATAGAATAACAGGCAAGCTTTTTTATTGTAACTTAATTTGAAAAAATAGATTGCTTACAACTTCAAAATGCCAAAATTGGAATCAAAATATTTAGGTGAATTCTAGAACAATGGTTTACTTTAGTCAATGCTTGGAAAGCAATAAGAGAATTGGAATTTTACCCATTCGTTTGACAATGCTGAACAAGATTGTGATCAGAAAAGTTAAAAAAAAAAAAAAACATTGGCATCCAAAAACTTGGTAGATATAAAGGAGATGGTATCCAAAAGGATAGGCTATTTAAGTCTTGGAATGTTTGTTGGTAGGGTAGGGTCGGTAGGTGTTTGTTAAGTGTTTGTTGGTAGGGTTGGTAGGTTGTCTCGATTCTTTTATTGGATTTATTGACTTTGCTCTGGATTAGGGTGCATTGACTTTACAACATACTAAGAGATTATAAAGAATTATGTTAAAAAGTCTTACGTTGAAAGTCTGACGTTGAGTAGAATTATTTTGAAAGTGGGTTTGCACTTTGCCATTAAGCCAGCAGGTTGTCTATTCATTGGCCTCAACCGTATGAGAATTTATTAATTGCCTTTGACTTTATATGTTAAAATGTTTTCTTTATGTATGGAAAGTATATAGATTGGTTAACCGATGTGCAGGAATCTTGTGGTGAAACATTCCTTTGCCATAAAGAACCTAACATCGTGTTATTGTCAATATTTGATTCTGAAATAATGCTAGGGGAACGGAGTCATTCTCACCATTAAGTATAGACTACATAACTGCTAGAGCGATCTTTTTTTTCTCAAGTCTCTCCATTATTAAATTAAAACGGATTAAAGTAACTTTTTTGTTTTCTTGTTGCGTTTGTTAGTTACTAAAAAAAAGTGTGGTTATGATCAACTCTCCTATGTAATCGAAAAAAAAAAAAAAACCTTCTATCATCGGACAAATTCACAAATCAAAAATCATAAAAAGTAAAAAAATGGCTCGTAGAACATGATAACTCACCTTAACCATGTTAAAATGTGATCTTTTCACTTGAAAGTAAGCTATAAGCTTGTCACAAGTCAAAATCATAAAAGGTAAAAAAGATGCTCGTAGAACATGATAACTCACCTTAACCATGTTAAGATGTGATATTTTCACTTGAAAGCAAAGCTATAAGCTTCAAGAGCTCAAGGGCAACTATTTTATAGTAGGTGCAAGTTAATAATAATAAAGATAATTAATTTAGTTATATTAGAGCTATTATATAGTTTTTTTTAGAAATATTTGTTTTTAAAGTTGTAAAAGATTGAAAAATGATATAGTATGAATTATTATTACAACAAATTATCTATCTAAATCATTTTGGAGGATCATGGACCATAATTTGTCATTGATGAAGGTTTTTGACCATATTAGGCCTCAAATGAGGACATCTTGAGGGAATAATTGAAAGAAGTATTATACCATCATTCAACTAAAGAGTCTTGATCAAAACAACAAAAATAAGTATCCAATCATTTGTTTATAATATTTGTCCGACCATATAATTAAGGGTGGAATGCAGAGGACGTATTCGACTGAGTACCACTAAGAGAACAATTCTTGCCAAAATTTGTTGGTCAAGACAGGGTCATGATCGCTGACAATGGACTTGGGCATACCATGCAATTTAAAAATAGAATCAAAGAATATCTTGGCAATCTTGTTGGTTGACTAGGGATGCTACAACGCACAAAAATGAGCATACTTGGAAATGTGATCCACTACCACAAAGATAACTAGTTTTCCCTTAGATTTGGGAAGGTCCTCAATGGAATCCATGGAAATGTGCTCCCATTGGAAATTAGGATAGGTAAGGGTTGCAACAAACTAGGATATTAAACAATTTCTCCCTTCTTAGGTTGACATAACTTGCATTCAACCACAAAGGTCTTGACATCTACTTTTAATCATTTCAAAGAAATGAATTGCTTCACCTACTAGTATGTTTTAAGGATCTAGAATGTGCAATCATGGGAGATGCATGCAATTATTTGAGTACACTAGTCTTAATAGTTGAGGATGGAAGAAGATAAATGCGACCCTTCTTGCAGAGAAGTCGATTAACATATGAGAAAAAAAAGGCAATGAGGAGCTAGACTCCACTTCCTAATTTTTTGTGGAGTCTTTTGGGTTAGAAAGCTCGTCCTTTTGAATTTCGGAAAGCTATTGTAGAAGAGGACTAAAAATGAATCCAAGCATACTAGTCTTAACAGTCAAAGACAAAAGAAGATAAATGCGACCTTTTTTTTGCAGAGAAGCCCATTAACATATGAGAAAAAAGAAAGCAACGAGGAGCTAGAATCCACTTCCTAAATGATTTATGGAGTCTTTGGATTAGAAAACCAGTCCTTTTAAAGCTGTAAAAGCCATTGTAGAAGAGGACTAGAGATGGCGTTGGCACTAAGAGCAACATATTTATGTTTGCAAGATAGAGCATTGATAATTATATTCTCATTTTTCTTCTTATACTAAATAACAAAATCATACCCAAAATTTTGGTCAACCATTTATTTGTCAAATATAGAAGACTTTTGATTAATTTGTCAAATACAGAAGACTTTCGATAAATATAGAAGACTTTCTATTTATTTGTCAAATATAGAAGACTTTTGATTTATTTGTCAAATATAGAAGACTTTCAATTAATTAACAATAAATGGTGGCTAAAACTAAAGATGCCTCATCGTATCTGGATAATTGTAACCCTTGTTCCATAGGAGTATCTTTGGATTTACATATTTGCATCCTGTATTTTTCAAGTAACATTTTTGAATATTTTGTCTGTGTTATTATGATATTGTTCTCATTTTGATGAATTTCTAAACTAAAACAATAATGAAGAAGTCCCAAATCTGTCATCTCAAAATCCTTTTTATAAGTCCTTTTTAACTTCATTTATTAGATTTTTTGAACTTCCTATAATTACTATATCATTAATATATACCACAAGTATTACTATATCATGTCCAACTTTTTTTGTGTAGAGATTTGGGTTTGAAAAACTTCTTTTAAAATTATGCTGTAATAAATGATTATTAATATTTTATATACCATGCTTTTGGTGCTTGCTTCAAACCATACAAATATTTGTTTAGTTTGTAAACTTTATGTTCTTATCCTTTAATCACAAACCCTTTTGGTTGTGACATATACTTATTCAAGATCACCATTGAGAAATGCACTTTTACATCCATTTGATGTAGTTTCCATCCATGATGTTCTACCAAAGCACAAATAGTTCTAATAGTAGTCATTCTTGTTGTTGGTGCAAAAGTTTCTTCATAATCAATTCCTTTTGTTTGAGTATATCCTTTCGCAACTAGTTGAGCTTTATATTTGTTGAGCCATCTACTTTATATTTGATCTTGTAGATCCATTTACATCCAATCATTTTCTTTCTCAAAGGTAAATCAACTAGATTTCATGTTTTATTTTTCATCAATGTTTCATATTTTGATTCCATAGCTGCCTTCCATTTTGGATGACTTAAAGCATTTAGTGTCATTGTAGGTTCTACTACAAAACATATCAATCCCCTATTTATTCTTGTTAAACTACGAGTTTGAGGTCTTGTAGTGAAGAACACAAGCTTATACTGAGAGGGGGGTGAACAATATAAGATAAAACTTTTCAATTTTCAATCCAAATGATAATAGCAATAATATCAATGCAATAATGAAACAATGCACAAATCATCACACATATGAGACACAAATTTAACGCACCCAATATAGGCTACATCAAAGGAGAAATATTTTTTATAAATTTCTCAACAAATTATGTGGGAACCAACCCACAGGAGACACCAATCCCATATTACAATGTTCATGGACACCAATCCACAAGAGACACCAATCCCCTCTCAAGTTCGTGGACACCAATCCATAGGAGACACCAATCCCCTCTCAAGTTTGTGGACACCAATCCACATGAGACACCAATACCATCTCAAGTTTGTGGACACCAATCCACAGGAGACACCAATCCCCTCTATTGGTTCATGGACTCCAATCAACAAGAGACACCAATCCCCTTTGCTCTAGTTCATGGAATCCAATCCATAAGAGACACCAATCCCCTTTGCTTTGGTTCATGGACACCAATTCATAGGAGACACCAATCCCCTCTCAAGTTTGTGGACACCAATCCATAGGATACACAAATCCCCTCTACTGATTTGTGGGTACCAACCCATAGGATACCAATCCCATCTGTTCTAAATAATGCTCATATATGCTCCCAAACATGATCACAATACTTCTCACAACTCTTGTTCAACTCAGCTCCAAAATCTGCTCAACTCTGCTCAAATCAGCTCCATAACCTGCTCACAAATCCTGCTCACAACTCTGCTCAAATCAGCTCCATAACCTGCTCAAATATTCTCTCAAATATTCTCACAACATCTGCTCAAATATGCTCACAAAACCTGCTCAAATATGCTCACAAAATCTACTCACAAAAGTGCTCAACACTGCTCCAAAATCTGCTCACAAATGTGCTCAACAATATGATAAAAAACCTGCTTACAAACACTACTTATCTACTCCTAAATCTTACATGCAAACAATGCTCATCTATTCCTAAATATTGCATAAAAAAATGCTCATCTATTCCCAAATCTTGCATAATGATGTCATCAAATTCTTCACCTATTCTTCAATGTGCTTTCCTCAACTAAAGCAATTTAGACATATTCTACCTAGAATTATTTTATCTTCATGAACATATAGAGAATGATATGCACTAACAAATGCCCAATATGTTCTTCACATTCATTAAGTCTATCGCTTTCACATGTCTCACATTTATTACATCAAAAGGTAGCTTTAGTCTAGCACTTGATAACTGACCTGGTAATTACTAATTTGCACCTTTCCTTCAAAACCAATCATAGTGCACAAATATATCCTTTTCATCTACTCCCAAAATCAATCATGAACAATGTAAAAATTTGTTCTCAAATCTGATCTATAACCCTTGCACATTTACCCACAATTTCAATCAAAGGCAATGCACAAATTTGCTTTAAAATCTGATCTATAATCCTTGCACATTTATTTCCAATTTCAAGCAAAAATAATGCACATCCAATAATTCCTTATACCTCCCACTAATATTTTCCTCAAATTGATTAAGCCATTTTGATAAAGGAATTAAATCACCATACCTCTAAATCTGCCTCAATGATGATGATGATATTTTTGCATGAGCTTTCCAAACCAGTCTTAACAAAATGATTTTCCTTTTGTTTGTGCCTTCAAAAACTGGTTAGCAATTCTCTTTTATTTTTTTTGATTAAATATCAAATCAACCACTTTTAAAAACCCTTATCAAAAACATACACAATAAAGCTTAAAAATCACTCCTTATATCTCCCTTTTGAAACTCACAATATAAAGCTTTATTAGCAACAAAAACCCTTTATATCTCCTTTTATAACATGCAAAATACAACTTTTAAAATAACAACTTCATACCTTATAACTCCCTTTTATAGCATACAAAAAAAATAATTTTAAAATAATCATTACACACCTTATATCTCCCACTCAAAGTATGCAAAATATAATCACGACACACATTATATCTCCCACTCAATTAAATCAAATAAAAGTTTTGCCCTTACCTCGCATAGCAAAAACCACCAAACGCGCGCGAAGGAGATTTGATCTCCCGACTTCTGCCAACACAGTGCTCTAGAATAGGCTAGGTGAACAAACGAGCTACCTCGACGGGTGGAATAAAAAGGCACAACCCAAACTATTTAAACCCTTCTTCGTTATATCAACCAAAATAAAAACGACGCTGTAGAGATTCGACCCTGCAACCTCCTGATATACGCCTTAGCGCAACCTCGACAATCGACTAGGCTAGCCACTTGGATGAGACTAAAGTCATGGCATAAATATTATAAATTCTCTTTTTTGCTTACTGCCACCAAATGTGCTCTTCTCCTCCTCTTCAAACTATCGCTCGATTTTCGCACGAAGGAGATTCAAATTTTCCATGCACCAAAATGAATTCAATAGCCTTTTAAATATGCATTTTATTTAACGCTCAAAGAGGTTGACTATGCATTTTATTTAGTGCCCAAGGAGGTCGGCATTAGTATTTTAAATATTTGATTTTTCAAACTTTGCATTGGTGTTCTCAAGGAGGTCATCAAACCTTTTAACCTTTAAATATTAAACATCTGAATTATATTTAAATCCTTTGATTTAAATATGACCTTCCATTTTTTAAAACTTTTATATATTTAAATCCTCTTGATTTAAATATAACCCTCCACCTTAATATTTAAATATTAAAGCATATCTCTGCCTTTACGATAATTTTACCATTTCATCCTTTGAAGATATTTTTGCCTTTGACACCTCTGAAGATATCTCTGCCTTTATTATTAATGACAACTCAACATTTCATCCTTGAAGATATTTATGCCTTTGACATTAATGACAACTCAATATTTCTAACATGTAGTAGTAAGATCCAATATTTCCTTAAGTTTTGAATCCTTAAGTATATCTCAAAACTATGTTGGTTATTTTCTTGGTAGAATTTTAGTAGTCTCTGTGTTTTCATTTTGTTCATCATGTATATCTAATTCTAATTTTTTGCTTGATGAGTCTTTCTGAAAAACTTAGAATTGCTTCTAAATTATCTTTTTGTTTTTGAATAACATTTTTTATTCCTTCGTCAAATTATACATCTCTAATTATGTAGATTTTCTTTGTTATTGGATCAATTATTATGTACCCTATTGAATCAGTGTCATAACTGAGAAATATTCCACACATAGTTTTGTCCTCTAGTTTAGTTCTTCTTTGCTTTGAAATATACATATATGTTTTACAACCAAAAATTCTCAATGGTTCTACTGTAGGTTTTTGTCCTATCCATACTTCTTCAAGAGTAACATTTTTCAATATTCTTGTAGGTGATTTATTTTGTAAATAAACAATTTTTTTAACTACTTTTGCCCAATATTGATGATCTAAATGTGCTTCTTTTAACAAACTTTGAATTATTTCCATAATTGACCTATTTCTTTTTTTTTTTGCAATATCATTTTGTTGTGGTGAATATGCTATAGTAAGTTGTCTTTTTATACCATTGGTTTCTAGAAAGAGATTAAATTATTTTGATAAGAATTCTCCTCCTCTATCTGATCAAAGATTCTTGATTGTTTTGCATGTTTTATTTTCTACTAGTAATTTGAATTGTTTGAAACAACCGAATGCTTTAGACTTGAATTTCATAAAATACACCCACATTTTTTTGGAGTAATCATCAACAAATAGTTGAAATTATTTTTCCTCCAATACTAGTAACGTTCATTGGATCGCATAGATAAGTATATATTAATTCCAATGGTTCTTGAGTTCTATGTTGACTGAGTTCTAAAGGAATTCTATGTTGTTTTCCTGCTAGACATTCTGGACATATAGTAGATTCCCAAGAAATTTTAGACAATCCTTTAACCATTTGATGTTTACTCATTTCATTTAATGAAGATGCACTTATATGTCCTAGTATTTTGTGCCAAAGTTCTCTAGTTTATGAAATCCTTACTGATAGAGCCTTGTTGGATAATGTATCTAGAGTAAATAAACTATCCTTATATGAACCTGAAGCTATAACTTTCCCTTGTTTGATAATAAGATATTTTTTATCTTTAATAGTTTTGAATTCAATTGTGAGATTATGATCCATAAGATAATATATTGAAATAATATTAGTGGTCAATCTAGATATATATAGTACATCTCTATTTATTCTTATTCCATTTTATAGATCAATTAAGACATTTCTAACTCCTTTAATCTCATAAGTCATACTATCTACTATAACAACTAGTTTTTCATATTTCTCTTGAAGAGTATTAAACCAATGTTTATTTCTTGTCATATGTCTACTTGCTCTAGAGTCAATGTACCAATAATCCATAAAAGTTTTTCTTATATCACCTACAACAAATATAAAATTTTCAATTTTTTAAATTTCTTGTGTAGAAATCCTTATAATTCCCAAATAAATTTGCAAAAACTTCTAATGTTTGCAAAATAAAAAACTTCCAATAAATATTTTAAATAATCAAATTAACTATCAATGTAGAAATCCTTATCACTCCACCTTTATATTAAACCTTAAAAAAATTATATTAACCTTAATCCTACCTTATAACTCCAATAGATTTAATTTAACTAACCTTATAGTTTATATAGCATGCACTCCAAATTATCCTTGGTTTGAATTAGCTTGACGAGTGTTTCATTGCTTTGGTCAATGTTCTCTACCAAGCTCGATTTAAACTTCAACTACTGTATTCATTGCCAATCTCATTGCACATTAGGTTAAAAGAAATTAGTGCCAATCAAGTATTTTCCACACTCTTAGAATATTGCATGTGAAATGTTAGGTATGAGATGTTTCACTTCATCCGATTATGCGATCATGCTCAATCCACTGTAAGTGCTTCATTTTTCACTTGCCTTCACTAGTTCCTCCTTCGCTCTCCTTAGTCACTGTTTGTTGGTTCCTTTGAAGTTCCACCTTCACTCTCCTTGGACACTATTCACTGGTTCCTTCATCATACCACCTCCGCTCTCCTTTTTCACCTTCACCTAGTTCATTTTCTAGTATTCAACATCACTTCACATTTGTTCTTCCTTTGTCACCATTCCCTGGTTCTTCTTTAGAATAGAATGGTACTTAAACTTAGTTTTGTCCTTCATCCCTTTCATTAGTTTTATTTATAATGCAACGTCACCTTGATTCTCATAGCTTAACCTTTCTACATCACCTTTCACTAGTTTTTTACAATGTTACATTGGTTCTGCTACTTGTTCTCTTTCGCTTGCTACCTGGTCTTCTCTTGGTCTCTTTCCTATAGCATTATGTCGTGCTCACCTCATTTACTAACTTGTGTGCTTATTTTTATTATGAACAATGTAAGCACTAATCGCTTACACTATACTCTCATATGGCACAGGTTCTTACAATCTCATGAATGACAAGAAACTCGTTCTTCTTATGACTAGAGACTTTAAGCAATGCAAATATATAACACCTTTTTTAATTTGCTATAACAACTCTTAACTTCTTTCCTTTATTTACACTTTGCTTCTAATGCTTTACTATGGGCCTTATCCCATATACATTGTAGAATTATGCTTTTAAGGACTGGTTATCTTTATTGTAGTCCTTTTCCTCATGCAGAATGCTATTGTGGTTTTTATTAGTCATAGGCAGCTTAAATATTCTTAAATATTTTATTGATAGGCTTCTAAAGCCTCTTGCTTTATCTGAGATTTTTAGATTCTTTTCTCTTCAATATTGGCATCTTGTAGGCTCAATTATATATTTGCCTCTTAGGCTTATTTTCTTCTTCACTATATTCTAGGAAGATACTTCCTCTTTTTTGCTCTGTAATTTTTTTTTTTCTTTTTACTCAAATATGTCAAAGTCTCTTAGACCTGATTCTTTTTTGATATGTCAAGGTCTCATAGATTTGATTCCTTTTTCAAATATGTCAAGGTCTTTTGGACTCGATTCTTCTTCAAATATGTCAAGGTCTTTCAGACTAGATTCTTCTTCAAATATGTCAAGGTCTCTTAGACTTGATGTTGAGGTCACTTTACTCTATGACTTGATTCTTCTTTGTCAAGGTCAAATAACTCTATAGCCCAATTCTTCTTTTTTGTATGGTTGTTTTATTTTTCTAATCTTAGGAATCTTTAAATGCTTCTCAATCCATTGTTGTTTTCTGAATCTTCAATGACTTACTCTATAACTTGATTTTTCTTTGTCAAGGTCAAATAACTTTATAGTTGTTGCCACATTTGGCACAGGGTGCCATGTTTTCAGTTTTTTAAGTGACCTGCTCTTTTCCTTCCTTCCTCTCTTCCCCTTTCTTCATTTCTCTCTTTCTCCCTCTTCTTTGCAGTCTTATTCCTCCCTCTTCCCCTTTAACTTCCCCCAGCAAAGTTTCCAGCAAGTGTCCCCTGAAAATGATTAAGTGTCAGGGCGCACCCCGACTTCGCAGCGAAGTTGGAGTGCACCCTCCAGATGGGGCACAGTAGGGACAGTGCAAAGTGTGACAAAATAGGAAAATGAGCGAAATTTGACTAAGTGCTGGGGCACAACCCAACTTCACAGCGAAGTTGGGGTGCACCCTTCTTCTTGGGCGCACTAGGGAAGTAGTGTAGCAAAAAATCAGCTAAGTTTTGGGGTGCAACCTGACTTTGCAGTGAAGTCGGGGTGCACCCCCCCTCTTGGTGCACAATCTGAATAGCAAAGAAGACAACAAAGTATCGGTGTGCAACCTGACTTCATAACGAAGTCGGGGTGCGCCCTCTGACCGGTGCGCAGTTGGGCAAGCAAGTCCATAAATTGACTAAGGCATAGAGGCCTCCCCAACTACGCTGTTTTCCACTTGTGCAACCCGACATCACTCTAATCCTGGGCAAAGTTGGATAAACTACCTTTCAAGGCAGACACGTGTCATTCATCAGCATCCGACAAGTGTCCAACTTTAGGATTCGAGCCAAGACATGACCGAGAAAAGGACAAAGCATGGGCTGCACTATCTATGCCAGTTGCCATCATTTAAAGATGATAAGAAGTTCCATTTGCCACAACTATCTACATTCCTGCTGACCAAAGGTTTGACCCGACACACCGCCACATAGCTGTACATATTTCAGGGAGACCATGCTGCAAGTATAGTCCTACCCGACAGATGTCGACATCAGCGACTCTTCGACCGCTTGTGTCAGCTAATGTTTAGTCTGGGACTTTGTACCCAAGAATGTAATCGGGGGGAACTTGAGGCTATAAATAGCCATGCAATTCATTGTAAAAAGGGGGGAAGGGGAGTATACTGCTAGGGAACCATTGTAGCTATGCGTTTGCCTCTAATACAAAGCATATACTTGGCTCTGCTTACTGTCTTTTATCTTGTATGCTGCCTCTCCTTGTCATTTCTACCTCATGTTTCTTGTATCATTGCTTACTATTGTACTAAACTTTGGACTCTGGTATTTGATGATCAAGTATTCTTGGAATGCATAGATAGAGGATACATAGGATTAATGATAGCTGTAGTTTCAATGTGTGCTTTGTAAAGGAATGTTGTTAGTAGCAGTGATTGATTCATTATCGTGCTGCTTATTCCCCCCACCCAACTCCAATCACATTTGGATTCTCTTTCCGCACTTTTAACTCTTTCCCTGCACTCTTATCTTAACACTAAAAACCCCACAGGAAGCCGGCCTTCTCTGAATATTGGCACGAAAGGCATTCCTTCCTTTCGGTATTTCAATCTGGTGGGCGAATCTGGGTGCAATAACAACAAATCCTTTCCTCATGGCAGATTCGTAACCAACAGTTTATCTGGCATGCTCGATGGGACATGGTAGTTTCCCACCCCCAAACAGAATCGAAGCACGAGTGCTCGTTTCATTGCTATTAAAAATTAGAGCACCTTGCGACTCTGCAAATATCTAAATACTCTCTGAGTCTGTGAAGACCGGTCCTAATGCCTTCATGCAAACAAGAAGGTGGCGAGCAAGGAATCCGGGAAACCCACCTGACTTTTACGAAATTGACATTGATGCTCCATGCGAGCGTGTCAGGCTGGCTGATTACCAAGCTCATGTGGAAGAAATTCAAGAGGCCGAGGCTAAAATTCAAGAGGCCGAGGCTGAAATTGAAGAAGTTGAGGCTGAAGAAGAATCTACATCTTCGAATAATTCTGACACCGAGTACACTACCAGGTCAGAAGAAGACATGGTTGCCCAACAGAACAATGATGACCTCTTCTTGGCGGTGGACTCTACGAGGCCCTTGGCCCTAGTCGAACAGTAAGTTGTGCCCCCTGCTGCCTTAAAGTCTATCCCTATGTATGACGACTATGACAAGATGACGTATGAACACATCCAGGATATTCTGGCCCTAGCTACGCTACATTCCATCACTGAAAAAGGTGTGAAGACTCATCTGCTGGTCCTTTCCCTAAGGGGAAAGCTTCTCTACTAGTGGAGATCACTGCCAGAGGGATCTATCACGGGGTGGCGATAGTTAGCCAACAAGCTCGTGAAAGGATGCAACGATTCTGCTGATCCCTCTTCTTTGTTGCATCAATTTCAAAGTATACAACGACACCCCAAAGAGGAGGTGTCAGACTTCAACATCAAGCTTATGAGGTCTTGGAAATGAGTACCTCATGAACTCCAACCTTTAGTAGGTCAGGCCGCTTACTACTACCTGAGTTCCTTCAACTCAGACATTTGCCTGTTGTTGAAGGTAGCCAGAATTGACTCATTCCCTGCTCTATATGAGGCTGCCCAACAAGCTAAAATGGATATCATTTCCATTGGTAGACTCCTACATAGGGTACAGCCACCTATTTACCCTGACTTTCCCCGATCTCAGTACCCATCAGCTTCTGGTCCAGTGCCGTCCACTTTAGGACAGCAACCCTAGCAACAATGGAATCCGACGCCGATCACGAATCCCTATGACCCACCACAAATTCATTATCTGCCTCCTCCTCCTTCACATTATCTAGCATTCCCTGCTCCCTCGTAGTATGTACAATATTCCACACCTCCTCCATTGGTTGCATTACCTCCCCCAGCTCAGTTGCCACCTCCTGACAATGATATTCAGAATAAAATCCTCCAGGAGGTACGAGCTTTGGCCTTCGGATATCACACCATGTCAAACGACATGACCGTTCTAAAGAAAAAATAGGCCCAGATGGACCTTGTTCCAAGGAGGCCATATCCACCCTCGAAACTGACAAAATATCAAGCCCTAGAATGGCGAGATCAAAGGTGGCCCCCTTCGAGAAATGCTGCCATTAAAGACCAACCTGGTACCTCTGACCAGATCAACTGGTGCACCACGTGCAATGACCCACATTCTGAGGATGATTGCACACTGCACCAACACTACCTCCAGACCTTGGCCAGCAGTGCCATAGAAGATGAAGAACTCTATATGATCCTGGATGACGAAGGCAACTTTGCCATCCTAGAGGAAGATCCATTGCCGCCTCCCGCCAAGGAAAATGGAAAGTTTGCTGAAGCCGCTCCAAAGCCCTTGAAGGTATACGCCAGAAGAGATAAGGCGCAACCTGCTGGGCTACCACCTGACATGAGGTTGTGGCCTTACACAGCCAAAGAAAAGGCTCCCGTAATCAAGCCTTCTGTAGTGAAAGCTCCCATGCCTAAAGCTCCTGCTGCTCAGCCTCTAGTTGAAACCAAAGAACAAGCTCAGGAGAAGCTGAGATATCCATATCTGACCAAGAGACATAGAGTTGAGGCCACTCAACAGTATCGAATGAAGTATGAGCCGACAAAAGAAGCAGAAGGAGCTAGCACCTCGGGCTACAACATAGTAGACGAGTTGAAGAGGACCCCCCAAAAATTAGCATGTATGATGCTCTTCTGCCACCAGGGTAGGTTGATCTGCTATAGGAATCTTTGAAAAGCATGAAGAATGACAAGCAGATGCAACCCGCTATTCTAGTGCAACCCATAACAGTCTCAGCCACTGGGAAGAACATACCACCTCCTTTCTATCTGTCATTACGAATGCAAGGGTACATAGTACACAACTGTATGGTGGATTCTGGTGCTTCCATGATCGTAATGTCGAGAGATGTCTATGATGAGATTGGGATGGAGTACACAAGGAGCAGCCAAGGCGTGTTGCAACTAGACAACACCCCTATCAAGACAGTCAATGTCATTAAAGACATCCCTATTCAGCTGCACAAAGCTCTCAACATCATGGTCATCCAAGAGGTCATGGTCGTCGACTTGGAACCCTACTTTGGCATGTGCCTCTCTAGGGAGTTCACTGCGAAGTTGGGTGGGTCTCTGTCTCTAGACTACTCACACATGGAAGTGCCCTTCAAAGGAAGGAGACTGAAGATCTACAACGAGAAGCCTTCCACCTTCCTAATAGAGAAGATACCCAAAGAAGAGTTGCAGGACTGCATGATTCAGCTGACAGAGGAAGAACTGGTGGTGGTGGACATGACAGAGCAAGCTCTTGAGCTATTGCAAGTAGAAGATGAATTCTCATTGCGGGACTTCAATGCCATGATTGAAACTAAGCAAGGCTGCTACACTATTGTTTAGCCTGAGAGGCTTGACAAGTCGGCCAAAAGAGAAGTGGGACCTACACCTAAAAAGTTGTGGAAGCTTTTCTTTGATGACGCATGATGAAAAAATTGCATCGATGCTGGAGTAATTTTGGTTTCCCCAACCGATATCCAGAAGGACTACACCTACAGGCTTGCTTGGAGCTGTACCAACAATGCGGCAGAGTATGAAGCCTTGTGCTTGGGTTTGCGAAAAGCGAAGAGGTTGGGGATTAAGCATCTGTAGATCTTTGGCGACTCAGAGCTGGTATGCCACCAATTTATGAACAAGTGCACCTCTAAGAAGCACTATCTCAAGGCATACTTTAATCGGGTTTGGGATCTGATGGAGTCGTTTGACTCATTGAATGTCAAGGCTATATCATGCGAGAAAAACAAGCATGCTAACATTTTGGTGTTTGTTGGAGCCAAGTACATTTCGGTTGATGACACTGTCTAGAAGCCGAAGCTGGTTCATACCATTTATAGGCATTTTTTTCCTGATAAGGACACCCACTGGTAGGTGTTTTACTATGACGAGGAAATCATCACATTTTTGGTTAACGAAGCGTGTTCAATCGAAGGTAGAGACCCTGATGACGAGCAATATGAGGGGTTGATACAACTAAAAAATAATCATGTCCCAAAAGGACTGATTACACTTGAGAGTCTATTTGATCAGAATGACAGAGCAATATCACATCGGATCAAAGTAGACCCGAAGCAGTACTCCGACCTGGAGCTTGAACCTGGAAAAACAATCAAGGTCGGGACAGACTGCACCATAGAGGAACTTGAGCAAATCAGAACATTGTGCCGAGAGTTCCCTGACATAGTAGCCTGGTGCTACCAGGACTTGAAGGGGTATGACAAAAATATAATCCAACATACCATTGAGCTAGAAGATGGTGCCAAGCCATTATGGCAGAAGCAAAGGGCTGTAAATCCGAAGATCGAGGCCATGATGAAAGTCGAGCTCTTGAAGATGCTGGAAGCCAAGATCATCTACCCCATCAAGCATTCATCCTGGGTTACGAACTTGGTTCCCATGAGGAAGAAGAATAGATACATTCATCTCTGTGTGGACTTTAGAAATCTGAATTAGGCCTCCCTCAAGGACCATTATCCACTTCCCCAAATAGATTAGATCCTCCATATAGTTGCTGGAGCACAAATATTCTCCCTCCTAGATGGATTTTCTAGGTACAACAAGATATGGGTCAAGGATGAGGACCAGCATAAGACGGTGTTCACTACCAAATGGGGAACGTTCGCCTACCAGCGCATGCCTTTTGGCTTATCCAATGCTGGCGCCACATTCCAGAGAGCCATGGATCTAGCCTTCCAAGAGCTGCTCAACAAGGTTATTGTCATCTACTTGAATGACATGACTGTATTCTCTCACAAGAGAAATACAGTCAAGGTTATTGTTCCCCACCTACGGTAAATATTTGAAAGGTGTCATGAATTCGACATTTCTATAAACTCGAAGAAATCTGTCTTCGTGGTGAAAGAAGGTAAGATACTGGGGCATGTCATCTTCGAGAAAGGCCTAGCCATGGACCCTGATAGAGTAGAAGCACTCATCTGTTTGCCCGCCCCAGTTGACAAGAAGGGGCTACAGTCCTTCTTCGGCCAAATCAACTTCGTGCAGAAGTTCATATCGGACTTCGCACAGGTAATCAAGCCCATGGCCGAATTGTTGAAAAAGGATACATAATTCTTATGGACTGATGAAAGGAGGCAAGCCTTCAAAGAGATCAAGGCTCGAATTTCACAAGCGCCAGTGTTGATAAACCTGGACTACTCCAAGGATTTCATCCTGTACGTGGTGGGAGAACCCGAGAGTTACGTCGTAGTCCTGACCCAAAAGGGAGACGATGGTGAAGAGCGCCCCATAGCGTTCTTGAGCCAAGTGATTTAGCCGCATGAAGAAAAGTACAACTTTATAGAGTGATAGGTTCATGCAGTTATGAAATCCCTTTGAAAGTTTAGGCACTTCGTCTCCCAGAGCAGAACTACTATCTTTGTGATACACCCAGACATCCGAAGCTTCATCATACAAGGAGAGCCGGGTCACAAGAGAGCAGGATGGATTGCTAAAATCTAGGAGTTCAACATCAAAGTGCGGCCAACCAAGCTTATCAGAGGCCGAGCCTTATGCCAGGAGCTGGCCCGAAGCGCAGCAGCCCAGATATCCGCCTATAAGTGGGAGGATCTAGCAAAAAACACCAACCTAGCCAACTCTTTACTCAAGGAGTGCGACTGGACAAATGATTTGGTGAAATATTTTTGCATCGAAAGATGTCCAGACCACCTGAATGCCTCATAAAGAAGGAGGTTTCGGCTAGGTGCACTGAAATACACTCTTCGTCCCGAGGGGCTATACTTTAAGAACATTGATGACATCCTGTTGCGGTGCGTCAGGAAACCAAACCAACTCAGGGTCCTCGAAGAATTCCACTCTAGGATGCCTGGGGGTCACCATTCTGCAAGGCCTACGACCTTGAAAATAATAAGAGTTGGGTACTATTGGCCCACTCTCTTTACAGACGCGCATGCGGTCTGTACAAAATGTGATCAATGCCAGAGATTTGCTGGCAAAAATAGAAAAGCACCCCTACCCCTTCAACCGATCCAAGCCGAGACTCTGTTTCAGCAATGGGGTCTAGACTTTATTGGGGTTATTACATCGAACTTTGCAGTAGGGCACAAGTTCGTTCTTACCACCACCGACTAATTCACGCGGTGGGCAAAGGCAATCCCCACAAAGAATGCAGACCAGGAGATGATCATTAGGTTCCTCGAGAGCCTCATTACTCGTTTCGGGTCCCTGAGTCAATAGTAACGGACAATGGTCCGGGGTTTGTAGGTGCTGTACTCATAGAGTACACCAGCAAATATGACATTTATCACAAAATGTCTTCCAATTACTACCCGTAGGGGAACGGTCTTGCCGAGTCCACCAATAAGAATTTGCTGAAAATCATCAAGAGGACAGTAGAGAAAAACAAGAGGACTTGGCACCTACTCCTGGATCGGGCGTTGTGGGCGGATAGGATATCCTTCAAGAAGTCCATTAAAATGTCCCCCTATGCGCTCATATATGACAAAGAAGCAGTCTTGCCGACCCACATCGAAATTATCACTCTCTGGATGCTTGATGAAGAGAGAGGCAGCGGGGATCCGGTAGATGATAGACTTTGCCAGCTGCTGCAGTTAGAGAAATACAGAGAAAAATTGTACCAGGATTTCACCAAACATGCTGAAGCAACACAAGGTTGGTTCTCAAAAGGTACCACTGCCCGAGTTTTCAAAAATGGGGACCTGGTGCTGAAGTGGGATTTGTTGAAGGCGAAGCCGGGTAACCACGACAAGTTTGATACCCTATGGAAGGGCCCCTATCAGATCACCCAGGTAAATCAGTTTAATGCACTTGTGCTTAGAGACGTGGAGGGATAACTTCTCCCCATTTCTAGGTTCAGTTTTTTTTTTTTTTTTTATAGAAAAAAAGCCCAAGTAAGACCTAGGGCAAACCCCGACTTCGCAGCGAAGTCGGGTAGCGCTCCTTGGACAGTGCGAAGTACGGAGCAAGGCAGCTGAAAAGAGGAGCTAAATTAACTAAGTCTGGGTGCGCAACCCGACTTCGCAGCGAAGTCAGGCTGTGCCCCATACAAAGAGTGCAAATAGGAAATAGACAGCAACAAAACGACTAAGTGTCAGACGACGTAAGCATTTTTCGAGTGAAGTCGAAGTGTGCCCATTTTTTGAGCAAAGTTCGAGTGTGCCCTAACTTTCGAGCGAAGTCCGAGTGTGCCACCAAGGAAAAACATGGAAAATTCTAAGTGTGGGCCTAGGGCGAAGTACGACACAAGGCGAAGTTGGGTCAACGGGCCAAAAATTCTCTTGTAAAGTGTGTCCAAGCGACATCAATGACATCATCAATGGCACGATGCCCAAGGAGGTTTAATGATTGCACATCTTTCAAGAATGATGCATTAAAAAAGCAAGGTGCATTTTGGACCAATGGCTACTAGGGTGCGCTTTTCAAAAATAAACCCATGCACAATCGCCAAAAAATCATAATGCCTCCACCAACTCCAAGTTAACTGCCCTAACTCCCTCCCTCGCACCATTAATGTTGCAGTCATTGTCTACAAAAAGGGCCTTGGCGCAACCAAAAAATTCAAATTGTTCAAGCTGATTTCCTGACTGCAAGGAATGAAGTTGACAAACTCAGAAGCCGTAATTCCTGCCTCTACTGTTTCAAAAAGTATGGACAAGGGGAAAGCGCCCATACAGGCGCAATCCAGTGAAGAATGGCGGGAAGCTGAGGAATCACCAGAGTCAAGCACTCATGAGAGCGAAGTGCCGTAGAAGGACTAGAAAAAAAAATCTTAGACAAAGAGGTGCGTAGTTGGGCAGACTCCGCCGCCACCAGTTAATCGCTTGTCCGGGTACAAGGACAACTCTTTTTCCATCAGCCTCACCAAACTGCGGCTAAACATTGCAAAGTGGGTAGACAAGGTTTCGCCCTCACATCATGTCGACGCTGCGTATAAATCAAACTTATACTGGTTCTTGTACCCTCCTACTCACTAGTGCCTGGAGCTAATTGAAGCAATTGCAGAATATTACAAACCAGTTGCCCAACAAGTCTGTGATAACAAGGGAAAAGTGTTGTTCACACTCTTCCGAGAGAGCATCCAGCCAGTAGGGCTGCAGAACGAGCTCAGTGCAATTGTCAGAAGGGTGAATCTAGATGAGCAAACTGATAGATTTATGCAGACAAAGCGGATGAGAGAGTTTCTTGATTCAGAACTGAAGACTCCGTTAGCAGCCGGACAGTGGCCGACTGGCCCCATACCCTTGGAAAGATTTGAGAACAAATACGTCTACATCATCCTGGCGTGGGTCCTGGGCTATGACTCTGACAAAATAGTATGGCCGTACCAGCTGGCACTGGCAGAATGTCTCTTGCATAGAGAATTTTATGATTCTATAGCACAAAAGGGTGGAAAGTGCCCTATTTCTTTGATTGGGTGGACTGGCTGGCCTATGCAATACATTCAAATCTAGTTAGGCTACAGTAGAAGCAGTCAATGGATTTCTGGTTCTACTCCTTTCTCACATGGTTGTCCCTGTATCACATGCACTACTGGATGGACATCCTTGGCCTAAAGAAAATAAATGAAAAAGGAGAGTCGTTGCCCGTATACGAATGGACTGACATTCTGTACAGAAAAGGCTCATTCTATGAATTTAACCTCAAATTTCTATGCATGGTCATGGGGTTGTTCAACCGTAAGGCATCTCGCCCACTGGAGGTCATGGCAAAGTACCTATGGAAAAATAAGTATGGGGACACCTTTTGGATGACTCAAGGCATCATAGTTAGAATCTACGGATTCAAAGGGAAGTCGTTCCTGCTACCCTACTTTTGCACTGACCACTAGTTCAGGATGGAAATTGCGTGGCAGATGGATTATGTCAAAGAAGAGTTCAGCCAAGTCAAGAAGAAGGGCCATATATTTCAGTATCCCATCACCTGGTCCAATACCCAAGTTTACAAAATTGGGCAGCACGTCTACCTCGAGCAGGAACTCGTTGATATGGGGCTAATAATGCTGCCTCAGCATTGGAAGTACAACCCAATTAGGGTCAGAGGTAAATTCATGCACATCTATCCTCGACCCAAGATCATAGGAAAGAAGGAATAGGACAGGTGCAAACCTGGAATGGCACATCAAGTAGATGAAATCATGGCCCCGATGGCATGAGTTTTACTGCAAAGAGGTGATGTATGATCCCAAGCGAAACCTGGATCACCGGATGGAGTCTACGGGCTTTAGAAAATTCTTCGCCAAGGTGTCGGCCCTCAACTGGCATAAAGACAAAATCATTGAATGCTGGAAGATGAGGTGTCACACACAGCACGATAAATCCAACCGGAGGAATCTGGCCATTGACAACGTATTTTTGGCATTATATGACCAGCATGTTGCCACCTGGCAACCTTTCAAATTTTGTAATTGTGTTCCCCGAGGTGCTAAGAAAAGGTATATAAAGAGGCCCTCTTCCCAGCAATCGTCAACTCTGACAACTTCCAGCGCAACTCCGACAAGTAAAGTGGGCCCAATGCAGCCAGTAGCTTCTAAGACAGTGCTTGAAAAGGCACAAAATTTAGAGAAGTCAACCCCAGGGGTGACCCTTCCAGCAAAAAAACTACCTGCGCTGCCATCTAGCATATCGGCTACGACGAGAATTCTTACAGCCAGACCCAGGTATAAGTTTACCGTGGGAATGTCAGCACCTACTGCCCTGACATTATCTGGACCAGCCATGACACTAGAAGAAAAGAAGAGGAAGAGAGTTGAAAAGACAAAGCGGCCTAAAGAGCCTGTGCAGCAATCAGTCACAGAGCAGTCAAAATCAGCAGCGCCAAAAGTTGTCCCTTTGGATAGCCCTAAACTGGAGACAGACATTCAAGCTACAAGCGTCCATCCAATAGCGGCTCAGGTGGAGCCCATAGGTACATCCACTGTTTCTCTTCCCCAAGTCCCAGTCGGCCCTGCCAAAGCTCCCTCTCCCATTTCATCAGGGCAAGCCGTAGCCGCGTCTTCTTCCTCCCAAGCTACCCAGCCCTCTAGCGGCTCACATTCCTTCGACCAGTTTGCTCAAGATCCTAACGCCTTCCAATCACTGAGTCAAACCCTAGAACCCTCCCCGCAGCCAGTGCTAAAGTTGCTCCTTCGCCGCTGCGCTCCTCACCCCAGCCGTCCAAAACCCTACCAGCACCACCCACTCAGCCGCCCATTTCCCCTAGGACCCGATCGCCCTCAAAAGCGGCCACTCCTTCTGTAATCCCCCCCGCGTCACTGTTTGCGGGAAAAATGCCGTGGCAAAATCCAATGCTGGAGGATATGGACTTCATGGGTGAACTACAGAGCGTCGATGACCTGCCTTTGGCAGTGAGCACTTCAGGATGTTCAGCCTCCTTTCTCTAGGGCATAAAATGAAGGAGAGCCGAAGAGATAGTTGCTCCGATAAAATGCATGAAGTTCGACCTAGATAGGAGAGTGCTGAAAACCAAGAAATTGATCCCGAAAGTAAAGAAACCTCTCTGGGAGATGACCGAGTTAGACTATGAACTTCAAAGTAAGGAGAAGCTTTGATGACATCAACGAGGAATACAAAATTCATGGTATTCATCATAGGACAAAAAATCTCCTCGTTAAGCATCTTGAGACCTAGGAAGCGTTGTTCTAGATGCAGAATAACACAAGACAACTTGAGGAGGACCTGGCTAGGACCACTGCGCAGCTAGGGTCAACACAACAGGAGATAGATGATCTTAAGGCTCAACTGGCCGCCTCTCAACAAGAGGCCACAACACAGAGACAAACAACCGAGCTGCTGTCAGAAGTGTAAAGAGTTGCACTGGAGTGGGTTTTATAGCTTCAAGATTCGTTGAAACAAGCACAGTCACAACTTGCAGAGAAAGCATCACAAGTGACAGTATTTTCAAAGAGCAAAGCCAAGGAGATACAGGCTAGTCTACTATAAGGTTGCAAGCCCAACCTTGTCAAGTCCTTGTCAGTTCTGGACTTTGCGTCCAGTATTGAAGAAGTATCTGCCTAGGGAAAGCCTGTGGTAGAGGAGGCCAAACACCAGGAGATGCAATGGCTAGACCTGGCTATAAAACTTGAGCAGTTTGAGCGCAAAGGCCTCCAATTTGCCCCTATGTCCCAACTTGCCTCAGAGTGGGCAGATGCAAGGGTAACCTTGCATATTTATTTTAACAAGAAAGAAAAGATTAGAACTGCCAGGAGGGTGTTGGATGCCCTAGAACATGAAAGGAACATTCTCCTGGACCCCTTTCACACTGTCCGAACATGGGTTCCCGAGCTACGTCAAAGATGGCGAGTTTCTAACCCTTGAGAAGGTTGAGTAGAATTGGCTGTCCTTCGAGACAGATACATCATAATTTGATAGTTGGGCAGAGCCAATTCAAGAAGCTTAGGTCACCCAGATGGTGTCAAAATACTGTAAAATCAACTCCTCCCTAAAGGAGTTGGGAAAATGATACAACACCATCGACCTACATGTGGTTGCTGCATTCCACGTAGGACTAAGAGAGATCAACAACCTCACGCCCTTCCAAGCAGTAGTCTGGGACCAAGTCAAGGCTGCATACCAACACATCAACGAGTGGGAGGATGACAGTGGAGAACATTCAGGTTCAGAAGGAGAGACTGAGGAGGCAACTGTCGAAAGTGATCCTAAAGAAGAATAGTTACCCAAAATTAAGCGGTCAGAGCAATAGAAAGCAGGGGAAGGAAGTTCCTCTGCACCCAATGGATAAAGACATGGTTCTTTGCGTCGAGGCAAGCTAGACACCCCACGAGCCACCAGGAATGTTGCCACATTTGGCACGGGGTGCCATATTTTTAGTTTTGTAAGTGACCTTCTATTTTCCTTCCTTCCTCTCTTCCCCTTTCTTCATTTCTCTCTTTCTCCTCTTCTTTGCAGTCTTATTCCTCCTTCTTCCCATTTAACTTCCCCCAGCAAAGTTTCCAGCAAGTGTCCCCTAAAAATGATTAAGTGTCAGGGCGCACCCTGACTTCACAGTGAAGTCAGAGTGTGCCCTCCAGATGGGGTGTAGTAGGGACAGTGTGAAGTGTGACAAAACAAGAAAATGAGCGAAATTTGACTAAGTTTTGGGATGCAACCCGATTTTGTAGCAAAGTCTGGGTGCGCTCTTCTTCCTAGGTGCACTAGGGAAGTAGTGTAGCAAAAAATCAGCTAAGTGTTGGGGTGCAACCCGACTTCACAGTGAAATCGAAGTGCGCCCCCCTCTTGGTGTGTAGTTCGAACAACAAAGAACACAACAAAGTACTGGTGTGCAATCCAACTTTGCAGCGAAGTCAGGGTGTGCGCTCTGACCGGTGCACAGTTGGGCAAGCAAGTCCATAAATTGAATAAGGCACAAAGGCCTCCCCAACTGTGTTGTTTTCCATCTGTGTAACCCGAAAATGCTCTAATCCTGGGTGAAGTTGGATAAAATGCCTTTCAAGGCAGACACGTGTCATTCATTAGCATCCGACAAGTGTCCAACTTTGGGATTCGAGCCAAGACATGATCAAGAAAAGGACAAAGCATGGGCTGCACTATCTACGCCAGCTGCCATCATTTAAAGCTGATAAGAAGTTCCATCCACCACAACTACCCGCATTCCTGTTGACCAAAGGTTTGACCCGACACACCGCCATGTAGCTATACATATTTCAGGGAGACCATGCCACAAGTACAGTCCTGCCCGACGAATGTCAGCATCAGCAACTCTTCAGCCGCTTGTGTCAGCTAATGTTTAGTCTGGGACTTTGTGCCAAAGAATGTAATCGAGGGGAACTTGAGGCTATAAATAGCCATGCAATTCATTGTAAAAATGGGGAAGGGGAATATACTACTAGGGAACCATTGTAGCTGTGCGTTTGCCTCTAATACAAAGCAGATACTTGGCTCTGCTTACTATCTTTTATCTTGTATGCTGCCTCTCCTTGTCATTTATGCCTCATGTTTCTTGTATCATTGCTTACTGTTGTACTGAACTCTGGACTCCGATATTTGATGATCAAGTATTCCTAGAATGCATAGATAGAAGATACATAGGATTAATGATAGTTGTAGTTTCAATGTGTGCTTTGTAAAGGAATGCTATTAGTAGTAGTGATTGATTCATTGCCGTGCTGCTTATTCCCCCCACCCAACTCCAATCACATTTGGATTTTCTTTCCGCACTTTTATCTCTTTCCCTGCACTCTTATCTTAACACTAAAAACCCCACAGGAAGCCGACCTTCTCCGAATATTGGCATAGAAGGCATTCCTTCCTTCTGGTATTTCAATCTGGTGGGCGAATCTAGGCACAATAACAACAAATCCTTTCCTCATGGCAGATTCGTAACCAACAATAGCCTGATTCTTCTTTTTTGTATGGTTTTATTTTTCTAATCTTAGGACACTTTGAATGCTTCTCAATCCGTTGTTGTTTTCTGAATCTTCAATGTCTTAGGCCGCACCTAAGAAACAAATATGATCCTCCTTACTAGAGAATCCAAAATCATTGTCCAGATGACTTTGAATGTCCCTAAATTTCCAGCTTTATTATAAGTTGGATTCTAATATCAATATTTATTCTCCTTTTAGAGAATACCAATGTTAGGGTGGCTCTATACCTAAATGACCAACTTCCTCCTAGGTTGGTACACCTTCAATCTAGTTGAGTCCTAGTATTCACTAGTTTTCCTTCAACCTAGTGGAAATACCCTAGCCTCTTCTACTCAATATGACCTTTGAAATAGAGTATGAGTCTCATTGCCTTCAAAGTGGACAAACTATAAATTAACCTTATCAAAATGGATAAAAATAATTATAATGGTGGCTTCAATAAACTATATCAAACTAGGAAGAGTCTGGCTGTAGCTATGATACCACTGTTGGCTTTATAAGCATTTATAAATAATAACTATTCTTATTTCTTGAAAGAAATTCAAAGAAGATACAGATTATGGAGCTTTGTCTCCATGATATAGCTTTACAAGATGATTTTTCACATTCTTGACTATTCCCTTCCATATGACCTTTGAATTCTTAACTTACCACTTGCATAGAAGACTCTTAGCCTTCTTTCATGACACATGTACATATCCTACACATCCTAATTTATCAAATAATGTAATATCATCTATCAAGTTCATGGATTACACTTGCTTTTGACTTATAATTTCTTTCAAGATATACATTGTTAATATGAATTTTAGTTAATAATAAACTTTAGACTAATAATTTGTGAGCACAAAAATTTATAGAATTAAGCTAAAATTAGTTGCTTCCAACATGTGATTTTTCTTTAACATATTTAAGATCTAATATTAGGGTTATTGATACATTGTATAGCTAGATTTATTTTTGAAATATAATAAGGTTGTATTCCATGCAAGGAAATAGTCGGAGGTTTAGCACATGAAGAGAAATATTTTTATCAATTCTCCACTAGTGTTACAATTAGATCATTAAGGTGCTTTGACAATAGAAATCATTAAAAGTAATGATTTTAGTGAACTAGTAAAAGTATAAAATACCATATGATATTAAAATATTAACAACTTATATAGGAAAAACACCATAACTCTTAAGGACACTAAAACTAAGGCAGAAAAAAAATGAAGCCATGTAAGGAAACTAAGATTAACACATGTTAAAAAAATATGATTAATCAATTAAATTCATCCTCAATGATGGCCATAAAAATTAGATACAACTTAGATTTTACCTTAAACCACTATAACATTTCATGTATAATAAACATTATGAGAGTTTGGTAATGTATGTGCTTACTATTTTGTGGCATAGCAATTATGCTATTGTATAGGATCTTAGTTTCATTTTTCTAAGAATATGTTTCTAGAGTTGGTACAAATTTCTTAACTATTTTCACCCTTTTGTGAGTTTTGTCCTTGCAAAATAACAACAATTTTGGTTTATAAATTTACACCCATAAGAGATAGCTTTGTTGTTTAGATGAAGTATACATCCGAGTTTACATTTTCACTTCCAAGTCTTATATAATGTTCTATTTTTTCACACAACTAAGGCGATTAGAAAACCTAACACTAGTTTACAAATGATAGGACTTTATAAGGACAAATGATGTGTTGGCAATGGCCCTTGACAATATTTATCTTGCCAATAAGATAATATTTAGGAGTCTTTCATTTGAAATATGATTATGTAATTACTTGATAGTTTTGTAGATGATGGTTGACAATCATGACCATTTTATCAAGTGGGTAATAAAATTTGAAAACCATTTTCTTTTATGTACTTATGATTTGAGTATATTTTTGCAAAAGAAGATTTGTAACTAGAGCAATGAGAAAAGGATATTTTTGTTGTGCCATTTTATTTTATTTTGATTGCTTATTTAATTGGCTATATGGGAGTGAAACGGTCCCAATCCATATTACATCATGAACACATTACCATGGTATTTCAATAAACCACCTCATAGTTTTAAAATTTCATTTTGATAATTTATGCATAAATCACCTAGGAATATTTGAACCTGTCTCCTCCTTGGAAGTTCACATTTTAACCACTAGAGCTCATTCCATTTGATATTTTCATTTACTTCAATGATATTTACTTATTTTATTATTAAATATTTGTTTCTTTTGATTATGTTTTATGAACATTGAATAAGAGTCATGGTGCCTTGGTTTTTGGGTTAAGAGTTGAATGTGATGGTTTCCTTTTAACAAGTTATATTTGTAAAACATGTCATTGAATTTAGTTTTTGAGTGATACCATATCTAGTGATGAATACCTCATTTAGAAGTTAGCTTATAAGGATATGAAATATTGTTATAATTCCAAGATGGAGTTTGATATTAAGAAGTAAAAGTACTTCCCTAGCTAAATTTTCCATATCCAGCATAATATGCATGTCTTTACCTATTGCAACTTTGTGATATTGATATCAAGTATGTACTGCTAGAGGATATTTAACAAGGTAAGATTTTGTAAAAATGTAAGAAAGTCAATAATTTATAGGTACTTGACAAAAAAACATAACAATAATCTAGCAATTATAGGACTTGATGATGAGAAATAATGTCTTGACATGACCCTTAACAACATTTATCTTGGGAATAGGAGACTAGTTAAGGGTCTTTTTCTTCTTCAAATATGACTATGTATTTACTTGATATGTTTATTGATGATGTTTGATGATTGCAACCATCACATCAATTTGAGAATGGAATTTAAAAATGGTTGTATTTTGTGTACTCATGATTGAATTATATTTATGCATAAAGAAGCTTCATTACTTAAATGATAAGAAAAGGCTCCATTTTATTGTGGTGATTTTCATCTACTTTGAAGCTAGATTTGTTCTATTATATTAGCTATATTTTGTCAAAGTAATGCAAAGTACAATGGGTGGCACAATTTGAGGCCACACTCCCTAGGGGCATAGCAACATGGGCCCTCCTTCCCCATGATTCCAATTGAGGTAACTGAGATGAAACACCAATGACATACAACTGGAATGCCCCGACGGGGACTATTATATTAAATATTGTCTTCAATTATATATTTTTATTATGTTTTATGAACATCAAATATGAGTCATGATGTATTGATTTTTATGTTAAGAGTTGAATGTGATGATTCTATCTTAAATATGTACAATTGTTAAAAATTTGCATTGCAAAAACATGTGTGAATAAATTTGGATTTTGGTTGAAAAATTGTGGGAGTCCAAGATGAAGTTTGAGATCAACAAGCAAAAAATGTATTTATTAGCTAAATTTAATCAGTGATTCCTTGATTTATCTAATATAATGTCTTTTGAGTGGTATTTGTTATGAAGTTGATTGGATTAGTTGATAAGGAACTCTTAGTGCAAGTAGTTTTTTGAGGTTAGATTTATGAGAATTTTGTTGTAAGTAGTGTGTAAATGAATATACAATAGCCTTTGGATATATTTTTTATGTCACTAAAGGTTCTTGATGAAGTTTATTGATTAAGAAGGTTGTGGTATTGTCTTTTGTTTTAAAAGGCATCATGGGGGAATGGTGTAATGACCAAAAATCTATCCAACACGATATATATATATATATATTGGGTTTGCTATAAGGTTCTCATAAGAAATTTTCTAAAGTCATCAATTTAGCATAACTAAGGCATACCACATTTCAATCCAAGGAAAAGGCATCCAAAAATCTTAAACTCTCTATTTTGACATAAGCAAATCATTCTCACTTCGCTTATCTAAGGAAATATTAGGCAACCCCTAACACATATAGCAAGAGCATTATCCAATTTACTAGAATAACGCTTATTTGTAAGCATGAATATCTAATTAAAACTTATTCACTTTTGTTATAACTAAAAGTTAAACTTCCAAATGAATTGAAAATAATAATAGCATATCATTAAGCATCAATGATCAAATCCTTTCATAATATTGAGACTTATCTAACAAAGCCTTTCTTAACATTATATTTTAATACACATATCATCAAACCAATTACTAGTCTCAATAAGTTTATCCAACATTACATCTTTTTCTTTGATTTTTCAATTACATCATAATCATGTTCAACATGAAACTTTGACAAAAGCATAATAGAACTCTTTCTTTCTTTGTCTCCGCTTGCAAGTCCTCCTTAAGCTCCATCGAGGGGTAGTTGGAGTAAGGGATCAAGACAACTCTCTAATATGATAATGCATTCCTAAATGTTTAATTCATATTCCATGCATCCAATAAAGCATAAATAAAATAAACAAGCCATTTACTTTTGTACACTTAATCCATTACATCAAGTATTCATATAGAAATGATCCTTTACATTTCTATTTTATTTTAAAACAATCCCATGAAGAAACCCCATAAATTTCTTCATCCAAAATGGACTCCATGCCCAGTTTGTTTTTCCATGTTTTAAAATAAACAAAGCATATAAGGAAACCCCCTAGTTTCTTCCCTATAGATGGACTCCACACCCACTTTAAATAATATGTGAAATACCCCATAATATTTCACTTATAAATGGACTCCACGCCCAATGACTTATTATTTAACTCAATAAATAAATAAGGAAACTCCCATAATTTCCTTATTACCATTGGACTCCACGTCCAATTAAACATTCAATGTTTTCTTTTCCTCAAAGCAAAACATTACACTTCATAAGGGAACCCCATAATTCCCTCCACACTAATTCCCCTTATCCTAATAAGTTTCAAAAATCAAACCCCTAGTGAGCATAGAGAGCGCATTGATAGATGAGCTGCTTTGTAGCCCGATTTATGCTCAGAGCATATAAGACACCCATACTCGCCACATGGCTCAAAAAAGAGATAGGTGTCCAACAACAAAACAACATGAACATAGGTAGTATGAGGAAGAAGTGGGAGAGGAATTAGAATAAGAGTATCCTAAAATATCCCAATTCAAGGAGGATGAGCCTAGTCCTCGACCTCGATTGAGGAAGAATCTGCCTCTGAGGATACCTCCTATGCAATCTCGAGAAGAGGAGTTTCTTTCTTCACAAGCCTATAAGGCCTTAGCAGATAAGGTTCAATCCATAGAGAAGCAAGGAACTTCTTATTAGAAGCCTACCTTGAAAAAAATGTATAATGAACCTCTATGCACATCAGTGACTATTTTGGCCTATCCAAAGCATTTCAAGATGCCTAGGCTGGAAATGTTCCAAGGAGAGGAAGACACACAGGAGAACGTGACCAATTTTCTAGATATGTGCTTTCATATTGAGAGAAACAATGCTTTACTCATATGTACCTTCATCATGACCCTCTCAGGCCCAGCTCGAGAGTGGTTCAACCAATTAAAGATGCACATCACTAGTTTCAAACAACTAGCTAATGCATTTCTTGAACGCTTATCCTTCGACATCAAGAAGAAGGTAAAATTATCTAACCTAGCCGCTCTAAGTCAAGATGTTGGATACTAACCAACCTAAGCCTAAAGACTATAAAGATGATCAATATTGCATCTTTCATCGATCAAAAGTCCATGACATTGAAGTATGTTGGTCTTTCAAATATCTTGTGTAAAATATGATCAAAAGAGGTACGCTTCTTGTTGATAACCCACAAGCACCTGACAACCAAAATATGGGGATTTACAAAAATCCTCTACCAAATCATGAGGTGCCAAAGAATATTGTGGGCCAAGTCAATCAAGTACGCACCGAACCACCAACCTAGGGGTTCGTCAGGATGATCAACGTTGTCACAAGAAACACGAGGTATGAATGACCGAATCAACCTCCTATGCCTATTAAAGTCCAAGTTGTGCCTCCTCCAAGGCCAGCCTAGTATGTTCCTGGCCCACCAACTAGACCGGTGGTGACTATCAGAGTAGGTTGGTCCAAAACCTACATATAACTCTAGCAAAGTTATCAATTTATGAGCTGATCCAGTAGTCTCCCAAGCATAGGGAGATTCTTATGGATATTTTAAGGTCCATAGAAGTGCAACCTCAGAATCCCAAAGTATTTACACACTTTGTGGGGCATGTGCAATAGTTTCAGGAACCGGTCATTCAATTTCATGACCACGAAGTCAAGATGGTTTCCATTGTTATAGCAGACCCACCACTGCATATTATTGCATGTGTGAATCACAAACCGTTAAAATGGATTTTTATTGACATAGGGTTGTCAATAAATATCATAACTACCAAGGCATTAACTCACTTGAAGTTGACCAAGACATATATCATACATTCTACCTTCACGTTGAGAGCATTTAATGATGCATTGTGCTCAACGGTCGATACTATAGTTTTACCTATTAAGGTAGGATTGAAGACCATCCCAATGATGTGTCATGTAATCGAAGATGCTATGAAGTATAACATACTTCTAGGGATACCTTGGATCAGAGAAATGCATTGTGTCCCTTCTATTCTACATTAGTGTATCAAATACATTCATGAGGGATAGGTTCATGTGGTGCCTTCGGATGAAGAACCCTTTAAATATGTGAATCTAGTACATTTTTTGAGGTAATTTGTGCTCTCCTAAATGCACTTGGATGTGTGGCCAGCATCACCAATCAAATATCCAAGAGGAAAGATCAAATAAGTGTGTGCTAGACCTGTAAAATTTGTATCTCAACGATCGGAACACACAACAACTACTTCTATTATACCGACTACGTATATGATACAACGAGATGATAGGAAGTTGAAAGAAAAGGTGGATGAAAAGAAGATAAAGTAAGCAACCAAGAAAGTTACCATTGAAACCCTTACTCCCATGGAAGTAGAGGAAATTCAAAGAGAAGTCGAAGAGGCACCTCAACCTACTTTGCCTACATCTTCAACAGGGTCATCTGCACTGCAAGTGACTGTCCATTTGGTTAATCCCAGATTAGGGGAATATATCATGCAGAATGTGACTTTCATACCTATTATCAATACTGCATAGGAAATGGGATGAACACGAGCCCATCACCTTCCCATAGGGATGGTGGAACCATTAGGGGTGTTGCCTAACCAAACCAACTTCATTTATGGAGGGCTAGACTAGATTGCATCTCCTACACCCATAGATGAGGATGATAATGAACCATTCACTATAAATATTTGTTATCTCTCTAACCTGGATTATGCCATGAGGTACTTCAAGCATTACCATTTGCATGGTTACGGTATCAGACTATTCAAGTAGGGGTGCATGAGGCCTATAGAACCACAATATCAACTCCCGGCTAATAGGTTTGGGTTAGGCTATTACAATGAAGGATAGGCTTAACTCCTTGTGGCATATCTAGACCACCCGTATCTTAGTCTGGGGGGTGAATTTTACTTCAATCCTTATCACCCTAATCCTTTCACATTTGGAGGGATAACTGGATAGTGATCTATGTCACTATAGAGCCACCCGAGAGATATCATGCAAACATCTTTGTGGAGACCGACCTAAAACACATTCCAAGAGCCAACTTGGACAATCAAAGTCGTGAAGCTACTGATAATATTGGTATGCATTTCCAAAATCTGGATACAACTATGGAAACCAAATTAGAAGTTTCTTTTGAATACGTGCATGTAGTATCCATCGTCGAAAGTTATGGACTAGACTACGATTATGCAACAGATGACATTGAGTTTTCCTCAAGCAACAAGCAATATGAGAATGAAACCAAGTTGACCTACTTGGGAACTACACTCTTACATCATCTGATACCCATGGAACAAATGGGTGAGATCGAAGAGCGCTTCATAGCTAAGAGTGACTATGAGGATGAAACAGAGTGGGCCTACCTAGGGCCTCATCTTGTTGATCTCCCAATTACAGTGGGTAGGGGAGAGAGAGTCATGTATGATAGCGATAATGATGATGGAGCTAAGTTGGCCTATTTAGTTCCTTTCAAATTACATTATTTATTACCTTTGGAATCAATAAGTACGAGCAAAGATCCTCTCGATAATAATAACGACTATCAAGAGATAGCCTACATGAGTCCTTATTTAGAGTATCACTTGATTCTAGTGGGTAGTGGTGAAGGTCTGTATTATGATAGTGATGATTAAGATAATATAGAAAGAGCCTATTTAGGACCTCCCTACTTGTGTTATCGTAATGCACCTTACACTATCGAGGATATGCATCGAGATATCAATATCGAGCCACACCTCAGGGGGAGACTACTAAATTTTGATGTGATCTATTACATGGTGTTTCCTAATCCGTCGACATACATGGAGCTCCTTGAGCCCAACAATATTGCTTCTGAATATATTTATAGACCAGACCCAAAGATCCCCATACCCCTAAAACCACATCTTGGGGATGGAATTTTTACTAATGTTGAGTCATGTGCATGTGGTCCTAGAGACATTATCCATTCCATAAATATGATATCCATCGATTTGACCACTCCACTCCATAATATAGCCTATCCATCTAAACTGTTGCATCTAAATATAGATGCTATTGATTAGGATCACACTGATTCACTGTTAGAGCCTGAATATTTCTTTCCCAATGAAGAAATGTTGTAACCTTTCCATTTTGTGCTAGGATGTGCACATGATGTCTATCATGCTGAGGATGCTTCCAATGAGGAACCTATAAACCCAATAGATGACATCCACTTCATCCCTATGCCTCATCATCTTGAGGAGGGATCTCATATGTCAGTAAAGGAAACCTTCAAAGTGGATATTATTAATGATCCCACCAATCCAAGGAATGTTAAATTCGAGGAGACTTCAACTCCTGATAAGTGTGCCAACCTCATCCCTCTACTAAGAGAGAGACCTGATCTCTTTTCTTGGAATTATAAGGACATGTCAGGTCTATATCTGAAATTGGTTACTCATAACCTTTCACTAGATCTATCAAAGAAGTCAGTCAAGAAAAAACTCAAAAAGATGCATCCAACAATAGCCTTAATGGTTAAGGATGAATTGCAAAAGCTGTTGGATGTAGAGTTTGTCATTTTCATCGACTATCCAGAATGGGTATCCAATATGGTACCTATAGGAAAAACTAATGGGAGGATATGTATTTGTACAGATTTCAAAGACCTAAATAAGGCAACACCAAAGGATTCATTTATGTTGCCAAATATCAATGCTCTCGTAGACGCAACTGTGGGTCATGAGATGCTCTCCTTAAAGGATGGTTTTTTTGGTTACAATAAAATTTAGATTAAGCTTGAAGACCAACATAAAATCATGTTCATAATGCCATAGGGGACATTATGTTACAAGGTTATGCCATTCGATCTTAAAATACTAGTGCTACACATCAGCGGGCTATGACATATATATTTTGTGACTACATGCATAAGATCCTAGAATATTACATTGATGACTTATTGGCAAAGTCATTATTACGTTCTGAGCATGTGAAGGTCCTGAGAAAGGTCTTCGATCACCTGATAGAGCATAATGTCAGGTTGAATCCTAAGAAGTGCATATTTGGCGTAACTTTAGGAAATCTCTTAGGATTCATCATTTCAAAGCGAGGCATCAAATTTGATCCAGCAAAGGTCAAGGCTATTTGAGAGATGCATCCCCCACAAACATCAAAGAATTAAGGAGCCTATAGGGAAAATTAGCATCCATAAAGTGATTTATTGCATGGTTATCGAATAAATGTCGACCCATGAATTGAATGCTACACAATGGGGTCCCATTCAATTGGGACAAGGACTGTCGATCAACCTTTTTTTAGATTAAGAAATACCTGGTGATGCCACTAGTGTTAGCTCCACCAAGGCTAGATGTGCCATTTTTGCTATATATCGACAATCAAATTTGCATTGGGAATCATGTTAGCCCAAAAGAATGTGCAAGATAAAGAGCAGGACATATATTATATTAGCTAAACCTTAGTGAGTTATGAGCTAGGATATGTATATGTTGAAAATTTGTGTTTAATAGTAGTTTTCGCTACAAAGAAATTGTGGCACTATATGTTAAGTCATACGACGTATGTTATATCAAAACAAAATACTTTGTAGTATATGATAAGAAAGACATATTATAATACACATACTGTAAAGTGGATCATGCTATTAATGAAATTTGATTTAGAATTCATAAGCTAAAAGTCCATTAATGGATAAGTCATAGCTTATCAACTGGCTGAGGTGCCTCTCAAAAATAAAATGCCCCTCAGCATAGAGCTTCTTGATGATGCAGTCATTGCCTTATCAGAAGCACCCGAACCTGAGGAACTAGATAACAAAGCCGGTATGATCTTGTTCTTCGATGGTTCAAAGTGTGAGCAAGGGGGTTGTGCAAGAATAGTGTTGTTCACACCATAGGGTCCTCCAATGCTCTTGTTGTTAAAGTTGGACTTTCCTTGCACTAAAAATAATTTTGAATACGAAGCCCTAATTTTGGGTCTCCAAATAGCTATCGCCATGAAGATCAAAAGGTTAAATATCTTTGGTGATTCCCTTCTCATTGTTAACCAAGTTAAGGGATTATTTCAATGTTGATGTATGGTATTGAAAGCTTACAATGATCTTGTTAACATTTATCTAGCTCTACTGGAATGGTATGACATCGAAGCAATCCCTCATTCATCCAATATATTTGTAGACACAATGACATCTTTGGGATCTTTAATCCCTTAGAATTCTTCTATCAATTTCACTACCATCCATGTAAAAATATTGTCACATTCTACTATGTAGCATGAAGCATTGGATAACAAAGAGTCAATCAACATGATTCATGTAGAACCAAACCATGAATGGTTCTACCGAGCCAAAGACTTTCTCAAGAGAGCGTCTTGGGGGTCTATGATCTTACAGGATCTGACAGGGAGTGGCACTACCATTCACCATAAGGTTATTTTCCAGTATGCATTTACAAATGTAGAACCACAGGGGGATCATGATGTCTTTTCAGTCGAGGTCGAAGCTTAACATAATTGGACATCACATATACATGAATTCCTTAGACTTGGGGTAATCCCTCAAGGATTATCGCATGCTGCAAAATGCACATTTAAATAGAAAGCAATAAAGTATATCTTTTTAGTAGGCATTCTATACTGTAGAATCTACTATGGAGTTCTCCTTCATTGTCTTGAGCCCCAAGAGTCATCTTGGGCAATTTTGTAAGCTCATGATGGTACGTGCGATGGCCATTTTAGTGGCATGGCTATCATCAAGTACATCCTTCGCATGGGTTATTATTGGCCCACTATGGAGAAGGATTGCAATGTGTACGTCAAGAAATGTATTAAATATCAACATCATGCTAATCTTACGCACCTGCCATCACAGGCCTTATAACCCATTCAAGCATCTTGGCCATTCGCTCAGTGGGGATTTGATATTATTAGTAAGATCTCTTCTCTATAATTGGGTTGGCATACTTTTATTATTATGACTACTAAATATTTTAGTAAGTGGGTGGAAGCTATTCCCTTAACAACGACAACTGGAGCACATATTGTTGAGTTTATACTCACCAATATCATTAGTCATTTTGGGATACCATCCAAGATAGTTTCAGATAATGGAACATCATTTAATAAAAAAAATATGAGAGCTTTGATGTCTAAGTATAGAATCAAATATAGTTTTTTAACTCCATATTATTCATAAGAAAATGGACAAGATGAAGCTTAAAATAAGATAGTTGTTTCTATGTTGAATAATATGGTACAAGAACAACACAAATATTGGCACATCTAGTTGCCCCTTGCATTATGGGCTTATAGGACTAGCATTCGGACACCCATTGGAGCAAATCTATTTTCAATAGTGTATGGCACTAAGGCCATTATATCCCTAGAGTTGGAGATTCCAACGCTGCGCGTCGCATTAAAATAATTCATTGATGATGACACGACGCGAAAAACTCACCTAGATCAATTGACGCTACTTGATGAACATCGCATGAATGTCCTTGAGCACCTCCACATTTATCAAGAACATTTAAAATGAGATTACAATAGTAAAGTCCATCTGAGAGACTTTGAGGTTGGTGATCTTGTGTTGAAAGAGAACCAATAGAATTCAAATTTATCACCATAAATGCAAGACAAATTCACGGCTAACTGGTTGGGTCCTTATATAATATTTGAGAAAATTGGACCTGGGATGTATCGCTTGACATCGTTGGGAGGAATTGAGGATCCTGAGCCTCTCAATATCCTTCATATTAAAGCGTTCTATGCCTAGAACCAGAAAAGGCTCCAAAGGCATCTGTAAGCCCTTTGGTCAATTCAAAAAGGTTCCAAGGGCATCTGTAAGCCCCTTGGTCATCCTAGAAAAGGCTCCAAAGGCATCTATAAGCCCTTTGGTCAATCAAAAAAGGCTCCAAGGGCATCTTTAAGCCCCTTGGTCATCCCAGAAAAGGCTCCAAAGGCATCTATAAGCCCTTTGGTCAATTAGAAAAGGCTCCAAGGGCATCTGTAAGCCCCTTGGTCATCCCATTAAAGGCTCCAAAGGTGTTTGTAAGCCCTTTGGTCAAATTAAATTTTCAAAATCCATAAAAATTAAAAAAGTAATAAAATCATATATATATATATATATATATATATATATATATATATATATATATAGAAATATCAAAAATAAAAAAACATTGTGCATCATTGCATTTTCAATTATATGTTGCATTTCATTTTGCATCATTGCATTTCATTTTGTATTTCATTTCATTGCATTGCATTAGGCATATTCATATGCTGCATTTGCATTAGAATCAATCATGTTTGCAATCTTACAAATGACACAACTTTTTATCCTATCCTATCTTGCATTAGTAATAACAGTTAGGGCCTATCCTAGTGAAAGCCTTATGTTTCAAAAGTCTTGTATGGTCAGTATACAACTTTTTATTAGACAACTAGGGTGTTTGAGTCTCATCGAAAACCTCAACAATTCCCAAATAGCAACAATCATTCAAATCACAATCATTAAAAATCAATTTCTTTTATAGGATTTTGTTTCTTAGGATTATTTGTACTATATAATTAGATATCGGATGGATGTCAGAAATTATATTTAGACAGCCACTGATTATATTATCCATATTATTTTAATTTACAAAAACTAATAATTAGAAACCATATACCATTGCATCTCACAAATAGGTGTACAATTTATAAAAAATTCATAATGATATAGCAATTATAATGCATGATTGCTATACATTCTATGGTGTCATCCATTAGATTTTTTAAATTCATATTACATTCGTACATTATGTTTTAAGTGATTAAAGCATACATGTTCATTGGTATAGCAATCATCATAGAAAAATTATGCAACACAAACATGGCATAAATTATGTCATAACATCATAAATTAAATGCATACAAGTATATAAAGTTACACATGCATTTAAAATAAACATCGCATCCATATGCATCCATCATAAGTAGTCCATATACACATATATCTCATAGCATCTAATCATATATCTCATATCTAGCTAGTGCATGTCATCCATACATCACATCATATAACATTAAATCAATATAAGTAGTGCATCCATGTGCATAACATAAACATAAAATACCAAAAATAAAGTACACATGTAATGAAATGAACTATCATATCATATATATATGTGTGTGTCAAATGTACATCATAGCAGGGTATATCAAAATGCCCGCAGGCTACAATTGTGTAAGTCCTCAGACCTTGCACCAAAAGGGTACAAAAAGTAGCAAAATCTATGCTATGGCAATGTGCTAGCTCTAGCCTACACCCCCTGATCCACCTGCATTGGAGGACTCTTCACCTCCCTCAATACTATCCCTAGGGGCTTACTCTGGAGCATGTTACGAGTCATGCGGTGGATCCTATGCTTGACCTAGACCACCTACATGTGGTACATGAGAGACAGTCCTCTAGCTAGATTGTGTGCTAGACTGCCCTATGTCCCTGGTCTTGGTCCTACTCCGGTGTGTCCTTATAGTAGTGGTCCTCTCAAAAACCTGTCTGCCTAGCAACCTGATGATGCCTTCCAACTGAGCATTACGAGCTACATTGTATGCTGCTCATTACCCTCCTCCACGAGGGTACATAGCCTCTTGATCTCTACCATTGGGTCAAAACCTACTGGTAGTGAAGTAGATGGTACTATGGGAGGTGCCATGATAGCCTGTGAAGCTGAGGGATCTCCCCTCACTATCCTGAGTAGGTCCCGCTCAGTAGTCATAACATATAGCATCATCTATAGATCACGTCGTCCAATGATATTCTCAATATCGATGTTTGCTATAACTACCTATGCCTAGAGAGTTGCCCTCTCCTCTGTGTAACCCTACCATTACCTCTGGACATGAGCTACCTTCGCCTCTAGAGTGGTGATAGAAGTTTCCCTATGTAGGAGCTGAGTATGGAGTCTCCAAACCTAGCTCTAGAGGTCAGCAATCTATACCCTCAATTGTCCAACCTTAATGTCTAGAGGTACCTCACCCTCCTCGGAGGCCTCCTCCTCTGCCTCTACCTATGGGCCCTCCTCTATAGCGACCCCTCCACCCTTAGTCCTTTGATGGGTCCTACATCCATGAGGGTCCACCTCTACACCCTATATGCCCTCTGCTACAAAGCCATGTGCTAGTCGACCTAGAGGTCCCTCTCCATGCCACTGGAAGTCAGTCCACCACCCATCATAATCAGCAGTAGTTTCTACATCAACCAGACCTGACTCCTAGAAGTCATCATAATCATACCCCATTTGAGGCACTTGGGGCCAGGTCAGGTCCCTCTCTAGGACCAGATATATGTATATGGTAGGTACCTTTGGGACATCCTGTAGAATCTCAAACTACCTCAGGATGTAAGAGTAGTGTTGGTACTCATGTATGCCAGTATTTTGATCGATAACCCACCTATATATACATTCTTAGTTTAGGTATATGTCTACCTCTATCTAGGTGGGGTAGTCCATATATGGTTACCACATTATCTACCCAGGGTAAAACTCTATAAATAGATCAATGTAGTGGTCTAGGTATCCTACATGAGACCTACTCCTGAAGCCCTCCTACTTCCAGAGCCAGCAAGCTGCATAGCACTGACGATCCTCAAGGATAGCAGTGATCTCTAATGGCAAGTCGATAGGGCACTCTTTCAAAATGTGCTACTAACCCTAAATTTGTAGGAGTAGACTACAGCTGATGCCCACTTTGTTGTAGCCTGTGATTTGATACAAATCATGATAGAGTTGTGCTAAGAGAGTACTCCCCCATGCCAGAATATGAGGTCACTCAATCGAGCTAACCATAACGTCCCTGGTCCTAGCCAGGAGGTTATATGGGAACCTCATGCCTGATGAGTCTAGGAGGAGTATCTATATGATCAAGTGCATGAAAACAACCTCCTACTGTGAAAAGATGTTGGCTTGGAACCACTCCTCAATGTGGATGCCTCCATGGTCGATGTGGCCCTGAGCCTCGCGACTCCGTCCACTAAAGATAGCATCAAAAACTGTCTTCCTCATTGTGGTAGGAGAGGAAGTTATGGCCTTGCCATAAATAGGTAGGTCGAAGATGTGGTAGACATCCTCTAGAGTAAAATTTATTTCACCCATTGGTAGGTGAAACGTGTTGGTCCACTCATCCCAATGATAGGCCAAGGCAGTCATGTATGACTGGTCAACTCGGATGGTGGGGAGATCCAAGATGTATCCAAACCCCACAGGATTAAACCAACCATGCTCCACATCAGTGAGAGTGTGGCATACATTTCGAAGGAGATCAGTCTCCATCACTCTATTCATCAGGGCCTGAGTGAAAGCAATCAAATAAAAATAAGAAGACAAACAATTAAAAATGACTTAAAAACGATAAACAAATCAAAAAATCTCATGAAAATGCAAAAACATGCACACACATGATCAAAAATTTCAAAAAATAAAAAATAGCACTTCAAAAATGCACTAAAGAGCATTAATTGCCCAAAAAATTCAAAAAAATTAAAAAATTTGAAAATTTTTCTAAAGTTTGCGTGCTGCGAGTCGAAACCATGGTTGACATGACAGTAAAAAATGTGATAGTTGGGATTTAAATCCCACCGTGGCTGACAACCGCGGCCCCAAATTTACCAATTGGGGACCACGTCTGCCACTCGTGGCTAAGGAGCATGACGTTTTCAGTGTTATGTCCTCCCCAAAATAAACCCCAAAAATTAAAACCCCCCCTATAACCTAACCTATGCTAAACCTTACTAGGGTGAGGTTTGTTACCAGTAGTTTAGTGTGGTTTGTTAACCCATTTTTTTTAGTGTGGTTAATTTTAATCTAGTAATTGGATTGCATGGTCTCGGTTTTCAAGTTACCTTAGCGGCACCAGCTCCTCCACTGATCGAAGCCTTCGAATGGTTAGCCATATATATGGGTGTAGAGCGAGTAGGTCAAGTTTGCGATAGCGTTATGTGTCAGATTTCATTCTTTACCTCTCAGAGCTCTCAGTTTTTATTGTTAGTATTAGGTAAATAATGAAACATTTCAAATGTCAAAATCTTATATATTTTTCAAATTCGGTTCTGACCGTGCCTGACAACCACGGTCCCCAAATTAGGGTTTTACGACCAAAACTTAGAGTTGTGATCAAGGAAATCAAACTTTTCCATTGCTTCTGATAGACGCGATCAATAAATTGTAATAAATACTCTCAATTCCCACCATGGATAGCCTTAAAAGGTCAAATTAAAAAATTTCACCACACTAGAATTGCCATAGGAAACATAAAATATGCATATTTGGTGATGCAGAATCATCAGAATGAGCCAAACAAAACATAACGACATTGGAAAATATCATCATAAGTCAAAAAATAATAACTGGATGAGATTATAAAGTACATTCAACCGAGTTCGTCGCTATGGAAATCCTTTCTTTGAGCGCTGCACCTCCCAACCAATAAAACCAAAAATTCAAAATTAACAAAAAAATCAAATAAATCAAAAGTCAAATGTGCCTCGTATTCAGTCATTTACCCTATACACTTGGCAGTTGTAGTTACCTGCGCTCCATGCAATCCGACAAGATGAGTAAATTACCATAAGGACATTTGGGGCAAATCCATCATCATGGAATTAATATGCTTCATTTCAATCCCCAAGAAGGTCTTGATGACCAGACTGCTCCAAGGGAACGAGATATTTATCGCAATTCTCTTATAATATTTTCAGCATATCATCGACAATATGATTCAACATAAGCCTAATTAGAATTGTCTTCATTTCGATTCTCTAAGAAGGCCTTCATGGCTGGACCACTCCATGGGATAGAAATTGGTAAATACTATTAAAATTTGTAATCATAGCTGATTAGGCCTTGCCAAGTATTTAAATGCTAAATCTTAATTTGTTCAAGATCATTTATAGTCGTCAAGCGACCTCATCGCTTCATTTATTGTCATTACCCTCATCAACTCGTCGCTTGAGGGGGTAGTTATAATATCAAATCATAATCAAATTCAATAGAAGATCCCTTGATCGTAGATCCTTAGATCTTGTCAAATTGCCTTCGTCTTACGAATCATTGCTAAAGACTATCATAAGCTTACCCTTATGCTGGGGCAAATAGCATATATGATAGTTTGTTTTTAGCTCTCCTCCTTTTGGTTATATAGGCCTAACTCCTATTGTAGCACCAAAGCTACCCGAATGTCTGATTATGAGTGCAAACCCTTTCAAATTTAAGCCTTCCATCCAGATGAAAGCAATGATTCTAGGATGTACATCCTCTTTTTAGGACTTGGGCATCTAATGTTGATCAGACTAATGATAATCATCCAACCTATGAAATAATTTTAGGAGGTCTATTTTTTCTCAGCATTGTTCATTCTCACAACGCATATCAAAAGGGACATCTGTAGACACCTAAAACATGTCATACCAAGGTGACTGCTCATATGGGACATGCTAGAAGACCATATTGAAGACCTCAGATAGATACCAAGGTATAGGAATGTTTTTTACCACTCATTTGGGCATCTTTGCCTAGTCAGTGCTAGACGCTGCTAACACTCACAGTTAGCAGAGCTGACCATGCCTGTCAACTGCGATCAAGACTCAAAGTCAGTTGGCCTTCATTCGACCCAAAATCAATAACAATGGCCAATTGGTTGCAGATTGGAGTGGTTTGAGTGAGGAAGGTTATGGATCCTTCCATCCAATAATATCAACCCCCCAATATTGATCTAGGATTTCTCATGAAGCCACCCCTAGCCCTTGGCAATTGCTATAGAATCCCCCTCTAAATTGTGGAAAATAAAGAGAAGCATAATCAATTGAGCAACAAAGCCCTATCGAGTTGCATACTCATTCACATGCATTAATAGGAATACTTTTGCTACCTAATTAGATATCACACTGCCATGGAGGTCCTACAAGGATAGGAGAGCCAAGAAACACTAATTCATGCAATTCATGCACTCACTGAGCAATTAAACCACCAAATATGTCAGAGGACACAGAGGCGACCCCTGACCATTAATTTGGCAAGGAGAATTAGAGGAATCATACCTAATTTGGAGGGTAAACTTACTTCAGGCTTAGCCACGATTGTCAGCTATGGTGAATAGTGCCCACCACTTGAAGGACTCATGGTCAGAGGGTAATACCTAATTTCCTTGTTCCCTATTTTGCAATTTGTTTAACTAGGTTAAATTAATCATGTTGTAGGTTTAATTCAGTATTCTAGAGACTTTTGATCGATATATTAGGAGCTAATTGCAATTTTCCTTCATTATTGTAGTGTAGGTATAACGAATATTTTTTATGCTTTCATGTCTTCAATTGATTAATTAGGAGCTTAGATAGATTCATCTTAGTTTCTTTCATGTTTCTAATGGTAGATCATCATGATTTAGATCAATTTACATGCATTGAATCACTTTATTGATTTCTTGATTATCATATTATGTTTTGTGCAATTACCCTTTAAAATCCTCATCAAGAGAGTCCTCCTCTGCTATTAATGTTTCTTGTTGTTTATTGCATGTAGGACTAACAGGGTTTTGGGATGCAAGACAACAAATGCCTCTAATCATGGAGAAGAGGGTCATAAACACCCTAGAGCAGTTTGTGTCATCCTGAAAGGTACTTGGAAATCACACCTACCCTTGAGAGGGAAAAATTACATCCTATTGTAACAATTGTATCAAAGTTATTATCCCTAAGAGGGATGTACTTGTAATTTGACTTTGGCTTCAAATATAATGGAGTAAAGTATATTTCTTATTTTCAATTTATTGTCAATTTCTTGTTCTTGTATGCATTTTGTGTATCTATCAATTCTTGCAGTAGGAACCGATAGGTGTGAGCCTTTTTTTGGATTAGATAATAGCTCACCATACAATTAAGGTACCAAGATTTATTAGGCACAAAAAAATAAATGTGTTGACTAATTTAGGTAGTACTCATAACTTTATTAACATCAAGACTACTAAAACATTGAAATTGCACATTAATTTTTCCAACCAAGATAAGTTTCAAGTTTTAGTTACAAATGGAGTAAATGCTCAATGTATTGGTAGAACCTCTTTAGTCTCAATACAAATGGGAAGTTACACCTAGTACTAACTCTCTTTGTTATAAGTTTGGGAAGTTCAGATGTTATTTTGGGTGTTGAATGACTAGAACAACTTGACATTTTTAGTTTCAATTTTAAAAAATTATTCATGGAATGGAAAGAAAATGGAAATACTATTCAAATCCAAGGAATTCAAACTCCACCATCATAGGTAGTGAGTTCTCATAGCATGGAAAAAATACTAAGGAAATGAGGTTATGGATTCATAGCTCAAATCAACTACATGGAAGTGCAAGCACAAGATACGACGGTAATTCCCTCAAAGGATCTTCAAGATATTGTGGCTAACTATGATGAAGTTTTCAAGGAACCAAAAGGGCTCCCTCTTAAGAGATCTCATGACCATGCCATACATCTTGTCCCTGGAATTCTTCCTCCTAATGTATGTCCTTATCGATACCCTCAACCTCAAAAAATAGAAATTGAAAACATTGTCCAAGAACTATTAGAACATGGAGTCATTCATCATAGCACTAGTCCTTATTCATCACTAGTAGTGTTGGCCCATTGTAAAGATAATTCTTGGCATATGTATCTTGAATTTTGGTCCCTTAACAAAATCATCATAAAAGACAAGTTACCTATCTCTATCATAGATGATCTATTATATGAATTGCATGGTGCTAAATTCTTCACAAAATTGCTACGTTCAGGTTTTCATCAAATTAAAGTAAGAGATGAGGACATTCCCAAAACCATTTTTCGTACTCATGAAGGTCATTATGAGTTCTTAGTCATACATTTTTATCTCACCAATGCCCCCTTCACCTTCTAGAGTCTCATGAACCATGTATTTCATCCATTTATTCACAAATTTATCTTTGTCTTCTTCGATGATATTTTAATATATAGTAAATCATGGAAGGATCATTTGATGCATGTGGAAAAAGTTCATGTTTTACATAAGGAGAAACCTTTCATAAAACACTCAAAGTGTGCTTTTGGTGTTCAAGAAGTTGAATATTTGGGTCATATCATTTCTCATGAAGGTGTTAAAGTTGATCCCAATAAAATTAAAGCCATTCAAGACTAATCCTTACCTAAAACTATCAAGAAACTTTGTGGTTTTTTGGGCCTTATAGGTTACTATCGTAAGTTTGTTCATAATTATGGTAAAATTACAGGCCCTCTCACCACTATCACAAAAAAGGATACCTTTCACTGGTCGGATGTGGCCACTCAAGCATTCATGGCACTCAAGAAAGCCATGTGCACTACTCTAGTTTTGGCAACTCCATATTTTCACAAACCATTTGTTATTGAGTGTGATGCTTTAGGAACAGGTATTGGGGAAGTATTAATGCAATATGGTCATCCCTTGGCATTCCAAAGCAAGCAAATTTTAGGTAAAAATTTGGGAATATCCACATATGAGAAAGAAATGTTGGCTATTCTACATGCAGTTGAGAAATGGAGACACTACTTAATAAACAACCGTTTCATCATAAAAACAGATCACAGTAGTCTCAAGCATTTTCTAGAACAACACTTTTCCTATCCAGAGCAAAAAAGACAAAGTTATTGGGATATGATTTTGTTATAGAGTATAAGAAAGACAAAGAAAATGTGGTAGCAGATGCATTGTCTCGTAAATATGAAGATGAAGTTTCCATCAATGCCATTTTGGGTCCTTGTTCTCATTGGGTTTCTCAACTCCAAGAAGAATGGTTGGTGAACACTAAAACTGCTCAAATTATTCAAGATTTAATTCTAGGATCATCCAAGAATCCTCTTTTTCATATAATGACAAGGTGTTAAGAAATAAATATCACATTTACATTCCATAAAGTTCCGTTATTAAATTATCAATCCTTGAAGAATCACATGCTTCTCCATTAGCAGGGCACTCAAGATTTTTGAAGATATACATACAGATAAAACAATCCTTTTATTATAAAGGATTAAAAAATTATGTCAAGAAATTTGTTGCCGAATGTGAAGTATGCCAATGTAATAAGGGTGAAATAGTCAAATCTCCAGGACTTCTTCAACCATTACCAATTCTTGACCACCAATGGGAACACATATCAATGGATTTTATTGAAGTTCTTCCTAAATCAAAATGTAAAATAATGAATTTTGTGGTACTGGATCGTCTCTCCAAGTATGCTCACTTCAATGATTTACAACACCCATATTCAGCAAGCAAAGTGGCTAAGGTATTTATGGACTCCATTTTCAAGTTACATGTAATACCCAAAAATATTTTAAGTCATCATGATCCCATATTCACAAGCAATTTTTGGAAAGAACTATTCCGTCTTAGTGGTACCAAATTAAAGATGTCTTCTGCATACCATCCTCAAACAGATGGTCAAACTAAAATTGTTAACAAATATTTGGGTACCTATCTATGATGCTTTACTCAAGATAAGAAATATCAATGGAGTCATTGGTTATCATTAGAAAAATGGTGGTACAACACTTCATACCATTATTCCATCAAGATGTCCCCATTTGAAGCATTGTATGGGCTATAACCACCAACAATAATAGATTATGTTCCAGGATCCTCCAAAGTAGCTCAAGTAGATGATTGATTCCAACACTAACAGATAATGCTTAACATTCTCAAGGATAATTTGATCCAAGTACAAAATCACATGAACCAGCAACAAGATTCACATTATTCAAAACAACATTTAAATATAGGAGATATGGTTTTCTTACATCTGCAACATTACAAACAACTATCATTAAAAATCAAGACTAGTCAAAATTTGGCTCCAAGATTTTATGGTCCTTACAAGATAGTGCATCACATAGGTGAAGTAGCATATAAAATAGAGCTTCATTCCTCATCCTGTATACATCCCATTTTTCATATTTCATGTCTCACAAAGGAAATTGAACAAATATTACACTCTCAGTCAGAGCTTCCATTACTTGATGAAGAAGGACATATATATCTTCAATCGAAAGTAATTTTGCAAAGCAGATCACGTCATCTTCGATCTCACCTCATAAATTAATTTCTAATAAAATTGTAGGACCTACCAGTAGAAGATGCTACATGGGAAATAGAAAGTATTTTTGATTCATTTCCAGCTTTGAGGATAAATATTTCTGAGGAGAGAAGCCATGTTACAACACCAATATAGCCAAGTTGGCTATATTTCCAAGTTCACTTATTTCATTGATTTATTATTATAAAAGGAAGTAGGTTGATTTATTTGAAATCATCTTATCATCATAATTCTAATTTGTGTATTCGCAAGGACTTAGCCCTCCTAAAGTGGCAAAGGACTAAGCCCTCCTAAAGTGGTAAAAATTATTGATTTTCATTATTTGCATGCTTGTACGTATTGTTTTGGAATATTATTCTATTACTTTTTCAAGTTTCCTCAAGAATTTTGCATTCCTTCTAAAACTTGGGGGGGTGCCCTAGCATGATAGGTATTAAAGTTCCTAATACCTTGTTTTGTGCGTAAAATTTCAAAGTGTCTAGAATGACACCATTTTTGCACCATCCCTTTCTTCTAAACTAGCTACCCCTTTTTTTGTTCATTGTTCTTCACCCATAGGTGTCTACATCTTTCTTTGACACATTTATTAGGCCATAAATGCATCAAAGAGGGGGTAAAATTTAGACATGGAAAATTGACCCACCTAAGTGAGTCATTTTTCCTAGAACCCCTGAGAAGTCCCTCAAACTTACCAAATACAAATTTGGTGCCTCTCTTCCCCTCCTTTTTCTTTTATCCCTAGTTTTACCAAAATCATGATCACCCAATATGGGGCATAATTTTGACAAGTTAGTGTTTTATCTTAGAAAATCCAATTTGAGCTAACCTTCAGGATGTCAGCCCTTCCCTAGGTTTTCCTTTTCATTTTCCTACCCTTTTGCACTCCAAATCTATTATAAATAGAGGGTTTGGATCCTCATTTATCATAGAAGTGCTAACTAGAGGTCTTAAGTGCTAAGTGATTTTTGGCTTTGATTATTTTTCCTAGAAAGATCAAGTGTCTTCATGTGTTATTCAACTACTCTACTCTTATTTTGTTGTTATTGGTGGACAAGTATTGAATTTGTGAGGTGGGATACACCATTTTGTGGAGGTCTTCATACTTTTGACTATTCTTTCATTACCACCAATTTTCTTTCTTGCATTTTAATATTTCTAGATCATTAATTTTGCATTTTGTGTCTCATTTTGCATTAATAAATTGATGTTGTTGTAAATTCATGCCCCACCCATATAGGGCATAATTTTGGTAGATATAAATTCATAGTTACCCTCTATAGGGCATGATTTTAGATTCATCAGGATTAGGGGTAAAGTTTCATTCTTAAACCCTCAACTTATGTTTTCATGCTTCATTTAGATCACAATATCACTGTTTGCATTCTATTTTTCACTCCGTTTTATTTTATTGCATCTCATCTTGTTCATTTCAAAAAAAGTCAGTCATATCTTTACTTTCAAATGGTCAGCTAAAAGGACCAAGGGGGCTTGAATACTGCACCTCCAAGATTTTTCATATAACAACCTAAGCAGTCCCCCAAACTCTAATCAAGTTTTCTAGGGTTTTGTGAAGCTATTTTATAGGTTGTGAAGTTGTTGGATGTATCTCGATGTAAGTTAAAAGCTAAGGTCAACCATTGAATCAAGTAAGTACCCTACATAAAATTCTTAGGTTATTTGTTGTTTTCTTTCTATCCATTTTTATTCTAGATCTAAATCATAAATAAAAATAAAAATATTTTGATTTTATTTCTAGGAATTCAAAAGAGAAAAATCATATAGTTTGCATTCTAGGGTTAACTATATTTGTGCATTCTCTTAAGCCCTTGTTGAAAAAGAAAAATATTTATTTTTATTTTAAGTTAGGGTCTAGTCATCATTGAAAATTAAGAATCATCCTAGGGTTAGCTTCTTGTCTTCTTGCATCATTGTTTGTCTTGCATTGTTCTTTCATTTTCCATAGCTTAAATTTTAGAAAATCCAAAAATAGGTATTTGATCAATATACACATCAAACATTCCATCATAAAAATTGGAGCAAGTACTTAAGTCATTCCAAGTGAACCCTTCGATCCCCAAGACCCCGAGTATAAAGAATGTAACACACCCCCACGATCACCTCGATCCCCAATAGATCCAACCATGAATCATATGCGGTAAGGCAATTTTCCTCCTCTACACCATGGAAGAGGTCATGGTAGAGGATGTGGAAGATCAAAAAACAATTATGAATCAAACCATAGATATTGTGACTATTGTGGAAAATATGGTCACATTGAATATTTCTGCTATAAAAAGAAAAGAGAGAACAAAGCCAAATACAATGAAGAAAAATGTGAAAACCTCTTCCTATATTACAATAGTTTTGAAGTTGTTGAAAATGATGTTTGGTATCTTGGTAGTGGATGTTCCAATCATATTACTGGAAATAAGAACATCTTTGTTAAACTTGAAGAATATGTTAGTGGATAAGTAATATTTTGTGATAACAATAAGGTGAGTATTGCTAGAAAAGGAACTCTTGCCTTTAAGTCAAAGACTGGTAATATTCGTTACATGCATGATAGTTTTTATGTTCCAAGGCTGAAGCATAATTTGTTAAGAATTGAATAGTTATTCTAAAAAATATATACAATTATTTTTTAAAATAATGGCTGCAAAATCCTAAATGAGGCTAACAATCAGATTGTAGCCAAAGTGTTAATGTCAAAAAATAGGATGTATATGTTGAAAATATAGCCAACTATAGAATGTTTGAAGACCACCATTGATTTGGTATGGTTATGGCATAAGAGGTTTGGACACCTCAACTTTGGCTCATTGGATGGAATGTAAAATAAGAACCTTGTTAGAGGGCTTCCCACATTTACACAACCTCCAATCAACACTTAAATTGTTTTATTTTTGGAAAACAATACAGGAAGAAGTTTCTACATCACTAATAAAAAGCTAAAAATCATTTAGAATTGGTGCATGATGACATATGTGGACCTATGCAAACCTTAAGCATCAATAAAAATAAGTATTTTTTTGTTAGTTGTTGATGATCATTCAAGAATGTGTTGGATATTTTTCTTACATGATAAATCACATGATTTTAACTATTTTAAAGCTCTAGTTGAAAAAAAATCTTATTATTATATTAAGATCTTAAGGACTAGCTGTGGGGGTGAATTTGTTTCAAATGAGTTTAAATTTTTTGTAGTAGTCATGGAGTCAAAAGACAACTCACAACTGCCTACACTCCTCAACAAAATCGAGTTGCAAGAACACAAAAATAGGACCATTATGGAAATAACCCATTGTTTAGTAAAGGAGGTGGAGTTACCCAACAAGTTTTGGATTGATGCTACACATATGTCTGTTTACATTCTAAATCACAGCCCTACAAATATAATATAAATTTCCACTTGTTATGAAATATGGCATGGTAAGACGCCAAGATTTACTCATTTGAAAATATTTGGTTCTACATGATATGTGCATATTCCCAAAGAAAAGAGGAGAAATGTGATGAGAAATATATTAAGTTTCTTTTTTTTGGATACTCTAATGAATCCAAATATTATAGGTTTTTTGATCCCACTGCTAACAAAATGCATGTTAGTAGAGATGTAATTTTCAATGAAGGGGAAACATACAATAAGGAGTCTAATGATGGTGTTGATATCACTCCTTAAATTAAATAATCCACTCATATTGATACTATTGAAGCCTTGCATCCCCAACAAACCAATACTCCTTTGTCAACTATTGAAAATCCATCTTCCTGTGGTAGTCTTGGTAATAAATGATCAATATATCATCCACAATCTCAAATGTTGGATGAATATTACACAGGAAGAGTGACAAGGCTACAATAAAAATAAGGTGAGTATTTGATTAATTATGTATTGTTGTCCTCTTTTACTGTTGAAAATAAAAAATTTAAATAAGAATGTGCTAATAAATACTGGGAAAATACTATGGAATATGAAATAGAATAGATTTAAAAAATGACTCTTGGGAGCTAGTTTCTCCTCCAAAAGGAAAGACCATTGCTAGTGTTAAATGGGTCTATAAAATAAAGTATAAGGTTGATGGTAGCATAGCTAAACACAAGGCATGATTGGTAGCCAAAGGCTATGTTCAACAAGAAGGAATAGACTATGAAGAGAATTTTGCACCAGTTGCATGATTAGAAACAATAAGATCTTTTCTTGCCTTAGCTTCCCATTTAGGTCTTATTGTTTATCAAATGGATGTGAAATCAGCCTTTCTAAATGGTTATTTAGAAGAGAAGGTGTATGTGGATAAAACATAAGGATTCATAGTTGTAGGTTATGAAGACAAAGTCTATAGGTTAAATAAATCTCTTTATGGGCTTAAGAAAGCACCTAGATCTTGGTACTCTAGGATTGACACATACTTGCATAAAAAGAGCTATAAATAGTGTTCAAATGAAAGCACATTGTATAAAAAGGTAGATGGATATAATTTTATTATCATATGTTTGCATGCTGATGATATAATTTTTAGGAGTAGCTCCACTACTATGTTGAAAGAATTTAAAAAGGCCATGGTGAATGAATTTGAAATGAGTGACTTGGGTAATTTGCAATACTTTCTTGGTATGCAAATAAAGCAATCAACCCAAGGCATATTCATTACCCAATCCAAGTATGTTGAAAATATCTTGGTCATATTTGAAATGAAGGATTGTAAACCTATCAGTACTTTGGAGTTGTAGGTTGCAAATTGATGAAAGAGGATTCCACTCCTCTTGTGAATGCAACCCTCTACAGGTCTTTGGTTGGTAGCTTGATGTATCTCACAGCTACTAGACCTAATATTATATACTCAATCAATTTAGTAGTAAGATTTATGTAATCTTCTCATGAGTCTCATTAGAAGGTGAAGAACATGTGCTTATACTAAGAGTGGGGGTGAAAAATATAAGATAATTTTTTTTGCTTTTTAATACAAATGATCATATTATAAATATTAAAGTAGTAAACATTACACAAAATATCACACACATGAGAGACATGATTTAATGTGGTTCACCCAATGTGGGATACTCCACGGAGAAAATATTCCTTATAATTTTTCATCAAATAAATTCTCTTGGGAATCCTTTCCCTACAATGTTTATGGACCTCTTGTCCAAAGGGAACACCAATCCCCTAATCAAGTTCATGGATATCTATCCACATGAGAACTCTTTCTCCTTGGATTTTACTGGTGATCTTCTAGAAGAACTATTGCCCCCACTGCTCTGGCTAATGGATCTCTATCCACTAAAGACACCTATCCTCTTTGCCCTAGCTAATGGATCTCTATCCACTAGAGACTATCATATTCTATACTCTATCATCCTCAAAGCTCTATCTCAAATATGCACTAAACATAGTCCTTCGGTTTAGCACATATTTGCTCAATATATGTCTCTGGTATGGTACAAACCTGTCCTCAAATCCCCACCAAACTCTGTCCTCAAATATGTCCTCAATCTCTATTCTCAAATATTTCCTCAATCTCTGTCCTCAAATATGTCCTCAAATCTATCCTCAAATGTTTATACTCAAATATCTATCCTCAAATATGTATTGTAAGCTTCCATAAAATCTCACAAAAATCTATCCATAAGTCTTCTCTAAGACTTACCTCAATTCTGCTCAACAAGTCCACACTAGAACTTGTCCAAACTCATAGAAACATAAAGAGAATTGTTAGAGACTCAATATGCTTCACACTCATCACAATGCTCAATTATTTTCAATCACTCTTTTAGAAACATATATAGAATTGTTAGAGACTCAATATGCTTCACATTCATCAACACTCAACCTCTTTCTCAACTCAATTCAAAATATAGAATATTTTGTTTCATAGAACTTGAACTATATCATCAACACATTCACTTGACTAGGTTCAACCAACTTTACTTAAGAAATCACTCAATGAAACAATTATTTCTCATAATCCCTAGTCCCAAATTATGAAAATTCACTCAAAATGTTTCCAACAATGCATATCAACAATCTCACATAACAATGATACTCATGTTCTTTGCAAAATCTAGTTCAAGTTCTTCACTTAACCAATCACTTCAACAACAATGATTATAAAATAATCTTCACATAACAATTATACTCATGATCTTTGCAAATCCTAGTTCAAGTTCACTCAACTTAATCACCTCAACAACAATGCTTATAAAAAAGGTTTTATTAACAACTCTTAATTCTAGAAAACCTTGAAGCATTAATTCAAAACACACTCAACAATGCTTACCAAACAATCCTTTTCACTCCAACTTTACATTCACAACATTCAACAAACACTCACTAGGAAGAATATGCCCATACCTTTTATTTGATGTAGAAGTGACCTTAGAAAACTTTTCTCAAATACAATTTTCTCTTTTGCCAATCTCAATAGTTAGATGATAAAATATCACACTAACTTCTTCACAAAATAATCAAAAAATAATCAAACTTAATTACACCTTATTACTCCTTAAAATAATATCCAACACCACAAATATTTAATCAAAACACTTCTTCCAAGATTCTAACTCATCAATAGAATATTTTAAATATTCATTTTCATCATAACCCTTTTCAAAAATATATATAAAAAATAATCCGAACTCTACTTATGACTCCCTAGTTAATATTGCGTTAATTAAATAAATCACTTTATAAAATAATGCAATTAATTAATTTCCCGCTTTACTAAGGTAAAAACATATTACCCTAAAAAAAATCAATCCTTCATACACAAAATTCTTTCCTCAACACTTAGGTTAATCTCATAACCTAACTTCCACCTTATTCCTCCTAAACCTTAGCAAATGCAAATAAAAATTAATTTTCAAAAACTTGTTATCACTTTTTGCAATCTGCAAGGCTCGAACATAGAACAATCCTCTCACAACGCCTTGGTCACGACTTCCACATCGTGTGAGCCATGTGATCCACTTGGAGCCACAAAGCGCAATATGCGCTTTGACTTCCTCTCAAACCTTAAGAGCCCTTGGCTCTTCCTTCGATGCGACGGTAACCAAACTTCACTGGAGGCACTTAATTTGAATTTTGCACGAGCTCTTTTTCTTTTTTTAGATGCATTAAAATCATACACTAAACTTTGAAATGACTAAGGTATTAATACCTTATGCCTTCCTTGCCATACACATCGGTGGAGGAAATACGTTGGGGAGTCGGCGCTAACATTTGCCTTCGAATTATTTTAAATTATAATTATTTAAATTCCAAAGAATTTAAATATTATAAATTTAATATTTTAAATATTCTTTTGGGATTTATTAAAAATTAAGGCCTCCTTAGGTTTTAGAAAACCTTTTTAATTTGCCCACCTAAGGTTTTAATAAAATTATTTTATTTTTTCCAACCATGGTTTTAATAAAAACCTTTTATTTTGCCCAACCATGGTTTTAATAAAAACATTTTACATAATATTTAAAAATAAATATTATGAATATCTTTTACCATCAACCTTTTTCCTTGCTCCTACATAATATTTAATAATAAATATTATGAATTCTTTTACCATCAACCTTTTGCATTTATCCTTTTGACCTTTTGACACGAACGACAATTCATTCCTTAATATCAATGAAAACTTCATTAAATCAAAATGTCCAATAATCTCCCCCTTTGTCATTGATGGCAACACAAATTCTTTCTACCAAAACTTGACCTTTTTATTGTTCTTCTCCCCCTAGGAATTTTTTCCCCCTCACTCAATGCTTTCTCCTTAAACCAAATCTCTCCCCCTTACTTAAATCTCTCCCCATTTGACATTAATGGAAAAGGGTCACCTTTGGGGTTCGAGGCTAAGAATGAGTCTCTTAGCTTAGCCCCTCCGCCACCTCCTCTTGAGGTCATTAATTCTGGGGTGGGAGTATTTCTACTCCCAACAAGCACTGTTCTTTACCTTTGTCCTCTTTTGTTCTCATTTGATCTTTTTGATTTATTTGACTGTTCCTGTTCATGTCCATGTTCATATTCCTATCCAAATTCTTGTTCCTATTTTTGTCCATATTCCTAGTCGTGTTCATGTCCATATCCATATTCTTGTTCCTATTCTTGTTCTTGTTCTTGTTCTTATTCATGCTTGATTTTGAAATGTCTACTCTACACCACTTTGTTGTATGTACAGAATTATTACACTTATAACACTTAATTTTATTATTACTTGGAGGTGCAAATGTCTTGGGATTTCTCCTGGTGAAGCCATATCTGTTCCTATCATGAACCCTACAATTCATTGCCTTGTGATTAAATTGATTACATGAGTAGCAATACCCATGGAAAATTTGCATGTTCTTGAAGTTCCCATATTCCTGAATTTCATGTGTCCTACACTATGAAGCCTTGTGCCCAAATATATGACATGAGAATCAACATCTATTGAAGAAACCTTACCTTGACTCCATTGGTCTCTTAGTATCTTCTACCTTGTCTTGTTTCTTGTTCCACCTGTTCCTTATTTGTGCATTATTCCTTTCCTTGTTGAACTTACTATTATCCAACTTATCCTTAAAAGTATCACTCTCTGTTTTACTTACTTCTTTTGATGCTTCTTCTTCTTTGGTGCTTGAGCTTGACTCTCCTTTTTCTGCTTCCTGTTTCCCTTTTTCTTATTCAAAACTAAGTCCTGTTTTGGTGATTGATGATCTTTGTGCATTGATAATCCTATCCAGATTTTTTGAAATTTTCTCAAACTTGTGTAGCTTATCCTTGGAGCTTTTTACTTCCATCCTTAGTGAAACTATCTCATGTTCTAATTTTTCACATTCTAGATATTTTGTCTTTAATTATTTAGTCATACGTTCTTCCATTTTCATTGCTTCTTAAACCTTAATTTTGAAGTTAGTAAGTTCTTGTAGACACTTTGCTTTTGCTTTCTCATCTTCTTGAGATTGAACCCTTAATCCTAATCTCTTCATTTTTAATTCGTCAAGCTCAACAATACATCTTTCACATTCTAGCTCCTTTACCTTTGATTGTTCAACCATACCTTTTCAACTTTATTTGCCTTTTCAACCTTATCTTTCAGGTCAGAGAGATCTTGTAGAAGATTTATCTTATATTTCTCATCCTCTTGTATTTGAGATTTTAATTCTAAGTTCTCCCTTTTTAACTCAACGAGTTCCTTAAGAGTGACTTCCTCATTTTCTCTTTCTGAATTTTTCTCTTTTCTTTGGTCTTCAATTTCTTCTATTGTTCAAAGTAGAGTTTCTTCTTCATATATGTTTTAACTATTCTTGTTATCATTTTCTAAAACATCCTCTAGAACTTCAATTCTGAAAGTATCATCTTCATATTCACTGCTACTAAAACCATTGCAATAACCAGCATCATGATCGAGTTGACCACAAACAAAACATTCTTCACCTTCTTGTGAACAATGATTTGCAAGGTGACCTATATTCCTACATCTGGTACAAAACTTTATCAATCTAGTTATCTCTCCATTGCTTGATTCATCTCTTGAATCTATTTCCATTCTTTCTTTCAAAACAACAACATTTAAATCATCTTCCTTTTCTTTCATGACCATGTGTGTTCTTTTCTTCTTGTATCTCATGGTTCTACTTTTACCTTTATCTACTATTTGTGTTCTTTTAAGATATTCCTTCAAGATGTTAAACCTTTTTCAAAGGAACCAGCTTTGATACCAATTGAAGAATATGTACTTATACTGAGATGGGGGGCTGAACAGTATATGATAATTTTTTTCTCTTAATAAAAATGATAATATTAGTAATATTAAAGTAGTAGACATCACATAAAGCATCACACATATGAGATACATGATTTAATGTGGTTCACCTAATGTGGGCTACTCCATAGAGAAAATATTCCTTATAATTTTTTCTCAAATAAATTCTCTTTGGAATCCTTTCCCTTCAATGTTTATGGACCTCTTGTCCAAAGTGAACACCAATATCCTAATCAAGTTCATGGATATCTATCCATAGAACTCTTTCTCCTTGGCTTTGACTGGTGATATTCTAGAAGAACTGCTACCCCCACTACTTTGGCTAATGGATCTCTATCCACTGAAAAACACCTATCCTCACTCACCTGGCTAATGGATATCTATCCACTGGATACTTTTGTCTTCTATAATATTTCACCCTAAAATATCTGTCTCAAATATGCACTAAACATAGTCCTTCGGTCTAGCACAAATATGCTCAATATCTGTCTCTGATCTAGCACTAACCTATCCTCAAATATGTACCAAACTCTGTCCTCAAATCCGTCCTCAATATTTATCCTCAAATATTTCCTCAATCTCTGTCCTCAAATTTATCCTCAAATATCTATCCTCAAATATTTTTCCTCAAATCTGTATTTTAAGCTTCCAAAAAAGCTCACACAAATCTTTCCACAAGTCTTCTCTAAGACTTACCTCAAATCTGCTCAACAAGTCCACACTAGAACTTGTACAAACTCATAGAAACATAAAGAGAATTTTTAGAGACTCAATATGCTCCACACTCATCACAATGCTTAATTAATTTCAATCACTCTCTTAGAAACATATAGAGAATTTTTAGAGACTCAATATGCTTCACATTTATCAACACTCAACCTATTTCTCAATTCAATTTAGAATATAGAATAATTTGTTTCACAGAACTTGAACTATATCATCAACACATTCACTTGACTAGGCTCAACCAACTTCACTTAACCAATCACTCAATGAAATAATTCTTGCTCACAAACCCTAGTCCCAACTTATGAACATTCACTCAAAATATTTCCAACAATGCTTATCAACCAATATCACATAACAATGATACTCATGTTCTTTGCAAACCCTAGTTCAAGTTATTCACTCAACCAATCACTTCAACAACAATGATTATAAAACAATCTTCACATAACAATGATACTCATGATCTTTGCAAATCCTAGTTCAAGTTCACTCAACTTAATCACCTCAACAACAATTCTTATAAAACAAGGTTTTATCAACAACTCTTAATTCCAGAAAACCTTGAAGCATTAATTCAAAACAAACTCAACAATGCTTACCAAACAATCCTTTTCACTCCAAATTTGCATTCACAACATTCAAAAAACACTCACTAGGAAGAATATACCCATACATTTTATTTGATGTATAAGTGACCTTATAAAACCTGTCTCAATCATAATTTTCTCTTTTACAAATCTCAATAGTTAGAACATAAAATATCTCACTAACTTCTTCACAAAATAATAAAAAATAATCAAACTTAATTACACCTTATTACTCCTTAAAATAATATCCAACACCACAAATATTTAATCAAAACACTTCTTCCAAAATTCTAACTCATCAAAAGAACATTTTAACAATTCATTTTCATCATAACCCTTTTCAGAAATATATCTAAAAAATAATCCAAACTCTACTTATGACTCCCTACTTAATATTGCATTAATTAAATAAATCACTTTATAAAATAATGTAATAAATTAATTTCCCACTTTACTAAGGTAAAACAATATTACCCTAACAAAAATCAATCCTTCATACACAAAATTATTTCCTCAACACTTAGGTTAATCTCATAACCTAACTTCCACCTTATTCCTCCTAAACCTTAGCAAATGCAAATAAAAATTATTTTTCAAAAACTTGTTACCACTTTTTGCAATTCGTGGGCCTTGAACATAGCACAGTCCTTTAACAACGCCTTCGCCGTGGCTTCCATGCTGTGTGAGCCACATGCTCCATTTGGAGCCACAAAGCGTAATATGCGCTTTGACTTCATCTCAAAACTTAAGAGCCCTTGGATCTTCCTTCGATGCGGCGATAACCAAACTTCACTGGAGGCACTTAATTCAAATTTTGCATGAGCTCTTTTTCTTTTTTTGGATGCATTAAAATCATACTCCAAACTTTGGAATGGCTAAGGTATTAATACCTTATGCCTTCCTTGCCATACATGTCGATGAAGGAAATACGTTGGGGAGTCGGCTCTAACATTTGCCTTCAAATTATTTTAAATTATAATTATTTAAATTCCAAAGAATTTAAATATTATAAATTTAATATTTTAAATCTTATTTTGGGCTTTGTTAAAAATAAGGCCTCCTTAGGTTTTAGAAAACCTTTTTAATTTTCCCACCTAAGGTTTTAATAAAAACATTTTATTTTGCCCAACCATGGTTTTAATAAAAACCTTTTATTTTGCCCAACCATGGTTTTAATAAAAACCTTTTACATAATATTTAAAAATAAATATTATGAATCTCTTTTACCATCAACCTTTTGCATTGCTCCTACATAATATTTAAAAATAAATATTATGAAGCTCTTTTACCATCAACCTTTTGCATTGCTCCTTTTGACCTTTTGACATCAACGACAGTTCATTCCTTGACATCAATGACAACTTCATTAACTCAAAATATCTAACAGAAGGTAGCTAAGAGAATTCTCAGGTATGTGAGTGGTACAAAATATTTTGGTTTATGCTATTATGCTACTAATTATTGTGAACTTGAGGGTTATACAGATGTTGATTGGGCAGGAAGCCTTGATGATAGGAAGAGTACCTCAGGTTATGCATTCTTCTTTGGTGGCAACTTGGTGTCTTGGAGTAGCAAGAAGCAACAAATAGTTGCATTATCCACTGTTGAAGCAGAGTATATGGTTGCATCCTTTGCTTGCACTCAAGCCATTTGGATGGCTAGACTCTTTGAAGATTTGGAAATGGAGATTACTTACTCCATAAAAATCTGTTGTGACAACACTAGCACTATATCCATGATAAATAATCCAATGTTCCATAGTCAAAGCAAGCACATTGACATATGTCACCATTTCATTCGTGACTTGGTCAAGGATGAATTCATAGAATTCACATTTTGTAAATCTAAAGATCAACTTGCAGACATATTCACGAAGGCTTTGACTAAGAATAGATTTCAGAGTTTGAGAACTCTCATTGGAGTACAAAATATTGACATCAAGGGGGAGAATGAAAGAAATTGATGTCAACCTTTCTTTGTCTTACTTTCTTAACTATAGTTTTTGTTTTTCTCTTAACTGTAGTTCTCTTTTTTCTCATAGGAATTATTTCCTATATATTGTAAAACCTTTTTATTTTGTATAAGGTTGTCAAGAAGGATGTTGGAGAAGGTAAAATAGAGGTTGAAAATAGCTGTAAATACTTTGAAAGTTGCTGGTAATGTTTGGAATACTATATTTCTTGAGAGTTTGCTGTGTGTGAGATTTTCTTGTATTTTTTGGGTAAGCACTTTGTTTTGCTGCACTAATTAAGTTGTATCCATGTTTTGAAAAATACAAATTTAGATCTTTTTGTTGAAGAGTTTTCTTCATGTATTCATGACTTTTATTAGCATGTAAAATTCCATTCTTTGGATGATCTATTGTTTGTGTTGAACACAAATCCTTCCTAAACTACAAAAATTTTAGAAGCTTATACCTTTTTATTTATATGGTATTTTTCAGTTTTGTCAAGTGTTTTGGATACCCATTTTCATGTAGTTACACCCCTAAACATTTCTGAAAATTTTGGGCACTTTCATAAAAATGTCATTTTTTACACTCTTTGTTTTCTTAGACTATTGGCACTTATTTCCAGAACTCTTTGGTATCTAAGAGCATCCTTAGTTGATTTAATTTATTTGGTATCAAATAATCCTTCCTTAATTTCCTTTAGTATTGATTTATTGTAACGAACTACTTGTTAACCAACTCAAATCAACCCAAGATAGAGTAATTTTTTTTTTAATAATAACATAATATTACTTAAGGTAGAATTCATATTCATAGATGATTATTCGAAGCAATCAAGCTAACTTGTTTCCATTCATTAAGTTAATAAGCTATCGAGAGATTTATGACATGGTCAGTATCAAATATTGTGATAGGAGTGACCAAATCCTATCTAACCTTATGTACCCTTATGAGATAGGAAAACCGAGTTATTTTATCAACCTATCATTACTTCTCTCTCCTTTAATTAAGTATGTGGACTTAATTAACTAATAAAAATATTATTCATGAAACTTATTCCTTAATTGCTCTTATCATTGTCATTACATGATAATCAACATATCTCATACATCATTAAACAATATAACAATATTACCACATTCATTCATATATGAATAGAGTAAAGACTATAATCTGAACATTGCATGTAATCATAAATTATTACATCATTATTAAAATGAATAACTTTTCAATAACCATATCTTGGAAATGTAAATACAACATCCACACTAAATCTATAAAGCATCAATTACAAGATCACAAGATTTATCCTAGGAAAAGCCTCGAAGGGAAACAACCCAGCCTCAAAATATGTATCCTCATATTTCATTAATTCTTTTAAATCAATTTACAATGATATAAGGAATCCTAAAGATCCTTTTCCAACCATCATTAATTACATTGATATGGGAATATCCCATACATTTCTATTTTTAGGTCATCATTACAATTGAAACACATAAATGAAATATTCATTGGATTCATATACATTGAGAATAGAGAGAACCTCATAGTTCCCTCAAGAATGAATCTCACATTCATTCTTCAAGACTAGATATCATAGCCTCTAATATATTGTAGAAATAATCAACAATGCTTAGAACAATATTTTTATCCACTACCCAAGAAGGATTTAGATTGTACCCTTGGGTGCACTACTTACCTCTCTAATTAGTGCATGAGGATAATCTTCCTAAGTGTTGTTATTAGTGCACTATGGATAACTACATGAATAACATGATTGACATCCTATATTTTAAGGTTTGGCTTAGGGTTTGTAATATTGGTCTCTTGATATATGCAAGGTATGTGAGATCTCACTTTCGTGTTGTAGGGTCCTATCTAATGGCTTGGTTTTAGTTATTTCAACACTTTGACCATCATACATTGTCATAAAAGAAGATTATTCATACCCTAAAAAAAATCCTCTTGATTATTCTAAAATAGTTGAAACAATGTTTCTAACCTATAGACCTATCTTAAAAATAAACAAATTACTCATAATAGAATCTTACCACACTCTAGAAAGGGGTATGATACCATTGTTGAGGAATAATACATTAATTGGTGCATGCTAATGTACCCCTATGGTACCTTCATGGTATAAATATAAATATGTAATATATTAGGGTTGAGTCTATAGTTTAGGTGCATGATTTATATTTACCCTTTCATGTGAGTGTTAATGTTCAGGAAATGTATAAGTGTCATGTAAGAGTGCAATGTGTAGGAAATGCACAATTGTCATGTAAGTTAGAAGTGCAAGTGTATATTGAGATAATGTATACAAGTATCATGTATATAATAGTGAAAACATGTAATGTAATGATATGCACAAGTATCTTATATTAGGTGTGCATGTAGGAGTGTAAGAGTCACGTAGATGTGTGCAAGTGTCTTAGAGTCAAGTGAATATGAAGAGTCTTGTATTCAAATGACAAGATGATAAGCCAAGAGTCATGAGACTTTTCATATGAAGGGTCACATTACTATAGATATATTATGGATGCAATACTACATGAGAATAAAATATGAATATTATATTATAGAGTTGTAATAAGGAGAGAACGAAAAAAACTTGTATACAAAATTTGAGCAATTAATATTGTAAGTTTTCTTCATACATAGTTCATGAATTATTTAGGCCATTTACATTTATATTTGACTATATAAATTAATGCTATTTGATTTATTATATAGGCCTTGATATACACATTAATTGGGTCATATATTATTCTATTGTCATATTAATATTTTGACCTTTAACATTGTGGCTATTTTATATTGGGACCCATGATATTTTGTTGTAGTAAGGCTTTAAAAAGCCAACAATGGTATTAGATATACCACCTAAATCTATCCATTTTGATATAGTTCATTTTATTAGCCACTATTATCAATAGTTAAATTTATCCACTTTTGATAAAGTTAATTTAGATTCTATCCACTTTGAATGTAGTGCAAACTTGGAATCTATTTTTAAAGGTATTATTGAGTAGAAATTGAGGGGACAACAACTAGTCACCCTTATTTGGATACTAGGGTCTTTCCTCTTGATTCAAGAAAAACTAGTGAAGACTAGGACTCATCTAGATTGACAAAAAGGGCCAACTTAGGAGAAAAATTGGACATTTGATAGAGAGGAATCCAACTCAAAAGAAAATATGGATATTGAATATTAAGGATTGGAGATTGAGGTTGAACCAACTCAGGAGAAAGTTTATCATTTAGGAACATTCAAAACCACCTTCAAATTAATATTGGGTTCTTAGGTGTGACCTAATACATTGAAGATTTCAAACATCAAATTTATAGTACAAAATTTTGAGGAGCTTCTTGTAAATATTGAAAAGAATTTTAGCTTCTAGAGACAAAGAGAGAGCAAAAAGTAGAGCATATAAGAAGAAGCAAAAGTATAGAGAGAATAAGTAGCAAGTACAAATAATAAAAAAGCAGATAAAAGGCCAAAAATCCTGCATTGAGAGGAAGGTCTAAAGAGACTTGCATCGGAGTAGAGGTCCATAGAGGTCTATGTTGAAGAAGAAGGTCCAATAGAGGCCTGAATTATTTAAGAAGGTGAGAGAGGCCTCCACTATTGAAGAGGCTCAAGAAGCCTACATAAGTGAAGATTAAAAAATGGCTTGCATAAAAGTATACATAAGCTATTTGTAAAATATTTTTATACAAAGTTAGAGAAGACATACAAAGACATCGAAGAAATGCAAAGCTAGGGTAAGCAAACAGATCTAGAGTTAGACACAACATACAGAGTAAAATAAAATCACATAGAATATGAATCTATAAAGAAATAAAAAATAAGGTTGTGAATAAATATTATAAGCACTATTAGACTATTGAAGGAAGCTCATATTTGTGAGCCAAATATCTAGAAAGTAAGAGCACAATTGCGATTAGGGATAAGTCACTTGAACTCTAGGGCAAACCAGAGAGCTATTGGTTTAAATAAAAAGAGAACTAGATATTATATCATCTAAGAAAAAGTAAAAACCATAAAGCTATCAGTTTAAGAACTGAGGAGAATAAGGATGAACTAGGAAGTTACTTATCAAAGCATAGAGAAGAACCAATTAGTTAGCTAAGAGAAAGAAAAAACTAGATATTGGACCATCTATGAATAAAGGTGAACCAATTTTCTCAACGAATGATGAATGAGGAACCAAGTCTACTAGAGTAGAAAGGTAAACCAAATCACTTAAGGTATCAATGAACTAGATAATCAAGGAGAACTAGAATATAGAAAAAGAGTATTCTTGAGAAGCAAATCAATGATGAACCAACAAGGCATTGGTTCTCCAGATAAACAAAGCACCAATAAACCAATGAGGCATATATTATTTACAGAAAACAAACGATTGATAGACAAGCAAAGAATCAAAGAAGTGAGGCATTGGTTCATTAGAGAAGTTGAACAAAAAATCATGGTATCCAAAGGCATGAACTAGAATATTAAGGTGAGGTGAACAAAATTTTGAACCAGTTGAGAAGAAAAAAAATGAAAGAGAAATAGAAAGGAGGATCCAAGAGATGTTCATGCAAAATAAAATGAAATGCAATAAGGTGAAGGGACATTAGACAATTGCATTAGATATTACATCAACATTGATAGTAGAATTAATCCAGCTATAATTTTTTTGAGCTGATTTTCAAAACACATGGTTGTGAGATTAGAGATGCAAAGGATGGTTCTCTCATTCCTAAGGCAGAAAGGATAGCAGGTAATATTTATAATATTTGTGATATATTTGACAAATATTGCTTCATTGGACAAGAAGAGGAAAATTGGTTATGGCATAAGAGGCTTGGTCACATCAATTTTGACAATCTTGTCAAAATTAGCTCAAAGAATGCAGTAAGGAACTTGCCTAAGATATCAAAGCCATAAAAAAGCATATGTTTCTCTTGTAAATAAGGAAAGAAAACAAGAGCACACTTCAAAACTAAGGAGTACTCTACTACACGCCAATTGGAGCTAGTGCACACAAATATTTGTGGATCGATGATAACTAAAGGTATGGATGGTGAGAGATACTTCATTTTGTTCATTGATGATTATTCTAGGATGACTTGGGTGTTGTTTTTAAAAGAATAATCAGAAGCCTTGTTTAAGTTCAAAATGTTCAAATAAAGTGCTAAAAATGATATGGGCACTAGTATCAAATGTTTGAGATCAGATAGAGGTGGTGAGTACACATCAGTAAAGTTTGAGAAATATTGTTTAGAGCATGGCATTAGGAGGTAATTTTTGGTAGCAAGAACACCTTAACAAAATGGTGTTTTTGAGAGAAAAAATAGAACAGTGCAAGAAATGGCTCAAACTATGTTGAATGAGGAAAATATTGCTGATAGATTTTGGAGAGAAGCAGTGCATACATCAGTGTATATTCTAAACAGGTGCATGCTTAGAGTTCACAGTGATATGACTCCTTATGAGTTATGATTTGGAAGGAAAGCTACAGTTAAACATTTCAGAGTGTTTGGGAGTAGGTGCTACATAAGGAGAGATGAACAAAAACTTGGCAAGTTTGATACTAGAGTGGATGAGGGCATATTTCTTGGATATTCATATAGAAGCAAGGCCTACAAATGCAACAAAAAGAGGCTTGGTAATATAGTTGAGAGCATCAATGGAAATATTGATGAAGGCATTGGTGAGGTAATTGAACAAGTTGATCCACCCATTCAAAATGACACCATTGAGAAAGAAGATGAAATTGAATCACCTAAAGAACAAAATGAAGAGGTTGCTGCCCCAAAGAACCCTTAAAAGTATTTAAAGAAGAATCATCCCCAAAATCAGATTTTAGGAGACCCCAATAAATGTGTGCAAACAAGAAGAAGACTTGCAAGGACAAATGAGCAGGTAAAATTTTCTTTGTTGTCTCAAGTTGAGCCTAAGAATTTTGATGAGGCTAGCAAACATGAATGTTGGATTAAGGTTATGAATGAAGAACTTGATCAAATAGAGAAAAATCAGACTTGGGAACTTGTTCCAAGACCTACTAATAAAAATGTAATTGGAACCAAGTGGGTCTTTAGAAACAAACCTAATGAAGATGGCCAAGTTGTGAGAAATAAGGCTAGATTGGTGTGGAAGGAGTATGCTCAAGTGGAGGGCATAGATTTTGATGAGACATTTGCACCTGTAGCAAGGTTGGAAGCCATTAGAATATTTATTTCTCTCATTTTCCATAAGAATTTCAAGGTCTACCAAATGGATGTGAAATCAGCCTTCTTGAATGGCAACCTAGAAGAGGAGGTTTACATAGAGCAACCCGATGGATTTCAGCTTGGTGATGAGAACTATGTGTGAAAATTGAAAAAGGATTTGTATGGGCTGAAGCAAGCCCCAAGAGCATGGTATGATAGGTTGGAAAAGTACCTATTGCAGTAGGGCTTCCAGACAGGTAAGGTTGATAGGAATTTGTATTACAAGGTTGTAGGTGATGATCAACTTGTTATTGTTGTGTATGTTGATGATATAATTTTTGGAGGTAATAAAGATGAAATGTGTCATGAGTTTTATACTACTGTGCAATATGAATTTGAGATGTCCATGATAGGAGAATTGTCATACTTCTTGGGTCTTCAAATTAATCAGTTGGATAGAGGCATTTTGATTTGTCAATCTAAGTATGTTAAGGAAATGCTTAAGAATTTTAACATGGAGGATAGCAAACTAGTGAGTACTCATATGGTGACAGGGTGTAATTTGAGTAAGGAATATGAGTCTCCTCTTATTTATCAATCCCTATATAGGTCAATTGTTGGTAGTTTATTGTATCTAACTGCTTCTAGACCTGAAATTTTGCAAGTTGTGTGCATGGTTGCTAGATTTCAAAGTGCTCCAAAAGAAACTCATGTGAAGGCCATCAAATTATTTTTATGATATATTAAGGGTACTATGGAGTATGTATTGTGGTATCCAAAGGGAAAATACTTCACATTGAAGGCTTATACATATGCATATTGGGCTGGTTGTGTTGATGATCATAGAAGTACAAGTGGTGGTGCCTTCTTCCTTGGTGACAAGCTTGTCTCTTGGCACAATAAGAAACAAGATTCAGTTTCTCTATCTAAAAATGAGGCTGAGTATATTTCTGTTTTTTCTTTCTGCAATTAGGTGTTATGGATGAAGCAAACTCTTCAAGACTTGGGTATTGCAAATGGTGAGCCTATTCCCCTTCTTTGTGATAACACTAGTGCTATCAATATTTCAAAGAATCCAGTTATGCATTCAAGGACTAAGCACATAGATATAAGGTATCATTTTTTGAAGGAGAAGGTTTCTGAGAAGGTGGTTAAGTTGGAATTTGTGCCTACTAAAAATAAGATTGCAGATATATTTATAAAGTCTCTTCCATTGGAGACATTTGAGCACTTGAGGCAACTCCTAGGAGTTGTTCCTCTTCCTACACACTAGATTTTTTTTTATTTTAAGGGAACATACTCAGGGGAAGCATATCATTATTTAATTTTATGATCCTACATATGCTATTTGATGTTGTTATTCTCTAATAGTTTCTTGAGGATGATGTGTGCAGAAATTTCAATGATTGGATTCACAGTGTGTAGTGGTGTTTCTTGGCAAGGCGATGCAGTTCTTGGTAAATATTTTGGATTTATATTTGATAATGATGGATCTAGTTTTTCATCACTATATCAATGTCCTTGATTTTTGTCTCTATTGTATATCCGTTTGTATGAATATCAGCAAGTTATGGTGCTTTTGTTGATTTGGCATTCCCCGAATGAGCTAGTGAATGAGCTGTTTGAAATAAGCTTTGTGTGGAACTATCTTGGAGTGTCTTGTACAAATTATCATATGTTTTTCAGAGCAAACACCAAGAAACACCAGACAAATAGTATCTTTTGTCGACAAAGCATATATTACTGATATTTTATGTCCATGATAGCAGCATGTGAGTTGGTGATTGGTTTCAGGAGGAGTTTGATGCAAAATTGTCAAATAAGATGCATTGTTGTGTCGTTTTGTCATTGTTGTCAAAGGGGGAGAGTGAGCTAACTGCAACCATATTTCTATGATGCCTTGTTGGAGTAAATGGGAGTTCAGATTTGGTTTTTTAGGTCTGATATGAGTTGCTTTTGCTGGCTAGTGCTTCTCAGGATAAATTTGAGGTTTGTTGTTGGTTTTCTTAAGGATGTTGCATTATGCAGTTTGTTGCAGTTAATGTTGTGTTGCCAAAAATACCAAAGGGGGATATTGTTGGCCTCTTGGAGTGTTGTAATTTTTTTCAAAACCATTATACATGGAATCCTACATGGTATTCAGATTTTCCATTCATATTGGTGGTCATCCTACAAATTTGTCCATGTTTGCATAACGTAGTGTGTTTTCCAGCACACCTAGTTTGGAGGCAATTTTGGTGAGAAAGTTAATTTTTGATTTTTGGTGGCATGGATTATTGCTCATATGTGTTGTAATGTATTATTTATCCTATGAGAATTGGTTTAATTATTTAATTTAATATTTCCCACTCTTTGTCATCTCCAAGTTCCTTGGAATGTGTTTCGGGACTTAGGAATGGAGGGAAAAATGCATTTAATTAATTTTTTATGCAACATAGGTGATAGGGGTCATATTCCTAGTGAATATAATTTAATTTTATGTTGCATAATATGGGAAATTGGAAAATAAGTCGTTCACTCTTTGTGGGACCCATTTTGGAGTTATGTGGTGTAGTGTGGAGCTATTTTCGATAGTTTTTGGGATATCTTATGCATATTTTTGGAAATGTTTGAGGAAGTGGCATCCATATTGGTCCCATTTTCTGTAGTGGTCGTGGCATATCATTTTTGGAGTGTTAGTGCAGGTTAGAGCTGATTGGTGGAGTGTGGAGTGCCCATATGGAAGTTATTTTGAATTTCAATGTTGAAATTGGCAATTTCCTAAGCTAGGTGTGTGGTTTTTGGAGTGGTTTTTGCACATGGTTTTGGAAACCATTTGTGGTTTCCCTATTCATTATCCTCTATATATTGTATATAGAATTTCATTGTTTCTATGGAGTTTTGGTGTGCGTAACGAGGTGCTGCCGAAATGTTGCCGAATTTTCAGTAGAGTGTGAATACTTTAGATTTTGTTATTGCAGTTGTGGGTGCATATTGAGCATGTTATTTGGATCATATTGGTATATAATTTGTAGTTTTTGTGATAGTGCTGAAGTGGTATTTAATTTGCAGGGGTTTTCATGATTCATTATTCACATTGTAGCAGTTGTATGTGGTGAGTTTTGTACTTGCAGACTATTGTGAGTTCTACTTTCATTGTAGGTATTCTTATGCCATTTATTTTATCATATTTCAAATCAAAAGGGTGGTAGGTGTGGGTGAAGAATAATTTTGGGTGTGGCTCCATTTGAACCATTTTCTTTCATTGGGCTCCATTTGGCCCCATTGATAAAAATATCATTGTACTTCATTTGCAGTGAGGCTCGATCTGAGCAGTAGACTCAGGGAGATTTTTCTCACCGGGGTTTTCTTCCCATATTGGGTTTCCCCATCATATCCTTGTGTTATGTGATGCCATTTTATGTGTCTTGTGTGGATTTGAATTTATGTTCTTTGCTGTCCTAAAATTAATATTTGAAAAATCAGATTTAGAGGGTTTGAAAATTTTATTTAAGTCACTAATTCACCCCCCTCTTAGTGCCATTGTGATACCAACAATTGGTATCAAAGCCATACTACCCAATTTGTAAGCTTAAGAAGCTAGGATAGGTCCTCAAAATGGCTATTTGTGATTCGAATAAGCCCCCTCTATTTTATGGAAAATATTATGCCTTTTGGAGCTATAGGATGATGAGATACCTTGGTTCTTTGGGTATGGGTGTTATGTTGTCTATGCAAAATGGCTATACCATCCCTGCTACACCTCCCACTGATCCTACTACCATACAAGAATATAACAATGATTTGAAGGCTACTAATGCTATCACAAGTGCTCTTGCTCCTAGTGAGTTGGTTAAGGTTATGGGTCTCAACACTTGAAAGGAAATATGGGAAAAATTGAAGGCCATTCATGAAGGTGATGTAAAGGTGAAAGAAGCCAAATTGTAGATTTTTAGAGCTAAGTTTGAAAGTTTAAAAATGGATGAAGATGATGATATTGTTGCTTTTATGCTTCAAGTGAATGAGGTTGTAAATGCAATTAGAGGTCTTGGTGAAACAATTTTAGAATCCATGGTTGTGAATAAGGTTCTAAGATCACTCCCTACAAGATTTGATTCAAAGGTTTCAGCTATTGAAGAAGCAAAAGATCTTAATACTTTGACTATGGATGAGCTACATGGGTCACTTATAGCTTATGAGATGAGGATAGGCAAAGACAAACCTATCAAAAAATGCAACCTTCAAAGCTTTTAAAAATATGAAGATTAAAGTGAAAGAGGAAGAGGATGAAATTTCAGATGAAGAAGAGGTAAAATTTGTGAGAAAGTTGCAAAGAGGAAGAGGCAAGTACAAGGGAAAACTTCCACTCAAATGCTTCAACTATGGAAGAATTGGTCACATTGCAACAAGATGTCCCTACAAAGAGAAGAGTGATGATGAAGAAAAGCCTAAAGAAAAAGGAGAAGGCAGCAAGAAGAAATTTGTAAAATTCAGAAGAAACTTCAAAAAGAGGAGCTTAATCACCCATGAGGATAGTGCTTCCGAAGATAGTGTGCAAAGTGACTCTAAAGATGATTCAGGTGAGGTTATTTTTATGGCCTTAGAAGACAATAAAAATGAGGTTGAAGACACAAAGGAAGATGAACCTGAGATGGAATTTGAAGAAGAGTTAGCCTATGCCCTTGAGGAGTATGAGAAAGAGGTGAAGAAGAACAAAAGGTATGCACAAAAACTAAAAGATGCAAATAATCAAATTGCAGATTTGAAAAATTAGATTGAAGAGGCTAATAAAATTTTTGATGGTGCACTAAATTATCTGAAATTTCAAGTTGAGGAGAACAAGAAACTCACATGTAGTCTTGAGGATGCAAATAGGATGATTGCAGATTTGAAAATTCATGTAGAAGAGTCCCGAAAGATAGTTGAAGACCTCAAGCTCAGAGTTTGTGAAAAAGTGAATAATTGTAGCAAGCTTGAAGAGGAGATTTGTTCTTTGAGGAAAAAATTAGAGAAATATAATTTTATGAGTTGCACCACTCTAAAATTTGATAAGAGTTCTGAAAAACTTGATGAGATTATCAAGCAACAAAGGCATCCTAAGATCAAGTTTGGTATAGGATTTGAAGAAGGTGAGTGCTCAGAATTTTGTCAAATATGTAAAGCCACTTAAGGATGAGAAAGTAAGTGATTTTCTGCTCCTTGAAGACAATAATTTTTAGCCCCATGAAGGTGAGAATTTGTTGCTCCAAGATGACAAGAAGTTGCAACCCCAAAATGAGAAGAAGAGTGTGCAAAAGGAGAACAATTTCATGAGGAAGGACAATGATGGCTTCATCAAAGTTAATCACCAAAGAAGGAGACCTTATGGAAGATATGATAACACATGTCAAAGGCAGCAAACCAGGTCAAATTATTATTTTTACGGTTATTGTTATAGGTGCAATTCATTTGGTCATAAAATTGCCAATTGTAGGCTCAACTCTAGGCCTAGAAACATTGTCACACATAACTCTTTTGCACCTCTAATTGAGCACAATGTAGAATGTTTCAGATGTAAAAATTTTGGGCATATTGCAAGGTATTGTAGAACTATATTTTCTGCCACTAATCCAATGCAGAAGAGCAGATCTAATCAGCCCCATAGAATGCAAAACAAGCTGCCACCTAGACAAAATTCATAGGTTCACAAGAAGGCTGATTTGGAGAAGAAGGATAAGGAACCAAAACCAAAGCCCAAAAATGTGTGGATTGAGAAGGGAAAGGAGAAAGAGGTCAAGTATTATCTCATAGTGTAGGCTGAATTAAAATCTCAGAACAAATCCACTTCCTGGATCATTGACAGTGGGTGCTCTAGTCACATGACTGGAGATAAAAATCAGTTTGTGCATATGCAGAAGTATGATGGCGGTTCTGTGAGGTTTGGAAACAATTATGGTGCCAAGATAGTTGGTAAAGGAGAGGTAAGCATTGGAAATGGAAATATCAGATCTGAAAATGTTCTTTTTGTTGATGGCCTAAAGCATAACTTGCTTAGTGTGAGTCAAATGTGTGATTCGGGATGTGAGATGATTTTCAAAGCACATGGTTGTGAGATTAGAGATGCAAAGTATGGTTCTATCATTGCTAAGGAATCAAGTACAGTAGGTAATATTTATAATATTTGTGATATATTTGACAAATCTTGCTTCATTGGACAAGAAGAGGAAAATTGGTTATGGCATAAGAGGCTTGGTCACATCAATTTTGACAATCTTGTCAAAATTAGCTCAAATAATGCAGTAAGGAACTTGCCTAGTATTTCAAAGCCATAAAAAAGCATATGTTCCTCTTGTCAACAAGGAAAGCAAACAAGAGCACACTTCAAAACTAAGGAGTACTCTACTACACGCCCATTGGAGCTAGTGCACACAGATATCTATGGACCGATGATAACTAAAGGTATGGATGGTGAGAGATACTTCATTTTGTTCATTGATGATTATTCTAGGATGACTTGGGTGTTGTTTTTAAAAGAAAAATCAGAAGCCTTGTTTAAGTTCAAAATGTTCAAAGCAAGAGCTGAAAATGATATGGGCACTAGTATCAAATGTTTGAGATCAGATAGAGGTGGTGAGTACACATCAACAGAGTTTGAGAAATATTGTTTAGAGCATGGCATTAGGAGGTAATTTTTAGCAGCAAGAACACCTCAACAAAATGGTGTTGTTGAGAGGAAAAATAGAACAGTGCAAGAAATGGCTTGAACTATGTTGAATGAGGCAAATATTGCTGATAGATTTTGGAGAGAAGCAGTGCATACATCAGTGTATATTCTAAACAGGTGCATGCTTAGAGTTCACAGTGATATGACTCCTTATGAGTTATGGTTTGGAAGAAAAGCTACAGTTAAACATTTTAGAGTGTTTGGGAGTAGGTGCTACATAAGGAGAGATGAACAAAACCTTGGCAAGTTTGATACTAGAGCGGACGAGGGCATATTTCTTGGATACTCATCTAGAAGCAAGGCCTACAAATGCTACAACAAGAGGCTTGGTAAGATAGTTGAGAGCATCAATGTAAATATTGATGAAGGCATTGGTGAGGTAATTGAACAAGTTGATCCACCCATTCAGAATGAAACCATTGAGAAAGAAGATGAAGTTGAAGAAGCTCAAGAAGAGAATGAAGAGGTTGCTGCCCCAAAGACTCCTTCAAAGTATTTAAAGAAGAATCATCCTCAAAATCAGATTTTAGGAGACCCCAATACAGGTGTGCAAACAAGAAGAAGACTTGCAAGGACAAATGAGCAGGTAAACTTTTCTTTGTTGTCTCAAGTTGAGCCTAAGAATTTTGATGAGGCTAGCAAACATGAATGTTGGATTAAGGCTATGAATGAAGAACTTGATCAAATAGAGAAAAATCAGACTTGGGAACTTGTTCCAAGACCTACTAATAAAAATGTAATTGGAACCAAGTGGGTCTTTAGAAACAAACTTAATGAAGATGGTCAAGTTGTGAGAAATAAGGCTAGATTGGTGTGCAAGGGGTATGCTCAAGTGGAGGGCATAGATTTTTATGAGACATTTGCACCTGTAGCAAGGTTGGAAGCCATTAGAATGTTTCTTGCTCTCACTGTCCATAAGAATTTCAAGGTCTACCAAATGGATGTGAAATCAGCCTTCTTGAATGGCAACCTAGAAGAGGAGGTTTACATAGAGCAACCCGATGGATTTCAGCTTGGTGATGAGAACTATGTGTGCAAATTGAAAAAGGCTTTGTATGGGCTGAAGCAAGCCCCAAGAGCATGGTATGATAGGTTGGACAAGTACCTATTGCAGTAGGGCTTCTAGAAAGGTAAGGTTGATAGAAATTTGTATTACAAGGTTGTAGGTGATGATCAACTTGTTATTGTTGTGTATGTTGATGATATAATTTTTGGAGGCAATAAATATGAAATGTGTCATGAGTTTTATTCTACTATGCAATATGAATTTGAGATGTCCATGATAGGAGATTTGTCATACTTCTTGGGTCTTCAAATTAATCAGTTGGATAGAGGTATTTTCATTTGTCAATCTAAGTATGTTAAGGAAATGCTTAAGAAGTTTAACATGGAGGACAACAAACCAGTGAGTACTCCTATGGTGACAGGGTGTAATTTGAGTAAGGAATATGAGTCTCCTCTTGTTGATCAATCCCTCTATAGGTCAATGGTTGGTAGTTTATTGTATCTAACTGCTTCTAGACCTGACATTTTGCAAGTTGTGTGCATGGTTTCTAGATTTCAGAGTGCTCCAAAAGAAACTCATGTGAAGGCCATAAAAAGAATTTTTAGATATCTTAAGGGTACTATGGAGTATGGATTGTGGTATCCAAAGGGCAAAGACTTCACATTGAAGGCTTATACAGATGCAGATTGGGCTGGTTGTGTTGATGATCATAGAAGTACAAGTGGTGGTGCCTTCTTCCTTGGTGACAAGCTTGTCTCTTGGCACAATAAGAAACAAGATTTAGTTTCTCTATCTATAGCTGAGGCTGAGTATATTGATGTTGTTTCTTGCTGCACTTAGGTGTTATGGATGAAGCAAACTCTTCAGGACTTGGGTATTGCAAATGGTGAGCCTATTCCCCTTCTTTGTGATAACACTAGTGCTATCAATATTTCAAAGAATCCAGTTATGCATTCAAGGACTAAGCACATAGATATAAGGTATCATTTTTTGAAGGATAAGGTTTATGAGAAGGTGGTTAAGTTGGAATTTGTGCCTACTAAAAATCATATTGCATATATCTTTACAAAGCCTCTTCCAATGGAGACATTTGAGCACTTGAGGCAACTCCTAGGAGTTGTTCCTCTTCCTACACACTAGATTGTTTTATATTTTAAGGGAACATCCTCAGGGGGAGCATCTCATTATTTAATTTTATGCTCCTAAATATGCTATTTGATGTTTTTATTCTCTAAAAGTTGCTTGAGGATGGTGTGTGCAAAAAGTTCAATGATTGGATTCATAGTGTGTAGTGGTGTTGCTTGGCAAGGTGATGGAGTTCTTGGTAAATATTTTGGATTTATCTTTGATGATGATGGATCTAGTTTTTCATCACTATATCAGTGTATTTGCTATTTTTATCTATTGTATATCATTTTGTGTGAAGGGCAGCAAGTTATGGTGCTTTTTGTTGCTTTGGCATTCCCCAAATGAGCTAGTGAATGGGTTGTTTGAAATAAGATTTGTGTAGAACTATCTTGGAGTGTCTTGTACAGATTATCAGATGTTTTTCAGAGCATATATTACTGATATTTTATGTCCATGACAGCAGCATGTGATTTGGTGATTGGTTTCAGGGGGAGTTTGATGCAAAATTGTCAAACAAGATGCATTGTTGTGCCCTTTTGTCATTGTTGTCAAAGGGGGAGAGTGAGCTAACTGCAACCATATTTATATGATGCATTGTTGGAGTAAGTGGGAGTTAGGATGTGGTTTTATAGGTATGACATGAGTTTCTTTTTCTGGTTGGTGCTTCTTATGACAAATTTGAGGTTTGTTGTTGGTTTTCTTCAGGATGTTGCATTGTGCAGTTTGTTGCAGTTAATGTTGTGTTGCCAAAAATGCCAAAGGGGGAGATTGTTGGCCTCTTGGAGTGTTTTAATTGTTTTCAACACCATTCTACATGGCATCCTACATGGTATTCAGAGTTTCCATTCATATTGGTGGTCATCCTGCAAATTTGTCCATGTTTGCATAACGTAGTGTGTTTTCCAACACACCTAGTTTGGAGGCAATTTTGGTGAGAAAGTTAATTTTTGATTTTTGGTGGCATGTATTATTGCTCATATGTGTTGTAATGTATTATTTATCCTATGAGCATTGGTTTAATTATTTAATTTAATATTTCCCACTCTTTGTCATCTCCAAGTTCCTTGGAATGTGTTTCGGGACTTAGGAATGGAGGGAAAAATACATTTAATTAATTTTTTTATGCAACATAGGTGATAGGGGTCATATTCCTAGTGAATATAATTTAATTTTATGTTGCATAATATGGGAAATTGGAAAAGAAGTCGTTCACTCTTGGTGGGACCCATTTTGGAGTTATGTGGTGTAGTGTGGAGCTATTTTCGATAGTTTTTGGGATATCTTATGCATATTTTTGGAAATTTTTGAGGAAGTGGCATCCATATTGGTCCCATTTTCTGTAGTGGTCATGGAATATCATTTTTGGAGTGTTAGTGCAGGTTAGAGCTGATTGGTGGAGTGTGGAGTGCCCATATGGAAGTTATTTTGAATTTCAATGTTGAAATTGGCAATTTCCTAAGCTAGGTGTGTGGTTTTTGGAGTGGTTTTTGCACATGGTTTTGGAAACCATTTGTGGTTTCCCTATTAATTCTCCTCTATATATTTGCTATAGCATTTCATTATTTCTATGGAGTTTTTGTGTGCATAACGAGGTGCTGTAGGAATGCTGCCAAATTTTTAATAGAGTGTGAATACTTCAGATTTTGTTATTGCAATTGTGGGTGCATATTGAGCATGTTATTTGGATCAGATTGGTATATCATTTGCAGGTGTTGTGATAGTGTTGAAGTGGTATTTCATTTGCAGGGGTTTTCATGATTCATTATTCACATTGCAGTAGTTGTATGTGGTGAGTTTTGTACTTTCAGACTATTGTGAGTTCTCGCTTTCATTGTAGGCATTCTTATGCCATTTATTTTATCATATTTCAGATCAAAAGGGTGGTAGGTGTGGGTGAAGAATAATTTTGGGTGTGGCTCCATTTGACCCATTTCCTTTCATTGGGCTCCATTTGGCCCCATTGATAAAAACATCATTGTACTTCATTTGCAGTGAGGCTCGATCCGAGCAGTAGACTCGGGGAGCTTTTTCTCACCGGGGTTTTCTTCCCATATTGGGTTTCCCCATCATATCCTTGTGTTATGTGATGCCATTTTATGTGTCTTGTGTGGATTTGAATTTATGTTCTTTGCTGTCCTAAAAATAAGATTTGAAAAATCAGATTTAGAGGGTTTGAAAATTTTGTTTAAGTCACTAATTCACCCCCCTCTTAGTGCCATTGTGATACCAACAATTGGTATCAGAGCCAGGCTGCCCAATTTGCAAGCTTAATCAGCTAGGGTAGGTCCTCACAATGGCTAGTTGTGATCCGAATAAGCCCCCTCTATTTTATGGAAAATATTATGCCTTTTGGAGCTATAGGATGATGAGATACCTTGGTTCTTTGGGTATGGGTGTTATGTTATCTATGAAAAATGGCTATACCATCCCTCCTACAGCTCGCACTGATCCTGCTGCCATACAAGAATATAAAAATGATTTGAAGGCTACTAATGCTATCACAAGTGCTCTTGCTCCTAGTGAGTTGGTTAAGGTTATGGGTCTCAACACTTCGAAGGAAATATGGGACAAATTTAAGGTCATTCATGAAGGTGATGTAAAGGTAAAAGAAGCCAAATTGCATATTTTTAGAGCTAAGTTTGAAAGTTTAAAAATGGATGAAGATGATGATATTGTTGCTTTTATGCTTCAAGTGAATGAGGTTGTAAATGCAATTAGAGGTCTTGGTGAAACAATTTTAGAATCCGTGGTTGTGAAGAAGGTTCTAAGATCACTCCCTACAAGATTTGATTCAAAGGTTTCAACTATTGAAGAAGCAAAATATCTTAATACTTTGACTATGGATGAGCTACATGGGTCACTTACAGCTTATGAGATGAGGATAGGCAAAGAAAAACCTACAACAAAAGAGGCAGCCTTCAAATATTTTAAAAACATGAAGATTAAAGTGAAAGAGGAAGAGGATGAAATTTCAGATGAAGAAGAGGCAAACTTTGTGAGAAAGTTGCAAAGAGGAAGAGGCAAGTACAAGGGAAAACTTCCACTCAAATGCTTCAACTATGGAAGAATTGGTCACATTGCAACAAGATGTCCCTACAAAGAGAAGAGTGATGATGAAGACAAGCCTAAAGAAAAAGGAGAAGGCAACAAGAAGAAATTTGCAAAATTCAGAAGAAACTTCAAAAAGAGGAGCTTAATCACCCATGAGGATAGTGCTTTCGAAGATAGTGTGCAAAGTGACTCTGAAGATGATTCAGGTGAGGTTATTTTTATGGCCTTAGAAGACAAGAAAAATGAGGTTGAAGACACAAAGGAAGATGAACCTGAGATGGAATTTGAAGAAGAGTTAGCCTATGCCCTTGAGGAGTATGAGAAAGAGGTGAAGAAGAACAAAAGGTATGCACATAAACTAAAAGATGCAAATAATCAAATTATAGATTTGAAAAATCAGATTGAAGAGGCTAATAAAATTTCTGATGGTGCACTAAATGATCTAAAATTTCAAGTTGAGGAGAACAAGAAACTCACATGTAGTCTTGAGGATGCAAACAGGATGATTGCATATTTGAAAATTCATGTAGAAGAGTCCCGAAAGATAGCTGAAGACCTCAAGCTCAGAGTTTGTGAAAAAGTGAATAATTGCAGCAAGCTTGAAGAGGATATTTTTTCTTTGAGGAAAAAATTAGAGAAAGCTAATTTTATGAGTTGCACCACTCTAAAATTTGATAAGAGTTCTGAAAAACTTGATGATATTATCAAGCAACAAAGGCATCCTAAGATCAAGTTTGGTATAGGATTTGAAGAAGGTGAGTGCTCAAATTTTGTCAAATATGTAAAGCCACTTAAGGATGAGAAAGTAAGTGATTTTCTGCTCCTTGAAGACAAGAAGTTGCAGCCCCATAAAGGTGAGAATTTGTTGCTCCAATATGACAAGAAGTTGCAACCCCGAAATGAGAAGAAGAGTGTGCAAAAGGAGAACAATTTCATGAGGAAGGACAATGATGGCTTCATCAAATTTAATCACCAAAGAAGGAGACCTTATGGCAGATATGATAACACATGTCAAAGGCAGAAAACCAGGTCAATTTATTCTTTTTATGGTTATTGTTATAGGTGCAATTCATTTGGTCATAAAATTGCCAATTGTAGGCTCAACTCTAGGCCTAGAAACATTGTCACACATAACTCTTTTGCACCTCTAATTGAGCACAATGTAGAATATTTCAGATGTAAAAATTTTGGGCATATTGCAAGGGATTGTAGAACTATTTTTTTTGCCACTAATCCAATGTAGAAGAGCAGATCTAATCAGCCCCATAGAATGCAAAACAAGCTGCCACCTAGACAAAATTCACAAGTTCACAAGAAGGCTGATTTGGAGAAGAAGGATAAGGAACAAAAACCAAAGCCCAAAAAGGTGTGGATTGAGAAGGGAAAGGAGAAATAGGTCAAGGATTCTCTCATAGTGCAGGCTGCATTCAAATCTCAGAACAAATCCACTTCCTGGATCATTGACAGTGGGTGCTCTAGTCACATGATTGGAGACAAAAATCAGTTTGTGCATATGCAGAAGTATGATGGCGGTTCTGTGAGGTTTGGCAACAATGATGGTGCCAAGATAGTTGGTAAAGGAGAGGTAAGCATTGGAAATGGAAATATCAGATCTGAAAATGTTCTTTTTGTTGATGGCCTAAAGCATAACTTGCTTAGTGTGAGTCAAATGTGTGATTCGGGATGTGAGCTGATTTTCAAAGCACATGGTTGTGAGATTAGAGATGCAAAGGATGGTTCTATAATTGCTAATGCAGCAAGGATAGTAGGTAATATTTATAATATTTGTGATAGATTTGACAAATATTGCTTCATTGGACAAGAAGAGGAAAATTGGTTATGGCATAAGAGGCTTGGTCACATCAATTTTGACAATCTTGTCAAAATTAGCTCAAATAATGCAGTAAGGAACTTGCCTAAGATTTCAAAGCCATCAAAAAGCATATGTTCCTCTTGTCAACAAGGAAAGCAAACAAGAGCACACTTCAAAACTAAGGAGTACTCTACTACACACCCATTGGAGCTAGTGCACACAGATATCTGTGGACCGATGAGAACTAAAGGTATGGATGGTGAGAGATACTTCATTTTGTTCATTGATGATTATTCTAGGATGACTTGGGTGTTGTTTTTAAAAGAAAAATCAGAAGCCTTGTTTAAGTTCAAAATGTTCAAAGCAAGAGCTAAAAATGATATGGGCACTAGTATCAAATGTTTGAGATCAGATAGAGGTGGTGAGTACACATCAACAGAGTTTGAGAAATATTGTTTAGAGCATGGCATTAGGAGGTAATTTTCAGCAGCAAGAACACCTCAACAAAATGGTGTTGTTGAGAGGAAAAACAGAACAATGCAAGAAATGACTCGAACTATGTTGAATGAGGCAAATATTGTTGATAGATTTTGAGAGAAGTAGTGCATACATCAGTGTATATTCTAAACAGGTGCATGCTTAGAGTTCATAGTGATATGACTCCTTATGAGTTATGGTTTGGAAGAAAAGCTACAGTTAAACATTTTAGAGTGTTTGGGAGTAGGTGCTACATAAGGAGAGATGAACAAAACCTTGGCAAGTTTGATACTAGAGTGGACGAGGGCATATTTCTTGGATACTCATCTAGAAGCAAGGCCTACAAATGCTACAACAAGAGGCTTGGTAAGATAGTTGAGAGCATCAATGTAAATATTAATGAAGGCATTGGTGAGGTAATTGAACAAGTTGATCCACCCATTCAGAATGACACCATTGAGAAAGAAGATGAAGTTGAAGAAGCTCAAGAAGAGAATGAAGAGGTTGCTACCCCAAAGACTCCTTCAAAGTATTTAAATAAGAATCATCCTCAAAATCAAATTTTAGGAGACCCCAATACAAGTGTGCAAACAAGAAGAAGACTTGCAAGGACAAATGAGTAGGTAAACTTTTCTTTGTTGTCTCAAGTTGAGCCTAAGAATTTTGATGAGGCTAGAAAACATGAATGTTGGATTAAGGCTATGAATGAAGAACTTGATAAAATAGAGAAAAATCAGACTTGGGAACTTGTTCCAAGACCTACTAATAAAAATGTAATTGGAACCAAGTGGGTCTTTAGAAACAAACTTAATGAAGATGGCCAAGTTGTGAGAAATAAGGCTAGATTGGTGTGCAAGGGGTATGCTCAAGTGGAGGGCATAGATTTTGATGAGATATTTGCACTTGTAGAAAGGTTGGAAGCCATTAGAATGTTTCTTTCTCTCGTTGTCCATAAGAATTTCAAGGTCTACCAAATGGATGTGAAATCAGCCTTCTTGAATGGCAACCTAGAAGAGGAGGTTTACATAGAGCAACCCGATGGATTTCAGCTTGGTGATGAGAACTATGTGTGCAAATTGAAAAAGGATTTGTATGGGCTGAAGCAAGCCCCAAGAGCATGGTATGATAGGTTGGACAAGTACCTATTGTAGCAGGGCTTCCAGAAAGGTAAGGTTGATAGCAATTTGTATTACAAGGTTGTAGGTGATGATCAACTTGTTATTGTTGTGTATGTTGATGATATAATTTTTGGAGGCAATAAATATGAAATGTGTCATGAGTTTGCCATGTCTGAGTTTTGTTGCTATGCAAGATGAATTTGAGATGTCCATGATAGGAGAGTTGTCATACTTCTTGGGTCTTCAAATTAATCAGTTGGATAGAGGTATTTTCATTTGTCAATCTAAGTATGTTAAGGAAATGCTTAAGAAGTTTAACATGGAGGACAACAAACCAGTGAGTACTCCTATGGTGATAGGGTGTAATTTGAGTAAGGAATATGAGTCTCCTCTTGTTGATAAATCCCTCTATAGGTCAATGGTTGGTATTTTATTGTATCTAACTGCTTCTAGACCTGACATTTTGCAAGTTGTGTGCATGGTTGCTAGATTTTAGAGTGCTCCAAAAGAAACTCATGTGAAGGCCATCAAAAGAATTTTTAGATATCTTAAGGGTACTATGGAGTATGGATTGTGGTATCCAAAGGGTAAATAATTCACATTGAAGGCTTATACATATGCATATTGGGCTGGTTGTGTTGATGATCATAGAAGTACAAGTGGTGGTGCCTTCTTCCTTGGTGACAAGCTTGTCTCTTGGCACAATAAGAAATAAGATTTAGTTTCTCTATCTACAGCTGAGGCTGAGTATATTGTTGTTTTTTCTTGCTGCACTCAGGTGTTATGGATGAAGCAAACTCTTCAGGACTTGGGTATTGCAAATGGTGAGCCTATTCCCCTTCTTTGTTATAACACTAGTGCTATCAATATTTCAAAGAATCCAGTTATGCATTCAAGGACTAAGCACATAGATATAAGGTATCATTTTTTGAAGGAGAAGGTTGCTGAGAAGGTGGTTAAGTTGGAATTTGTGCCTACTAAAAATCATATTGCATATATCTTTACAAAGCCTCTTCCAATGGAGACATTCGAGCACTTGAGGCAACTCCTAGGAGTTGTTCCTCTTCCTACACACTAGATTGTTTTATCTTTTAAGATCACATCCTCAGGGGGAGCATCTCATTATTTCATTTTATACTCCTACATATGCTATTTGATGTTTTTATTCTCTAACAGTTGCTTGAGGATGGTGTGTGCAGAAATTTCAATGATTGGATTCATAGTGTGTAGTGGTGTTGCTTGGCAAGGTGATGCAGTTCTTGGTAAATATTTTGGATTTATATTTGATGATGATGGATCTATTTTTTCATCACTATATCAGTTTCTTTTCTGTTTTTCTCTATTGTATATCATTTTGTGTGAAGGGCAGCAAGTTATGGTGCTTTTTGTTGCTTTGGCATTCCCCGAATGAGCTAGTGAATGGGCTATTTGAAATAAGCTTTGTGTAGAACTGTCTTGGAGTGTCTTGTACAAATTATCAGATGTTTTTTAGAGCATATATTACTGATATTTTATATCCATGACAGAAGCATGTGAGTTGGTGATTGGTTTCAGGGGGAGTTTGATGCAAAATTTTCAAACAAGATGCATTGTTGTGCCCTTTTGTCATTGTTGTCAAAGGGGAGAGTGAGCTAACTGCAACCATATTTTTGTGATGCCTTTTTGGAGTAAGGGGGAGTTCAGATGTGGTGTTTTAGGTCTGATATGAGTTGTTTTTACTGGCTGGTGCTTCTCAGGATAAATTTGAGGTTTGTTGTTGGTTTTCTTTAGGATGTTGCATTGTGTAGTTTGTTGCAGTTAATGTTGTGTTGCCAACAATGCCAAAGGGGGAGATTGTTGGCCTCTTGGAGTGTTTTAATTATTTTCAACACCATTCTACATGGCATCCTACATGGTATTCAGATTTTCCATTCATATTGGTGGTCATCCTGCAAATTTGTCCATGTTTGCATAACGTAGTGTGTTTTCCAACACACCTAGTTTGGAGGCAATTTTGGTGAGAAAGTTAATTTTTGATTTTTGGTGATATGGATTATTTCTCATATGTTTTGTAATGTATTATTTATCCTATGAGCATTGGTTTAATTATTTAATTTAATATTTCCCACTCTTTGTCATCTCCAAGTTCCTTGGAATGTGTTCCGGGACTTAGGAATGGAGGGAAAAATGCATTTAATTATTTTTTTATGCAACATAGGTGATAGGGGTCATATTCCTAGTGAATATAATTTAATTTTATATTGCATAATGTGGGAAATTGGAAAATAAATCGTTCACTCTTGGTGGGACCCATTTTGGAGTTATGTGGTGTAGTGTGGAGCTATTTTCGGTAGTTTTTGGGATATCTTATGCATATTTTTGGAATTTTTTGAGGAAGTGGCATCCATATTGGTCCCATTTTATGTAGTGGTCATGGAATATCATTTTTGGAGTTTTAGTTTAGGTTAGAGCTGATTGGTGGAGTGTGGAGTGTGGAGTGCCCATATGGAAGTTATTTTGAATTTCAATGTTGAAATTGGCAATTTCCTAAGCTAGGTGTGTGGTTTTTGGAGTGATTTTTGCACATGGTTTTGGAAACCATTTGTGGTTTCCCTATTCATTATCCTCTATATATTTGCTGTAGCATTTCATTATTTCTATGGATTTTTGGTGTGCGTAACAAGGTGTTGCCAGAATGTTGTCAAATTTTTAGCAGAGTGTGAATACTTCAGATTTTGTTATTGCAGCTGTGGGTGCATATTGAGCATGTTATTTGGATCATATTGGTATATCATTTGCAGGTGTTGTGATAGTGCTGAAGTGGTATTTCATTTGTAGGGGTTTTCATGATTCATTATTCACATTGTAGCAGTTGTATGTGGTGAGTTTTGTACTTGTAGACTATTGTGAGTTATGCTTTCATTGTAGGCATCCTTATGCCATTTATTTTATCATATTTCAGATCAAAAGGGTGGTAGGTGGGGGTGAAGAATAATTTTGGGTGTGGCTCCATTTGACCCATTTCCTTTCATTGGGCTCCATTTGGCCCCATTGATAAAAACATCATTGTACTTCATTTGCAGTGAGGCTCGATCTGAGCAGTAGACTCAAGGAGCTTTTTCTCATCGGGGTTTTCTTCCCATATTGGGTTTTCCCATCATATCCTTGTGTTATGTGATGCCATTTTATGTGTCTTGTGTGGATTTGAATTTATGTTCTTTGCTGTCCTAAAAATCAGATTTAGAGGGTTTGAAAAAATTGTTTAAGTCACTAATTCACCCCCCTCTTAGTGCCATTGTGATACCAACAGGTGAAGAAATGTTGAAAAAGTTAAAGATTTATTTTTAAAATTTGATAGATGATCTTGATAAAAAGAAGAAAAGAACATGACCACAAAATACATGTGAGAGCTCAAAATTAAATCTTGTTGCTACAAAACCTCAATGTGATAGTACATAAAAAATAGATTCTATCACAAAATCTATATTTACTACAATGTCATAGATTGCCAAATCATGCAACTTATTTATAAGGAAAATAAAGGAAGAATAGCCTTAATAGTACATCAATGGTTATGTTGTTTTCTCAATAAGACAAAAGAACTTGAAGTACTAACAAGAAAGCATAAATCAAAGAAAGGATATTGCATTTAGTTAAAGTGTAATTATTGCAATAGAATTGGACATAAAAAGGTGCTTGCTGGAATATTTATCCATGCAAATTTTGTGGAAGAAAATATCATTCTCCAACATTTTGTTGGTACAAAGAAAAATATTGTGGAAAATTTGAAAGAATGCTATTATTCAAATTAGACAATATTTTTCAAAAACTTATTTTTGAAGCAATTCCTAACAATAGAGCAAAGTGTTCAATTTTTGAAATACAGGAAGGAAAAATATTTTATGATAAAATGTTTAGAAATCAAGGAAAAGAAAAATGGATCAATTATGGTCCAAACTTATCTTATAGAGTAATCAACGAGTCATTTATAAAAGGTTGAAGACATATACTCCATATCGTAAAATAACATATGTCAACATGGATTACATTCATGGGCTATGTAACATAACTTCCTATAGAAAATACTTTCATCAACACATCCAATGGATTGTTGTGCTTGTCAAATAACCCCATTTTTTACCCGTTGCAATGCTTAAAGCTCACTTATTGACATGAATATTATAATGCTTTTGACAAGTATTTATCCATCTATTGTTTAGTCATATCTTATTTCAAGTTGCGAACCATTGCATGGTCATTGAGCTCCAAAGCATGATTTGATATGATTTAGGGTAACCTACTCTTTATCTCATATGATCCAAAGAAATTATGTGTACAATTTTATGAGTGGTGGCCATTAATTTGTTTTAACTCTTCCTATAGAAACATCAGCAAAAAATGGATTCACATAATTCTTTTGTGTTGAAAATAGTTTTCGTTTGTTTTGTTCATTATCTATGCATAGAAATGACATTTTTTTACAAATTTTGTTTGTATGGATGTTGTCTTTACCCTTGTGTACATTTATGATATATTGTGGAAAACTATAGCATACATGGAAAATGTAGGGCTCTTTCTTGTCATTGAGGGTATTTAATTTTACTATTTTGATTGAGGTTTCTATTTGATAGATTTAATACCCAAATTCGATGAAACATGTATGACTATAACATTACAAATTATATTGAAAAAAAGAATATAAAATTTTAACATTAATTTATTGTCATCTCTGGTAATGTTTCTCTCTTTGTAGAGACCATCTCTGTACAAAGATCTTCTCCCTGTCTCATTTGTAAAAGGTTTAGAACCCTTTCAAAATCCTTTACTATCAATAAAAAAAATACCATTATTGCTTTATTTTTTTTATTTTTTTTTTGCAAAGGCTAAAGTATGTAGGTGAATAACCTAGTAAAAAAGGATATTGTGGATGGAATACGCTGAAGTTCCTTTTGTTTTTTCCCTAATTTCAATATTTACAGAAGAAATATACAAAATATTGAAATTAAATAATTATTAAAAGAAAGTTAATCAGATACATCTATTTTAAGTCCTTTCTACAAAATATTCCTAAACAGTTATAATATGTAAAACCCAACGGAAAGCTGACATCCTTGTATTCGAATAGATTAGAAGTCTGAATTTCCGGAATAAAAAAATTAACGACATTCATGATGAAATGGAAGCAGCTTTGACACGTATCCTTAATCTGAAAGTCACTGATAGATTTTAAAAATCAATTAAATATTACGTGACTTGCTACTACAGACATTAAATTTCACATGTCCTTCATCTGAAAGTCACTTACAAATTTTAACTGACTTGCAATGACAGACGTCAAATTTCACAGGCAGAGGAACTTGCAAGTTGCACTCGATGATTCCAGTACCGAGTACAATTTTTAAATTAGTGGAACTCATCGATCGGGGATGCTTTCCTCTACAAGATGAGGCAATCACTTGGGCAATGTAACCTTCAGAATTTGATGGTCGTATAAAAAGCCCACTCTACACCCTGCTTTTGTTGTAGCTTGATTTTTTTAAAAGTAATAGTGTTCAAATATAATTGATAATAAAGATATTCTCAGATGTGCCTTTCTTTTTTAAGATGAGTTGAAATTGAGTTGGTAAACTATTTCAGAAAATAAATCGGTTTTTATACAGTTGGTTCAAGCATCCAACATGAAAAGAAAAGTTCAAGACATCCTCTCATAAATGTAATTGATCTCATATGATGTGTTATTTTTAAATTTAAATTCTTTGTATAAGATTAAAATGGATTTTAGCTGATAGTATTATATAACTTAGTAATTTCAAACCTATATAACATATTATAATCTTTCAATTTAATTCTTCCTATATTTTTTATTAACTAATTTTTTCATATATTAAATATATATGTATTTTTGAAATTTCGGTTCGGTCCTCCCCAAACAAATCACAATTTTTATCCATTATAAAGTCAATGCTGATATCTACAGAAATTTCGAAGATAGATAAAGTTGAAACAATTATAACGAGACCACCTTACTGTAATCAATGAGGGAACAGGCCTATCAAAGAACATTCTAATCTTGTCATTGATGTCAACAAAAAGCAGTGAAAATTAAATATTAACGTCTGCTCTTTCTTTCATATTTTTAATCTTGTTCTTGAAACCTCTGCTTGGCCTGTTCTTTTTTTCCTTAGGTATAGTGTGCCTGGGTCTAGGAAAGGGTGTTTATATAAATAAAAGTTCAAATTTAAGGGGTAGATATGTATATTTATGAATAAATAATAAGAATATCTTTTATCTGTAAAAATCATTTAACTTCTCTAAAACTAATTTTAGACAAACATAAGAGACTGTATGCAACGACCCAATTTAAAATATTTAGAACTGAAATCAAAGGAAGTGAAGAACAATGCTAGGAAAACTGAGAATCAATATGGGAAGGAGAATTAGATATTAACGGGAAATATGCTAGGCTGAATGCTAGGCAAACACCAGGATTCAAAGGATTCAACATTAAAATCAAAGCCATCAGAGTGTACACCTCTAAGTCTATGATTTGATTGATGAAGAGTTTAACAAACTATAAAATTAAAAGAAAATAATAAAATGTTATAAGTAAATCGATTAGTTTTTGTACACAAGTTTATCCATATATATAAAATGATTTGAACTTAAATCTTTTGAAAAAAAAAAAATTAGAAACTTAATCACAGAAGTATCTCACGAAAACCATTATTAGCCCAACATCTGTGTTTTCTTGTTTAGTATAGCTGTTGTGGTGTTCTGATAATGATTCCCGCTGAGATCATTAATCGTCATTGGCGGACAAATAATATTAACTTTCTTGATTTAGATTAGGTTAGTATTATTTATGAAGGGGCAATTAGTGCTTTCACTAATTTCTCATTTGACTTTACTAACTTTTGACAAGATTTTAGTGCGGGTGATATGCAGCCTCTTTTATTTTTGATGCGTATTGGCATTAGGCAGTCTAGAATATTTTTTATTGAGTATGGTGCATTTAGTATTTCTCCACAATTTGGGGAGCCACTAAATCAGAGCGCACAAATGATAGGAAAACATCTGGTCTTATAGTGCTTTCAACAATTATAATATGATTTGACATGAGACTTACTAACTGATGATATGCCGCTTGAATTTCGAGTTCAGTGCAAAACAAATGTCCGAAGCTGATGCTTGGAGGACAAAAGAATCTGTAAATACTTGATTTGAAAAATAAGAAAGAAAGAAACTGTTAAACACATGTTTATTTATTAGGCCGTTTCCAAGGTAATTATAGTAAGCTACTACAGTTATAATTATTTTAGTTTAATCTTGCTTTAAATTATCTATAGAAATAAGTTCCTGTCATCTGTTTTAGGAGAGAACATTTGAAAGTGACGATATATTACTTTTCATGGTTTTTTCTTCTTTGGGTGGGAATAGTTCGAAGTGACGATATGGAGCGTTTCGCACAAAAAGGTAAAAAATGGTGACGGGAATAGTTCGAAGTGACGATATGGAGCGTTTCCCACAAAAAGGTAAAAAATGGTGACTGGAACTTACAATTTCTTCTGGCGTTCCATCGTTTCAATGAATGATGCATAAAACATTGTAGACAATTATTATAAAATAAGGTTTGAAATGATTGTGCATAGATCAATAAAGTGAGATTACACATTTTTTACACCCCCTCTATATTATTAAGATGTCAAAGAAATGAAACACTATTGAAAGTATACTATTTTTCATTAGTTGGTAATATACAATAGACAACATAATGTTTGGGGTTTGGTTCTTCTTTAAAAAGGTTGAAGGTTCAAATTATAGTATGTGGTTGTGCGTTAATTCCTTATTGATAAGCGTAGCTTTAGGAGGCCTTACAAAGGGTTATGGTTCAGAGGATTGCTTAGCTCTATGTGTTGGTCATAGGGGTTTCTCACACTATCCAAATTCAAAAAAAATAATACATGTATACTCTAATAATTGAAGGGATCATTTAAATCATAATCACCATCTAGAATACTGTTTTGTGTCTTCTCAAAATCTATTTTATTCCTCTATATCTCACTACAATTCTTTGTAGGATGCTAGGATGCTATTTTCTTTTAGAATAGTTGCATTAGGTTTTTAACTTTTTGAAGGTTTATAATTATCCTTGAGTCGCTCAATTTTATTTAGCCTATAAAAAATAATACATGTATACTCTAATAATTGAAGGGATAATTTAAATCATAATCACCATCTAGAATACTATTTTGTGTCTTCTCAAAATATATCTTATTCTTCTATATCTCACTACACAATTCTTTGTAGGATGCTCTTTTCTTTTAGAATAGTTGCATTAGGTTTTTGAATTTTTGAAGGTTTATAATTATCCTTGAGTCGCTAAATTTTATTTAGCCTATATTGATTTGAAATCCCTTACATTAAGCTACACATGAGATAGAATACCATAAAAGTGAATAAGTAGAGAAAAAAACATTGAGGGTTAAAAGAACATATTTCTTCATATACATAAGAACAATATAAATCACTAGTTCAACAATTAAAAGGATAAATATAGACTAGCAAAAATAGTCTTGATACATTCTTCATCATCCTTTCCTTCACCTCTTGAAGATGCAATATATACCTATAGAGCCTTGAAGCATGAGATATAGAACTCAACACTATCAAATTTTGAGAACTTGAGGGAGGAGAGTTACATTTCAAACTTGGTGAATTCCTTGGCTTTAACCTTCCCAAACAATATCTACAATGTGTTCCACTCATTGGTGGCATCACCCTCATCTCTAACATGAAAGCATATACCAAGTTTAAAAAACATCATAAATAGACCTAGAGCCTCCTTATGAGTAAAATATTTTTTATCCAGACATTTCATTATTTTACCCTTAAAGAAACACCAAGAATTCTTGCCTCATAATTAATCATTCATTTAAATTTATCTTATGTGAATCCATCATTAATACTATAAAATGTCCTTGAATTTATGTCACCAATTTGAGTAGCTTGAAAACTATGCAATAAAAAAAAAGATCAAAAACACATTTATAAAAATTATGACCTCGTAAATTTTTGACCAATATTAAATCCAATAAACCCTAACTAAAATGTAATTAACTTGAAAGTGGCACTTGTCGCTTAATGATAGGAGGGGACCTACCATACTATCAAGACATATGTGCTACTATATGGAGCAAGTAAACTATAAGTTATTGGGTTGCATGATCTAGTTAGACATCCATTCACATATGTGTGTACATACATACATACATACATACATAAATACATATATATATAGCCCAACCATTCTCATATGCATATATAATTTTTGTTGTCTAATTGATCTTCTCCATATCAATCAAATCATCATCAAACTAAAGTAGAGAAGCCACAAAGAGGGGAATATGATTAGAAACCTAGTTTCTTACGTAGGGTTTGCCTTAGCAATCTAGAATAGTGGAGCACCAAGAGGAACTATAAAATATCATAAGTGCCCCTATTAGATGATCATGAATTGAAATTAATATTTTTCATAGGGTGCACCTTGAGCTAGCTAGGATAACCAATTTTTTAAAGGAGCTATCAAATATCAAATATGTGTCCACTAGATGAATGAGGGGGTTATGCCCAACAGTAACATAGCCTTTGTAAAATAACACCTTGTCATAAGAAGGAAAAGGGGTTTGAATATGAGACCAAAATCCATTGAAATTACAATGCACACTCTTCATAACTAATAAACCAAGGTAGAATATGGAATATGAAATATTGATAGTCATGCAAGAGTCTATCTTCGTAAGGGCATAACTTTTGATCTGATCATTGGATTGGTTTGAAATTTATGAGGAATTATATAAATAGGAGTATAATATCATGGCTATGAACTTTGTGGCCTAGATGATTTTTTAGAATATTATCGGGTCCTAATTCCTTTATCTAGTGCCCCAAAAATGGAATTTAGTATTTTTTTACAGAAAACTAGAAGAAATAATATTTGAAATTTAATAAATTATTAGACATGGGTAGGTGTTGAGATTTTATAAGAGGTCTAATAAGTGTGATACAATAATGTATATTAATTTAGAGGGCTATTTGAGCTTTTTTTGGTGAATTCCTATAAATAGTATTTTTTGGCAAAAAATGACAATTTACCTAAAAATGGTAATTTCTTATATTTAGGGCTTTAAGATTTAGGGTTTCTTTTGGGATATATATTCCATTGGTATCGCATTGTGAAGGGATGGAATCCAGGAATGAGAAAATAAAGTATTTATCGGTTTATTGTCATATATAGTAGTCTCTAATTTTAATCCTATTATAGGTTGTTTTCCAATGTAGATATAGTATAGGAATTTGAACAAATAAATATTTAGTTTTAATTCAATTAAATATTTTTTACCATTACACGTATTCAATTCTCTTTATTCCTTTTACTTTGATTATATTTAATTAGTGAAACTCTTTAAGAGTTAGAGAAAGAAACATAGATTTTCCATATATTTGCTATAAAACTTATAAATTATAGAGAGAAAAAATGATAAAAATTTAAAGTCTGTAAGGGATCTTATCAATGGTAATTCAACATGTTACATCCCTTTTATTTCAAAAGTATTGGCAGTTATGGTTCAACATGTTACATCCCTTTTATTTCAAAAGTGTCGGCAGTTATGGTGATTTGAATTGTTGAAATATCGCACCCTATGAGTGCAATATTCAATTGGTCAATTGGTGGCCTAGTTTCTACTTGAGGATAATAATTCTCTATCACATCTATTATGGGTATATGTTGTTGAAATATCACACCCTATGAGTGCAATATTCAATTGGTCCATTGGTGGCCTAGTTTCTACTTGAGGATAATAATTCTCTATCACATCTATTATGGGTAGATGGTGTTGATAACCTCCTTCAATAAATGCTCTATTTCAAATTCAATCTAGAAGAATTGTCCTCATTTTTATATTGTACTTCTTGGTAGGCAGGTTCCAAATACTCCTTGGTGGAGGATCCTAGTTGGCAATCTAACTTGGTGAGTTCACTATGTGAGTCTCCAATTTTTGAAGAGGGGGATAGTCTCTCAAAATCCTCATAAGAGACTAAAAATAGTAGTAGGTTTGAAAGTATTTTATGGTCTATTAGAGGTGTTAGAGGGGGTTTAGTGGAAGGTCTAAATATGTTGTGAAGGTCCTTAGCCCTGATCCTACTAGAGATGGTCAATGTAGTGTTTCTCAGAATATTAAAATAGTGGAAATGAAGGAGCACTTCATCCTAGACTAGTGGATTATTCTAAGAAGTAACTCATCTTATGGGAGAGATTCTGCATGATACGAATAAGGGTAAGAATCTTGAGATATATTATTTATGATATTATCGTTGCATTTTCTATTTGGTTTGTGGATCCAACTTCTTATTTTTGGTGTTGGTATTGGCTTCATGTTGTGTTTATGTTTATATCTTGTATCCTACTATGTTAAGTTTGTTATTTTGCATAGTTGTATCTTTTGGTTTATCTTATCTAGTGAAGTTGATGTAAAGGGTTGAGTGATTCCTTTCAAAACCCTCCTTTCATAATAATACAAAAACAAACAATGATCAAAATTTAAAACTATAATATTTGATGTATTTTTGGATATATTCCTCACAAGCCCATTAATTTTTATTTTATCAATAGTGTTGATCTTGGGGATTTTCATGACTTCTAAATTATATTTTTTACACCCAATATGAGTTCCAAAAAAGGTTAGATTGGATTTCGAGTGGCTTATCCTAACCTTTGTATTTAGGACAACATATTTTCTTCATGTTAATAATTAATGTAAAAAAAAAATATAAAAAGAGAAAATACCTTAAAATTAAAATATAGAAATTAGAACTGTGAGAAGTTTAGAGCACAAGAACCTAAAATAAAATACAACTTTCACACCATAGTAAGGATAGTATGTGATCTATGAACACATGACAAGTTGAATAACATTAATGTCCACCCATTTTTTTAGTTATGAAATTGATAAATCAAATGACAAGATGGGTTAGAAGGGCCATGTCACAACCATCGTGCACTTAGCAAACTAAGAGGTCAATGCCATTTATGGAATGCATAAAGTCTTGAAAATGTATTACAACCACATGAGTACAAAGTAAAATTCCAGTTTCATATAATATGGGTTTGAATTCTAATGGCCAAAATATGAATACAATTAGGGAATTAGGCCCTTATTTATAGCAAAATTTTACCCCTAAGTTACTTGAGTTGAAAGAAATTACGCCTAGTAGAAATACAATTTTGGGGGTAAATTTAGCAAAATGTTGTACATCCAAAGTTTATATGCCTCTAGTATGCTTAGAAGGCTCAAAAAATAACTTGGTGTGCCACTATATGCTAAAATGTTGCTTTCTAGAAGATTTTTATTCATGGTAATTTTTCTTCTTTGACTATTCAAGTGATTCACTTGTGTCTATTGAGTGATTCACTCATAGTGAGAAACTTGACTACCTCAATTTGATATCGTCTACCATCCATGTATCTTATTCTCCCAAACACATGACACCTTAAATATAATAGTTATTTTAATCAACCAAATATGAAGGTTGTTCATATGCAAGGATAAGCCAAAACAATAAGAAGAAAAACAATTAAAAAGTATGACTCTTATGAAGAATTTTGTGGAGTGTATATTATTAACAATATGACCTCTTATATATTGATATTTTTAATAATATCATAAAATATCTATAAGTAATCATTGGATTTTGAATGCTTTTCTTTCCTTTCCCAAAGAAAAGAAAAAATAATTGAAATCATTTTGGAATGAATAATAAAATTAAAATTATATTTTTGATTGAATATAAATAATATTGCTTTTCTTGCCTATACACATGGAGCAAAAGAGCTTTTTTCACAATACTTCCACTTTTATTTTTATTTAGATTATTTCCTAGTAATTGAGATCCATATTGAAAATACAACTATTGATATTATTAAATGAGCGTCTTTAATTAATACATTAATAACACAATTTTTGAATATATTTGCATTTATAATGTCCCATTTGAATAGAAAAAGAATGAAACTTATTTCCATATAAAATCCAATAAATCCCATCCATCAAAGAATATTTAGAATGACCGAAAAAGAGTAATGTAATTGGAAAATACACTATACTTTCCTTTAGTAATTTTCACAAGATTAAAGTGTTCCTTTCAACTTTCAACTACTCAAATGAATTACTAACTACTTTTGTTGTGTGCTTATATTTTATATGCTACACCTTTTAAGGTATAAGCAAAATACTCTAAAATTTCAATAGGCCTACTCAAGATGATGTTTAAATTCATAATTCACACCTCATATTTAAAATAGGCATCCACTATATATTTAAAGGAAATAATAAAAAATTTAAAATTTATTTTTTATTTTTTTAACAAGTTTATTTACACTTTACCCTAGTTTGTATTTAGGTCTTTAGAAAGAGAATCCAAGACCTTAACCACTATCCTATCCCACAAAAACTAAATAAATGCTTAACTTGCTATCATTTTAATTTGAAATAAAATGTAATAATATTTTAAAAAACAAGTTGCTATGGAGCATAATAGTAAACTCCAAGATTAGTTTCTTCTTTCCCAGGTTGATTATTCAATCAATTCAAACTTAAACTCTAATAAAATTTATTTACAACTAAAGTATATTTAATTGTTCAATTAATTTAAAGTAAAACTCAAATAAAATCTATATTTAACTAGGGTATTTTTAAATCATAAGTTAATTTAGAATATAAGATCCCTAAAAAATAGACCCACACCATTACACATTTGCATAATATTCTAACAATGACCAACTTACCTATACTCACAATAACAACTAAGATTTGAAATGATTTTAATATATCCAAAGTATCTCATTTAAATCAATGCTAATGAATGCATTGTTCTAGCTTGTAACTATAAATTCTATGAAAAAACATAGCTTAAGATTGCATTCTTTGAGGAAACAAATTGTAGACACCAAAACAGCACCAATCCGATTATGTGACTATCAACATTGATCGCATTGACATACACAGCTTTCAGGGCAGCCCTCAGAGGTCAAACAGTGGTCCTAGCCACTTACACAGCAGTTTAGAAGGTTGGAAAGTAAACAGAGAAAAGCTGGTCATTTTAGCAAACCTTAAGCAAAAACAAGCCTTAAGAAAGAAAAAGCAAGCCTTAAGCAAAAACAAGCCTTAAGCAAAAACAAGCCTTAAGCAAGAAAAAGCAAGCCTTAAGCAAAAACAAGCCTTAAGCAAGAAAAAACAAACCTTAAGCAAGGGCAAACTTTAAAAGCAAACCTTGGCCGAGGGTGTCGCAAAATCGCGACGTCACGAAATCGTGACACCTAAGGCCCAAAAGCAAACCTTGGCCGAGGGTGTCGCGAAATCGCGACGTCGCGATTTTGCGACGTTGTGAAATCGCGACACCTAAGGCCCAAAGGCGAACCTTGGCCGAGGGTGTCGCGAAATCGTGACGTCGCAATTTTGTGATGTCGCGAAATCGTGACACCTAAGGCCCAAAGGGGAACCTTGGCCGAGGGCGTCGCGATATCGTGACGTCGCGAAATCGCGACACCTAAGGCCCGAAAGGGAGCTTCGGCCGAGGGTGTCGCGATTTCATGACGTCGCAAAATCATGACACCTAAGGCCCGAAAGGGAGCTTCGGCCGAGGGTGTCACAATTTTGCGATGTCACGAAATCGTGACACCTAAGGCCCAAAGGGGAGCCTCACCCGAAGTGTCACGATATCGTGATATCACGACGAAATTCGCATTTCAATCAAAGGCGACATTTAATCAATCAAAGGCACCATTAAATCAATCAAAGGTAAATTTAATCAATCAAAGGCAGACATTAAAATGACTTAAAGCAGACGTGAGACAAGTGGCAGCCGAGAACAGTCAGTTACTGCCGCTTGCTGTGCATGCGCACGTAGGTGGGCAGATTGGCAGTTAGCGAACTGTTGCGAGGGCGGTCATGTAAGCCCTAGTCAAGGCGGAGTCTACTCCATGTTGAGAAGGCATGGCCGCCACATGGCATCCCTGCGTGCCCTTTTCAAAGAGACCCCATGGGTCTATAAAATGGTGGATTTTCCCACCCAAAAAAAAAGAGAGGTAAACAAGCATTTTCTTAACACAACGAAGTGCTGCTAAACCCGAGACCCGATTGCATTCCTTTCGAATTCATTCTTCTACACCTGTAATCTCTTTCACAAGGGAGGTTATTGGTGGCTATTAGAAGGTGAATCCGAACCTTCAGATCCGACATTGGACACAGTAAACCATCAATTTGCCGACACCACTTTCTTGAGATTTTGAGCCCATCCCTAGTGGATTGGCGTCGAAATCAAGTTCTAACGGGGGCGGCCCGCTTGGGCACCCCATGCCTTTTTCTTAAGCATTCATTTTGATTTATCTCGTATCACGTGTTTATCTTAGATTACACTTTATGTTCACATTATCATGCTATCACGACTTTAGACGTTTATCAAGTATTATCATGTTTCTATCGCTTTTGTTGCCGAATATATTATCGTGCTATCGCAGCTTTAGTTTATTCTGTATTTAATCATGTATCTTGAATGTTATCCTGCATAACGTTCTCGAATGTTTACTTGGGCAGCCTGAGTTATTTTATTCATGTATTTAATCAATCTTTGCACGTATTTCTTATCCTTTAAATGCTTTATCCTTTAGTCATAGGTGCTACTAAACAGTTTACTGTTTCTTTGAATGCAGGAAGAACAGCAAGGAGCAAGGATTCATCAGACACAAGCGACGGCAACACTTTGGCCCGCCCATTTCAAATGTGGGCATGCGGAAAAGAAGATCACTATTCATTTGTTGCAATGGAAACATGCTAACTCTCCCAACCCTTGAAAAGGGAGGAGACGTATTGTAACCGAGTTGGAACCACATGAATAAAAAGGGTTGTGCTCCTACTTTTGATGTATCAAGCTAGTTATTTTACATTGCATCTTAGTGTTTCTTTTATTTTCGGAATCTCATGCTTTCAGTGGCGATCACGGTGGGACCGTTCCCTGATTTTTAATATCACAGAAACTAATCAGATTTTTGTGTCTTGTGCTTAACAGGTACCATTTTTTTTAAAAAGCAGACTGTTATTCGTCTTTGCCTGGACGAATTTCTGCCTGTAAATTTTAGAGCCGAAGATCAGAAACAGCAAGTCCGGGCAGAAAAGAGGTAACGGTTTCTAACTGTCCCTGTCATTTTCTGCTGTGATATTTCTGTTTTCTTTTATGTTTGCCTTCTTAGGAAAAGTTTTAATCCATTAAAAATTTCAAAAAAAAAAAATCATTTTATTTGTTTATTTTTTTACTTTCATTTTTTTTAATTGTTAAAGAAAGGTAGAGAAAGTTGTCGTCAATTTTCATGCTTTATTTATTTATTTAATTGTTTAAAAAAAAAAAAAAAATTTACGTCCGTCAAATTTCTATTTGTTGTTTTCCGGTTTGTAGTGTTTGTATGGCTTAGGGAAAGTTTCTTTTTTTTTTGCTGCCTGTTTCATTTTTAAATAAAAAGAACCACACACACTTCACGTGGTAAAATTAAACCAAGGAGCTGGTCGTAAAACCCCAGCCCTTGAGCAAGACCAACGGTGGGTTCATCACCACCTTGGCTTAGCTTTGCATCCATTTCCCCGATTGTCACTGTTGTTAGGCGTAAATCCTGATGAAAGCTGACCGAGTGTTGTTGGGGTGATTCCCATGCACGCGAGGATAAGTCTTCTATGGTAGGTGTCATTAACAGGACAATCCCCCCTTTCGTACCGCCTATGTTCCACGTACCATCTGCTCTCACGTACCTATAGTTTCCCTCTCGTAAGGGCGGGTATATAGAGAGGTTGGTATATCGGTCCGGAAATGGTATATTGAAGGGGCGACCATTTATGGGAGTCATATGAGCCAACATTATGCATTTAAACGTTCTTCAAAACTTGCAAAAACAAAACAAAACATCAAAATGCACTAAACCAGTTTAGGACACACTATTTAATCCTTAAAAGAGATAATCACGGTTTGTGTATGTGTGTGTTCATTTCTGCTTAGTGTAAACAAAAAGAAAAATCATCATAAATGAGATAAAAATCTGCTTAGCTAGTAGAGAAGCACCACAATGGTGTGCACCCGTAGCCAAGCCCAATCAAGGGCGAACGCTACGGAAGGTGCACAAAGAGGAGGCACAAGTCACCTCCGGTATAGCCCCAAGGATTTGGTCATACCACCTTGGCGGCCTGACACACAAGGCAGTCCCCTCCGTGCCCCGATGGAACGGGACTATAGGGGCACCTCTTCGAGGAGCACTCCTGTTCAGCATAGCACTCAACACACACCCTTCCATGAGGGGTACAGTCATAGGAGAGCTCCCTTAGATGCTCGCTATGAGCGGTCACCACGCGATGAAGCGCTAGGTCAACATAGGGTTCAACGGGAGGAACCACATCATTACACTATCCCTCCTTCACCCCCTCTAGTTGTCAAGACTACAAGGACAAATCTAGAGAGCAAGGTTCCTCCAGAGCACAAGGCTCTTCAGGCAGGGCAGGCCAACGCCACCCGTCCCTCTTTCACTTATGAAAGGGGGTATGAGGAAGACCCCTACCTTCCTCGAGAGCAATATACAGTGCGAGAGCAAGATGCCTCTGCACCTGCTATCTATCAGGACCACTCACTAAGGCCAGAGCCTCGAGGGAATGCCGCTACCCCCAACAGAGGGAGGCTGCCTATAGAGATCTTGGATCACTACGACCGAGATAGATATCTAGGAGAGGCATCTAGGCCTTCTAGACATGAGGTGGTGAGACCAACTATCTTAGAATCTGTCAAGCATTTCGCACACCGGATGCAACTCACGCAACTTGAGCTAGAACGACAATAGTTAGAGCAATGGTATCTTCTAAATAAAGAGCACCTTCAACACTAGAAGGATGAGTTGTTCCAACACACTATGCAGGAGAGGACTCCAACCCCTCACACACATAAGACAAAACATTGTGAGGGGCACAACCCATGGGGGCGAGACAGGTCATCGCAACCTCATCAAACGCTACCCCCAACACCTCCTAGACAGGAGCGGGAGGCTACTCTCCCGATTCCTGAAGCACCACCCCAGATGCCTCCTAGACATGAGCGGGAGGCCGCTCCTATAACCAATGACGGGTGCCTTCCTCAGACATCCACCCAGGTTTATGAGCCACCCTTAGAAATTCATCAAGAAGCCTCTAAGGAATCGGAGCGAGAAGAAGAGTGGGATGAACTACCCTACCAAGGCATGGGGGGTGCTATCTGGCCACCCCTCCATAGGCCCCAAGTTCCTCAACAAGAACCAACCAAAGAGGAGGAGCTCAAATCTCCCGATACATGCAAAGCACTAGAGCACTTAGAGTCGGTAGAGACCAAGATTTTGGAGCTCCCAAGGCCCAACTTACATGAGGCTCCTTTCGAAGAGGATCAAACTTTAACCATAGGGCTACCTGATGATGTAGTCCTCCATGTCTCGGAATCTCCAGATTCCGATGAGCTGTACTCACCGGTCGAAGGTGAGGATAAAATAGAGATAGCCCACAAGCAATCACATGCGACAACATCGACATCCCATAAATATCGATGAAGCATGTCAACTAGATAAACATAATACTAGGGCATGAGTGGCGCGTTAACCCACCGCAGTGGGACCAAGCATTACATCCGCCACTTTGGGCACACAAAGATCAATTTCCACCCAGAGACCTCATAGCAACATCAGTACCGAGGGTAGACCCTGTCCTCATATCCATGCATAGGGCCGATCCATTCGTGCCAATCCCTCTAGAGCCAGATCCGGAGTGCAAAGACCATCAAGCTGGGGGTACCTCTATCCCCTGAAGAGCCATAGTTCAAACCAAAAAGCTCCAAGGATTATCGCAATCGCTTGGTCAAATCCCAAAAATGCTCCAAGGATTATCGCAATCGCTTGGTCACCCCAAAATGCTCCAAGGATTATCGCAATCGCTTGGTCAACCCCAAAATGCTCCAAGGATTATCGCAATCGCTTGGTCAACCCCAAAATGCTCCAAGGATTATCGCAATCGCTTGGTCAATCCCAAAAATGCTCCAAGGATTATCACAATCGCTTGGTCAATCCCAAAAATGCTCCAAGGATCCCTAAAATCGCTTGGTCAATCCCAAAAATTCTCCAAGGATCCTATAATCGCTTGGTCAATCCCAAAATGCTCCAAGGATCCCTAAAATCACTTGGTCAATCCCAAAATGCTCCAAGGATTATTGCAATCGCTTGGTCAATCCCAAAAATGCTCCAAGGATTATCGCAATCGCTTGGTCAAAACCCAAAAAGGCTCCAAGGATTCTTGCAATCGCTTGGTCAATCCCAAAAATGCTCCAAGGATTATCACAATCGCTTGGTCAAATCCCAAAAATGCTCCAAGGATTCTCAAAATCGCTTGGTCAAAACCCAAAAATGCTCCAAGGATTCTTACAATCGCTTGGTCAATCCCAAAATGCTCCAAGGATTTCCACAATCGCTTGGTCAAAAATCAAGAAAATTCAAAAACAACAAAAATCATCAAAAACAACAAAAATTTGCATCTCATTTCTAGGCATACTCAAATTCATCAATAGAGAGCTCTTCTCGCACCTCATCTTCATATTCACAAAAATCAATCCATCAAAAATACAAAAATACATAGCTGCATCAAAGCATTGCATCCATACATTGCATATTTGTGGTCGTACGGGTCAAAGGCACCATAGGCTGTAATTGCTCTGCTAGTCCATCTTGTTCCACACTGTTCCATTTTACAAAAACAACAAAAACACCATGCATTGCTTTTTACCACACTAGAGTCAGTGGTCTTTTAATGTATCAAGAGTTTTCATGATTCAGTCATCATTTTGCTCTTTAGCCATGTAATGTATCAAGTCAAATAGATTTTATGAAGGTAGAGTTACACTTGAAATACACCTTGTTACGTAACATCCCAACACAAATTAAAACACATAAAAATTCCCAAGTTGTGTGAACGAAAGATGAAACCTGTGCAGTAATCCAGGTCACCATAAGTGAAACGGTTATCTTGCTCATCCCCCCGTGCGAATGGTTCCAGAATGCTCGAGAATTGACAAAAGGACAAGCTCTTTCCTATCCATTCACCTCCATATACAATGGTTTTCACCACTACCAAATCCCAATCATAGTTGGTTCCCAAAGTTGTAAGGATTTGTACTACACGTCCCTGCCAAGGATGGGTAGTCATCCCCAAGACCTAAAAGGATCAACACCATTCACAAACAAAATTCCAACAAATCATCATCCTAACACTTTCCATTCACCTTTGGTCTCCAAGTTGTAAGGATTCGTACTATCCACCCCTAACCAGGATGGGTAGTCATCCCCAAGGCCTAAAAGATCAATGCCCTTACTCCATAATCTCCATCATCCCCTTGGTCCCCAACGTCGTAAGGATTCGTACTATCCGCCCCTAACCAGGATGGGTAGTCATCCCCAAGGCCACAAGGATCAAAGCCATTCACAAGCTCAAATTCACAATACTCAAAACACAAAATCAAATAACAGTGGTTATCACCACTATTCAAAATCCTTGCTCAAAAAGAATTAATAGAAAATAAGTGATTTTCATCACTATATAGACGAGCAACTTTCTAAATCATTCAGCCAACAAATATCCCTGAACTTGAATCCCTGGAATTCTCAGCATTCGAAAACCATCTAGGTGATCCTCATTACGGGTTTGGTTGATAGCCTATCTGGCAATGGTGGTATCCTACCCGCATGACGATATGTCTGTCACATTCGCTTTGCGTGTGTGCAGACCAATGTTTGCATAAGGATGAGTTAGCTTATGGTATCCTGGATAACACCGCAGATTAATCTAACTAAATACAACAAAGGAGTTAGTGGAGCTAATTAGGTGATCCTCAGTATAGGTTCGGTTGAAAGCCCATCTGGCACTGGCGGTATCCCGACAAATACCACATAAATGAACTCAATTGCACACACAGGGATGTGAAATAGCTTGGTCAAAAACAAGTCCGATTCATACCTTGTTCAAAAGTCTTGTAAGATAAAGTACAGTCATGGCTAGTAAGTTAAAACCGTCTGAGTCTCGAAAAACCTTAGCTACATTTCTAAACCAATTGCACTACTTTTCATCCTTACAATACCATCAAAAAATACAAAAAAAGAAAAACCACATGTATACATACAAAGTCATGCATCACAGCAATCGCCTAAAAGACAAAATAATAGAGTTCTAAACAGTCTATGGTGCCATAGCCAAACATCACAAAGTCCATCCATCCATTTCATTTTTGCATATCACATATAAATTAAAAACATTTGTATTCATCATGCATCCATCAAAATAAATCAACATACAACAATCACATTTATCATACCATATGCATCCATCAATATAAAGTAGCATGCATCCATCAACATCAATCATTGTGCATAACATAAAATCATGACATATACACAAAGAAAGAAAATCAAAACAACAAAAACATCACAAAAATGCAACACAAAAACATAAGCAATAAGCATTGCCGGACACAAGTGCTCTTGCACTTAACCTCTTGGCATAAAAAATCGATGTCGGGGCTCAAATTGTCACTCTCCTACTTCCCCAAGAAGGCTACCATAGCCGGACCGCTCCACGGGAAGATGGGTTTTTGATGATTTCACCCCATTATGGCATCACCAAAAGGGTTAACACCCACCAAAAATAGGTCCAAATGTCAAGAAATTGCACGTGCTTAAACGGTAAAACATCTAAAGGCACCCTTGCACAAGTCATCTTGGGTCAAGCGACTCGTCGCTTTTCTCATGAAGGTCATTCCCTCATCGATTCGTCGCTTGAGGGGGTAGTCACACTTAGTCACCAATCAACAAGCACACACCCAATCAAAGCAATGACATGCATTCAAAGAATCATTGACAAAGACAATCACGCTCCCGCTTGGGGCAATAAACAAGCAGCAATCAAATTGATCAAACACTTGGCATTCCCGAAGCATGAACACAAGGTTCCCCCTGTGGACAAAAGGTTACGCCCTTTGCCTAATCATGACTGATCAATGTCCAAGCTCAAGTCACACCTCACCAAAATAGGTTAACACTTGAAATCAAATTCCTTAGCTCGTCGAAGCAAGGATTCAAGAATGCATGCCCTTTCCATACTTGGGGCATCAAAAGTTGGTTAGGTTACCAAGAAACCCTAATCATTAGTGCTTTGGTTATCTATTTTTGCTCAGCATTGCATCACCCACAACGCTTCCCAAAAAGGGGCATCTGTAGACACCAAAACAGCACCAATCCGATTAAGTGACTACAAACACTGATCGCATTGACACACACAACTTTCAGGGCAGCCCTCAGAGGTCAAACAGTGGTCCTAGCCACTTACACAGCAGTTTAGAAGGTCAGAAAGTAAACAAAACAAAGCTGGTCATTTTAGCAAGCCTTAAGCAAAAACAAGCCTTAAGCAAGAAAAAGCAAGCCTTAAGCAAAAGCAAACCTTAAGCAAAAACAAGCCTTAAGCAAGAAAAACAAGCCTTAAGCAAGAAAAAACAAACCTTAAGCAAGGGCAAACTTTAAAAGCAAACCTTGGCCGAGGGTGTCACGAAATCGCGACACCTAAGGCCCAAAAGCAAACCTTGGCCAAGGGTGTCGCGAAATCGTGACGTCGCGATTTCGCGACGTCGCGAAATCGCGACACCTAAGGCCCAAAGGCAAACCTTGGCCGAGGGTGTCACGATATCGTGACGTCGCGAAATCACGACACCTAAGGCCCAAAGGGGAACCTTGGCCGAGGGCATTGCGAAATCGCGACGTTGCGATTTTGCGACGTCGCGAAATCGTGACACCTAAGGCCCGAAAGGGAGCTTCGGCCGAGGGTGTCGCGATTTCATGACGTCGTGAAATCGTGACACCTAAGGCCCGAAAGGGAGCTTCGGCCAAGGGTGTCGCGATTTCGCGACGTCGCGAAATCGCGACACCTAAGGCCCAAAGGGGAGCCTCACCCGAAGTGTCGCGATATCGCGACGTCACGATATCGCGACGAACTTCGCATTTCAATCAAAGGCGACATTTAATCAATCAAAGGTGCCATTAAATCAATCAAAGGTAAATTTAATCAATCAAAGGCAGACATTAAAACGACTTAAAGCAGACATGAGACAAGTGGCAGCCGAGAACAGTCAGTTACTGCCACCTGTTGTGCATGCATGCGTAGGTGGGCAGATTGGAAGTTAGCGGACTGTTGCGAGGGTGGTCATGTAAGCCCTAGTCAAGGCGGAGTCTACTCCCTGTTGAGAAGGCATGGCCGCCACGTGGCATCCCTGCGTGCCCTTTTCAAAGAGACCCCGTGGGTCTATAAAATGGTGGATTTTCCCACCCAAAAAAAGGAGAGGTTGACAAGCATTTTCTTAACGCAACGAAGTGCTGCTAAACCAGAGACCCGATTGCATTCCTTTCGAATTCATTCTTCTGCACCTGTAATCTCTTTCGCAAGGGAGGTTATTGGTGGTTGTTAGAAGGTGAATCCGAACCTTCAGACCCGACATTGGACACAGTAAACCATCAATTTTCCGACACCACATTCTCTGAGATTTTGAGCCCATCCCTAGTGGATTGGCGTCAAAATCAAGTTCTAACGGGGGCGGCCCGCTTGGGCACCCTACGCATTTTTGCTAGCTTCATTTTGATTTACTCTGTATCACATGTTTATCTTACGTTACACTTTATGCTGCTTACGTAGTTCACGATCTGGATTTCAGAAGACGTTTATCACATATTATCATGCTTAAATAGTTTATCGAATATATTATCATGCTATCGCGACTTTAGTTTATTCTGTATTTAATCACGTATCTCGAATGTTATCTTGCATAACGTTCTCGAATGTTTACTTGGGCAGCCTGAGTTATTTTATTCATGTATTTAATCAATCTTTGCATGTATTTCTTTTAAACGTTCTATCCTTTAGTCACAGGTGCTACTAAATGGTTTACTATTTCTTTGAATGCAGGAAGAACAACAAGGAGCAAGGATTCATCAGACACAAGTGGCGGCAACACTTTGGCCCGCCCATTTCAAATGTGGGCATGCGGAAAAGAAGATCACTATTCATTTGTTGCAATGGAAACATGCTAACTCTCCCAGCCCTTGAAAAGGGAGGAGACGTATTGTAACCGAGTTGGAACCACATGAATAAAAAGGGCTGTGCTCCTACTTTTGATGTATCAAGCTAGTTATTTTACATTGCATATTAGTGTTTCTTTTATTTCTGGAATCTCATGCTTTCACAAATAACTATTTCTTCACTCTTAGATGACACCCCACTAACATTTTCTTCCACCGAATCCGAAGAGTGAAACCATGTACCTTTTCTCTCTACTACCAAGGCAAGGGGATAGGGTTCCTTGATTCCTTCTCCTCTCTACCACCTAAGATATGGGATCTATGAAGTAGGGACAAACATCTTATTCAACTGACAAGGAAGAAACAAGGGAAAAAGTTTCCACAACTACCTTCTCCTCTCTACCACCAACGTGGGAGATAAATAAAGTGTAACTACCTCCCATGTTCCTTATATCGAGAGGGAAGGAATCTACACAACTAAATGTTCCTTAATAAATATATTTTATATTCTTTTAATATTTTAAATTAAAATCCAACCATAATACCTTAGATAACCTATTGAATTTACCATCTAAAAAAGTAGATAACTACAATTTTTTATGACAATAGCCTTCCAATATATTGCAACTAAATTCATGGACTTTTATTTATTTTATTTCCTCTCCTCACATAGGTTCTAGCACTCTTTCCATGTATCACATTAAGTATATATGCTAGGGGTATAATAGGTGACTTTGTTGATGTAAAAAAAATTCTTTATAATTTCAAGGTGAAAAGATCCATTGTTATTAGGGGTAGTGTTGGTGATTTAAACTTAAAAATTGTCAAATTATTATAAAATTACGACGAACCAACCAAGAAAGTTTTTTACACCTAGAACTTTTGGGCTAATGGGCCCTAGTCAAGAGTTCCCATATTCACCACTTCCAAATTACAAAAATATAATTATTTGTTAATTAATGATAATTCCATGCTATGCATAACCCTGCATTAGACTGGTCATTCCTCACTAAAGAGGGAAGCCTCCTTATGGGATTTTGCCATATTTGAGGTGGGTTTTCTACCCATATTCTTGTTTCTCTATAGTTATGATCATCTTACTGTAGGTAAATTTTTCTATCTACATCCATTATGTGGTATGGTTCAAACCATGTAGATATTTTACTAAGGTAACATTACAACAATGAGCATGCAATAGCTTATAAGGTAATCAGAGTAGTATTGGATAAAATTTCTATGATATATGTAGATAGGAAAGGATTATATAGAGTATGTTGAAATATTGTAGAATGGTGCAAAGAACAAAAAATATGTTTGAATGTAAAGTAGGTCAAGACAAATGACAATACAATAAGTAAAAGACTATCAGACATTATTTTTGTTGTAAGGCATTAAATATGACATGCGATAGAGTAGAATGAGATAGGAAATTTAGGTATGTAAATAAATCTATCCAAATATTTAAGAATTTTATGTTAGCAATAGGATATTATAAATCCAATGTCTAGTACAAGAAATAAAATCAAGATATACAAAGGTTTTGGCATTCAATGCCTAACATTAAAGAAAATCATAATATTGAAGTTAGCCAGATGGACTATAGTTTTGATGTAAGAAATATGGCATGAAATATTTTACCATCCTTGAACAAAGAAATATTTTAAGGTATTGTCCCTGACATCTAATATCTAGCATCATGGCTTCAAAATGCACCAGACTTAAAATATGATATCATCACTAAGAGCTTAAGTACCCGACAAGCCAAATCAAGCAATAGATGCAAAATAAATCCAACTTAATTAGTCCAAGAATAAAATATTAAAACCCAAACATATTCCATACCTAGTAAGTAGAAGTGAAAGAAGCCCAACATAAAGAGAAAATAAAAGGAAGAAATACTTGACTAAGATGTTCAACTAACAATAAATGATATGTTCTCCATGTCAATAATCTCTATAAGAATCAACATGTTTGCATGTGTGATCAAATTCCAAAAATCATTATTATCAAAAGATCTCAATGGTCGAAGCCTTCTTTATCACACATCTACCACCACTCAATTGACTATGTATAACAAAAAGGAGTGGACTGCAATTTGAGGGTTAGAACCCAATGATGTTGCATGCAAGCCAATCTCACAATGAAATCTATATTATACATGTTTGAAAAAAATACCTAAAGTAGTTGAACACAACACACATGAGTGAAATAGCTACTATTTACACCTT